>CM077647.1:105702609-107000109 GCA_039707465.1 Rhabdophis nuchalis | reverse complement strand
ATTGTTTGTTCCTTTTTATATATTATTGCATATGAAAACGCTTAAATGGTTGATATCAAGACTGGAATTTTAAGGTAGTGTAACCTCTTCACCTTTTCCCAGTTTAAAAACAAGGACTCTCTTATATACCGTATTTTTCAGAGTATAAGATGCACCTTTTTACCCCCCCAAAAGAGGGCAAAAATCTGGGTGCGTCTTATATTCTGAATGCAGCTCCACCCACCCGCTCCGTGAGTCGTATTTTTGGGTGATTCCATGCGGCGAGCCTGATTCCTGAAGCAGCCCGGGAAATGGCGTTCAAAGCCTTCTCAATGAAAGCATTTTTGGGCAGCAGCACGACAATCCCCTCTCGATTCAAAAAAAGGGCATGTGCAGAGGCCAAACAAGTGCATCGTGTTTCAGGTGGCAGGCAGTTCCAGCACACACTGCCACCTGAAAATGCTTTCATTCCTAGTTCCCTGGTGCACATCGCAAAGCCACGTGCCCTCTTCCTCCTCTACAGACTTGGTTTCTGTTTTCTCTTGGCCAGCATCGGTGGCCGAAGGAGGCAGGGAGAAAAGTGAGAGGGTAGCGTGGTTGGGTGAGGGTGCAGGCGCAGAGACAGATTAGAAGCAGCCAGCCATTTGCCAGCTTGCCGGCCCAGCTGCTGGCCACCCAGAGTGCGCAGGCAGCAAAGGACACATGGCGTAAGATGTTCGGGCATAATTTGGGGGTGGCAGATGGGGCAGGGCAGGGGATGGGGTGGGGTGGGGCACACATCTTACTTGAGTCTGGCAGCTCCACCACTTCTCTCTCTCAGTGCTCTGTGCAGGGAAACATCTCGCGCAGTAAAGAAAAACTTCTTATGAAGTTTTTCTTTATCGTGCAAGGTTTCTCCTGCAAAGACCAGCCGAGAGGTGCAACGGAGCTGCCAGACTCTATTTATTTATTAGAATAAGTATTTTAAATTTCATATATTTTATATATTTTGTATGTATTTTAACATCCCTGTGCGCCGCCCTGGGTCCTAACAAGGAGAAGGGCGGGGTATAAATTTAATAAAATAAAATAAATAAAAAATATTAGGATGCGCATATAGCGATGGGGCACAATTTGGGGGTGGCAGGTGGGGCAGGGGATGGGGTGCTCGGCAGCCACTTCTTGGAGCCCACTGCCCAGGGCAACAGGTCACTGCCAGCAACCACGGTTTCACGCCCACTCTCCAGGGCGACAGGACAGCACAGGCAGCATGCCGGGCGAAGTTTCTCCTTCTGGGTTTCAGGTCTGGAAGGCGCCTTCACCACCCCTGCCCCAATGAGAGAGAGGAGGGGAGAGTCCGGCGCTTCTTTGCCATTGGCAGGTATGCCGGGCACCCCATCCTCTGCCCTACCTGCCACCCCAAAATTGTGCCACATCGCAATATGAGCATCTTAATAGAGTCTGGCAGCTCCGTTGCACCTCTCGGCTGGTCTTTGCAGGGGAAACCTTGCACGATAAAGAAAAAGTTTTTACTTACTGCACGAGATATTTCCCTGCACAGAGCGGCTGAGAGAGAGAAGTGGCGGAGCTGCCAGACTCAAGTAAGATGTGTGCCCCACCCCACCCCATCCCCTGCCCTGCCCCATCTGCCACTCCCAAATTATGCCCGAACATCTTACGAGGAAGAGGGCACTTGGCTCTGCGATGTGCACCAGGGAACTAGGAATGAAAGCATTTTCAGGTGGCAGCTCATGCTGGAACTGCCTGCCACCTGAAACACGACGCACTTGTTTGGCCTCTGCACGCTCCCTTTTATGAATCGAGAGGGGATCATGATGCTAACAGCCCAAAAATGCATTCATTGGAAAGGTGTTCATTGCAGTTCCCCTGGGCAACTTCAGGAATGCAGCTCCGACTGAGGTAGCAAAGACCTTGGCCAGATGAATACTGATGAATGCTGCTGGGAAAGAGGCAGAAAGGTTTTTTTCCTGATTTCCTCTCCCAAAATTAAGGTGTGTCTTATACTCCAGTGCATCTTATACTCCAGTGCATCTTATACTCCGAAAAATACAGTAATGTCTTCTAAAGTAGCCATGCGCTTTAGTTCCTTTATACCACAAGAATGCATGCCAGCCCAGCATCAGGTCATGTCCCTCTAAGTCTAAAAGCCTAGTATTTCTTAACGTTATCCACTCCTTAATCCACATCAGATTTGTTGCCTGATAATATAACTCCCAGTCAGGTAAGCCCATACCACCTCTCATTTTGGCATCTTGTAAAACTTTGAGCTTTATTCTTGCTCTTTTTCCCTGCCATATAAATTTTGAAACCATTTTATTCAAACCTTCAAAGTAGTCATTTCCCAATCTAATTGGGAAGCCTGAGCCAATCTTGAGCCATTCAGAATTGAACTCCTGGAGTGAACAGTGAATTAGCCTGTAGTATTGCATTCTAACCACTGCACCATTATGGCTCTATCAACAAATCAACTACCTTTAAAAATTGCTAATTGATGTGGTAACTGATACAATCCAACAGCATCTACTTGAAAACAAACTATTTTATCTGAGCAGAAAGGAAATTGCCCAAACAGCAGAGGGGGGGGGGGGAATAAATTCTTAATTGATAAGATGATTCTGTAAAACTGTAAGAGAAGGAACACCAACTTGAATGTAGCATGGGTTGAGTACAAAAAAGGCACTTGACTCCCTCCAACATGATCAGATAATCAAGTGATTAGAAATAGCAGGAGTCAACAGAAACACCAGAAACTTTGCAAAAAGATCGATGCATGGAAGATTCAGATGCTCATTACTGGTGATAGATTTGGAGAGGTTAATGTCACTCACTTTCACCACTATTGTTGTTCTTGTTGTTGATTGTACAGTCAAAACCAGTTCAATCTCTTTTAGAAAAACTCCAGTGATGAAACACCCACAACATCTGAAGGTAAACTGTTCATTGATTAATTGTTTTATTTATTCTTAGATATTGGAAGACTGCTATCTATGTTTTCAAAATAAGCACTAGGGCTTATTTTCAGGGGAGGATTAAAATTTTTCTCACGTATCGGAGGCCCAGTTCTTCTGCTTGCTCATGGCCACAATGGAACAGCAGGCTGAGCAACGTGCCAGTGCCATGGCCATGAGGTGAGGTGGGGGGGGGTGGAGCTGCCCCATGCATCCTGCACCGCTTACCTCAGGGTCCCCACAGCCAAGTCATCCATGCCCCAACACCTGCCTCACCTCGTGGCACTGGCACATCGCTTGGCCCAAGGGTGAAATCAACTTACCTTCACTACTGGTTCACAAATGTGAGTATGCAATAGACCAGGTCTCATTTTTTGGAGAAATATGGTATGTAAAAAATGTAATTTTCTATTTATATTTTAAAATCTCGACATAATTCCACAAGAAGAAAATTATTGAACCAGAAGAAAAGGGATAAATATATAACCAAAATACCAAACTGTATGACAAATGGCTTTCTAGCAAAACAAATCTGGTTCAATTGCTAATTTTTATGTTAAATTAAATGTTAATTTTCAGTGTTACTTAGCTTTTAAACTCAGAATACAAGTTTTATGGCTTTTTATTTTAACTTCTATTCCACAAATGGAATCCCTGTTCTAAAATATTCATTATTTGGTTGCCTGAGATCTATCAAATGTTTAGGATTATGCCACAATAGTTTTCTTTTGATCACTGTTAGCATTTAATGTTTTTAAAATCCTACAAGTACAAAGTCTTGCCAACAGGCTAACAACTTAAAAAGTCATGAGACAAAAGAAGAAAATGGAAGAATCCTAAATAATTGACAGATCAAGCATTACAAGACATCAGCAAATAGGTAGTGATTTAACAGGTAGACAACAAAAATGTAATGTCAAGGGGAGGGGGCAGCATGATACAAAATATCTAAAGAACTGTAATAAAAATGCCCAGAAATAAATATATACATTTAAAATATGGCAGCAGTTTGATATAAACATTAGTTCTTGAATAATAAATAGAATGAGAAGGCAACAGAATTAAATTAGTCATGGAAGAACAACTTCAAGCCGCAGGTTTGCAGAAATATATAATTTTTGTCATATTATTTCATTGTTTCCTAAATTTATAGCGCCAGTTTGGCTCAGAGCTTAAAGTCTTGAGATTGAGAGTTTGAATGTATGTATAAAACTATTTGGTGACAGTTTTGCAAGGTCTTGAACCAGTTCAATTTCCAACAATTGTGAGCCAGTCCTTGGGAAAAGATGACAGAAAATGTCTTCCAAAAAAGTTGCAATAAAGCATTGCAGCCATTAGAAACCAGGGGTGACTTGAGGGACTATAACAAAAACTCCTCTTCCTCATCTTCAGTTATAGCTTTCATTCTTATTCATTTTATTGTCTAGCACAAACATGTCAAAATTAAGGCCTGCGGGCCAGATTCAGGCCTCAATGGCCTGCAGGGCTGCCCTGGAGACAGCATACATAGGAGGTTGTAAGTTTGGGGTGGCTGATGATGCTCAGTTGAACCCTTGGCCACTTACTGGCTGGCAGTGACAGTCACTCGATGTTAGCCTGGGGTATCCAATAAGCCACGCTCAGCCCTGCCCTGTCCCACCTGCACCACACTCATTCATTCAGGGCCCACAGCCAGGCCACCCCAATCTTGCCGTCCTCCACAGCAGCAGCAGCAGCAGCAGCAGCAACGGCAGCCTTGTCAAGCAGGAGCTCTGCTGCCCCTCCATTCTCCTCCATCTTGGGAAGCCCATGAGCCCAAAGGGCAAGGGGGAGGGTGCCCTGGGAACTTGAGGGCTGGGCAGCCACAGCAGTTTCTATGGGAAAAGGTGAGTGGGGAAGGAAGAGGAGAAAAAGGTGCCGGCCAGATGTTTTTTTTTAAATTAAAATCCATGGGGGAATTATCAATGTGTGCATCACAACATCCAGGAATGCATATTCACCCTCGACCTTTTGGCTTCTCAGAAGGCTGAAAATGGCAAACTTTAAGACAAATTCCTAATGCAATTTGACTCTTTCTCAGAAAGGAAATGGGTGGATTCATTAAACTTCTCCCTCCTCAATATATTGTTTGGATTATGCAAAAGCCTGGAAGAATGATTTTAATCTGGGGTTTTGGGAAATCTTAATTTTGGAATTTAGGTCCAGTATTGTATTCAGGTAGTCCTCAACTTACAATAGTTCATTTAGTGACTTCTAGCCATTTTTCACTCATGACCAGCATCATGGGATCAAAATTTATTTATTTATTTTAATATTTTTTTATTTATTTCAATTTTAAACACAACACAAAAAATCCTCCATCTTACATGCTGTAGAAAGTGGATCAGTTGGTTAGAAAATATTTTCATACATCTCTTCCATAGTCACCCAAGGTTCATATTTATCAAGTATATTGAATCAAATATCATACCTCCATTCTTATTTAACTATAATTGTTCACACGTCCTTCATCATAAAGCATACCAAAACTTAAAACATAACCACATATTGGCATCTCATTTATTAATTCTACTATCCTCCAACAATACTGTTCCTTATAACCTATTCTAACTAAACATCAATAATATTTAGTGACAAAAAAATTCTAGTCTTCCTTTTCCAACCACTGTTTAAAGTTTGTATACAATTTTCCCATGTTATACCCATACCTATATAGATATTGTTATCATTATCTCTCCTTTATTTATCTATATTCATTATCACAGTTTCTTTTTTATTAATCTTTGTATATAGCCAAACAATTACTCATCTTTCTTTCATAGTTGCCATTCAAAATTCATATCCTGTTACTACTTATTATAACAATACATATATATACATTATTTATTCAGTTGTTTTTTTAACCATATCTTTTGTCACTAAATTTTCCTAAGCTTAACTAATTTTGAATTAAACAGTCTCATGTATACTGCCATTTGTGGTATGAGTCCCCTAGTCTTATCCTTAATCAAGTTTGTGTGGACCTCTCTTTACATTTCATTATTGATTCTTTCATGTCATTTCAATGCCCTTCTTCTTCCTTAATCAGCTTGTCTTTAATTGTCAGAGTTGTTATCGATGATGTTACTAATAAAGTTTCTTTCTTTAATACCATAAGTTCTTTTGTTGTTGTTTCTTCTTCTGTGTCTTGTCATCAGAGGTGGAGTTCCCATCCATCTGACTCCTCTTTCCATGTTCCACTTTTTCCATTGCCAGATATAAACCATTCATAAAAATTAAAAAAAAACCAGCAGGTTTAATTCCTTTGTAGTTATTATTCTCTTTGGTGCTTGGGACTCTAACCTCTGCTTTTTTGATCTGATATGTATCTCTGTCCTTTTCATCATATTTTCCAATTAGGTAATCTAATTTTTTCCTGTATTGCAAACATTATCTCTTGCAGACTAACAGTTTCTTTCTGTTGTTCAGAATAAGCCATTGTCTCTAGTTGTTAAGAAGAAAGCTGCTACTCTAGCTTAAAGAGGTTTTTAACAAGTTGACACATAAGTTCACAATAAATTATCTGGGTAAAGATAAGCTTCAAAAGAACATCTGTGAAAAACAATTCACTTTTCACTTTTTAACATGCTGTAGGTCTTTGAAGTTCCAAACCAGAATAATGTAATGAAAGTAAAAGTGTTTTATTTTCAATACACACACTTCAGCTTTCAAGTAGCAGCACCATCTTTCCCTCTGTTGTTACAATTATTACAATTTCTTTGTTTCTTTCTGTATCTTAATTATTTCAAGTTAGAAAGAATCAAATTCTTGGATAAAATAAAAAAGAAAAAGTTAAAGATCACACGTAGTAATGGGAAAAAAAGGTTTAGTCCATGAATTGTAAGAGTAGTATTTAAAAAAAAAAAAAAGACGAAAACTAACCAATTCCTTTTTAAAAGTTTTCCATAGGTTCTATTTATAAAAGTAACACTTAGAAAATTATAACACACTGACCAGGGTCCTCCATATCTTAATTCTGCTGCTTATTTCTTCTATTCTTAAAGTTTTAACTTGATTTTATGTTCTTTTAAAAACAATAAAAGTCTCACCAGCTGAAACCAGTTTCTCTTTCTACTTCCTTCCAGGCCATCAGCAACTTCGCTAGCCCAGGGGCTGTCTGTTTACCATGGGGTAGAAGTGCTTCCCTTGGATCAATCAAGGACTTTGCGGTGTCCCTGAGATCAGCAAGGCTTTGTCTTTCTATTTACCATCCCTACAGAGACAGTTTTAGGTCCAGTTGGATCATCCAGCAGCAAAAGCATCGATGGTGATCTCACAGCAGCGAGATGAAATGTCGTATTGTCATGATGCAGGCTCCTCCTTCCCATGTGATCAAAATTTAGATGCTTGGTAACTGGTTCATACTTATGGCTGTTGCTGGGTCCCAAGCTCATGTGATAATCTTTTTGCGACCTTCTCACAAATAAAGTTAATGGGGAAGCCAAATTCACTTAACAGCTGAGTTACTAAATTAACAACTGCAGTGATTCATTTAACAACCCAGGCAAGAAAGGTCTTAAAATGAGGAAAGTCACTTAACAAATGTCTTTTTTTTTAAAGATACTTTTTATTGAATGTTTTAATCTTTAAAAACATAAAGACACAACAAACAAAAAACAAAACAAAACACAGACCATACATAACAATATATAGTAATTTTACAGCTTTCTATACCGGCTTTCCTGCATAGCTTTTATAGTTCTCCCTTCTGTATTGCCTTCTTGTAGATCTAACCTTGTCCTACAGTATGGCAAATGTAGTATTAACACTTATAATAATATTCATTATTTCTATCACCCTATATTTATATTCCCTATTTTCTGTTTTGGCTTCTGATTTCTAGCCATTTATACAATTTATTCCATACAACAAATGTCTCACTTAACAACAGACATTTCAGGCTCAATTGTTGAGGACTACCTCAACTGGCCCTTTGAGTGTAGCCATAATGCTGATGTGGCCCTCAATGAAAATGAGTGACACCCCTGTATTAGCACATTGTATAAGTTGTGTAAACATTTACATACATGTATACATGTATGTTTAAAAGTATGGAGAAATTGAAATTGAAAATTATTTTTCAATTTTTTAAAAATCACTCTTGTAAAATGATACCTCTTTCAGCAATCTTTGGAGAGCAGACAGATAAAGAAAATAACTAAATTACTAGTAATTTAATAAATTACTAACTTCGCTCCCAAGTAATATCCATCATAATCCTTTCCTCTTTCTTAGGAAGACATTTACAGTGGCAGACAGGATCCATTTGATGGGAATTGCAGCTTCTCAGAGAACTTTTTTTTCTTTCCTTTTAGTTCACTGACTTCTGACATTATATTCATTTACTGGAAGAAAGAGTGAATTGTATGGAATATGAATAAAGTCCCATTATTAAATCATTTATATTCTGTGACAAAAGAAACAAGTAGAAAGAGTTTCATTTGTAACTGTATAGTAGCTTGAATATGTTTCTAAATTCCTATAAGAAATAACATATTTAGCCTTCTGGGCTTTGTATGCTTACCAAAGTTCCGTCATCCAAAGAATTTCACACTCTTCCAACCCCTGTAATATAGTTCCTAGCATTTTAAAACATAATGAAATATATTTAAATACTTATTGTGATAAAAAATAGAAAAGCATATTAAAATATGAATGTTAAATAACTATTCTAAAAAAACTGTAAGCTACTAAGGAAACAAATTATGCATAATCACATAAACAATCAACTAACATTTTAAATATATATATTTGCTAAACCTAAATTGTCTAAAACATCTGCAAACCAAGCACAATGCTTCTATTATGTATACATAGGCTCTATTGATTCTTGAAATGAATGCTATTAGGAAAAAAATAGTTCAAATAGGTCAGATGATTTTGATACTGGTGCCAGTGTCTCTACCTTTGACGTCTTATAGTTTTATATCCCTTGAGGATCCCTCTGCTAAATGAGAGAATAAAATTAAGAATTGGTTCTAAAATGTGTTTGCAGTCACAACTTCTAGTTAAGAAAACAAACTTTAAAAAAACCTAAGGAAAAAAACAAACAAGGAGAAATTGCAGTAACTGAGAAGAAGAAAGAAGGCACTTGAAGATGCAGGTCATGAGATGAAATGCCATGGCTGCCTCACAGCCTCATAAGTCACTGACAGATCTGTCATAATGAGAGATGCCTCCAGCATATAAACATTTGCCTTTCCTCCCTACCTCTCCATGTGTTGCAAACAACATAAGCTCTAGTGCTCACCAGCTCATCTCATTGAGAAGTTGAATATGCTGGTTTTTACAACATTTCTGTCTTGAATTCTGGACAGCTTTTAGGTCTTCAGCCATGGAATCTTTCACTCAATAACTCAAGACATTTTGGCATTATTCACTTCTCTATAGTTATGGAAACAGTTATTTTTAGTCCTGTAAATGTTTTACTACCAGTTTTAGGGCATAAAATAAGATGTAAACTAATTTAAAACATTATCTCATTGGTGGTCTCTTCCCTTTCTTCTGTTAATTACTTTGCTTGTTAAAATTATATGAACATGGATTAGTACACCAAGTACACCTTACATGTTAAGAAGAGCCCAGTTTTCCAGTCCAATTAAAACTTTTTATAGGCTAGCATTTCCTGCATTAAATTGC
This sequence comes from Rhabdophis nuchalis, assembly GCA_039707465.1. NCBI lineage: Eukaryota > Metazoa > Chordata > Lepidosauria > Squamata > Natricidae > Rhabdophis > Rhabdophis nuchalis. The sequence goes on along the minus strand of CM077647.1, from coordinate 106,990,525 downwards.
CTTCCTCCATCAAAATTTTACATCAGAGATGTCATTCCCATTAGCTACTGTATTTTTAGAACAGAAGTACTGTTCAATTTACCAAATAATTCTAGTAGCTGGTTAATACTGATTAGAAATGCACATATCTAATGGAAGCAGATTCAAGGATGAAAAATGAAAGACCTGAATACAGCAATACAACAATATAAAAATATATTTACTTTTTTTCTGAAAGCACATTTAAGAAAAAAAAATGCTGACAAGAGTTTCATTTTTTAGCATTGATTCTCACTGTTCTCATTAGCATATCCCTCAGGATTGTGCTAAGTCTGTTTCTAAAAACTAGGTTGCTCTTCAAAATATCAATTCAAAAGGAAGCTATGAAAATGCTTATGTTTGCTTCTTGACTTTCTCCAGAAGTGTATGGATATTACCAAGATGTCTAAAAGTGATGTGGTTTTTAATCTCTCTGTTTAATTTCTTATAAATGTGGAATTTGTGATTTAAAAAATAACAGATTTTACAAGGATATATAAGTAGCCCTTGAGGTACAAATGGCCATTTAATGACTACTCAAAGTTACAAAACTAACAAGATCAACAAGAGGTCTCTGCAGTCATATGACCTGGATTCACTCACTCCTGAAGCAGTGGCCATTTTTTAATCCCGTGACTGCCCTTTGCCACCCACAGCTATGACACACAATTTCTGAGGCTCATATGATCACATTTTTTCCACTTGGTCATATGACCAATCAAGATTCAAGTATTTTACAACATCACTCTCTTTGATCATTGCTATGTGGTGAAGGACTAGATCAGGGGTTCCCAAACTTGGCAACTTTAAGATTTGTGGACTTCAACTCCCAGAATTCTCCAGCCAGTATAGCTTAAAGTTGCCAAGTTTGGGAACCCCTGGACTAGATGAATGAACTAGACATTGCTGCCAAGTTGCTTCCTTTATTGCTATTGCCTTGAGGACTGACATCTGTCAGGAGGCACTAGAACCTTGCCTGCTCAAGAGTCCGGCAAATTCTCAAGTTTCCCCATTCACATAACAATCACAGAGGTCATTTAGCAAACCAAAGCAAGCAACAAGTCTAATCTTTATTCACTTAATATTCCAGTTGATTTGTTAACTAATATGATTTTTAAAATGTAAAAATGAGTCATTTTAAGGCATTTTTGCTTACAACCCTTATGAGCAGTTTCCATTAGAGTATTACTTTGAGGTCTACATGTAATGCCTTCCAAATGAATTCATACAATGACCGAAAAATGCTAAGTAATAGTAAGAACTAGGTCATCTTAATCAGATGCTCTTGTGAGAACACCTATGAGTTTTTGTATTTGTATTTATTAAATTTATATACCGCACCTTCTCCCTACTGGGACTCAGGGAGGTGTACAGGCAGGTAAAAATCGATAATATAAAACATAAAATACATTAAAAATACATTAAATAGTTGGCCTGTCCTAAAACCTCTACTAAAACCCCTGCTAAAACAAATTAAAAACTATGCCAGGCTGGTTGCACGAAATAAATAGGTCTTCAAGGCCCGACGGAAAAGGCATAGGTCGGTGATCGTCTATAGGTCAGGGGGTAGGTCATTCCAGAGGGCAGGAGCAGCCACAGAGAAGGCTCTCCCCCTGGGGGTCACCAGCCAATATTGTTTAGCTGACAGCACCCTGAGGAGGCCCTCTCTGTGGGAGTGAACTGGTCAGTGGGAGGTATTTGGTAGCAGGAGGCGGTCTTGAAGATAACCAGGTCCCTTGCCATGGAGCGCTTTAAAGGTGGTTACTAATACCTTGAAGCGCACCCGGAAAGCCACAGGCAGCCAGTGCAGCTCGTGCAGGAGAGGTGTCACGTGGGAGCATCTAGAAGCTCCCAGAATCCCCCATGCGACCACATTCTGAACTAACTGGAGCCTCCGGGTGCACCTCAAGGGAAGCCCCATGTAGAGAGCATTGCAATAGTTCAGACGGGAGATGACAAGGGCTTGAGTGACCGTGCATAAAGCGTCACGATACAGAAAGGGGCACAACTGGCGTATCAGGCGAACCTGATAAAAAGCCTCCTGGCCACGGCTGTCATATGATCTTCTAAAGACAGCCTCGAGTCCAGGAGGACACCCAAGTTGCGAGCCCTTTCTGTAGGGGCCAATGACTCGCCCCCAATAGCCAGAGATGGCACCAACTGGCTATATTGTGACGCCGGAAGCCACAGCCACTCGGTCTTGGAGGGGTTGAGTCGGAGCCTGTTTCTCCCCATCCAGACTTGTACGGCCTCCAGACACAGGGACATCACTTCCATGGCATCGTTAGGGTGGTCCAGGGTAGAGATGTACAGCTGAGTATCGTCAGCGTACTGATGGAACTCTACCCCAAAACCACGGATGATCTCACCCAGCGGCTTCATATAAATGTTAAACAGGAGAGGTGAGAGGACCATCGGCCACAAGTGAGGCACCTCGGCATCGACCTCTGCCCTCCTGCCAACACAAATTGCGACCGGTTGGAGAGGTAGGAGGAGAACCACCATAACACGGTGCCCCCCACCCCCAGCCCCTCCAGCCGGCGCAGCATGATACCATGGTTGATGGTATCAAAAGCCGCTGAGAGATCTAACAGGACCAGGATAGAGGAGCAACCCCTATCCCGAGCCCTCCAGAGATCATCCACCAACGCGACCAATGCCATCCCTGGCTGTACCCAGGCCGGAAGCCGGACTGGCGCGAGTCCAGATAGACAGTTTCCTCCAGGTGCTGAGGGAGCTGCCACGCCACCACAATCTCAACAACCTTCAAGTGCCTAAGATACTGTTTAGTCTCTCATTAGATGATGGTTGCCTTAAAATAACATTGGATTTATATTACAGCTACACAAAGGTTCAAAACATTATTCTGACTTAACAAAATCTGGTGATTATTTTTATGGAAGTTCAGGTTGACATACATAATCTGGCCAGAGGATATTGTTTTAAATGACAGGTGCACCCATTTCACATTTCCAATGTCCTCAAGAGAGTCAGTAGAAGCTAGTTTAAATTAATCAAAAGGGAGATAAATTTAGAATTAACTGAGCTGGAAGGGACCTAGGACATCTACTAAGTTCAATCCACTGCTCAAGCAGGAGACCTTATACCACTTCAGACAGGTGGCTGTCCAGTCTTTTCTTAAAAACCTCCAGTGATGATCCACAACTTCTAAAGGCAAGCTGCCTCACCGATTGTCTTCACTGTTAGAAAGTTTCTTCTTAATTGTCCTTAAAAAAAGGGGGACCAAGTTCTTACAACTCAAGCTTTAAGATCCAAAATGTTTTGGAAAAAGGGTGGCAAATTAATATAATTTTTAAAAGATAAAATTTTACAACACAAGGGTAATTCCAAAATAAATTGTTTTACATAATAGTGTTAAATAATTAAGATACATGATTGCTCTCTTTCCAGTTCTGTTTGGATCTAGTAGAGTTGAGATCTGTAGAAAGTAAAGTAAGATCTTTTAGGTAGTCGAATTGTTCTCACTGTATGTCAGCTGTGCCATTGGCATGTACAGCAAAAGAAACATTTTTCTTTTTTGGGACATTTTTCATTTTAGCAAGAGGACAACTTTACTGATAGATTCATATACACTATATTGCCAAAAGTATTTGTTCACTTGCCTTTATTCGCATATGAACTTAAGTGACATCCCAAGATTGGATGGCTTGGAATATTCAGACCTTCTGATTTGATGCACCTTCTATACTTTATCTATATAAATAAAAATGTAAAATAGTTTGTACGAATCCACTAATCTCAAAAAGTACTGGACTGATTTATACCAAACTTTCACACAATGTTGACAAGGACTTCTGATAATAGAATAGCAAATCATTTTGTGTCTAGCACACGTGTATCATGTGCAAGGCAGGCACAAATAAAAGTTACTCACTGAACACGGTTTAAGCTCCATGTAACTCCTCCCATCCGGCTGTACGTCATGGACACGTAACGGCAGAAAACCGCCTTGAAGGAATGTTGCCAGGGGCAACGTGGAAAGTAACGCATGCGCCTCCTTGTCTGCCTGCAGCCGCTCTCTTCCACACACACACGCACGTGCACACGCACACGCACGCAGGGCCACAGGATCAGAAGCGTCCGAGCCCCGTGTGGTAGTCGCCTGGCGGGCGTGTCGGGCGGGGCAGCCGGCCGCCTCTCCACTAGCTGTCTCCGATGGCCACCGAGGTGCACTTTCCGGAGCCGTTGGAGAGAGCTGGTGGGGGCATGGAGAGTGATCCTGGAGTCCTAATGGACATTTGTTATATTTTATGAGAAAGTGATGTTACTAAAATTATTAATAATTGTGAGGGGAAAATCATTTCCTTATTTATTTATTTTCCATTACTGAATTCTTATTGTTTTGTTTCTTTTTCTTCTTTCACCTTTTTTCTTTTTATTCTTTTACTTTTTTAGTTTGTATTGTTGTTGTAGTCATTGTAATATATATAAGCAATCGTGATGGCCAACTTTGTTTCCAATGGGGGATGTCCGAGAGGTTAGGAGCTGTAGCAGAAAAGGTCCATCTTTTGAGGCCTACCACTATTTAGCTGGCAGAACCCAGAACTTGTTCTCCTGCCAGAATGGATAAGGACAGGACAACTGGGATTATACCCAATCCCAAAGCTTTAGAGATGATGATCAGTACCTTGAATTCTATCCAGAAGCACAGTGACAACCAACATAGCTCATGAAGCCTTCTTCAAGTTGGAGTTGCGGGTCCAGGAAGACTCATAGATATTATCCTGGGTCTATTTGAATGCCACCTTATTCAGAACTAGCTATACCCGGCCACGCGTTGCTGTGGCCCAGTCTGGTTAAATGGCCAACCAATCTGCACACATACACACAACCACTGTATAACCCTCAACCTACCTACCTACTGTATTTCTCCCTATCTATCCCTCTATCTACCTACCTACCAGGGGTGGGTTTCAAAATTTTTGGAACAGGTTCTGTGGGTGTGGCCTGCTTTGTGGGAGTGGCTTGCTGGCCATGTGACTGGGTGGGAGTGGCTTGCCAGCCATGTGACCGGGTGGGAGTGGCCAACTTGGAAAATGTGAAACTCACTTAACAATGGTCCTGGTTAACAACTAAACTTTTGGGCTCAATTGTGGTCATACGTTCTTTCTTTCTTTCTCTTTCTTTCCTTCTCTCTCTCTTTCCCTCTTTCTCTCTCTCTTTCTTTCTCTCTCTCTTTCCCTCTTTCTCTTTCTCTCTTTCTTTCTCTCTCTTTCTTTCTCTCTTTCTTTCTTTTCCTCTCTTTCTTTCCCTCTTTTTCTTTCTCTTTCTTTCTTTCTCGCTTTCTCTTTTTCTTTCTCTCTTTTCTCTCTCTTTCCTTTCTGTCTCGCTTTCTCTGTCTTTCTCTCTCTCTTTCTTCTCTCTCACTTTTTTCTTTCTTTCTTTCTCTTTCTTTCTTTCTCTCTCTGTCTCTCTCCCCTTCATCCGCCCATCTATCACTCTGTGTTTGTGTGTGTGTGTGTCTGTCTCGCATTCACGCACTTAATCACTTTCTGCGTCTCTCTCTTTCTCTCCCTCCCTCCCTCTCTGTCTGTGTGTGTGTGTCTGTCACTCTCTGATTCCCCCCTCCCTCCCTGTCTCTCTCTGTGTCTGTGCCTCTCTCTGTCTGTCTGTCGTCGTGCCCGCCCGCCCGCCTGTCCCCCGCGGAGCCTCTTCATCCCTGGGCCGCTGTGCTCACTCACCTTAGCCTGCCCTCCCCGCCGCCCGGCCGCCCGCAGCTGAGAAGCGTGTGTGTGTGTGTGTGTGTGGGAACAGGGAAAGTTTTGCCGCGAGTGGCAGGGGGTGGGGTGGGGGTTTGCGCAGCTTAGCGCGCTCTTGTTTTGCTGCCCCTAGCCGGCAGGCTTTAAAGGCCGAGCGCTGTCCACTCCAGCCGGCCTCCTCTCGCGACGCCCCCGACCTCGCCAGGCCCTGGCTCCTCCATGCGGCTCGTTCCCGCCGCTCGCTGCCGTCACAGCCCCTGACCTCGCCGGTAAGCCATGCGCTCGTCCCATGGAGGCCCTGGCTTGCCTGGCGAGGTCGGGGGCGTCGCAAGAGGAGGCCGGCTGGAGTGGACATGGTTCGAGGCACTGCGCCGGGCGCCGAATGCCGTAGCGTCAGCGTTCGGTGCCCGGCACAGCGCCCCGGAGCGTGTCCACTCCAGCCGGCCTCCTCTCGCGACGCCCCCGACCTCGCCAGGCCCTGTCTCCTCCATGTGGCTTGTTCCCGCCGCTCGCTGCCGTCACAGCCCCCGTCCTCGCTGCTCCATGCCGCTCACCCCCACCGCCGCCGCTCCAACCCGATGGCTTCGCACACCGCGCGCGAAGCCCCCCCCTCCCCGGCAGCTTCAAAACTAAAGGGCCCAGGCTGGGCCTTGAAACTTTCCCTGTTGGCGCGGCTGGGGGGGGTGGGGGCACAGGGGCCTTCGCGCAACTAGAGCGCCTTCCGCCCCCCCCCCAGCCGCGCCAACAATGGAAGACCTTCAAGGCCCGGCCCCCACTCTTTATTTTTGAAGCACGCCTTTTGCACGCGGCTAGTGGCGACGGGAGAGGCGCCCGCCACCGCTAGTCGGGTGCGAAGCCTGCTTTTGGCTTCCACAAGGAAGGAGGCTTCGAAGCTAGCCTCCTGCCCCCCCCCTAAGCAAAGTTGCTTACCTGGGGAAGGGGAGCAGCTTGCTGGAAGTCAGATGCTCAAAGAAAGGAGGGCCGCGCAATTAGGAACAGACTCTTTTGAATGGAGTAAGTCTCTGTGGAGAAAAACTATTTTCAAAAGAGAAGTGTTGCCGTTGGCGCAACAATTTTAAATAGGTCCAGCCTGATCACTGATTGGCTGCTACATTTTTAAATGTAATCAAGCCAATCAGTGAGCGTCGGGCTGGACTGGAGCTAGGGCTGGGTGTTACTTCCGGGTCCACGGTCCAACGGGATCGGCCAGGATCTGTAAATTTTACCATCAGGCTCGCGCGATCCTGGCCGATCCCCCAGGAACCCACCCCTGCTACCTACCTATTGTATTTCTCCCTATCTATCCCTCTATCTACCTACCTACCTACCTACTGTGTTTCTCCCTATCTATCTATCCCCCTACCTACCTATTGTATTTCTCCCTATCTATCCCTGTACCTGCCTACCTACCTACCTACTGTGTTTCTCCCTATCTATCTATCCCCCTACCTACCTAGTGTATTTCTCCCTATCTATCCCTGTACCTACCTACCTACCTACCTACTGTATTTCTCCCACTATCTATCCCTCTACCTACCTACCTACCTAACCTACCTACCTACCTACTGTATTCTTCCCTCTCTCCCTCTACCTACCTACCTACTGTATGTATCTCTATATACCTGTACCTATCTACCTGTACCTGCTGTATTCATCCCTCTCGTTTATCCCTCTACTTACCTAACTACCTACTGTATTTCTTCCTCTCTATATATTCCTCTACCTAAATAAATAGCCCTCCCCTCCCCAGACCACCCCCCTCAGTCAACCCCCTCCAGGCCCCCCTCCCTCCCTCCCTCCCTTGTACCTAACACAGTGGTGGGCAAAGTCATTAGTCTCTTTGTCCCTCTGTTCCTCCTTCCTTCTCTGTCTTTCTCTGTCATTCTCTCTGTCTCTCTCTCGCTCTCTCTTCTTCCTCCCCCATCTCTGTCACTCTGCGTATGATTGCCTGTCTATCTTTCCCTCACTTATTCTCTCTGTGTGTCTGTCTCTCTCCCCTCCCTTTCTCTCTGTCACTGTGTGTGTGCCTGTCGATCTCTCTCATTCATTATCTCTCTGTTCGTCTCTCCCTCCCTCTCTGTCTCTCTGTGTATCAGTCTCCCCCCCTCCCCTCCGCAAGCAGCAAAAAGGCCGGCATATCGGGCTGAGGAGTCTAGGGCTGCCTCCTCCCACAGTGAGCGTGGCCGTCCGGGCACCGCATGCCCACCCCCACCAGCCCCACGCCGCCGCTGCCGCCGCCCCCGAGCCCCACAACACACAGCTCCCGCCGCCCGGCAGGCGCACCGCGGGCAGGACAGCCGGCCATGCCCCCACCAGCTCTCTCCAACGGCTCCGGAAAGTGCACCTCGGTGGCCATCGGAGACAGCTAGTGGAGAGGCAGCCGGCTGCCCCGCCCGACACGCCCGCCAGGCGACTACCACACGGGGCTCAGACGCTTCTGATCCTGTGGCCCTGCGTGCGTGTGTGTGTGCGCGTGCGTGTGTGTGTGGAAGAGAGTGGCTGCAGGCAGACAAGGAGGCGCATGTGTTGCTTTCCACGTTGCCCCTGGCAACGTTCCTTCAAGGCGGTTTTCTGCCGTTACGTGTCCATGACGTACAGCCGGATGGGAGGAGTTACACGGAGCTTAAACCGTGTTCAGTGAGTAACTTTTATTTGTGCCTGCCTTGCACATGATACACGTGTGCTAGGCACAAAATGATTTGCTATTCTATTATCAGAAGTCCTTGTCAACATTGAGTGAAAATTTGGTATAAATCGGTCCAGTACTTTTTGAGATTAGTGGATTCGTACAAACTATTTTACATTTTTATTTATATAGATTGGATTTCGAGACCGCCCCCTCTCCCCGAAGGGACTTGGGGTGGTGTACAGGTAAAATTAAAAATTGTCACAATCAACAATACATATAAACTAAAACCGAATTAAATAACCCTCTGTACAAATTTATAAAAATTAAAAACTTAACCTTAAAACCGAATAAAATAATTTAAAATTACAAACTGAGGCGAGAAGCATGGAATTAGGCCAGGCCGGCTAGATGAAACAGGTGGGTTTTGAGTTTCTGGCGGAAGGAGCGGAGGCCCGTGGTCGTTCTAATATCAGGGGGAAGGTCATTCCAAAGGGTCGGGCCCATCACAGAGAAGGCCCTTCCCCTGGGTGTCGCTCACTGGCATTGCCTAGTGGACGGCACCCGGAGAAGTCCCTCTCTGTGAGAGCGAATCGGCCGAAGGGATGTATGGGGCAGGATACGATCCTGCAAATAACTAGTTCCTGTGCCATGGAGCACTTTAAAGATGATAACCAACACCCTGAAATGCACCGGAAAGGCCACAGGCAGCCAGTGCAGCCCGCGCAGGAGGGGTGTTACGTGGGAGTATCTAGTGACTCCCAAAACTGCCCGCGCGGCCGCATTTTGGACCAGCTGCAGCCTTCGGGTGCATCTCAAGGGGAGCCCCATGTAGAGAGCGTTACAGTAGTCTAGACGGGACGTCACAAGCGCATAAGTGACTGTGCGAAAGGCGTCCCTGTCCAATAGGGGACGCAACTGGCTCACCAGGCGAACCTGGTGAAACGCCCCCCTTGCCACGGCTGTCACATGGTCATCCATTGACAGCCGGGCATCTAGGAGGACACCCAAGTTGCGTGCCCGATCCACGGGGGCCAGATGTTCGCCCCCAATGGCCAGTGATGGAATCAACTGGTTTAACCGGGTTGCCGGTAGCCACAGCCACTCAGTCTTTGACGGGTTAAGCTTGAGTCTGTTACTTCCCATCCAGATCCGCACGGCTTCCAGACACCGGGACATCACTTCGACGGCATCGTTGGGGTGGTTTGGGGTAGAGATGTACAGCTGGGTGTCATCCGCATACAGATGGTAATCTACCCCAAACCCATGTATGATCTCGCCCAGCAGCTTCATATATGCATTGAACGGAAGAGGCGAGAGGACCGACCCCTGAGGCACCCCACAAGTGAGAGGCCTCGAGGTCGACCTCTGCCCCCCTGCCAATACAAATTGCGCTCGACCGGAGAGGTAGGAGGAGAACCACCACAAGACGGTGCCCCTCACCCCCAACCCCTCCAGTCGATGCAATAGGATACCATGGTCGATGGTATCAAAAGCCGCCGAGAAGTCTAATAGGACCAGGATGGAGGAACAGCCCCCATCTCTGGCCCTCCAGAGATCATCCACCAACATGACCAATGCCGTCTCCGTGCTGTGACCGGGCCGGAAGCCAGACTGGCGCGGGTCCAGATAATCAATTTCCTCCAAGTGACGTGGAAACTGTTGTGCCACCACACTCTCTCCAACCTTCACCAAAAAGCGAAGGTTGGAGACAGGACGGTAGTTTACTAACAATGCTGGGTCCAGGGAAGGCTTCTTGAGGAGGGGCCTCACCACCGCCTCTTTCAAGACGGTAGGCAAAAACCCCTCACTCAAAGAAGCATTCACTATTTCCAGGAGCCAGCCTCGTGACACCTCCCAGGATGCCAGTACAAGCCAGGAGGGACACGGGTCCAATAAACATGTGGTAGCTCTCAGTTGCCTACGCAACCTGTCCATATCATCGGAAGTAACAGAGTCAAACTCCTCCCAGAATGGTGCCCCAAGACCCGCCTCTGACGTCCTCTCCAGACCACTTCCAGTGAAGACCAACTCGCTCCGAATCTGAGCAATTTTGTCCTGCAGATACTCCCCAAATTCCTCTGCTCTGCCCTGTAGAGGGGCTTCCCGCAGCCTCTGTTGAAGGAGGGAGCGGGTTACCCCAAACAGGGCCGCAGGGCGGTTATCTGCGGACGCAATAAGAGTGGCACAATACTGACGTTTGGCCACTCTTAACGCCACAAGGTAAGTCCTCAAATGGGCTCTCACCTGTGTTCGGTCAGATTCAGAGCGTGAGGATCTCCACCTGCTCTTTAGGTGTCTCTTGTGGCGCTTCATCACCCTCAACTCCTCGGAAAACCAAGGAGCCTGGGTGGTTCGCTGCTGCAAGAGAGGCTGCAAAGGCGCAACCCGGTCCAAGGCCCCAGTGGCCGCACTATTCCATGCAGCCACTAGGTCCTCCATCCGGGCGCGGGTCAGGGCTACAGGTAGTGGCCAAGCTCTTTCTGGAACCTTTCAGGTTCCATCAGGCGCCTGGGGTGGAACCATCTTGGAAATTCTGATTCCACCTCCCCGCGGTGGGGAGTAGCGGCTGGAAAGTCAAGCCGGAGAAGTGAGTGATCTGACCATGACAGGGGTGTGATGACTAAATCCACTACTCCCAGATCACTCCTCCACTGGCCAGAGATAAAAATGAGATCCAGTGTTTGTCCTCCCTCGTGTGTGGGGCCCTGAATTACTTGAGTCAGGTCCATGGTCGTCATGGAGGCCATGAACTCCCGAGCTACCTCGGATGTCTCACCTACCGATGGCAGGTTAAAGTCCCCCATGACCAACAGTCTGGGGGTCTCAACCGCCATCTCGGCGATCACCTTGAGGAGCTCGGGCAGGGCTGCTGATGCATAGCGAGGAGCCAGGTATACAATCAGCACGCCCAACTGCCTCCCTGGGCCCTACTTCACACACAGGGACTCACAACCGGTTACCTGCGGCACAGTGGTCTCTCTCGGCTCAAGACCTTCCCTCACACCCCTACCTAGGGCCCGTGACTGATGAAAAGCATGGTAACCTGGCGGGCACATTTCCATGATAGGAAGTCCTCCCTTGTGGCCCAGCCAGGTCTCCGTAATTCCTGCCAGGTCCGGCTCCCCCTCCGACACCAAGTCATTAATGAGGGGGGCCTTGTTGACAACGGACCTGGCATTGCATAACATCAGTCTCAGGCCCTGGCTCTGTAAGCCCTGACCACCTAGATTGTGGGGGTTGGGACATATGACCGACCGTACCCATCGGCCACAGTCTCCCAAACGGTGATGAGATCTCTGTCTACCCTCGCACCTACCCCTCCCCACGACCGTTTGAATAGAAAGACCCTCTTCTGGAACATCCCTACTCCCCCTCCCCTTAACGGCCCCACTCACTTCCTTGTTAACTCCGCCCGCCGGCTTGGCACTGGTCCCTCCCTCAGCCTGCCTAACCCCTCCCCCCACCCTAAGACCCCCTAAAATACAAATCAAAAATTTAGATAAAAAACCCCTAAGACTGCGCCTCGCCCACCTCTCTGGATTAATATATCCCTCATCAAGGTGGGCCCTCGTAAGAGCGGAGGGCCAGACCTGTGAGAGGGGGAGACTCCCGCAGTAGGATTAGGTCTGCCCTTGAGTACATAATGCGTCACATTTATAGCAGGGCATCAATTGGTTTTAGGGATGATTAAAGATGTTAAAATAAATATTAAAGATGTTAAAATAAATATTAAAGATGTTAAAATAAATATTAAATAGATATTAAATAGATGTTAAAATTAATTCCAGTAAGCATATAATCTGGCACAGAAAAGTTAAAATCTTGGGTAATAGAATAGTCAATAAATAGTCAAATAAGGTGCAATGTCTCAATGTCTCAGGCGTGGCCTTAGAAAGTCCAGTCCAGTCCCGCTCTTCAAAAGCCTCAGGCCTCGGCCAAAGATGGTAAATGGTCGGGCCCTTTCCTAGATCTCCTGGCCCCCTTATGGCCCCTGGCTTAAGTTGGTTAGATCAAATCAGGGTGGTAGGGAGTGGGCCTCAGCCTGAATCTTCTTGGGCCTTGGCCATGCTGTTATGCGGCCTCCCGGCTCCCGGCTCCCGGCTGCTCGGCCTCCGATAGTTCCACTCACCAGGGCGATCTTCAATGGAGTCATCCACTAAGGCAGGGGTCCCCAACCTTTTTTTCACCAGGGACCGGTTTCATTTTAAAGAAAATTCTGCGGACCGGCTGAGGGGCTCAGCAGTCATGTGACTGGGTGGGCGTGGCCAACTTTGAAAATGTGAAACTCACTTAACAATGATCTTGGTTAGCAACCAAACTTTTGGCCTCAACTGTGTCATAAGTTCTTTCTTTCTTTCTCTCTCTCTCTTTCTTTCTCTTTCTTTGTCTCTGTCTCTCTTTTTCTCTCTCGCTATTTCTTTCTTTCTCTCTTTCCCTTTCTCTCTATTTCTTTCTCTTTCTTTTTCTCTTTCCCTCTTTCTGTATCTTTTCCTGTCTCTTTCTTTCCTTTCTGTCTCTTTCTCTCTGTCTTTCTCTCTCCCACTTTTTTCTTTCTTTCTCTCTTTCTCTGTGTCTCTCCTTCATCCGCCCATTTCTGTCACTCTGTGTGTGTGTGTGTGTGTCTGTCTTGCATTCATTCATTCAATCACTCCTTCTGTGTCTCTGTCTATCTTTCTCTCCCTCCCTCCCTCCCTCCCTCCCTCTGTCTCTCTATGTGTGTCTGTCGTCGTCATCGTCGTCCCGTCCCCCCGCCCCCAGCCTCCTCATCCCGCCTGCCAGGCTTGGTCGCTCGTTCGCTCGGTCAGGCTCCGTGGCTGGATAGGAGCCGGGCTGGAGAGGAGGAGGAGGGAGGGGGGGCAGCCCATTGGGAAGAGCGCGCGGGAGAACGCAGGAGGATGGGGGGGCTCTTCCTCCACCCTCGTCGACGGAGGGACTCCTTGCGCCGCCGGAGCAACCCGCCAGGTCCCACCCCAGCCCGCAGAGCCTCCGCAGTCCCTGGAAGAAAATGAGTGGCGGGCATGCCAGCAGGGGAGGGAATCGGTGGCCGGTCCGGCGGCGTCCAGGAGTCCCTCCGTCGACGAGGGTGGAGGAAGAGTCACACTCCAACGATGCGAACAGCCGCGCCTGCGTTCTGCGCGCTCTACTCAGGGGGCTGCTCCCTCCTCCCTCCCTCCTCCTCTCTAGCCTTGCGGCCCAGCTCCCATCCAGCCACGGACCGGCACCGGTCCGCGGCCCGGGGGTTGGGGACCCCTGCACTAAGGGATCCAGTCTGGGTCATCTCGGGAGGCCCTGCTATTATCGGGCCTGGGTCGTCCTAGCCCCGGACCAGTTCTTCTTGGCCCTCCCGGCCTGGCGTCCCGGCCTCCAGCGTCCCGGCCTCCCACAGCCTTCTGCACTTGGCAAACCTCGGCAAACCTTCTGCCCGGCCTGGCGTCCCGGCCTCCGGCATCCCGGCCTCTCACGGCCTTCAGCGCTCAGCATACCTCGGCAAACCTTCTGCCCGACCTCCTGCCCAGCCTCCTGCCCGGTCTCCAGCGCCCAGCAAACCTCCTGCCAGGCCTCCGATGCTCCGCTTGCTCCCCCAGTGATCTTTGAACCCGCCCGACATCAGGCCAAACACCCGGCACCTCCAGCTGGCCGGCTCCTTCCGGTCGGCAAAAACCCCGTTCTGGGCCATCCGCCCACCCTGGGAGACCGTTCAGGCCTCGATGGTACACCAGGGTGGGTACTTACTGGACCTGACCCTCAGAGTTGGTAAAGAGGGTCGGGCAACATCCCTTTTTACCAAAGAACCCCGCGGCCCGCGCGGAGCTCAACGGCAGACCATCTCTTCGCGCACGCGCAGTTATTAATGAACTGGAACTTTTCCAACTTTGTCGTTTGAGAAGCTGAACTGTGAAGAAGGAGGTTTGCATCACTGTAAGATAAACTCTGTTTGATGTAGGACTGTTATCATTGTTTGAGAAGTTAGTCGGAAGAAGCATTTTAGTAGCTACAAAGTAAAGACTATTTATTTCCTTACTATCACTGTTTTAGAGTTTGTTTGTGGTTTACAGCAACATATCTCGTTACTGTCCGATGAATTATACTATTCCGCATGTATTAGCTAACATTGGTTATGGGACCAGAGTTCTAATACTGGTTCTGAACCCAGAGTAGCTAACAATGTCCACAATAAGTCATCAAACTTACAATTAACCCCATTCTGATCTAAATATTTTGTCCTCTGCCTTTGAATAAAGTGCGATGCTACTAGTGATATGCAGATTCATTCCATTCAAAAAGTAAGAGATTTTCTCCAGGATACCTGAATATATTTTAGTTTTTAATAAGAATCAAAGTAAGCATCTCTTTTTGTAGAATCGAAAAAGAAGGTGTCCAGTGTTTTCAATGGCTGGTGCTTCACAGAATATTTCTTCAGTTGGAACTCCATGCTCCTTATTTTTTATGGAAGATAGTTGTTCAAACTGAGCTCCAGAAAAAGCTCTTTTGAAGTGTTGAGACATATAAGTTGTTAAATATTTTTCTAACTGGGAGGGTGATTTGTATTACACTAACCACTTCAAAGACTTAACATGTTTATGTATCATTTTGGGCAGCCAGGTCAATAACTTTTTGTTTGTTTGGACTGAAAATCAGATGCAGAATCCATTGATGACACTTGTAGAAAGACAATGACCAGAACACAGTTGCCCTTATCTATTACCAGCATCCAATAATCAGTGATACTGTGGCAGAGGGGCCAGGGACCCCAATTCCTGGACCCTGGGTCAACCCTGACCCCTTGGGAGATTTGCCCGCTTGCCCTTTGGACAGCTTGGGTAAGACGTGTGGGTGTACTTCTCTGTTCTTAAAAGTTCTCAAAGTATTGCAAATATTGCTGGAGCCTTGCTTCAAGAGATGGAAAGAGGAAGTAACTGGGGGAGAAGGGGAGGTGTAAACCCTATATGGGAACTATAGCTGGCATTAAACAAATGACTATGCATTTATAGGACATGTATTAATTTTTGCTATTAACTTCTGTTTCTGTACTATTCCAAAGTTAACTTCTGCTTTTATCCATATGTGTTTCTGTATTAAGGATGAAGGTATAAAACTAACTCCCTGGGCGTTGCCCAGGCAGTTCAGTCTTTAGTGTGAGAGCACTCTGAACTCTTGACATGTCAATAAATCCTGTTTCTCTACTACCTTCGTGGTCTCTCGTTCCTTCGTTAGAACCAGTCTGTGGTGGGCCTGGTTTTTGCCACTACAATACCTTAGGTAATAGTAACATTGTCATTGTGTTTTACTACTTTTTATTCCTCTGTGCACCGCCCTGTGTCCCTTTTGGGAGATAGGACAGTATATAAATGTAAATAATAAAATAAAAATAAATAAATAAATAACATGTCTTTCCTGCATTTCATGATATTCATAGTTTTTCTCCTTTTACATCCATATACCGTTTCCCTGAAAATAAGCCCTACCCCCAAAATAAGCCCTACTTAAGAGCCTACACAGGGGGATAGAGCTGTCACCCGCACCAGCTTACCTCACATCCCAGCTGCCAGACTACAGTCTGACACCTACCTTGTGGGGGCAACACCAGCAACCATGTGCCGCAAGAGCCCACATGGCCACCAGTCCACTTCTTGCTTGCAGCCACAACAGAACAGGAGGCTGAGCAGTGTGCTGGTGCCATGGCCATGAGGCGAGGCATGTATTGAGGCATGGATGACCTGGCTGTGGGGGCTCTGGCGTAAGCCTTTGCAGGGCATGGGGGGCAACTCCACCACCCCCTGCCTCATGGTGGCAACACTGGCACACCATGCAGCCACCTGCCCAGCTGCAAGCAGAAGTGTGCCTCATGTACATGGGGAAAAAATAAGAGCCCCCTCTACAATAAGTCCTAGCACTTATTTTGAGACCCAAAAGGGAATAAGAACCAGACTTGTTTTCTTTTGGGGCTCAAAATAAGCGCTAGTCTTCCTCGGTCTTATTTTCGGGAAAACATACATACTACCAATTGAGACTAGTTCTGATGAAACAGATGATGGCTTAATAAGCATCTGACATTATATATCTATATTTTAATACGTTATTGTGCACTTAGGTTTGTTTGTTGCAAAACAATTCCAATGTAAGATGCATTTCCATTTTTAGTTATAGTTATAGTTTATTAAATTTGTATACCGCTCTTCTCCCTTGCGGGACTCAGGGCAGTGAACAGGCATCAATAAAACAACAAAGAACATCAATATATAAAATACTTTAAAATGGCAATTAAATTGGGGGCCTGTTCTAAAATCCAAATAAAACTCCTAAATAAAATGCTAAATTTAAAAGTAAATGTTTTTTGCATATAACTGAATAGTATTTCCCACTGTCGCAGTTTTGTTTAATCTTTTAACTAGATGTTAATCCACGGTGTAGCATATCTAATAGGCATGTATAACTTGTTGCAAAAGTAGTTCACCAGTAAGAATGCCAGAATGTTTCCACTAATCTACTCAAAAGTTTCATTGAAATGAATGGAATTTAATCTGAAGTAGAATTGCTATAGCAATAAATTTGTTCAATGGACTATGACATTGTAAAATAGATATGTCCCTTAGTGTTAATTTGGACCACAAATGTTCTTTCTCTAATCTTATGATTTTTAATAAAGGATGTCTTGCAAAAGCTAGGGGATTAAGGAAGCTAGCTCAGGTTTCTTTATGGCTTTCAAGACATACAATATGTACCTTTCTAATAAGCAGAAAACCATGTAAATTGGCAAAAATAGGAAAAAATCTCCTTCAATTTAGCCTCAATTGATTTCTCCTGAGATACTTTTTCATCTTCTCATTCTATTCTACAATTCTTGGTTTCCCAAAGAAGTTATATATAAGTCAATAACCAGACATAAGCCTACTTAATTATATTTGAGCTCAGACATGGTCACCAGAAGCCACCACTTAGTAAAACATTCGCAAACCTTAAAACTGTAATATTAGCATCTTCGTATAATAAATTAATTGGTGAATAATTTATCATGAAAATAATGCGACATTTAGGCAGTAGGAAATTATATTTCTTATGAATTAGATTTTGGGTGGCTATATGCAGCATTTTCCAAAAAGCTCCACCTCCCCCCAAAAACTGCCAAATTCAAAATTCTTACCAAACAAGAAATTATTTTGCAGAGATACACTCTATAACAGATACACCCTATCACACAAATGGTACATTTATGTATATGCAATTCATTTTATGCAAGTCCATTGCTCTCCTTGCCTGCTACCCTTGCTACCCATAATGCTAGGTCATATTGCTTGATAGCCTTAGTCCAGCTTCTTAGTCATAAGATGCTCTGCAGATTATCAGAATAGCCATTAATAAACTGATCTTTAAAAGGTTAATTGTCTCTCCACTTTTATATCATATTTTGTGATATCCGTGTAGTGTTTCAATAGCCTTTATTTTCTGTCTTCACTGAGCAGCAATGTGTTCAAGAAATAGAATTATTTGTTCTCACACTGAGGCCACACTGTCACTATTCTAAATAAGACTGTTAAGTACAAGTTCAGTTCAGTATTTTCTTATGGTCACTGATCAGAATCCAACAAATTAACAGCAGAATAAAACAGCATCATTTATGAAATATTATTGAGGCAATGAATGTATTTACAAACACTATAGCAAATTCTGGCTACATTCATAGAAACTGAGACATACCAGGCATATTTGGAAAGTAGACATTTGTCTATCTTCAAGGGAGAAGAGTTCTTATCATGCTATATGCAACCATCAGTTCAGCAATTCAAGAAAGTCTGTGCCAAACTACTTTT
Source organism: Rhabdophis nuchalis (assembly GCA_039707465.1). Classification (NCBI taxonomy): domain Eukaryota; kingdom Metazoa; phylum Chordata; class Lepidosauria; order Squamata; family Natricidae; genus Rhabdophis; species Rhabdophis nuchalis. Next base: position 106,972,349 of record CM077647.1, on the reverse strand, counting down.
GTTTTTTGTTCCCATAATGAAGTGGTCACTATATGATCTTCCTACTTTTATCTTTTATTGGTCCTTCCCCCTCCCCAAACCTTTTGCATAAATATATATTATTTAATCGAAATGTTATAAAACTATTTTCTATTTTTGCAATAACAAATCTACATAAATAATTTACATAGCTAACATGCAGCATTGTGAGAATATTACCTCTCTCTACTATTAACAACAAGGAATGGGTTGCAAACTTCTGAAACATTTAGCCATCTGAACCAGCTTGCAGAATTCATGAACCCATTCTTCACAGGTATCCTCATTATTTACAGCTATCAGCTTTTTCCTTGAGTATCTTTATCTACCTTCTAATGATCAGAGATTCTTCTTTATGAATATATGCTTTTTGATGACAACGTTTAGACAATAGCTTTTACTTTACATCTACATTTATAAGTAAACAAGTATTACAGAACACCATATTCTAAGACTTTAATTTATTTTTGAAAACTGACCTTGAAAACTAAATTGTAAAATAGAAACTCATAATTACAAATTAATTTTAAATGACTAATAGGTAGAATTAACATTTTGCTTCTGATAGAGCAAATGCATGTCACAGCTTCAGCAAGAATAATTTATTCATTTGTGAAGTTTATTTTTGTAACATCAAATAAATGTTCTATGTACTATGAGTATATAGTATTTTTCTATAAGACCTTGAAAGTGTCAAGAGGGAATTACTAAGATTTGAAAAATAGAAATTTAAAATTACATGCACTTCACATTATTGTTACTATTGCTACAATTACATTATGTTTACATCTCACCTTTCCTCTGGGAGTTCAAAGTGACATGCATAATATTAATAACTTGACAGAAATCTTTTAAATCATTCAGTGCAATCCTATCTTCCTGAACACTCTTCAAGTTCAGCTAACAGTTCTGGCATTTCTTTATACAAATTTTATTACTTTATCCAAATATAAAATATAAAAGAAAATAATAGTAGTGGAAACTTAAAGGAAAAAAGATCAGAATCAAAATACAGTAGGAAATGGGAGATCCTATACCCATCATGGCGAGCCTATGGCACGTGTCCCAGAGGTGGCATGCAGACCCCTCTCTATAGGCACACGTGCCATTGCCAGCTGCTCTTCTGGTTTCTGGCACATGCACGCGCCCCAGCCAGCTGGTCTTTACACATATCAGAGTGCCAGAAACCCAACGACCAGCTGGACAGTGCACATGTGTGTACCAGCCACCTGGTCTTTGGGATTCCAGCATGCATGCAGCAGCCACCAGGTTTTGGGGTTTCCGGCACTCTGGTGTATGTGAAGACCAACTGGTTGGTGCGCATGTGCACACTGGAAACCTGAAGACCAGGTGGCTGGTGCATGCATGCACACTGGCCAGCTGATCTTTGGATTTTCAGAGTTCTGGCACATGGGCCATGCACACACACTTTCCGGTTTGGGCACTCGGTGCCAAAAAGGTTTGCCATCACTGCCTTATACCATTTCAGGCAACTGACTGCCCAGTCCCTTCTTAAAAATCTCCAGTGATGAAGCAACCAAAACTTCTGAAGCCAAGCTGTTCCATTGGTTAATTGTTCTCACTATTAGGAAGTTTTTCCTTAATTTCAGGTTGCTTCTCTCCTTACCCTCACATGCTTTGGAAAATATACTGACTCCCTCCTCTTTGTGGCAGCCTCTATCATGTAACCCCTATTCCTCCTTTTCTCCCCTTCTTCAACTGTTCTTGATATGTCTCCAGGTCTTTGTCTTAGTTGCTCTCCTTTACACTTTTCCCAAAGCCTCAATATCTTTTTTGTAATGTGGTGACCAAAACTAGATGTAGTATTCCAGATGTGGTCTTAACTAAGGCTTTATAAAGCAGTACTAATACTTCATGTGATTTTGATTCTATGCATCTGCTTATACAACCAACAATTGCATTTGCTTTTTTTGTTATTGCTGCATACTGCTAACTCATATTTAAGTGATCATCCACTAGGACCCCAAAGTCCCACTCACAGTTACTCTTTTTGAGCCAGATTTCACCTAATTTGTACCTTTTGTTTTTCCTGTCTAGGTGTAAAACCTTGCTTTTCTCCACATTAAATTTCATTTTGTTTGGTAGATCCCATTGTTCAAGTCTGTCAGGACCTTTTTGGATCCTGAGCTTTTTTTCTGGAAAGTTGGCTAGTCCTGCCAGCTTGCCATCATCTGAAAATTTGATAAGTTCCTCTTCTATTCCCTCATTTAAACCATTTATGAAAATATTGAAGAATACTGGGCCTAAGATATAACCTTGTGGTATCCCGCTGCTTACTTCCCTCCTTGTAGAGGTACTTCCATTAAGGACTACTTGTTGAGTATGGTTTGTCAGTCAGTTACGAATCCATCTGATGGCGATGCTGTTTATCCCACATTTCTCTAGCTTACCAAGAAGTAGGCTGTGGTCTGTTTTGTCAAATGAAGTCTATGTCCACAGCATTTCGCTGGTCTACTACCATAATTTAATCACTTTGTCAAAAAAATGGAGAAAGATTAGTTTGGCATGATCTGTTTTTAACAAACCTGTTCTGCCTACGAGCCGATTTTAAAACAATAAACATACCTGATCAAGAAAACCAAAACCAAAGTTTCATTTTTTCCATCACAAGCACAAAAGAATATTTCCACATAGAAACAATATTAGATATATTCTCTTCTTTGGATAAGGCGATCAGTTTAACCATCTCGACTTTTTTTTCTTGCTTGGGAAATAATATATATTTCTGTGTATACTTATTAATTTTTGGAGACTATAATCATTTATATGTACAAAATTCACTCCATTCTTTCAGATTCCTTAACCTTAACAGGAAAAGTATTTTTTAACATCCATTTTAACACTAAATTTTCTTTAAAAACACTTCTAAAATCAATAATTTTAGTACATTTTTTTAGACTTTGTCTAAAATAATATACATACATACTTTAAAATTCATTTTCAGTAACATTTTACCAACATTAAAAAAAATACTAAAGAATTATACATAAGGTATTTTCAAACCCACTTTAGAAACATAAAACTACATTAACGCTTTGTTTTGATTACGTATATCAGAACAATAAATATCCAACTAACTGCAATTAGCTCATTAAATTTATCTCCAGTTTATCTTCATAGAATAAAAATCATTTTCTTCTCTGGAATATCTGTCAGATAAATATAGAGTTCTCTTTTTCTCACAGAATTCTCTACCTTGTTAATATCCATGAAAAAGAAGTCTCAAATTTGTCTTAAACAGAGTTGCAATTTTACTTGGAACTCTTCTTTCAGTTGCACTGATGTCAGATTTATATTCCAAAATTGCTGTTAATTCCTTTGCATTGTCAGATACTAGTGAAATTGCCTCAGTTGTCTGATAACATTCTACATGTGATCACATCTTTGAATTACTTATCTTTCTTCCATCTAAGAGTAGTTTCATAACATCTTTAGAACACCATCAATTTATGAAGTAAACAGTTTTATTTAGCTATTTCTCAAGCAGTTCTTTTGCAAAACAATGCAATCCCTCAGTCTCCATCTTCTTAGCTACTTCTTGTGGCCAAAGGCTAGATTTCTTTAAAATAAATCAATGAATGCTTTCTGGCCAATGAGAATTCATAAAAATTAGAAAGTTTCAGCCATCCACAACAAAACAACCCAAAGCTGTAGATTGCTTAAAAGTAATAAAATAAAGCCACAACTTTCTGTCCTTATATTTCACCTTCAAAGATACTCCATGTTTCCTCTTTTAACTTGCCTCGAGCAATCCTGTTCCTTGACATTTAGCAATAAAGAAATCTAAAAAATTGTGCAGATCTTCAAAAAGAAGTAACAGTTTGTGCCTTAAAAAAATTTATTTTGGGAAATAAAGACAATAATTCTACAAAGTGATTAAACATGAAAGGCATAACATATTATGTGTTTGAAAAATAAATTCCAAAATAGCTGTTTTTTCATATTTATGACTTTTATTGTTTTAACTAAAATATAAAGGAAAATAGAAAAAGGAAATTAGAGGGAGGAAAAAGAGAGGAAAATAAAATATGGGATACAAGGGGAAAAAGAAAAAAAGCATTTACTCATGACTCTTTTTAGTACAATAGAAAATAACATTACAGCTTCAACTTTTTACACATTAATTAATATATACTAATCATTTCTATAACATTTCTATCTAATTAGCAAAACCAAGTCAAAGTTTCATTTTTTTTATCAGTACCAAATCCAGAAGTTATATCCAAATAAAAAAGATAATTAAATATAGCCTCCTACTTGAATAAAACACTTGTTAACCATTTCTGCTTTATCTTCCTTGTGGAGATAATATGTACATAATAGAATAGAATAGAATAGAATAGAATAGAATAGAATAGAATAGAATAGAATAGAATAGAATAGAATAGAATAGAATAGAAACTTTATTGTCCCTTTAAATGTATACTAATCAGCATATATTAAAATGAAATTTCATTCAGCTCTCAAAGGATAACGATTATGCATAGACCTACATACGTACATATATATGACACAGAGAAACATCACAGTCTACTTCGGATGTATACAATGTACATGGTGGGGAAAAAGAATCCTGTGAGTTTACAAGACAGATGGTATAAGGAACAAAGTTGTTACAGAATAAAGTAGTCCTGCTTTAGATATCATATTTTTTGGAGTATAAGACACACCTTTTTTCCTCTAAAAAGAGGCTGAAAATGTGGGTGCGTCTTATACATCGAATACAGCATTTTTTTGTCTCCTGGAACCCCTCCCCCTTCACCAAACTGGCTGTGCCTAGTCTTATGGAGGCTTCCAGAGAGCTCCTGGGGGCTGGCGAAGGCAGATATTAGCCTAAAACGGGCCGTTCCCCCTCCCCTAGCCTCCAGCAGCACTTTATAAGCCTCCATAGGGCTATGCATGCAATTTACCGTATTTATTCGATTTTAACGCGCAAAATTTTGTACCCAAAAAAGAACTCAAAGTTTGGGTGCGCGTTATAAACGAGGGTTCAGGTTTCTGGGCGGCGGCGGTGGCGGCAGGGGGAGAAGCGGAGGCAGAAAGAGACGCGGGGGAGAAGCGGAGGCAGAAAGAGACGCGGGGGAGAAGCGGAGGCAGAAAGAGACGCGGGGGAGAAGCGGAGGCAGAAAGAGACGCGGAGGGGAGAAGCGGAGGCAGAAAGAGACGCGGGGGAGAAGGGGAGGCAGAAAGAGACGCGGGGGAGAAGGGGAGGCAGAAAGAGACGCGGGGGAGAAGGGGAGGCAGAAAGAGACACGGGGGAGAAGGGGAGGCAGAAAGAGACGCGGGGGAGAAGGGGAGGCAGAAAGAGACGTGGAGGGGAGAAGCGGAGGCAGAAAGAGACGCGGGGGAGAAGGGGAGGCAGAAAGAGACACGGGGGAGAAGCGGAGGCAGAAAGAGACGCGGAGGGGAGAAGCGGAGGCAGAAAGAGACGCGGGGAGAAGGGGAGGCAGAAAGAGACGCGGGGGAGAAGCGGAGGCAGAAAGAGATGCGGGGGAGAAGGGGAGGCAGAAAGAGACGGGGCCGTCATGCTTTATAAAAATCGGTATAAAGAGCCGTCATGCTTTATAAAAATCGGTATAAAAATTTTATACCGATTTTTAATGGAAAATTAGGGGGTGCGCGTTATACACGGGTGCGCGTTATAGTCGAATAAATACGGTATTTGACACAAAAATAACCCATTTTCGGACTTCCTGGGCGTGGTGTCGCCACGACACAGGGATTTTCCAGGGCTCTGGAATATCCCTGACCCTTAAACATTGGATCAGTCTAAAAAATAGACCCAGCCATCCCGTAGAGGCGGCAAGTGAGAGGGGAATTCCCGAAGATCCCAGAGACACCCCAAAGTCTCTGGAAGTAAGGGATAAACCCCTGCAATCCAGTGTTTAAATGCCACCCCCCCCCGCGGGTAGACCAAGCAGCTGACTGCCCAAGAGAACAAAGCAGAGAATCAGCATGTCATTCTTCTTTTTAAAGTTCTTAGTTAATAATGAGACCACCTAGAGAAGTGAATTTACATCAAAATAAAGCAATCTGAGTGAAGCGGCAGGCTTTTTTTCAATTGGAAACATCCTAGTTTTTGCGCTTCCTTTTTTTCGCTATTTAATAGCCGGACTGGACTTTCACTGGTGTATGTGTATTGGCAGCGCGGAGCCCTTTCTCTTTACTCTGACTTGAAGGAGTGGAATGGAACAGAATGGATTTACTTGGTTAAATGCCGGATGTTGGTTTTTTTTTCTTTTTGGCTTCTGATTTACTATTCTTTTTAATATTTTCCTACATTTGTTAACCTGCTTTTAATTTTTAAAATATTCTTTTATGGTTTAGGGAGTGATGGCTAAACCTTTTTTGGCTCGCGTGCCAAAAGCAGGGAGAGTGCAGGGGTGATGTGCACAGGTGTGCCACATCCGTAATGCTATGTGCATGACCCCCTGCATTTGGCATGCTTTTTACGTCATCCCCAGGCTCCAGAGGCTTTATAGGAGCCTGGAGAGGGTGAAAACAGCCTTCCCCCACCTCCAGAGGGCAAAAAACAGCCTCAAAAGAAGGCCTAAATCAGCTGGCCAGGGCACACATACACACTGAAGCTGACAGGGCAATGCCTCGCGTGGCCTAAGAAATGGTGCCGTGTGCCACCTGTGGCACCCATGCCATAGGTTCGCCATCATGGGTATAGGGCTTCCTGCCTAGGCAGTGAGTTAGACTAGATGACCCCCAAGGGATAGAGAGGGAGAAATAAGGTAGGTAGGTAGGTAGGTAGGTAGGTAGGTAGGTAGGTGGATAGATGATAGATAGATAGATAGATAGATAGATAGATAGATAGATAGATAGATAGATGCAAAGAAAGAAAGAAAGAAAGAAAGAAAGAAAGAAAGAGGGAGGGAGGGAGGGAGGGAGGGAGGGAGGGAGGAAGGAAGGAAGGAAGGAAGGAACACAGTAGGTAGGTAGGTAGAGGGAGAAAGGAAGAAATATAGTAGGTAGGTAGGTGGATAGGGAGAAATGCGGTAGGTAGGTAGGTAGGTAGGTAGGTGGTGGGTGGGTGGGTGGGTGGGTGGGTGGGTGGATGGATGGATAGATAGATAGAGAGAGAGAGAGAGAGAGAGAGAGAGAGAGAGAGAAATACAGTAGATAGGTAGGTAGAGGGATAGACAGAGAGGGAGAAATACAGTAGGTAGGTAGGTAGGTAGAGGGAGAAAGAAAGAAATACAGTAGGTAGGTAGGTAGAGGGATAGATAGATAGAGAGGGAGAAATACAGTAGGTAGGTAGGTTGGGGCTTATATGGTGGTTGTGTGTATGTGTGCAGGTGTAGATCTACACACAGATTGCTTGGCCATTTAACCAGACTGGGCCACAGCAATGCGTGGCCGGGTATAGCTAGTAATATATAAAAAGGAGTGAACAATCAAATATTCTGAGTTATTAAATGCAAAAGGTGATCTCAAATCTATTCAGGAACTAAAACAAGAAGGAATGGAAATGAATTGGTATACATGCATGCAAATACATTCTAGATATAAGGAGGATCAAAAAAAGGGAGGTGTCTATGATAAAATGATGGAATTAGATAAAATTTTAATGGGCGTGGATGAAAACGTAATTAAAAAACTCTATGCTTATTTACTAGAGTTTAAACTTCAGGAAGAACAAGTGAAAGAAACTATGATAACCTGGGGGGGGGAGTTTTGGGCATGGAATTGACTTAGACAAGTGGCAAAAATTGTGGACACAAAATTATAAAATGACAATGTCAACTGCTTATAAAGAGAACTTGTATAAGATGTTTTACAGGTGGCACTTATCACCAGCAAGAATTGTAAGAATGAACAAGAATAAGTCTGAAAAATGTTGGAAATGTCATCAGACGCCTGGTTCTTATTACCATATGTGGTGGACTTGTTCAGAGGCCAAGAGTTACTGGACTATGATCCACATGTGGTTGGAGAAAATGACACACAAACATATAGACTTCAAACCTGAACTTTTTCTACTTGGAATCACGCCAGAAGTAATTGATACAAATTTGAAATATTTAATTGTGAATGTATTAACAGCAGCTAGAATGGTATTTGGAAAAAATTGGAGAAATGAGAAATTTCCTACTCAAGAGGAAATTATTCATAAGATTATGGAATGTGCAGAAATGAGCAAATTGACGTTCGAAATTAGAGAGCAAGAGGACGGACAATTCTATAAAGTATGGAATATGTTTTATCAATGGTTGGAAAAATTTTTTGAAAGATTGTAATAAATCAAGATTATGTTACTCTAGAAAGACATTTTGTTTTGACTAGATTAATAATGAGAGACATAGATAACGGAAAATTTGGATAAATTTTTGTGATAAATGGGGCAGATTTTTTGCTCATTTTTGACCACCCTCACCCCCCAGGAGCACTCCCCAAGGCTAGTTATGCTTTTTATTTGAAAAAAAGGCCCCATTTTCACAGAGAAATGGGCTGTTTTGGAGAGGTTTGAGTGCAAAGGCTCCCCCCCCCACCTTTCAGAAGGCTCTTTAACTGTTTCTGTGCCAGCAGAAACAAAGTCTTAAGGTTTGTCAGTGACTTCCTTCTGCAGGATATGGATAAATACACCTGGAAACATCAACCTACCTACCTAATCTCTCTCTCTCTCTCTCTCTCCCTCTCTCTCCCTACCTACCTACTGTATTTCTCTTTCTCTCTCTCTATCCTTCTACCTAACCACACACACACACACACTCTCCCTACCTACTGTATTTCTCTCTCTCTCTCTCTCCTTCTACCTACCTACCTACACACACACACACACACTCCCTCCCTCCCTACTGTACTTCTCTCTCTCTATTTCTCTCTCTATCCTTCTACCTACCTACCTACACACACACACTTTCTCTCTCCCTTTCTACCTACCGTATTTCTCTCTATGTATATTTCTCTCTATCCTTCTACCTACCTACACACACACACTCTCTCTCTCTACTTACCTACCTACCTACCTACCTACCTACCTACATACATACATACATACATACATACATACTGTATTTCTCTCTCTATTTCTCTCTCATCCTTCTGCCTACCAACACACACTCTCTCTCTCTCTCTACCTACTTACTGTATTTCTCTCTCCCTCTCTATTTCTCTCTCTATATATCCCTTTACCTACCTACCTACTCTCTGTCTCCCTACCTCTCCCTACTTTATTTCTCTCTATTTCTCTCTATTTCTCTCTATTTCTCTCCCCCCCCCTTTATCTACCTACCTACTGTATTTCTCTTTCTTTCTCTCCCTCTCTCTCCCTCTCTCTCCCTCCCTCCCTGCCTACTTTTTTTTGCAATTGCCTCTTCAAAACCTTGATGCGTCTTATACTCTGGTGCGTCTTATACTCCGAAAAATACGGTACTTCAAAACGTCCTCCCAGATGGGAGCAACAGAAAGACTGCGAAGTGTGTGGGTGAGATCTCTAACAAACGTAATAATTTTTGTAAACTATTGTCATTTATATTAAAATTCACTGTATTCTTTCAGATTCTTTAACCTTCATGGAAAAATACTTTTTTTCATCCATTTTAAAACACTAAACTTTTCTTTAAAAACATTTCTAAAATCAAAAAGTTCTAATACATCTTTTAAACACTTCCTCTTAACATACATACTTTAAAGTTGACTTTCAGTCAGACCAATAAAATTCTAACTAACACCAATTAACTCATTAATTTAAATCACTCCCTCATAAAAAAATTTCTTCTTCTTGTATGCATCCGTTTTAAAACTCCAAACTTTTCTTTAAGCTAATACATATTTTTCTTTAACTTTCTCTTAACATAGATACTTTAAAATATACTTTCAGTAATATTTTACAAGTTTTAAGAATTACTTAAGCATTATATATAAAGGGGAAAATGCATTTTCTTTTTTTTAATAAATATTTTATTTATTTATTTTAATTTTAAACACAACACAAAAATCTTCCATCTTACATGCTGTAGAAAGTGTATCAGTTGGTTACAAAATGTTTTCATACATCTCTTCCATAGTCACCCAAGGTTCATATTTATCAAGTATATTGAATCAAATATCAAACCTCCATTCTTATTTAACTATAATTGTTCACACGTCCTTCATCATAAAGAATACCAAAACTTAAAACATAACCACATATTGGCATCTCATTTATTAATTCTAATATCCTCCAACAATACTGTTCCTTCTAACCTATTCTAACCAGACATCAATAATATTTAGTGACAAAAAATTTCTAATCTTCCTTTTCCAACCACTGTTTAAAGTTTGTATACAATTTTCACATGTTATACCCATACCTATATAGATATTATTATCATTGTCTTTCCTTTATTTATCTATCTCCATTATCACAGTTTCTTTTTAATTAGTCTTTGTATATAGCCAATTACTCATCTTCCTTTCATAGTTGCCATTCAAAATTCATATCCTGTTACTAATTATTATAACAATACATATATGTACATTATTTATCATTTTCAGTTGTTTTTTTAACCATGTCTTTTGTCACTAAATTTTCCTAATCTTAACTAATTTTGAATTAAACTTTCATCTATTTACCTGTATCTTTCCAGTAGTAAAACAGTCTCATGTCTTCTGCCATTTGTGGTATAAGTCCTCTAGTCTTATCCTTAATCAAGTTTGGGGGGACCTCTCTTTGCATTTCATTATTTATTGATTCTTTCATGTTTAAGGAAAAACATGCCCGTCATCTTTCATGATTAAGGAAGAAGATGCCCGTCTTCTTCCTTAATCAGCTTGTCCTTAATTGTCAGAGTTGTTATCGATGATGTTACTAATAAAGTTTCTTTCTTTGATAACATAAGTTCTTTTGTTGTTTCTTCTTCTGTGTCGTGCCATCTGAGGTGGAGTTCCCATCCATTTAACTCCTCTTTCTATGTTCCACTTTTTCCATTGCCAGATATAAACCATTCATCAAAAAAACCAGCAGATTTAATTCCTTTGTAGTTATTATTCTCTTTGGTGCTTGGGACTCTAACCTCTGTTTTTTCAATTTGATATGCATCTCCATCTTTTCCATCACATTTCCCAATTAAGTAATCTATAGCAACTCTATACTCAATATTACGATGCCGGGATCGCAGGAGGTGGTCCTCAAGCCTGAGGACCATAGAGCTGACCAGACCCTGCAACAAGGGCACCAGGTGCCTAGGGCCATTTAGAAGGTGCCAGCTGACCAGTTCCATCAAGGATTTAATTCTGTTTTATTTCCAAATCATCGAGGGGTTGGAGGGCGATTCTGGACCTAAAGTGGCTCAATAGATACTTAAAGTATAGACAATTTAAAATGCATTTGTTACAGATGATCTGGGAAGGGGTGCTACAAGGGGACTTTCTTAACTCAATTGTTTTAACGGAGACGTACTTGCATGTACCCATCCTTCAGAGCCACCACCAATTTCTGCAATTCTGCGACACTACCAGTATAGGGCCTTGCCCTTCGGCCTCTCCTCTGCCCCTAGGGCCTTTACTAAGATCTTAGCCGCAGATAGCACATGGACAGTGGAGTCAGGAAGAGGCAGCTCGGAGCATACACTTGGCCCTATAGAGTTTCAGGCATTCCATCTAGGGGCAGCATGTCCTAATCCTAACAGATAACTGGCAGCTAAAGCTCATGGGAAATTGCTGGGGCACACCATTGCATGACACCTCGTGAGGGTGGCCAAAGTCCTTGGCACCTGGGAGGAAAATCACCTTTCAATTACAGATGAACACATCTCATGGGTGGCAAATGTTAGAGCTGACTGGCTCAGCAGGGCCAGGGTAGACCAGGTGGAATGGCGACTGCATCCTTGTCTCTTCCAGGAGATAATGCAATGTTTGCCACCCCATCCAATGCATACTTACCCAGGTACTTTACAAGGTTCCATATGCCAGGAGCAGAGGGGGTGGATGTCCTGCAGTGTCCCTGGTCTCAGGAACTTCTCTATGCATTTCCATCTATCCCACTGCTTCCCAGAGTCATCCACAAGGTAATCAACATCAGAGCAGAGATCGTCCTCCTTGTCCCACTGGCCATGACGGCTGTGGTTCGCTGACCTTCGAACATTGTCAGTGGAGAGACCCTGGAGGACACCACTGGACAGAGCGTCCCTCAGACAGGGGTCGCTGTAGCATCCGGACCCTCAGTACTCCAGCTGACCGCCTGGAGATTGAGCGGAGTGCTCTGAGGGAAGACAATTTCTCCTCCAGGGTTATTGACACAATCTAGGTCTCCAGAAGGCCCTCCACAGACCGTATGTATAATGCCACCTGACGGACCTTCTGTACTTGGTGCTTGTCCAGGGGCATTGTTCCTACTATATCATCTGTTCCTCAGGTCCTGGAGTTCCTCCAGGATGGCCTAGAAAATGGATCATCCCCTAATAGGAGACAGGTAGCAGCTTTGGCTACAATACTGACCAGAGGGGGGGTGTCAATTGTTATCACAACACCCCACTGTAAGGCAATTCTTAAAGGGTGCTACCAATCTCAGACCACTGGCGGTTGACCATTATTCTACATGGGATTTGCCAAAGGTGCTCACTGTTCTTATCAGACCACCATTCGAACCCCTTTGCACGGTCTCACTGCAATTCCTCACCTTCCTGGCCTTCCTGGTAGCCATAACCTCCAACAGAAGGATATTGGAATGGCAGGCTCTATCTGTTAGGGGGGATTTGTGTACCTTCCATGGGGACAGGGTGGTTCTCAGATTGATCCCTCATTTGTGCCCAAAGTTAGTTCGTGGTTTCACCGGGCCCAAGAGGTGATCTTACTCAACTTCTGTCCATCCCCGATCCATCCATTAGAAAAACAATAGCATAAGCTAGATGTATGATGTGATCATGTTATTTTTTTCAATGCCATTGTAACTTTAAACAGTCACTAAATGAACTGTTATAAGTCAAGGACAACCTGTAGTTCCCCAGTGCTCCAGAATCCTTGATAGATATGGTTCAATGTTCTGAGATCTCGTCTGCCAACCCTTTCAGAAGTCTGGGATATAATCTATCTAGTCCTGGTGATTTGAATTCGTCTAGAGTAGACAAGTGTTCTCTTATCATTTTCTTGCTTATTTTAATTTGTATTCCTACTATGTGTTTTATGGTTATAGTTTTGGCAGGTTTATAATGTTTAACTCTGTTTGGATTACTTTCTTAGTGTAAGGAAATGGTCCAGCCATTTTATATATTTGCCCTGTTGACATTTGACTAATAGGGCTCAAGTGATACTATTCTCATTGCAGTATTCTTTATAAATAATAGATAAAATGCATTTCTTTCTTTCTTTCTTTCTTTTTCTTTCTTTCCAACTGGAAAAATTTAGTGAGAATAATCAAACCTATTGAGTGGCCACAGGGTGTCACTAGTACTCTATAGGCAAAGTACTGTGAAAGAATTTGCTGTATAAAAAAATAAGTTTACCTATTTTAAAAAAATGAATTTAGGATTTTCTTCCACAGCAAACCTAATTCTCATTTTAGTTTAGTTCTGTTTATTTTTCATTATAATGCTGGAATGTATTTTCATTTAATTCTCCTTTTTTTTTTATTAAAAGAATTTTTATTCGTTTTCAAAATATACATGGGGAAAAGGTATAAGGTGAATATAACATTTTGGTAGCTCCCATGCCGGTGGTGATAGTCCTCCCAAAACTTCACAAGTTTACAATTTTAAAAATAAAGGATAAGCATATATAGGGTTCAGTGATGGGTTTCTGTAGGCTCGCACCTACTCGCGAGAGCCGGTTGGTGAAATTTAGAGAACCGGTGAGAGGGGGTTCCACCGGCGTACCTGGAAGTAAATCTGGCCCGCCGCTGCCAATGACCCAACGGGAAGGAAAGGAAAGGAAGGAAGAAAGGAAAGAAAGAAAGAAAGAAAGAAAGAAAGAAAGAAAGAAAGAAAGAAAGAAAGAAAGAAAGAAAGAAAGAAAGAATTTATCATCACAATTGAGTCCAAAATTTTGGTTGCTAAGCAAGAGCGTTGTTAAATGAGTTTCACCACATTTTAAAAGGTGGCCACTCCCATCCTGTCACATGACTGCCAAGCCACGCCCACAAAATAGGCCACACCTACAGAGTAGGTTCTAAAAAATTTGAAACCCACCACTGATAGGGTTTACATTGTATAGTCCATACATTCAATCATCTTTTTCTTTGCCATTTTCTCTTGTATCAACAATTACAATAAAATTTCAAATAAAATCATTTTTGACATCTAAGTCTTTTCAATATTGATTCTTTCCCGTCATTGGGCGGGGCCATCGCCCCCCTTGTTCCCCCATCTTCATCCCCTAGGAGGGAAGAGTGTTTTTGAAGAAAGGCCTCCGCCTCGCTTAATGTTTTAGCTCTTACTCTACCCCCTCCCAGAAGATCAGCATTCCCTCTGTCCGTAACCATTTGAACCAAATTCCTTTTTTATATAATTTACAATACAATAGCAGAGTTGGAAGGGACCTTGTAGGTCTTCTAGTCCAACCCCCTGCATGGGCAGGAACCTTATACCATTTCAGACAAATGACAAATTTCTTAGATAAGAAGGAATATTTCCTTCTTATTTCTCTAATTTTGTTCGGAATTTGTTTCAAAATGGTTATTTCTTTTTCTTGATACTTTAAAGGTCCATCCCGTTGGGCCCTCAATATCTCGTCCCTTGTGGACCTCCTAAGAAATTTAACATGAACCTCTCTTGGTACATTATGCATTCTAGCATATGCTGAATTAATTCTATAAACCAGGTCCATATCACACCAGAGTTGTTTCTTATCTCTTTTAAGGTATTCTGCTAATACCTTAAAAGAGGTATAAAAGCCCCCTGCTCATAGCATCTTTAAGATCTTCATTTTCTGACTCTGGTATGTTCTGGAACCTGAGAAAAAAAGACATTTTTTTCAAATTCAATTTTAGTCATGTAACTTCCTAATTCTAAATTCTCCTTCCAAATCTCCTTAACTTCTTCCCCCATCTCGGTCGCCCCACCCTCTAACGTCACAATTTTTTGTTTATTTTCCATTGTACTTCGTTGTGTTTCCATGAGTCCTGTTTTTAAATCTGTCATTTCTTTCCGCAATTCATTCATGTTTTTCATGAGTTCCTGAAACATTTCAGTAACCGACAGTTCCTGTGAGCTCTCTCCAGCAGATTCTTTCTGCAGTAATGAAGAAATCTTCAACTGTTGTGTGCTTGGGCTGGAGAGAGCTGAGGACAGGGTGGAAGTTGACTTTCCCGTGGGCGGCTTTTTAGGACCCATTGTCTCAGTTCTAAATTCTAAGTTGGTAGAAGAAATGGCATCAAAGAAGCGGACGGTCGAGACAGCCCAAGGTATCAGATCAATCCAAACGAGAATCCAGTCTTTATTTTATTTATTCAATTTATATTTATTCAATTTATACCCCGCCCTTCTCCAAACGGACCCAGGGCGGCGCACAGGAAAATTAAAATACATACAAAACATCATATAAAATTTAAAAAACTAATTCAATAGAACCTGTGCTAAAACCAGATTAAAACCCCCAAAGTCAGTATAGGAGGCTACGCTAGGCCGGCTAGATGGAACAAATGTGTCTTAAGACACTTGCGGAAGAGGCGGAGGTCAGAGATGGTGCGAAGTTCAGGGGGTAAGTCGTTCCAAAGGGCTGGACCTGCCACAGAGAAGGCTCTCCCCCTGGGTGTCGCCAGTCGGCATTGTCCGGCCGACGGCACCCTGAGGAGGCCCTCTCTGTGGGAGCGTATTGGTCTGAGGGATGTATGGGGCAGGAGGCGGTCTTGCATATAACTAGGCCCCGAGCCATGGAGCACTTTAAAGATGGTCGTCAGAACCTTGAAGCGCACCCGAAAGACCACAGGAAGCCAGTGCAGCTCGCGCAGGATAGGTGTTATATGGGAGTGTCTAGGCGCTCCCGTAATCACCCGCGCAGCTGCATTCTGGACTAACTGCAGCTTTCGAGTGCACCTCAAGGGAAGCCCCATGTACATTTTAAAAAACCCATATAATCCACATCTAGGAGTCCACCTATTGGGAGAGACCTTGCGAGCCTCCGGGGGAGATGTTAAAAATAAAAGTTTTAAGTCCTTCGATTGCAGTTATAGAGGGAAAAACTTCATGGATGCAAGGAAGTTATAAGCAGAGAACAAAGAGAAGCCATCTTGCCTCGCCCTCTAACAGGAAGAAAAGTGAAAGTTCCATTTTACTTTTTTGAAAGAACTCCGCGACAGATTGTTGCAACTGCGATACCGTAAATATGGTTCTTGCCCATAATTGATTCAAATGGCAAGTTAGTCCTTTTCTCTCTCCATTCCATTATGGAGAGCGATTGTTTAAGTGCCGCTTCATCCGAGGGGGGGTTAAACAGGAAAAAAACTCCCCCTCCAATCTCCATTTAAAATTGATTGAAGTGGAATTCACAGTATTCTGTCACTTGTCCTCCAAGTGCAGACCAAGAGATTAGGGATCTCCGGCATTCCAGCCACTCTTTTCATTCAGCTGTCGTTCCCGGGATCCATCGGCGAAGAGGCAGAGTTTCCCCCCCTTCTTCTTCCCAGCTCCTGGGGTGATGCTGGAAGCACCCCACCGGCCGCCGCCAAGTTGGGGGCTCCCAGCGAGCTGCCCTTATGGCAGGGGGTTCCTTCAGAACCCCCTGTGCCCCTGAAGGAGCCCACCAGGAGAGCAAGCAGCAGACGGAACACGTCCGTCGCCTTCGGAAACCGGAAGAACTCTCCTTAATTCTCCTTTTTAAAGGATCTTACAATACTTTGATTTGCAAAATCCCTTGGGTGTTCAGAAGCCTCATATTATTTATTTATTTACAGAATAAAATACTAGAATTATATAGGAAGTTGCAAATTATGATTGGGTCTTTTGGTTGGGTGAGATGAAAAGGGTACTGTTAAATGGACAATTTAAATGAACAATTTATTTGAATTTTATGTTTTTATTTTTTTTTTATTTTAATCATATTTATATCTTGCCCTTCTCCACAGAGGACCCAGGGCAACGCACAGGAATTTAAAAAACATACAAAAGAATAAATACATAATTTAAAAACATATTAAATTAATCTAGTCCTATGCTAAAACCAATTTAGTGGCTCCCATAATCACCCGCGTGGCTGCATTCTGGACTAACTGTAGCTTTCGAGTGCACCTCAAGGGAAGTCCCATGTAGAGAGCATTACAGTAGTCGAGCCGGGACGTCACGAGAGCTTGAGTGACTGTGCGAAGGGCAGCCCGGTCCAGTAAGGGGCGCAATTGGCGCATCAGGCGTACTTGATGAAACGCCCCCCTGGCCACGGCTGCCACATGGTCCTCCATGGACAGCTGGGAATCCAGGAGGACACCCAAATTGCGCGCCCTCTCCATGTTTCGCCCCCAATGGCCAGATTTGGAGTAATCTGGCTGAACCGGGGTGCCAGAAACCACAGCCACTCAGTCTTGGACAGGTTGAGCTTGAGTTTGTTATCACCCATCCAGATCCGTATGGCCTCCAAATACCGGGACAGCACTTCGGCGGCATCGTTGGTGTGGTTTGGGGTGGATATGTACAGCTGGGTGTCGTCAGCGTACAGATGGTACTCCACCCCAAAACCACGGATGATATCGCCCAGCGGCTTCATATATGTGTTAAACAGGAGGGGCGAGAGAACCGACCCCTGAGAAACCCCACATAACAGGGGTCTCGAGGTCGACCTCTGCCCTCCCGTCAACACATATTGCGACCGACCAGAGAGGTAGGACGAGAACCATCGCAAAACGGTGCCTCCCAGCCCCACCCCCAGTCGGTGCAATAGGATACCATGGTCGATGGTATCAAAAGCCGCTGAGAAGTCTAACAGGACTAGGATAGAGGAACAACCTCTATCCCGCGACCTCCAGAGATCATCAACCAACGTGACCAAGGCCGTCTCGGTGCTGTGACCGGGTTGGAAGCCAGACTGGCGCAGGTCTAGATAATCAACTTCCTCCAGGTGTCGTGGAAACTGTTGGGCCACCACACTCACAACAACCTTCACTAAAAAGTGAAGGTTGGAGACCGGACGATAGTTCTCCAACAATGCTGGGTCCAGGGATGGCTTCTTGAGGAGGGGCCTCACTACTGCCTCTTTCAAGATGGCAGGTAAGGACCCCTCACTCAAAGATGCGTTGACAATGCCCTGGAGCCAGCCTCGTGTCGTCTCCCAGGATGCCAGTACAAGCCAGGGGGGACACGGGTCCAATAGACATGTGGTCGCCCTAAGTCTCCTTTGCAACCTGTCCATATCCTCGGTGGTAACAAAGTCAAACTTCTCCCAAGAAGGAACATCAAGACCAGTCTCGGACAATCCCACAGGACCACTGTCGATGGAGGGTAGCTCATTCCGAATCCGAGTGATTTTATCCTGCAGATAAATCCCAAATTCCTCTGCACGCCCTTGCAAAGGGGCTTCCCACGGCCTCTGGTGAAGGAGGGAGCGGGTCACCCCAAACAGGGCGGCATGGTGGTTATCTGCGGATGCAATAAGGGTGACACAATACTCACGTTTGGCCACCCTTATTGCCACTAAGTAAGCCCTAATATGGGTTCTCACTAGTGTTCGGTCGGTTTCGGAGCGAGAGGATCTCCACCTACTCTCTAGGCGTCTCTTGTGGCACTTCATCTCCCGCAGCTCCTCAGTAAACCAAGGAGCCTGGGTGGTTCATCACCACAAGAGAGGCCGCAAGGGCGCGACTCGGTCCAAGGCCCCCGTGGCCGCACTTAACCATGCGGCCACTAGGTCCTCAATCGAGTCGTGGGGCAGATCCATAGGAATTGGCCCAAGCTCCCTCTGGAACCTTTCCGGGTCCATCAGGAGCCTGGGGCGGAACCATCTAGGAGTATCCGGTTCTGCCTCCCCGCGGTGAGGTGAGGCGATTGGAAAGTCCAGCCAAAGGAGAGCATGATCTGTTCATGACAAGGTCTAGTGATGGCTAGATCCCCTATTCCCAAATCACTACTCCACTGTCCCGAGACGAAGATTAGGTCCAGGGTGTTTCCCCCCTCGTGAGTAGGGCCTAAAACTACCTGGGTCAGGTCCATGGCCATCATGGAGGCCATGAACTCCTGAGCTACTCCAGAGGCCTCACCTACTGACGGCAGTTTAAAGTCCCCCATGACTATCAGTCTGGGGGTCTCAACCGCCGCCTCGGCTATCACCTCTAGGAGCTCAGGCAGGGCTGTTGTTGCATAGCGAGGAGCCAGGTATACAACTAAAACGCCCAACTGCCTCCCTAGGCCCCATTTCACAAGGAGGGACTCACACCCGGTCGTCTGAGGGATCGTGGTCTCCTTCGGCTCAAGACCTTCCTTAACCATAATCACCACCACCCCACCTGTCCCTAGGGCCCTAGGCTGATGAAAGGCTCAGTAACCATGTTGTTTGGATTGTCTATTAAATGTAGGAATTTGAATACTGGTGAATATTCAAACACTTTTTTCTCTCTGATCTTTTTTCTTAATCTTTTTCCCCTGTACTTTTTCATTTATAATCTTCTCTTATTTGGAATGCTTTTTAAGGGAAAAGAAAGGGGATTTGCAATGCAAAGTATATGGCTTCTTTGCTTCTCATTTTTAAAGATTGCCAACTCATCAACACTACTATTGCAGTTCTTATTATTTTGTACTGCAAATATATCTGAAAAGGAAAAGGACAAAGGCAACAACTCAAAAAAACCCATTGTTTCTACAGTGACCTTGAAAAAAGCCATAGATGAACTTCTCTTTGTCCTTTATAACCACCACCACCCTTTGAGTCCATCCTTTAGTAATAAGAATTGGTACTAGTGATTATTAATTTATTAGGGTAACAGCAAGGGGGAAAGTCACATGAAATCATTCAAGAAATCTATATAGTAAAATAACCAGCTGTAACCAACCCTGTTACAGTATAAGAAGATATTTAAAGGGAAGAAGAAAATGATTTTAACACCAGGAAGTGATGAATAACGGAGATGCTCCCAGTGAAGCTTCTCATTGTGATTCTCTTCCAGATAGGCTGCTAATTTTCCCCACCCCCAATACTGTAAATCATCAGAGTGTAAAGGTAAAGGAGTTGATATTGACTGCCAACCTATGACTTGATAAATAGAAAAACAATCCACAATTAAATTTGACTGGGGGGAGGGGAGGGAGAGGGAGGGAGTCAGTCAGTCAGTCAGATATTTGGCTCAAAGGATAAACATTAAAATCATTAGTCAGAAGATTGCTTTAGGATCTATTTAAAATCCTAAAATATCCCGCTTTATGAAACATTGAATATTTTCAAATTTTAGCATATGTATGTATGTATAACTGCCAGACCAGATCAGATAAAGCAGTAAAGGAACAGCTCAGTCTTTTGATAGGAAAAAAACTCTGATGCTTCTCTCAAAGAATGTTAATTTTGGCCACCAAATTAGATGTACATTCTGTAATTAATCTGCAGAAACAGAGTCTATGTTATATCTTTAGAAATTGAGCAAAGTTATTGATATTTTTGTGGTTGCTTTGAGGGCAATATCAGGCTGGGAAGATCGAAAGGCTCTAGTTAGTAAAACAACGTTGATATGTTTTTTTCCCCTCAGATTTTTTTTTTTCTCAAATGAAATGAATTCTGAACATAATTTAGAAATTCTTCTAGGAGAATTTGAAAGGGATTATAACGGGGGTGGGTTCCGGATTCTTTTTTTTTTTTTTTTTTGCCAATTTGCTCAGAGATGTGCTTCGTGCACATGCGCAGTAGTAAAAAAATTGCTTATATGCATAAGCAAAAAACAAGATGGTGACACAAGATGCGTGGGCAGCTGAGTTACTACCTACTCGTCCGAAGCGGTCCAAAGCGGTAGGAACCCACCTCTCTGGATTGAAAGATGATAAAACATGTTTAGTTTAAAATTGTTGGAATTCTTTACGATAGTTGACATTACTTCTTTTCCATTTAGTATTTTCAGATTTCTTATATATGCCTAATGATGTGGTTGAAGTCAAATGTCCTCAGACCAAGTCCTTGTATTATCCAACTTCATGCAACTTCCATGTTTCAATAGCAGAAGAAATGCTGAGACCCAAGAAAGAGACCTTTGGAGATATGCAGAGAACAGCAACAAAGATAGCTAGATATGTCTAGAAGAGAAGGATTAGGGTCTTTCCAGTGTCTTTCAGTACTTGAGGGACTATCACAGAGAAGAGAGAAGAGGCGATTACCTTACTCTCCAAAGCACCTGAGGACAAGAATTAATGGATGGAAGATTGTTAAAGAGAGTTTTATTAGAGTTTATCCAACTTAGGATAAATTTCTTGAAGTAAGAACAATTAATTAATGGAATAGTTTGCCTACTTAAGTTGTAGGTCCTCCATCACTGGAGAACTAGACAGGACAAACATTTGACCAGGATGGTATAAGGTTTCCTGCCTTGAGCAGGGTGTTGGACTAAAAGAACTCTAAAGTCCCCTCTAGCTCTAGGATTCTATGTTCTGTAGTCTTCAAGAGAGATCAGACACTATTTTTTAATATTTTAGTTAACCAAATATTAACTAAAAATGTTAAATTGTAAAAACAAGAACTTTCTGTTGTTTTCCTGATAATTTTTTTTAAGTCAAGTTTTTTATTTATATATAAATATTTTGAAGACAGTGTATTGTCCAGGCACTTTGTTTTACGAAAGAAAAAAAATAACAGATGCATTAATGGTGATAAAACACATTAATAATTATAGTAATATTTATAATTATGTTAGCTTATTTATAATCATATTAGTTGTATTAGTATACCTATAGTTATAGACGGCATTCATATTTTACTTACACATAAATAATCTTTCTTCATGTACTGTATTTTTCGGAGTATAAGACGCACCGGAGTATAAAACCCAGGTTTTGAAGAGGCAATTAAAAAAAAAAAAGTAGGTAGGTAGGTAGAGGGATAGAGAGGGAGAGAAAGAGGGAGAAATACAGTAGGTAGGTAGGGAGAGAGAAGGTAGGTAGAGGGAGGGAGGCAGGGAGGGAGGGAGAGAAATACAGTAGGTAGGTAGGGAAAGAGAGAGTGTAGATAGGTAGGTAGGTAGGTAGGTAGGTAGGTAGGTAGGTAGGTAGGTAGGTAGGTAGAGAGATAGAGAGAGAGAAATAGAGAGAGAGAGAATTAGAGAGATAGAGAGAGAAATAGAGAGATAGAGATAGGTAGGGGGAGAGAGAGTAGACAAGTAGGTAGGTAGAGGGATAGAGAGAGAAATAGAGAGAGAGAGAAATACAGTAGATAGGTATTTATGCCCTCCTCAGCACACAGGAGCACTCTGGAAGCCTCCATAAGGGTATGCGCGTGGCCATTTTGGTGAAGGCACGGGGCTTCAGGAGGCAAAAATTGCTGTATTCGATGTATAAGACGCAACCAGATTTTCAGCCTCTTTTTAGAGGAAAAAAGGTGCATCTTATACTCTGAAAAATATGGTAACTTCTACCTCGTATCTCTAGCCATTGATAAAACCTATTCTACATTGAATAGTACTCTGTATCTCCTTTATCTTTTATTTTCAATATCAATCTATCCATCTCTGCACAGTCCATTATTTTCCAGATTATATTTTCACCTGGTGGGGTGTTCTCATTTTTCCAATATTGTGTAAATACAATTCTTGCTGCTGTCAATACATGCAGCATTAAGTATATAGCAATCCAAACAGCACCCAAGTACAAATTTAGCAGGATTCATTTATAGTAGAAACTTCTTTATATACAGCAATATAAAATATGATGCATGTATACAATATCCATGCAGTTATTGCAACATGGTAGTAAGGACAAGAAGGTCAGAACCCAGAAATCACAGAATCTATCTAATTCACAGATGTCACCAACAGTTCCCATTGGCTGACTTGTTGTTATGGCTATCTCAGTTCATAATAACACCCACACCTTTATCATAACTTTCTGGAAATGTGCCTAGCAAAAATATTGCAGCTTTAAATCTATATGCTGCTTAATCATCTTTTCCAGCCATATATGTACTTTCGTCCAATATTTTCTTGCTTTTACTACATATGATAGTACATACCTGGGGTCTGAATATATTACCAACATTTGGTGTATATATTTTAAAATATTTTGTAAAAATTTTTGCAATGCCACCTATAAAATATTTTATAAATATTTTCCTTATATGCAGTAGCCAGTCAGTTTGTAGTTTCTATCCCAGAGTTTTTGCCTAGTTCTATAGTATAACCAAAGTTTTTTGCCCATACCCTCATTGTTTCATTTAATTGTTCATCTTCCACTTTAAAACTTAGTAGAGACCATATACTATTTTTAATATTTTAGTTAACCAAATGTTAACTAAAAATGTTAACATTATAAAAATGAGAACTTTCTGTTGTTTTCCTGATAATTTTGTATAGGGGAGAAACAAAAATTGTGCAGCTCTTCCGTTACCAAACAAGTACCGTATTTGCCGGCGTATAAGACGACTGGGCGTATAAGACGACCCCCCATTATTTCCACTCAAAATATAGAGTTTGTTATATACTCGCCGTATAAGACTACCCCCTCTTCCGCACACCTTCCACACACCAAATAAAAGCCGGAAGGTGTGGTCTGTTTCGTGGGAGTACGGATGGTTTCCTCCTTCCCCCTCTGTCTCTTTCCCCGTGCAAAAGATAGGCGCGTGCATGCGTGGAAAAGCGCTAAGTCTTTCTTCTTTCTTTCTTTCTTTCTTTCTTTCTTTCTTTCTTTCTTTCTTTCTTTCTTTCTTCCTTCCTTCCTTCCCTCCTACCCTCCATCCCTTTCCTTCCTTCCTTCCTTCCCTCCCTCCTACCCTCCACCCCTTTCCTGCCTTCCTTCCTTCCCTTCCTCCTACCCTCCATCCCTTTCCTGCTTTCCTTCCCTCCCTCCTACCTTCCCTCCCTTTCCTTCCTTCCTTCCTTCCCTCCCTCCTACCCTCCATCCCTTTCCTTCCTTCCCTCCCTCCTACCCTCCATCCCTTTCTTTCCTTCCTTCCCTTCCTCCTACCCTCCATCCCTTTCTTTCCTTCCTTCCCTTCCTCCTACCTTCCATCCCTTTCCTTCCTTCCTTCCTTCCTTCCTTCCTTCCTTCCCTCCCTCTCCTTCCTTCCTTCGTTCCTTCCTTCCTTCTTCCTTCCTTTCACCCCTCCCTTCCTCCTCCCCCTTCTTTCCTTCACTCCCTCCCTCCCACCATTCATCTTTTTCTATTTTTCTTTCTTTCTCTTTCTCTGTTTCTGTCTCTCTCTCTCTGTATCTGTCGCTCTCCTCCCTCCAACCACCTCTGTCACTCTGTGTGTGTGTATGTGTGATTACCTCTCTGTGATTACCTCTCTGTCGCTCTGTGTGTCTGTCATTCTCTCCCCCCTCGCCCCCCCCAAGCAGCAGAGGGGAGGTTATCCCGCAACGGGCGAGCGAGCGAGCGGACGGAGGACCCGAGCTGCTGCTACCTTAAGTGTCGCCGAGGCCATCCGGGCGCCACACGCGGCTGGAAGGTGGGCGTGCGCGCCCGGATGGTGCTTAAGGTAGCCGCAGCTCGGGTCCTCCGCCCGCCCGCTCGCCCGTTGTGGGATAACCTCCCCTCTGCTGCTTGGGGGGGGTGAGGGGGGAGAGAACGACAGACACACAGAGCGGCAGACTTAGAGAGGCAGAAATAGAGAGAGAGAGGCGCTCTCGGCCATCCTCTGCCCAGGGGGCTGCTCCCTCCTCCTCCTCTCCGGCCCTGCGGCCCGGTTCTTGTGAAGCCGCGGACCGGGGGTTGGGGACCCCTGGTCTAACAGACACACAGAGGGGAAAGAGACAGAGGGGGAAGGACGTGGAAAAGCGGCAAGTTTCCGCGCGGCTGTGGAGGGTTTCCTCCTTCCCCCTCTGTCTCTTTCCCCTCTGTGTGTCTGTTAGACTCTGATTCCCGGATGGTGTCCAGAGCCAGCATGACCCGGCGTATAAGACGACCCCCCCACTTGGAGGCATGTTTTTCGGGGCCAAAAAGTCGTCTTATACGCCGGCACATACGGTAATTTTGTATTTTACAATCAAAACAGAAGCAGAAAATTACTGAATACAGCCAGATGTCATATTCAGGATTCTCAAGCTACATAAATCTGATCATATTTTTGACAATCTTAATAAGAAACTTAAGAATACATATCTAATATTGCTTCTTTTCAACAGATATGTATGGGAAACAATTTCTTGGTGTTAAAAATACAATACTTTTCTTAGAATTCATTTAAGGAGTAAACTTAAAATTAGGGAGACAATTTAAATAATCATGTGAACGTGTGGGAGTGGCTTGGCGGTCATGTGACTGGTGGGTGGTGGTGGCCAAGCCGATGTCACTGAATTCGTTGCCCCAATGAATGACCTACAAAAAGAAGATATAAAAAAAGTAAATTTCTTATTTTGTGCACTTACTACTTAAATAAGAATAAAATAAGTACACAAAACAATAAAAGAGTTACTTATAGAGAAAAGATGATTGTCCTGCCAGTCTTCAACACCACCAACTGACCACCTTGCTCCAATGAATAGTCTGCACAAAGAAGAGACACAGAAAGAAACTCTTTAATTGCATGCACTACATTAGGATGATGTTACAAAACAATAAAGCAGCTACTTACAATATATAAATAGCTGTAAACAATAAAACAGGTACTTACAGAGGAGAAATGACTGTCCTACCGGTCTTCAACACCACCAACTGACCATCTTGCTCCAATGAATGGCTTGCACAAAGAAGAGACATAGTAAGGAAGACTTTAATTGCATGCACTACATTAGGTTTAGGTTTAGGTTTTATTGGACTTATATGCCGCCCTTCTTCCAAGGACTCAGGGCAGCTTACAACATAAAAAACACATATTACAAAAAATTTAAAAAAGATTAAATAAAAGTCCAATAACCCAATTGACAATTAAATTAAAATTAAAATTAAAATTAACAATTAAAATTAATAATTTATTTTATTCAGTCCAGGCCGGCTTGCTGAAAAAGCCAAATTTTTAGGGCGCACTGGAAGGACCGGAGGTCGAGAATTATGCGAAGCACCAGGGACAGCTCATTCCAAAGGGAAGGCGCTCCAACAGAGAAGGCTCTTCCCCTGGGGGTCGCCAGCTGATACTGCCCGGCCGACTGCACCCTGAGGAGGCTGACTCTGTGGGATCGTACTGGACAGTGGGAGGCTACAGGTGGCAGTAGGTGGTCTCGCAAGTACCCTGGGCCTAAGCTATGGACGCATTAGGATGAAACAAGCACACAAAGCAATAAAACAGCTACAAAACAATAAAACAGCTACTTACAATAAATAAACAGCTATGAACAATAAAACAGCTACTCACAGAGGAAAGATGAATGTCCTGCTAGTCTTCAATACCACCAACTGACCCTTTTTTTTAATTGAAAAAGTTTTACAAAAAACAAATTCCTCCCCCCTTTCCCCCCCTCCCATACATGTAATATAAATTAAATACAAGTACTATACCCCCCCTCATCCCAACCCTCATAATATGAATTACTCACAAAATAGTATCATCCAGTTATCCCCCTCTTCTAAAGTAATTATGCAAATATATTTCCCTCCCCTGACCCCCCTAACCCTCCCCCACCTCCCAATCCAACCCACCCCCCTGACTTCCGCTATACACCACTCTGAAAATTCCAAACAACCCAGATATTATC
This sequence comes from Rhabdophis nuchalis, assembly GCA_039707465.1. Classification (NCBI taxonomy): domain Eukaryota; kingdom Metazoa; phylum Chordata; class Lepidosauria; order Squamata; family Natricidae; genus Rhabdophis; species Rhabdophis nuchalis. Next base: position 106,945,654 of record CM077647.1, on the reverse strand, counting down.
TTCTCTATTCACATTATACCCCTTACATATCTCCTTATCAATCTACTCGTTCTTGCCTAAAATACCTAGTAACTACATAATACTTTTTTTTTAAAGAAACCTTATAACAAACCCATCATAAACACCCACACCTTCAACCTTTTGGTTAGACCAGGGGTCTGCAAAGTCGGCTCTTTTAAGACTAGTGGACTTCAACTCCCAGAATTCCCCAGCCAGCCAGGCTGGCTGGGGAATTCTGGGAGTTGAAGTCCACCAGTCTTAAAAGAGCCGACTTTGCAGACCCCTGGGTTAGACATTAGAATGCATACATGATCATTCTTAGAATCTAAATACCATGTCATATAACCTAACACATTGTAGAACTTAGACCATATATCCTAACTCAAATTTGCATCCTTCCTGGTTCAAAAGGTTTGTTATTTTTTCCCCCTCTCCATTTGCTTAATTGCCCACTTAGCAGCACAAAAGGTGTAAAGATAGCTCTGGTATTTGAAAAGAGCAAAGTTACGTTCTCTTTCCCTATAAGAAAACAGAGGTGGTATAGAAAGATTTCAAATCCTATCACAGGAAGGGTGCAATAGATTGCAAGCATATGTCTCCACAACAGTATAAGATGCTAGAACATAACAAATAGCAAGTTTCTACTTAAGTACAGCAGATATGTGAAATAACTAATTTCTACTTCAATACATACATGATAATAATTTCTTAGGATCTAGATACCATCTATAAAATGTGTTGTAAACTTCATCCAACAGCTATTCCAAACCAGAAACATATTAGAATAACAACCAGATCGACTGCAAATGCGCTAGTTCTATATACCTTTTGCCTTATAGCTATGCCATTTAAGAAATTCAGGTCCCAAGTTATATTTAACAAAACTTCTAATATTAAACTATGCAACATATCCATTTTTTTTCCTCAAGTCTTGATTAGAGAGTTCCAGTTCATTCGCTCGTAGGCCTTTTCCACATCCAAGAAAGCCAGCATTGCAGAGATCTTCATATAATTATCTAGATAGTCAAATAAAACTATGAGTTGCCTTGCATTCTCCCTCATATATCCCCTCTTAAATAATTGGCATCAATCTGTTGGAGTAAACACCCATACCTGCTAGATTCTCCCTTCCAACATTTTAATTAACCATTAGGTTACATACATGATAATAATTTCTTCATATCTAGATACCATAAATATATTATAAAGATTCTCCCATGAATTCTATATCTATACAGATTTAGCGTTTAACTTTCAAAGTTCAACCCACATTTTCCCCCAGAACACCAACATGATATTAATCCTTTCCGCTTCAATGTTCATAAGTCCAACTCTTCAGGTCTGTTTCCATCTCTTCCGAAACTGTTTATAATACAACCAGTTTAAGATAACTCCTTCCAACAAATATTCCAAATTCGTATCAACTACCCTCCTAAGTAAGAAAAAAACACCTTTATATAAACAACCCCCGAGTGACTTTTCATCAGAATTATTAAATTCCAAAAAAACGTGATAGGGTAATAACCAGATCGACTGCAAATGCTCCGGTTCCAGTTTGTTCACTCGTAGTCCTTTTCCACATCCAAGAGAACCAGCATTGCAGAGATCTGTATATTTTTATCTAGATAGTCAAATAACTGGCCTCAGTCTGTTGGCTAATTACTTCTTCCTTTTATCCTTTTATCTTTCTTAACTCGCTGGGATTGGGACCTCCTCTGCTTCTGCGGTTTCTGAATTCGTCTGGTGGTAGACCTGGTTTCACATTGCTCATCTAATTTAAACATTGGTATTCGAACAGTTCCCTCTGTAGCAGTCTTCGACAATTCCTCCAAAGTAGAACTTAAAGGAGATCCAGGAGAATCCAGCTGAGGACACTGTATATGTTCTTCCGTCTCTTTTTCAAACTGCTTCTGCTCCATCTCAATATCTGTTGGTGTAAATGTGCGCGAGGGTATAACGCTTGCCTTCAAAACTGTGTGATAAAATTCTTTGGCTTTATCTAAAGTATTCAAACAGTAACTCACACCTTCATATCTCGGTATGATACCCGTTGGCACATCCCATCTATATTGTATCTTTCTTTTCTTCAATTCTGCTACCAAGAATCCAAAATCCCTTCTAGACGTCAACATTGCTGGCGGTAACTCCTTGAAGACACCAATCTGTTTTCCATCTATTTGAAGAGCAGAGTGAAAAGACTTCTGCAAGATATCATTTCTAAGATTTCTATCAATAAAGTATACAACCACATCTCTTGGCAATTGTCTTTGTAGTGCTGCATGTGAGTTTACTCTGTATATTTTATCAATGTTAAAGAAAATTTTGTCAGAATCATCCAGTTTCAACAATATAGACAGTGCATCCGCACAGATTCTCTTAATACCTTCTTTAGGATTCTCCCAAATTCCTCTGAGTCTGATAGCTGTTCCCATAGACTTAAATTGCAAGATAACTATTTCATTATCCAACCTTTGTATTTCTCCAGCAGCGTTCACAAGATTTAAATCAAATTCCTTCATTTTAATTTCCTGGTTCAAAGCCAGCTCTTCAATTTTATTATCAATCTTAAGAATAATATCAGACATACCATTAGCTAATATTTGTAAATTTTTATCAAGCTGTTCATATTTATCCCTATTATCCTGGGCCATGTCCTTAATTTCTTTAAATTCTTCCTTAATTTCTTTAAATTCTTTATCTATGAAGTGTTTCAAATCCTGAAGGCTTGTTATCTCTATCTGCTGTTGCATTAAAGCTACGCCCGCTGAGAGACCTCCTTGCTTCGTTGCCATCTTCTTCCCAGATTTTCACGAAGTTATATATTATATATATATATATATTTATATCTCTCTTGCTTGCTAGCTCCTTTGACTTTCCGCCAATGTAGAATACTTTGTAGCAAGCTGGAATACACAGATCAGTTAACTTACATGTCCTTTTCGCTGAAGCTTGAGCTATTGAGGTTTAAATACAAACTAGAATACACAAGGCAGTTAACTTTCGATTCCTTTCGACTTTCGTCTGAGGATTAACGCCATCTTAAATTCTTTGTTCTAAGTCCTTTGTTCCAAATCCGTGCCGTTCAGATTTAACGCTACTGTATTCAAAAAAAAATTCATACCTGTTATTAAGGCAGTTAGATCAGAATGTTTTCCTGGCTTGGATGGAATGTAAATTGAAAGTTGAGCGCTACGCCTTGCTTCGCTATACGTGAAGTTTCCCAGACTTCCGGAGCGTATGGCCACCTAAACGAGGGGGAGTCCCACCTTGCTCGCCCCTCAGAGGAAAGGAAACCCTCTGGGGCACCCCGCAAGGGACTCTACCCAAAGGGGCCAGCTCCCTCACAAGCTCCTTGGGAGCTTGGAGTTTTCCCGAGGCGTTTTGTTGGTATAAAACCGCCTCTACAGAGGACTGGGTTGGCAGGCTTGGAAAACCTGCTGGCGGTGTCCGCTGCTCAACCAGGAACTGACCCTTTGATCCAATGAATGGCTTGCACAAAGAAGAGACACAGAAATGAACTCTTTAATTGCATGCACTACTTTAGGATGAAACAAACACACACAAAAATAAAAAAGCTACTTACAATAAATAAATAGCTATAAACAATAAAACAGTTACTTGGAGAGGAAGGATGACAGTCCTGCCAGTCTTAAACACCACCAACTGACCATCTTGCTCCAATGAATGGCCTGCACAAAGAAGAGACACAGAAAGTCTTTAATTACATGTACTGCATTAGGATGGAACAAGCACGCAAGTAATAAAACAGCTACTCACAGAGGAATGATAATTGTCCTGTCAGTCTTTAACATAGTCAACTGACCACCTTGCTCCAATGAATGGCCTGCACAAAGAGACACAGAAAAGAAGACTTTAATTGCATGCACTACATTAGGATGAAACAAGCACACAAAACAATAAAACAGCTACTTACAGAGGAAAGATGACTGTACTGCCGGTCTTCAACACCACCTCGATAGCTTCTTGCCAACCCTGGCATGCCCCATGAATTTGCCTTGTGAACACCAGTGGACTTCGTGGTCTACATGAGCCTAGGCAGTGGTGGCATGGAAGGGCTCAGCCAGTCCCTAGGCTCGCGTACACTGCAAAGCCTGTCGGTGTTCCGGTAACTTCTTGCTGCCACTGGTGTGTTCACAAAGTCACCCTCTGAGTGTCGGTGGGCTTTGTGGTCTACATGAATCCAGGGAGTGGCGGCAAGGAAGGCCTCAGCCAGTCCCCGGGCTAACATACACTGCTAAGCTCACCAGTGCTCTCCATAGGTTCTTGCTGCTCCTGGTGCACTCTGTGAAGTCACCCTCTGAGTGCAGATGGGCTTCGCTGTCTATGCGAGCCCAGGGAGTGGCAACAAGGAACGCCTTAGCCAATGCCCAGGCTCACATAGACTGCGAAGCCCGCCGTGCTCTCAGTAGCTTCTTGACCCCGCCCTACCTTTTGTGCTGTGCGAAGTTGCAGCCGTAGGCTTACTTACCTTTAGGCAACCACAAGAGGAGGCAGCATTAACACAGCAGGGAAGGCAGGCTGGGAAGTTAGCAAGGACTCAAGTGCCTCAATCAGGAAGTCAGCAAGTGACAACATGAGGGCAAGGCCAGTAACGGTAGTGGGCTGAGTGGTGACTTCAGTATATATAGGGCTCTGAGGCACGGCGATCGGCGATCTAGTGAGTCAGTGAGTGACGGACAGGTGGAGCAGGCATGGTGCAGACAGGAGAGAAAGCGAGCAAGCGGAAACAAGGCACGTGGGGGTATCGAGTGAGGATAGGCCAGGGGACCAAACTGGTTCAGGGACGTGGCCCGGCTGCCATTACTACCATTACTACTTCTTCAGCTGAACCAGTCCGAAGCGGTAGGAAACCACCTCTGATAGGCTTGCATAATGCATTACAGCAGTGTTTCTCAAGCTTAGCAACTTTCAAATGAATGGACTTCACCTTCCTGGTTGGAGCATTCTGGGAATTGAACATATTAAAGATGCCTTGATTGAGAAATAACTGCATTAGAGTATGCACAGTTCTTCTCTTTAATTATGTGTAGACTGTAAGAATCCCTGTATAGGATCCAAACTGTATTTGTGATATTTTTCAAATTAGAAAACCTGCTCATCTTTAAATATACATATAAATAAACTTAACCTGTGTTTTTCTAATACTATCATTCAGTAAATTTATAATACTAAGTGGCATAAACAGCTCTGGACATTTATATAATTTATTTTTCAGATCATTTATTCAATTTCCTTCTGTGCCCTTGCTGTTGAAGATATTTTTTTAATGTAATAGACTACAATGTCTCTTGTTCATTGTCCCTTACTGATGGCTGTAATATATGAAATGAAATTGATGAGATATAATACATCCCCTGGGGAAAATTTCATGATTGAGGCAATTGGCTTTTTTTGTCTTACCTTCTTTGTGAGGAGTAAGGATAATTTGGCTCACTTTTTGCTCTTCTTCCTAATACAGTTATGTGAGCAGTATAATTAAAATAGTAATCATCCAGTAACTGCCTGAATAAAGTATCATGCCTTCGTATAGTATAGTGAAAAGTTAGAGATCCTTGCAAGGAGGAGTAGGTAGATTGGCAAACTAAAATGAAGTGGGTGTGTGCCTGAGTGGGTATGCCTGTGTATTTGTCTCTGTGCACACATGTTCCTTCAAGTCACTATTTGTCAGTATTCAATTGAGGTACATAAATATGTGTTTTTGTTTTTTGTCCTCTTAATTCACATTTTAATATTGTCTAGCATTGTTTTGTCTTTGCTTAATTCCTTCTGTATTTGTATTTTAATTTTCTTTAATAAAATAAAAAATTGAAAAGAAACAAAGGAAATAATCTATAGCTTTGGCATAGAGAGCAGGTAACATACTAATGACTTAGCTCCACTGCTTCTTCCCATCTAACTATAAGAAAGAAATAGGTTTCTTAAGCCTTTCACAAAGTTAATAATGGACTAAATGAAGGAGAACAAGTTAAAATGAAATCTTCTTAGATGTGTTTAACTATATTCTGTAAACTTCCTTAATTCAGTAATTAGTGATATAGCGCTTTCTGAAATAAAATTTAGGTGAAATAACACCTAATAAATATAATATAAATATAATAAACAGGTAAAATCACATAAGTGAAATAATATGCAAAAAAACCAACTTTAGAGGTGCCAACTAAGTGAAACTTGGCTCAATAACTGGAGAAGGATGTTGGAGTAACTGTGAGAACGATTTTGGAGTCCAAGTGAACAGTCACTTAAATATGGGCCAACAGTGTATGGAAACAGCAAAACAAATCAATGCAACCCTAGGCTGCAATAATACAGAATAGAATCAAATCATATGAAATAAGAGTACCACTTTATAAAGACTTTATAAAACTTTAATAAGACAACATTTTGAACATTGCATCCAGTTTTGGTCATCACAATATTTTAAAAAATGTTGATGTGCTGGAAAGAGTACAAACAAGAGCAACAAAAATGATTAGGGAGATGGAGGCTGAAACATATGAAGAATGGTTGCAGGAATTAGGTAGAATAGAATATAAAGTTTATTACAGTCATAGACCAGCAAAAGACAAGAATCTATTTACAATATTAAAAGATAATAGCAATAACAATAGTAAATAATAACATCCATAACAATAACATGCATAGTATCATACAGTTTGGATCATACCCATGTGTACTTGGTGAATAAGTGGATAATAAGTATGAGTATAAATATAGATTCTCAAAAAAATGTTCAAGATATCTACAAAAAATTGGGGCAAGAAAACATCTTTAGTCCTCTAGCCAAATTTTTCCTTGTGGCCATTGCAGTAGCACAGAATTTTGCTACTGCAAGCATAATAGCTCCGGGTTTGTATCCCGGAGGAGATAGTCTACATAAAAATTGTCTGGCCTCCCTGGTAATCTCTCTAGTAAGGGAGAATATGCATTGGTTGATCTAAAAGCACTGTATAACTCAACAGTGTAATAAGAAATGTGTGATATCTTCAACTTCTCCTTTACCACCTATACATACTCATTCCTCTATTGAAATCTTATTATATCTGCCCTGGAGGAGTGCCGACGGGAGAATATTAAATCTGGCTCTGAAGAATACTATTCTGCATTTTGGGAAAATCAAGTCCTTTGATTCCCACACATCCTACAATGGAGAAGCATCCTATTTATTCTAAATGGAATTTCATGTCTTTTATTCTATTAGTGACTCCTTGCACAGGTTTTGAAGGAAAAATAATTTTGTTTATTTGTTTAGAAAACTTTTTGGCTGCCTATCTTAAACAGCTCTGGATAGCTTACAAGAAATACACAATAGTTGTAATGGGTGTGTGGCACTTTTGAGGTGGTTAATGGAGTAAAAAACACCCCACTTCTTGTGTACACTTTGCTCCCTCTATCTCCATCCTTCTTAATTTTAATTCAACTGAATGTTTAAATTAAAGATCTTTATTTATTTCTTGTTTTATTATGCATTTAATCAATGCCTTCAAGTCACCCAGAGTTACTTTGGGCTAGATGGGTGACATACAAGTTTAATAAACAAACAAACAAATAATCTATATGACTTTAACTGCATTACAAATTAGTTCTTTGACATATATTAATTAAAACTAAACAATGTTTTTTTCATTAGATTGTTTCAGATTCCTCTGCTTAAACTAGGTTAACTATAAATCCATCACAAATTGTTTTAGAGAATATTATTACTAATGTTTCTCTACAATAACTGCGTATCATGTAGAATCACTAGATAGTAACTTTCAGTAACATCAGCAACAGTACATTTTTGGATTATCTGAAATATTGCAGAATAGGTTCTGATTCTTAGCCAGCCTCTCAAGTAGGAACAAGAAACAGATAGGTGGGGCCGAACAGTTGATAAAAAGCCCTGCAAGCCCCTTGCTCAGCCCTTCTCTTCCTGTCCACCAACATTGAAGCATGTGAGCACCTTTTCTGTTCAGGACTCCAGCCATGTGGTCCTGTCCACCATTAAACTATAATTTCCAAGCAGCCTCCATGTCTCCAGTGTCTTCTTCCCCACTTGGCGCCAAACCCAGAAGGACATTCCTTTTAACACTATCTTTCCAATATTGAGTATCTACATCAGGAGTCCCCAAACTTAACAAACTTTTTAATACACTTTTTTTCTTTTTAATGTCTTGTTCGTTCTGTTTTTCCTTTATCTTTCTTTGTTTTTTAAATCAAAATTTGGCATTTTGTATTTTTACTTTTTTCAATAAAATTACTTTAAAAAAAATTATGAACACTCTTATACACCTATCCCTAACTTTTACAATAATATCCCAATCATCTGATTTTCACTATTTTTAAATAAGCTCTTGTAAATGAATTGTTGAGTCAACAAATGCTAAAAGATTGTTATGATTCTATTTCTTTCTCTCACATTGCAGGAAATCCCAGGGAACAATCTTTGACAAAGTTTGTTGCCTTGCAAAGTAAAAATAATTCAGCCTTAAGAGAATTTGTTAAGGGAGTTTGATGTTTACTGACAAACATACAATTATATATGTGGTAGGAGTAACAAAGATTGTAGGGCAGAAATGCTTTTCTCAAATGCAAATATATTCCATTGAGATCTCAACTTTAACAAGCACCTTCATTAAAAAATATTCCACAGAATACATATTTATGGTATTTAAATAAACAAAAATACAAATTCAGTGAACTCTAAGTCTGGCCCCTTTTTGTGGGCACGCATACTGTCGCCAGCTGATCTTCACAGGTGCTGGAAAATGCCCCCCAAAACGCCCCCAAAACAGGCTTTTTTTCAGGCCATTTTCAAGCCATCTTTCAGGCCTTTTTCAGACTATTTTCTGGGTCGTTTTTCAGGCCGTTTTCAGGGCATTTTCAGATCATTTTGGGGGCATTCTTAGGCCATTTTGGGGCTGTTTTAGGCCATTTTCTGGGCCATTTTTCAGGCTGTTTGGGAGACATTTTCAGGCTATTTTAGGACATTTTTCTGAGTATTTAAATGCCATTTTCCAGGGCATTTTTTGGGTCAAAAATTTTTCGGGTCAAAAAACAGCCAAACAACTGGCATGCGTGCGCCAGCCAGCTGGTCTTTGGGTTTCCGGCGCTCCTGTGCACGTGCACACATCCCTGCCCTATACCATTACAAACAAATGGCTATCTGGTCTCTTTTTCAAAGTTTCCAGTGATGAAGCAACCACAACAGGAAAGCTGTTACACTGGTTCATTGTTCTCACCATCAGGAAATTTCTTCTTAGTTTTAGGACAATGTGTTCATGCTATTCTAAATAGTGCATTTGCACAGCTTCTCTTGTAGGATACTGGCTGGTTACTTTGATAGTGGAGAGGTGGTTTTACAGTAGATCTGTGTTCCGAACTTGCTGTTATTGCCTCCGCTGATGAGGAAATCTAGGAAAGATAGTGTCTTGTGGTTCTTCCCTGATGCATTTTATTAGATGTTGTTGATGGTTTTGGGTGTGTTCTCTATTTGGTCTTTTTTATTATGAGAAAAATGTCATCTATATAGAGGATCATACTTTGGGTTGTATTGTTATTTATAGAAGTGCTATGGATTCCAGGCACTTCATTACAGCCACATTAAAACCACTGATTTTTTTTAAACTGGATTGGTGTTCACTGGGATGTAAATTTCTCTGTCTTCTAGTAATTATTATGTATATATTGTGAGCTATCCATGATAATAGTGGTTCAGTAAGCTAATAATCATTTGGTCTTTCTTTTGGTTTTTGACAGCTGTTTTGTCCCCTGCTCTAAGTTGGTATAAGGCTTATAAGAAGATAGATCTCCTACAGGTATAAGGTAAGAAATGGGGGGGGGGGGGTTACTTTATATAAAGTTTTAACATATTGGGTTTGGAATGTGTTTTCTCATTGGTTAGCCTAATTTGAGTCATAAAGTATCTAGAAAGCAACTGTACATTTCTATGTAACATTCTTTAATATTCTTAGCATGATCTTATTAATGATTACCCTGTTTTCCAGAAAATAAGACCTCCCCTGATAATAAGCCCAATTGGACTTTTGAGCGCATGAGCTAAAATAAGCCCTCCCCCAAAATAAGCCCTCCCCTCAAATAAATCACCTCAGAAAATATTTAACCGCATGCGCAGCCAGTCCCCACCAGTTCCTCTAGTTGCTTGCGCACAAACAACACAACAGGAGGAGAGGTTGGAGGGGGGGAAAGGGAGGGAGAACATGCCCCATGCACCCCACACCCCCTTACCTAATGGCGGCTCCTGCATCACTAGCCACTGTGCCCCTTCTATCACACTAATGGCCACCACAAAAAGGGTGGCAGGCCCAGCATCGCACTTATTTTCAGGGAAACACAGGAATTCAGTGGTGAAATCTAAAAATTTTCCCTACCGGTTCTGTGGGTGTGGCTTGGCAGTCATGTGACTGGGTGGACATGGCCAAGTTTCTGTCACTTCTTTGCCCTTATCACCATGATGGTGAACTTATGGCATGTGTGCCACAGATGGCACACGGAGCCATTTGTCAGGGCACGCGAGGCAATGCCCTGTCAGCTGGCCAGCATGCATACGTGCGCTGGCCAGCTGAATTCACCCTTTTTTGCATGCTTTTTTCACCTTCCCCGGGCTCCAGAGGCTTTACCGGAGCCTCCCCCGCCCCCCTGAAGGCCCCCCCGGAGGCTTCATGAGCTTCCCTGAAGCCTCCAAACACACAAAATGATGCTCTGACGAAACCGGAAGTGACGTCCGATTTGCTTGGAGCGTCATTCTGGGTGGTCGGGAGGCTTCAGCAACCAACCTTCAGGAAGCCTCCCTGAAGCCTCCAAATCACTCAAAATGATGCTCCAAGCAAATCTGATGTCACTTCCTGTTTCGTCGGAACATCATTTTGAGTGCTCCGGAGGCTTCCTAGGCTCTTCGGAGGCCCTCCGGAGGCTTCAGCGACCTTCAGAAGGCTTCCCTGAAGCCTCTGAGCACTCAAAACGATGCTTCAAGCATGCTCAAAACGACGCTCCAAGGACATCACTTCTGGTTTCATCGGCGTGTCATTTTGAGTGCTCGGAGGCTTCAGGGAAGCCCCCTGAAGGTCACTGAAGCCTCCAGAAGGCCTCCGGGGGGGCTGTTTTCGCCCTCCCCAAGCTCCTATAAAGCCTCTGGAACCTGGGGAGAGCGAAAAGAACATGCAGAAAATGGGGGGGGGGTCGCACCTGTAGTATGTACATGCACACTGGGAGGGTCGCACATTGCATTATGGGTGCAGCATGCCTGCGCACAACCCCTCCTGCGCTCCCCCCACTTATGGTATGCGAGCCAAAAAAGGTTCACCATCGCTGGCTTAACCACTCTCCATAATCAAAAGGTAGAAAATGAGTGGTATAGTACTCTTGTTGGTCCAAAGATCGGTATATTCCACCTATTAAATAACTGGAAATAATTTATTTAAACCCATTCTTTGTACGTCTATCATTGCATGATATGTAACAGTTCCAAGATTCAAATCCTTATTGGATTAAAATGATTCAATTTGTTTTTATGGTTAGTCTCTCATCCTCTACATACTAAACATTAATTGTTCCATTTTGGTTATTGCTTTGTCACTTTTTGATATTACATTATTATATTTCTGCATTAATTATTTTCACTTTTAATTGTCTTCTTTTAAACATTGCAATCGAACTGAAATCAACACTTGCAAAGCTTGGGAATGGATGCACCTTCCAAGTGCAAATAATATCTGGAAAGGAGACGGTAACGTGTACATTAACACATTATTGTTATTTTACACACCCAAAGACAGGTCCACATCCCGCCAGCCTCTCTTGCCGCAAAAGCAAGGATGAGGGCCGTCCCGTGTAGTTTCGCAGCGATCCTGAGAGAAGGTTGCGAAAGAGGGCAAGGAATCCAGCAACTTTTATAAGCGGTACCAGACTGAATCCTAGCGTTCCAGCCATGCCTCCCTTGCCTCCCAAGGCTAAACACCTTTCAGCGGCTAGCAAAAGGCTGTAAAATGAGGGCTACGCCAAAGAGCCAAGGGAAGGGCGACTCAACGGCCCTTGAGCGGCTCTGAGGGCAGGAAGGGCAACCGCGCCTCACCTCGCGGGGCTGAAAAGCTCCCACCGCCGCTTCTTTGGCCAAGCAGCCAGCAATCACCGGCGTCGGCCTGCCTTCTGATTGGCTGAAGGGAGGCAATTAGGGCCGCCTCTCTCTAATCTCCGCATTTTTCTCTCCGCGCGCTTCCGGGACCGCCAGAGCAACAGCCAGCGAGCGAGCGGCGGAATGTTTTGTGTTGCTATAGCATCAGGGATTGTTGTTGCAGTTCCTTGAGGACCGCCGCCCCCTCCGCTTCGCTTGCGCGACTCGTCGTTTCGCTTCGAACTTCGCGGGCGGCGGGAAGGCACTGAGTGCGAGAGGTTCGGCCTCTCTTCCCCGACAGCGAGGCGGGCGGTGGCAGCGGCGGTGCAGGTCCGTGCTGGGCGTGTAGCGAATGCGTTTGCCTCCAGGGATCCTCGGTACAATTTTTGCCGGTCAGAGGAGAACCTAATTCACAATAAAGCTTACAAATACGGTAGAGCGAGAAGCACCCCCTCTCGTTTCCTCGTTATTTTGTCACCCGTGGGAGCCCGCTTTTTCCTCACAACATACTTGCGAGGTAGGCAACTTGGCCTCCCGAGAATGTCCAAAAACATTGGGTCGGAGGTGAGCTTCACGTGTGCCCTTGGCTTTGAGGCCAAATCATTCAGGAGAGGATTTTCTTTTCCTGAAATAATACTAGTGAGAGTTGATGGGATTAAAAATCGGAGAATCCACACCTCTGCTTCTTTTGTTTTTTATCTGGGAAAAATTTAGTGCCTGTGCAGATTTTATTGATGTATTAAATCAGGGGTGAGCAGTGCTATTATCTGTTAAATATCTGCTTTATGGACTACTACAAGCAAAACTTCATTTCTGTTTCCTGCCTTCCATCTGTATTAGGAATAGCAGTGAGTGTGTGTTGTGGTGTGCAAGTGAAGATAGCAAGAAAGTATGATCATTGTGATGAGTTGCCCATTGTCTAGTGAACCCTATGGTCATTAAAGTTCCTTCCAGATACTGGATTCCGGCTGATTATTACCCACTTTTAAAGAAGCCTAAGCTTATACTTTTTGCCTTACATATTTGAAATACATCACTGTTTTTTAAAATATATATATATAAACCGCATATAGTCACCAATAAGTCTTCAGTATTGAAAAGAAGATTAGAGTAAATTGCAGGTGTATATACAGGAAAAGTGTTTAGGGGGGGGGGGGGAAGCCTGCATTTATCCCCATAGGGCGGAGAATATAGATGTTGATGAAATGTGAAATGTTTAATTTGAATTTTTTGCACTGCACAGGTATGAGGAATACAAATAAAGAGTCACGTGGCCCTACAGATCGATATGCACCATGTGGCAAGTACACTGTTTATTCTCATATAATTTTTTTTTAAATACAAAAACTGAATTGTAACCCACTATCCTTGAATAACTTGTATTTACAATAATGTGAATGTTATCATAAGGTAGGCAACATGAACTAAAATACACTCAATAAACTGAATATTTCAGATGCTAATTTACACCTTTGTTAATCTAAAGGAAATAGAAATGTACAGATTATTTATTTATTCATAAAATTTATTGACTGCTCATCTTACCATAGAGTAACTCTGGACGGCTTAGAATCATAAAAATATATCTATATCTATACATTAAAACATAAATAAATTAAAACCAAAATTAAAATCTAAGGACACATGGGGAGAACCAGGAAAGAGTGGGTTGAGGGAGAAATCTATTATTACTCAATCAACCACTGTGCTGTTCCCCCATTGGGACCCAAGCCATTACAAAAGGATAGAAATTTTGGGGCCAACCTTACATTGTGGCGCAAAATGTTCCAGAGTGCAGGAGGCTCTTCTCCTGGACCCCGCCATCTGGAATAATTGGGATGACAGGGCCCGCAGCATGCTTTCTCTGCTGGCACAAGTGGATTGGCAGTCAGAGCCACAGATTCCTATGGCAGTTCCATGTGGAAAGAGCCAAAGAAATCTAAATTTTTTACAAAATTGAAAACCTTTATTTAGTTGTTTATTTATTTATTTATTTTTACTTTTCCTACAGGATTTGGCATGAAAAGTTAGGGAAAGACAGATTAAATATGTGCAATGCTTATCAGGGCCAAGTATTTTTTCCTATTACTGATTTTTCTTGTTACATATTGTTGAGGGCAATAAGCTGACTCTTTTCTTGTTACATATTGTTGAGGGCAGTAAGCCACTTAGAGAGGTATGAAGCAGTGTATAAGTTTAAGTGCTATTACTATTATGTACTCAAATTAAGGTTTTGGAGGGGTTTTTTTTCCTTTTTGTTCCTTTCCTCTAAGCTTTAATTTACCATAACCTAGTATGACTATATAATTCTAGTACATATTATTTTTTTCCTGTCAGAATTACTGATGCTTCTATGCCATCTTTTAAAATAGTTATGCTATCAAGGCAACTTATAAGTAACATGAACAATAATTGGTAAAATTGCAAGAAATATTTAAGAAAAACAGTACCTTCCCTCTTATGGCCGTAACTTCATGGGCACTTAATGATAATGGTTCCTTTCAGAGCATCATACATCCCAGGTAGAGTAGTTTTTGAGATAACATAAATTTTCTGCTTCAGATACAAAAGGCATTTCCCATATAAAAACAATACATCAGATATTCCAGCTGTAGCAGATGCACTCTGTATGCCTGCCTATGGAATAGGATCCAATTGATATAGTCCAAACTATGCTGTTATAGAATCTGTTTTTAAAAATCTAGCACCTTATTGTTACACGGTGCTAGGGATTTGACCTGCCAATCTTTCTGATTGACAACCTCACCATCTTGCGCATGTAAATATGTATGCCAAAACATTCAACAATATTTTCTTCAATCAAGATAAATTTGGGGAAAAACAGTTAATTCCTTTACTTATTTTTATTAGTTATAGTTACTTATTTACCAATTTTCTGAAGTGGCTTAATTAAGCACAGGAGTTCTTATTAGAAAAAGGGAGCATAAAACAACATGACTAACAGATTTAACTTCATCTAAATTCATTGTTAGTAGGAAATCTTTTGATAACTATGTGATAGGAAAAGTTGGTAGATTAAAGTAATTGTGGAGTTTTCTTTAGTCACATATTTTATATGTACTTTCCAAAATAGTATTGCCTGGAAGATCAAACAAAGTACTGAGGGCTTTCTTATAGCTGAGTTAATGTACATGAAAAACTATGCTGGCATAAGTTTTGCTGCCATGATGACCAAACTATAATCTGCTTCAGTAACAAGATTTATGAATGGTTCTGACTTTATAGTTTATGGTCGGACAATTTAAGGGCAAAAATTAGAAGATTCCCCTGGTTTTATTTCTACTCTCTCCCAACATAAACAGAGGAAAGACTATCACCACTTATGCTCTTTAGACTGAGATGGGACCTGGCTTGGGCACTGAATTTGGGTGCCTGGTGCAGAGGATTTAAATGACCTTAGTGACAAGACACCGGTGTGAAAATGCTCTACATAGGTAATCTGTTATTCAGGCTATTTCTAAATAAGGATCTTCTGGTTTTCTTGAAAGTTGATAGACCTGTGTCCAAAAATAAACCATTTGAGAAGCCAATGAGATAAAGAAATGGTACAAAGCGAAGCCGTAAAAAAGTTTTACAGTACATTGAGAGAGCTCCCTCTTATTTTATTCTGGCCCTTCTGCTAAGAAGCACACAAAGAAAAAGAAGTAGAACGTAGAAACTAGCAAAATTCTTGTTTTCTTAATTTATCAATTTTCTGAATGAATCTTACTAATCAGATCTCAGAAAGGTTTAATCTTGGGAATTAACCTTTCCAGATGAGAATGATACCATTAATCTAACTTTGGACCACTTAACTGATCTTCTTATCATCTTGACTAGCAAAAGGAACTGTAAGAACGTGTTGATTTTATCCCATTCCCAAATTAATATCCTAAATTGATAGTGGTGTAGAAACACCTTCCTTCCTTTCTTCCTTCCATCTATCCATCCATAAACTTTTTGCAAGACCCATAATTGCACAATATTAGTAGACAGTGGTTACTATTTTATGTTCTGTGAATGATACTGAGATCATTGAATCAGACATTGACTTTAAAAGAGCATTGAGGTTTCTGGCTCATTACTGTAAGGAGCAGGAAGTAACCGTAAACTCGGTTATCTTCTCTTTAAACTCAGAAGATAAAGTCAAGATAGACAGACAGATAGAAATTTTATTTTGGTCATTGACCATTAAAATATATAGATAGAAATTATTTATAAAAATAAAGGGATAAAAATCTAAGTTGAATAAAGCAAAATTATCCCTTAACAATAATAACTCACAAACCATTTGTGAGAAAGGTTATACATAATTTAGCAATATTTTGCTATTTTGCAGAAATAGATTTATCTTGGTTATTTAATACAGGGGTCCCCAACCTTTTTTTCACCAGGGACCGGTTTCATTTTAAAGAAAATTCTGCGGACCGGCTGAGGGGCTCAGCAGTCATGTGACTGGGTGGGCGTGGCCAACTTTGAAAATGTGAAACTCACTTAACAATGATCTTGGTTAGCAACCATTTCATTTTTTCATTTTATTACATTTATATCCCGCCCTTCTCCACAGAGGACCCAGGGCGGCGCACAGGAAATTTAAAAAACATACACAATAGAAGATAGACAAATAATTTAAAATATATATTAAATAATCCCCAGTCCTGTGCTAAAAACCAATTATTAAAAACCCAATTTAAAACTTTTCTAAAAGTCCCCATGGGAGGTTAGGCTAGGCCGGCTTGATGGAAAAAATATGTCTTTAAACATTTGCGGAAGAGGCGGAGGTCGGTGATGGTCCGGAGTTCAGGGGGTAGGTCGTTCCAAAGGGCAGGGCCCGCCACAGAGAAGGCTCTTCCCCTGGGTGTCGCCAGTCGGCATTGTCCGGCCGACGGCACCCTGAGAAGGCCCTCTCTGTGGGAGCGGATCGGTCTAAGGGATGTATGGGGCAGGAGACGGTCTCGCATATAACTAGGCCCCGAGCCATGGAGCGCTTTAAAGATGGTCGTCAGAACCTTGAAGCGCACCCGAAAGACCACAGGAAGCCAATGCAGCTCGCGCAGGATTGGTGTTATATGGGAGCTTCTGGTGGCTCCCGTAATTACCCGCGCGGCTGCGTTTTGGACTAGCTGTAGCTTTCGAGTGCACCTCAAGGGAAGCCCCATGTAGAGAGCATTACAGTAGTCGAGACGGGACGTCACAAGAGCTTGAGTGACTGTGCAAAGGGCAGCCCGGTCCAGTAAGGGGCGCAATTGGCGCATCAGGCGTACCTGATGAAACGCCCCCCTGGCCACGGCCGTCACATGGTCCTCCAAGGACAGCCGGGAATCCAGGAGGACACCCAAATTGCGCGCCCTCTCCACGGGGGCCAGTGTTTCGCCCCCAATGGCCAGAGTTGGAGTAATCTGGCTGAACCGGGGTGCCGGAAACCACAGCCACTCAGTCTTGGCAGGGTTGAGCTTGAGTTTGTTACCACCCATCCAGATCCGTACGGCTTCCAAACACCAGGACAGCACTTCGGCGGCATCGTTGGGGTGGTCTGGGGTGGATATGTACAGCTGGGTGTCGTCAGCATACAGATGGTACTCCACCCCAAAACCACGGATGATCTCACCCAGCGGCTTCATATATGTGTTAAACAGGAGGGGCGAGAGGACCGACCCCTGAGGAACCCCACATAAGAGGGGTCTCGAGGTCGACCTCTGCCCTCCCGTCAACACATATTGCGACCGACCAGAGAGGTAGGATGAGAACCACCGCAAAACGGTGCCTCCCAGCCCCAACCCCCCCAGTCGGTGCAATAGGATACCATGGTCGATGGTATCAAAAGCCGCCGAGAGGTCTAATAGGACTAGGATAGAGGAATACCCTCTATCCCGCGCCCTCCAGAGATCATCAACCAACGCGACCAATGCCGTCTCGGTACTGTGACCGGGTCGGAAGCCGGACTGGCGCGGGTCTAGATAATCAACTTCCTCCAGGTGTTGTGGAAACTGTTGGGCTACCACACTCTCAACAACCTTCACCAGAAAGTGAAGGTTGGAGACTGGACGATAGTTCTCTACTAAAGCTGGGTCCAGGGACGGCTTCTTGAGGAGGGGCCTCACTACCGCCTCTTTCAAGACGGCAGGCAAGGACCCCTCACTCAAAGATGCGTTGACAATGCCCTGGAGCCAGCCTCGTGTCATCTCCCAGGATGCCAGTACAAGCCAGGAGGGACACGGGTCCAATAAACATGTGGTCGCTCTAAGTTTCCTTGACAGCCTGTCCATATCCTCGGTGGTAACAAAGTCAAACTCCTCCCAAGCAGGAACCTCAAGACTAGCCTCGGACAGTCCCACAGGACCACTGTCGATGGAGGGTAGCTCATTCCGAATCCGAGTGATTTTCTCCTGCAGATAAATCCCAAATTCCTCTGCTCGCCCTTGTAGAGGGGCTTCCCGCGGCCTCTGGTGAAGGAGGGAGCGGGTCACCCCAAACAGGGCGGCAGGGCGGTTATCTGCGGATGCAATTAGGGTGGCACAATACTCACGTTTGGCCACCCTTATCGCCACTAAGTAAGCCCTAATATGGGTTCTCACTAGTGTTCGGTCGGCTTCGGAGCGAGAGGATCTCCATCTGCTCTCTAGGCGTCTCTTGTGGCGTTTCATCCCCCGAAGCTCCTCAGTAAACCAGGGAGCCTGGGTGATTCGTCGCCGCAAGAGAGGCCGCAAGGGCGCGACTCGGTCCAAGGCCCCCGTGGCCGCACTTAACCATGCGGCCACTAGGTCCTCAGTCGAGTCGCGGGGCAGGATCACAGGAATTGGCCCAAGCTCCCTCTGGAACCTTTCCGGGTCCATTAGAAGCCTGGGGCGGAACCATCTAGGAGTGTCCGGTTCCGCCTCCCCGCGGTGAGGTGGAGCGATTGGAAAGTCCAGCCGGAGAAGAGCGTGATCTGTCCATGACAAGGGAGTGATGACTAAGTCCCCTATTCCCAGATCGCGACTCCACTGTCCCGAGACAAAGATGAGATCCAGCGTGTTTCCCCCCTCGTGAGTGGGACCTAAAACTACCTGGGTCAGGTCCATGGCCGTCATGGAGGCCATGAACTCCCGAGCTGCTCCAGAGGCTTCGCCCGCCGACGGCAAGTTAAAGTCCCCCATGACTACCAGTCTGGGGGTCTCAACCGCCGCCTCGGCTATCACCTCTAGGAGCTCGGGCAGGGCTGTTGTTGCATAGCGAGGAGCCAGGTATACAACTAACACGCCCAACTGCCTCCCTTTTTTGGCCTCAACTGTGGTCATAAGTTCTTTCTTTCTTTCTCTCTCTCTCTTTCTTTCTCTTTCTTTGTCTCTGTCTCTCTTTTTCTGTCTCGCTATTTCTTTCTTTCTCTCTTTCCCTTTCTCTCTATTTCTTTCTTTCTTTTTCTCTTTCCCTCTTTCTGTATCTTTTCCTGTCTCTTTCTTTCCTTTCTGTCTCTTTCTCTCTGTCTTTCTCTCTCCCACTTTTTTCTTTCTTTCTCTCTTTCTCTGTGTCTCTCCTTCATCCGCCCATTTCTGTCACTCTGTGTGTGTGTGTGTCTGTCTGTCTGTCTTGCATTCATTCATTCAATCACTCCTTCTGTGTCTCTGTCTCTTTCTCTCCCTCCCTCCCTCTGTCTCTCTATGTGTGTCT
This sequence comes from Rhabdophis nuchalis, assembly GCA_039707465.1. Classification (NCBI taxonomy): domain Eukaryota; kingdom Metazoa; phylum Chordata; class Lepidosauria; order Squamata; family Natricidae; genus Rhabdophis; species Rhabdophis nuchalis. The sequence goes on along the minus strand of CM077647.1, from coordinate 106,925,877 downwards.
GTCGTCGTCATCGTCGTCCCGTCCCCCCGCCCCCAGCCTCCTCATCCCGCCTGCCAGGCTTGGTCGCTCGTTCGCTCGGTCAGGCTCCGTGGCTGGATAGGAGCCGGGCTGGAGAGGAGGAGGAGGGAGGGGGGGCAGCCCATTGGGAAGAGCGCGCGGGAGAACGCAGGAGGATGGTGGGGGCTCTTCCTCCACCCTCGTCGACGGAGGGACTCCTTGCGCCGCCGGAGCAACCCGCCAGTTCCCACCCCAGCCCGCAGAGCCTCCGCAGTCCCTGGATGAAAACGAGTGGCCGGCATGCCAGCAGGGGAGGGAATCGGTGGCCGGTCCGGCGGCGTCCAGGAGTCCCTCCGTCGACGAGGGTGGAGGAAGAGTCACACTCCAACGGTGCGAACAGCCGCGCCTGCGTTCTCCTGCGCGCTCTGCTCAGGGGGCAGCCCCCTCCTCCCTCCCTCCTCCTCTCTAGCCTTACGGCCCGGCTCCCATCCAGCCACGGACCGGCACCGGTCCGCGGCCCGGGGGTTGGGGATCCCTGATTTAATAGATAGTGCAAATAGTAATTATCAGTGTGCCCTGTAAATTTTAATAGAAAAGAAATAATCAACTGTTGACAGGTATCCCTGTAGAAATGACAATGGGCTATGGTTTCTATGGCACCTGTGTCATAGTGGTGGTATTGGGTTTCATGCAGTTTTCCTATATTTTCCTCTGAGAATTGGTGAAGGAAATTTTTGAACAGTAAGGATTTCCTGAATTTGAGAAGTGGTATGAAATAAATATTTATTTATAATAGGTGCTAAATGTTGGTTATTTACAATTATATTATGAGAAAGAAAGTTCATATGGCCTTTGACTTAATATTAATATAGGCTATTGGCATGATTTCTTGGCATAGGCCAGGACATTGGCAACAGAAGACAGAGAAAGGCACATGAAAGATTGGAAGGCACCCAGGTTGTTAGGCTATTTTGCATTGCATGAGATATCCACAGCAGTGGCATCTGAGGCTTTGAAAGTACGATAGTGTGAGGAAGAAGGACTGAATTATACTGAGAAGGTTTGGAGTATAGATTGTAAGAGTATGGGCAGGTCCCAGATTGGAACCCTATTCCTTATGCTGAAATTACTACGTTGCAATAAAAAACAAATGAACAGGGCCATTATATCATTGCTGACTGAAGGAATGTAGAAAAGGGAAGAGAGATGGTGGAAAGTTTGGGGGACTTAGACAATCAATAGCATTTACCCTGCTGGGAGCCTCTATTGGGAGAAAGACTTGTGTACCAGTCTTGCCCTACTCACCTCATTACAATCTCAGAAGATCCCTCAGAAGATTTGTTTATGCCAAAACACTAACATTCTAAAACTAATCTTTGTTCTGCTAAGTCAAAAGAGTTTGGCAGAACCTCCAGAACATGATGGTTTGTTTTGGATTCACAATAAAATACTATTTTTTATTTTGTGTATACCTTTACTATATATATTCTGAGTATTTTTTTTCTTTCTCATTCCTTTTTGCCTTGTATTAATTTTTGTTCTTAAAATGTATACTGTAAAATCTAATGTGGATTTTTTGTTTTGGAAAAGACAGGTGTTAGGCCATAAATAAATATTATTTAAAGTAAACGTGTTTGTGTGTGTGTGTGTGTGTGTGTGTGTGTGAGAGAGAGAGAGAGAGAGAGAGAGAGAGAGAGAGAGAGAGAGAGAGAGAGAGAGAGAGAGAGAGAGAGAGAAGGGGGGAGGAAAAGAGAGAGGGGAGGGAGAGAGAGACCAAAACATGTTGCACTAGTCAAATACACTGAGCTGGAAGTTTAGAAGGGGTTGCTATCCAGTTGCACAGAAATCTGATGCATCTTACCTGTTTAAGCATCACAGAAGACAAATCCATATGATTTTTCCAGGATGATTAGATTACATTTGGATCCGTTTTCCTCCTCCTCTCCATGGTCTATGTGCCTACCTTTCTCATGATCTTCCCTCTTCTTCTCTTACCTTTTATAACATTGTCTTGCTGCCCTTCCTACCCCACTGCAAATGTCCACTTGGCCTGCTCTCCCTTCTTCCAGTCTTCCTATGCACCGTTTTTGATAATTTCTAATTTCTGTCCTTAGGTTCTTGTTTTGGTTCCCAATGACCTTTCTCTTTTTCATAGCTTCTTGCCTGGAATACCCGTGCGGCAAGTCTTGTCTTATATGGAAGGTTTTGTGCTTTTGTATTTTATACTATATTTTCTGTAACTTTCTGTATTTTCTCTTCATTTCCTATGGCTAGACCTTCCTATATTAATAGTCCAACTTGCACTTATAGTTAGAGATTTGTACAGTAGTGGTTTTTTTTTTCTTGACAGACCACTCTCTAGAATTTGAGTTACAGTATTTATGATTTTTTGAAATAATTTCTAATGGATCCTTGTATTGAGACTTCAATGGTTGTCCATCCAAATTGTTCATCCAGTTTTCTTTCGGTATAGAGAAGGTAATATTTCTGAGAAATGTAAATGAGAAAAACTTTGATTTCAGCTTTTAAAATATCTAAATGTTATTTCTCAAATTGCACAATTAGATGCTTCTAGAGCAGGGGTGTCAACTTTTTGCTCCTTCACTAGATGTGGGTGGGTATGGCCAGCATGTGACACATCCGGCCAACAGACCATGAGTTTGACACTCCTGTTCTAGAATATTCTTACTGAGGAGAATTACTGGCTTTTTGCCTATTTTATCTACCAAATATTTTAGATAAAGCAAGATATCAGCCAATCTTTCCTGCAAAAATAAATTTTACTATTTCCTCCTTTGTAGACAGTGTTTTGGGGGACTTGTCATTTACTTACCCAATTTTTACAGACGGTAAAATCTCTTATATGTCAGTGATGATACCATGGATATAGTTCATCCTGCAGCAATTATGCAATATGACTTATTTTTTTCTAAACTCTCCAAGTCTCAAGCAGCCTCTGTTGGTAGGTATCAAACCATAACAAGAAAGCTCCCAATTGAATGCATGCTAATAGGCACTGCATTATTACATAAAATCCCAGCTGAATTATTTGTGTTTACAGCATTATGCCCTCTGTTTTAAACTACTTTAATTTTTTAAACTTGATATTAAAGAAATGTTCCTGTATGTTGACATCATATAATTCATGGTTGGTCTTCAATTCATTTGTCTTTAGTACACTCCCCCCTCCCTTAAAAAAAAAAACTTTAGATGGAAAACCTTCATTTTTAGAGTAACATGAATGTTCTACTATTATTCAAGTTGGAAAGAAAAGATAATGAAATGACTGATTGGTATGAAAAAATGACAATCTACATTACCATTATGCATACAAATATCCTATTTAGTAACTCTGTCCCACATTCATAAGCAGGTTGGATTTGATTTAAATCAACTTGATTTAAATCGTAATTTTTAAAGAGCAACTGTCATCTTTGTCCTGCAGCGGCTCCTTCTCTGACCCCTGTTGACTCAATGACAGTATCTTTATCTGGAGTTTTACTCCAAAAGCATTTTATTAAAATAAATTTAATAAAAATAAAAATAAATCTGATTTAAATTTTAAAAATCTATTTAAAAAAAAAATATTCATCGTTTTTTATCTACCCTGTTTACAAGCCTACTTATAAACAGATGAAAATGATAAAAATTAGAAAAAAACAAAATATAAATTCTTTGGTATTGACCAAATGCTATTTGTAAGGAATATAAAAAGGAAATGTCCATAAGGACATGAGAACAAGTTAAAAGGAAAGAAAAGCCTGTTTCCAAAAAGATGGATTACATTTTCCCCAAATATATGTGCATGTATGTAATTTCTGAGTAGGCAGGGAGAAGTAATAATGTTGCACAAGTAGGAATGAAAGGAGAACGGTTTTTGCAAGATTTTTAAATAGGAGGTGTCATAACTGAGAGAACAGTTTGAACTGGAAGACATAGTAGGGGATAATTTGGTGATTTATTTAAATAAATAAAAATTTAATGCAGTAATGGGATTGAAGAATAAAGATTTGTATTAGCTTCTTGATTTAGAAAGCAAGATAGGAGACCAACAATTATAAATTAATTAAGAGGATTTGTACCTCCATCTCTCAATAAAGCTTACATGGAGGGAGATTGTAGTCAGATGAAGGGATAAACTACAGTTTGATAGCAATAGCACTTAGGCTTATATATCATTTACAGTGTTTTACAGCCCTCTCTAAGCGGTTTAGAGAGTCAGCATCTTGCCCCCAATAATTTGGGTTTTCATTTTAGCCACCTCGGAAGAATGGAAGGTTGAATCAACCTTGGGCCTGGTGAGATTTGAACTTCCAAATTGCAGGCAGCTGACAATCAGCAGAAGTAGCCTGCTGTACTGCACCCTAACCACTGCACTACCGCAGTTTGTGGGTGCTATAAATGTTTTTATTATATTGATAAATAATAAATACAATTTACAGGTTTTATATTTAATGTCTACCTTGTTAAATCTGAGCTACTTCAAAATTATTTTGGGGTTAAATTGATAGCACTATGTTGAACTGAAGGGAAGTTGAGTTTTAAGACAGGGATCTTTGTTCTGCTTTGCCTAGGAATATGGGTAAAAAAGACATTAATAAATATCCTCTCTAGTTTACAATATAAAGCCTTGCAATAAGCAACCCAGAATTGGGGTAGGAGGTGATAATGGACAATCCCTGGCATAAAAGTGGTCAATATCGGAAATGAATAAGAGATTTAAAGTAATAAAGAAACCCTATAAACTTAGAAGAAAGAAAATATCCCTTTATTTTCAAATACAAAATCAGATTCAAGTAAAATGCAAATTGAACCTGATAATTAATAATAAATTTTGAGTATTAAGCAGTCTATATTGGCGGGAGATTAACAAAAAACTATTTTTTATATTTTATCAAGAACTGAGCACAAACAGGAATTTACAGCTTTTCACATTAATATAAGAAGAGACATGTTAGAGAAGAGTTGAATCATAATAACCGTATTAGACTTTTGTATTGAAACACAGATAAGTCAGTTAGAAAATACAGGTTGTCTTTGACTCAAGACAATTCATTCAGCAACTATTCAAAAATTATGATGGCACTGAAAGAATCTTAGAATTTGTATCTAAACTTACAGCCACTCCATCACCCCAATAACCACATAAATACTATTAAGGCATTTTGCAGTCTGTCCATTCTTATGACCAGCCACAGGGACACTGCAGCTATGATCCAAGAATTACTTCTGCTCACAAAATATTGTCTGCTTCCATGATACCACAGTGCAGCTTCTGTACAGAAAGGCCGCAAGGTGGATTGTCTGGTTTCTTTCCCAAAGATGATCTTTGGAAAAGATAAGTGGAGCAAGGTGTGACTAGGAGAGGAGGTCCAAAAGTATAGAATCTAGCTGGATTGGAAAGTGTGCATTGCAAGGTGTGCCTAGGATAGGAGAAGCTCCAGAACAGGCCATGTGTTTAAAAACAATATTAGAAGACTTTTAATAATAATAATAATAATAATAATAATAATAATAATAATAATAATAATAATAATAATAATAATAATAATAATAATAATAATAATAATAATCTTTATTGTCATTGTGAAAATTACAATGAAATTGGTTATTTCAATGAAATATTTAATGAATACAATATAGTGAACAAATAATTAATTGAGGAGTTGTGATATAATCTATATAAATGTAACATTATTGGAGGAAAATACTTCCAAAATGAAGAAACAAATAAAAGAAATATGTGAGACGGAGAATAAAGCTGGATCAATGTTCATATTATCTATAATTCTTTATGATAGAAACTATGAAGAAAATAGAAGTATAGAATTAAATAGTCCAATTGACTCTCTTGTGGGACAGTAGAAATAGTTGTAATTCTTGATCACAATCTTTTAAGCAGAAGTTATAAGACAGACAAATGGGATTCATTCTCAGAAAACAAAACAAAAAAATAAGTATCAAGATCATAGACAACTGAATGCAGGCTGCCAGAAAATAAACTTGTGGAAAAATGAGAATTTCTAGGATTTTTTTAAAACTTTCTCCAATAAACTAGGATAATTATTATTAAACAGAGAAACTAAAAATGGAAATGTCCAACATAATAGATAAAATTATATCTGGTTTTTATATTTATTTAGCTGAATTGTAAAAATGTAAAAAGAGAAAAAACGGCCCCACTGAAGATAGTATAGACCAGTGATGGAAAACCTTTTTTGGCTGTCATGCCAAAAGCGGGGGGAGCACAGGGGGGTTGTGCGCCAGTGTGTCACACTCATAATGCTGTGTGCACGCATGCATGCGATCAGCAACACACACTCACCCTGCTTTTGCCGCAGTTTTTTCATCTTCCCCAGAGGAGACAAGGCTTTCTAGGAGCCTGGGGAGGGCGAAAACAGCCTCCCCCCCCCAGTCGTCCTCCAGAGGCCTCAGGAGCTTCCCTGAAGCCTCCGAAGAGTGAAAAACAGATCTACGGGAAAACTGGAAGTTCAGGAATGGTGACTTCTGGTTTGTCCGTAGGGCCAATTTTTGACCTCCTTCAGAGTCCTTTAGGAGGCTTCCCTGAAGCTTCCAAAGGCCCTACGGCCTCAAAAGAAGGCTAAAGTCAGCTGGCCAGCTGACAGGGCAACACGTAGGATGGGAGCGCCTTCCCTCTGGAATGAGCTGCCCCCGGAGTTTCGCATAATTTCCGAACTCCGGTCCTTCCAACGCGCCCTAAAAATTTGGCTTTTCCAGCAAGCTGGCCTGGCCTGAATAAAATAAATGATTACTTTAATTGTTAATTTTAATTTAATTTTTAAATTTTTATTGTAAATGGCAATTGTTTTTTTTTTTTGGATATTCTATTTAATCTCCCTTTTACCTTTTGTAATATGTGTTTTTTATATTGTACACCGTCCTCTGTCCTTTGGGAGAAGGGCAGCATCTAAATCCAATAAACCTCAAACCCTGACAAATGGCTTGCGTGCCACCTGTGGCACACATGCCATAGGTTCCCCATCACAAGTATAGACAAATCTGAATAGGAAAGTCAGATAAAGTTATAAGCAATAATCAGGGTTCAATATATTCTGTGAGCAGTTTAGTAAAATGTATTTTAAAAAAACTCTCAAGAATATTATGTAGTTTAAGTTGAAAAAATCTGGAACAATCCTGATTATAGAGGACCAGCATCCTAATGAAATATATTTAGACCATAGGTAAAGTGCTCTTTACTGGGCATTTGAATTACATTCATGTCTACTATTATCTGCCTCAATTGCAGTAACTGTTCCTGCTTCTAAAGTATTGTTTGTGTGTGTCATCAACCTTGAAAAACAACAGTTTGTTTCCAACTCACTTTAACTCTTAACTGACGAAGAATAAAACTTTGTTTTATTTTGGGGGAAAAACATTGCAATAACTGAATGTAGAACAACTTGTGACCAAAAATTGTCAATTAACTCAGCAAATTGCTTTACTCATTTGAAGCAATGCAGACTTAGACAGCAGCAGGAGTGGCAACTTGCCCTTATCATAAATATCCTATTGTTTGCTGAAAAGTTTGGTGGAACTTCATCTCAATTCTCTGGAGATTCTCAGTCATTCAGGTCATAATTGTCACAAAGATGCTTTTTCCAAAGGCAACTGGTATTTGTTTTTCTTTGAAGACATTTCATTTCTCATTCAAGAAGCTTCTTCGGGTTATTTCAGTTTTCTACTTTCTGGGCTCAGTGTCATTTATATGACTCTGAAGACTTTCCATCAGATGGAGTTAAAGTTCAGTTTGTCATAAGTTTACTGAATAGAGCAGCTGCTAAATGGGCTATACCATTGTTAGAACATTAAAGACCTTTATTGGATAATATATTGAATTTAGCCAGCATTGATAAATTATATATTCTCTTCCAGTGAAAGCAGGAACAACTAATGCCACTTTTAGGAACACACATTCTGTGTCCAAATGTACAAGTAACTTCAAATTGATTAGTTAAGATCTAACATGGAATGAAGCAGTCTTGATTGATCAACTCCAGGAAGATTGGCTGATGAAATTCTAGATGTTAATTGGTGAGAACTAAATATCAGATACTCTGCAAGGACTAATACAGCTCTGACTATGAAGTTACAGCAAAAAAGAGAATAGAAATTGAGGATACAAGCCTATTACCAAATAGCTGCCCCTTGTGAATAGTGAAACATGAAAGGATTTTAACAGATGAACTCATGTAGGTTAGGGTGCATGCCTACATTTAACTGAAGCAGAAAATGTCAAACAGTGGAGAAAGGGATTATGGAGGACAAGGACACTTGGCTGCCACAAGCTCTCTTAAGAAACCAAACACAAATTTGGGAAACAGATTTTGCCCAAATCAAGTGTAGCATAGTGTTCTATTTAAACATCTGATAATCACTGTTATTTTGCCCTTCCCTGCATGCCCGAAATACTCAAAGTATGAATGACTCGGGAAACTACCAATTTTATAGACTTCAAGACTAGGGAGAAGGTGCACGCCAAAGAAATAGGAGGCAACTTAATCCATATCTGTGAGAGAAAGAGGATGAAGATAGCCTCTCTCTAATAGTTGATAAGAGTACCATATTTTTCAGAGTATAAAACGCACCGGAGTATAAGACGCACCCAGCTTTTGAAGAGGAATTTTTTTAAAAAAACTAGGTAGGTAGATAGAGGGAGAGAAAGAGAGAGAAAGAGAGAGAGAGAGAAAGAGAGAGAGAGAGAAAGGCAGTAGGTAGGTAGGGAGAGAGAGAGAGCATGTAGATAGGTTGGTAGGGAGAGGGATAGAGAGAGAAATACAGTAGATATGTAGGGGAATAGAGAGTGTAGATAGTTAGGTAGAGGGATAGAGAGAGAGAAATACAGTAGATAGGTAGGGGGAGAGAGAGAGAGTAGGTAGGTAGGTAGGAATATAGGTAGATAGAGGGAGAAGAGAAATACAGTAGATATAGGGGGATAGAGAGAATGCTGGTAGGTAGGTAGAGGGAGAGAGAGAGAGAGAGAGAGAGAAATACAGTAGATAGGTAGGGGGAGGGAGAGAGTAGGTAGGTATATATGTAGATGGGGGGAGAGAAATACAGTAGATAGGGAGAGAGAGAGAGAGTAGGTAGGTAGGTAGATGTTTCCAGATGTATTTACCCATGATCTGGAGAAGGAAATAACTGATAACTTGTAGCTCCAAAAACTTTGTTTCTGCTGGGACAGCACTTGACCAACGTAATTCTCATCAATCCGTCTAACTAAACAGCTTTCCGAAAGTGAGGGGGGGAGCCTTTTGGCATTTTGCAAACCTCCCCAAAATGGCCCGCTTTTCATGAAAATGGGCCCTTTTTTTCCAAATAAAAGGCATGAATAGCCTTGCAGGGGCTTGCAGAGTGTTCCTGGGGGTGTGAGGGGGCCAAAACGAGCAAACAATGGCCCATTTTTCACAGAAACTGGCCATTTTTTGGTCAAAAAATAGAATGCAGCACCTTATGGGGGCTTATAGAGTGCTCCTGGGGGCTGGGAGTGGGGGGCAAAAACGCCCTGTTTTTTGCTCATTTCTGCCCTCCCCAGCCCCCAGGAGCTCTCTGGAAACCTCCATAAGAATATGTGCGTGGCCATTTTTGTGAAGGGGGCAGGGCTTCAGGATGCAAAAAAATGCTGTATTCGATGTATAAGACGCACCCAGATTTTCAGCCTCTTTTTGGAGGAAAAAAGATGCATCTTATACTCCGAAAAATATGGTATATTATACATATAGATAGTAGAGTTCTCAATCAGGAAAGAGTAACAAATAAACATAGCTTGGAAAAATCACCACACGTTATTATTTGTTTTAGGCCTGACAGTATTGAAGGAATTTGTATCCAATTTTGATTTTGTCCTAGCACTGTCCTTTATTTCCCTAGCACACTACTCAAAAGCTAACTGTGCCTCTTAATTTTATTATTTTTCAAAACTTTATTAAATTACTAATAAGCATAAAAAGCAAAGAAAAAATAGTTTTTTAAAAGGGAAATGAATAGGTAAAAACAAAATTAGAGAGTGCAAATAAAAAGTGAAAAACTATTGAAAAAATTTCAACTTATTTCAATATATATAAAAATCTAAAATTCAGTAATGCTTTGAATAAATCATAACAAGCACTTGTATCATAAATAAATCAAATCAAAATTTAAGATTAAAATTTCATTTCTTTCCATTTCAAACAAAAATCTAAGAGTAGTTTCTAAGAAGAAACAAAGCTAAAGTTCTTTCTTTATTCAAAGCAATTAATTTCTCAACTCCTTAATTTTACCATCTATTTTTTACATTGAAGTGGGGCCTAGGGAGGCAGTTGGGCTTGCTGATTGTATACCTGGCTCCCCGCTATGTAACAGCAGCCCTGCCTGAGCTGCTCGAGGTGATCGCCGAGATGACGGTTGAGACCTCCAGACTGGTAGTCATGGGGGATTTCAACCTGCCGTCGGCGGGCGAAACATCCGAGACAGCTCGGGAGTTCATGGCTTCCATGACGGCCATGGACCTGACCCAAGTAGTTCAGGGCCCCACTTACGACGGGGAACACACGCTGGATCTCATTTTTGTCTCTGGGCAGTGGAGAACTGATCTTGGAACAGGGGATTTAGCCATCGTACCCTTGTCATGGACAGATCACTCTCTCCTCTGGATGGACTTTCCAACCGTCACAACCCACCGCGGGGAGGCGGAACCGGAGATATTGAGATGGTTCCGCCCCAGGCACCTGATGGACCCTGAAAGGTTCCAGAGGGAGCTTGGGCCAATACCTGTGTCCTTGCCCCGCGACTCGACTGAGGACCTAGTGGCCGCATGGTATAGTGCGGCCACGGGGGCCTTGGATCAAGTCGCGCCCTTGCAGCCTCTCACGCAGCATCGAATCACCCAGGCTCCCTGGTTTACCGAGGAGCTGCGGGAGATGAAACGCCGCAAGAGACACCTAGAGAGTAGGTGGAGATCCTCTCGCTCCGAAGCTGACCAAACACTAGTAAGAGACCATATTAGGACTTACATAGTGGCGATGAGAGTGGCGAAACGCGACTTCCTTCTGGTTAGCCAGAGGCGACAGTCGGGTCCTGGACTCGTCCGCCGCTTGGTTGCTCTGGCGGCGCCTTCGGGGGCAGGGGGCTCTTGCTAAAGAGCCCCCACCGCACGGACGGCTCGCGGTGAGTCCCCCCACCTCGACAGCGGTCGGGGGGGTGGTTCCCGCCTCGTCCCAGGTGCCGGAGAACAAGTTGTGGGGGGGGGGAGTTCCTCTTTCATCCCCTTCGCCGATGGAGAGCTGGAACAGCTGCTGCAATTAAAGACGGGCTGAAAAGCCGGGGCTGAAGGCAACACCGAGGCTCATGGCTACAGAGTGGATTGTGAGTGATTTTAAATTAATGCTTTCAACTTTCACATTAAAAGAAGAAGGAGGAGGGAGTTTGTAAAACCCCTCCTCGGAAAGGAAAAAAAAGCGGCGTTTTGAAATGTTCCCCAGGCTTGGGGAGGTGGAGAAATCAACATCCGACTTTTAAACTACAAATGAAAGTCTTTCACTTTAAGATTCTCAACGGTACTTTGTATCTCTGTCTTGCAACAATTGATATGGACTTTCACTAGTTCTCCGCGGCTTCCAGAGGGGCGGGGAAGATGGCGTTCCTTTGTTCTCAGCAAGAAATACTTCTCTTTGAAATTTGCTGACACTCCCTCATCTTTGGGGCTGAATCTTTTACCAGTGGATTAATGTAACTGATTATTAGGACCTTTCCCAGATGTGCCTTCTTTTTTTTTTCCTTATCTGATTGTTTTTAAAAATTGTTCTCTCTCTGGATTGTAAGTAAATTGAACTTTGAATTTGGACACTGACTTTTACTCTCTCCTTGCCTCACGGACTACCTCTCCAACAGACGCCATATTAGTGACAAGAACCTAACACTTTCATTATGGCTTCAAAAAAGTAGCCACACCAACCTAAGATTACTTCAATGTTATCCAAAGCAACAGAGGTGGAAGCTACACAGTTATCGGCAATAGAGGAAACTCTTCAAAACATCATGAAAGAAATAAAAGAAATCCAAAAAGACAATGTTAGTTCAAAATTGTAACTTTTGGAGACACAGAAAGCACTAATGGAAAACAAACAAAGAATTGATGGACTGGAGGGGGGGGACGGCTGAGATGAGGGGAGAGATAAAAAATTCTCAAAGAGAAATTTATCTGGTCAAAGAGGATTTAGCTGGTCATATGTCTAGGATGGATTTTGAAAGGATGTTTTACTTTTTAAGGTTTCAAAATGTTCCTGAATTAAGCTCTGAGAATTTAAAAGATTTAATGTGTACGATGTTAGCAGATTATACCAAAAAGAGCAAAGAAGATATTTGGGGGGACATCGATCTGATTTATAGAATTAACTCAGCATATGCCAGAATAAATGAAGTACCCAGAGAGATACATATTAAATTTGTAAGGAGGTCAACAAGGGATGGGATCCTGAGAGCACAGAGAGACGGTCCCTTGATATATCAACATAATGAGATTGCCATCTTGAAGCAGATCACGGAAAAGATTAGAGAAATAAGAAGGAAATATTCCTTCTTATCAAAAAGATTATATAAAAAGGGTGTGTGGTTCAAGTGGTTGATGCCCGAGGGAATGTTAGTGTTCTGGGAGGGAGGAAGAGTAAGAATTAAAACAATTGCAGAGGCGGAAGCCTTTCTCAAAAAACACTCCCCAATCCTGGAGGATGAAAATGGGGGAACGGGAGGGGCCACAGCTCCGCCCACTGGAGGTCAGGGAGAGGAAGATACAATTGCTAAAAGACTTAGATCTCACAAATGACTTTTTTCTATATAGTGTAACCTTTATTTGGATGTTTATAGAAACAATGATTGATTGCATGAATACAAAATGATATATCTGTATCTCTTACCACTTTGTAGGGAAATGAAAAATGTATTGTATTATCTTTTTTTTTTGTATGAAGCCTCGGAGGGGGCCGACACCTCCGACATAGATGCCCTCAAAATATCTCTTTAATACCTTATACCTTTTTCCTATTTTTAAAATTTTGTAAAAACCAATAAAACTTTTTTCTCATTAAAAAAAAAGAGAGTGGCGAAACGCGAGTATTGTGCCACCCTTATCGCGTCCGCGGATAACCACTCTGCCACCCTGTTTGGGGTGACCCGCTCCCTCCTTCACCAGAGGCCGCAGGAAGCCCCTTTGCAGGGTCGAGCAGAGGAATTTGGAGTCTATCTGCAGGATAAAATCACTCAGATTCGGAACGAGTTGCCCTCCACTGAAAGTGGTCCAGTCAGTTTGTCCGATGCTGGTCTTGAGACAACATCTTGGGAGGAGTTTGACTTTGTTACTACCAAGGATATGGACAGGTTGTTGAGGAGCCTTAGGGCCACCACATGTTTATTGGACCCGTGTCCCTCCTGGCTTGTACTGGCATCCTGGGAGGTGGCATGAGGCTGGCTCCAGGACATTGTGAACGCGTCTTTGAGTGAGGGGTTCTTACCTACAGCCTTGAAAGAGGCGATGGTGAGACCTCTCCTCAAAAAGCCTTCCCTGGACCCAGCATTGTTGGAAAATTACTGTCCGGTCGCCAACCTTCACTTTCTTGCGAAGGTTGTAGAGAGTGTGGTGGCTCAACAGTTTTCTCGACACCTGGAGGAAGTTGATTATATAGACCCGCGCCAGTCCGGCTTCCGGCCCGGTCACAGCATCGAGACGGCATTGGTCGCGTTGGTGGATGATCTCTGGAGAGCACGGGATAGAGGTTGCTCCTCTATCCTGGTCCTATTAGACCTCTCAGCAGCTTTTGATACCATCGACCATGGTATCTTATTGCACCGACGGGGGGGTTGGGGGTGGGAGGCACCGTTCTACGGTGGTTCTCGTCCTACCTCTCTGGTCGGTCGCAATGGGTGTTGGCAGGAGGGCAGAGGTCAGCCCCGAGGCCCCTCTTATGTGGGGTTCCTCAGGGATCGGTCCTCTCGCCCCTTCTGTTCAACACCTATATGAAGCTGCTGGGCAAGATCATCCGTGGTTTGGGGTGGAATACCACCTGTACGCTGATGATACTCAGTTGTACATATCCACCCGAAACCACCCCAACGATGCCGTCGAGGTGCTGTCCTGGTGTCTGGAGGCCGTACGGGTTTGGATGGGGAGTAATAAACTCAAGTTCAACCCATCCAAGACCGAGTGGCTGTGCTTTCCGGCACCCCGGTTCAGCCAGATAAGTCCAACACTGGCCATTGGGGGCACACAACTGGCCCCCGTGGAGAGTGCGCACAACTTGGGTGTCCTCCTGGATTCCCGGCTGTCCATGGAGGATCATGTGATGGCCGTGGCCAGGGGGGCGTTTTATCAAGTACGCTTGATACGCCAGTTGCGCCCCTTACTAGACCGGGTGGCCCTTCGCACAGTCACTCAAGCACTCATGACATCCCGGCTGGACTACTGCAATGCTCTTTACATGGGGCTCCCCTTGAGGTGCACTCGAAGGTTACAGTTAGTCCAGAATGCGGCCGCGCGGATGATTATGGGTGCCTCAAGGCAATCCCACATAACACCTCTCCTGCGTGAGCTGCACTGGCTACCTATGGCCTTTCAGGTGCGCTTCAAAGTGCTGATGACCATCTTTAAATCGCTCCATGGCTCGGGGCCTAGCTACATACGAGACCACCTCCTGCCCCATGCATCCCTTCGACCGATCCACTCCCACAGAGAGAGCCTTCTCCGGGTACCGTCGGCCAGGCAATGCCGGTTGGCGACGCCTAGGGGAAGGGCCTTCTCTGTGGCGGGCCCAGCCCTCTGGAACGACCTACCCCCCGAATTACGCACCACCTCGGACCTCCGCCTCTTCCACCAGCGTTTCAAGATTTATTTATTCCAACAAGCTGGCCTAGCATAACCCCTGTTTTCTGACTTTTAAATGTGTATAAATTTTAAATTCTTAAGGTTTTATAATGGGTTTTAGCACGGGATACAATTTAATAGTTTTTTAACAATATATTTTTGTATGGTTTTTAATATTGCCTGTGCGCCGCCCTGGGTCCTTGCAAGGAGATGGGCGGGGTATAAATTTAATAAAATAAAATAAATAAATAAAATAAAACATTATGTATGAGGCCTTCCATCTCTGTTCCATGCAGAACTCTTGCTGCTATTGTCTATGTAAAAAAAAAGTTCCATTTTTTTTCAACCTTGTCTACATATTCTCCCATAGATGAAGCATTATTTGGTAACCAAGCATTGTGTTATAAATGTTGCCCATTTTATCATATAGCCTTTAACATATTTATCATCTATTATTTATTATCATTACAGATTGGTATTATCACATCCCCCTGAAACGATCAGAGGAACAAGTTAGTTCAGATGTTGCACAACAGCCAACATCTCAGATCCCAGGACTTGGTGATTTTGGGGATACTCACAATAACATTACCTTTGGCGGTCGAAGAAAGTGGATCAAGGATACTGATTCAGAATATGTAAAATTGGCAAAGCAAGGAGGTCGACCAGGTGATTTAATTTAAACAAATATCAAAGCTATTCAGAAGGTTTATGTGAGTATTTTTATGTGGAGACAAAGAAAGAAATTACTGTTAGAAATGTTGGAAACTAAAGATAGAATATAACAGAAGAGAAGCATAAACATTTTATTTTTCCAGCTGAAAGTGTTGTTCTTAATTTTTCAAGAGCTTCTCTTACCGATTTTAAGACTGAACAATAAGAAAACATCTTAGATCTCTATTGCTGCTTATGAGACCATGTTATTTTTGTTTTTTTGCTTCAATTCCAGTGGGATACTGCAAGGCTCTGTCTTAGTCTCAGTACTCTTCAATATCAATGACTTAGACGAGGGGATAGAAGGAGAACTGGCCAAATTTGCAAATGACACCAAGCAGACAGAAATAGCCAACACTCCAGATGATAGCTCAAGATACAGAAGGATCTTGACAGGCTTAAACATTGGGTCCTACCTAGCAAAATGAAATTCAGTGTAGAGAAAAGTAAGATTTATATTTAGACAAGAAAAACCAAATGCACAGCTATAGAATAGGTATAACCTGGCTCAACAGGAGTAATTGTGAAAGAGATCTTGGAGCCCTAGCGTACAGTCACTTATATATGAACTAGTAGTGTGCTTCAGTTGCCATAAAAACCAACACAGCATTAGGTTGCATTAATCTATATATATAAAAGCCAAATACCAGTCACTCATCACAAAATCTCCAGAACTGTAAAGCCTAGAAACTTGAAATTCAGCACATATGTTCCTCTTGGCTTCTAGGTGCTCACTAAGAAAGGATTTTTGGAAATGACCATCAGATCATCAATATTTCTTATACAGTATTATATTGATGCGTGTCAGTGTTAAGGAGTTAGATGTTCTACTCCCCCTCCCCACCTGAAAGGAACTCTGTTCCAACTGCCAGTTGCCTTATATGGGCGTGGCCAGCACATGACTCATCCAGCCTGTAGGCTGGCCCGATCACATGGTTTTGTAGAGAAGCACAGGTATCCAGCTAGTAAAGGGATAGAATCAAGATATGTAATACCATGTTATAATGCTTTAATAAGACCACACTTGGAATATTTCATCCCACTTTGGTTGCCACTATATAAAAAAGATATTGAGAGTCTAGTAAGAGTCCAAAGAAGAGCAACAAAGATTATTAGTGGACTGAAGGCTAAAACATATGAAGAACATTTGAAGGAACTGGATATGTCATCTTCTGGAGCTTCTCAGCAAACCAATGTGTACCAAGGGTTAGTGCATCATGAGAGGCCATATAGAAATAATATAATCTAAGGTG
The DNA here is from genome assembly GCA_039707465.1 of Rhabdophis nuchalis. Taxonomy (NCBI): domain Eukaryota; kingdom Metazoa; phylum Chordata; class Lepidosauria; order Squamata; family Natricidae; genus Rhabdophis; species Rhabdophis nuchalis. Next base: position 106,909,065 of record CM077647.1, on the reverse strand, counting down.
ACAAGTCACCTTCCACTCCAGGCAGCAGTTAGGATCTGAGCCAAATTGCTCATTAAATCGTCAGAGAAAACCTCAAGCTCTCTTTGGAACCCCATTTTGTCCATCAATTGTCTGGAGGAAACCAACTGAATAAACTCTGTCTCTCTGGATGAATGGGAGAATCAAAAGAGAATTTAAAGACAACCAAGGAATTATCTGTCCACAATTGATCTTAATGTCCATCACCACTTCAGGATAAGAACTAGACTCAGCATGTGAACACTGACATTTGTCTCAGTGTCAGTTATTTGGGACAGATCCACTGAAGCCACACTCTTCTGAGCCTCCCCACACTCAGTTATCCAATAGCAAATTGAACCCCCCAAAGATCAACACCCTTTGGGACTCTATTACCAATCTAGCAACAGAATCAGGTAGCAAGGAGGATGACAACACCAAGAATCCCACTTGTTCCCCTATGCTGAATCTCAATTGGAATACCTCATATCTGGCTATCTTGGAGCCGAGTCCCTGAAGTATCAAATTGAAATATTCAATTTATCCAAAACTGTAAAATAACTTCTACATTTTAAAATCAATCCATTTCTGAATACTCTCATTTCCAGTTTATAAATTATTGTCATATGTTATTTTCAATATTCAGGGAAGTCTCTAGTAGCTAATGTAATCAAATTGGCAAGAGTCATGTACAAGAGGGAGTGATCAGCAAGCATGGAAAGAATCCTGAGGTTTGCAGGAGCATAATAATTTTTAATAAAGAAAGAGAATTAAGATTGCGACTCTCTAGAATGCTCAATGTTTTAGAGTACATACAGCAGAGAAGAAACAAGAAATGAAGGGAGAGCAAAATGAATTATTCTGGAGATATGGCTGGCTCCTTTTATATCACATTTTGAAAGGTGAATAATTTTTTTCAAATATCATGGTAAAGTAATTTTTTATAAAGAATCCACAGTAGCATAATATGAAACAATTAAACACTATCTTCCACATCATGTTATTCCTACTTCAAACACAGCCACCAATATATTTTAAAAGCAAAATGCAAAAAAAGAGGAGATTGCATCAAAATCTTTTTTATATTTAGATATTGTTCTCCTTTAGTGGATTAATATAAAAGCATTTTAATATTTATTCCTTGCTCTAACAGGAAACAGAATTTATTTGATTATATATTTTTAAAAATCTGCAGTTTTTAAAATATATTTTATATTTTTAAATATTTTTAAGATTTACTGAGACATTTTACTCCTACTCCACAAAAAGTATCCCTGGGGCCTTACGGTGCACCTGAATGGTACTCACATCATAGCAAACAAGCAGCCAATGACTCTAAGTAAGTATTCTGTCTTCATGAGAAGTGTTTATTTAATTTTACAATGAGGGGAATGGTTTTGTTGAATGCTGAAATTTTAAAAAATGTTCATCGCTTGTTTATGTCTTGCACTTTGATGGGAAAAGCTATATTGAATAATGGTAACATTTTTGTCTTCAGATCTCATTCTCCAACAATTCCAGATTATATGATTCATGAAGAATTTAAATCGGATCAACCAGCCAGCTATGAACCTAAAAAGGGCCCTTTTGATTTTGATATGAAAAGTGTTTGGCAAAGAGATGCTGAAGACAAAGAGAACAAAGAGAGAAGAGAGGTAGGATTGTGCTATTGCTAGCTGTTGTATTACTTATTTTTTTAAATGATGCTAGTATGTCAGATTTTTAAAAATTAAATATGAAAATAGATTTATAGTTTTTAGACTACTCAAAACAAGATTAGTTATACACGTGGAGGACTTTTTGTTGTAATACGCTTGCAGTACAGTCTTAAATATATATACTTGGAAACATATTCCACTGGAACTAGTGTTTTTTTCTACCAGTTTAAATGTTTAAGAATTTTAGTCTAAAAATTGTGTGTGTGAAATATAAAACATAAATATTGTAAAAAAAATCTATTAGAAAATAATAGGTAGCAGTACATAGTTTTAACTAACTAGCTATACTATTATGGGCTAGTATTTAATAAAGGAGAATATCTAGCTCAGGGTCCTTGAGGGGTCCTTGGTGCTCTGAGCTTGGTTGTTTTCTTGCAGACCATCATTACCCAAACTAGGTAAAATCATCAGTGCTAGTGATTAGGTATTAGTCTGTAAAGAGCTCTACGGGGCTTTCCTGTGCATACTTATGTAAGTATATTATTTATGCTTATTCAAATAAATCTCAATCACAGGGTTCTTATATAGTGCTTATTAATAAATTAGAATGTACAAACTGTAGGAAATGGATTTATACACTATGCTTAGCCAAAACCAAACAGAAAAACTTAAGGCTTTATGCAGCCCTCAACCAATTTTTTGAGCTCAAATAAGTGTCTATGTCTAGTGTGGAAGGTGTTTTGAATTCAGAACAATTGTTTTGAATATGAAATTGTTGATTTCATATGAAGTATGATATGGAAGTTTTTCCAGAATGCTTGAAACATTCCAACATATCCCATAGGTTAAATGTAGATATTTTGAATTCAAAATGTGGTTTTCCTTATTGAAAACATTTTGTCTACCTTTAATACAAAAAAAATTGTTTGTAATGGCGTTCTACTAATTTGCTATATTGCTTAATAAAATGTGTATAAATTAAAGATCTAGAATGCTTAGATTAAAGATTGATCCAATCTTATGTATATAATACTAAATCAGGCCTTATATATAGAATAGTATCCTATTGCATATTAACCCTTTAGTTTTAAACATGTTTAAGAGACTTACTGGTCTCTTGCCAATTTCCACAGAAAACATAAGCCAAGCACAAGTCTCTTTTCCTAATACTTTTGTAGTCCTAGTTAATTAGAAGCTTATTTCTTCTTTTCTATTTTAGCTAATAACAATCTCTTTGAGTTTGAGGAAGCTACATTCTTTTCCTCACTTCTTGTTTTGAAAAATCACCCTCAGTGTTCGAAAAAACAATGGAATCGTCTGAGCAATATAGATGCTGCTTGTAGGAATTAGTCTGCTTGTGAATGCTCCTTTACACAAGCCTATTTTCCTGCAGGAATAATAGCTGTTTAAAGACTAGATGAAAGTAAGTTAGCAAAAAACATAGCTGTTAATTGCCGATAAAAAGAAGTGTTACATTGTAATTTGGATATTTTATGCAAGTAATTCTTGCTTAAAGACCAGACGATTAATAATCAAATGTATGACAGACTTCCACAGCAGCTGCCTATAACTGAGTTTTGAAGTTCTGACAGCTGCACACATATATATGATAACACGCTCACATTTATAGCTTTTTATAATATCCCACTGTCACATGACCATGATTCCCTGCACTTTTTGTTAATTTCCAGCATTTGATTCTGGATTCTTGAAAAAAAGGCTATATTGGCTAAAAGGGATTTGCTTATTGACCCCTGCAGTTGCTTAATAACTGCCACAAATCAGGTCATAAAATTGTGTATATCACATAGTGATCTGCTTAACAAATCCAGCAATTTATGACTATAATTCTGGGCTCAATTACAATTATAAATCAAGAACTAACTATGAACCAAATCACAACTTGGTTTAGTACATCAGGTCATTAACAGGTTCCATTTATATATTGTTGAAGTAATCTAGTGTAATCTAGCTGTAATACTTAGAACTCTAAATGCTATAATTTATGCTTACAATTTCTGTATCTGAACTTAATTAAATTAACATTATGTGGATAGAATACATGCTATTCTTCTACTCATACACATTATTGCCAACTTTTCCAACTTGTATGGCTAAACTTGATAATTAATTACTGTAAAATCCAAAAAGTTAAATTTCACTTTAGTATGGATTTTGAAATTATTTTTCATTTTATCCATTTAAAGTATTTTAAATATAGCTACATAGTTGGGGCTTATATTAACAGTATTTTTTTTTTTAAAAAGCAGTAGTTAAAACTGTGTTGTTGTTTAGTTTGTTGTGGAAAAGGAATTTGGTGCAGCTATAGAAATGACCCACAAGGAAGTTTCATAATGTAAAAACACTACAATAATCCCAATAGTTCCAACCAGATTAGTTAAAAACATGTAAATCCTAGGGGAATCTAGATTAGGTTATTTAATACATTATGGATTACGGTATTTTTTGGACTATAAAATGCACTCTTCCCCCCACCCCCTTTTGGCAGTGTGGGCAACTGGAAAATGAAGTCAGCATCCCCATAAAGCTCGTCTGCAGAAGGAAGCCTCTTCCGTCAGGCCTTGAAAACGCACTTATTCCGTGCGCCTAGCCTGGTGTAGTTTTTTAATTGTAATTTTTAATTGTACTTTTTAATTGATTCTAAGTAATTTTAGTAATCAATTTTACCTGGTTTTAGAACAGGCCCCAAATTTAATCAATTTTTAAAGTATTTGTATATGATGTCTTGTGGTTTTATTATGCCTGTTCACCGCACTGAGTCCTGTAAGGGACAAGGCGGTATACAAATTTAATAAATTCAATTCAATTCAAAGGGAGGGCCCACCCGCTGTTTGCGAGTGGTGGCGCGCTCCAGCCCTCATGGCTCCTCTTGCGACCCAGGGGGTTCAGGATCTCAGGGCCTGGGCCTTCGGCTGATGTTGTGTAACGCCAGATCCGTGGTTAATAAAGCCCCCCTCATTCACGATCTGGTTTTGGAGGGGGGGCGAACCTAGCAGGTATTATGGAGGCCTGGCTGGGCCAAGAGGGAGGGTGCCCCTCGTTGAAATGTGCCCACCGGCATTTCACGAGCCCAGGGTCGGGGTGGGGGGTGGCGGTTGTCATAAAGGAGGGTCTGGACCTGAGGGAGACCACTGTGCCGCAGACAGATGTGTGAAGTGGGGTCATGGGAGGCAGTTGGGCTTGCTGATTGTGTACCTGGCTCCCCGCTACGTATCAGCAGCCCTAACCGAGCTTCTCAATGTGATAGCCGAGATGGCGGTTGATACCCCCAGGCTGCTAGTCATGGGGGATTTCAACCTGCCATCAATAGGCGAGGCATCTGAAACGGCACGGAAGTTCATGGCCTCCATTACAGCCATGGACCTGACCCAGTTAGTTCATGACCCCACCAACACTGGAGGACACACGCTGGACTTAGTTTTTGTCTCCGGCCAGTGGTTGAGTGATCTGGGTTTAGGGGAACCCCTGTCATGGTCAGATCACTCTCTCCTTCGGCTGGGCTTTCCAACCGCTGCATCCCACCACGGGGAGGTGGAACCGGAAGCGGTGAGATGGTTCCACCCCAGGTGCCTGATGGACCCTGAGAGGTTCCAGATGGAGCTTGGGCCAATACCTGAGACCCTGACCCGCGACTTGACTGAGGACCGACTCCACTTGGAATAGTGCGGCCATGGGGGCCCTGGACTGGGTCGTGCCCTTGCAGCCTCTCACCCGGCGCCGAACCACCTTTGCTCCCTGGTTTTCCGAGGAGCTGAGGGTGATGAAGCATCAGAAGATATGCCTAGAGAGCGGTTGGAGGGCCACCCGCTCCGAGTCTGACAGGACACTGGTAAGGTCATGCTTGAAGACCTACCTAGTGGCGATGAGAGCCGCGAAGCGTAATTATTTCTCCGCCCTGCCGCCCTGTTTAGGGTGACCTGCTCCCTTCTTCACCAGAGGGCGCGGGATGCCCCCTTGCAGGGTCGTGCGGAGGAATTTGGGTGTTATCTGAATGATAAAATCGATCAGATCTGGGACGGGTTGGCCTCCGATTGGACTAGTTCAGACGGGCCGACGGAGGCAGGTCTTGAGTCTGCTATTTGGGAAGAGTTCGATCCTGTGACTCCTGAGGACATGGACAGGATGCTGGGGCAGCTGAATGCCGCCACATGTTTATTGGACCCGTGTCCCTCCTGGTTGGTACTGGCCTCCCGGGAAGTTACACGAGGCTGGTTCCAGGGAATTGTCAACGCTTCTTTAAGTGAGGGGTTTATGCCGGCCGCCTTGAAAGAGGCAATGGTGAGGCCCCTCCTCAAGAAGCCTTCCCTGGACCCGGCTTTGTTGGCCAACTACCGTCCTGTCTCCAACCTCCGATTTCTTGCAAAGGTTGTTGAGAGTGTGGTGGCGCCTTCAGCACCTGGAGGAAACTGTCTATCTGGATTAATTTTAATTGTGAATTTTGACTTAATTTTTAATTTGTAAATTGTAAATTGTTTAATTCGGTAATTGGATTTCTGATTTAATCTTTTTATTTTATTTTTGTAATATGTATTTTTTAGGTTGTACGCCGCCTTGAATCCTTTGGGAGAAACTAAAGGGAAATTCTTTCCAACCATCATCTCTTCTCTTTAGTGCTTCAATTCTTATCCATTTTTTAATTCACCTCCCATACTCTTCATCTTTGTTTCTATCTTCATCTATATCTTCATCTATATTGTTCAATCGAAACCTTTCTCCCACTACAATCTTATACTGCCAATTCTCCCAGATGTCCATCCATGTCCCAATCTCCTTATCAAAGGTATATTCCTGTCTCTCAAGTTGTTGATTTGTCTCTTTCATTTTCTTCGGTCTTTTTCCCTTTATCCCTTACCTGGTTTGTCAGTCCAATTTTTTGCTCCAGTGCTTGATTTATTTGTTGATGTAGCCAATTTATCTGTTCTCTCCACTCCTTTGGCTTGCCATTTATCTGGTTTTCCTCTTTGTCGAGTTGTTTTTGTTTTTGTTTTAATTCAAATTTATACCCCCGCACCTTCTCCAAAAAGGACCTAGGGCGGCGCACAGGAAATGTAAAACATAACAAATATAACAAAATACAAAATTTAAAAACTATTAAATCCCTACCCTGTGCTAAAATCGTATAAAATCCCCCAAATTAAAACTATTTAAGAGCAGTCACAACGGGAGGTTACCCTAGGCCGGCTTGATGGAAAAGGTGTGTCTTAAGACACTGGCGGAAGAGGCGGAGGTCTGAGATGGTATGTAGTTCAGGGGGTAAGTCGTTCCAAAGGGTAGGGCCCGCCACAGAGAAGGCCCTTCCCCTGGGTGTTGCCAACCGGCATTGCCCGGCCGACGGCACCCTGAGAAGGCTTTCTCTGGGAGCGGATTGGACGAAGGGATGTATGGGGCAGGAGACGGTCTCGCATATAACTAGGTCCCGAGCCATGGAGCGCTTTAAAGATGGTTGTCAAAACCTTGAAGCGCACCCGGAAGGCCATAGGTAGCCAGTGCAGCTCGCGCAGGAGCGGTGTTATGTGGGCGTATCTGGAAGCTCCTGTAATCACCCGCGCGGCCGCATTCTGGACTAGCTGTAGCTTTCGAGTGCACCTCAAGGGAAGCCCCATGTAGAGAGCATTACAGTAGTCAAGTCGGGATGTCACGAGTGCTTGAGTGACTGTGCGAAGGGCAGCCCGGTCCAGTAAGGGGCGCAATTGGCGCATCAGGCGTACCTGATGGAATGCCCCCCTGGCCACGGCTGCTACATGGTCGTCCATGGACAGCCGGGAATCCAGGAGGACACCCAAATTGCGCGCCCTCTCTACGGGGGCCAGTGTTTCACCCCCAATGGCCAGAGTTGGAGTTACCTGGCTGAACCGGGGTGCCGGAAACCACAGCCACTCAGTCTTGGACAGGTTGAGCTTGAGTTTGTTACTACCCATCCACATCCGTACGGCCTCCAAACACCGGGACAACACCTCGGCGGCATCGTTGGGGGGGTCTGGGGTGGATATGTACAGCTGAGTATCATCAGCGTACAGATGATATCCCATCCCAAAACCACGGATGATCTCGTCCAGCGGCTTCATATAGGTGTTGAACAGGAGGGGCGAGAGGACCGACCCCTGAGGAACCCCGCATAGGAGGGGTCTCGAGGCCGACCTCTGGCCCCCTGCCAACACATATTGCAACCGACCAGAGAGGTAGGACGAGAACCACCGTAAAACGGTGCCTCCCAGCCCCAACCCCCCCCCCAGTCGGTGCAATAGGATACCATGGTCGATGGTATCAAAAGCTGCTGAGAGGTCTAATAGGACTAGGATAGAGGAACATCCCCTTTTCCGCGCCCTCCAAACATCATTCACCAACGCGACCAATGCCATCTCGGTGCTGTGACCGTGTCGGAAGCCGGACTAGATAATCAATTTCCTCCAGGTGTCGCGGAAACTGTTGGGCCACCACACTCTCTACAACCTTCGCTAAAAAGTGAAGGTTGGAGACCGGACGGTAATTCTCCAATAATCCTGGGTCCAGGGAAGGCTTCTTGAGGAGGGACCTCACTACCGCCTCTTTCAAGACGGCAGGCAAGGACCCCTCACTCAAAGAAGCATTCACAATATCCTGGAGCCAGCCTTGTGTCGTCTCCCAGGATGCCAGTACAAGCCAGGAGGGACACGGGTCTAATAAACATGTGGTAGCCTTAAGTCTCCTTGACAACCTGTCCATATCCTCGGTAGTAACAAAGTCAAACTCCTCCCAAGATGGTGTCTCAAGAACAGCCTCGGACAATCCGACCGGACCACTCTCGATGGAGGGCAACTCATTCCCAATCCGAGTGATTTTGTCCTGCAGATATATCCCAAATTCCTCTGCTCGTTCCTGCAAAGGGGCTTCCCGCGGCCACTGGTGAAGGAGGGAGCGGTTCACCCCAAACAGGGTGGCAGGGCGGTTATCCGCCGACGCGATAAGGGCGGCACAATACTCGCGTTTCGCCACTCTCTTTTTTTTTAATGAGAAAAAAGTTTTATTGGTTTTTACAAAATTTTAAAAATAGGAAAAATGTATAAGGTATTAAAGAGATATTTTGAGGACATCTATGTCGGAGGTGTCGGCCCCCTCCGAGGCTTCATACAAAAAAAAAAGATAATACAATACATTTTTCATTTCCCTACAAAGTGATAAGAGATACAGATATATCATTTTGTATTCATGCAATCAATCATTGTTTCTATAAACATCCAAATAAAGGTTACACTATATAGAAAAAAGTCATTTGTGAGATCTAAGTCTTTTAGCAATTGTATCTTCCTCTCCCTGACCTCCAGTGGGCGGAGCTGTGGCCCCTCCCGTTCCCCCATTTTCATCCTCCAGGATTGGGGAGTGTTTTTTGCGAAAGGCTTCCGCCTCTGCAATTGTTTTAATTCTTACTCTTCCCCCCTCCCAGAACACTAACATTCCCTCGGGCATCAACCACTTGAACCACACCCCCTTTTTATATAATCTTTTTGATAAGAAGGAATATTTCCTTCTTATTTCTCTAATCTTTTTCGGGATCTGCTTCAAGATGGCAATCTCATTCTGTTGATATATCAAGGGACCGTCTCTCTGTGCTCTTAGGATCCCATCCCTTGTTGACCTTCTTACAAATTTAATATGTATCTCTCTGGGTACTTCATTTATTCTGGCATATGCTGAGTTAATTCTATAAATCAGATCGATGTCCCCCCAAATATCTTCTTTGCTCTTTTTGGTATAATCTGCTAACATCGTACACATTAAATCTTTTAAATTCTCAGAGCTTAATTCAGGAACATTTTGAAACCTTAAAAAGTAAGACATCCTTTCAAAATCCATCCTAGACATATGACCAGCTAAATCCACAATTTCTCTTTGAGAATTTAGTATACAACTAACACACCCAACGGCCTCCCTAGGCCCCATTTCACGAGGAGGGACTCACACCCGGTCGTCTGAGGGATCGTCTCCCTTGGCTCAAGACTTTCCCTAACCATAATCGCCCCACCCCTCCCTAGGGCCCTAGGCTGATGAAAGGCTCTGTAGCCTGGTGGGAACATTTCTACGAGGGGTAATCCTCCCTTGTGGCCCAACCAGGTTTCCGTTATACCCACCAGGTCCAGGTCCCCCTCTGACACAAGGTCATGGATGAGGGGGGCTTTTTGTACCACCGACCTGGCGTTGCATAAATCAGCCTAGGGCCCCGGTTCTGTGGTTCTTGCCCTCCTAGTCTGCGATGGGAGCACGGGGGGTTGGAGCGCGTGACCGCCCATAACCAGCGGCCACGGTCCTCCAACAGGTAATGCCCATCCTGCCTCCCACCGCCCCTGCCCCTCCCCAAAACTGAACTGATGGAAAATACCTCAGTGGGAACGACCCCCCCTTCCCCCTCCTCCGTTTCCCTACTTCCGCCGGCCGGCCCTGTAGTTTTTTGCCCCCTCGCCTGACTGTCCCCCCTTCCTTCCTGGAACCCCCTAAAAGCCGAATTAAAATTTTAAATAGGAACCCCCTAAATTTGCGCTTCGCCCACCTCTCTGGATCTATCAATCCATCCTCGAGGTGGGCCCGTCTTAGACTAGGGGGCCAGGCCTGCGAGAGAGGAACCTCCCGCAGGCAGAGGAGGTCTAGCCTTGAGTTCTTGTTTGTTTGCTGGTTTTTCCAATCCATATTTTTTCCCTGTTTGTATTCAATTTGCTGGCTTGAGTAATCCATTTCACCTAGACTTTCTGTTGCTTCCACCAGTTCATGGGCAGCTTGATCTTTGTTCATTGTTCTTTGCAAAATGTTTTACATTTTCTCACCTATACCATCAATTGAATCCATAATATTTTGGAACAATGACGTCATCTCATTAAAAAGTCCATTCATTTCCACAGCTGTTCCTTCAATTCCAGTCATAATAGCAATAAATGTGAAATAAACAATAAAGCCACAATCTAGTTCAGAAAGAGTCCAAATTTCTAATCATTAATAAATGGGGCTCTTCTCTCAAATTTCCATGTAGTCTTTTTTCCAGCAGGTATTTATTTTACTCAGAATCTATTTCTTTCAAAACAAAGTCAGTTATTTAAATGTGCCAGTTCCAGCCTTTACTCAGTACTCTGATAGTCCAAGGTATTTTCTAAGTTCTTTAAATCTTCTCTGTGGTTTTAGTCTTTTATTCTAGCTTCCTAGAGTCTTTTTTATAAAACTATTTTCTTATTTCCACCTCTGTAAGCATAAAAGTCATAAGTTAAAAGTCACAGCTACCAAATATCAGATATTCCTTTTCTTCTCTGTAAATTTCCAGGAGTCTAGGAGTCACTCTTCCTTTCATAGGTAGATGGCGCTCTTGACTTTTCAACATAGATATACAATACAATATAATACAATAGCAGAGTTGGAAGGGACCTTGTAGGTCTTCTAGTCCAACCCCCTGCGTGGGCAGGAACCTTATACCATTTCAGACAAATGGCTATCTAACATCTTTTTAAAGACTTCCAGGGTTGGGGCATTCACAACTTCTGGAGGCAAGCTGTTCCAGAGGTTCATTGTTCTAACTGTCAGGAAATTTCTCCTTGGAAGATCTTGGAAGTGCTTATTTCACAGCTTAAAACAATGACCTTTGTAGACTCTCTTATCACGGATTTTTTGTTTTCCTTGGGGTTAATTTTTAAGTAGAAGAAGAATCATTTCATCCAGAAACAATATCTTTTCACTTTTATCTTTGCTCCTGCACTTTCTTATGTGTTCTGGCTCTCCCTAGCTTCATGGCAGCCATATTGACTCTCACTGCTCTTCGAATGAGTGAAGCTTTCCATTTCAGGGCTCTCCTCCACCTGCAAGATGCCCCCTTTACTTCACCATCCCTACAGTGTGACTATGGCTTCTTTCAAAGCCCTCTGATGTGGAGCTTGGACTGAGGCCGCAGAACTCGCTGTCCTTGTGTCAGGCCTGCAGCCATATTCCTTTTGGATCTTTGGCCTGCCACACTTTCTGTTATTCTACTATTTATTTTATTTATTTATTTCGATTTGTAAATCGCGCCTATCTCCATCGAAATGGACTTAGGGCTGTGTACAGATAAATCTACCATAATAAATAATAACATATACAATAAAAGAATTAAAATTAATTAAATTAACTTGTACTAAAATTCCCATTAACCTATTAACCATTTACTAGTTTGGTTGGAGTTTTGACGTATATGAGGTCTAAAATTCTAGGCTAGTCCAGCTTGCTGGAAGAAATGAGTCTTGAGTGAGCGGCGAAAGAGGGGGAGGTCCGTGATAGTGCGAAGGTCGGGGGGCAGGTCATTCCAGAGGGTGGGCCCTGCCACAGAGAAGGCCCTACCTCTGGACGCCGACAGCCGGCGTTGACCTTTTCTATTGCCTTTTCTATTGTGGGAAAATGGGGTGGGGGGGGGGGGGATTGTACGGAGTTAAATGTTATGTAGCCAAAATAAAATTCCTTTCTAGAAAGCCTAGATAATGCTTTGTCTCTGCACCTCTGCACCTGACCGGAAATGGATGGGTGGAACTGCCAGCATGGCTTCATCTTGCAGAGCTAGTTCAGATTACGAGGGAGGCCTAGGTGCCGGTTCTTTGCGCCTGGCTCCCAGCTGGTGTTCTCTCTCCATGGCCTTTGCAGCTTCCACCTAGGCCTCCTCGTAATCTGAACTAGCTCTGCAAGATGAAGCCTCGCGATTTATCTAAGGAGTTGCTGTTGGAGCCACAGGGGGATGCGAAGGCAGCCTTGACCTATGACTGGAGAGGACCAAAGCAAACGCCAACCGGCCACTCTGATGTTTGGGGATCCCAGCCACCCTCAGGCAGGCAGTCTCTGACTGGCCTCCCAGTCCAATTCGGATCACTGAACATGAGTGGAATCAATCCTTGCCTTAGCTCTGAACCATCCAAGTGGGCCATGGCCCAGCCCACAATCACCTTCCCAGATAAAGGCTCTGCAACACACTGGAGGGGGGGATTTATGCTCCTTCCATACAGTGACAAGCTGGTCAGACAACTGAAGCAAGACAACTGGCAGCACCCCTCCTCCCTCGGGCACAGATGGCCCCTCAACCAGGATGGGAAAGCCAATCCAGCAAGCAGAAGAGGTGCTGGGGGATTTCTTCCCCTAGCCAGCCACCTATGTTTGGGCTGCAGCCTGAGAATCAAGCCTCACCAGGGTAGGGCCATGGATGGGTGCAATACCTATGGATGCCTGCGCCTCCTCAACAGATGGCACTATTTCAGATAACTGGCCCAGGGCAACCCCAGGGACTGAACCCCCAACCTGTTCCAACCCTAGCTGCAACGCCCCAACAGGGAGAACCAGAAGACCTGGGAACAGCAGCTGTGCCGCTCTCTTCCTCACCCTCACCCACGCCGGCAAAAAACCAGCATCAGGTGTGGCAGCTTTATCCCCGTTCACAAAGCAGTGGGGGGTGGGAAAGCTTAGGACGCTTGGAGAGGTGAGAGCTCCCCCTTCCAAACATGATTCACTGCCAGTAGCAAGACAGGGGAAAGTGCTGAGGGAACAGCTCCCCCAGGAACATCAGCCAGCAAATAGGCAAATGAAGCTGCCTGGGAAAAGACAAACCACTAAATTTGCCAGTCAAGCCTTAGACCCGCAAACCCTTTCCCCAGGAATCAGTGGCAGCCCAGCTGAAGGGCCCTTACCAAGCCCAGATGAAGGAAGCTGTGGGGATGACGACCCGATGGTAAGTTTACCCATCCGCCCCTTTGCCATCAAAGCCAAACTCATAGTGCCCAAGACGGGGGTAGAAGGGGAAGTTGAGGCAATCATGGACACAGGCTGCTTCCGATGCTTAATCAGCATGTCTATCGTGGAGTAGCTAGGCATATGCACAAGACTCCTAGCCAATCCCATTTGGTTTGAGCAAGTGGATGGGACGCTAATTGGAGGGACCCCTGCCAAACTAATTACTGACTTGGTAAAGTTGCAGATAGGGCTCCTCTGATGAACTCCTCAGTTTCACCATAGCTCCAAAAATGCATGAATCAATTATCTTGGACTTGCGTGGCTGGACAAGTGGACACCTACCATAAAGCAAGAGGATGGCGTTCAAAAATTGATCATAAGCTTTGGGTCCTACTCACTTGGAGACATTTCCTGGAAGGAGAGGGTGTGCCATTTGAGGTCTGGACTGATCATAAAAACCTCAAAGCCCTCAAAAGCCCCCAAAAACTGTCTCCAAAACAAGTTTGCTGGGCACAATATTTCTGAAGGTTCAAATTCGAACTGAAGCACATCCCTGCAGGAGGAAACGTGCTGGCAGATGCCTTATCAAGAAAACTGCAGTATGACAGTAAAAGGGAAGAAGTGGTTCACCCCATCCTTCCCATCAAAAAGCAGCCCAAGTCATCACCAGAGGCCAGACTAACTGACCGCATACCCTCAGCCAGGATAAGCTAACCACAGCAATGAAATCAGTGCTGCCAGCAGGCCCCTGACTCAACAACAAGGACATCCTGATGATGAAAGATGGCTTAGCCTGGAAAGGATCCAAGCTGTACATTCCCGCGAACCTGAAGCTGGACACAAATTTAGGACACCATTTTGGATTCCTAAAAATGCTCCACCTCACCAGGCATCAATTTTGGTGGCCAAAAATGAAAGCTGAAGTGGAAGATTACATTAAAAGCTGTGCCACTTGTACAACAATGAAAATACGGCCAAGCAAGCCCCTGGATTACTGCAAAGGGTGGAAAATCCTAGCCAACCATGGGAGGAGATCACAATGGACTTCATCATCGAGTTCCCAGAGAGCAGCGGTAATAAAGTAATTTGGACAATCATTGACTTATTTTCCAAGCAAGCCCATTTCAAGCTGGCGAAAATATTTGTCAAACACATTTATCACCTGCACGGAGTACCCAGGAGGATCATTTCAGGCTGTGGAGTTCAGTTCGCTGCAAAGTTCTGGATAGAGTTCCTGAGACCCATTGGGTCGACACAAGGACTTAGCTCAGCTTTTCATCTGAGTATGAATGGGGCAGCAGAAAAAGCCTATGTGATGATGGAGCAATACATCCGGTGTTATGTAGATTACCAGCAAGACAACTGGTCGGATTTGCTACCTTTCGCCGAAGTTGCATACAACAACGCTGTCCACAGCATCACTGGATTAACTCCTTTTCAAGTTACCAGAGGCATGGAATTTATTCCTATGCCTGAACTTCCCAGAGAACCCCCCTCGTCTATGTCTTTGACTTCTTAAAAAGGGGTGGGAAAACACGGAGGGAGGGAGAGGAACTTCAGAGGGAGGAAATCGCATGGATTCCCTACCCCCTTCATTGGAAACGAGGGGGCTGTCAGAGGAGAGAGCAGAGCGCGCCTGTGGGCTTGTCCAATAAATCCTCCAGTCCTGTTCCTTCTTCTCCTGTTTGAACA
Source organism: Rhabdophis nuchalis (assembly GCA_039707465.1). Taxonomy (NCBI): domain Eukaryota; kingdom Metazoa; phylum Chordata; class Lepidosauria; order Squamata; family Natricidae; genus Rhabdophis; species Rhabdophis nuchalis. The sequence goes on along the minus strand of CM077647.1, from coordinate 106,894,003 downwards.
AGCCACGCGGGTCACGCTCCCTTGTCTTTGACAGCCGCCTCTTTTCCAATATGGGTGGGTGGGTGGGTAAGAAATCCATCTTTTCCATCCCTCTCCATGGTTCCCGCCCCAATTGGAAACAAGGCGGTTGTGAAAGACAAGGCAGCGCGCCCCACACAGCATGTACAAACAGCAAAAGAAGAAACATGAGAAGAGTTCCATGTGGGACTTTTCAAACAGTTCCTGTTGCTTTTTTTTTGCTGTTTGTACACGCCGCTCTCCATACACGCCACTCTCCAGAGCTGTAATTGTGCAGTGTTTGCATGCACGCCTATGTTTTCTATGGGGGGGGGGGTCACAGATGGGCTCCAGAGTCACCACACAGAGAGAGAGAGACAGACACAGAGAGACAGAGACAGAAAGAGGAAGGAAGGAAGGAAGGAAGGAAGAAAAGAAAGTGGGAAAGAGAGAGACAAAAGAAAGAAAAAGGGAGAGAGAGACAAAGGAAGGAGAAAGAAAAAAGAAAGAAAGAACATATGACCACAATTGAGCCCAAAATTTTGGTTGCTAAGCAAGTGCGTTGTTAAGTGAGTTTCACCATATTTTCCAAGTTGGTCATGCCCACCTGGTGACATGACCGCCAAGCCATGCCCACGAAACAGGCTACACCTACAGGATAGGTTCCAAAAAAAATTGAAACCCACCGCTGCTGTCAGGCCTGCAGCCATATTCCTTTTGGATCTTTGGCCTTCTATTATTCTACTATGCCTTTTCTATTGTGGGAAAATGGGAGAGGGGATTGTACGGAGTTAAATGCTATGTAGCCAAAATAAAATTCCTTTCTAGAAAGCCAAGGTCACCCTTTGTCTCTGCACCTCTGCACCTGACCAGAACTGAACGGGTGGAACTGCCAGCATGGCAGTGGAATATTGGACCATGTGATGGACTTGTGGGTGTGGGGGCAAGATCGTAAACTTTCAACTGGGTGGGGAAAACTGGGAATCTTTCAGATGTGGGTTTTCCCAGATGTGCCAACATGGCTCTCTTAATAAATTTGAACTTTGAGCAATACTTTGCCTTGGATTCTGATTTAATTTTGGATGCTATTTGGAACCCTGACTCCTTGCCTCAGACGCCACCATAAACCCAGCCAGAATTACAAAGTAAAATTTTAATGACTCTAACATTAAGTACTAAAACCATATGTTATTTTACAATGATTTAAACAGATGGGCATTAAAAAATAGTTCTTTATTCCATTCCTTTTCCAAGAGACTGCCAAAAATGCTGTGGTTGCTCAAGTGTGTGGTTGTATTTTTGATTTAGGAATTATGAGTCTGCCATTTTCCTTTCTCAGTTGAATTATAGTAGAGATATTTGGATTATTTAAGATATTGAAGAAAGATCCAAAAGAATACTGTTAGCTTTTATGAAGGAAGATACCTGTCCAGTTCATTGGTAGGACTCCATAGGAAGACCCACAAAGAGAGTAAACTGGAATGGCAGGATTGGCAAAATAGATAAAAACAGTGACAGGATATAAAATACATGCAAAGATATATGTGCTAAAAGTCCCAATATTCTTGAAATAATACTATTTGCTTGGAAAAAAACTATCACAGTACCAATTGCCAGTTATAAATGTTAGCCCCACTTAATAATTTCCAAGCAGTCCTAGTAGAAATATCCTCGAGGAATTTTGTTCCCAAAGAAGCTCCTTATCTTCTGTGATGAAATCTACTGCTAAACTCTTATGACTACTTTTTTTCTCTTAGCTATTTCTTAAGTTGGATTTAATCATACTATGCGAAATATTTTTTTTTTTACACAGATAAAACTTCCTGCTATTACACCAAGATACCCACACAGAATTCAACAAGCTATTACATCTAAAGAATTCCATGGAGGAAACCGACTTTATTTTCCTCCAATGTAAGTAATTTGCAGTGGCAATTCCTATTAAAAGAATATTAGAATAATAGAGTTGGAAGGGACTTTGGAGGTCCAACCCCTTGGTGAAGCAGGAAATACTGTAGCATTCCAGTGAACTGGTTGTCCAATCTCTTATTAAAAACATCCAGTGTTGCGGCACCTACAGCTTTTGGAGATAAGGTGTTCCACTGATTAACTAATTTAGAACAATTAACCTCTGGAACAGCTTGCCTCCAGAAGTTGTGAATGCCCCAACCCTGGAAGTCTTTAAAAAGATGTTAGATAGCCATTTGTCTGAAATGGTATAAGGTTCCTGCCCACTCAGGGGGTTGGACTAGAAGACCTACAAGGTCCCTTCCAACTCTGCTATTGTATTGTATAACTGTCAGGAAATTTATCTTCAGTTCTAAGTTGGTTCTCTCCTTGATTAGTTTCCATCCATTGTTTCTTGTCCTGCCTTCATATACTTTGGAAAATGGAACATACAACATAGAATAGCATTGGAAGGGACTTCTAGTCCAATCCCCTGCTCGAGTAGGAGACCCTATACCAGGGGTGTTAATCTTGTGGTGTCATGTTGTTGTCACATAACATATTGTGATTTTTTTCCCCTTTGCTAAAACGGGGGTGGGTATGGGCAGCGCATGACACATCTGCCATGTGGGCTGGGGGTTTGATACATTTCAGACAAATGGTTGTCCAGTCTCTTTTTGAAAGCCTCCAGTGATGGAGCACCCACAAATTCTGAGGGCAAACTATTCCATTAGTTGATTGTTCTGACCTTTAGGAAATTTTCCTTAAGTTTAGGTTGCTTTTCTCCTTGGTTACTTTCCAACCATTGCTTCTTGTCTTTTGGTCCTTTAAAAAATAATTTGACCCCCTTGGCTTTCTAGGAGCCCCTCTAATATTAGAACAATGCTATCATGTCATCCCTTCGTTTCATTAAACTAGGCATACCCCATTCTTGTAATCATTCTTCATATATTTTAGCCTCCAGTCCCCTAATTATTCTTGTTATTTCTCTGCACTCTTTCCAGAGTCTCTACATCTTTTTTATATTGTGGTGATCAGAACTGAATGCATAGTCCAAATGTAGTCTTACTAAGACTTTGTAAAGCGGTGATATTGATGATTATGTGATCACATGATGTTGATTCTGTCCCTCTATTAATGTAGCCTAGGATTGCATTGGCTTTTTTGGCTGCTGCTACATTATGTTGGCTCATATTTAAGTGATTGTCCACTAGGACTCTCTCTCACAGTTACTGGCATTAAGCCATATTTCACATAGTCTCTACCTGTACAGTAGTTTTTTCTTGCTTAAGTGTAAAACATTACTTTTATCTCTGCTGAATTTCATTTTGTTAGACAGGGCCCAGTGTTCAAGTCTGTCGAGATCTCTTTGGATCTTGAGCTTATCTTCTTGGTTGGCTATTCCTGTCAGCTTAGTGTCATCTGTAAATTTGATGTGTTCCACTTCTTTTCCTCATGTAAGTCATTTATGAAGATATTGAAGAGTACTGGACATAAGCTCAAGGGAATAAAAGTTTACCATCCAGGCAGCAAAAGTTTTAAATCTTTCAGGTGATAATTGTAAACAGTTTTGTATAAATGATTATTCAGTTTTCTCAGAATCATTCAATATACATACCATATTTTTGGAGTATAAGATGCACCAAGGTTTTGAAGAGGCAAATTAAAAAAAAAGTTTTTGCACTCTGCAAACCTCCCAAAAACAGCCCATTTTTCATGAAAACAGGCCCATTTTTTTTTAAAGGCATGAATAGCCTTCTGGAGGCTTATAGACTGCTCCTGGGGACTGGGGAGCAAAATTGAGGAAAACATGGCTTATTTTTTGCCTATTTCTGCTCTCCCCAGCCCCCAAGAGCTCTCTGAAAGCCTCCATAAGGCATTGCACGGCCATTTTGGTGAAGGGGGTGGGGCTTCGGGTGGCAAAAAATGCTGTATTCAGTGTATAATTTTTTGCCACCTGAAGCCCCACCCCCTTCACCAAAATGGCCGTGCAATGCCTTATGGAAGCTTTCAGAGAGCTCTTGGGGGCTGGGGAGAGCAGAAATGGGCAAAAAAAATTCTCTTATCATTTTCTCTTATCTCCAAGTCCAATATTTCCCTCTATTCACTTTTTCTCCTATGCATGCAATTCTGTGTATGTTTGGGGGAGGGAGTTTAAGCTTTTAAAGAGATTATTCTGGAAAGGGCCATCTCTACATGCCTGCCTCTTGTAGATTGATCCCCTCTTCTTTGTGGCAACCCTTACATATTGGAATACTGCTATCATATCACCCCTACTCCTTCATTTCATTAACTAGACATACCCAATTACTGTAACCATTCTTCATGTTTTTTAAATTCCCCTAATCACCTTTGTTGCTCTTCTCTGCACTCTTTCTAGAGTCTCAACATCTTTTTTATATTATGGTGAACAAAACTGGATGCAATATCCCAACTGTGGTCTTACCAAAGCATTATAAAGTGGTACTAACATTACAGGGGTTTTGGAGTCTATCCCTCTGTTAATGCAGCCTAGTACTGCGTTGCCTCCTTTGGTACATGCAGCACACTTCTGCTTCATATTTAAGTGATTGTCCACTGGAATCCAAGATTCCTCTTGCAGCTATTGCTACTGAGCCATGTACTAGATATTATGTACCTTTACTTTTGGTTTTCTTGTTTAAATCAGAGCTTACTTTTCTCTCCAATATATTTCGTTTTATTAAATAGGGCCCAGTGTTCCAATCTATTGAAATCCTTCAGTATCTTGAGCCTGTCTTCTGGAGTTCTTTCTGTTCCCCTTCTATCCCCTCCTTTAAATCATTGATGAAGATATTGAGGAGTACTGGGCCTGAGCCAGTCTTGGGGTAACCCATTACATGCGCCTCTCCAGTTCTATTAAGGACTACACCATGCAGTTCTATTAAGGACTACACCAATGATGGTGAACCTTTTTCTTACAGTGTACTAAAATTTCCATTGCACATACCTGCGCTATTGTATGTGCCCATGTGTCCACTCAGTCCTCCCCACCTGCGGATGTGTGTGTGACCCTCTCCCGTGCATACGCCTCTCCCCGCATGTGGGTGCATGACCCCTCCCCAGCCTCCGGAGACTTTCCTAAAGCCTGGGGAGGGAGAAAACAGCCTCCCCTGGCCCGCCGGAAGGGCAAAAAATCAACTGGGTCCTTTTGGAGAAGGGCGGGGTATAAATTTAATAAAATAAAATAAACTGCCTGGCGCACACATGTGCACTGGATCTGACGGCTGGCGTGCCACCAAATTGGCTCCACGTGCCACCTGTGGCACGTGTGCCATAGATTCACCATCATAGGACTACACATTGAGTGGTTTGTCAATCAGTTCTGAATTCATCTGGTGGTGATGGTGTCTAACCCATTTTTCTGTCTTATCAAGTAGTAGGTTGTGGTTTACTTTATCAAAAGCTTTGCTGAAGCCCAGCTAACCCAAATCACAACCTTTCTCTGATCCACGTTGCCAAAAATGAAATAAGTTTCGTCTGGCATGCTCTGTTTTTGACAAATCTTCTGCTTTACACCATCATTTTAACCACACATTGAATGCCTTTTTCATTTTGCTCCTCATATACAGGTAATACCTCTCAAAAGTAAGAGTGCAGCCTATTCTGCTAAGTTCTTGCTGCAAGTTCTGAAAATCCTTTGGATAAGACATTAGTGCCAAGATGTACATCAACATTTTTATTTTATTTTATTTATATACTGCGCCTATCTCCCCGAGGGGACTCAGGACGGTGCACAGGAAGTTAAAATGAAAGATGCAAACATATAGATAAATACGAACATATAAATAAATACGACTACAAACAATAAAAACTGATTAAATATGAAGTGACCTGTGCTAAAAATACGCTAAGAAATTACCCAAGAAATTAAAATCAAATTAAAACAATTTAAAACTCAGTTTGTTGGGATGGTCTCGGGGCCTTGGCTAGGCCGGCTAGATGAAAGAAATAGGTCTTGAGGCATTGGCGGAAGAGACGGATGTCCATGATGGTCCGGAGTTCGGGGGGGTAGGTCGTTCCAGAGAGCTGGGCCCACCACAGAGAAGGCCCTTCCCCTGGGAGTCGCCAACCAGCACTGCCCAGCGGACGGCACCCGGAGAAGGCCCTTGCTGTGGGAGCAAATCGGCCGAAGGGATGTATGAGGTAGGAGACGGTCTCGCAAATAACTAGGCCCCGTGTCATGGAGCGTTTTAAAAATGGTTATCAACACTTTGAAGCGCACCCGAAAAACCACAGGCAGCCAGTGCAACTCGCGCAGGAGAGGTGTTACGTGGGCATGCCATGAGGCACCCAGAATCCCCCGCGCGGCCGCATTCTGCACTAGCTGTAGTCTTTGGGTGCACCTCAAGGGGAGCCCCATGTAGAGAGCATTGCAGTAGTCCAGGCGGGACGTTACGAGTGCTTGAGTGACTGTGCAGAGGGCGTCCCAGTCGAGCAAGGGGTGCAACTGGCGTACCAGGCGGACCTGGTAAAAAGCCCTCCTGGCCACGGCTGTCACATGGTCCTTCATGGACAGCCGGGAATCCAGGAGGACGCCTAGGTTGCGGGCCCTTTCCACGGGGGCTAACAACTCGCCCCCGATGCCAGTGATGGCATCAACTGGCTGTACCGGGACATCGGAAACCACAGCCACTTGGTCTTGGAAGTTTGTTACTCCCCATCCAGACCTGTATGGCCTCCAGGCACCGGGACATCACTTCAACGGCATCGTTGGGGTGGTTTGGGGTAGATATGTACAGCTGAGTGTCGTCAGCGTACTGATGGTACTCTACCCCAAAACCACGGATGATCTCACCCAACGGCTTCATAAAGGTGTTGAACAGGAGCGACAAGAGGACCGACCCCTGAGGTACCCCACATATGAGGGGCCTCGGGGTTGACCTCTGCCCCCCTGCCAACACAAATTGCGACCGACCGGAGAGGTAGGAGGAGAACCACCATAAAATGGTGCCTCTCACCCCCAGCCACTCCAGTCGGTGCAATAGAATACCATGGTCGATGGTTTCAAAAGCCGCTGAGCGGTCTAATAAGACCAGGATAGAGGAACAACCCCTATCCCGGGCCCTCCAGAGATCATCCACCAACGCGACCAATGCCGTCTCATTGCTGTGCCCAGGTCGGAAGCCGGACTGGCGCAGGTCCAGATAGTCCATCATAGGCCTTACTAGGATTCTTGACTATCTTGACAATCTGTCTCTTTTCTCTGCTGTCAGTAGCTCCAGACAGACACCTCACCTTGTTCAAAACCTCCATATCCTTTCCTAAATTGACATTTTTTACTTTTGAGTCACCAACCAGAAAGTGGCTTCTCTTTCTAAATTTCTTGCTCACCTTCCATGACTGATTTGTAATACCTGATTCAGATCCTCCCTTGTCCAAAACATCTTCCTTGTGGAACCACAATGCCCTGTTCAGTTGAGTCACCATCTTCATTACAAGCAGCTGAACCTGCCACCTTAGTATCCCAATTAAGTTCAGTAAGAGCAGTGTACCTATGAGGCAGGGACATACCAAAAGCTTTGTGTTTACGGTCCACAGGTCTCACTCACTCTGCCAGATCCAACAGTTGTCCATATTTCCCTTCACCTGCAGAGTCTTTGTGGTAAAATGAGGCAACTCAAAATAACACACAGGTTGAATTGGTCCCCTAATTTCAGACTCTAGATAGGCAGTCTGTCCATGTAAACTAGTAGTTTGATAACAAATAGGACAGTATTCAGATTTAAAAAGAGTAAAATGAAAGACAGTTCATGGATGAACTACTGTTGCTTTCAAACTGGATGTTTTCTAGTCAGAAGACTAGTTGGTCTCAAAGTGAGTAATTTCACAGAGTTTATGCAAATAAATAGTCCCTTGCAGTCTTCCTGATTCAGATTTATAATTTATAACTTCCCTGCTACTAACTTACCACTGAATAAGTGGGCATTAACTGAGGACTCCCTGGGCATATATGGTTGATCAGATGTGGAATGTTGATGCTTGCTATGCCTTAATTTACTTCCCTAAATTTTCACATTGCATATTTTAAAACAATATTTTAAAAATCCATTGGTATACTTCATAAGTACATTAGTTTATTTTTGATACATAGATACTAATTATGTTTAACATGACAAAATCAATATACATAAAAATATGATGTTATTTTGATGAGTTTGATTACAACTGTTTTACTTAGCATCTGATGTTACAGTAGACCCCACAAAAGGCACTTACAGCCTGGTTCCAAACGCATGATGGACAGGAGAGATATCGTCACGTTTTCACATTATAGGCACTTAGGAACAAGTCTGCAATTTGCAGCTGTTTGCAGGGTCCTGCAGTTACATGACCACAATTTTTGGCTTTTTGGTGAAAACCAACATTTTGGTTTTCAGCAAAAACGCCCCATACCAAACAGTGGGTTTCCTTAACAACACTTGACAACCATGGTTGTTGCAGATAATGACTGGCACAAAAAAGTCTGTAAAATTGGATCAGTTGCATGATGACTCTTTTGTAACTGTCACCACTTATGGTCGTTATCAGTAGGCTCTATTATGATGGTAAGTCAAGGACTACCTGTACTTACATTAATTGTATCTGGGTTCTCTGAACATTTAACAGTTTTTCCCTTGACTACTGGGGGAGGGGGAAAGGGGGGGTGTTAAACAACAACAGTGATACAATAACAGGATTTGTCATTTGTCCAAAAAGCTATGCTGATAATTGCTTTTGTTTTTGTATTAGAATAATTTTTGCTACAATTTTAGAAATAAATTTCACAGGATAACTGATAATTAAACAACTAAAGGAAAGAAGCAAAACAAGAGTTGTAATAATCAGCATGTTACAAAGAGAATATAGATACAAATTACAAAATAGATGTTTACATCTGTTGCTCACTTTACCTACCTAATTCGACGTTTTATTTTTCAGTTCCATTAATTATTGGACCTTCAATAATGGAATGTGTTCTCAAATTATTTACTGTTATTGTTATCCATAATAGGGAAATAGGTATTCAATTTTTCTTTTTGTTTTATTTTTGAAATTATATACAGTTAGTGTTACTTGCTTATAATTATTACTATGAAAAAATCTATTAGACTTGGTTTAAGTTTAAAACTTAATTATTTCTTATTTTCTATGAAGGCCTGCTCATAAAAAAAATGACCCAGTAAACTTCAGCAAACTGATTAGCAGTGGCTATGGTGATGAGTGGCTTCAACAACGTGATCAATGGAAGAAAAAAAATATTTTGTCTAATGGTAATGTGTTGAAACCTTTTTAATATTACATCATATTTAATATGCTATAAAAAGTTGCTTAATAATCCCTGCTCTAATTTATAAGCCTGTTTTAAATATTGTGATTCATATAAATGAAGTATTTGTATTCACATTCTGCAACTCATCAGACTTGAATTCACACATCACAATATGGCAGTTGTATTTTCTTTATTAAAAATAATATTTTATATACTTAGCCATTATTTGTATAAATTATAGTTTACAGCTTACCTTGTGTGAATCCTGTCAATTGCAGCTTATTCAGCAATCCATAGTTAAACAAAACTTAGTATGACATGTGATTCCATTAACTTTTTCAAGGAAGTCCAATTCTTTTCAGTGAAATATGCTTTCAAACAGTAAAGCATTTCTATCCTGATTATAAGAACAACAAAACATCTTCATTGTAAAGAAGAAATCATAAACATTATTTTGCAATAACTGCCATTATCAAAGATGTTCTACTTGAAACTATTTAAAATTATGGCCTAATACGCCTGTACATTATATTCTAGTGGAACATTCATTTTATAATATGAATAATACTTAAATATATCTGAAGACATTTTCAGAGAAGTAAGAGCTTTTAAGATTTTGCAAAGCATTAAAGAAGGTACTTTGCAAGGCATGTTGGTTCATGCCCAATATCTTTCTTACAAGCAATAAAACAGTCACACTTTATAGAAAGCTTTTGCAGCTGTTTGCACATAATTGTTTGTTTGTTTTATGCAGTTTATAGTCCACTCCAGTTACACAGAAGTAGTAGTATTCAGTTCCCCTTCCATATCTCAAATTAAAACAAAACATGATACAGTTAACAAATTAAAGCCATGAAATCACTGTATAAGGCCTCAGGGATAATTGTAGACCATACATTTGTATATATACTCTCACCACTGAAACAATATCCATTTTTTAAAGCAGGGGTCCCCAACCTTTTTTGCACCAGGGACCGGTTTCATTTTAAAGAAAATTCTGCGGACCGGCTGGCCTAGAGGACGAGGGGGGAGGGGGAACAGGCGGCCCATATGCACGCGGGGGGGGGGGAGTCAGCTCACTTGGCCGTCTAGGGCAGTGGTGAGCAAACTTATTAGTCAATAGAGCCAAATATCAACAGTACCACTACTGAAATTTCTTTTGAGAGCCAAAAGGTGTGGCCTGTTTTGTTTTGTCATGTGACCCGGTGGGCATGGCCAACTTGGAAAATGTGGTGAAACTGACTTAACGGTCTTGCTTAGCAACAAAAATTTTGGGCTCAATTGTGGTCCTAAGTTCTTTCTTTCTTTCTTTCTTTCTTTCTTTCTTTCTTTCTTTCTTTCTTTCTTTCTTCCATTTCTGGCTGGTCTTTGGTCTTCTGAAGATGGTAAAAATGGATTTATGGGCACTCAGTATATATAAAGGCAGCCCATGACTCTTTGGGATGCTGGTTTGAATCCAGGAAATGACTCAGAGGATGTGATTCCTTTGAAATGACCACTTGGAGAAAAATAGATCTTTAACCTGGTTAACCAAACAGGTAGCTTGAGGTGGAAGGAAATAGGAAAATAGATTTCTGCCTTTCCTTTCCTTCCTTCCATTGCCTCCCTCCCCTTCCTCCCTTCTTTCCTTCCCTCCCTCCTACCCTTTTTCCCTCTTTCTTTTTCTTTCCTTCTTTCTTTCCTTCCTTCTTTCACCCCTCCCTTCCTCCCCCCTCCCCCTTCTTTCCTTCACCCCCTCCCTCCCACCCTCCATTCATCTTTCTTTTTCTATTTTTCTTTCTTTCTCTTTCTTTGTTTTTTTTGTCTCTCTCTCTCTCTGTGTCTCTCTCCTCCCTCCACCCATCTCTGTCACTCTGTGTATGTGTATGTGTGTTTCCCCCCCTCTCTCTTTCTGTCTCTCTAAGTCTGCCTCTCTGTGTGTCTGTCATTCTCTCCCTCCCTCCCCCCGGGGAAGCAGCAGAGGAGTCGGCATGTTGGCTGCCGAAGCTATCCCACAGCGGGCGGGCGAAGGACCCGAGCTCCGTCCGGGCGCATCATGGGGCTGGAAGGGAGGTGGGCGCGTGGCGCCCGGATGGCTTTGGCGGCACCTTAAGGTAGCCGCAGCTTGAGTCCTTCGCCTGCCCGCTGCAGGATAACCTCCCCAGCCAACGTATCGGCCCCTCCAGGAAGCCCCGGAAAGTGCATTGGGCCGTCGGAAGCAGCTGGTGGAGGCGCGCTCGGCCATCCTCTGCGCAGGGGGCTGCTCCCTCCTCCTCGCTGGCCCTGCGGCCCGGTTGCTATGAAGCCGCGGACCGGCACCGGTCCGCAGACCGGGGGTTGGGGACCCCTGTTTTAAAGGACACATAATCATGTTCAGCTTCCCAGAATTAATCAGGCAAGTCCTTTTTAAAATCAATAGGGAATTGGCCATTTGAGGGTTTGGGAGACTGCTGCTCCAAAGAAGTGAACGAACAATAGAGAAGGCATAATAGGCTAGCACCTATAGATGGCATTCTCTGAGAAAAGAACATGGAGAGAGTTTATCCTATTTGACAATATTGGGTGAACAGGTGTTTTTGGAAGAAGACAATCCTGTAAATATTCAAGCCATGAAGGCTTTGACAGATGATGGTAACCACCATTCTAGAATTACATTCAATGTACAACCAATATCTAGTACATCTCCAAAAATAATGTATAGCAAGGGTGCAACAAGGAGTGCCCATGGCTACTTGAGCCATTGCATTCTGGATCACATGTTCTTTCCAAATGCACTTCAAAGTCAGTCCCATGTAGAACACATTATAATAGTATAATCAAAGTGACTAGGGAATGAGTGACCATGGATAAAATCTATTTATGTGCAAACACATTTACTGCACACACAATTGTTTTATAAATTCAGGCACAGAGACTTGAATAGTCCTACAGGTTTTGCAGAGTGCAGTTCTGGATGCTTTGCATAATCTTAATTGTTTTTAAAGAACCAAATTCATATTACATTTAAATGTTTAATATAGATCTGAACATCTTTTGTAATCACTTTGCTTTAAGCAAGTGCTTTGGACAATTGTTAAAACATATTGGGCTAAATTCTATCTTAGAAACAGAGAAGCCATAGCCCTTCAGATTAATTTATATTATCCATGGGATAAGATTGCAGTTCAACACCTTTTGGAAGGATCATAGATTTCCCTTCTCTTTATATCCAGAATGCATTTTAAGTAAAGAATTCCTTTTCCATTATTTCTTGCAGATTCTCTTCTTCCTCCAAGTGAGTATCAGAAGAAAATAGAAAAGAGGCAGAAAGCTAGGAAACATACATTGTCATACAAAAGAAAATCTAAATCTCAATCTGGACTTGAAATGGGTGCCCAGCCTAAGAAGTCACTCTTCAAGCTCAGAATGTATGCCACCCAAGATCCTATCCCAACAGCCCATTTCTGACATAGCCAGATATAAGAATTCTATTTTGCTGTTATTTTTTCTTTGCTATTAGAAGAGAATTTAATAATTAGGAAATTAAGGCATATGGTTAATACAAATATTTTTGAGTTGACAAAAATTAAAGGCAGAGTTAAGTAAATAAATGAATAAATAAATAAATAAATAAATGAATGAATAAATAAATAAATAGTAATTTTGCATAATAGCATAAATAAATAATAAAGTAGAAATTATTTCCACTTTATACATAATAGCTTCAGTTCGGAACAGAATAAATGGGAGCTTAATAAATATGAAGGCTCTTGTTTACCTTTCCTGAACCTTTTGCAGACAAATTTTTAAAATGCATGATTTTAATGTAAAATAGCTGTTAGGTATGCAGCATGAAAAATGAAATTTCTACAACTTATACTAATGTCACACTTTTGCACATTTCATGTAGGCCTTTTATTAGGAAATAATAATAACAGTACTTTTATGTAACAGTAAAAAAATAAAATAATAATAATAATAATAATAATAAATTTTATTTATAACCCGCTCTCTCTCCCCGAAGGGACTCGAGGCGGGGCACAGGGAAATTAAAAACAATTGACACAAACAAAGTACAAAATTAAAATCACATTAAACATATCCTGCGCTAAAAACATCTAGGAAAAATAAAAACTATCCCTAAAAACCCCTTAACACTATGAAATTAATTAAAATTACCCTAGGCCAGCCAAACGGAAGAAATGAGTTTTTAAAAGCTGTCGGAAGGAGCGAAGGTCCATGGTTGTTCTGATTTCGGGGGGAAGGTCGTTCCAGAGGGTCGGGCCCGCCACAGAGAAGGCCCTTCCCCTGGACGTCGCCCGCTGGCACAGCCTAGTGGACGGCACCCGGAGAAGTCCCTCTCTGTGGGAGCGAATCGGTCGCAGGGATGTATAAGGCAGAATGCGATCCCGCAGATAGCTAGGTCCCGTGCCATGGAGCACTTTAAAAATGGTAACTAACACCTTGAAGCGCACCCGAAAGACGACAGGCAGCCAGTGCAGCTCGCGCAGGAGCAGTGTTACATGGGAGAACCTAGAGGCTCCCATAACTACCCGCGCCGCTGCATTCTGGACTAGCTGAAGCCTTCGGGTGCACCTCAAGGGGAGCCCCATGTAGAGAGCATTGCAGTAGTCCAGTCGGGATGTCACGAGGGCATGAGTGACTGTGCAAAGGGCACCCCGATCCAATAGGGGACGCAACTGGCGAACCAGGCGAACCTGATAAAACGCCTCCTGGCCACGGCTGTCACTTGATCTTCCATGGACAGCCGGGCATCAAGGAGGACGCCCAAGTTGCATGCCCCATCCACAGGGGTAAGGTGATCATCCCCTATGGCCAGTGATGGAGTCAACTGGTTGTACCGGGATGCCGGAAACCACAGCCACTCGGTCTTGGACGGGTTGAGTCTGAGTCTGAGTTGGTTTAGAACCAAAAGAGTTGGTTTTAAACCAACTATTTGAATTCAGGCAACATTCATCAAATTCAAAACACAATATAATTCTTATGATAGGGAAGTTCATTATTTTTATCTATGAGGTGTTTGTGAAGAATGGCACAAACATAGGCTCTACAATAACTGGATGAGCTATATTGGTACTCTGCTATAAAAGAAAAGAAATTACAAACTAAAATGATTATTTAAAAACCCTGCATCCAGTGAATTAATGTTATACTGGAAACAAAATGGAATGTTTTTGAAAGGAAATTAGACTTAAATATTAAACAGAGAACTTTTATATCAGAAGAATTCTTGTTTTTTTAACTATGGGTAGTCTTTGGCTTACAACCATTTGTTTAGTGATTGTTTGAAGTTACAGCGGCACTGAAAAAAGTGACTTATGACCATTTTTTACACTTACAATTGTTGCAGTATTCCTGTGGTCAGGTGATCAAAATTTGGATGCTTGGCATATGTTCATATTTATGAAGATTGCAGTGTCCCAGAATCATGTAATCACCTTTCTTGACTTTTCTTGACAAGCAAATTCAATGGTGAAGCCAGATTCACTTTACAAATGCGTTACTAATTTAATAGTGTAGCGATTTACTTAACAACTGTGATAAGAGGGTTGTAAAATTGGACAAAACTCATTTAATTGTCTTGCTTAACAACAGAAATTTTGGGCTCAATTTTGGTCATAAGTCAAGAACTATTTGTATGTTCCAGTCTCTTCTATGGAGAATGAAACTAAGTGCTTAAAAACAACTCTTTTTTTCATCATATCTACCTCCTCAAATTGCAAGATTGCACATTTCAGTAAAATGAAGTCCCACTGAATTTAGTATGAATTCTTAGCAAAGTTGCATGGAGAAAAACATGAAATAATTGCTGGCTAAATAGGTTTTTAATACTTAATACTAAGTATATGAAGGCTGTATTTACATTATTTTAAAGAAACATAAGTCCAAGGAATATCATATGTTTATAATATTATAAAGCTAATTATAACATTCACCTAAATGTTTCATTAAGACATTTATTTATGTAAATAATTAATTTATATTCTGTTGTTAGGTGTCTTGACAGAGCACAATAGTATATCAAAAAGAAAATAACCTAACAATATCTCCTTGCTAAAAAATATAGTTGAACATTTTCAAAATAATTTCCAATTTCAAAGGCATTTAGTGCAGGCCAGAATATTTTACAAGCATAAAATACTTAAAAGCAATGTTGATTATTCTGCCAAGGAAAAGCATTTCAAAGTTTGTAAACCAGTTTAGAGAAGTATTGTACCTATTAGTAGCCCTCCTAGAATTTGGTCTAGTTGTGGCATGAGCTATAGAACACACTTGGTTAATATTAAATGATGCACTAAAAAAAGGAAAAGATAATCTCTGAGATTACAGGAAAATTGCTTAAAGTTTAATTTGAAATAAATATCTAAAATCAAAAATAAATATCTAAAATCAAAAAGACCTCCATGTTCTGTAATACTGTAGCTTTAAATAAGAGTTTTCCCATGTGCCATAGGATTACTTGGGCTTCTTGGTTGCAAGAATAAACAATATTTTTGTCTCCCACATAATCTGAACTTCCAAGTATATCCATAGTCCATCTTTGAATAATGAATGGATCTGAGAATATGTTAAGGCTAGGTGCTGTCGACTTTACTACTAACAGCAGCAGTTGCCTGAAGGGTCAGTTATGTCACGTAGTTATTTACAATACAATAGCAGAGTTGGAAGGGACCTTGGAGGTCATCTAGTCCAACTCCCTGCCTAGGCAGGAAACCCTATAGCATTTCAGACAAATGGCTATCCAACATCTTCTTGAAGACTTGTAGTGTTGGAGCATTCACAACTTCTGGAGACAAGCTGTTCCACTGATTAATTGTCCTAACTGTCAGGAAATTTCTCCTCAGTTCTAAGTTGCTTCTCTCCTGGATTAGTTTCCACCCATTGCTTCTTGTTCTGTCCTCAGGTGCTATGGAGAATAGTTTGACTCCCTCTTCTTTGTGGCAACCTCTGAGATATTGGAACACTGCTATCATGTCTCTCCTAATCCTTCTTTTTATTAAACTAGACATACCCAGTTCCTGCAACCGTTCTTCACATGTTTTAGTCTCCAGTCCCCTAATCATCTTTGTTACTCTTCTCTGCATTCTTTCTAGAGTCTCCACATCTTTTCTACATCGTGGTGACCAAAACTGAATGCAGTATTCCAAATGTGGCTTTACCAAGGCATTATAAAGTGGTATTAACACTTCACGTGATCTTGATTCTATCCCTCTGTTTATGCAGCCTAGAACTGTGTTGGGTTTTTTGGCAGCTGCTGCACACTGCTGGCTTATATTTAAATGGTTGTCTACTAGGACTCCAAGATCCCTTTCACAGTTACTGCTATTGAGCAAGGTACCACCTATACTGTACCTGTGCATTTCATTTTCGTTGCCTAAATGTAGAACCTTACTGTTTTCGCCATTGAATTTCATTTTATTAGACAGTGCCCAATGTTCAAGTTTGTCAAGATCCTTCTGTATCTTAAGCCTATCTTCTGGAATGTTGGCTATTCCTGCCAGCTTGGTGTCATCTGCAAATTTGATGAGTTCCCCATTTATTCCCTCGTCCAAATCATTGATGAAGATGTTGAAGAGTACTGGGCCTAAAACAGAGCCTTGGGGCACTCCACTGCATACTTCCTTCCATGTAGATGCAGTTCCATTGAGGACTACGTGTTGAGTGCGGTTGGTCAGCCAGTTACAAATCCATCTGGTTGTGATGCTGTCTAACCCACATTCTTCTACTTTATCTAGTAGTAGGTTATGGTCTACCTTGTCAAATGCCTTACTGAAGTCCAAGTAAACTATATCAACGGCATTCCTCTGGTCCACTAATTTTGACACATTATCAAAGAATGCAATAAGATTAATCTGGCATGGTGTGTTTTTGACAAAACCATGTTGGCTTTCGGTTATTATTTTGTTTGCTTCTAGGTGTTCAGTAATTCGCTGCTTGATTATTTTTTCCAGAATTGATTATTTTTTCCAGTATTGAGATCAGGCTGATGGGTCTGTAGTTTCCTGGATCTATCTTTTTTCCTTTTTTGAAGATGGGAACCACATCAGCTCTTTTCCAGTCCTCTGGTAGTTCCCCAGTGTTCCAGGATCTCTGAAAGATATAGTTCAGTGGTTCTGAGATCTCATCTGCCAGTTCCTTCAGAACCCTAGGGTGTAATCCATTCGGCCCTGGTGATTTGATTGTCTAGGGTAGACAGGTGCTTACTATTTTCTTCCCTATTTCAATTTGTGTTTCTAATCTGATTTTTGTGGTGCTGTTTTTGATAGATTGGACTGTTTTTATCCCTTTGTGTAAAGACAGATGCAAAAAAATGAGTTGAATAGTTCTGTTTTCTCCCTGTTGCTTTTCCCCTTCTTGCCATTTTCTCCCAGCAATGGACCAATTGTTTCTTTAACCTTTTTCTTGTTTTTAACATGTTGGAAAAAGCTTTTTTTGTTATTTTTTACTTTTGTGGCAAGCCTTTCTTCATTGTGAGCCTTAGCTTTCCTCACTTCAACTTTACAGACTCGGGCTATTTGCTGATATTCTGCCTTAGTTATGTCTCCCCTCTTTCCACTTTTTATACTTATCTTTTTTGTCTTTCAATTTGTCAGAGAGTTCTTTATGCAGCCATGCCGGTTTCTTTTGGGAGCTGTTATTTTTCTTCTTCATTGGTATTGTGCTTGACTGGGCTTTTGTAATCTCATTTTTCAAAATTTCCCAAGCTTCTTGGGTTGTTTTCCCCTTGAGGATTCTCATCAATGGAATTTTTCCCAAGCTCTCTCTAAGTTTATTGAAATTAACTCTCTTAAAGTCCAAGATTCTAGTTTGACTTTGTTCTACTACTTGCGTTTGCATAATGTTGAATTCCAATATTGCATGGTCACTTGCCCCCAGGGTTCCTGTAGCTTCAACACCTTCTATCATTTCCTCTCTGTTAGTGAGAATTAAGTCCAATATGGCTGATCCCCTTGTTCCCTTCTCTACCTTTTGGGAAACAAAGTTGTCTGCTAGTTTTGTTAGGAACCTGTTGGATCTTCTACTTGGTGCAGAGTTTGTTTCCCAGTTGATGTCAGGGTAGTTAAAATCCCCCACTACTATTGTGGTGTGCTTCCTACATACCTTGGTTAGCTGACGAGCAAAAAGTTCATCTACTTCCTCTGCTTGGTTGGGTGACCTGTAGTATAGACCTATGGCTATGTCATTCCCCCCCCCCCCAATCTTTAATATTGACCCAAATGCATTCAAGATAGTTCACATCATTGTTGTGCTCTATTTCTGTAGAGATGTAATTATTTCTTATATATAATGCAACTCCACCACCTCTTTTATTTGGTCTATTTCTTTTAAATAATTTAAATCCTTCTAGCTGTACGAAAAAAAATGAAAAAATGAAATAAATATAATTTTTTTTAAAAAGCTCGGTTATTTACAATTGATATTAGTTTATATTTTTGCCAGTATTAGTTAAGCAAATTGGAGTAAGTGGTTTTTACATTTCATATATCCATGAAATTCCAAGTTTAAACTTTTAAAATCCTCTATATTTTGTAAAAGCACTTTGAATATTTTGGGAATGAAACTAACATGTTTAATTTTTATTGAATTCATAGTTATTCAAAACATTTTCATGTGCAATATTTTATATAATATTTCAAGAATTCATGGCAAGTCAAATTTAATATTTACCCTGTCTTAAATATTGCCAAGTAAAATCAAAATAAAGACAAATTGGGCAGTCATAGTCCTGCTTAAAGAAGTTGCTGTTCATGAACTATGCTGTTCATTTCAAAATAATTTTAAAATAGTGAAGCCCTTCTGTTTCCCCTCCTTTCCCTATATACTTCCTTTCTTTTATAAAGCAGCAACACTGTTTTGATGAGGCTACTAATTTTCTTCTCCTTTCTGTTTTGCAGATTCAGAGACATTCCAGCCAGAATCGACACAAACAGATATTGAATGAAAAGCTGGTACTTCACAGAATTTTCACAATTCTGTGCTATTTCCATTCAGCACTGTGTGCAGGAAACTTACACATCTTAGGAAGCAGGCTCCAATAGTAATGTGCTAATCAGGTATAATGGGTGTCAGGCTTCAAAAGGCTTCAACAGTTATCTGATAAACCAACTATTGCTAAGGCTCGCTTAGTCTCTTCTAAAGCCATACCTGCTGCTTGAGAACTGATGAGTAGCCCTACAGTTATAGGACACTGTTAATATAAGCTATGCTTTGACATTAAACTACTGAAAAGAGTATAGGGAAACATAAAAATGAGACCAACTTGAGTTTTATAGTGCTGACCATATTTTTGTATCTTTTTCCAAGTAAAAGCTAGTTATTTTCATTTTCTATGTAATAAATTGAATGTCAGTAGAAATTATTTTTTCAGAATTTTGGATTGTAGTTTTAAATACCATTTGTATTTTGTTCTGCTTTATACTTTATATATAAACTTGAATTCTATTCGAATAAACATCATTAGAAATTGGAAACAATTGTCCTTTATTTTGGCTCTTTTGAATAATAATGTGATGTTATTGAGCAGTTATTTGGGCCTCCAAACAAAAAATGTTCAGAATACAAGATTTCATGACAGTTTCCATTTAATTTTAAACAAGATGGATATAAATTTTTGTATTTTAAAATTTTTCTTTCCTGTTTTCCCCGTCTCCCCCCCCCCCTTTCCCATTTAATAGTGCATTGTCTGGGTACTGTATCTTCTCCTTACTTTATTTTCTAGCTTCCTTTCTCCAGCCAATCATAAAATCTTCCTCATGTCTTGAAGTACACCAATTCCTCTTTATCCTTTATTTTCAGTGTCAACCTGTTCATCTCTGCACAATCTAGTATCTTTTGTATTATCTCTTCATCTGTTGGTAACTTATTTAATTTCCAATTCTGGGCAAATACAATTCTTGCTGCTGTAGTTACATATATAATCAAATAAGTATTCTCTTTCTTAAGTTTCTCTGGGATAATACCTAGTAAAAATATCTCTGGTCTAAATTCTATTTCTTGTTGTAACATTTTCTCTAGCCATACTCTTATTTTAGTCCAATATTTCCTTGCATCTGCACATGTCCATCACATATGATAATAAGAACCTGTTGCTTGTTGACATTTCCAACATTTTGCTGACTTGTCTTTAAACATCTTTGCTAATTTTTTCCGGTGACATGTGCCATTTATAAAACATTTTGTATAAGTTTTCTTTGTAACGTTGTTGACATGGTTAATTTATAGTTTCTTTCCCATAGTTGTTGCCACTTTTCTAGCTCAATCATGTAGCCAAAGTGCTTTGCCCAAGTTAGCATTCTATCTTTAACCACTTCTTCTTCTATTCTAGTTCTTAATAGATGGCTATGTAGTTACTTGATTACCTTATTTTTCAGAGTATAAGAGGCACCCAAGTATAAGAGGCACCAAGGTTTTGAAGAGTCTGATTAAAGACAGTTAAGAGACGCCCCTTGTTACCATCCTTAACCAGCTTTTCAACTCAGTCCACTTCAAGGACGATTGTATCATCGCATCTCTCTGATGAAATTTATTGCCTTATTGGCAGAAAATTGATTGTTGATGATTAATCCGATTGGCTGTATTGGAAATCCACCTTTGTCGAATTGGTCTGGGTAGGCTGGAGCGAAAAAGGCTTCTACGCCTCTGCTCGCCCTGAGCGGCATCAGCCTACGACATTGCCAAGGTGGGAGAGAGGACAGCTCTCTTCGAAGGGTCAGAGTGTGTCCCAGACACTGCTTAGTGACTGGCATGCCTCTCTTGCCAGCTGAACTTCCGTGCTCCTTGGAGGCTTGACTTTGACGAGTTAGTGTGCCCTTAGCATTTGAGGCTTCCTGCTGTGACCGGGCCACCTCCAGACATCAGCCCATTGACTCTGCTGGGTCGGGCTTGAGAGGCAGCGTTTTTTCCCTAGAGTGCAAGGACTCTGAATTTAATTTGGAAGAAAGGAGAGGCTGGAGAAGGGAGGTGAGAGCCCCTTACATGCCTGACTTTCCAGGGCCCTCAGAAACTGAGCAACAGCGTCTCTAAGACCTCTGCGGGCCATTAAAAAAAGGTGCGGACACCATTTTGTTTGTCTCCTAGTTGTTTTGAAAGGGTGGACGCAGCTGAAACTGAGGGGCCTGTGCCTCAGGACATTCTGAGCTCCAACCAAGGGCTCCTGATTGCGGTGAAGGCTTCCACCCCTGGAGAGGGTTCCCATCACAAGGGAAAGAAAAAGTCTGAGGCAGAGGCTACCCTTTCAAAGGGAAAGAAATCTTCCGAATCTGCTTCTTTTGAATGGCCAAGGACCCGGTTGATGGCACAGCTGATCCCAAGCCACCCCACAGGCAATTCTCCTCCTCCTCCAAAGGGGATCAGAGGTCTAGGGCCAGTAGCAAGTCAGTTCAGCCATCTCCTCTACCCCTGGAGCAGAACCCTGGCCCTTTCAGTCCTTCATTTCCCATAAATACTTCGGGACTGGAGTTCAGGAGCTCACTTATTGCAAGGACACTTATTGCAAGATGTTCCATTTTGGGCAGAAAACACTAGGACCATTTCGGCCACTTTCCCTCCTACAGCTGCAGGGCTTCGCCCAGAGCTCCAGTTGTCTTCCATCCAATAGAACATTGAAAAGGGTGGGAACCGCCATTTTGGTTGCTAATTCCCTCTCAAAATGGCGGATACTGCAATTGCTCTGAATGCTGAGGGAACTGGGGCCCAAGGTGGAGGCTTCCACGTCCCAGACTGAGCAGATCCTCATAAGGGACACAAAAAGTGTGAGAAAGACACTGCCCATGCCAAATGGAAGAAGTCCTCTAAGGCAGTCCCACCTGACAAAGGAGATGGTTTAACTCCTGAGGACAAGACTTCCAGGGCCTCACCTCAAAGGCATTCCACATCGTCTTCAAAGGGGAATACTAGGCCCTGATCTAACAGCAATATTTCTGCCCAACCCTCTCCAGTTACATTGAAACAGGCCCCTGGTCCTTTCAGCCCCCTGGTCCCAATAATTACCTCTGGGCTGTGAGGTTATGGCTCTGATCTACAGGGACGGGGCAGCAAGTGTGCAGAGGTTACGTTCATTCCAACAGTTGCAGGCCTCCGCCCAGAACTACCCGGCTTCTCTGACCGTGCCTGACATACAGGAAGCCATAGCTTCTGCCATTGCCCAGGGCATAGCTGCAGATCTCCAGCAAAAGACTGGGACTGCGAATCAGTGGCTTCTGGGACTAACACTGCCCCAGTGCCTCCTGTGGCCTATTCTACATCACGGCCAGCTCCCCCAGTGGCCTATTCCACATCACTGCCAACTCCACCAGTGGCCTATTCTGCACAGTGGCCTATTCTACATCACTGCCAGCTCCACCAGTGGCCTATTCTACATCACTATTCATCAGTGATACACACATTCCAGAAACATGAGTTTTCCAGTGGGTTCAATAAAGGCTAGATATGGTTTTACTGTAGGCCCACTATACTCATGCCTTATTCTAACATATATTATACATTGTGTGTCATATATGCAATATATTTATATATATGATATGTAACAATAATAACTTCCTTAGCTTACTAGCACTGCCATAGCCAGAACATTAAATGCTGCAATCATTACCACAACACATCCTTCCTCTTAAGTCAATCTTATACTATGTAAGTTGCATAAAGGCAATTCCATAATAATTTTAATAATGCAATTGATTTTCATTTGATTGTAAGTTGCATGTTATTTATGTAATATACAGTATATTTTCTTTGAATTATAGGAGATTCAGTATTGAAAAAATGTTTTCAATACAAAATGATACATACCACACAAAATGATTATTTTGTGTGGTATGTGTAATTTCAAATTTTCTGATATTACCTCTTTTTAAGTGAATTTTCAGGAATAACCGAAGTGACTATCTGAATTTCTTAAGTAAAGCTCCCAGAAATATACAACTTTACATATCATGTTTTTTGTTTTATCTACATTAACAGTCTATTTCACACATTTTAAGTTGCAAAACCAGAATAAATACACCTTTAAACCATATTACATATTTGATACTACAAATATTTTATAAGCTTGTGATGAGATGGGCAGGGGGGGGAAATTAAATTAATAAATACTTTTATAAGTACACTTGCAATTCACCATAGTCCAGAGTTCTCTAATGTACATGCAAGTGATATTCTTTTGTAGAATATCTACCTTGTAACATTTTCCCTGCCCTTTTGAACAGCTGATACATACACTTTAAAATATTGTGTGGTGCTTAATTTTCTTTCTCATGGAACTGGTGCCTGTTTGATTGGGTATTAGAGACTAAAACATGTGAAGAACAGTTGCAGGAATTTGGTATGCCTAGTCTAGTGGGAAAAAAAAGACTAGGCGTGACATGATAGTAGTGTTCCAATATATGAGGGACTATCACAAAGAAAAGAGCATCAATCTATTTTCCAAAGCAGCAGATGACAAGACAAGAACAATGGGTGGGAATTAATTAAGAAGAGAAGCAATCTAGCACTAAGGAAAAATTTTCTGATGCGAGAACAATCAACCAGTGGAATAGCTTGTCTTCAGAAGTTGGGGAACTTCACTGGAGGCTTTTAAGAAGAGATTGGACTGCCACTTATCTGAAATGGTGCAGGATCTCCTGCTTGAAGAGGAAGTTGGGGAAAAAGACATCTAATATCCCTTCCATCTGTGATTTTGTTGGCCATCAGTAAAAAAAATTTAGTGGTTGGTTGTTGATTTGACTCAAATACTTCTTTGAATTGGACCAATGTAGAACATGAGTCTCTTGAATTTTGACTCATAATAAGATTGACCTACTTCTGTTTGGATATTGTGGCTGATTCTTTGATCTGTTATTTTATGTTATGCCATTTAAAAATATGTAAGTATGATAATTTAAATAATAGGAGGAAGAGATTTTGCTATCTGGAGCTTGATGCAGTTTAGCTGATATTTTTGTACTGCTGCATATGATTCCACTCAGTGGGGCTTTTCCATAACTATGATAGAAAGAAATAATAAGTTAGAGTATGATGTGGCAGGCCAGCCACAGAAAGCCATCACCAAAATAATTGACAGCATGGTGATCAAAAAGGTGAAGCAGGTCCAAATTAACACAGATTTCTCTCTCTTACCCTGTTAAAAGATCAGGACAAGAAAGAAAGCCACAAGGTCCTAACTCTAGTTGCTGGTCTCCTCAATTGACCTGTCTAGTATGTCAAGAGTAAGGATGACTAAGACGAAATTTTGTAAGATTCGTTGCATTAGCGACAACACTGAATAAAGCAGACACTTTCCAGCGAACTCAAGGCACAATCACAGCCGCTCTGTAACCTTCAGCAGCCTGTAACTTTCCTCGCTTTTCCACAGGCTTAGAATCGCGTGCGCACGCGCACCTGCGCCGCTGCGCTCTACTGGCTGGCGGCCTCCTTCTTTCCTTTCGCTTCTTTGGGGGCTTTCTCAGGTAAGGATGCTGAGAAAAGGGCTAGCAAAAAAAGTGTGGGATGACCGGGCGGGCTGCTTCGTCGAGAGTCCATGGGAGCATTTTGTAGGAAAATAAAAGATTATCCTTTCTAACTGCTGCACTTCCTCACGAGCCTTTTGCTTTTGGCATTTCGGCGGCGGGAGAGAACAGAGAGAGATCCAGCGCCCACCACGGATGCCCATTATGATGTGGCATGGAGGGCTGGCCGGCTTGTCCCATTGATAATAGGGATAGTCGGCCTGTTATTATGAAGCCTGGATCTGTCCGACTTGTAGAAATGTTTCTCTCCCGCCTTGTTCAATCCGCACCGCACCCAAAAGAAGCCGATCCGCTGAGGAGGAACTGGCGTGCGTGGGATAAAAACCAGGCTGGGAAAGCAACGTGAGATGTCGACGTGCAGGAAGCGCTGTGTTACTCAATTATGTTGCATTAACTGTGACTAATTTTATATAGTTTCTGGGAAAATGTGCTCTTGCTGGGTAAATGTGTATCGCAACGAAACGTATACCGAGACCGTGTATTTCCCAAAACCGGTTCCTTATTTGCATAATTTGTATAGTGTTTGGTGCAACTTTCCGTTTTCATTCTTTCCCCACTCAGAGTCTGAGGAAATAGAATGGCTACTAAGGATGCTCTGAAGAAAAAGACAGAAGACAAGCAATGTGCAGAGTAAGAATTAAACGGAGCTTAAACACTATAACTCATAAATGAGGAATGGGAGGAAACAATCTCTCTCTCTCTCTCCCTCTCTCTCATAGAAATAGATATTCTATTATACAGCCTAGCCTAGCCTAGCCTAGGGGTGCAATATATGACAATTACCACTGTGTTCATTTATTGATTTTGAATGCAAATTTTTGAGAACTCCAAAATATTCAATTTTTCTCTAATGTGCAACAAAATTACTCCTGGACCACAGTTCAATAGATGGTTGGACAATTTCCATAAATAAATTTTCTGCAAAAGAATTACATCAAAATGTTTACACTGAGTAAAACTTAATCTGTTTAGTGTCACGGCACAGTAAATAAGGAAATTGATCATACAAATTGATCATACATATGATGATATCAGTGAAATAATTTTTTTCAAGAAGAGATATACTAATTTAGAGATTATGCTAGCCTTGGTTAAATATAGCTATTTTGAGATTACAAATCTATTTAACTATTTATTGATAGAGGTGCCAGAGTTTGTGTCCCTAATCCACACCTTAAGAAAATGAAAGATGACATCTTATATCATTTTGCCCTTGGGACTAGTACTCATGATTTTCCTGCCTTATTTGGAGATGTAAAGGTAAGAAAGAAAATGGTTCTAGACTGTTAAATGAAAGCAATTATTTTCCCTTTCCATTCTGCATTCAAATCTTTCTTTTTTCTTGTGCTATTATATCAGAAATGGTTTTGATTAAAGTTTAGAGAATCAAAAACTGAATAATCTGGAGGACATATTTTATGTCCAACCAATCATTCTATCAAAGCAGTAGTCTCACTAAGAGATAAAGGAGGGGAGACTTTCTCCAAGAATATAGAGATTTACAGGTACCATGTTTCTATATTCAATACTTTAAAGACTTAATCAGAGACTGGCCCTATATCTCAGCCCTATTTCTGTGTTCTTCCTCCCCAAGTAATAAAGCATGCCACCAGATTAGCAAGGTGAAGACAACATGTGATCATCTATTACTGGTAAACTGCAACTCCTCTTATCTCTCAATGGCTATGCTAAATTAGCCAAAATGATCTTGGAATAATAGACATTACTTAATTTTTAATGGGGTCTTTCAATTTCTTCCTCGAGACCACTAGTCTCATTTCAAAATGATTTGGAAGATGTTTTAAATGATGTGCAAATAAAATGGATTCCTCATTACTCAAATTACAACCGCTCACTTGGAGACAATTTGAAGTTATGATGGATTTGAAATTCCAGTTGCTGAAGCACTCCTGGGATCACATGAACAAAATTTGGATGCTTGCAATTCATCTGCCCTTATGACTGACCGCAGAAATACTGCACCTATCATTCCCCACATTATATTCCCACTAGCTCCCCACAGCCCTTGGGCTGATTCCCACTCTATTGTGTCACACTCCCTCCTTCCTGTTGCCCATTATCAATCAGAGACTTATCTTTTATTATAGATCTTCTGGGAGCAGCTGCTGCACTGCATAGCCATTATACACAGTGAATATGAATTCATATGCAATAAATTACAGCTCCCAAATTTGGTGCCTGCTTCCAGGATAGAACCACATGGCTTCCACTATGTAGGAAGGCCATGTGGCATAATGGCTGCTTGTGGAAGAAAAGTGACTGATCAGTCACCCAAGGACTGCAGCAACCATAAGAGGTCAGCAGCACAGCAAGGGATGCCTCAGTGGGTTCAGGAGGCCTTGGGAGACCTAGGGCAAGCTATATGTGAGTTGGAGTGCTGCTGCTGTATGAGCCCGTGCCTGTTTCTAGACCTCCTAAGACTTCGCTCAGCCCGAGGCACCTTGTGCTCTGCTTATGTGTGTGTTTTTTTAAAGAATTTTTATTGGTTTTCAAAATATACATGGGGAAAAAGTGTAAGGTGAATATAACATTTTGGTAGCTCCCATGCCGGTAGTGGTAGTCCTCCCAAAACTTACAAATTTAATTTACAAATGTAAAAATAAAGGATAAGCATATACAGGGTTTACATTGTGTATTCCATACATTCAAACATCTTTTTCTTTGCCACTTTCTCTTGTATCGACAATTACAATAAAATTTCAAATAATTTCAAATGTTTTCTTAATGACTATAGTGGGGAAAGCAGGGATGGAGATTACTAAGTGAGATAATCACATAGGTGCTTCTCTTAATGGCCATTATGACTTGCAGCTGTAACAGGCAGGCTCCTTTATGTTCTAAGTCAAGAACTACCTATACAGTAAGTTTCTGTATCTGCCAGTTACTCTTCCAAATAGTTCGGCACATTCTTATGCCTTTCTACTGAAGAATGCTTACACTGAAATACCTAGATAGCCTGCTTTCAATGTGTTGGTGGGGAAATATAGTAATAATCTCTGTCAAAATTCTTTATGGATATGCTCAATGGCAAAATAGAATCAGCTATATATATATATTGTTTTGCTATGTAGTGTTCTTAGAAAATGAATAATAATACAATAATAAACCACTTGGGTTAACTTCTTCAAGCAACTCTTTGTTTCCTATTTAAAAGATCAGTATTTCAAGCTTCTAGATTCTAGAATCTAAAAGTGACTAAATGGCACTTTCAAAGCTTAAAACATTGGAAGGCATCTCCTAATGGGAAGATTAAGAATTTAGCTTAGGTATGAAAACTTGCTGGGTGATTTGGGACCTATCACTCACTCTTAGCCCAACACACTTTACAAGCTGTTGTGGGGAAATTAGGGGAATGAAGGAATATTAGGAATGTTTGCCATTTTGAGTTATAAAATTAATAAAGGCAGGATTTATTTATTTTTTAAATGCATGCTATGTAATTAGAAATTGCTGAATCAAAAACAACTCACTGGTACATTTACTTTCTATTATGAATGGGGCTTTTATAAAATATGCTTTATATTTTGACTTTGTTCTTTGATTTTTGATCATATAAAAATAAATGCATGAAAATGCATGACTTAAAAATGGAGTCAGGTATCTGTAGTAGAGACCTAAGCAATCTAGATTTTGGTTCAATTGTTTAGTCATGAAGAAAAACCTATATAGTTGCCAGAAATAAAACAACAACAACTTGATAATACATAACCTATCAAATCAGTTAGTTGTTCAGTTGCTTTTGCCATGCAATAGATATAATTTTACTACCATTATCTGTCAGTAACTGCTTCTTGTAAATTCATTGTCATCTCTTTTTTGATTGTCTTTAATTTTTCTAAGTGTTGGAATCTTCTCAATTATTCTTGCCTTAAATATTCAGAATAATTAGGTTTCAGTTTCAATACCAATCCTTCTAGTAAGCAACCTTCTCTACAATATATTCCAAATATAATTTAAACAAATTAATGTGGCAGTATAGCGCTTTGGTGCAATCAGGCTCAATCTAAATTTGAGTTCCTCTAGATTAGAAATTTTAAAACCTAATTTGTCCTGATGATGTAGTCAACTGTGAGCAGCATGGCCAAGAATGAAAGATGGTAGGTGGTGTTATTTACAAAATCTGGGAGAGACACACACAGGTTGCTACCTACCTTCCCTGTTCTATGTGGATTGAAAACCACACTTTGGAAAATTTATTAAATTTACTTTTCAGTGTATAAGACACCCCCATGTATAAGACACCCCCATGTTTCATGTAGTTTCTTGTAGTAAGCACACTATAAGTCATCACTATACATAAGTCATCTTGTTAGAGTGGGTAATAACAACAAGAACAGGAAATACATCACAGGAACAATAGAGATGAAACCTAGAGTGGTAATGTGGTACAGGAAACAACTACAATAAAGAGGAATGATAGAGCTGCATATAAGATAGAGGCTCATCTGGCACGTGCGACCTTTTTCCTGGCCTCCTGTGTATAAGACACATCTCAATTTTCAAGTAAATATTTTAAAGAAAAAGTACACAAAAATGTGTGTATTCTAATCTTTCATACATAATTTTCCTATAATAAATGCTTGAAGACATTAATGCTGCATACAGGGCAACATCTAGAAATAATTTTAGTTCAGGTAGTTTTTGAAACCATCATTTTTAATATCAAAGCACATTGAAAGGGTACATTTTTCTAAGAATGTGTTTTATTTATTTATTTATTTTATTTATTAGTTTGTATGTGTTGGAGGAAGTCCTTCACGGATGAAAACTTTTATTACCTACATTGCTGAACTGCTGGATATTGGTAACCCTGGTTATGACTATCCCAATATATGTGCTGGAACAGATCGGTATGCAATGTACAAAGCAGGACCTGTACTGTCAGTCAGTGTAAGTATAGTATAATATATATATATATATATTAAAAACAATATACTGTATATAGGGAAAAATATGAAAAAAAGATACACAGGTCTGTGATTTTAAACATTTTTATTTGGACTAATTAGAATGTTTCATACACGTTTCTGTCCATATATTATATAATTTAAGCTCCATTATCATTTCAAAAAAGGACTTCGGTAGAATGCTTTTCTTGGTCTTGGGTTTTGTTGTTGTTGTTGTTTTTATAGTCTTTCTTTGTATCCACGATTGCATTATGGTTACCAACTAAGCAAATGTTTTCACAATCCAATTCATTTATTTTACTATGTATTTTTCTGTAGAATTCATGTTGGTTCTGGTTTGGCGCATATATTACTATTAGCAGAGACGGGTTTTGTGTTATTTCCAAATGGATCATTAAAATCCTACCATCTTGGTCAGCAAAGATTAATTTAAACTTTATTCTTTCTTTAATATATGTTATGATTTCTCTCTTTTTTTTATTTGTTAAGCACATATATAATTTTCCCAATTGTGGATTCTCGAGTAGATTAACATGTTCCTTTTTAATGTGTCCTTCCTGTAGGCATATTACATCTGCTTTTCATTTCCAGAGTTTAGTAAAAGTCTGTGTTCTTTTCTTTGTTGTATTTAATCCATTAATATTTATAGAGATAATTGTCGTTTCCTGTTCTATGGTTAGTTGTGTTGCTTTCTATTACTTCTATTTGTATCTGGGTTTTTCTTCTTGTGCCTTCCCTTTCCACTTGTTCTTTTTCTTGCTTCTTTTCCTCTTCTCTGATTCTTTCTTTTTCCGCTGTTGTCTCTTGTTCTTGGCTTCTGCTTTCTACGTCTTCTCTACGTCCTTGTTCTTCTTCCGTCACAAAATATCTTTCAAAAAATTATTGGGCTTTTTCTATGTTATCAATTTTATATATTTTTTCTTGCCATGTGACAAGTATATCTTCATTTACCAGCCAATGTCCCAGTTTGCTGGCATGTTTGAAATAGTTTTGTTTGGCCACTTTAATTTTCTGGGTGAATTCTTTCTGGATTATTAGGTTGTGCTTATGTTTTATCATTTTTTTCTTTTTGGCCTGTTTTGTGGATCTTTCTGTAGTTCCGATTCCACCTCAGTAAGTTCCCTCTGTATAATATCTTGTTGTACTTTTTGCCAACAAACTGGGACATTGGCTAGCATATAAATTGAAAAAGAAAGAGAAAAAAGAATGATATACCAGTTACAGAATGAAGATGGAATCATACAACATAAATCAGAAGAGAAGAAGAAAATCATACAAAGATACCTTACAAAACTTTATTCCCAGGACAATATTGCAGAAGTTAAAATTAAACAATATTTAAATCCAGAAATCATGAATCCAATTTCGGATGAACAGAGAGAAATGATAAATAGGCCAATTGTGATATCAGAATTAGAAACTGCTTTGAAGAAACAGAAAAACAACAAAATCCCAAGATCAGATGGAATTCTGGTGGAACTATATAAAAACAACCAAATAATATTGGAGAAATTGGTACTAGAAGTCTTTAATGAAGTGCTAGAAAAAGCCAAAGTCCCTGACTCTTGGATGGAAGCAACAATATCTCTTATCCCAAAAGATGAATCTGACCTCCAGGAAATCAAAAACTACAGGCCAATCTCATTACTGAATTCGGACAATAAATTATTTACCGCAATTATGTCAGAAAGGATCAAGCAGGTATTAATTGAATGAATTCACCAGACCAGAATGGATTTCTACCACACAGAGAGATCAACAATAATACGAGAATTATATTGGACATCCTAGAATATTATGAAGCACACCTGGAAAAATAATCTGCACTGGTTTTCCTTGATGCCCAGAAAGCTCTTGATAATGTAAATTGAAAATTTATAATACTACAATTAGAGATGATGAAATTCGGAGAGAAATTTATAAAAATGATAGGGGAAATATATAATACGCAAACAGTCAAAGTTCTTAGAAATGGAGATTTAACAGAAAAGATTGAAATAGGGAAAGGAGTAAGACAAGTATGCCCCCTCTCTCCTGTTTATACTAACATTGGAAATATTCCTAAATAAAATTAGGAAAGATCAGGAGATAAAAGGATTAAAAATTAAAAACAAAGAATATAAAACACAATCCTTTGCTGATGACCTAGTGTTTATATTGGAAGACCCTAGGAAATCCAGGAAAAATGTAATACCAGTAAAAAAAATAACAGTCTTTTTGATGTAAATTGCCAAATATGGATGGATAAGTAAAAGAGAATGAAATAAGAGGGCTAAAAATGTGAAACTGAATTGAAATGTATTGAGAGGAAAAATAGTGTATGTAAAGATGTACCGATTGATAGATGCTACAAGAAGGAATGTGAAGTTCCAGCGTTCACCTTTGTTATTGTATATATGTGTTCAAAATAAAAAAAAATCTTAAAAGAATGTTTCATACGATTATGCAAGCTTTTACATTATCCAACATTCTTCCTTGAGTGAGGACATTAATTTTCTTTTTGAAAAAGTCAATTTTTAAATGAGTTTAATATTTTCAACTTAATAATCAGTTACTAATATGTCTAACAATGAATATATACAATGACTATATACCCAAAAGATGCCTGAAAATTGAGAGTGTCTTCTTTTTTTTCTGAGAGTAGAAAATACTGTTGAAAATAAATGAATGAATAGAACATGCAATAGATGTAGATATTTCTGGACACAATACAATTACAAAAAGATAGAAATTTTGGGTTGCAGACATGTTTTTTAACTAATCAATTGAAATGTTGATATGGTTGGGGGTGAATTGTGCTCCAAGAAATAGATAAAAGAGGAACAGAGATAAAAGAGCTGATTGATGTCTGGGAGAGGCAAACAATGTTTATCCAATGTTGGTTTCAGAAGAACATAAGAACAGCCTTGCTGGAACAGGCCGCAGCCCATCCAGTCCAACATTCTGTCTCACACAGTGGCTCACCATTTGCTTCAGGGTATTCCCAAGCAGATGTCTTCACCTGCTTATGATTCGCTGCAAATGGCATTGAGAAATATCCTGCCTATCCCTCCATCCCGGAGGGTGTCCTTAGGTATCCATAATGATAGCCATTGATACCCTTGTTCTCCATGAACTTGTCTAATCCTT
Organism: Rhabdophis nuchalis; assembly: GCA_039707465.1. NCBI lineage: Eukaryota > Metazoa > Chordata > Lepidosauria > Squamata > Natricidae > Rhabdophis > Rhabdophis nuchalis. The sequence continues at coordinate 106,861,250 of CM077647.1, read as the reverse complement.
TCTTAAAGGTGTCGAGGCTGACAGCTGTCACCACTTCTTCTGGCAGGGATAGAGCATAGAAGAGCATAGAATAATAGAGTTGAAAGGGACCTAGGAGACCTTTTGGTCCAGCCTCTTGGTCAAGCAGGACATCCTATATTAGGGATCCCTAACCCCTGGTCCGTGGACTGACACCAGCCTGCAGCATGCCAGAAACTGGGCTGCGCAAACACGTGAAGCCCCATCCGTAGTATGCAGAAAACACACGAAACCATACTTCTCCCAGTCCACAGAAAACCCTATCTCCATGGAGCCGGTCCCTTGTGCCCAAAAGGTTGAGGGCCACTGCCCTATATCATGAGAACAGGAAACACAAGGAGTTCCAAGGCGGCAAGTGGCTATGTCCATCAAATCACATTTCAGGTAAGTCCAAAGCCACTCAGTTTGCAAGCCCTTCAGCCAATGCCAGATGAGAAGGCCCTGTTGTAGAAGACTGGCTACTTAGAGTGCTTTGTTAAGAGGTTCACAGTAAATATATTATTCTTTATTCAGCAAAAATGTTCATTCTATAAGTAATGTAGAATAATCTGCCATGTTGTTTTACTCCTTTGTAAATATGCATACTCATTCATAATCAAACAGAATGTATGAAATGATAAATAAATATTCATAGCATTCCTCCCCCTCCCATTTTTAAATTTCAGCATGGAATGGGAATCCCTTCAATTGCCATTATGTTGCATGAACTCATCAAGCTGCTGCATCATGCCAAATGCTGCAATGTAACCATTATTCGTATTGGCACATCTGGTGGAATAGGTATTTCTATTGTTATTTCTTTAAAGTAAACATGATTGATTTATATTATCATCAAATACAAATCATATTTATAATGTAGGTTTGACACCAGGCTCCGTGGTGATCACAAAGCAAGCTGTAGATGCTACCTTCAAGCCACAGTTCGAACAGATTATTTTGGGGAAGTCTGTCATTCGCAGTACATACTTAGATGAAAAATTAAATGAAGACCTTATGGAGTGTGCCAAGGAACTTGATCAGTTCAACACAGTTATTGGAAACACATTGTGTACTCTGGATTTCTATGAAGGTAACACTAGTTGAATAATACCTTGTACATAGTAAACAAAATTTCAATATGAAAAAGCAGATGAAGTAAAACATAATTTTCGTATCATTAAATAAGAAATAAACAAACATGAAGAAAAATGCATATGTAAACTCAAGATGTAATTGAATGCTTTTGCACGAAAAATGGGAAAAGACTTGGAGCCTACCTATTATTATTATTTTGGAATTTCATCCAAGTGTTTTCTAAAGTTCAAAAGTTGGTTTACCTCAGTAATATTTACTTGGTTCTGATCAAGTGATCCTTTTTTAATCTATTTAAACTGATTTGTTATTTTTAATTTTCTATTTTGATGATAGGTAAGATTGCTTGAATTTAAAATGACCTCTTCTTAATTGCATGGATGCCACAAGTTCAACATTTGAACTATAGGCATGCATTAGGTACAACATTGTGATCTCCAGCAAACTAATAATTATTAAGGTATCTTAAGATCATGTGAGGGCATGATATGAATTACATGGTTTAGTTATAGAATCCAAACCACTCAAATCGAACAGAATAACACATTAGAGAAATTTTCCCAACTTTTATTCTTCCATTGCAGATTAAGCACTATTAATTATTGTGACAGCATCTGATTGAGGCAGAAAATAGAAAATGCACGAGGGAGGGAGGAGGTTTTGTGAATGCAGAGGTCAGCAAGGAGCTCTATATTGTGTTCATTGTCTTAAAGTAGCACAGAAAGCTGAGTCAAAAGAATAAATCTTGGGTTAAAAAACAAATCCAGAGAAAATTAAGTATAAAAATTATTCAGGAAAAGGGCAGAAATTGGGACTAATGTGAATGTGTATACAAAACAATAGATTCCCAGAACTACCAAATATGCTTTGTTTAGGATTTACTGTAGCTTAAAAATCACTAGAATATATGGATATCTGTTCATATCTATTTATACATATATAAATCATCTCTCCAATTTCAATCTTCCTGGCTAAATAATTCCAAATACATTTATTAGCTTGATCTGATCTGTTTCCCCTTGCAATTATTTTCCTCTTCTCAAAGTGAATCTTTAGTGAACCTTTAGTTGCCTGTTCAGGACCGTATGGCAGAGATGTATACTTTTATATCTTTAATGATATGTGTCATGCATTTGTAGGTCAAGCTCGCCTTGATGGTGCCATCTGCACATATACTGAAGAAGAGAAACTGCAATATTTGAAGGAAGCTCACAAGACTGGAGTAAGAAATATTGAGATGGAATCCTCTGTTTTTGCAGCTATGTGCAATCTTAGTGGCCTCAAAGGTAACTGCATATACTGTATATAATGTTATTTAATCCACTAGCTTTAATTTTAACATACTGAAGAGTTTTTAATGTAAGTAGGTGTAATAGAACGCAGTGGTTTAGTGGCTAAGACACTGAGCTTGTCAATCAGAAAGGTTGGCAGTTCGGTGGTTTGAATCCCTAGCACTGCATAATGGAGTGAGCTCCGTTACTTGTCCCAGCTTCTGCCAACCTAGCAGTTCGAAAACATGTAAAAATGCAAGTAGAAAAATAGGGACCACCTTTGGTGGGAAAGTAACAGTGTTCTATGCGCCTTCAGTGTTTAGTCATGCCGGAGACTATGGAGACATCTTTGGACAGCTCTGGCACTTCGGCTTTGAAATGGAGATGAGCACTGACCCCTAGAGTTGGGAACGACTAGCACATATGTACGAGGGAAACCTTTACCTTTAATAGAAAATGGTAATACTGGTATCTCAAGATAGGGGATAACCAGTGTCAGGGAAGGCAATCTGATTTAGTATTGCTTTCCACCTCTACTTGTTTTGTCACAAGTCCTGTGAACGGACCATGGCTTATTCTGATCCCTACAATTATCTGAATTGCATCTCCCTTAAATGGTTTCTCCCCAATAGGAAGTAATAAAATAAAATTTTAATAAAAACTTAAAAATAAGAAAGAAAATAAATATTTTTTACAGTAAATGTGAATGATGATGATTATTTTATATATTAGTACATTATTATTTTTCAATAATTTGGGGAGAAAATAACATTGATATTGTTTTGTAAATGTTAAGGTGCTGTAGTATGTGTAACATTGCTGAACCGACTTGAAGGCGATCAGATCTCTACACCTCATGATGTTTTGAAGGAGTATCAGACAAGACCACAGAAGCTGGTGGGACAGCTGATTAAAAACCATCTTGGGAAAAAGTGATTTTCTATACTATATATATTTACTTGAATTCTTGTTAAAAATGTTTCATTGGTATCATAACCTACCATCCTATATACGCTTCTCCTTTCAAAAGAATTGAACTATTTTTGAATTATATGTTTGTACTCATGCTTGCATGTACATACAAATGTACATACCCTAATTAACAGCAGTTTATTAATTTGTGTATGTGTATGTGTGTGCATGCACATACATACAGTTACATACAGTGATGGGTTCCTAGTGGTTTGGTGGCCTGGGTCGCTGGAACAGGCAGTGACCCAGGTCTCTGCCATGCCCTTGAACCAGTTCCCCGGTTGGCGCAGCCATCTTGTTTTTCAGTTCTGTGCATGTGCAGAACAATTTTAATTGCACTGCTCATGCATGTGCATCACACGCACACAAAGCGTGCACACGAGCAAACCAGCATTAGTGCTGCCTGGAACCCACCCCTGGATACATACATACATGTGTGTGCGCGCACACACACACATACACACACACTGCTGTTAAGTACATTAAGTATATTAGAAAATGTTTTAATTAACTCTTATTATTTTCAAAGATAAAATCTGTTATTAAGAGCCATGGTGGCACAGTGGTTAGAATGCAGTGCTGCAGGATACTTTGGCTGTCAGCAGTTCAGATCTCATCAGTTCAAGGTTGACTCAGCCTCCCATCCTTCCAAGGCCAGTAAAATGAGGGTCCAGATTGTTAGGGGAGTATGCTGACTCTGTAAACTGTTTAGAGAGGGCTGTAAAGCACTGTGAAGCAGTATATAAGTCTAAGTGCTATTGCCATTTAAGTAAAGTTCTAGTACTACTTAAAATGTATGCTCAAAATATTGGGTAAATTAAGCTTGGAAGCTGACAAGATTTATTAAATCCATGGCAGTCGTTAGTCCATTACTTTTTTTAATGGCTTACAGTCTTAAAACTGTAAACATTTTCATACTTATTTGGACATGGGATTGCATAAGATTGTGCTTTGTAGGCCCTTCCTTTTTTATTTTTCAAGTCCAAAAAATAAGAAATTGATTTCAGATTTTGTTATGTAGTTAAGAGAAGACAAGTGATTGCATTCAAATGGATGCTCAACTTTAACTCATTCTAGGATAGACTATACATTGCAGTTCTGAAATGCTATGCTTTTATCTTGGACCTGTTTGACTGCTTTAGGACTAAGTGTCATTTTCTTTCCACCAAATTATGTTTCCACATTGTTTTTAGATTAAAAGGAAGGGAAATACTCAGTTTGCACTCAGTTTATATTCTAGTAACTTGCCCTGTCAGTGTTGGTGGTCTTTGAGGTTCTTTGATTGAGCTGTTTACTCGTGGCTTCTCTGGCAATTCCTTGATTGGGGAATTGTTTACTTGATTGTTGGTCCAAGACAGTGTTGGCGAACCTTTTCAGCAACAAGTGCACACAAAGCCATCTCTCTGGGCCATTGCCCATTGCTCTTCCGGGTTCAGCACACACACTCACACCAGCCAGCTGGTCTTGTGTCATAGGTTTGCCATTACATAAATATAAAGCCTCATTCTTGCTGGTAGTTAGAATCTTTAATTTTATTATTTGCAAAAAAAAAATAATGAAGCTTCCTATTTAGCTTGCAGTGCTAGGATTCATTCAATGAGTTTACCAAAAATGTAAATATTACAGAATGTACAGTCTCATGCTACATACAATTAAGCTGAATAAACTAAATTATTAATGTATCTTAAATAGAAAACTGTCTTTAGATAGAGTTTTACTCCAAAAGCATTTTATTAAAATAAATTTGATAAACATAAAAATAATCTGATTTAAATTTTAAGAAATCTGATTTTTTAAATCAATTTTTATGCACCCTGTTAATGGCTAATTTGTAGGAGTGCCAGGCTTCTAGAAATTCCCTAGCATTTTTGAACTTGGTTTGATCTAGAATGATCACAGTTTCCCAATTGAAAATATGGTTAAGTCTGTCCATATGTTGCGAAATTAAAGAATGTTCATGTCTTTTGTTTTTCCTACTTAAAGGCTGTTGCAGTCATTACACTGTTTGTTGTAGTTGACTCCTATTTCATTGTAATTTTAGTACAATGACAATAAAGATTATTATTATTATTTTCTTTTTGTGACTGCTGGATCTTTTGCTTTACTTAGAATATTTTGAAGTAGCGTGTGTGCTCCTCTGATTCCATGTGGTTGTAATAGTCTGTGAGTCTACTTATCTACCTAACTACCTACCTACCTCCTGTATTTCTCCCTCTCTCTGTGTGTGTCCCTGTACCTACCTACCTACCTACCTCCTGTATTTCTCTCTCTCTCTCTCTATCCCTCTACCTACCTACCTACCTGCCTGCCTCCTGTATTTCTCCCCCCCCTCTCTCTATCCCTCTACTTATCTACCTACCTACCTATCTCCTGTATTTCTCCCTCTCTCTCTGTGTGTCCCTGTACCTACCTAACTACCTACCTACCTCCTGTATTTCTCCCTCTCTCTCTCTATCCCTCTACCTACCTATCTACCTACCTACCTGTATTTCTCCCCCCTCTCTATCCCTCTACTTATCTACCTAACTACCTACCTACCTCCTGTATTTCTCCCACTCTCTCTCTCTGTCCCTGTACCTATCTAACTAACTACCTTCCTCCTGTATTTGTCCGTCTCTCTCTCTATCCCTCTAACTACCTAACTACCTACCTATTGTTGGCGGCGGGGGGAGCAGTGGTGGCAGGGGGGCAGCAGTGGGGGAGCAGCGGCGGGGAGCAGTGGCAGCGGTGGTAGCAGTGGCAGGTCGGGGGGGCAGGGGGGAGCAGTGGCAGTGGCGAGGGGGCAGCAGTGGCGGGTCAGCAGCAGCAGGGGAACAGCAGCAGCAGGGGGGCAGTGGTGGCAGCAGCAGCGGGGCAGCAGTGGCGGCAGGGGGAGCATTAAGTTGCAGGTGCACCGATTCCAGCAGCTGCGTTTTGCCTTGAAACTTGCTGTCCTGGCAACTCGAAGGGGACATTCTCCCAGCAGCAACTCTCTCAGGAAACTTTCTCTCTTGCCACACAAGAACTTCCCGTTCCAGCCTCCCCTTCCCTACTATATTAAGATTTCCGTGCTTCCCATTCCCGCTAGAAGCATGCAGGCCACATAAGTGAGCAGGCATGTGAGGCCCCCCAATGATTTGATGGGACCCAGGAGGAGTCAAACTGCACCCTGCTGTCCTTACCCCCTCCTGCCTAAGAGTGGGAGCGCCTGAGACGCCTCTGGGAGAATGTCCCCTTCAGGTTGCGGCACAGCAAGTTTCAAGGCAAAACGCAGCTGCTGGAATCACCTCATTTCTAATTGGGGGGGGAAATAGATCCATCTTTTCCCTCCCTCTCCATGGAGCCCCCCAAGTGGAAACGAGGTGGCTGTGAAAGACAAGGGAGCGCGCCCTGCGTGGCATGTTCAAACAGCAGAAGAAGAAACAGGAGAGGAGTTCAGCTGTTTGAAAAGGCCCGCGTGGAACTCCCCTCATGTTCCTCCTTCTACTATTTGAACAAGCCACATTGGGGGTGCTCCCTTGTCTTTCACAGCTGCCTCGTTTCCAATTAGGGGGGGAAGAAATCCATCTTTTCCCTTCCTCTCCATGGATCCTTCCCCAAATTGGAAACGAGGTGGCTGTGAAAGACAAGGGAGTGTGCCCCGTGTGGTTTGTTCAAACAGGTGAAGAAGGAACAGGAGGGGAGGATTCATTGGAGAAACCCACGAGCATGCGCTGCTCGCTCCTCTGACAGTTGCCTCGTTTCCAATGAAGGGGGTGGGGAATCCATGCAATTTCCTCCCTCTGCATGGATTCCCCACCACCTTCATTGGAAACAAGGCAGCTATCAGAAGAGGACAGTGCATGCCACGTGGGCTTGTTGTGGGCCTCTGGAAGAACTGGTACACCAAGACATGCTTCACCAACCGGTATGCCCGTATCGGTCCATACTGGCTGAAACCAACCCCCAAATCAGCTACAAAAAACAGTGAAAACAGGGCATTTTCCTAGGAACTGGAACTTGACACTTGCATGAGTTTGGTGGATGATTGTGGGTTTTACAGGGTTTTTACACTGTTTATCACTTTAAATGGTCTTTATACACAAAGGTCCTTCCAGTTCAAAGGTAGCTGTCATTTGAAAGAAATGCACTTGATCTTGGCTGGGCACTATCTATTATTCTCCAGTTAGAATTGGAATGCCTGCTCTGGCTCAAAGAGTTGAATAAGATGGTCTGGAAAAGTTTCAGAAATAACTCATAAATCTCACTGATTGGACTCATTCTGTCAACAAGTCAGCTGACTCATTGTAGCCCTAAATTCATAGAGGTAACATGCTGAAAGACGCTTTTATAGGAATAATAAATATCTTCAGTTCAAAGTTAAAGATTATGACAAAGTGGAGCAGGTGTTGGCAAGTAGCAAGCATTGGAGGAAAATCCAGTAATTGGATTATTGTGTCAACAGCCCAGCTGAATCATTGTGATATCGCAGTCACACCTGCACCTTTTTCTGCTTAAAAGGAATAATGAGCATTGTGGCCATCTCCTGTACTCAGTTAAACTTAGAGCAATAGGCTAACTAAATATTTTTTTCTGTTTTGACCACTTATAAACTTATAGCTGGTTCCACTGAGTATCATTTAAAGCAGGGTATCAGCAGCTTGGATGAGGAAAGTCTTGGTTGGTTGCAGTAAGTCTAAAGTGATAATATATTTTATATAAGAGCTGGTTTGCTCTAGTGGCTAAAGCAAAAAGCTAGCAAAGAAGAGACTGTTCTAGTCCCATTTTAGGCATGAAAACTGGCTGGGAACTTACGATTAGTCATTCTTTGAGCACAAATCCTGTAAGATCATTGGTGTGGGGAAAATAGAAGGACTAGTGTAATAAATTCTAAAGATTGGCCATATAATCAGCCAGATATTTAGCTTGTATTTTCCATTTTTATCTACTTATTGAGTTTTTCTCAAAGATCTAGGTTAGGGAAATGTTTAATAATATTAAAGATAATAATACTCATAATAATAATAATAATCGTTATTGTCATTGTACTAAAATTACAATAAATTTGGTTTTAACTTCACTGGTGCAAAATTATAACAGAAACAAAAAAGAGAGAGAAAAGAAAAAAGAAAAAACTAGCATGTGCATGGAGTGATTGTGGTTGAATTTAAAAGTCTCAAAGCCCAAGGATAGAAGCTATCTTTAAACCTGTTTGTTCGGCTGGCTATACTTTGATATCTTCTGCCTGATGGTAGAAGGGCAAAGAGATACCAACCAGGGTGTGGATCATCTATGAGAATCTTCCTTACTCTGCTAAAGCAGCGAGATCTGACGATGTTATCCAGTGTTATCATTTCTCCCTCCCAAGGATACAGTAGCAGGCACCACACAATACAACATCTACTATGGTGGGCTGTATATAATATTCATACACATTTTCAAAAATAATATAATAGATAATAAAATATTGCATCCTTTATTAAGGACATAAATGCAAACACTTCCCAAATATGTGTTCCCAATATGTTAAACCAATATGTTTCAACTGTTATGTCCTATATTGTGAAGAAGAGTACTATTTGTTCTATTTGAAACCAGTCTGGGATTGTTATTTTTTTTTTTTATGGAATATATCAGGATGCCAGGTAATTAACATAGCATTTCTACATTAACTGATGCTAACTTTTTGCTTTCTGAATAGTTCTGACTGGTTCATCCTCCCACTGCTGCAGGGAGTGTTCCATTACTTTTCCTTTCGGTTGAGTGTCAACATGCCTGCCAGCACGTACAATTCTGCCTAAGAAACTGCATCTGCAGTTATTTCCTGATCACGTCCTTCAACTTCTCACAGGTGTGGCTTATCCACCCATATAATGCTGGGCATAACAAAGGTCTATACCTGCTGCTGGAAGTAATTCACAAGAACATGATAAGGATAGTGAATAAAGGTTAGCAATCTCAATAAATGGCTGGAAGATTATCTGTGAGGTGATCTTTTTTTTTTTTTAACGACTTACTGAGAACAAAAAACATGAGAAAATCTTAAAGGACGTTAACAAAACAAAACTACATAGATACAACTGGGAGTGACTCACCCCCTATATGCATACAGTTACAAAGTAACATCATATTTATTTTTATTTTATTTTATTCAATTTATATCCCGCCCTTCTCCAAAAAGGACCCATAGATCATCTTACTACATTTCCAGTTATTTCTGCCTACTATATCTTACATTTATTAATCCTTAGTTCTTTATAGTTATTACTACTCCATATATTTATTTTATTTACCATTTATATATCTGCACTGTGCATTTTTCCGTATCACTTATCTTGATCTTTTTATCTCTATCCATTTGTACCATTTTTTCCAACTTAGGCAAAATATTGTTTCTTGTCTATCCTTAAGAATATATGTTAGTCTATCACATTCAGCACACCAGAAGATTTTATTGATAATTAGTTGGTCTGATGGTAGTTCCTTCCCTTTCCAAAATTGCGCATATACTATTCTAGCTGCAGTGGTAATATGTGCAAAGATACGTACAAAGAGATACCAGTCTTTTCTCCTTATGCCACCGGGGTTTACCCCCAATAAATAAACCTCTAAATAAACCCAATAAATAAATATTTTATCTTACACCAATATCTTTGGGCTTGTGGACATGTCCACCATTGATGATAGATGTTTTAGATAAGTAAATGCTGAGAGTGTGGAGAGTGAGGTGTGTTGCCACTCTGAAGCCCCTCCCAAAAGCCATGAATAAGGAAGCAAAAATTACAGAGATAAGGAATGTTTAGTGTCAAGATTAGGAGCAAGATATAGAACATTATATTATTTATACTTGTATTTTTATAGTTGAAAATAAGGAAGACCTGGAAAAATTGATCTGAAAAATCAAGGATGAAAATGAAAAATTAGGACTGAGTCTGATTTTCAGGAAAACATAGCTGCAGATGGACATGAGATGTTTAAAATCAACAATGAAAAAATTGAATTAGTTCAAGAATTTATCTTTTTTGGATCAAAAATTGTTCACAAAGGCCGTTTTACACCTGAAATCAAGCACAGGATAACCTTAGGCCACACTGCAATGATTAACATGAATAAGATCTGGAAAAGTAGATATTGATATAAACATAAAAGCTAGTTAAGAGTGATATTCTTCACTATAATGATGTATGGGTATGAGATCTTGACACTAAGAATGGCTGATTGAACAAAAAATAATGCCTTAAATTATTGCTTATACCATAGACAGTCAGGGCAACCAACAGAGAGGTGCTGAATTGTATTAAGTTAGAGCCATCACTAGAAGCTAAAATTACAAGACTATGCTTGATTTACTATGGCCATGTCATGCATGCAAATTCATTGAAGGAGTCAATGATGCTGGGAATGGTTAGTACAGGCTTCTGCAAAGTTGGCTCTTTTAAGACTGGTGGACTTCAACTCCCAGAATTCCCCAGCCAGCCTTCTGGGAGTTGAAGTCCACCAGTCTTAAAAGAGCCAACTTTGCAGACCCCTGGTGGATCAGGAAGAAGGGTCAAACAAAGAACTAGATAACATCAAAGCCGAAAACAAAAATCCAACATCCAATAACTGAAAGAAGCTGTGCTTGACATGGTAGCATGGAGAACACTTGCCTATAAAGTTGCCAATGTCAAACATGACTGAACAGGACTGACTTTAATTTACCCTTATATCAACTGGGAGACAAACTGCGAGACATTAAACAGACTCTAACTAACCTTGCTGACAATCTTATCATCCAATGCCAATACCTTTAGGAGGGAATTAGAGGAAAAGCTATACTGGACCTGATTCTTACTAATAGAGAAGTGGTAGAGTTGAAATTGCCAGAATTTTGGGCAACAGTCAAGTCATATTGGAATTCAATATAATACAAACAGAATAGAATATAATCCAACCAGTACTACTTGGTCAGCTAGAAAAAAGTGAGATAGATAGCATCACCATCAGATGGATTTGTAACTGGCTGACAAACCAGTAGTCCTTAACGGTACTACATCTGCATGGAGGGAAGTAAGCAGTGGGTACTACAAGATTGCATCTTAGGTCCAATACTCTTCAATATCTTCATAATTGACTTAGATGAGGGAATAGAAGGGGAACTTATCAAATTTGCAGATAATATCAAGCTGGCAGGAATATCAAACACCCTAGATAGTAGTCTCACAAATCAGATCGATCTCGACAAATTTGAACACTGGGCCCTAATTAACAAAATGAAATTCAATGTAGAGAAAAGTAAAGACTTTCACAAGCAAGAAAAACCAAAAGTATATATATAGACTGGGTGAAACCAGGCTTACTAGCAGTAACTGTGAGAAGGATCTTGGAGTCTTAGTGGACAACCAATTAAACATGAGGCAATGGTGTGCAGCGGCAGCAAAAAAATCCAATGCAATTCTAACTTACATTAACAGAGGGATTCAATCAAGATCATGTGAGATACTAATAATACTCTCTAATGCCTTAGTAAGACCACACCAAGCATACTGCATCCAGTTTTGGTCACCACAATATAAAAAAGATGTTGAGATGCTAGAAAGAGTGCAGAGAAGAGCAAGATGATTAGGGAACCAGAGGCTAAAACATCTGAAGAATGTTACAGGAACTGCCATGGCTAGTCTAGTGAGCAGAAGGACCAGGAGAGACATGATAGCAGTGTTCCAGTATCTGAGGGGTTGACACAAAAAGGAGGGGACAACCTATTTCCCAAAGCATCTAAAGGCCAGAAAATGAATAATGCATGGAAATTGATTAAGGAGAGATTCAACCTAGAAATAAGGAGAAATCTTTGGACAGTGAGAACAATCAACCAATGAAACAGTTACCGTATTTTTCAGAGTATAAGATGCACGTTTTTCCTCCCAAAAAAGAGAGTGAAAATCTGGGTGCATCCAAATGTAGCGCCACCCACTTGCTCTGCAGTTCACATTTTCAAGTGGTTCCATGTGGCAGGGATCCTCACTTTCACGTGGAGGATCCCTGCCATGGAGCCTGATTCCCAAAGCAGCCTGGGGAATTGCGTTCAAACCTTTTCAACAAAAGCGTTTTTGGGCTCTAGCAACACAATCCCCTCCCTGATTCCAAAAAGAGCGCATGCAGAGGCAAAAAAGTGCATCATGTTTCAGATGGCAGGCGGTTCCAACATGTGCTGCCACCTGAAAATACTTTCCTTCCCAGTTCCACGGTGCACACTGCAGAGTCACACACCCTCCTCCTCCTCTATAGACTCACTTTCTGTTTTCTCCTGGCCAGCACCATCAGTCAGGGGAGGCAGGGAGAAAAGTGAGAGAGCAGCGCAGTTAGGCAAGGTGCAGGACCTGGGCATGGACACAGAGCAGGCAGATCAGAGGCAGCCAGCCGATTGATGGCTTGCCAGCTCGGCTACTGGCCACCTGCAGTGTGCAGACAGCAAAGGAAACCTGTGTCGTGGCCTCCACTGCCTCCTGTCTATATGCATTGAGGAGGCCAAGCAGCAGAAGCAGTGAGGAGAGTGCAGACTTCCTGAGCTGTGGGAAGCAGCTGCCAGTGATGCCCTTAGGGCAAAGACATTGCGAGTGGGAGGGTTCAACCCCCTCAGGAGCTGCCAAGTGCTTGCTGCCCCTCTGACACCTGTCAAACTTCCTCCCATTGCAGACTCACATTCTCTTTTCAGCTGGCCAGATCTGCCACCTGAAATGGATCTGGCCAGCTGAAAAGAGAATGTTAGTCTGCAGAGGACGAAAGAGCTGTCCGCCCTTCTCCTCCTTCTTACCACTTTAAGGGAGTCCTTGGGCAGAGATCAAGCAGGGGCAGTCAAAGTATCCCAGCTTGGTTTTCCGGGATGACGCAAGGTGCAGAGAGATGGCCTGGAGACGAGGGACTTCTCCCAAAAACCTCACCCCGTGTGTCTTTCAGGCCCTTCCTCTGCTCTGGTCCCCAGAGAAAGCAGCGATGTCGGCGTGGGCCTCGCTCCAGCTAGCAAGCCCAAGCCCGACTCTCCTCCCTGAAAAGCCACGGTCACCTGGGAGGACTTGCTAACTTGGCACACCCATTCAGGTGCTGCAGGTCTGAAGTGAGCTCAGCAGTGCGCGGCCCGGGCACTGGTCTTGCCTGCTGGGGAAGGGGCACAACAAAACTCGGCCATCAATGTGAGGCTGGGAGAGTCCCAGGCAGCTTTACTTTACTTTAATTTAATTTAATTTGTATACCGCCCTTCTCCCTTGCAGGACTCAGGGCGGTGAACAGGCATAATAAAACAGTAAAACAGCCGATACAAAAATACATTAAAATACATTAAAAACTAATTAAATTTAAGGGCCCGTTCTAAAAACCAGATAACCATATAAAAACAGTTAATAAAATCAACTAAAATCAATTAAAAAATTACAATCGATTAAAAGAAAACTACACCAGGCCGGCCGCACGAAATAGGTGTGTTTTCAGGGCCCGACGGAAGAGGCGCAGGTCGGTGATCGTACGAAGGTCGGGGGGCAGATCGTTCCAGAGAGCAGGGGCTGCCACAGAGAAGGCTCTCCCCCTGGGGGTCGCCAGCCAACATTGTTTGGCCGACGGTACCCTGAGGAGGCCCGCTGTGTGGGAGCGAACTGGTTGGTGGGAGGTATTCGGTAGTAGGATGCAGTCCTGCAAGTAACCAGGCCCCATGCCATGGAGCTGCTTCTTGGAGCCCACTGCCCACACCCCTAAAGTGTTGCTGCCAGCAACCACGGTTTCATGCACCCTCTCCCGGATAATAGCTGACAGGAGAGCAGAGGCAGCACGCTGGACGAAGCTTCTCCTGCTGGGTCACAGGTCTGGATGGAGCCTTCACCACCCCACCCCAACAAGCTAGCCCAGGGTACTTCTTCACCGCAAATGCACATCTTAATAGAATCTGGCAGCTCTGTTGCATCTCTCAGCTGGTCTTTGCAGGGAAAACCTTGCACGGTAAAGAAAAGAGAAGTTTTTCTTTACTGTGCAAGATGTTTCCATGCACAGAGTGGCCAAGAGAGAGAAGTGGTGGAGCTGCTTGACTCGAGTAAGATGCACGCCTCACCCCGCCCAACCCCCTGCCCCACCTGTCACCCCCATGGCAGTTCGCCGGGCTGCTTTGGGAATCAGGCTCCAACCAATGCTGCAAAGACGTTAGCCAGATGAATACTGATGGATGCTGCTGGAAAAGAGGCAGAAAGGTTTTTTTCCTGATTTCCTCCCCAAAAATTAAGTTGCATCTTATACTCCAGTGCATCTTATACTCCAAAAAATACGGTATGTCTTTAGAAGTTGTAGGTGTCAGCTCCAGCTTCCATGGGTGGGGTGGGGGGGACAACTGGGCTAGCTGCCAAGATTTGTGCTTACTAGATGGAGAGTAAGAGAATTCCCAGCTGGACTGCTTACTACAAAGCTCTTCATGATTGACTGTTGACTGCTTCCACTGAGAACATTTCAGAACTGATAACTGACTGCGAACAATCCATGATTGATTGCCGGGTGGTTTTCACTCTGGGGCAGGAGGTAATGGATGTATGCATGGGAGTCAGGGTGGGGTTTAACTTAATTACCAAGTAACTATAAAAGGTGGTGGGGAGCACCAGGGTCAACTCTGATACTTTATTCATTGCCTTAGTGCTTTGTTGGTCAGTTCGTGCCAGAGAAAGAAGAAAAACTGCATTTTCAAACTGCTGTTTTCATTAACCCTTCAGAACCTGACAGTTTTGTCAGGGCTCCTACCAGAGCTTACAGCAGCGCTCACACCATGGCTGAAGGTACAGTGCTTGGGTTGGAGGCTGTAGACTTGGAGGAGTCTGCTGTGGCAACTGATACAATTGTGCTGGAGGCTGTGTAAACACCAGCAGGAGAGGAACCAGATGGAAGGTCTAAGGACCACTTGGTGGCATGGAAGCCTACAGCAGAATCTCTAGAGGCCAATGCAGGGCAGGCCCATGCAGGAATTACAGGGAATTGGTGTCTGGGCTCACCAGTGCCTCAGGACCACAGAGGCTTTCCACCCCATGATCCCACTTCTGGAACCCATTTCACCCAATGGCATGAACAATGATTGGAGTTACTCCACCATAGTGGGCAGCCAAGCCCTACAGATGCCGTAGGAAATGTTTGGGGGCAGTAGGCTTCTGAGATAATAGATGTAGCAGTGGTTGGAGAGATATTGTGGCAGGATCCCTGGAACATGGACCCAACAGGCAGGGGGAGTCATTGGACAGTCCAGGATAACCAGTCCAGAACAGTATGGTACCAAGGGGCCACAGGAGTAGTAGATCAGCAGCCCAGACTTGGGGTACCCCAAGCTGCCTGAGACACCAGCAGGAGACAAGTGGCACAAGAGAGCTATGCACCCCACCCTCTCCTTACCCAGAGGGGTTCTCCAGCTGGTTATGGGCCTGGAATGATACGATACTAGGGCTCACTGGCAATACAGGCTAATTTTGATGGTAGCCTAGAAGAGTGGCCATCTTCTTAGGCCGGGTGTTACATCACATAGATCATTATGGCCATATGTATATGTTGCAGTGAGACATGGTGATGGCCATGACAGCAGTGATGGATAGAGACACTGCCGAATGGGTGGCTGATTTGTATGGGGATCATGCTGTGGAACTCGGGGAATTGGTCTGTCTTGATGGCAGTGCAGGAAAGGTTTGAAGATACCACCAGGATCCAGCGTGCGGAAGCAGAATTGCTGGCTGTAAGACAATGAGGGAAGCCAGCAGCCAAATATATCAGAATTCTGGCATCTGGCTGGCAAAGTGAGGATGTAGCCAGAGAGGTTTGTGGTGCATTACTTCAAGGCCGTTCTTGACCGAACACTACACCAGGCTTCTGTCTACAGAACGTTGCCACCTAGACTGACTGCATGGTTCCAGGCTGCCACAGAATTAGCTATAGAGTTCCATGAGGATAAGCTAGAAGGGAGTGGGGTTCATGAGGACAAAGACTGCCACAGATACATCCTATCGGAGTTGCCTCAAAAAACCCGCAGCCCACAGCAGTCTCCATGGTGAAACCTACTTCCCTGATGGCAGCTGGACTGCTTGTGGAGGGAAATCTCCATCTGGTAAGCACAGGTCATGGCAGCTGGAATGAAGGATATGCCTCTCCAAGTAACTATAAAAGGTGTATCAGGGCTGTAGTTGAGTTCGGGGGGTGGGGAGGGAGATGGGGTAGCCAACTGGGTGGGTGTGGCCAGCTTGATGCCACTCACTGGGTGTGAGATTTGGTGGGCATGGCCAGCTGAGTGTGTGTGGTCAGCTTGATGCCACTCTCAAAACCTCCTTTCCAATCAACCTCCATGTTTCCAGTGTTTTTCTCCCGACTTGGAACTGAACCAGATGGATATTTCTTCCAACAATACCACAATTCACTTAACAACTGTGGCAAGAAAGGTCGTAAAATGGGGCGAAACTCACTTAACAAATGTGTCACTTAAAATAACAGAAAGTTTGGGCTCAATTGTGGTCATAAGTTAAGGACTACCTGTAATGGAATTTTAGTATATGTCATAAATGCAAACAAATATAATTTTGGATCCAAGTAAATCAGTAACAGGAAAAATACTTAGCCTGATAAGCACTGCACATATTTAATCTGTCTCCCATCTTTTCATTCCTAGCTCCCCAGGAAAAGAAAAGAAAAAATAAATCCTTATATTTTGTAAAGATTCCCTTTGACTCTTTCCACATGGAGCCTCCACAGGAATCTGTTACTATAACTACCATTTTCTGTACATTCCTATTCCTTTAGGATTAGCAAAAATGTAAATTGGGATCTGAAATGTTCAGTTTATTAAGTGTATTTTACTTCATGTTGCATATCTTATAACTGTGATGGCGAACCTATGGCACGCGTGCCACAGCTGGCACGCAGAGCCATTTGTTAGGGCACGCAAGGTTTGCCCTGTCACTTCCGATTTGCTCGTAGGGTCATTTTTGCCCTCTGGAGCCTTCAGGGAAGCCTCCTGAGAGCTCCTAAAGATTCTGGAGGGCTAAAACCGTCCCTACGAGCAAGGAACTTCCGGTTTGCTTGTAGGGTCATTTTTCGTGCTCTGGAGGGCCTCCAGGGGAGGGGCAGGGAGGCTGTTTTTGCTCTCCATAGGCTCCTATAAAGCCTGTGGAGCCTGGGGAGGGCAAAGAAAACACGCCAAAAATAGGGGGGGGGTGCTGGTCGTGCACATATGTACGCTGTGGTTGTGCAATAGCATTATGGCTGTGGCAGGCTCGTGCACGACCCCCTGCGCTCCCCCTGCTTTTGGCACATCAGGCAAAAAAGGTTCACAATCACTGTCTTATAACAACATTAACATTAATTTAAATATAAGCAATCTTAGGGTAATGGATTGAAAGTCAGACAGCCTCCCCTTTAAAAAAATCACATCTATAAACAATGTACTTGTCACATAGTACATGTCAATTTGTGGGTCCACTCTTTATTTGTATTGCTCATACCTGTGCAGTACAAAGTTTAAATTAAACTTTTCGCATTTCATCAGACATCCTATATTCTCTGCCCTATGGAGATAAATTCTGGGTTGTTTTCACTGTAAAGCCATTATTAAATAATGTTCCTGTATATACACCTGCAATTTACTCCAATCTTCTTTTCAATAGTGAACTAAAGACTTATTGGTGACTATATGCAGTTTATATTTTCAAAAACAAAACAAAACAGTGATGTATTTCAAATATGTAAGGCAAAAAGCATAAGCTTATAGGCTTCTTTAAAAGTGGGTAATAATCAGCCGGAATCCAGTATCTGGAAGGAACTTTAATGGCCAAAAGGTTCACTAGACAATGGGCAACTCATCACAATGATCATACCTTCTTGCTATCTTCACTTGCACACCACAACACACACTCCCTGCTATTCCTAATACAGATGGAAGGCAGGAAACAGAAATGAAGTTTTGCTTGTAGTAGACCATGTTAGGATATTCAGCCTTATATTGGGTTGACAATATATATGAGTCTATGTTCTTAAGGAGTTATGTAGTTTTAAGAACTGTGTTTGAATTTTCATTGGCTGTGAGTCTCCGCTCTACCATAAAGCAAGCTCAGAATCACAGTCCGTTCCCTTTTCGATTCCCTGTGCTGAGGAGCTGAAGCTGTGAAGAAGGAGGAGTATTTGTTTTGCATCACTGTAAGATAACTCTATGTTTGGTGAAGGATTGTTTTGGAAGTTAGAATCACTGGTCGGAAGAAGCATTTTAGTTGCTACAAAGTAAAGACTATTTATTTTCTTACTATCAGAGTTTGTAGAGTTTGTGGTTACAGTAATGTATCTCTTTACTGTCCGGTGAATTACACTATTCCACATCTATTTGCTAACACTGGTTAAGGGACCAGAGTTGTAACACTGGTTCTGAACCCAGAGTTGCTAACAGACCATAAAGCAGATATTTAACAGATAATAGCACTGCTCACCCCTGATTTAATACATCAATAAAATCTGCACAGGCACTAAATTTTTCCCAGATAAAAAACAAAAGAAGCAGAGGTGTGGATTCTCCGATTTTTAATCCCATCAACTCTCACTAGTATTATTTCAGGAAAAGAAAATCCTCTCCTGAATGATTTGGCCTCAAAGCCAAGGGCACACGTGAAGCTCACCTCCGACCCAATGTTTTTGGACATTCTCGGGAGGCCAGGTTGCCTACCTCGCAAGTATGTTGTGAGGAAAAAGCGAACTCTTTCCCTGACTCTGACAAGGCGGGCTCCCACGGGTGACAAAATAACGAGGAAACGAGAGGGGGTGCTTCTCGCTCTACCG
Source organism: Rhabdophis nuchalis (assembly GCA_039707465.1). Lineage (NCBI taxonomy): Eukaryota > Metazoa > Chordata > Lepidosauria > Squamata > Natricidae > Rhabdophis > Rhabdophis nuchalis. The sequence continues at coordinate 106,842,165 of CM077647.1, read as the reverse complement.
TATTTGTAAGCTTTATTGTGAATTAGGTTCTCCTCTGACCGGCAAAAGGTGTACCGAGGATCCCTGTAGGAAAACGCATTCGCTACACGCCCAGCACGGACCTCCACCGCCGCTGCCACTGCCCGCCTCGCTGGTAGCGCTTGGGATCGGGGAAGAGGGGCCGAACCTCTCGCACTCAGTGTTCGAAGCGAAGTTCGAAGCGAAAGACGAGTCGCGCAAGCGAAGCGGAGGGGGCGGCGGTCCTCAAGGAACTGCAACAACAATCCCCTGATGCTATAGCAACACAAAACATTCCGCCGCTTGCTCGCTGGCTGTTGCTCTGGCGGTCCCGGGAGCGCGCGGAGAGAAAAATGCGGAGATTAGAGAGAGGCGGCCCTAATTGCCTCCCTTCAGCCAATCAGAAGGCAGGCCGACGCCGGTGATTGCCGGCTGCTTGGGCAAAGAAGCGGCAGTGGGAGCTTTTCAGCCCCGCGAGGTGAGGCGTGGTTGCCCTTCCTGCCCTCAGGGCCGCTCAAGGGCCGTTGAGTCGCCCTTCCCTTGGCTCTTTGGCGTAGCCCTCATTTTACAGCCTTTTGCTGGCCGCTGAAAGGTGTTTAGCCTTGGGAGGCAAGGGAGGCATGGCTGGAACGCTAGGATTCAGTCTGGTACCGCTTATAAAAGTTGCTGGATTCCTTGCCCTCTTTCGCAACCTTCTCTCAGGATCGCTGCGAAACTACACGGGACGGCCCTCATCCTTGCTTTTGTCTTTGGGTACACATCCCGCAATAACAATAATGTGTTAATGTACACGTTACCGTCTCCTTTCCAGATATTATTTGCACTTGGAAGGTGCATCCATTCCCAAGCTTTGCAAGTGTTGATTTCAGTTCAATTGCAATGTTTAAAAGAAGACAATTAAAAGTGAAAATAATTAATGCAGAAATATAATAATGTAATATCAAAAAGTGACAAAGCAATAACCAAAATGGAACAATTAATGTTTAGTATGTAGAGGATGAGAACTAACCATAAAAAGAAAGTAAATTGAATCATTTTAATCAAATAAAGATTTGAATCTTGGAACTGTTTCATATCTTACAATGACAGTACAAAAAATGGGTATAAATGAATTATTTCCAAAGTTATCTAAGATAACTTTTAAATGCCTCTTTAATAAGTGGAATAAACGGATTTTTGGATCAGCAAGAGTACTATACCACTCATTTTCCATCTTTTCATTATGGAGAGTGGTTAAGCCTTTATTTTTCCTCCCATTGTGAAATATTTCATTTAAATTTGATTGTAGATTTTAAAATACTACTAAAGTGATGAAAATGAATTATTTAGCTGTAGAAGTGGAACTAATGCTAACAGCCTTTCGAACAAATTATCTCTTAATTCATGTGTCATTCTAACTGACATTTTAAAAAGCTAGCTTGACTGGAGGAAAAACCTGATCATTGTCATGTAGGCTATGGTATTGATGGGAGCAGGAGGCTGGTGCTTGTTGAGTAACTGTTTCAGTAGCCAGGATTCCCTTTGATTAATGTGTCTACTTTCTTTAAAAGAATATTAAATTCTGATAAGAACTGGTTGGAAGATATGTGGAATTCTGATAAGAATGAGTTGAAATAATTCAAATCCTTTATTGTCATTGTACATCATGTATACAATGAATTTGGTTTAGCTTCCACTGGTACAGTCCATACAAGGTTACCAGACAACATGAATAATATAAAGAATAATCCTTATACAAGTAGTTAGGGGAAAAAACTAGTCATAAGTTACCATATGTATATCATATTTGGTGCATATTCTGTGCAAAGCAGCCAGAGAGAGAGATTACTGTATTTTTCAGAGTATAAGGTGCACTCCCCCCCAAAAAAATAAGGGCGAAAATTTGGGTGCATTTTAATTTTTTTTAAATTTAAATTTTCAAATTTTTATATCGCCCCATCTCCACAATGGGACTCGGGGTGGTGCACAGAAGATAAAAAGTAAAAACAACAGCATACACATCATATAAATACAATCCACAATTTAAAACCGAATTAAATAAATGTAACAGTTCTACAAAGATTAAAACTATAAAACCCTCTATTAAAATTAAATTTACATTATTAAACTCTAAGCCAGGCCGGCCAGATGGAAAAAATGTGATTTGAGCTCCCAACAGAATAGGCGCAGGTCCGTGATGGTGAGAATATTGGGGGGCAGGTCATTCCAGAGAGCCGGACCCGCCACAGAGAAGGCCCTTCCCCTGGGGGCCGCCAGCCGGCATTGACTGGCAGACAGCACCCTGAGGAGGCCCTCCCTGTGCGAGCGGACAGGTCAAAGGGAGGTATGCGGTAGGAGGCGGTCTCGCAAATACCCAGGTCCCGTGTCATGGAGCGATTTAAAGATGGTAACCAACACCTTGAAGCGCACCCAGAAGGCGACAGGCAGTCAGTGCAGCTCGCGCAGGAGAGGTGTTACATGGGATTAACAAGAGACTCCCAGAATCCCCCACGCGGCTGCATTCTGAATTAGCTGCAGTTTCCAGGTGCACCTCAAGGGGAGCCCCATGTAGAGAGCATTGCAATAGTCCAAGCGGGAAGTAACGAGGGCTTGGGTGACTGTGCGAAGGGAGTCCCGATCTAGAAAGGGGCGCAACTGGCGTATCAGGTGAACCTGATAGAATGCCCCCCTGGCCACGGCCGTCACCTGATCATCCAGGGACAGCCAAGAGTCCAGGAGGACACCCAAGTTGCGGGCCCTTTCCACGAGGGCTAATGACTCGCCCCCGATAGCCAGCGATAGCACCAGCTGGCTATATCGGGACGCCGGAAACCACAGCCACTCGGTCTTGGACGGGTTGAGTCGGAGCTTGTTCCTCCCCATCCAGACCCGCATGGCCTCCAGACACCGGGACATCACTTCAACAGCATCGTTGGGGTGGAGAGGTACAGCTGAGTATCATCAGCGTACTGATGGTACTCTACTCCAAAACCACGGATGATCTCACCCAGCGGCTTCATATAGGTGTTAAACAGGAGAGGCGAGAGAACTGACCCCTGGGGCACCCCATAAATTAAGGGCCTCGGTGTATACACTGAATGTACCCCACCCACCCCCCCTAGAGCCAAAAAACATGAGGCATGGAGACAGTGATGGTCTTGGAAATTCCTGCAGTCTGGAACAGCTGATTGGGGGTATTTGATCCACCCACCAATCAGCAGTGCTGAATCAGGCTTTAGTAAGTGCTAAAGCTGACCTGGCCGGTCAGAGTTTGCAGCAGCAATCACATTCAGAAAGCACACACAAGTAACTGATTCAGCAGGATTCAAAATAATAATACCATACCATACCATACCATACTACACCATACCAAAAGCAGGTTTTCCAAGGCAGCAGCAAATACAAGCAAAACACAAGAAGTTTCACTTTCAGTTCTCAGCTAAGCTAGGCTCCTTCCTGTGTCTTTATTGCTCATACAGCAAATACTGTTTCAGAGTCCAAATAGCCCTCATTGGCTAATTTAGTTGTTATGCCTATTCATTGGCTGATCTTGTTACCATGTGTTCCAAGTCATGAACTCTCACATACTGACCAGAAGCTAGCCAGCTGAATACCATGGATGCTGGTAAGTAGAGGCAGACTTTTTTTTGTTCTCATTTTTCTCCCAAAAACTAAGGTGTGTCTTACACTCCGGAGCGTCTTATACTCCAAAAAATACAGTACCCAGAAATTTACTAAAAACTTTAATAATCTGAAAACTCATTATAATGTTGGAAACACAACCTTAAATATTCAATTAGTCATTAATAAGATCACGCTAAGAATATTAGAATGTTATATGTTGTTACATAGAAATGTACAGTTGCTAGACATGCTTTCTAGATGCTTTATGATTCAAATTATGCTAGCCAATAAGAACACATTCCAAACCCAATATTTGAACTTTATATATAGTGACACCCCCTTTCCATTTCTCACCTTGTACCTATGGGAGACTTGTCATTTTGTAAGATTTATACCAACTCAAAGCAGAGAACAGAATAGCCCCACAAAAACTGAAAGAAAGACCAAATGATCATTATCTTACTGAACCACAGCTCACAATATATGGACAGCTCACAATACATACAAAATGCAAAAAAAAAAAAAGAATTATAAGAAGGTAAAGAAAATTTACATCCTAGTGAATTCCAATCCAATAAAAAATATAACAGAGGCTGTAATGCAGTGCCTGTAATCCATTGCGCTCCCATGCATACAATCCAAAGTATGGATCCTGTACCTAGATGACATCTTTCTCATAATAAAAAGGACCAAATAGAAAACATACGCAAAACTATCAACAACATCTTCAAAGGAATAAAATTCAGGAAAGAAGGAAACCAGAAGACACTATCTTTACTAGATTTCCTAATCGGCAGAGGCAATGATGGCCGGTTGAAAACACAGGTCTACTGTAAAACTACCCCTCCAGCCAGGTGCTCCACCAACAAAGTAACAAGCTAATGTCCTACAAGAGAGGTTGTGCAAGAACATTTTAGATGAGCACAAACACATTGCAGCAACCCTGAATATAAGAAAATGGAAACAAATTGTCTATACAAAGTCTTCCAACAAAATGGATATTCATGCAATTTCATCAAAAGGTGCCTAACCTCTCAACCCAATAAAGCACAACAAACAGAAGCTCTGAAAATAATATTACTGTCACACATCAAAGACACACCAGAAACCATCAACAGACTTACAACAAATAACATCATCTAAACGAACTATAGTCCTCTAAAGCAGTGATTCTAAACCTGGGCTATATTGCCCCCCAGGGGGCGATTTTGTTTTTCAGGGGAGCGATGGAATTAAAAGGGGCGATGCGGGGGCGAAGGAATGGAAAGGGGGTAATATGGGGGCGATGGAGGGACACTTTTGAGACTTTTTTTGTACAGTGAACCGCTGTATATCTGTCATAGAAAAACATCAGATTGCTCGCTATTAGTTGATTGAACTGTGTTTTAAAATATTCCTCCAGCTAGCTTCAATACAGAACACCATACATATGTAAATACGCATCACTGAGCTTCATGCGCATTGCGCAGCAGCCTTTATCACTCTACCCACACAGTGGCGTGCCATTGGCCTTTTTACAGTGTGCATGAATATATATTTTCCTCGAATCTTTAGTTTAACCATTGTTTTAACTAGGAAACTCTGAGCATTCTAGACAAAGCCAACTCCAAAAATGCTATAGAATTCCTAGAAGCCTGTCACTCTGAAAAATCAGCTGGCACAAAGAGATAAGCAACATCTACATATTATTTAAAAAGATAATATAAAAGACAAAAAGACAAAAATATCAAAATATCTCTTCCTTCCTCTGTAAGCAACACTCAGATAAACAGAGATTAACACCAAGATTAACATTAATTCTACAATCAAAAAGCAAACAATATCCCAATCAAGGAACTGTCAAACAAGCTAACATTAAACAAAAGCCCATTCAAGGAACCAGCAAGACCACTTCTACCAACCCTGATAGGGCTAGCCCAGATGTCAGCATCCCACAGCTCTGGAGCTGCATGCTGCTGTTTTGTTCCTCTGCTGTGGCTCCCTATCAGGTGAACTCACCATTGGCTCGCCCCGCCCTTCACCCTCCCCTCTCAGTCACTCCTCGCCTGGCCTGAGAAGGTAAGGGCAACGGCAGGGGATGGAGAAGTGGCACGGGCTGATTCTCTGGCACCTCACTCTTGCTGGTATTTCTTCTTGTCCTTGTTGGTGCTGGGCATGCCTCGGTTGCTTGGGGAGATGGCCAACCTGCTCTCCACCCCGAGACACTGGCCTGACTTGGCTGTGACTGACATCGGCTTTGCTAACATGAGGGCTGGTGGAATGGGATCCAGGAGGAAGAAACGATGGAAACAGGGACAGGCCCACAGCACCCGGATGCAGTTTTAAACCTTAAGCTCAGGGGGCTTTTGCTGCCCAGAGGACACTTTTTAATCAAAGCCTCTGGTGGCATCACTCTGCTGAAATAGTAAAGAAGGGCAGTGGGAAAAAGGGGCTGACCCCACCAAAACCTCACCCACCCAACCCAGGGGTCAGGCTCGGAAAAAGCCGAGTGCCCTCGGCAAAGATGCTTGCCTGTCATCCAATCAACTCACCCACACTTTGGTGTGCTTTGGCTGAGCCTTGCCACTCGCTTGAGGATGTCCCTGCTTGTGTGCACCATCCTTGCCCCACCACAGCCAGCCGAGGAATTGTGAGAGGAGAATGAGGGAGAGAGTCATCTTCGGAGAAATATCCTCCATGGCTCGTGCTTGCTCCTCAGCCAACCTGGATTTCCAAAAAGTTGCTAAGAAGAAAGAAAGAGAAGTAGCAAAGAGCCCCAAGGAGAGTTCTCTATTTCCAAGAGAGAGAGAAGAGAGACACAGACAGAGAGGGAGCGAGGCAGAGATACAGACATACCCACACAGAGGCAAACAGATACAGAAAAATACACAGAGAGAGACAGAGACACAGAGAGAGGGGGGGGGAGAGAAAAACAGAGAAAGAGACAGAGAGTGGGAGAGAGAGACATAGACACAGAGATAGATGCTGAGAGAGATATAGAGTTGGTGGGAGAAAGAGATACAGAAAGTGAGGGAGAGATTTCAAAAGGGTTTTGTGGTTCCAGATGTTTTTGTTCTCTACCCTAATGACTGCCTGGGTAGGCGTGGCTAGGGGAACATGTGACTGGGTGAGAGTGAGTGACATCAAATTGGCCACGCCCATCCAGGTTCTGTGGCTCCCGGTGTTTTCTATGGGAAATGGGTCCAAATGGCTCTTTGAGTGTTTAAGTTTGCAGACCCCTCGGCTAGCCAGAAGAATTAACATGAGAATAAACTCATTCCCGATTAGCAGTGAGATTGTGAGATTACTCAAACATCTGCAAAAAACCCCAAGCTCAGAGAGCACCAAGGACTGCACAGTTCAAATTTAAGCTACTAATATTTTCTTCTATTGAATATCTATATCTACATGGCCACTAGGAGATGAGAATTAGAATTAGAAATTAAAAAACTAAATTGGATCAATATTAAGCATTTATTTTAAAAGTGACCCAGCTCCCTTAAATATTGCTAAATTTATCATTGCTTATGTTACATATTATAAATATGTGTATTGTGTAAGTGTTTTAATGAAGATTCTTGTTAAAATTGAGATCTAAATGAAATATATTTGCATTTGATAAAAGTATTTCTGCCATAGAAATTTTGTGATTCCTTCTACATATGTAATTGTATGTCATGTCAAGTCAAGTAAGTTTTATTGTCATTTCAACAATATACAGTACAGTACACAGTGGAATGAAACAACGTTTCCCCAGGACCAAGGTACTACATCATAAAAAGAAAAAGAGCAAGGCACAGAACTACATACAGCTCTAAATCTAAGAACTTAGAGTGTGTTAAGGAGTCTGATAGTTTGTGGAAAGAAACTGTTACACAGTCTATTTGTGCGGGCCTGAATGCTTCTGTACCTTTTTCCAGACGGCTTCTGGTTGGGATGTGAAATAATTTCCTTGGAGACTGTGATATCATCAATGCACTTGCTAATATAGCTGATCATTGATGATGTGTACTCCTCCAAGTCAATTGAGTCACTGTTGGTTGCACACTCCCTGAACATATCCCAGTCAGTGCGTTCAAAGCAGTCCTGGAGAGCAGAAATGGCTCCTGCCGGCCAGGTCCTCACCTGCTTCTGAACTGGTCTTGAGCACCTGATGAGTGGTCTGTATGCTGGAATTAGCATAACAAATGTGATCTTAATAGTCAAGATGGGGGTGTGGCTTCACCTGATATGCACCTGGCATGTTGTTTGTATAAACAACATCCAGCGTATTTTCCCCTCTGGTTGCAAATCCACATTTATTTATTTTTTTGCAAAAAAAGTTTTATTGGTTTTTACAATTTTTTTAACAAGGAAAGGGTATATAGGGTATAAAAGGAAACATTTTAGAGGCATCCATATCGGAGGTGCAGGCCGCCTCCAAGGTTTCATACAAAGATTAATTATTTTTCCATTTAAGGTGGCAGGAGTTATATATGTGTCATTTCATAAAGTTCATGCATTCAATACATTATTTCTACAAAGCATCCGAAAGAAAAAATTGCAGTGTATTAAAGGAAATCATTTTTGTAATCTGAGTCTTTTAGATATTGTATCCTCATCCTCCCTCCCACCAGTGGGCGGTGCCATGGCCCCCTCCCGTTCCCCCATTTTCTTCCTCCAGGATTGAGGCATATTATTTTTTCTTTAAAAAAAAAGGCTTGCGCCTCTTCCATTGTTTTAATGGTGCCCCTCCCAGAGCACCAACATTCCTTCAGACATCAACCATCTGCCGCAGATCCCATTTTTATATAGTAATTTTTTTCCAAATAAGAGGGAATAATTTCCTCTTACGTCTGGTATGTTTTCCAGGACCTGTTTCAATCCACATTTTGATGAAATTTAGGGAGCACAGTCCGAGATTTGCATGATTGAAATCTCCAGCAACAATAAACAATCCATCAGGGTGTGTGTTCTGCAGTTTGTTGATGGTCTGGTGAAGTGTAGAGTGCATCCTTAGCATTAGCGCTAGATGGAATATACACACCGAGTATAATAGCAGTGGTGAATTCCCTGGGTAAATAAAAAGGTCTACATCTCACAACCATAAACTCCACAAGCGGTGAGCAGTAGGTGGAAACAAGGACAGAGTTTTTACACCATTCTGTGTTGATGTATATACACAGTCCGCCGCCATGAGTCTTACCGCACAGAGCTGCATTTCTATCAGCACGAAACGCAGTTAACCTGTCCAGCTGAATAGCAGAATCAGGAACTCTATCACTCAGCCATGTCTCCATGAAAACAAAGATGCAGCAGTATCTGTACTCATCCTGTGTAGCTTGCTGAAGTGTAATGTAATCTAATTTATTGTCCAGAGAACAGACATTTGTTAGCAGGATGGATGGTACAGCAGGCTGGCTAGGGTTTGCCTTTAGCCTAGCATTAACCCCTGCTCGCTTTACATGCTTCCGCTTCCTCTCTCACCACTTCTTTTTTTAAAAAAATAATTTTTATTAGTTTTAACATTTTATAAAAGGAAAGGGGTAGGTAAGGTATTTTAACAATATTTTAGAGCTTCCACCTCGGGGTTGGTGACCGCCTCCGAGTCTTCTTGAATAAGTTCTATTAGGAAATAATAAAAATAGGAAGGGGTACATACATTTTAAATCATAAATTTCATAATCAGAAGTAAAATTTCATACATTCAATTACTTTGTTTCTATTAACATCCATACAGGAATTACCATACATAAAAAAAGGGGAAAAAAGTTATTTTTGTGATCTGAGCCTCTTTGCTATTGTTTCTTTGTCCTCCATCCCACCAGTAGGTGGAGCCGTGGCCCCTCCCGTTCCCATAACGTCATCATCCAGGATTGAGGAATGTTTTTTAAGAAAATTCTCTGCCTCTTCCACTGTTTTCATTCTAACTCTTCCTCCCTCCCAGAATACCAGCATCCCTTCGGGCATCAACCACTTGAACCACACCCCCTTTTTATGTAATTGTTTCAATAAGAAGGAATATTTCCTTCTTATATCTCGTATTTTTGGGGGATCTGCTTCAATATGGCCACCTCGTTTTGCTGATATATCAAAGGCCCTCCTCTTTGCGCTCTCAGTATCTCATCCCTCGTTGACCTTCTTATTAATTTAATATGTATCTCTCACCACTTCTGATGCACCCTCCTCCATCCGTTGGCCTCTGCCGATGCCGGGGACTGAGATCCTGAACCTTGGAGCAAGCCAAGGTTGCACAGCTTCTCCCGCAAATCATCATTAATGGCGTTGGAGTTATTTCTGTATTTCCATAGTGTCTGCCGAAGGTACATGTAAATGCCAGTTGCTCTGACATCAATATGTTTCATGGGATGGGATACAACATAAGAACATAAAAAAAATAGCACCACTTGGATTCAGAGTGGCTGCTGCGAGCTACTCCCGTGCTGCCATTCTGTCCAATCCCTGGTGACCGCCTAAGAGTCTTGGTGGGAGCCCCCCAGCTGTGGCTGCTGCCTGCTCTCTGATCCTGGGGCCTCCCCTCGCCCCAGGCAAGGGGCTGCATCTCTCTGGCTTCATCCAGGGAGGCCTTCCCAGCTGTGTGGGTGAGAAGCCAATTGTCAGTAACCATCAAATTCCCTTAAGCCTGCATTATTTTTGCTTTGCAAGGAAACAAACTATGTATAACATTGCTCCACAGGACTTTCTGCCACTTGAGAGAAGGAAGCAAGAGAATAAAATTATAACAATCTTTTTAGTGTAGAATTTGTTGATTTAACAATTCCTTTACAGGAACTTGTTTAAAAATAGTGCAAATTGGATGAAAATATTAGTGTACTGTTGTAAAAGTTAGAGATGGACTACATAGCAGTTAGTCCATTTTTTAAATACTTTATGATTCTATTAAATATTTATACATGTTGCATTAACTGAAATCTTAGTACAAGATCCAGAAAGAATCCTACATTAGAAAAAATGAATTTCCAAGCAGATTAACTGCACTCTTATATATTCTACTGTAGAAAAGAAAGTATTTCAAAATTTAAATAATAGGCAACTCATGTTTGACATATTTTAATGTAGAGCTTTGTTTTTAATAATGCACATGATTGACTTTTTTATCTTAGCTATGGATAAAAAACATGCTGTGTCTAGTTTATTATGTATTAATGCTGCAATTCATGTTTAATTTTCTTTTAAATCCTAATTTATATTATTTCAGGGTCAAGTATTAATCAGATCAAACTATGGATGGAAACAAAAAAACTTCAACAGGTGTTTATTCAGTACAAGATTCTAATGAAGCAAGCTGTAGCAATGTCAGCCTAGATACTGACACACAAGTACTAGAGAGGTAATTATTTCCAGTTTATTTTAAAACTGATGTGCTGTTAAACAGATGCAATGAAATGTTCTCTCCTGTCACAAATATGCTAAATCTCCATAAAGAGAGATTGAGAAAGTTCAGTGAAATTGCATTTGCATCATAATTTAGTAAATAATGATTCTGAGAAGACAGAAAGGCAATTTTTATTTCATTTGTATTAAAATTTAGAAGATAAAATAAAAATTGAGAAAGATAAGGAAGTGAATTGAAACAAGAATAGTGTCACTTTTTCAGTGCAGTATACTACAAAAAATTACAGCTACAATTCTACATCATTTGCCATCCATTCTCCTAATGTAAGAATTAATGTATGTGTTCTATCTTTGTTGCATGTAAGATTCTCACCACAATCAACTTATATAATATTTATGTCTTGAATTTTCTTCCAAGCTATTTCAGTTTCTGTTTTATATTTATTTTAACAGGTTTCTGAATTAAAATAAGAATCTCACCCCAATATTTTTTGTTTTGATGCAGTCCACTATAATGATAAAACGTAGTCTTGACAGTTGCATCACCAGAATATATTTGAAATTCAAATATCTTTCACAATTTTGGGGGCATTGAATACCAATGATACATTTTCTGATAATAATTTTGTTTTAGATTATAACACAATGTAAACTTCAGACCATTCTTCCACATATTTTCTCATTTGTGAATCATATTATTAACATTCTTTGCCCATTGCAGTCTTTAACATACTCAGTTTCAACATTTTATAAATCTTTAGAATAATACAGAAGCATAGGGCTGGAAGGGACTTCAGCAGTCATCTAGTCCAACTCCCTGCTCAAGGAAGAAGACTTATACAATCCCATTCAAATGGTTGTTCAGTCTGTTTTTGAAAACCATTAGTGATGGAGCATCTATACCTCCAGGAGGCAAGCAATTCCATTGATTAATTATTCTGACTTTCAGAAAATTTATTCTTGTTTCATCATTAGCATATAGTGCAATTTCAAACTCACTTGATGCAGATAGAGGAACATACCCTTTTGTCTCCTGTCCTCTTAAACTAGGTTCATCTTGAACAAAAACATATTATTTCACTACAAGTCTACCAGATTGGTCTTATTATCATTGCTTTTCTAAAGAAAGCTTTGGGAGTGACAACTAAAGAAGCACCTTAAGTGAGAGTTTTATTTTTCTAAACTCTTTAGAAAAGCATGCTGAATAAAATGATTTTAAAAATCTGCACTCACCCTAGTTTATCACATAGATGTACTACCCAAATCTAAGTTTGGTAAATTTAATTTTCTGACTAATGTTTTTCTCCTTTACACCATGGTTATCCATCCTAATGCAAACAGCAATTTAAATATACATCAACTAAAACTATTTATACATCTGAGGAACTGTAACAGAAGAGGGCCTCAATCTATTCTCTAAAACAACTGAGTAATGGATGGAAACCTATCAAGGAGAAATCCAGCCTTGAATTAAGAAGAAATTTCCTGACAGAACAATTAATCACCAGAATGGCTTATCTCCAAAAGTTGTGGGACTTCATTTCTAGAGTTTTTAACAAGAAATTGAACAGCCATCTGTCCAGAATTATATAAGGCCTCTTGCTTGAGTAGGGGGTTGGCCTGGAAGACCTTCACGGTACCTTCCAACTCCATTATTATGTATTCAATTTTCTAAATCAATTTTGAAATGAATATTGCAGTATCTGCTTTGTTCAATTTGATGAGCTGAAATGAGTTTTAAACAAGTTAAATGGAATATCTTATATAAAGACATTCCATGATAGGAATACTTCTCTATGAAAAATGTGCAAAAGGGATTGGAAGGTCTCTTAAGATTTTGGATGAAACTTGAATCTCTGAGGAGTGATACCAATCATTACCTTGTGAATATAGTTTTTAATAAGCTAGTGTACAGACTACCTTTGCCTGAAGCTTCATTTCTGACACCCAATAAAAAGAGAATTGAATCCAGAAACACTTCTTAATAAACAATAAATAGTATGGTTTTGATTTACGTCTTAGTAATATGTGTGAAACCAACCACTTATATGTAACAAATAGAAGTTAAAATAGAAAATGATTACATTATTATCTGTTAATTTCTGGGAACTTTAAATCTATACTGTACCTATGAAGTCCTTGTGGATTTTACTCTGCTAGTCATTGCTGAATATAGGAGGCAGTGCTCATCTCCATTTCAAGGCCATTGAGCTAATGCTGTCTGAAGACACTTCTATGGTTATGTGGCCAGCATGATGTTATGGAGTGCTGTTGCTTTCCCACTGAACTGAATCAAGATTTATTTACTCACATTATAGTTGGAGCTGGGACAAGGATGAGAGCTGTTGTTATTGTTGTTGTTATTCATTGTACTATTAAAGCTATATTTATTAAACTATTTGCATACAGTGTTTGGGGAAGATGAACAATCTGAAACTGACAATGAGTTTGAGGACTCCTGATGAAGATATTCAGTGTTGGAATGTAGTGACATTCCTGCCCCATACATCCTTCCAACTGATCTGCTCCCACAGAGAGGGCCTTCTCCGGGTGCCATCGGCCAGGCAATGCCGGTTGGCAACACCCAGGGGAAGGGCCTTCTCTGTGGCGGGCCCAACCCTCTGGAACAACCTGCTCCCCCGAACTCCGCACTACCACGGACCTCCACCTTTTCCACCAGCATCTCAAAACGCATTTATTTCAACAAGCTGGCCTAGCATAACCACCCGATATGGACCTGTCATTAGCTGTAAATTTTAATTAGAGGATTTTTAAAATGTTTTTTAATAAGGGTTTTAGTAATGGTGTACTGGTATATATGTATTGACTTTTAATTTTCCTGTGTGCCGCCCTGGGTCCTTTTGTAGGAGAAGGGTGGGATATAAATTTAATAAAATAAAATAAAATAAAATAAAATAAATAGTCTGCAGGAAACTCTGTTTGAGAGATTGGCTAAGAATCAGAACTTATTCTACAGTATTGTAGATAATCTAAAATGCACTGTTGCTTATGGTACTGAAAGTTACTAAGATATCTAGTGATTCTACCTGATATCTGGTTAGTGTAGAGAAACATTAGTAATAATCTCCTCTAAAACAATTTATAATGGATTTATTTAATCTGCTTTAAACAGAGGAATCTGGTTTTCTTGTGTATACTTTGGAAGAGTAATTTCTTTAAATCTTAAATCATCATTGTATAGGAAAGCTCTTAATTTTTATCAGATATTGCAAAAAAGAAAAGAAGTAAAAGAAGTAAATATTTCATTTGAATAATATATTGCTAAGGAGGTAAGAAAATTGTTAGAGGAAAAAATTCAAATTGAAGAATAAAATAATTGGGTAATTTAATCATATATATTCTGATTTCACTTTATAATAGAAGTCAGGCACGTGTAGGAATGAACTGTAAATATTTAACAATATAGACTTTCAACAGGAGATATCTGTGTATATTCATTTAGTGGCGTGCTATTTGATGTAATACTAGCTCCCATGTATAAAAGCAGAATTTTTGACAGAGACTAAAGACAAGCAATAACTGATCATAATATATGTGCAATCCTAGATGCTTCATGAGTTATTGTATGTTGTTAACCCCAAATGCTGAATTAAGTAGATTGTTTTCAGTCTGATTAATCTGAAAAACCATATGCTTTTATATTCTTTTGCAATTCTTTTGAAATTAAGTTTTCTTCATTCCATAGTTTACGTCAAGGGCAAAAATTATCTTGCAGCTGTACGGACAGCCACCCTCTTTTCAGTCATAATCGAAAAAATGCACAATTTCCATGCCCAGCCAAAAGTAAGTTCTTACAATTCGGATCCAGCCTTCTTTTTAAAGATCGGATTCACTGAAACTAATGGAACTAATTTTTTGAAATTGATGAATCTACTACAAGTAGATTTGTGAACTCAAACAAAAGTTGAATTAAATTTGACAAAAATGTTTTGTTTATTAATAAAAACAATTTTTTTTAACAAAATTACTAAGCCAATTTAATTAATATCTGCATTTATGCGATAATTTGAAATATTCTGCAGGGAAGGTCAAGAATTACAGTATTTTAACCTTCCAAAAAACAGGGCTGAGTTAACATACTCCATAATATCACTTAATAAGAACTAGAAAGCATATTTCTGTCACAGCATTGACATATATTGGGATAATGGGAGTGGCAGATCCTTTGTCTTTTGTTGGTTATTTTTCTTCTGGCATTTGGATGATGTTAGTGTTGTTGTATTGTATGAGTACTATATTGGCCTCTACAGGCCAGAGTAAAGACACATGTAATGCTTATGAAAGATACGTCTAACTCCTAGAATCAGCAGTGACAGCATGTGGCCTATGATTAAGATGTGGGCCACATGACTTTCACAAACTGTTTTCATATAGCAAGTTCTGCTCAACAAATTATTGTGTTGAATTACTGACAGGAAAATGCTTGTGACTGCTTCTAGATTGCCTTACTTTTTGAATTCTGCAAACAATCTAATCAAAAAACACTGCTGAGTTTTAATATATGTTAACAAAGTAGTTTGTTATGCAGTTAAAGCCATGTATGTATGTATGTATGTGTGTGTGTGTGTGTGTGCGTGCGTGCATGCATGCATGCATGCATGTATGTATGTATGTATGTATGTACATACCAGTGGTGGGATATGACCGCTACACCCTGGTACAGAAGTACCAGTGCCTGCTGGGAGCACCAGGTACTGTTCCAGTATGGTGCTCCGGAGGGCCTGCCCGCACTCCTTAGCTGTATTTGAGCTGATTGGGGCTTCCGCGCTCGTGCACAGAGCATATAGAGCCTGCGTGACACTCCGCCGAGTAGCTGGAGCATCGCAGGCGGTAAGTGCACATGTGTGCACTACGTGCGGGCATGTGGTGGATGCCCAGCCCTGTTGCACCATACCGGTTGCAACAGGATCCGGAATCCACCACTAGTAACTCTGCCCACCAACAGTCATTAACTACGGAGGCCTCTTAGGGCCAAAAGGCACTGGAGTCAAACTATTCTCCAAAGCACCTGAGGGCAGAACAAGAAGCAATGGGTGGAAACTAATCAAGGAGAGAAGTAACTTAGAACTGAGGAGAAATTTCCTGACAGTTAGGACAATTAATCAGTGGAACAGCTTGCCTCCAGAAGTTGTGAATGCCCCAACCCTGGAAGTCTTTAAGAAGATGTTAGATAGCCATTTGTCTGAAATGGTATAGGGCTTCCTGCCTAGGCAGGGAGTTGGACTAGATGACCTCCGAGGTCCCTTCCAACTCTGCTATTGTATTATTGTATAGTACATACATATTTATTTATTTATTTATTTATTAGTATGCCACCCATCTTGCCCAAAGTGACTCTAGGTGATTCATAGGCATTGAATCAATGCAGAATTTTTAAAAAATCAAATAATAAATAAAGGTCTTTAATTGAAAGATTCAATTAAAATAAAACTAAGAGTGAAGATAGAAGGAGCAAAGTGCCTCACATCTATTAGGACTCCAGGCTTGTTGATATAACTATGTCTTCAAGGCCTTTTGGAAGATCAAAAGGATGGGATTGGATCTGATCTTGAGGCAAGATGTTCCAAAGAGTGGGAGTCGTGGCAGTTAAGGCTCTTCTTCAGCTGAAATTCCTTGGCTGACAAGGTCTTTAGCATGCCCCTTCTGCCGAAACATATGAGGTTGGTAATCCCATCGGTTTGAGCCAGTTTCTCAAATATGCTGGACCTATGCCATGAAGGTTTTAAAAGTGATAACCAACACATTGAATTGTACCTGGAAGCAAACTGGCAGCCAGAGCAGCTGGGTTCTGCACCAAATGAACCTCTGGATTCTTTTCAAGGTTAGCCCCGTGTAAAATGAATTGCAATAGTCCACACATGAGATGACAGAGACTTGAATGATTGAGTACAGATTGCACACCAGATCTCTCTGGGGTAGCACAATCTCATCCAGAACTAAAGACCCTTTGCAAGCTGAATATGTGTTCTAATGTCCTGAGCTAGTTATATGGTGCCTTAGCTATTGTATTACAATTATTTTTAATTATATTTATTTGGTTTATAGGAATTTTATCATAATGCTTTTTTATTGTGTATTGCTTGTAAGCTGTCCAGAGCTTTAAGATGGACATCCAAAATTTGTTCTAAACAAATAGGTAAAATTATTTTTCTTTCAAACCTTGCCAGTTATTCTGCTCTAACAAAGAAACCATACACTAAATAAATCTGACTAAATAATTCAAGAAAAAAAATAACCATGTGGAACTTTCATGGATTTTGAGGGTGTTCTGATCATATATTGTATTGTTTGATTGTAGCCTTTTATATATTTTTCCAGGAAGTATGCTCAGACTCATCTATAATTTGATAGTTCTAAGCCTACTAACTCCATTCTGCTTAGTGAAAAAACTCTTCTGCTTTATATCAAGGTAAACTGAATCAAGAATCTTTTTGAAGAATAAATTATGACTATCCAGTAGATCTAATTTTTTAATTTGCATTTAATCTTACGCTATTTTTCAAGTCATGTTTTCATCTCTACTATTGGAAATCCCCAAATCACATCAGTAGTAATTTCAGAACTAATTTACATTTTTCTTTTAATATTAATCAAAACTATCTAGAATAAATCTGAATATAATTTACGGATATTGAATTGAATTTCATGCTATTTGATTCTTGGAGGGAAATGGTTTTTTAAAATGTCTGAAACATAGTATCATTTTCTAAGCAAATAAGTCTAAACAGTCTTATTATCACTGTAGGTGAATAGTCACCATTCTTTTCTCAGGTAAGTATGAATGGATGGGAATCACCTGTTAGTAAGGAAAGGTCTTTTCTTTGAATAGGAATTGTGATTTGCTTTTTTATATTAGAGGAAAGTTTCTATTAATGCCCACCATTATCCTTGTGTTTTCAAGCATGCCAAATCTTATGCTGGAATGCTACCCTAGTACATAGGTCCCATTTCTGACCCAGCTGGCTACACTGAACAATTTGTGAATCATGGATATTCAAAGAAAATGATTGCTAAAGCAGGAAGTTGTTGTTGCTGTTGCTGTTGTTGTCGTCATCATCATCATTATTATGTCCTGCACTAAGCACATTGGGCTACAAGTATACTTCACAGTTTTCAGTCTGCAGCTACAGTCTCCGCATTTTCCATTTAAGGTTGATGTTCTTCAGATCTTTCTGAAATACATATGTATAAGAAAGTAAGGAAGTACATATATATAAAAAAGCATTGGACCACTGCCGCTCACTTTAAAAATAAAGTAAGAATAGCTGTAAACATCTGTGTGGAATACAAGGGAAAGATGGAGATTCAGCTTTGCTTTTAGCACACCAATTTACTTTTTTATGCTGTTTTAAATTATACTTTGGAATGTAAAAATGAAGTAGGAAGATGATAGTTACAACCAAAAAGGTACCATATTAGAGACCCTAGTATTAGTAATATTTTTATAGTCAATTGGGCTGTTTAAAATATCAGTATAGTTACATAGTTGCCCACTACAAAGAAAAGCCAATAAGCCTGATTACTCAGTATTTATTGCTTTGTACAAGAACTGTTCTTGAACAGACCTTTGGGAACTGAAATTCAGTTGTTACAATTGGAAAATAACGCTATAAAGAATTCAGGATTCCCTTTTTCTTAATTAGCAATTAGCACAAAGTTCTTGTATTGGTGGCATACATCTTCATGAACACACAGAGCCAGATTTTTAAAATAAAGCTATCAGACGCAGGTTAGAAAAAAATCTAGGTAACCACTAGAAAACAGCAAATATATTTTTGTACCCAGATAAGGTAATCCTTATTATAAAAGTAAAAGGTTTATTTCTGATTGAAACATTCAGCTAAAGTAACATTTAATTTTGGAACAAAAACTAGAACTTGTTGGCTTTGGGCAACTGCAAGTTAGCAGAGATTCTTTCTAAATGCACTATGATTACCAGAGTCCCTTTACCAAGATTTATTCAGAGGATGGGGATGAGTTATAAAATTTCAGTAAATGAACTGATTCTCATTTAAAATGAATATAAGATCACATGCAATAGAATGGGGACTTTTGATTTTCTTTCTAATAGTTTTCCTGTGATGCAGAAAGGCAGAGAACAGATATTTTCACAGATATCAGTTAACACCACCTGTTTATGTACAGATAATCCTTGACTTAAAACAATTTGTTTAGTGACCATTCAAAGTTACAGTGACACTGAAAAAAAAGACTTATGACCAATTTTCATACAACCATTGCAGCATCTCCCTGGTTATATGATCAAAATCTGGATGCTTGATAACTGGCTCATATTTATATTGGTTGCAGTGTCATGTGGTCATGTGATCACCTTTTGCGAGCTTCCGACAAGCAAAGTCAATAGGTAAACAAGATTCACTGAACCACTGTGTTACTAACTTACAACTGCAGTGATTCATTTAACAACTATGGCAAGAAAGATTGTAAAATGGGGCAAAATTTACTTAACAAATGTCTCATTTAGCAATGGAAATTTTGGGGTCATTTGTGGTTTTAAGTTGAGGACTACCTGTAATAGTCTCCTGAATCTTTTTGTTCTGGAAACTCTATCCTACAAAACCAATTAAATAAGCAGAAGATTAAGACAGAATATCACAATGGGATTTTAAAGAGATGAGACCAAATAATTGTGAGATTAATTCTTGATTTTTCTTGTTTTCTGTTGTTTTTAGCGGGAGCCATATTCAGAAAATTGTTGTTTGGGTAACACTATTCCAGTTGCTTTTTGGTAAACTTATAATTATGTTATCTTATATTTAAATTTATTCTGTACTATATATATATTATATCATATGTTATAACATTATTCTAACATCATATTATTATCACAATATAAAACACAAATGACAACAATAGGGAAATAGGTGAAGCTAGGCAAAATCACATCAGATATCTGTACAATTAGCACAGGAGGCCTCCTGTGTGCTCTCTTCACTTCTCTGTATATATACTTCTACCAACAACTGCATCTCAAAAAATCCCTCTGTTAAAAGGATCTTTAATTTACATCTGAAGTTTACAGATGATACAACAGTGATTTGGTCTCATTTGAGACAATGATGAATCTGCATACAGATGAGAGGTTGAACAACAAGCCTCATGGTGCAACTAGAACAATCTTGAACTAAATACACTCAAAACGGTAGAAATGGTGGTAGATTTTAGAAGAAACCCTGCCATATTACCACCTCTTATAATGCTAGACAACACAGTATCAACAGTAGAGTCCTTCAAGTTTCTAAATTCTATCATATCTCAAGACTTAAAATGGACATCTAACGTCAAAAATATCATCAAAAAAGCACAACAAAGAATGTTCTTTCTGCGCCAACTCAGAACGCTCAAACTGCCCAAAGAGCTGCTGATTCGGTTCTAGAGAGGAATTATTGAGTCTGTCATCTGCACCTCTATAACTGTCTGGTTTGGCTCTGCAACTAAACAAGACAAACACAGACTTCAGAGGATAATTAGAACTGCAGAAAAAGCAATTGCTACCAATCTGCTTTCCATTGAGGACCTGTATACTGCACTAGTCAAAAAGAGGGCTGTGAAAATATCTACAGATCCCTCACATCCTGGTCATAAATTGTTTCAACTTCTACCCTCAAAATGAATGTTATAGGGCTCTACACACCAGAACAACTAGACACAAGGACAGTTTCCCCCCGAATGCTATCACTGCTAAACAACTAATTCCCACAACACTGTCAAATCCTTTACTAAGACTGAAGACTAAGAATACTATTATTCTTCTCATCCTTCCTAGTACCTATCTCTTCCCACTTATGGCTATTACCATGTTGCTTCTATCTTTACAATTTATATTGTTTTATTGTTTTCTAGTATGATTTGACTGCTTATTAGTATCCTATGACTATCACTAAGTGTTGTATATTATAATTCTTGATGAATATATTTTATTTTTTCTATATGTATACTGAGAGCATATGCACCAAAGAGAAATCCCTTGTGTGTCCAATCATACTTGGCCAATACAAAAAATCTATTCTGTTCGGTTCTATTCTATTCCAAATGAGGGAGGAGAAAAAGGGGGAAAGAGAAATGTTGGGTAAGAAAAAAGGGAAACAAGAAAAGCCTTAACTATTTACATTATTCGGGGCAGTAGAATAGAAATAATGAAACATAGGCTCAAATTTTTATTTTTACATACTTAACATATACTATTTATTTCTACCATAACAAATTTATCTGATTAGTAAATCTCAAAATCAGGTATATATTTTTGCTTCGAGCTCAAAGTCTAGAAGCAGTTTTCAAATAGAAACAAAACTGGATATATATTTTTTTCTTTAATTAAGCAAGTGGCCATTTTTGCTAACTACATCAGTTTTTGTATCCATTCTTCCATTGTTGGGATTGTTGTATTTTTCTATTGTTTCTGTATAAAGAATTCTCCCTGCAGTCAGCATATAATAAAGTTTCACCTTTGTTTGCAAATTCTTTGTATTATAGTCAATCAATCATTCAAAAGAAGAGCTGGAATTTAAACAAGGTTAAAAATATAGATCAAACAATATGAAGAATTTGTACTTTACCTATTTTAGATTTCAGCTGAAATAGGTATATGTGCTATCAAAGTTAATTTGCTGCAGAAGAAAGGTGAAATCAACTTTTTTAAATAGAGCGTTTAAAAACGTTTTTAACAGGTGCTACTTACCTGGGACTGCTTGATGGAAACTGGCTGTCTGGAAATGAGTGGAAAGACTGTTCTATTTGTGATCTCATCCAGGTGATTTCCTATCATTGATTTAATTATTCCGCAATCTCTGTTACCAGTAAATCCAAAATGTGTATAGTACTTTTTGCATTATAGTTATCTATAACAAGAATTAATTGTAATTCTTACAGTGTATTTTTTTTCTTATGTGTAAGATTGACTCCTAGCAGCTACCTGAAAAAGATCTTGCAGATTCTTGGGCACTAAAAGTAGTTTGATATTGCTGTGTTCTTGGAGTTGAGAGAGGGTCCAGGGTCACCTTATTGGCTTTCATACCTAAGGCAGGATTAGAATTCAGATTTTCGTGCTTCTAATCTGGTACCTTCACTATCAGATTGGATCACATGTGGTTGGCCTTCAGCAGCTGATTTATTTTCAGCCCTCAGAGACCTACCAATCATGTTGTAACTCTGGGTACTACAAATGCTAAAAATCACTATCGTTTCCCATTATTTTTCAGAAGGCAAACATAACAGCTATTAAGATAGCCTTGATGAAGATAAACCAGGGAGAACCCTACCCACATCCTAGTAAGAAAGGAGAAAATTGCTTGTATCATATGTGCCTTCAGATTGTGTCATTGTTCAAACAACAAAGCCACCATTCCAAAATTGGCCATTCCTTACTTAGAGGCATTAGGGTGCTGCATTACTTAATATTATGGTATTCAAACTTACGTTTTTGCTAGTTTTCTGATTCTGTATCTATTTAAAGGCTAGGAAAATTTGTATCAGATTTTTTTAAAATTAAGTGAGTATTAATGGAAACAAGTAGTCATATCAACCCTATTTAAAAGATGATTTTTTTCTAGATCAATTAACATTTGGGAATTTCTTTACAGCAACTTTGAAAACATTCAGTGTGTTGGAAGAAGGTTATATCTGGCCTACATTGGCATGAACCATAATTTTGGGTTGTAAAAATGTCCGAAAACTTGATTAAAACTTTGAGTATAAGAAAAAAAAAAATCTTAGCTGATCCTGTATGTCTATGGAGATTCTATGGTTGTCCCAAATGTGCTTTTTCAAGAGGCACCTGGACTTTCTGGTTTTTCTTTGAAGATGTTTTGTTTCTCATCCAAGCCGAAGAAGTTTCTTGGATGAGAAGCGAAACATCTTCAAAGAAAAACCAAAAAGTCAAATTGCCTCTTGAAAAAAGTACCTTTGGGATTAGCTGATCCTGTTTATTAGGAAGATCAACTCCTAAGTACTTGAAAGTATTGCTTCTATGCCTATATGCAGAACTTGAAAGCCATAAAGTGTCCCACAAAAAGGCAATGGTGAAGCAGTTCC
Source organism: Rhabdophis nuchalis (assembly GCA_039707465.1). Classification (NCBI taxonomy): domain Eukaryota; kingdom Metazoa; phylum Chordata; class Lepidosauria; order Squamata; family Natricidae; genus Rhabdophis; species Rhabdophis nuchalis. The sequence goes on along the minus strand of CM077647.1, from coordinate 106,819,179 downwards.
ATGCTGTGGCCAACATTTGATGAGGAGCTGAACTCAGCTTGAAAACTTCATCTCTTGGTAAAGGACTGAATATATTTGTTATCACCAATTAAAAGCACCACATGCTTTCCCACATAATTAAATGTTAATATATTCAAGTTGGTCCACTTCTGTCCATAATAAACTTGAATAATTATGTAGCGATAGTTGTTCCCAAGCTATTTAAATAGGCCTATTCATAGGATTTTGATGTAACAAGGAGTATAAGCAGCTCATCTCAATTACACTCCTACCTGCAGTTTAAAATAAACAAGATGCATATTTTAATTTGGATTTATTTTTCCTTGATGTATAGGGTGGAACCAAAGACCTGAGATCCTTAAAGTAAGAAAACATCAAAATTATTTTATGCTGATAGTTTGCAAGTATCTCTACTTCTGCTTGTTGAAGAAAAAACACTTTTACACACAAATCAAGAATGACAGTTGGTCATATTAGCCCCCTACCAATGTGGTGATTCTTAGAAAATAATTGTAACAATGGTTAAGTCATTGCTCCGGTTAAATAAGCCCCCCCCCCCCTTTCTGCCTTATTCTTCATGATAATGTCATTGTGGTACTGCTTAATGGATGGCTTCAGTGTATCATTGGCTTGTTTCCATTGGCTGAAGTTGCCTGCACTAACCTGCCTGTATAATAGCTGGGTATTTCTGGGGCTATAGTTGGATTTTAAAAAAAACAGCATTAAATAAAACACAACTTGTTTGTTCCTCTGTAGATGGATTCCAAGTTATTCAATGAACAGTGTTAAATTAATATTATGTTAAGGCAAGGACTAAGATTAGTCATTCTTCTCATAATACAATCATATCAATGCAATATACAGATGAAATGTGTTTTCTAAATTTTCAGAATTGTTATTATTATATTTCATAGTTTCTGAAATGAAATGATTGTAGACTTAGTTAAGAATATGAAGAACAGTACTATGTATCATTTCCCTTTATTATTTTTCCTAGGAAAGCTAATTATATTTTACAATCAAAGGCACTTCAAATACAATTTCTGAAGGAGCAGAAACAAAACCTGCAAATACAACTTCAAGATCTAAAACTGACTATGAACAATATTGCTTATAACACAGTTGGTCAAATATTAGAAGGATATGCAAACAAAGGCATTACAAGATGGGTAAGAGATCTCATAAGACTTTATTGATAGAAACCGTATTTGTGCTAAACCAATATAACCAAATTCACCAAATCAAATCCTGGCCCACTAGTAATTTTTTTCATGTTCTTTTACTTAGTCTTCGAGTTTGAGTCTACTTAACTGGCAACAGCAAAATGAAGTCAAGCAGACTGAAGGCATGATGCATGGACTTTCCTATTATGTATTTGTGTGTAATTTTTTATTACCTATGCCACTTGTGTAATAGATGTGATGCAACATTTGTGGAAAGTTGCAATTAATGTTCTGGTTTATTTATTTTTAATCATTTCTGGCACCTTTTCTAAATTTTCCCGAAGTTATAGATGTAATAATGGATGCATTTTAATTTTATCTTTTATCTATTACAGAATATTGAAAAAATTCTTAAAAAATTAGAAGAAAAGTTGGATGAAGATATTGTTCAGATGCCAGATTATGCACTCCAATCTGCAGGTATTTGCAACAGCTATTCTCTAAACTACATATCTAGAATTTGGAAATCCCTACTATTCATATACAATACAGCTTTATTTAGTATAAACTATAATATGTATTTCAGTTATTAAATTAAAAGAAATGTCCGAGTATTTCATGTACTCATTGTATTACTTCTTTTAATAATGCAGTTAGTATGAATAGCAACTACACTATCTGAAAAGTCTTCAAAGGCATTTTTACACACATTTTAATATGCATGTTCTAAGATGTTCACTATGAAATTGCACAAGCACATATAAGTTGCAAATTAGTAGCAAAATTTCCAACTTTCTTACTAAATGCTTAACAGAAAATATTTACAGCGTGCCACTGTCTTTTTAGACTTACTCCTAAAAGAATGAGCTCTAGGAATAATCTGGAACTTCAAACATGATAGACAAAAGGAAACTGTAGCCCATTAAATATTTTTTTTCTATTTTAGGCAGCCATAGCATTTCACTCAGAATAAATTCCAAGGTAGATGCATTTTAGATGCAGCTAATAATTGTATGTCATCTGGTTGCACTTAAAATGTATGGTGGCTAGTTGCATAGACTTAGCTGTACAATGATAAACTAAGCAACAATAATATCAAAATCACCCTAATATGGCTTTTAATGATCTGGATAAATATAAATATGCATTGCAAATGGTTTATTCCCCAGGGTACATTTTCTGTTATTCTTCATTGATAATAGCAGATGCAGTTCAATTATAGACATACTGTAAGGAAAAAAGGGGAGAATCTCCCATCCCCAATATTATGTATTGAAGGAGTTTGCCAATTGTTTGTTGTAAATAAACTGTAACAGAGTTTATATTTTCTGGACTCTCTTTGCTATCAAATGGCATTAGTCTTGTATGCCTGAATTTTTTTCATATAATATTCTTAAAAATAGATAAATGATGAGATATTTAATTGTAATACAATGTTTCTAGGTGCCAGTATTGTTCAGTCCAGAACCACTAGAAGCTACCACTATCCTGATGGAAACTATTCTTGGATGTCATTCATTATATTCCCTTTTGTGAAATCACCAGATGTAATTCTTCAGGTATAAATAACCATAAAGTATTTGGGAGGCAGTGTTAGGCTTCAGGCTCCAGTGACTGTAAGATGGAGAATAGATTCTTTGAGATTTTACTGGCAATTGTGCCTTGAATCTTCAGAGGCAAAATGATACATTATGCAAACCAAAGGCAACTGCTTGGGCTCCAGTCTTTATAGCCACACATCTTGAATTCAGATTGGCTTTTAGTCAAGCTGCTTTCTGATTGGTTCTTGGTGCCACATCCTAATTGCCAACTTTGGAGTGCAAATACTTGATTCTTAGTTTATGCTTGGTTCTAGTTTACTTATTTAGCATATGACATGGATTCTAGTTGATTACAGTAGTTTGAACAGCTGAGTCTTGATTTTATTCTTGGAAGTTTCTGATTTGCCTAAACATTTATTAAAGCTTTCTTTCTTTAGTAGAAGTATTTCAAAGTGTTTCAAGTGACATTCAAAAAATACATAACACCTCATGTAGTAAATGTCATTAATTAAACAGAATCTCAAACTATAGAAACAAAAATGAATAATTAAATCCTTTGTAATTGACTGAGTTACAGCATGTATACTGTAGAATGCTTAAATTATTTAAAATTTTCTCTGTATTCTCTTTAAGCCCAGTTACCACCTTGGAAACTGCTGGTCTTTTCCAGGAAGTCAAGCTGAAACTGTTATCAGACTAGCTAAGGAAATTATACCAAAAGCTGTTACAATACAACATATATCTAAGAAAATCTCCCCCACAGATGAGATCTCTAGTGCTCCCAAAGATTTTGCTATTTATGTAAGCATCATGTTCTAATTTATTTTCTGAATTTAAGTAAAAATTAACTTGCAATTTGCATTCTTATGATTGGTGTTGTTTAGGACTGAGATATTGCTATCTAGGTCAAATTGGGATCAACTATCAAGAAGATGATTGTATTTGATCATTTCATTAAATAGTTTTTATATCTGAGCATGCTTTTATATGTATCCCAATATATTTGATATCCCAATATCCCAATTTTATATCCCAATATGGCACACATATTTTTTTACACTTTATTATATTATTAGACTAATGAACAAACCAACAAACATATGATTTTAGGTCTAAATATGCTAATTTTCAAATTAACAATCTTGATTTCACCAATACAGGTAATCATTGAGTTATGAATATAATGGAGCCCCTCAATTACATTTGTAACTCGAGGATTTGTAGGAATTAATCATGTAACTTGAACGTGATCACTCCCTGCTTTTGGCCATGCATTCAATTATTGAATGTGCGAGTAGTTAACTGCACATGAATCTTGGTAGGGAGGGCCATTGGGGGGGGGGGGGCTAGTGATGGAACACGCCACCCACTTAAGACACACAAGGCCTCCCGGACCCACTGAAATATATCATGGTCCCCACAATTTCTTCCCTCCCCTCACACCAGTTCATTTACCTTGCAAAGTTCTAGCAAGTTGTTTCCTTCCCACCCTTTCTTTCCCAAGCTCCACTCGTACTGGCAAAGGCTTTTTGAAAAGGGTTGCTGAAGACTATAAGGGATGCAATTTCCCTGCAGGCTTTAGCAAGAAAATGGAAAGCAGAGGGAAAGCCTGAAGGACGCAAGCCTTCCTTCCATTTGCAAAGCCTTTGCTGCAGATCTCGTCCGGCCTCAATTTGCAGAGAACAGAAGCCTAAAGTATTGTGAGATCATGCAAGATCAGTAGCACAAAATTTCACGTTTTGATCTCGCATGATCTCACAGTACTTTAGGCTTCTGTTCTCTGCAAATGCACCCAAGGCCTGAAGCAATAAAGCAGGCAAAGAAACAGTGCAGAGAAGAGATCTTTGCAGGGTGAGGCTCCACAGGTGGAGCAACTGTAAAGACCTGGCTGGGAGTATGGGGGAATAGGTAGGGTAGATGTTGCAGCACCTCTGCCATCATTCATAAGTTTGAATGACAACCATGGTTCTGCAACATTTGTAGCTTTGGGACTGGGTCAGTGGTGGGTTCCTAATGGTTCAGACTGGTTCAGCTAAACCACTAGTGGTTTGGCGGCCTGGGTTGCTGGAACCTGCAGCAACCCAGGCCTGCCATACTTCCGAACCAGTTCTCTTGGCGGCGCCATAGGCTCTGCCATCTTGTTTTTTGCTTCTGCGCATGCATAGAGCAATTTTTATTGCACTGTGCATGCGAGCACAGAATGAGCAAACCAGCTGTGGTGACTGCTGGAACCCACCCCTGGACTGGGTCCTAAGTACTGGGGAGGGCTGAGTCATAACTTTTAATGGTTGCTAATGGAACTATTGTAAATTGGGGATTATTGTACTGTAATTGATTAGCTGAAAGAATTTCTGAACATTTTGTTATAATTATAGAGGTTGCTTAATTGTGATTGTTGGTTAGACACAATTGATTGGATGCATACAACATACTAAACTATAGCTCATATTTTACAAAACAGTGGCAAACCCACATTATGGTACATAGACCCAACCAGCCAATACAAAAGCACATTTTGTACTAAATCTTATATTCAAAGATCTTGAGAACCATAAATACAATCATAGAATCATAGAGCTGGAAAATTCCAGGTTGGATCGCCCTCTAATGAGTTTCCACCCATTGCTTCTCTCAGGTATTATGAAATATCAAGTAATCCCCTTTTGCTGAAGTATAATTCTTTGAAAGCGTGTGTTTCTTCATCCTGTTCAACTTTATAGGAAATCACGCAGGAAATAATTTATAACTCGCCGCCCCGAGTCCCTTTGTGGTGAGATGGGTGTGGGTTACAAATATGAATAATAAATAATAAACTTTGGCATCTAGTGCACGTAGCATATTAATAAGTTAGTTCTACTGCTAACTGCCACCTAACTATAAAAAAGAAAGAGATTTCCTAAGCATTGCACAAAGGTATGGGCTAGATGAAGGAAAACAAATTAAAATCAAATTTCATTCTATGGATTTAACTATCTAAACTGCTTTAATTCATTAATTAGAGTGAATTTTATAGTGCTTTCTGACATAAACTTGACAAAACAAATTGAAGGAGCTATCACTTTATTTTGTTTGATTACAGTCAAATATCAAGCTATCTATTCTAAGAAAGCTAATATGTGAATGGCACAAAATATAATGAAAAAGTCCAATGGTCACTGTATGTGTGCACAAGTCTCTGTATGTATAGAAACGTAAATACATATACTGTACTCCAATGCATTTTGCAAGTTGGTCTTTCAAAGGCACTGTATAATTGCTCGGACTATATTAGCTTTTTTCAGGATAAAAGAACTATGTATGTTGCTGAAATATGTGAACCAATAATTATAATTTTTTGCTTCATATTTCTGAGTAATGTTGATGATAACTGTACAGGTAAATAATTGATTCTTTAATTAGGATATTGGTTGGTCATTAATAAATAGCTAGTAAATCATGAACTGTCTCATATTAGTGATTTAAAAATTCTTGTTCACAATTTGACTATCTACTTATGAAAGATTTGATTCCAAAATAGATAAAATCTTTGTCTTTCTTCTATTATGGAATGCTCTATGATGTCATGATTGTTGGTAATAAATCCTTTCTTTCCAAAAGGGACTAAAAGCAGAAGAAGAAGAAGAAGAAGGAACTTTCTTGGGTCAGTTTACATATGCCATGGAAGGATTCTTAATTCAAACATTCCAGTTGAAAGTATGTAGAAGTTTTTGGGAAATTTCCACACAATTTTAATAAACATTACTGTTGACCAAGGGAACAGTTGTAGTAATCCATACAGTTAGCGTAACTATATAACTATATATCATCATGATTTTCCATAAGATAAAAAAGAAAAAGGATAGGATCTCTGGATAGGTTAATTTCTTTTTACATTAAATCCCAATTTAGTGCTAAATTAATGAACAGTAAGATGCCTATGTGAAATGCCAGGTTTTTGCATTTCCCTCTTTTTTGCCTGGGCAGAATAAGAGATTATTAGAATTTTACTTTGGCAGATGAGAACCATAGCCACATAGCACCTGTTATCGACCCTTAATATGGTTATTAAGCACCATGGTTAGGTGAACCCATTGTTTGCTACAGGTGTTTTTTGCCAGAAACTTGATGTAAATGGCAGCTTTCTGTAAAAATGTAAATTGACGGCAAGAAGCTGAAACACCTATAAATGCAGACCAGTTTCTCAGTTCCCAAAATGCTGCCATGTGACCATGGGGTGTCAGCTGTCAGAACTCCAGGACTGCCTATAAATACTTTTTGGGTTCCATTTTAATTTTGAATGATTGCAAAGCGATCAGTTTTAAGTTGAGGGCTACATACATAGGAGTGTATATAGATTACAATGATATAGGAATAATTCAAATAAATAAATACTGTTTTAATTCAGACCATGAACTGTTAATGTAAAATTAGAATCTCTAAAATAAATAACTTAAGAAAAATCTTATGTGCTGTATGCATTTTGCTTAGTCTAGTGATTTTTTTAAATAGTTTATTAGATCAGCTGCATTAAACCAATATTTTAACATAACATCATGACTGATATTCCTTCCAATTATATGGAAGGGGAGTGCTTGAGGCAAGTTGTGAATATAGAACTATCCGTATTGTACACACATGCTATTTTTATTTTAATGTTCTGTGCACACTAAACATATTTCAAGAAAAATATATTACCTGTAATTACCTTTAATCACAATAATTAAGCAATGGCAGAATTAAAAAAAATCTCTCTCTTTTTCAGAATGAATCTTTTGAATTGATGAGATATATAAAGCTGAAAGTAATAAACAACTGGGGCCATCCTAAGTATACTTGCATTTATCGGCTTAGAGTGCATGGAAATCCAAGTGCATCTAAGAATTCTGTAGATGACCATGCTAATAAAGGATGAAGTGATAGCAGCCCAATGACAAATTATTGTAATTTTGCCAAGCTTCTCATTCTAAACTAAAATGAAGAAATGTATTCTAAGAAGCCGATCTTTTCTTTTTAGTATATTATAGTATAGCATACACTGTATGGCGTATTATGTATAGTATTTTGTAATAGTATTTCTGGTTCTATTTCTATTATGAAATATAGGTAATCCTTGACTTATGACCACAATTGAGCTTAAATTTTCCATTGCTAAGCAAGATATTTGTTAAATGAATTTTGCCCCATTTTACAACCTTTCTTGCCACAGCTGTTAAGTGACCTACTGCAGTTAAAGTATTAACACGGTTGTTAAGTGCCTGTGGCTTCCCCATTGACTTTGCTTGTCAGAAGCTCACAAAAGGTAATCATATGACCCCAACTCATAAATACAAGCCAGTTGCAAAGTGTCCAAATTTTGATCATGTGACCATGGGGATGCTGCAATGATCATGTGAAAAATTGCCACGTAATTTTTTTCAGTGCCGCTATAAGTTCAAATAGTCACTACATGAATAGTTGTAAATCGAGGACTACTTATAGCATAGATTAATAAACAGAATTTTAAATTATTTGTGACTATTGATTGCTTCAGGGAGAGAAATACATGAAAAAATTACCACATAGGAAGACAATAAATTATATTTCTCTGTGGCCACAGGCATTTATTTTCTTTCTGAGAAAAGCAACATAGCTAAAGTTGGCAGTGATCTCTATGGCTGCCCATGTAATTATATACAGTCCCAGCACATACACATGTATTGAACAAAAGTTTTGTAATGAGGAAAGAATGTACTCTTACTGCATGCTTCCTCATAAAAATCATGCTATCCTGGCCTATCAGAGATTTGGGGTCGAACCGGAGGTTTGTGAAGCACAGCTGCAGATGAAGATATGATTTTTAAAGTCTGGCAAATAAACCCCCTTCTGCAACAAACTTCTTTCTTGCAATTTGCTTATCAAAAGACTGAAAGCACTTAAGTTTTATGATCATCAGGAAGCATGAGTAGCAACCCAGTGCTAAAAAGTCATGCCAGTTATTGTTATATTAAAAGGCATTTCAGAAAGATCTGCATTAAAAAAAGTGGGACAAAGTTCTATGATTTAATTATATCTCACATTAAAATAGCTTGGACAGAACATTTGATTATTATGAACTGATGTGATCTGAAAACACCTGGGCTTTTTTCCTTAGTGATCAATGTTCAGTGATCAAATTTACAAGGGTGTTGAACGAAAAGACTTATGACCAGCATCCATACTTAGGACTGTTGCAGCACCCATACAGTCATGTGATTGCGATGAAAACACATTTGCATTTATGACAATTTTAAGCACCCTGAGATCATGTGATCAGCATTTGCAATCTTCCTTGATGGCTTCCCAGAAAGCCAACAGAGAAGCTGGCAGGGAAGATCACAAGCCACTTTCACCAGGGGATTGGCTGTAAAAGGTCTCTCCTGAAATCTAAGTTTGGATTTTCGATGTGGGAACCCCTCTCCCACTCCAAAAAATGAAATATTTTGGAAATATTTAAAAAGACAGAATATTATATTTCTCTAAAGGAGAAATGGAGAAGCATATTTTTAGGGGCAGAAAGCATCCGCCATCTTTTTTTAATAGCCTGCAGCAGATGCCAGCACTTAAGGAAATAAAGAGCTTATTGAAAGAAGAAGCCAACTATCTAGATGGCTTCATTAATAAGCAAAACAAATACTGCAGGCAGAAATCCATTCAAGACAGGGTATTTCAAAACTCCTTGCAGCAAAGTTTGACAGATAACAAAAGCAGAATGATAGGACTAGTACAGCAGCCTCTCACCCAAGATCCAGCACAGGACGAAAGCCATTAGCCACAATAGGAATTGCCCAACACCCTTTCAGAACACAAGCCCCTTCATTGCACAACCCCCATCCCACCTCCCCAGCAGCATTTCAAGACCTGTATAAAAATTCTGGCACTCATCTAACTAATTGTTCAGCTGACCCAGAACTGCAGTCTTTCTGTATGATTCTGTTCAACATTAAACTTTCTGTCCAATCAGCCTCTATTTTATTTTATTCCCAGTTAGAGGAGGAAAAAGGGAAGACAGACTATAGGCAAAGGGAGAAAAAGATTTTTAAAAGTGTTTACTTTTGACTCTTTCGCACAAGAGAAGATAATAACATTACAGCTTCAACTTTTTACTTTTACGTAGTAATATACACTAGCCATTTGTATTACAAGAAATTTAGCTAATCAGCAAAGCCAAAACCAAGTTTCATCTTTTTTCTATCTCAAGTACAAAATCCAGAAGTGGTTTCTAAGTGGAAACAAAATTAAAATGTTATTTGCTTTGAAGCAATCAATTTGACCATCTCTGCTTTTTCTTTTCCTTTATAAACACAAAACTACATTTGCGCTTTCTTACATATATCAGACTGGAAAAATTCATCTTGGCACCAATAAACACATTAAATTTAAGTCACTCCCTCCAGCTTATTCTCAAAAACTAAAATCATTTTCTTCTCTGAAATGCGTATCAATCTATTATAAAAGTTTCTTTTTCTTAAGGGATTCTCAACCTTGTTAATATCCATGAATAAAAAATACCAAATTTGAGAGGAGGACTGGGCCCAAAAAAGAAAGTCAGATCTTTGATTATTTAAACCATCAGCTCTTAAAACACATTATGTGCTGGAGTCATTGAAAGGCTGGAGAATTTAATTGTTCATTTCATCTTAAGTCTTTCTGGTGTACAGGATTGTGATAATTTTGTAGATCACCTTATCTCTTCTTATGAAATTGTAAAGGAAAACACTGAAATAATATTAAGTGCTTTGAACACTTAAAGGGTGTGTGTGTGTGATAAAAAAGATGAAACAAAAGCCCAGAATACTTTTTTAAAGATATCTTATAGAGTGGAACATATTCAGGGTAAATAAGGGTATGTTTTAATGCTATGTTAACTATGACCACAGTAGCGTAGCCAATTTTGATTACATGCTGTTATCTAGAGTATGCGCTTGGTTTTGCACTCCAGATAGTAAATAGACTTCAACTTCTCCAGGCTGGTTAAAGGAGAGGCTGCGAGAACGGTTCATGCACACTCACAACTGACCTTGCTTGCTGATTTTCTGTCTGTCTATCCATCAATGCATCCATCATCGCGCGCTCTCCCACTTTCTGCCTTTATTATTTATTTATTTATTTATCAAGCATGTACAAGATAACAAGTATAGGCATGAACATAATTTTTTGTAAGTAACAAGTGGTGAGGATACATAATACTTCTTCCTTGTTTTATATTTTCCCCGCAACTCTGTGAATGGGTTGGGCTGAGAGACAGCCCAAAAACACCCAGCTGGCCTTCATGCCTAAGGTGGGACTAGAACTCACCATCTCCTGGTGATTGGCCCAAAGTCACCCAGCTGGCTTTTGTGCCTAAGGCAGGACTAGAGCTCATTGTCTCCATCTTTCTAGTCTGCTGCCTTACCAGCACACCAAATTTCAGTTTTTTTGGTGTTGGGACTTAATTTGGCAGGCCCTGAATCTGCCAAGCAGCCCTATTCTCTCTGGTATTGTGTGGATGAGTGTAGCAGAGCCAACCTAGGTGATGCCTCCTTCCATGCAGGGTTGTCGAGCTGACAAGCATTCATCAGGGCAGCTCTGATGTTGCCAAAGAAATGAAAGGCCTGGTGGAGAGCAGAGGTCTCCGTGGTCATTATGCTTCAAATCCAGGAATGGAAGACTTCAACTTCAGCTTCCTGAATTTCCCAGCCAGCTGGCTGAGTTATTCTAGGAATTGAGGTCCACAGGTCTTGAGGTTGGCAGTTTGGACTAGATGGTCTCAAAGCTCCTTCCATTCTGTGATAGCTGTGATTCAGGGAGTCCTTAACTTATGGCCACAATTGAATCCAAAATTTCCTTTGCAAAGGCAATTGTTAAGCAAATTTTGCTCTGTTTTATGACACTTTTGCCAGTTGCTAAGTGAATCACAGCAGTTAAGTGAATCACATAGTCATTAAATGAATCTGGCTTCCCTCATTGACTTTGCTTTTCAGAAGCCAGCGGAGGTTACAAATGGATGATCACATGACCCGCGACACTGCAACTGTCGTAAATATGAGTCAGTTGTAAGCATCTGAATTTTGATCACCAGGATGCTGTGATGATTGTGTGAAAATTGGATAGCCTTTATTGTCATTATACATCATTTATGAGGTGGATGGATGGACTCACAAAGCTGTAGGTGTGAGCTTAAATGGACTCCAGAGGATGGTAGAGAACAGGTCTGGAGGAATGTTGTCCATGGGATCACGATGGATCAGCGATGACTTCACAACTAACAACAACAACATGTATATAACGAAAATGGTCATAAGTCCTTTTTTAATGCATTGTAATTTTGAATGGTCGCTAAACAAATGGTTGTAAGCAGTGGTGGGTTGCAGGCAGTATGCCCCGGTATCGGCATACTGGAGCCTGTCCGGAGCACCAGGTACTGTTCTGGTACGGTGCTCCAAAGGGCCTGCCCGCCCGCCTGAGCGCCTTAGCGGTCTTTTGAGTCTTAGGCGCTTCTGTGCACAGCACATAGAGCACCTCCACGACGCTCCATTGAGCAACTGGAGTGTCGCGGAGGCTCACAGAAGCACTAAGACACATGCGCGTGCCCATGTGGACACTGCTGGGCCGGTCCAACTGTACCGGTTGGAACAGGATCCAGAGCCCGCCACTGGTTGTAATTGGAGGATTATCTAGTTTTTTTCTTGCCAGCAACATGAGGGCAGCCACACTGCTTTCCTAACTCAGCTAATGCAATCAACAGGGCTTCCATGTCTTCTGCTCTTCCTGCAGCTGCAGAGACAAGCTCCCACAGTATGGGGACTCTGACCCACAGAGTCGCAGGTTGGAGGGTTCTAATCCTCTAAAATCCATTGGCAGTAATGGGTGCTGGGCCTGCTTGAGGTACTTTAAGAGGACAACCTATTCTCCAAAGCACCAGAGGGCAGGACAAGATGGAAACAATGGATGGAAACTAATCAAGGAAAGAAGCAGTCTGGAAGCAGCAGGAGAAACTTGCTAAAAGTTAGGGCAATTAGCCACTGGAACAGTTTGCTTCAGATGTTGTAGGAGCTTCATCACTGGAGATTTTAAAGAAAACACTAGACAGTCACTTATCTGAAATAGCCGATAACCAAAGTTCCTTCCAAACTTTATTATGATTAGGTTATGCTCTCTTCGAGCCCCCCAGTTGTTGCTGCTGCTAGCCAGTCGGAACGGCGAAAACTTTCCTGAAAACTCCTAAACCGGGTGACTCCAGTCATCTTTTTTTTCTTTTAAAGTGTGTAACCTTTCCGGATCGCCAGTGAACAAAATAAAGGAAAGTGAAACAAAAATGGAGGGAGGGGTGGCGTCGTTGGCAGCGACCCCTTGTTTGGTTTCCAGGTTTCACCGCAGATCGGGGTCCCCAAACATGCTGGCTGGAGAATTCTGGGAGTTGAAGTCCACAAGTCTTAAAAGTTGCCAAGTTTGAAGACTTCCGTAGAGGGAAGAAAATGATAAAAAGCGTTCGCAGGATCAGAAATTGGCCTTTTGACGGATCTGCGACATTCCCGATTCCCACTTAATTGGGTTGGCCGTGAGAGAGATTACGAAACCGATTCCACTAGTTCAAATGGGGAAAGAAAAAGAAGAAAAAACGCCATCGCGGGACAAGAACTCTGTGGTTATGTTTTTGCATAAACTCCCCGCGACCTGCCCCTAAGACGCTTAAGACGGGAACCGGAAGTGCCCTTTCCACCCTTTTTTCTCTATGGTTGATTGGCAGAAGGGGCGAGCGGGAGCTTGGAAGCTGAAGACGCTGCTGTCATGCGTTTTCGAGCGAAGATTATAGACGTGGGATGTCTCAATCATTTCAGTCGTGAGTAAAGCGCATGAAAATGGCTGCTGCTCAGCTGGAAAGAAACAAAAGCATTGGAAAGAGCGCACTCGGCTTTGCCTACCCTCCGTAGTTTCTTTCGACCGACTGTCTGCCCGGTTTCAGTTTTTAAAGAGCGGCGCTTCTTTCCTATCAAAAGAGCGGGCTTCCTCAGTATAAAGGTCTTCAAGGAAAATACCACGCCTTCTGCTGGGAATGGAAATAGAAATGTGGCTGTTGATTAAATGAAATAAAAGTGTTTCATTTATTTGGCGGTCCATCTGTTTGTTCCATACTACCGAGGCGGCTAATTTTTATTTATTTATTTTTCGCATTTGTATACCGCCCTATCTCCCTAGAGGGACTCAGGGCGGTGCACAGAAAGTAAAAAAGGTAGTACACACAATGACAATATAAAAGTTAAAAATAGATTAAATATAGTGGGTCTGTGCTAAAAATTATACTAAAAGCAATTAAAATTATTATAATCGGGATGATCGCCCCGTAGCTGTCAATTGAATTGGATTAAATCAAGCAGATACATATTCTTTCCAGTGATTTGCTTCCCAGAGTGTGCTAAGCTCGAATCAAAGAAGCCATATGAATACTCAGACAATGTGTGTAGTACAGGAAGAATTTCATGTTTTCATTCTGCCCTTGGAGAGGTAAAAAATTACAGGGAAAATAAAAAAAGTGGGAATTTACAGGGATACTTCAAAAGTTGCAGCCTATCTGTAATGAGTCTATTAGTACCTCAAAGACTCATTAGTTATCTCAAAGACTCTCCTTTTATTCCCCCGTGATTAGCAAACATTGAGTGAGATATTAAAAAATACTTGTTAATTATGTCAATAAAACCAGTTATAAAAATTCAGTCACAATTGCACATAGGTAAATAACTGAAAAACTATTACAGTGATTATACATTTGCTCCAAAGCTTCTTTATTAATCTTACAGAAGTGATGTTCATATTTTAGTGATGAGATATTACTGGAGTCCAGTAATTTTTGATGCAATGTCCAAACTAATCCTTAATTATGCCTGTTTGGTAATGAAGTTTTATTTATATTTTTGTTCCTATAATAGATGTTCTATTATACAGAGATATTAATAATGTTGTAAAATGTACTGTCTTGACAGGTGTGATAACCACAATTGCCAAATTAGCTAAAACCTGTATCCTGCGGCTTACTTTGGATAAACTTTACTTCATCCTCAGTGACAAAGTGGCAAATGGTGGTGTTAGCATGTGGTGTGAGCTTAATCAGGTAAGAGTCCACGGGTGAAAAATAGTAAAACCAGCCAACTATGAAGTGCATTTGATTTAAATTAGAACTTTATAATAAGCAAAGAGTTATATGTTGTTTCATTGTGATTACTTGCTCGTAACAAAGAAGTATGTGTGTTGTAAAGCTGGGGTCCCCAAATTTTTTTGCACCAGGGACCGGTTTCATTTTAAAGAAAATTCTGCGGACCAGCTGAGTGGCTCAGCAGTCATGTGACTGGGTGGGCGTGGCCAACTTGGAAAATGTGAAACTCACTTAACAATGATCTTGGTTAGCAACCAAACTTTTGGCCTCAACTGTGGTCATAAGTTCTTTCTTTCTTTCTTTCTTTCTTTCTTTCTTTCTTTCTTTCTTTCTTTCTTTCTTTCTTTCTTTCTTTCTCTTTCTTTGTCTCTGTCTCTCTTTCCCTTTCTCTCTCTCCCTATTTCTTTCTTTCTCTCTTTCCTTCTTTCTTTCTTTTTCTTTCTTTCCCTCTTTCTCTCTTTTTCTTTCTCACTCTTTCCCTCTTTCTTTCTCTTTCTCTCTTCCTGTATCTTTTTCTGTCTCTTTCTTTCCTTTCTGTCTGTCTTTCTCTCTCTCTGTCTGTCTTTCTCTCCCACTTTCTTTTTCTTTCTTTCTCTTTTTCTTTCTCTCTCTCTGTCTCTCTCCTTCATCTGCCCATCTCTGTCACTCAATGTGTGTGTGTGTGTGTGTGTGTCTGTCTTGCATTCACTCAATCACTCATTCTGTGTCTCTGTCTATCTTTCTCTCCCTCCCTCCCTCTCTCTGTCTCTCTATGTGTGTCTGTCATCGTCGTCGTCGTCCCCAGCCTCCTCAGCCCGCCCGCCGTGCTTGGTCGCTCGTTCGCTCGATCAGGCTCCGTGGCTGGGTAGGAGCCGGGCCGCAGGGCTGGAGAGGAGGAGGAGGGAGGAGGGGGCAGCCCATTGGGCAGAGCGCGCGGGAGAACTCAGGAGGATGGTGGGGGCTCTTCCTCCACCCTCATCGATGGAGGGACTCCTGGGCGCCGCCGGAGCAACCCTCCCTACGGCCGCCAGTTCCCTCCCCCGCCCGCGGAGCCTCCGCAGCCCCTGGAAGAAAACGAGTGGCCGGCATGCCAGCAGGGGAGGCTCCACGGGGGGGGAGGGAATCGGTGGCCGGTAGGGAGGGTTGCTCCGGCGGCGCCCAGGAGTCCCTCCGTCGACGAGGGTGGAGGAAGGTGAATTGACTCATATTTGATATTGCTGTTTCTGTTTGCAAGCTTCTCACTATGAGTGTAGGTCAGCGATCTGCAACCTTAAACACTCAAAGAGCCATTTGGACCCATTTCCCACAGAAAAGAAAACACCGGGAGCCACAAAACCTGGGTGGGTTTGGCCAACTCAGCATCACTACCACTCAGTCACATGACCCCTCCAGCCATGCCTACCCAATTCTGTGGAAAATCTCTCTCCCTCTCTTCTCATTTCTGTTTTTCTCTCTTTCCCCCCCTCTCTCCCCCTCCCTGTCCCCTCTCTTTTTTCTTTCTCTTTTTCTTCCCTTCTCTCATTTGTTTCTTTCTCTTTTTCCCCTCTCTCATTCTCTCCCTCCATCATTTTGACAGACACCCAGTGTAGATAAAGCAGAGAGGGGAAGATTACTGGAATTGCCTCAGCAACCAAAAGTGACATTATGTGTTTCCTACTACCAAATAATGCAAGTGCTGGGTGCTCATAAAAGAACTTAAATGCTTTTAAAAACAAAAACAAAAATCAGCATGATTACACAAAGAACTTTCTGATAAACTGAAAGACAAAAACAGTAAGTAAAAAAAAAATGGAAAGAGACATAACTAAGGCAGAATACCAGTTTATAGGCCAAATCTGCAAAGATGAAGTCAGGAAAGCTAAGGCTCAAAATGAAGTAAGCCTTGCAACAAATGACAAAAAAATACAATTTCTTTCAACATATTAAAAAAGAAAAAAGTCAAGGAAACAATTGGTCCAATAATGAGAGAAGATAGCAAAGAAGTAATGGGCAATGGAGAGAATCCAGAACTACTTAATTCATTCTTTGCATTTGTCTTCATGCAGAAAGATAATACAACCCAGCCTATCAAAAATATAGACTGCAAATACAAATAGAAATAAGAAAATGATAAGAAACATCTGTCTGATCTAGATGAGTTCATATTAATTGGACCTGAAAGATTACATCCCAGAGTTCTAAAGGAGTAGCAGATATGATCTTAGAATCATTGAACCATACTTTTCAAAGATTCTGGAGAATCAGGGAACTACAAGAGGACTGGAAAAGAACTGATATGGATCCCACCTTCAAAAAGGAAAAAAATAGATCCAGGAAACCAGAAACCAATCATCCTAACATCAATATTTGGGAAGACATGCAACAGATCTGTGAACATCTAGAAGCAAGCAAAGTTATAACCAGAAGCCAAAATGGGTTTGCCAAAAACACCATGCTAAACAAAGGTTATTTCATTCTTTGACAAAGTGACTAAATAGATGGACCAGTGAAATGTAATGAACATAGAATACTGGGATTTCAGTAAGGCATTTGACAAAATAGACTAGAACCTACTTCTTGGTAAGCCCCCCCAAAAAGTGGGATACACAGCATCATCACCTGATGGATTTATAACTGACTGGCAAATCACACTACTTATGTAGTCCTTAATGGAACTACATCTACGTGGAGGGAAGTAAGCATTGGGGTATCCCAAGGTTCCATCTTAGCCCCAGTACTTTTCAACATCTTCATAAACTATTTGGATGAGGGAATAGAAGGGGAACTTGTCAAATCTGCAGAAGACACTAAACTGGCAAAAATAGCCAACACCCCAAAAGATATGTTCAAGATCCAGATAAACCTTGATGGACTTTCACAAAAAAGCCAACACAATCTTAGATTGCATTAATGGAGGGATAGAATCAAGATCACATGAAGTATTAGTACTGCTTTATAAAGTCTTATCACACTTAGATCACACTTAGAATACTGCACCCAGTTTTGATCTGTGGAGCTGCGGGTGATGAAACGCCGCAAGAGATGCCTAGAGAGAAGATGGAGGGCTAGCCGCTCTGAATCTGACCGGACACAGGTAAGAGCCCATTTACGGACTTACATTGTGGCGCTGAGAGTGGCCAAACGTCATCATTGTGCCACTCTCATAGCATCCGCAGAAAACCGCCCTGCCGCCCTGTTTAGGGTGACCCGCGACCTCCTTCAACAGAGGGAACGGGAAGCCCCGCTACAGGGTAGAGCAGAGGAATTTGTGATTTTTCTGCAGGAGAAAACCGCCCAGATACAGAGTGAGCTAACCCCCATTCATGACCCAGTGGGATGCCACGAGAGAGATCTTGTTTGGGAGGAGTTTGACTCCGTTACTTCCGAGGATATGGACAGGCTACGTGGGCGACTGCGAGCCACCACATGTTTATTGGACCCGTGCCCCTCCTGGCTTGTACTGGCATCCTGGGAGGTGACACGAGGCTGGCTCCAAGAGGTTGTCAACGCATCCTTGAGTGAGGGTTCCTTGCCTGCCTCCCTAAAAGAGGCCATGGTGAGGCCCCTCCTCAAGAAGCCCTCTTTGGACCCAGCTCTTTTGAACAACTACCGTCCAGTCTCCAACCTTCCCTTCTTGGCGAAGGTTGTTGAGAGTGTGGTGGCACAACAGTTTCCCCGTCACCTGGAGGAAGTTGACTATCTAGATCCGCGCCAGTCCGGCTTTCGGCCCGGGCATAGCACCGAGACGGCATTGGTCGCGTTGGTAGATGATCTCTGGAGGGCCAGAGATGGGGGATGTTCCTCCATCCTGGTCCTATTAGACCTCTCGGCGGCTTTCGATACCATCGACCATGGTATCCTATTGCATCGGCTGGGGGGGTTGGGGGTGGGAGGCACCGTTTTACGGTGGTTCTCCTCCTACCTCTCTGGCCGATCGCAATTTGTGCGTGCAGGAGAGCAGAGGTCGACCCCGAGACCCCTCACATGCGGGGTGCCTCAGGGGTCGGTCCTCTCGCCTCTCCTGTTTAACGCATACATGAAGCCGCTGGGCGAGATCATCCGTGGTTTTGGGGTAGAGTACCACCTGTACGCTGATGACACCCAGCTGTACATATCTACCCCAAACCACCCCAACGATGCCGTAGCGGTGATGTGCCAGTGCTTGGAAGCCGTGCGGATCTGGATGGGAAGTAACGGACTTAGGCTCAACCCGACCAAGACCGAGTGGCTGTGGTTTCCGGCTGCCCGGTTCAACCAGCTCTCTCCAACGCTGGCCATAGGGGGCGAACATCTTGCCCCTGTGGATGGGGCGCGCAACTTGGGTGTCCTCCTGGATACCCGGCTGTCCATGGAAGATCAAGTGACAGCCGTGGCCAGGAGGGCGTTTTACCAGGTTCGCCTGGTACGCCAGTTGCGCCCCCTATTGGATCGGGACGCCCTTCGCACAGTCACTCATGCTCTCGTGACATCCCGACTGGATTATTGCAACTCTCTCTACATGGGGCTCCCCTTGAGGTGTACCCGGAGGCTTCAGTTGGTCCAGAATGCAGCCGCGCGAGCAATTATGGGCACCTCTAGGTTTGCCCATGTAACACCGCTCTTGCGCGAGCTGCACTGGCTACCTGTCGTCTTCCGGGTGCGCTTCAAGGTGTTAATTACCATCTTCAAAGCGCTCCATGGCTCGGGACCTAGCTACCTGCGGGATCGGATCCTGCCCCATACATCCTCACGGCCGATTCGCTCCCACAGAGAGGGACTTCTCCGGGTGCCGTCCACTAGACTTTGTCAGCGGGCGACGCCCAGGGGAAGGGCCTTCTCTGTGGCGGGCCCAGCCCTCTGGAATGACCTTCCCCCCGATATCAGGACAACTACGGACCTCCGCTCCTTCCGCTTAAAATTAAAGACTCACTTTTTTCGTCTGGCCGGCCTTGGGTAGTCTCTTTTTAGGTTAGGGTTTTTTTAGGGGTAATTTTTAGTTTATAGGTTTTAGCGCAGGATTTATTTAATTTATTTTTAATTCTGTATTTTGTACTTGTCTGTGTTTATTTGTATTTTTAATTGCCTGTGCCCCGCCTCGAGTCCCCTCGGGGAGAGAGAGCGGGATAGAAATTAAATTATTATTATTATTATTATTATTATTGATCACCATATTATAAAAAAGACATAGAGACTCTGTAAAGAGTGCAGAAGAGAGCAACAAAGATGACTAGGGGGATGGAGGCTGAAATGTGAAGAATGGTTGCAGGGATTGGGTATGTTTAGTCTAGAGAAAAGGACTAGGGGTGATATAGCAGTGTTCCAATATTTGAAGCGCTGTCAGAAAGAAGGGAGGTCAACCTATTTTTCAAAATACCAGAAAGCAAAACAAGAAACAATGAATGGAGAGGAGCAAGTTAGAACTAAGGAGAAATTTCCGGATAGAACAATTAATCAGTGGCACCACTTGCCTTCAAAAGTTGTGGGCGCTCCATCACTAGAGACTTTTAAGAAGAGACCATCATTTGTCTGGAATGGTAGAGTCTTTTCCTTTAGGCTTGACTAGAACAGTGTGCCAAACTGGCAGCCTGTGGGCCAGATTCCTCACACCCATCCCAGCTCTGCGAAGGGGAAAACGTTGCAAAACGTCATCTGATGGCAACATGACACAGTGAATTTGACACCCATGGACTGGAAGTTCTAGGTCTCCAAAGTCTATTCTAACTCTTACTCTTTTATTTGGAGAGACACTGATTATGTAACAAAGTCCATGTAATTATGTAAAAATTCTGAATGTAGCAGTAAATCATGCAAGCAATGATAGCATAATGTAGGTTTAATTTAAAGCAGCTTTCTTCTCCCATTCTTAATTGTCTCCAGATGGTAGCATTTATTTCTTGTCACTGCAGATTAGTAGCATATCAGCAGAAAATTCAGAGGGAAGCTGATGGTCAGTGACTTGTATTTTATACATCTCTGACCTAGAGATTTATTTAATCTATGCATCTGCCATCAAAGTGGTGTTGAATATTTTATTTATTTAATATATGGCATAGGGTTGAATAAAATACAGTGATTAGAATTCTTTTTTGTTCAAACTGAATGTTTTATATGAAAAAAAATAGCTTCTGTTAAAATATAGAAAGGATTATAGTCAGGATCTATAATATTTTGTTGTGAGACTATGTACTGTATATTGGAAGAGTCTTAACAAATGAAAGTTAATAATTTTTTCATGTGTATTGTTTGCTTAGTTAGCTATTATATGCTGTGGATTGTTATTATCTGATCTGTTCATAGATGTGTGTGAATTAATGCTTTTGACCATACTGAACTTGCTTGATAGTTCATACAAGTAAAGTCGCAGGATTACATTCATGACTATAACAGCTACCTTACTTATACTTACTTAATTTTGAGAAAAAAAGAAAAAACTAAATACTTTTAAATAAAGCCCAATATTACTAGCACTAATCTTATCAGTATCTCTGCTTTCTAAAATTGTTGTAGATGAACTTCTTTGATGAATTCCAGATTGAGGGTGTCTCTGCAGAAAATAATGAAATTTATTTAGAACTGGCACCTGAAAACCTTTCCAGGGCTTTTAAAAGTGCTCAGAATGCCAAGACAGTGAAAATCAAATTGACTAATAAACAGTGTCCTTGCCTTACAGTAGCCATGGAGCTGGTGAGTAGAGAATTATTCTATGTCTAATGTTAGTCTTCCTATCAAAGGAGAATTGCAATGTATTCAAATGCTTGGTCAATAATACAATGTAATAAAAAGTGTAAATGCTCATGACACAATAACTTCTTTCAGCATAACTTTTACTCAGGGGGATCTTCATATTGTTGAACATTCTGATATGGTTATCCCTGATATTGTGGCATTTTAGCTCTTTGAAGTCCCCAGGTTCACTATCTAGTATGAAAGTGGAAGGAAAATAATAGCTTTCAGATCAGCTAAATTATGGTACTGAATACTTGGTTACCTCTGCATGAGGATTAGTTTTGGGGTTTTACAGTTCGCACAAACCATGTAAAAAATGACAACATAGACTCAAAGGAAATCTGTTGCTTGTTACTTCTGTATGATTTAATTTCTTAAACAACAGAGATCTGCATGTTAGGATTCAGGAAGCTGCTGTGGCCTAGAAGTAGAGCTCTTGCCTCACAAGCAGGAGGTCGTAAATTCAATCCTAGGCACATGTAGGGTCTCCTGCTTGGGCAGGGGGTTAGACTAGATGATCCGCAAGGTAGCTTCCAACTATGTTACTCTGTTAAAGCTATGAAGAAGTGAATAGTGGGTTCAAAACACATTTTGTACTGTAAGCAAAATTGTCATTTAAGTTTCCAGGTAGCAGTCATTTCAAATTTAATAGCCAGGACATTGAAAGTTGATTTGTCTAAACTTTTGACCCAGGCAAACATTCAGAAGAAAATGATTAAGGGTGACAATGTTTCATTGTAACTATCCACACATGATAACTTTATGGTACCAATTTTCAGAGGCTTGAAGTCATGGTGTTACTTGCAGTTATGAAGGAGTTTTTTTCTGGTATAAAATGGATGTTGCAGTGAAATGTGGTAATTCTTTAAATAGTCAAAAATGGTCATAAAGTTTGGTTATATGACCAAATTGGTCATATAAAGTTTCTTTCTTTCAGCCTTCCTTGTCAACCAGTAGCCGCATTGTGACTCATGACATTCCTGTAGGAGTTATCCCTAGAAAACTGTGGAATGATTTCAGAGAACCCAGTGTGCCCAACTTCGATGTAAGTAACTTAATTTTCAAAAAATTGAAACTAGATTTAAAAACAGTTTTATTTTGTTTCTTCTAAAATTTCTTGTTACATTTAGGCTTTATTGTAGCAAATTTCTTTGTTTCTGATATTTAAAACAAATATCCTTTTTGTTCTTAGCATTTATGTTGTATAATTTGATACCAATGAACATTTTTAACTGGGGTCTTTCCAATATTTTTTATGATTTTCACATTGAATTTTATGCATTATCTCCATGCAACAGATTATAAAGGTACTTTCAAATGTAAGATTGTAATTCAGTCCAAGGTTTAATTCCACAAAACATTACAGATGACACTGAAAAGTAGCTTGAAATCATGAACCAAATTAATCATAGTCAAAATCATGGCAAAAGGACAAAACAAAAGAATCTCAGACATGGAAGAACTATATTTGTTATGTTTAAGATTCCCTACTACAAGCCAATTCTCAAACACGGGGTATAGAAACCCTTGCATTACTCAGTTGATGTAGTTAATACCATATTTTTCGGTGTTTTGAAGAGGCAATTTTTTTTAAAAAAAGTAGGTAGGTAGTGGGATAGAGAGAGAGAGAAATACAGTAGGTAGG
This sequence comes from Rhabdophis nuchalis, assembly GCA_039707465.1. Lineage (NCBI taxonomy): Eukaryota > Metazoa > Chordata > Lepidosauria > Squamata > Natricidae > Rhabdophis > Rhabdophis nuchalis. The sequence continues at coordinate 106,796,043 of CM077647.1, read as the reverse complement.
TGGGGGAGAGAGAGTAGTTAGGTAGGTAGATAAATGGATAGAGAGAGAAATATATATAGAGAGAAATACAGTAGGTAGGTAGGGAGAGAGAGTGTAGATAGGTAAGTAGGTAGGTAGAGGGATAGAGAGAGAAATATATAGAGAGAGAGAAATACAATAGATAGGTAGGGGAAGAGAGAGTAGGTAGGTAGGTGTATAGGTAGATAGAGGGAAAGAGAGATAGAAATACACTAGGTAGGTAGGTTGGGAGAGAGAGAGAAGTAGGTAGAGGGATAGAGAGAGAGAAATAGAGAGAGAGAGAGAGAAATACAGTAGGTAGAGAGAGAGAGTAGTAGGTAGGTAGATGTTTCCAGGTGTATTTATCCATGTGCTGGAGAAGGAAATCGCTGACAACCTGTAGCACCTAAAACTTTGTTTCTGCTGGCACACCACTTGACCAATCCCTCTAAATAAACAGTTTTCCGAAAAAGGGGGGGGGGGGAGTTTTTGCACTCTGCAAACCTCCCCAAAATGGCCCATTTTTGGCAGAAATGGGCCCGTTTAAAAAAAAAAGCCATGAATAGCCTTGGGGAGGGGCTTGCAGAGTGCTCCTGGGGGGGGGGGGACAAAAACGAGCAAAAAAGATCAGTTTTTCGTGAAAATGGGCCGTTTTTTTTGTAAAACAAATTGTATGCATAACCTTATGGAGGCTTATAGAGTGCTCCTAGGGCCTCGTTTTTTGCTCATTTCTGCCCTTTCCAGCTCCCAGGAGCTGTTTGAAAGCTTCCATAAGGCTATGCACGGCCATTTTGGTGAAGAGGGCTGGGCTTGAGGAGGCAAAAAAATGCTGTATTTGTTGTATAAATATGGTACCTATTGAGCCAGAACTAGAACACACTTGAGTGAGCTTTATTGCCAAGGTGCTTAGCCTGATTCTTCATATGTTCTAGGTGGTTCCTTGGAGTATTGAGACAAGTCTTGATTCTGGCTTAAGTCCTAAGCCAGGCTCAACTTAATTGATGCAGATAGCTAAGAAGAATCCTTCTCTGAGGAGTTGACCCAAACTTAGGCCATGGTGCAACATAAATACTTACTTTGACCCAGAGCAAGTTCATCTAACTCAGTGGAAGTCAACCTGGTCCCTACCCCCCCACTAGTGGGCGTTCCAGCTTTCATGGTGGGTGGTAGGGGTTTTGTCCCATACTGAAGCACTTTCCTTTTTTAAATTTAATTGACTTCCCTACTTTATAAATCACCATTACTGTGGAAGCGATGGGCGGTTAGAAAATTTTACTACTAACAGAGATACAAAAGTGGGTAGTAGGTATAAAAAGGTTGACTACCCCTGATCTAACTTACTGCAAGAGGAGGTTTTTAAAGTTGGCTGGTCTGCCCTTCCCTATATCTAGAATTCTGATTTGAAGAATGATGTTTAGTTTAGTTTAGTTTAGTTTAGTTTAGTTTAGTTTAGTTTAGTTTAGTTTAGTTTAGTTTAGTTTAGTTTATTGTCATTGCACATCGTACAACAAAATTAAATGGCATCTTCAGTGTACATTATAACTATAAAAATCAAAACACAAAAACACATCCTTTACATGCTATATAATTGAAATTAAAAACCCGATATTGCATTAATATTGCACTATACCATAGAATTCAATATAGTTACTGCCCTGGGATAGGAGCAGTTTTTCAGCCTATTTGTCCTTGTTTTTATTACCCTGTACCGTCTGCCAGATGGTAATAGTTTAAAAAAAGGGTGCCCAGGATGAGATGGATCTTTAAGAATGTTTTGAACTTTCTTAAGGCAGCGGGAGCTATAAAGCTCTTCCAAAGAGGGGAGAGGGCAACCAATGATCCTCTGGGCAATAACGTTAACCCTCTGGAGCACCGTTCTATCGGCCACTGTGCATTTGGCAATCTATAGATAGGTGCAGTAACTTAAAATACTCTCTATGGTGCAGCAGTAGAAGGTCACCAGCAGTTTTTCATTCAGTTGTTGTTTCCTGAGAAATCTCAGGTAGTATAATCTCTGCTGGGCACTTTTGACTACTGCTGCAATGTGAGCGCCTCAGGTCAGGTCCTCTTTTATGATAACCCAGAAACTGGCCACTTGCTCCACTCAGTCTCCATTGATAAGCAAGGGCTGGATGTCTGATCTATTCCTTTTATAGTGCACTATAAACTCCTTGGTCTTATTGGTGTTAAGGACCAAGTTATTGTCTTAACACTACGAAAGCAACTGGTTCACTTCATCTCGATAGGCAGACTCATTCCCCCTCCCACCGGGAGATGAGTTCCACCACTGTTGTATCATTTGCAAATTTAGTAATAGCATTATTAGTAGGAAGAAAAAAGATATATTAATCAGTGTGGCTGATTCAGAGTTTAGCTATAGGGGGTTTTTTGAGTTAAATTTGAGTGAGTTCACCCAAAATCTTATGTTATAATTCAATCATGTGCTGAACTGTAGAATGTCATTTGGTTCTAAATTAGCTTAATTCTCCATGGGATAATATATCATCCTGGAAAGTGTGTCACTGCTGAGATATTCCTAGGTCATCTAGAGTGCTACTGATTTTATTTTGTAGGTCAGTATTTATTTACCTGTGCTGAAGACCATGAAATGTGTTGTGGAGAGAATGAAAAATCTCAGCAGTTCTGTTGTAAGTTACAATATGTTTAATTGTGAAAGCATGTATGGGAAGAGAATTAAATATAATTGAGTTGCATTTCTACTTAATTATTGCAGAATTTTGGGACATATTAAGATGTTCTTTATATAATCAGAAATGGTATAAATAGCTTTCTCAAAATATATAAATATTTTGAAATAAAGCAATCCATTCTAGGTTAGACCATGGTGGGAATAATAAGATATTAATCTTTATTAACATCAACATGGAAATCTATATAGAGATCACCAGTTCTGAACTGTGAAGAAAGGACAGTGAGATTTGCTATTTTTCACAAATTTTGTAATTCATATTACACCCCTATGATAATTGCCTTATTGGCTAAGATATTAATGGTCCAAATGATTTCTGGAGAGTCAGATTTCGCCTTATACTTTGGAGTAGTAACCAAATTGTGAAATGCTAAGAAGATGTTTTGAGTATTCTCCTTCAGAGATTGGCTGATATAATCAATATGGCAAATTATAAAAACATTTATTGGAAGGCTCATAAGACAGTTTATTCTCACCTTTATTCTCAGTTCTTTGTCTACTTTCCCAGGCAACTTAGCATCCTCTCAAAAAAAACCACTTTTCAGCCATGCATCATTTTTATTTTAAAAAAAATGCTATGAAGCCTGAATTGTGGAGATAAAATGAAACTAGTGACTGTTGTTTCAACTTCTCTATCTTTAGAACTACAGTATATGCTGAGGGTAACTCCACAAATACCAAGCATTCAGTTCATGTTTCCATACAGTTTTTATGTTGTACAGTTGTGTTCATAAGCATATGGACTGGAACTGGAAAATGTTATTAATGGTTCTCAAAACTGATTTGTTTCTATGCAGGTAATAGAAGCAAATCTAAATGGAGAGATGGAATTGAAAATAGAAACTGAACTAGTGTGTATTACAACTCACTTTAGAGACCTTGGAAATCCTCCCTGGGGTAAGCATTTTACTTCTTTTGTTTTTCAGATCAGGATTGATTTCACATATCTTTACAAATGAAATTGTACAATGAGGCTAGAAGTATTTTACTGGGAATAAAATCTCATTGAAAAGAGAGTGCTTTATATCTACATATAGCACTATGTTACACTGCTTTGAATCCTCACTTACTATTTCTTTGTCTTCGGTTGCCCCAGCTTTGTTCCAACTGAAATGGCTGTTCCTCTTCTCTGTTAGTTGGGAGGGTGCCTCTGATCAAGGGAAAGAGCTGTCACTCTTCTGCAATCAATGAGGGGTCCCTCCTTTCTTCATCATTCCTCCAGGGTGACTTTAGCTCCTTAGGACTTCCTAACAGAGAAGTATCAGCCGGGATTCGCTGAGCCCCGCTATCCAGTGACCGTCCTGCTGTGACGCCAAACCAGAATATAATATTTTAAATGCTATGGAATTTAGAGCTAAGCTTACAAGTCTGGGTGTAGATAACAAAATACTTTCTGTTTTGAATTTTAGTATCTTGGGATGAGTCTCAAAACTCTACTCACGAAAGAGACCCTATGAATATGGCTGAGGCACGCATTGATATTAAGAGACTTCTCCAGTTCCTTGCAGGGCAGCAAGTCAACCCTACAAAAGCACTGTGTAGTAAGTGTTCCTTTTTGGCTAATTTTTAATCAGTTTAATCATCTTACTTAAAATCATGTAAAATATTTGATAGAAATTGTTATTCTTTTCTATAAAATGAAAGTGTCTAGTTGTTAATTTATTCAGGCTGAACCAATAGTGTTCAATGGCGCGTCAGAATTGCCGTTCCATACAGTTTTGGATTATTGTTGTTGGATTATTATCTAATATTTATAGATTACATTCAATCCTACCTTTATAGTAAATAATTAATGATTCCTTGACTATTTCTCCATGATTTATATTTTTCGCGTTCTTTGATTTAAAAATCTTGTTTTGTTATAGCAAGTACCATGCTCAACTGAAATTCTGAGTTTCCTGTTCACTACTGAGACTGAAATTAATACAATACAATACAATACAATACAATACAATACAATACAATACAATACAATACAATACAATACAATACAATACAATAGCAGAGTTGGAAGGGACTTTGGAGGTCTTCTAGTCCAACCCCCTGCCCAGGCAGGAACCCCTATACCATTTCAGACAAATGGCTATCCAACATCTTCTTAAAGACTTGCAGTGTTGGGGCATTCACAACTTCTGGAGGCAAGCTGTTCCACTGGTTAATTGTTCTAGCTGTCAGGAAATTTCTCCTCAGTTCTAAGTTGCTTCTCTCCTTGATTAATTTCCATCCATTGCTTCTTGTTCTACCCTCAAGGTGCTTTGGAGAATAGTTTGACTCCCTCTTCTTTGTGGCAGCATCTGAGATATCGGAAGACTGCTATCATGTCTCCCCTGGTCCTTCTTTTCATTAAACTAGACATAAACAGTTCCTGCAACCATTCCGCATATGTTTTAGCCTCCAGTCCCCTAATCATCTTTTTTGCTCTTTTCTGCACTCTTTCTAGAGTCTCCACATCTTTTCTACATTGTGGCAACCAAAACTGAATGCAGTATTCCAAGAGTGGCCTTACCAAGGCATTATAAAATGGTATTAACACTTCACATGATCTTGATTCTATCCCTCTGTTTATGCAGTCTAGAACTGTGTTGGCTTTTTTGGCAGCTGCTGCACACTGCTAGCTCATATTTAAATAGTTGTCCACTAGGATTCCAAGATCCCTCTCACAGTTGCTACTATTGAGCAAGGTACCATCTATACTGTACTTATGCATTTTGTTTTTCTTGCCTAAATGTAGAACCTTACACTTTTCACCATTGAATTTCATTTTATTAGATAGTGCCCAATGTTCAAGTTTGCCAAGAGCCTTCTGTATCTTATTCTAAATTATTTTGATCAAGTGCCAAGGAAGGTTTTATAATCTTCCAGTCATGTAGTCCTCAACTTACAGTGGTCCTTTAACAACCATTTGAATGTATGATGGCCATGGAACTGGTGTTTCATAGCTGATAAAGCACCCTTGGCCATTGTAAATAGTTGTACCTCGGGCCGGTCAAGTTTATGACCAGTTGTGTTCCATGGTCATATAACTGCAATTTATGATTATTTTTGCTATCTTTTGGTAAAAAATGCCATTAAAATGAATGGGTTTGATTAACAACTACCATGCTTTCTTTGCAACAACCACAGGAAGGGGTCTAGGACAACTCACCATATCCAACTCACTGTGTCCAATTTGCATCCAAATTGCCATGGGCCAACTTGTCACTGCCAACTCGCTGTGGGACAGCTCACCATGGGGCAAGCCTTTCACTAATTTTGAAGAAATGGTGAAGTAGAATAATTAAAGAAAATATGCAAAAGGACGGACAACATAAAATGTGAATGACAAAAATTAAAATATTTTTAAATTATGTTAAATAATTTCGTTTAATTGTGTTGTGCTGAATTGGCTGTGGTGAGTTGACTGGTGAGATAGCGAAGGTGAGTTGTACCATTCCAGTAGAAAGGCCAGGAAAATACTTCCAACAATATGCTTGCCTTGACATATGACTGTAATGATTTATGAGGAGATTTCTGGTTCCAATTACAGTTGTAAGTAGAGGATGTATGCAGTCTTTATTGAATAGGAAGCACTTGACAAATTTTCATCATCATCATCATCATCATCATCATCATCATCATCATAATCTTTATTGTCATTGTAAAAATTACAATGAAATTGGTTCATGCTTTACATTGGGTTTTGTTATTCTTTAAAATATGGATTTATGTCTTGCAGATATTGTAAGTAAGAGAATTGTTCATTTCATCTTACTCCATGAGGACGTCTCTCTTCAATATTTCATTCCAGCCCTTGCATGAATTGAAAAGTTATTCCGGCTCATATCTTCAAGTTGTTGAAATAGGTTAAAAAGAATGAAGGGAAAGATGCTGTCTGTCTATTAAAAATCCATCTTGTAGCCAATTTACTATTTCTCTCTCTGAGTATATGGAATATTTTTAAAAATCATGCAGAGAATGTGGGAAGAGAATAAGCACAGAATTAAAGATATGACACTTGAATAATTTATTTTTACCTGTTTAGGAATGATGAACTTTTCAAAATCTCATTTTAAGTTACGAAAACACAGATCATTTATGAAACTACTGTCAAATAACTATCTCTGGGAATCTGTGACTTTTAGCAGGAAGGGTGTTTCATACCCAAATTAAGAAAAAAATATTTTGGAAAAATAATGAATTTTTGTCTAATAGATTCAATTAAGCATTGACCTAGATAATTGGGTACTGTTGGGATTTAATGTTTTGATGATGGTATCATACAAATGAAGCAAATAACATCATTCATATTATTTGCCAGACAACAAATGTATTATGTGGAATAAATATATGTTCCAATGTATGCAAAAGGTATAAATTGCAGCAAAAAATGTATACATTGCAATCCTGTCCATTATATCAAACTTTGATTTTAGAAAGCTTATAAACTAAATAAACATATGTAAATTTATAAACACATATCAAATAAACATAGGTAAATCATCATGTAAGATAAATCTATATGGATAGTTATACATATTTATGCATTAAGCTTAAACATTACAAAGTGAAGCAAATAAGGAATAAAATAAACTTTACAATTTGAACTAACAGAAATTCTTGAAATTGGATTTGACAGTTGATTCCTAGATAAGAGTATAATTGTTGTAGATGGCAGTAATGGGCAGATAAAAACAGTTGCATGCCATGGGAGAAAGAAATGAAAGAGAGCTAAAGTTTCAAGCAAAGCTTAAGTAAAATTTAAAATGCAAATGATGAGAAGGAAAGAAAAGGACAGTAAAAGAATTTGTGCTGCATAACAGTTGGACAAAAGCAATGGCGCAGCTTGATGTTTCACAAAGGGGGGAAAGGAGGAAGAAAAATTAAGTTAAAGCAAAGTTAAGTAAAAGTTAAAGAGGAAAAGAAAAAGAAACAACAGGAGGAACAAAAGCAGATGGGGAAAAGGTGGCAGAGGTATACAACTGGTGTTGGGCTCAATTGATGCAGGTGGCATTGCAATCAATATGTACAGTTGATGGCAGAAGTGTTGGACAATATTGCTGACAATTATGGGGACAACTGACCTGCAGCTAGTAGCATTGGCAATGGGTGTAAATGATGACGTATGCAGCAGGGAGTAATGGTGCAAAGTGGTGTGCACAACTGGCAGCAAAGATGCAAGGTAGCAGCTGCAATGAGGTGTTTAGCGTGGAGAAGAAAGAAAAAGTAAAGTTAAAGATGCAAAGGTGGAGAAAGTAGGAGAGAGAAGGAATGGCATCGACTACAGCAGGATGTGCAGCACTATTCAACACTAGCTACAAGAGGGAATTCAACATTAGCCTCAAGAGTGAGCAGATGATTAACTTATAAGTATTATTTCAACATTGGCCTGTAGAAGAAGCAAAAGACCAATTTTCAAAAGAAGGAAAGGACCCAAAGCCAGCTCTCCATTATATACCTTGTCTGATAACATCTTATGTGGCCAGTATGGCCTCCTGCAATTAACAATCTTACTTAGCTGGTATTTACTCAAGGGCAGACCTCATCGCCCTGCGGGAGTCCCCTCTCTCGCAGGTGTGGCCCTGTATTTCATCTAGAGCCCACCTCAATGAGGGATTTATTAATCAAGAGAGGTGGGCGAAACGCAAACTGCGGGGGGTTTTATTTAAATTTTCAAAAAAATGTGCAATTTGGATTTTAGGGGGTACCAGGGTGGAGGGAGGGTTGTCTCAGTCTGGATCCGGGAGTATAACCAGGCCAGCCAGCGGAATTGAGGTGAGGAGGTCCGTCAGGGAGGGGGGGGACAAGGATCGATCCGACAGCTTACCCATCGAATCGGTACAAGGGAGGGGTAGGTATGGTGGGAGCTTACCATCCGCGTGGCAGGCGAGGTCACTGTCTACGGGTGGTCCCACGCCCCAACTCCCTGAGCTCCCCTCACAATCTAGGAGATCAAGGATCCCAGAGCTAGGGCCTTAGGCTGATGCTATGCAACGCCAGGTCCGTGGTCAACAAAGCCCCCCTCATTAATGACCTTGTGTCCGAGGGGGGGCTGGACCTGGTGAGGATTACGGAGACCTGGTTGGGCCACGAGGGAGGACTTCCCCTCGTAGAAATGTGCCCACCAGGTTACTGAGCATTCCATCAGCCACGGGCTCTTGGCAGGGGTGGGGGCGGTAGCGGTCATTGTCAGGGATTGTCTTGAGCTGAGAGAGACCACTGTGCCACAGACTGACGGTGTTGAGTCTCTCTGCGTGAAGTGGGGCCTTGGGAGGCAGATGGGCTTGCTGATTATTTACCTGGCTCCCCGCTATGTAGCAGCAGCCCTGCCAGAGCTCGAGATTATCGCCAAGATGGCGGTTGGGACCCCCAGACTGGTAGTCATGGGGGATTTCAACCTGCCATCGGTAGGCGAGATGTCCGAGGCAGCTCAGGAGTTCATGGCGGCCATGGACCTGACCCAAGTAATTAAGGGCTCCACTCATGAGGGAGGACACACGCTGGATCTAATTTTTGTCTCTGGCCAGTGGATGAGTGATCTAGAAAGAGGGGACCTAGCCATTATATCCCTGTCATGGTCTGATCACTCGCTACTCCGACTCGACTTTCCCACCGCTACAACCCACCGCGGGGAGGCGGAACCAGAAATTCCAAGATGGTTCCGTCCCAGGCGTCTGATGGACCCAGAGAGGTCTGAGACCTTGACCGGTGGCTCGACTGAGGACCTAGTGGTCGCATGGAACAGTGCGGCCGTGGGGGCCTTGGACCGAGTCGTGCCCTTGTGGCCTCTCATGCGGTGCCGACTCTCCCAGGCTCCTTGGTTCTCCAAGGAGCTGAGGGGGATGAAACGCTGCAAGAGACGCCTAGAGAGCAGGTGGAGGTCCACTAATAAGAGCCCATTTAAGGACTTACCTAGTGGCGATGAGAGCGGCCAAACGTAATTATTGTGCCGCCCTCATCGGATCCGCAGATAACCACCCTGCCACCCTGCCGCTCCCTCCTACAACAGAGGCCGTTGGAAGCCCCTCTACAGGGTAGAGCAGAGGAATTTGGAGAGTATCTGCAGGATAAAATCGTTCAGATCCGGACCGAGTTGACTGAGTTGACCTCCACTGAAAATGGTCCGGGGGGATCATCAGAGGCAGGTCTTGAGACAGTTTTATGGGAGGAGTTTGACTCTGTTACTCCCGATGATATGGACAGGTTGTTGAGACGACTAAAGGCCACCCCATGTTTATTATACCCATGTCCCTCCTGGCTTGTACTGGCATCCTGGGAGGTTACACGAGGCTGGCTCCAGGAGATAGTGAGGGCATCTTTGAGTGAGGGGTTCTTGCCATCCGCTTTGAAAGAAGTGGTGGTGAGACCCCTCCTCAAGAAGCCTTCCCTGGACCCAGCGTTGTTAGTAAATTATCGTCCAGTCTCCAACCTCCACTTTCTGGCGAAGGTTATAGAGAAAGTGGTGGCACAGCAGTTCCCTCGTCACCTGGAGGAAATTGATTATCTGGACCTGCGCCAGTCCGGCTTCCGACCAAGGCACAGCACCGAGATGGCATTGGTCGCGTTGGTGGATGATCTCTGGAGGGCTCGGGGTAGGGGTTGTTCCTCTATCCTGGTCCTATTAGACCTCTCAGTGGCTTTTGATACCATCGACCATGGTATCCTATTGCACCGACTGGAGGGGTTAGGAATGGGAGGCACCATTTTACGGTGGTTCTCCTACCTTTGGTCGGTCGCAATTCGTGTTGGCAGGGGGGCAGAGGTCGACCTCGAGGCCCCTCATATGTGGGGTACCTCGGGTCGGTCCTCTCACCACTCCTGTTCAACACCTATATGAAGCCGCTGGGTGAGATCATCCGTGGTTTTGGGGTAGAGTACCATCAGTACGCTGATGATACTCAGTTGTACATCTCTACCCCAAACCACCCCAATGATGCCGTTGAGGTGATGTCCCGGTGTTTGGAGGCCGTACGGATGTGGATGGGGAGTAACAAACTCAGACTCATCCAAGACCGAGTGGCTGGGGCTTCCGACGTCCCGGTATAGTCAGCTTATACCAACACTGACCATTGGGAGCGAGTCACTGGCCTCCGTGGAAAGGGCTCGCAATCTAGGCATCCTCCTAGATTCGCGGCTGTCCATGGACGACCATGTGACGGCCGTGGCCAGGGGGGCCTTTTACCAGGTTTGCCTGTTCGCAAGTTGTGTCCCTTACTAGACCGGGACGCCCTTCGCACAGTCACTCATGCACTCGTGACATCCCGCCTGGACTATGCTAACGCTCTACATGGGGCTCCCCTTGAGGTGCACCTGAAGACTACAGCTAGTGCAGAATGCGGCCACGCGGGGGATCTTGGGAGCCTCACGGCATTCCCATATAACACCGCTCCTGCGCAAGCTGCACTGGCTGCCTGTGGTCTTTCGGGTGCACTTTAAGGTGCTGATTATCATCTTTAAAGCGCTCCATGGCACGGGTCCTAGTTATTTGCAAGACATCCTCCTACCTCACACATCCCTTTGACCGATCCGTTCCCACAGAGAGGGTCTTCAGGTGCCTACGGCCGGGCAATGTCGGCTTGCGACGCCCAGGGGAAGGGCCTTCCCTGTGGCGGGCCCTGCCCTCTGGAACGATCTACCCCCTGATCTTAGAAACATCATGGACCTCCGCCTCTTCCGCCAACACCTAAAGACGTATTTCTTTCACTTAGCTGGCCTGGCCTAACTTCCGAGATTATATCATCGACTGGTTTTAAATTACACAAAGTTTTAACAAGGGTTTTAAATTGATTTTAGCACAGGTATCTCTAATTTAATAGGATTTTATTCAGTCTAGGATGTATTTATTCTTTTGTATTGTTTTATTGTGCTTTAATTTCCTGTGCACCACCCCGAGTCCCTTTTGGGAGAGTGGTGCGGTATATAAATCCAATAAAATCAAAATCAAATCAAATGAAAGATTGTTTAAAAACTGTGCATAAAGCTGTTCTTTTTAAAAAAAATTTTTTTTTAATTTCTTAAAAGTGTTCTAGTTTTTGAAATTTTAGAATTTTTAAAATCTTTAACAGAAAAAAAGGGTCCAAAGACTAAAATAATTACACCAGTTTGGTATCTTAAAATAAAAACTTAACCAAAATATTCCAAAGGCGCTTTTTCAAGAGGCAACCAGGACTTTCTTTTCTTTGAAGACATTTCGCTTCTCATCCAAGGAGTTTCTTCAGCATCAGAGCTGAAGAAGCTTCTTGCATGAGAAGCAAACTGTCTTCAAAGAAAAACCAGAAAGTCCAGTTTCCTCTTGAAAAAGCATCTTTGGGACAACCATGATCTGGGTGACTTAGAATCTCCATAGACTTACTAAAACATATTTTTTTAAAATATATTTTTTTAAAAATAGATTCCTAAAATTAAGATTTTAAAATTTTAAAACAAAGCGGGGACCTATAGGTGACTATATGTTCTGCCCCACTCACTCACACGCACAAAAAGTGTGGTTTTAGACAAATTTTTATTAATGCTTGCAGCAATTCCTTTCACCCAGCCTCAGAACTGTCCCAAATAAATCTAGCCACAAGCAAGCCAAGGTTATTCCACAAAGCAATGGCCAACTGTCTAAAACAATGGAAAGTTGCTCCAATAAGTCAGTCTACCAAGCAAACTTAAGTTCACCAAGCCAAACTGAAATACATCCACAAGAATTGACTTGGCAAGAGACGTTCAGAGTTTCCAAGGCACAAAGTTAAGCTGGAAGTACAAGGAACATGCTATAGGTCAAACATTCCCAGCAATGCCTCTGCCTGCCATAATGAATAACTTTGCGGTGCACTCCATCAAGATGGGCGGGGCCTTCTCCCAAGTAATCTAGCAGATCTCCACTGCTCCAAACTTTTCTCTGCCCTGCGTGCTCTTGGATCTACCTCCTCCTCTTCACTGACTGTTTGCCCCTGCAAGCTGTCCCCAGCTGAAATATTATTATTATTATTATTATTATTATTATTATTATTATTATTATTATTATTATTATTATTAATAATAATAATCATCATCATCATCATCATCATCATCATCATCATCATCATCATCATCATCTTTATTGTCATTGTACTAAAATCACAATGAAATTGGTTGAAACCTATAGATCTCTTTAAGGTGGCCATTGAGAGTCATTAATTAACCCAGGTCCTGATATACCAGGAATGATCTCATCCCCCCTCAAGCTGGCCTTTGAAGAATAAGCAGAGGAGTTATTCAAGGGAGACATTAAACTATATTACACAAAATTAGACTATAGAAATACTGTTAAAAATCAGGACCCTGACTTAGAATTACTAGGAGCAATTGAGAATTTCCTTTTTTTAATGTACCCTTTTACAACAAATGCAAGCTGATATTTTTTCCCTTTTTTCCTATTTTTGCTTTTCTCTGTGGATTACTTTAACTTGAAGTGAATTGTGGATTACAAAATATATTTTGAAAGTGATCTGATTTGCTTTTAAAGTGTTACATTCAACACTAGCCACAAGAGGGAGCAAGCACTAATTTTTAAACATTTCAATATTAACCCCAAGAGGGAGCAAAAACCAAGTTTTAAATCCAAAGGCTACAGTATTGACTAATTGTTAAAAAAAAAATGCCTGCATTTGCATCAGCTTTTTTAAAAAATATAAAGGACCTGCATTGGAACTACTGAGAGCATTTGCAAGGAAAATAATAGAGAAGAGAGTCAACTTATTCTCCAAAGCAAGAAGATGCACTCTACCAGTCTTCTGCATATACTGTATGCATATACTAAGTGGCTGTTACAGTCCTGTACGTACAGTCTGTACGTTGAAGATGACTTCTGTTATTCTTGGATTCCTGAGTGTTTTCATTTACTTAAGATGCTTTGGAGGATTTTGGTTTATTTGTGTGCTGCAATAATAGTAATTGTAATAGTCTTTGATAGTTTCTAAGATATAATAAGCCTCTAGTACTTTTTTAGAGTGTACTGTAAGAATTTGTCATCTCTTTTTCCTTCTCAACAGATCACCCTCAGAAATGCTCCCAAAATTTAGGGTTCATGCTCAATTACTGGGAATAACTTTTCTTCCTGGCTGAAGATGTGGAAGAAAATAGGATGTTTTCAAGGAAACCTAAACATATGGAAAACCTATAAAACATAAGACTTACTTCTAAAACTTTGACAAAATAAATCTTATTCTGTCTTTGAAATGGAAAAGGGTTGGCAGGAAGAAATAAGGTGTAGCATTTATTTCCTTTTATGTATCAAGTACTTCAGTCCTCTATGATTCCATTCCTTGAACTTAAGTCATTTGTCTTCTGACGGATGAAATTATTTGATGGTTCTGCTAGCCTTGATGCTTTCATTTGGTTTAGGAATCTGGACTAGAACTTTATTTCAGATGTGTGTACTAAACTAAACCCAAGTCTGTTATATTATTTCTTAGTATATTTTATGAATTCAGTTAACTGCAATTTCAATTTCAAATGAGACTAGATTCTAGTCTCCAAATCAGGGATGCCTGGTTCCAGTGAAGTTAGTGAGGCTTTGTATTCTGTTCTCCTTATACTCAAATTTTACACTTCTGCCACTACTTCTTGAGTATTATAAATCCAGTCATATTAATAAATGCAATTTATTTTAATGTATGCAAAGTTACTGCAAAAACTGATTTAAAGTTAGTCCCTAAAAAGTGATTAGAAAAGAAAGTCATGTGCAAGAAAATAGGTTTAAGGTTTGTAGTTTCAAAAAGACTGTAACCCAGCATAAGTGCTAATAATAGTCTATCTTCCATTATTGTAATATGTTAGACATAGCAAAATAATTACCATATATTGAGAAGTTAATTTCCCTTGGAAGCATTAAATAAATCATGATTTCTCACAACAAATACCTAATTTTATCCATTTTTTCCTAATAGTTACTATCAAAATTTTCCAGAAATTTACAAATCTTTATTTACAATTTACAAAGGTTTAATTTTGCTGGGATCATTTACAATATACATAGGTATAACATATGCAATATTTTCCTTGGTAAGTAGAGTTCATCAACGTTGCTGCATGGATGATTCATTATCATTTTTCTGGTCTTCCTTTTCTTAGTTTTCCAAAATCATCTTGTCAGTTAGGAGTGGATCTTTTGTTCCTCTGCTGTTTCCTTTCTTCTTCTCTTTGTTCTGGAAGAGAAGCTCTTTTGGAGAATGAATTCAGTCTGAATAAGGAAGCCTATTATCTAAGATTGGTGGTTTCCATTATTCTACAAAGAAGAAAAAACAAAGCATTTATTTTTCATATGGTAATAACTGAACTGTAGCTTCTGGATTTGTGTTTAAATTTCCATTTAGCTCAATCTATAGTTTTAGTTCTATCTGCAGTTGTTTTATGGTACCTATCAAGGTATTTGCGGGGATTCCTGTGTTAAGATGAAATACAGTAGATACATTTTTATAGTAGATACATTTCTACTTGCAGCAACACTTGCAGAAAATGGTACTTTAGTCAGTCAAAGGTTTCCCCCACCCTAAGTCTTATCTAAGGACTTGCCTGTGGTGGCATGGAGGGATGTTATCTTTTTTTTTTTTTAAACACACGAGTATCTGGGGACTGGATAAATGTATGACCTTGGGAGCTAGTATATCAGCCATTCAAGGTTTAATCTTTTCATCATAATAAACTGGTAGGAAAAATTTGAAAGAAAGCTAGCTATGCTCTCATCCTGAATAGCATCAAAGAGATGGTAGACTGCTTAAAGGGCAGGAGTATTTGCTTCCAAATTGGGGAAACTGGGAGCCATTTGACAGCACACAGGGCAATCCGCCCAGCTTGGCAGTGAAGAAACTGACCTAAGGAAGCTTGGATTTCTCTCCTGGTATTCCAACATCCAACATTAAGTCTGTTCGTGCAAATTTGGAGAGCGATCTGTTGTGTTTGCAATGAACAATTGAATTTGGTGGCAGATACTTCGCTGGCTTTCAAGGAATCTTTATCATTTATAAGTTCCCGTCTCTGTGCTTTATCAGAAGATAAGAGAATTATTCTTAGAGAGCTGTGGCTTTTTGACAAGTCCTTTAGCTATTTCTTTCATTCTTTGCTCCTTATTAGTACACTTGCCAGAGTGGAAGATTTGACTGTGTCTGTTACAGAGGCTTTTGTGGGAGTAGAAGGTCCTTGCTTTTCCAGAAAAACAGCTACCATATTTTTCAGAGTATAAGACGCACCTTTTTACTCCAGAAAAGAGGGTGAAAATCTGGGTGCGTCTTATACACCAAATGTAGCTGCCTGGGTCGGAAAGGAGAGAGGTTTCGCTTTCAGGACTTCTGCTCGGCTTCACTCCCAGGAGGGCTTGGGGGGGGGCAGCAGCTGGGGAATAAAATCATTGTGGCCATTGTCTCCCCTGAGCTGTCCGCTGAATCTCTGAGGCACCTTTCGCTTGCATGAGGAGGAGGGCGAGGGTAGAGTATACCAAAGACTTTGAGTAACTGGGAAAGAAAGCCGCGCTTGGAACCTGCCGAAAACTGCCACCCGAAAAGCACGCCTTTCTTTCCCAGTTACTCAGAGGCTTTGGTTTAAGAAGGTGCTGCTTTAAGTTGCCCTCCTTCTCCTGCTGCAAATGAAAGGTGCCCCAGAGATGGTAGATTTCTCAGCAGGCAAGTTTGAGAAGTTAAAAATCCTGAAATGGGGACAATGAAGCTTGATTCAAAGCCCTCCTCCTCATGCAAGCGAAAGGAGATCTGGAGAGATTGGTAGGGAAGGCAGGGGGAGGAACAGAAAGGCTTTGGCTGCTGAGAATCCGGAAGGATTGGGGGGGGGGGGGAGAAGAAGTCTAGTTTTCTGATAAAACTCTTCGTAGAGAGGTTGTTCCTCTTCCCTTCCGTTCCTCCCCCCACCTTCCCCACCAATCTCTCCGGATCTGCTTATTGCTATTGCGCCCAGCTATCGTATCTCTTTGTTGCATGACAGATCCGGGCGGCTTGGGGGAGGGGGTGGATGAAGGGCAGAGAAACAATATCAAAGGCTTTTCTCAGGACCCTAGATCTCTGCTTTGTCTCTGGAAAAATGTTATTTGAATCATCGGGATTTTGGCTAATGGAACAAGCACGGGATGGAAAGGAAACTTCGGAATACAGGAGCATGGCATTCCTGGAGCCCGGCAGCTGCCGCATTCCAAGGTTTCCTTTCCATCCAGCGCTTCTTTTACCAGCCAAAATCCCAACGATGCCAATAGCTTTTTTCGGAGAGAAAGTGGAGATCTAGGGTCCTGAGAAAAGTCTTTGTGCAGAGGAGATTGGTTCTCTTCCCTTGCTCCCCCCCCCTCTCAATCTCTCCGGATGTGTCCTGCAGTGCTTATTGCTACTGCTGCAATTGAGCCCAGTTATCGTATCTCTTTGCTGCATGACAGATCCGGGCAGATTTGGTGTGTGAGTGTGTGTGGCAAAGCAGCCTCATTTCCTTTATGTTTCCCTTTTGCCGCTCAAGGAAGGGATCCCTAGAAGGGATCCCCAGCCCTCCTCATCCAATGAGCTGTTCCCAGCCAAGCACAGCAGCATCCATTCAGTAGCCCCCACGTCTTTCCCTCCTCACTGAAGAGAAAAGTGGATTTGAGATCGATAAAAACCTTACTCTTTAAGAAGATGAAGTTCCCACACTTCGCTTTTTTACCCTCCCTGGCCCCCAGGAGCACTTTGCAGGCCTCCCAAACTCTCTGCATGCCCCATTTTTCACACAAAATGGGATGTGCAGATGGTTTGGGATGCCTGCAGAGTGCTCCTGGGAGCCAGGGAGGGCAAAACCTTAAAAAAAAAATTACCTCTTCAAAATTATGGTGCGTCTTGTACTCCGGTGCGTCTTATACTCCGAAAAATACAGTATATCTCTTTTTAATGTTTCCATTTCATGTTTTGTGGCTATAAAGTACTCAAATATTGAGATAACAGTTTGTGCCGTGAGGAGGCATAAACTCAGTTGAATTTTCCCATAGATAACATCTCCATGTTCTGATCTTTTTTGGGCTTCATTTCAATTTCCTGGAACAGGTACCCAGTTGGTTACTTGTAGCTGTGACTGGCTCTTTTTGCTCTTCCCCTAGAATTGAGGAAATAGTTGTTGTTTTGCCAGCTCTGTTTGAAGGTCCTGTTCTTCAAATTTGGGGACATAATTCGTTTTACTTACAGTTCACTTTCCAAAGGGCTTCTGAATTCTTGACTGTTTTGCAGAGTGCGAAGGAGGGAGATGTCCAGGCTAACACCATAGAATTTCTTTCTTTCCCCCATAACTATCAGTTCCAGGAAAAAATCTGTTTCTGTATATTTGTCTTCAGTGTCATCCAAACAAAGTTAGTTAAGTAAAAATAAGTCCAGTAAAAGTACTAAAAGGCTGATTATACAATAAAATAATAAAACTGAGTAGTGCTGCTGCCAATGTGAGTTGCTGGGAAGACAGCTCAGGGCTCTTCCATATAGAAGAGTTTGAGAGATTTAAACTGATCTATACTTTTGTATTTTCTATATTATGGAGCATTTCCAAATTTTCTATCTTCCAAATCTGTTGACTGCACAATTTAAAAGCAAGCTATTCTATCTCTGCAAACAATAACAACAATAGTTTACCTTTCCTAACACAGAGATGTTTAGTACTCATATTTTAGTGATAAAGGAATTTCTGATCCCATCCTTTCAAATTTCCACCAAATTATTTAAAATTATTAAATACCAAGCTCTTTGTCCTTTCTTGATAGTGGCAAATTTCCAAGCTGCGGATGCTGCTATACTTGTGCCCTCTTACAGAATCCTATCATTATTCAACTGCCATTTGAATAATAAGGTTGCCGAGGCGACTGAATGCCACCACATGTTTATTGGACCCGTGTCCCTCCTGGCTGGTACTGGCCTCCTGGGAGGTGACACAAGGCTGGCTCCAGGGAATTGTGAACGCCTCTCTGAGTGAGGGGCTCTTGCCGGCCTCCCTTAAAGAGGCGATGGTGAGACCCCTCCTCAAGAAGCCCTCCCTGGACCCAGCATTGTTAACTAACTACCGTCCAGTCTCCAACCTTCACTTTTTGGTGAAGGTTGTAGTGAGTGTGGTGGCACAGCAGTTCTCTCGGCACCTGGAGGAAACTGCTTATCTAGACCCGTGCCAGTCTGGCTTTCGGCCTGGGCACAGCACCAAGATGGCATTGGTCGCGTTGGTCGATGATCTCTGGAGGGCCAGAGATAGGGTTTTTTCCTCTATCCTGGTCCTGTTAGATCTCTCAGCGGCTTTTGATACCATCGACCATGGTATACTATTGCACCGACTGGAGGGGCTGGGACTGGGGAGGCACTGTTTTACAGTGGTTCTCCTCCTATCTCTCTGGTTGGTCGCAATTTGTACTGACAGGAGGGCAGAGGTCGACCTCGAGACCACTCATTTATGGGGTGCCTCAGGGGTCGGTCCTCTCACCCCTCCTGTTTAACATCTACATGAAGCCGCTGGGTGAGATCATCCGTGGTTGTGGGGTAGAGTACCATCTGTACGCTGATGATACTCAGCTGTACATATCTACCCCCAACCACCCCAACGATGCCGTCGAAGTGATGTCCCGGTGTTTGGAAGCCGTGCGGCTCTGGATGGGAAGTAACAAACTTCGGCTCAACCCGTCCAAGACCGAGTGGCTGTGGTTTCTGGTGTCTCGGCATAGCCAGCTCACTCCATCGCTGGTTATCGGGGGCGAGTCATTGGCCCCCGTGGAAGGGGCTCGTAACTTAGGCGTCCTCCTGGATTCGCGGCTGTCCCTGGACGACCATGTGATGGCCGTGACCAGGGGGGCATTCTACTAGGTTCGCCTGGTATGCCAGTTTCCTTTCCTATGCCAGCGTCCCTTTCTTGGCCGAGACGCCCTCCGCACTGTCACTCTAGCACTCATGACGTCTCGCTTGGACTATTGCAACGCTCTCTACATGGGGCTCCCCTTGAGGTGCACCCGGAGGCTCCAGTTGGTTCAGAATGCGGCCGTGCGGGGGATTCTGAGAGCTTCCCATTACTCCCACGTAACACCTCTCCTGCGCGAGCTGCACTGGCTACCGGTAGCCTTCTGAGTGCGCTTCAAGGTGCTTGTCACCATCTTCAAATTGCTCCATGGCTCGGGGCCTAGTTATTTGTGGGACTGTCTCCTGCCACATACCTCCCTGCGTCCGATATGCTCCCCCAGAGAGGGCCTACTGAGGGTGCCAACCGCTGGTCAATGCCAGCTAGCGGTGCCCATGGGTAGGGCCTTCTCCGTGGCAGGGCCGGCCCTCTGGAACAACCTACCCCCCGAACTTCGCACTATCACTGACCTTCCCCTCTTTCGCCGTTCACTTAAAACATACTTTTTTCAACAAGCTGGTCTTGCTTAATCGTTAGATTTTATTGTATATAGCTTCTGCCAAATACGTAAATGGACGTTGGGTTTTTTAGAGGGAATTTTAGCACAGGTTTCTATTTAATTTTTTTTATTCATATTTATTGTATTGTTTTCTATCTTGTTGGTTTTAATTTCCTGTGCACCGCCCTGGGTCCATTTCGATGGAGAAGGTGCGGTATATAAATCGAATAAAATACAAATACAAATACATTTTAGGATTACAGAAAGTTAGAAGTGAGGTGAAATGATTAACTGTATCAATTGCTAGGAAGATGTGCCTTTTGCAATTGAACCCAAAGCATTCTACGGTATATTCATTGCTGAGAGATAGATCTTCTCCATTTCCAAATACAAGAATTTTATTGATGGGTCAAAGCCCATCGATAAAATCAGTTACAATACAATACAATAGCAGAGTTGGAAGGGACCTTGTAGGTCTTCTAGTCCAACCCCCTGCGTGGGCAGGAACCTTATACCATTTCAGACAAATGGCTATCTAACATTTTCTTGAAGACTTCCAGGGTTGGGGCATTCACAACTTCTGGAGGCAAGCTGTTCCAGAGGTTAATTGTTCTAACTGTCAGGAAATTTCTCCTTAGTTCTAAGTTGCTTCTCTCTTTGATTAGTTTCCACCCATTGCTTCTTGTCCTGCCCCCAGGTGCCTTGGAGAATAGCTTGACTCCCTCTTCTTTGTGGCACCCTCTGAGATATCGGAACACTGCTATCATGTCTCCCCTGGTCCTTCTCTTCATCAAACTAGACATACCCAGCTCCTGCAGCCGTTCTTCATATGTTTTAGTCTCCAGTCCCCTAATCATCTTGGTTGCTCTTCTCTGCACTCTTTCCAGAGTCTCCACATCTTTTCTACATCGTGGCGACCAAAACTGTATTGATTTTGATCCACAAAGTTCCAGATATTTAAGTATTGTAGTTATAAACTGGTCTACCAGAGTTCATCATGTTGTTAGGTACGTACAGTAGCATACAGTATATCTTTGATGAATAATTACTTGGATATTATCACAGCTATCTTATTATTTTTTATTCAGTGATTTTAGATAAATTATTAGACTAGCTCTACCAGATAAAAGGAACAGATCTTGTTCTTGAAAAACAGCTATCTACTCACTTACATATATATATTAAATCTAGAGAAAGGAAATTACTTGGAATTTGGCATTAAAAAAAAGAAAAGTGGAAAAAAGCCAAAACACGATGATGACAAGGCCCTTATGTGATCGTTGGATCTCAGTGTAGAAG
The DNA here is from genome assembly GCA_039707465.1 of Rhabdophis nuchalis. Lineage (NCBI taxonomy): Eukaryota > Metazoa > Chordata > Lepidosauria > Squamata > Natricidae > Rhabdophis > Rhabdophis nuchalis. The sequence goes on along the minus strand of CM077647.1, from coordinate 106,774,723 downwards.
GTATTGTTTCTCCATGATAAGGACTCTTTTATAAAACAACTTTGGGGGGAAATGACAAAGGTATTTTCCTGACAGCTACAGTCCTGCTGCCAGAGTCTGGCAGACCACATCCAGCCACCAGAAATGTTGAAATAACAAGTTAATATCTTGGCCTTTAAGTCTGTATGAAAGGACAAACAAAACAACAGGCTCTTGTATGCCAAATTTCCCCAGGTCATTGGTCATATCATAGGGTGTTATAGTTACTAAAATGATATTTGATTGGCTCTGTGAAAGAAAATTGCAGCCTCAAGCCATCTCCCTTTGGCTTCGTTTCATGATTAGTATTGTCTTTGGTTTATTTCTCTCAAAGCAGCTGTCTATCTTAATGTAGGCGTTTCAATAGACATTCACAATAATTAACAGTAATTACTCTTGTGAGAGGTAACTCCAAGAGTCAGCCAAAGCCCTACCCAAAAGGAGCACGAATTCAGTCCTTCCACAGACAACTCAAGCCTGAAGGTACCGGATTACTTTTCTGGTGAAGTTGCAGGGCCGCAGCAAGTTCTGAGCAAACTGGCTCCAGAAACTCCAGCTGCGCCCTGTGGAAAGTTCCAGGAGCTTCCACCAGGCAAAGCCAGAGAGACAACAGGTCCACCTGACCTGCCCAAAGTTCCAGCGCAAAGTGAACTGCGCAGGTCAGACCGAGTCACCAGAAAACCCGCCTACCTGTGTGACTACGTGACCACCAGGATCAGCCCAACTAAGAAGGGAGGGGTGTTACATACTGACAGCCAGTATAGTAGTTTCCACCAAGGTCCTCTGTTCTGGCAGGAAAATACTCAAAGCTGATTGGTTAAGACGTCTGACAGCTCCCTATAAAAGGGCTGCTGCCAGACAGTCTTTGCTGGATTGTACATAGTGTTGATTAATAAAGAGCAAATGTTACTGTTAGCATGCCTCATCCATTCACCAGATCTAACAGATTTAAAATAAATGTATTATTGAAACCAGTTCCATTTTTCTGACTGTAGCAAATATTCCAAAACAAATCATTAACAAGATTTCTTTCATCTTTGCAAACATTTGAAGTTTATTTTATTTATTTTTTGAAGGCAATTTAACTTGACAGGTCTCTGAAAAGAAATCAATAGAGAAATTCCTTCTGCCTGAAAAGCAGAGAGTCTTAGATAAACATTAAACACATACAGTGTGCAACAAAGGTTAAATAGTGACATGACTACAGAACTGAATAACAGAATAATAGCATTGGAAGGGACCTTGGAGGTCTTCTAGTTCAATCCCCTGCACAAACAGGAGACCCTATACCAGTGGTGGGCAAACTCATTAGTCAACAGAGCCAAATATCAACAATACCACGATTGAAATTTCTTTTGAGAGCCGGGAGGTGTGGCTTGTTTTGTGGGAGTGGCTCAGCGGTCATGTGACTGGGTGGGCGTGGCCAACTTGGAGAATGTGGTGAAACTCACTTAACGACGGTCTTGGTTAGCAACCAAACTTTTAGGCTCAATTGTGGTCATAAGTTCTTTCTTTCTTTCTTTCTTTCTTTCTTTCTTTCTTTCTTTCTTTCTTTCTTTCTTTCTTTCTTTCTTTCTTTCTCTCTCTCTTTCTCTCTTTCTTTCTTCCTCTCTTTCTCTCTCTCTCTCTCCATTTCTCTGTCTCTCCCTCTTTCTCTCTCTCTCTTTCTCTTTTTCTCTTTCTTTGTCTCTCTTTCTTTCTCTCTCTTTCTCTTTCTTTCTATCTTTCTTTCTTTCCCTCTTTCCCTTTTTCTCTCTCTCTCTTTCTTTCTTTCTCTCTCTTTCTTTCTCTTTCTTTCTCTCTCTCTCTTTCTTTCTGTCTCTCTTTCTCTTTCTTTCTCTCTTTCTCTCTTTCTTTCTCTCTTTCTTTCCCTCTTTCTCTCTCATTCTCTCTGTCTTTCTTTCTTTCTCTCTTTCTCTCTCTCTCTTTCTTTCTCTTTTTTCTTTCTCTCTCTATCTCTGTCTCTCTCTCCTTCGTCCGCCCATCTCTGTCACTCTGTGTGTGTGTGTGTGTGTGTGTCTGTCTGTCTCTCACTCACTTAATCAGTCTCTATCTATCTGTCTCTCCCTCCCTCTCTCTGTCTCTCCCTGTCTCTGTGTGTGTCACTCTCTCTGATTCTCTCCCTCCCTCCCTCTCTCTGTCTCTGTATGTCTGTCTCTCCCTCTTTCCCCCGTCTGTCTCCGATTCAATCCCTCCCTGTGTCATTCTATGTTTGTGGTTTTATATATATTTTTAAATTCCCTGTGCCCCGCCTCGAGTCCCTTCGGGGAGAGAGAGCGGGTTATAAATTAAAGTTATTATTATTATTATTCTCTATCTGTGTCTCTCTCCGTCTCTCTCCCTCCCTCTCTTTCTCTCTGTCTCTCTCTGTCTCTCTGTCTTTCCCTCCCTCCCCCTCTGTCTCTCTCTGTGTCGGTCAGTCACTCCCTCTCTCCTCCTCCCCCCACCCCGGGGAGCAGCGGAAGGGCCGGCATGCCGGAGGTTACGGACTCCTCCTCCCGCAGCGGGCGAGGGAGCAGGCAGGGCGAGCACCCAAGGCTACCGTCATCTTAAGCACCACCGAGGCTGTCGCCCAGCAGGTCGCCTGGCAGGGGCATCAGGCAGGGAAGCTGGTCGCGTCTCCATCGCAGCTCCCTCCGGCGGGCACCACGGCGCACGTTCTGGGGCCGCGTGTCCATCTCCCTCCCAGCCACGCAGCCCCAGAACGTGTGCTGTGGTGACTGTCGGAGGGAGCCGGTGGAGATGCACCCGGCTTCCCTGCCTGACGCCCCTGCCGGGCGACCTTGGGCAGTGGGAGCTGCGCGTCACAAGGCTCGGAACCGTGCAGGAGCTCAGTGCTTTTCCACGGTGTGGAAAAGATAGGCGCATGCAGGTCCTACGGAATTACAGCGCAAATTCCAACCGCTACGAAGTCTCCGAGACTGTAATCGGGCAGGGCATGCGCGCGCCTATCTTTTCCATGGGCATGCCCCATGGAATTTGTGCACAGCCCCTGATCACTCCAGATGCCATCGGGGAAGAGGAGAAACGCGAGGGGGACCTCGCAGATGGCCCTCCGGCAGCGCAGACTTGCTGCTGCTTCACGTGGTATTCTGTGGACAGAGACAGTGACAGGCAGACAGAGAGAGGCACAGAGAGAAAGAGAGAGATGGAGGGAGGGAGGGAGGGAATCAGAGAGAGACTGAAGAGCCACATTCAAGGGGCCAAAGAGCCGCATGCGGCTCACGAGCCGCAGTTTGCCGACCACTGCCCTATACCATTCCAGTCTCTTCTTAAAAGCCTCCAGTAATGGAGCACTCACAATTTCTGAAGGCAAGCTGTTCCACTGGATAATTGTTCTCACCATTACAAAATTTCTCTTTTGTTCTAAGTTGCTTCTCTCCTTGATTAGTTTCCATCCATTGTTTCTTGTCTTGCCTTCTGATGCTTTGAAAAATAGGTTGATGCCCTTTTCTTTGTGGCAGCCATTCAAATATCCAAACGCTGCTATGATGTCACACCTAATCCTTCTTTTCACTAGACTAGACAAACCCAATTTCTGCAACTGTTCTTCATATGTATTTGAATTTGAATTTATTTATATTTATATCCCGCCCTTTTCCACAGAGGACCCAGGGCGGCGCACAGGAATTTAAAAACATACAAAGATACAAAAAATAAATACATAATTTAAAATATATTAAACTATCCTAATCCTATGCTAAAACCAAATTTTAAAATACCCAATTTAAAACTTTCTAAAAATATGTTTTAGCCTTCAGACTCCTTCAGACTCCTAATCATCTTTGTTTCTTTTTTCTGCACTTTCCAGAGTCTCTACATCTTTTTTATAACATGATGATCAAAACTGGATACAGTATTCTTACTAAGGATTTATAAAGTGATTCTAATACTTCATGTGATCTTGATTGTATTCCTCTATTAATGCATTCTTAGATAACAAGTGAAATGTCTTCAGAGAAAAACAAGGAAGTCCACCTGCCTTTGGAAAAGCACCTTTGCAGGTTTCACCTAATATGTACCTGTACGCTTGATTTTTCTTGCGTAAGTGTAAAATCTTACTTTTCTCTACATAGAATTTCATTTTATTAGATAGGGCCCAATGTTCAAGTCTGTTGAAATCAATCTGCATTTTGAGCCTATCTTCTGGAGTATTGGCTATTCTTGCCATTTTAGTCTGTCTGTAAATGTGATGAGCTCATCCCTCATCTACAGGGGTGAAATTCAGTAGGTTCTGACAGATTTTGGAGAACTGGTAGTGGAAATTTTGAGTAGTTCGGAGAACCAACAAATACCACCTCTGGCTGGGTAGAGTGGGGAGAGAATGGAGATTTTGCAGTATCCTTCCCCTGCAATGCACACCAAGCCACACCCATAAAACTGGTAGTAAAACATTTTGAATTTCACCCTGCTCATCTAAATAGTTTATGAAGATGTTTATTTATTTATTTATTTATTTTTCATATTTATAACCCGCTCCCATCTCACAACAAGGGACTCGGGGCGGCCAGTTGAAGAGTAGTAGGTCTAATATGGATCATTTAGGTACTACTTCCTTCTTCCTATGTAGATGTAGTTCCATTGAGGACCAAATGTTGAGTGTGATTTATTAGCTAGATTCAAATCCATCTGATGCTGTTGCTGTCTATCTCAGATTTTTTAGCTTATCAAGAAGTAGGTTGTGCTCTACAGTGTCAAATGCTTTACTGAGTCTACAGATACTCCTACCAAGGTAAAAGAGAAAGAACGAAAAGTTGTTGCAGGTAAAGGACTGGCCTAGACTTTTGTAAAACCATGAAAATAAATGCCTTAATTGTGTTCTATTTTGTCTGTCTTGGTTAATGAGCAGTATACAAGTTTTGCCTAGGTCCTGGAGAAAATTGTGCAGTCAAGGAGGCTCATATACAATTAACTATAGGCTCCTTTTCTTGCAAAGGAAGATGAGTGCTCTATGCAATAGATGCTGCCTGCCAGTGGCGTAGCGTGGGTTGTCAGCACCCGGGGCAAGGCAAGTAATTTGCGCCCCCTAACCCTCCCCCAGATAGTCCCTCGCTCCGCTTTCAAACCACAATAAAAGTGAGAAGAGACGGAAAAGTGCGCGCATCGGGGCGGGGGGGGAGCGGGAGGGGACGCCCAGTGCGGGGAGGGGGTGCGGCGCTGGGGGGTCCCGGGGGAAAGGGGGGGCGGAGGGGGATGAGGAGCGGAAGGGGGTGTCTGGCGGGGGGGCGTTCCTCCTCCCCCCTCCTCCTGCTCGGCCGGGGTGTCAATTTGCAGCGGGAGCTCCTCCTCCGCCTCCTCCTCCTTCCCGGCCCCTCACTCGCATTCTCGACCCTCCCCGGGTGGGCTGAGCAGGGGACCCCTCTGGCCGCCGGAGCTAGCGACTTCCACCCGGGCTCTCTCCGCCGCCTCCGCCCAGGCTTCCCCGTTCGGCGGCGCCTGGCCTTTCCCTGCCTTCCCCGCAGGAGGGGAAGCTCCGTGGTGCCTCCGCCTCCCTTTCCGCGAGTGTCAAAACTTTGTCGGGGCGGCGGCGGCGGCGGGACGGGGCTGAGGCAGGAGGCCGGCGGGGTGCGCGGTGCGAGCGCGCCCCCCAGATGTTGCGCCCGGTGCGGCCGGCCCCCCCTGCACCCCCCACGCTACGCCTCTGCTGCCTGCTTCTCATCATTAGGACAATATCCTTTTTCCTGGTTAAATTTTGATTCTGTCAGCACCAGAGCATATTTAAAAAAATCTGGAAGTTGTGTTAACTGCATTGTGTGAACCTGATGCTAGGTTCATGTACATCCATAAAAGGTAAAGGTACATTTTCCCCTTGCACATATGTGCTAATCATTGCAAACTCTAGGGGGCAGTGCTCATCTCTGTTTCAAAGCTGAAGAGCCAGTGCTGTCCAAAGATGATGATAATAATAATAATAATAATAATAATAATAATAATAATAATAATAATAATAATAATAATAATAATAATAATAATAATAATATTTAATATTTGTAAACCGCTCCCTCTCCTCATAGGGACTTGGGGCGGTGCACAGGAAGAATAAAAAACAATAAATATATACAAACATTTCTTTAAAAAACAAATTAAACCTAAACCTGTGCTAAAATTCCCCATTAAAACTAAGCTATACTAAAAAACTTCCCAATAAAACCCCAGAGACAGAGAGACTATCCTAGGCCGGCCAGACAGAAAAGATGTGTTTTTAATTTAAGACGGAAGGAGCGGAGGTCCGTGGTCGTCCTAATGTCGGGGGGAAGGTCGTTCCAGAGGGCCGGGCCCGCCACAGAGAGAGCCCTTCCCCTGGGTGTCGCCCGCTGACAAAGTCTAGTGGACGTCACCCGGAGAAGTCCCTCTCTGTGGGAGCGAATCGGCCGTGAGGATGTATGAGGCAGGATCCGATCCCGCAGATAGCTAGGTCCTGAGCCATGGAGCGCTTTAAAGATGATAATTAACACCTTGAAGCGCACCCGGAAGACGACAGGTAGCCAGTGCAGCTCGCGCAAGAGCGGTGTTACATGGGTAAACCTGGCGGTTCCCATAATTGCTCGCCCTGGCTCCTTGGTTTACCGAGGAGCTGCGGGTGATGAAACGCCGCAAGAGATGCCTAGAGAGAAGATGGAGGTCCACCCGATCTGAATCTGACTGGACACAGGTAAGAGCCCATTTACGGACTTACATTGTGGCGCTGAGAGTGGCCAAACGCCATCATTGTGCTACTCTCATAGCATCCGCAGAAAACCGCCCTGCCGCCCTGTTTAGGGTGACCCGCTCCCTACTTCAACAGGGGGTGCGGGAAGCCCCGCTACAGGGTAGAGCAGAGGAATTTGTGATTTTTCTGCAGGAGAAAACAGCTCAGATACAGAACGGGCTACCCTCCATTGATGGCCCAGTGGGATGCCACGAGACAGATCTTGTTTGGGAGGAGTTTGACTCCGTTACTTCCGAAGATATGGACAAGTTACGTGGGCGACTGCGAGCCACCACATGTTTATTGGACCCGTGTCCCTCCTGGCTTGTACTGGCATCCTGGGAGGTGACACGAGGCTGGCTCCAAGAGGTTGTCAACGCATCCTTAAGTGAGGGTTCCTTGCCTGCTTCCCTAAAAGAAGCGATGGTGAGGCCCCTCCTTAAGAAGCCCTCTTTGGATCCAGCTCTATTAAACAACTATCGTCCAGTCTCCAACCTTCCCTTTCTGGCGAAGGTTGTTGAGAGTGTGGTGGCACAACAGTTTCCCCGTCACCTGGAGGAAGTTGACTATCTAGATCCGTGCCAGTCCAGCTTTCGGCCCGGGCATAGCACCGAGACGGCATTGGTTGCGTTGGTTGATGATCTCTGGAGGGCCAGAGATGGGGGTTGTTCCTCCATCCTGGTCCTATTAGACCTCTCGGCGGCTTTCGATACCATCGACCATGGTATCCTATTGCATCGGCTGGGGGGGTTGGGGTGGGAAGCACCGTTTTACGGTGGTTCTCCTCCTACCTCTCTGGCCGATCGCAATTTGTGTTGGCAGGAGAGCAGAGGTCGACCTCGAGACCCCTCACATGTGGGGTGCCTCAGGGGTCGGTCCTCTCGCCTCTCCTGTTTAACACGTACATGAAGCCGCTGGGTGAGATCATCCGTGGTTTTGGGGTAGAGTACCATCTTTACGCTGATGACACTCAGCTGTATATATCTACCCCAAACCAGCCCAACGATGCCGTAGCGGTGATGTGCCAGTGCCTGGAAGCCGTGCGGATCTGGATGGGAAGTAACGGACTCAGGCTCAACCCGACCAAGACCGAGTGGCTGTGGTTTCCGGCTGCCCGATTCAACCAGCTCACTCCATCACTGGCCATAGGGGGCGAACATCTTGCCCCTGTGGATGGGGCGCGCAATTTGGGTGTCCTCCTGGATGCCCGGCTGTCCATGGAAGATCAAGTGACAGCCGTGGCCAGGAGGGCGTTTTACCAGGTTCGCCTGGTTCGCCAATTGCGCCCCCTATTGGATCGGGACGCCCTTCGCACAGTCACTCATGCGCTCGTGACATCCCGACTGGACTATTGTAACTCTCTCTACATGGGGCTCCCCTTGAGATGCACCCGGAGACTTCAGCTAGTCCAGAACGCAGCCGCGCAAGCAAGATGTCTCTGTGGTCATGTGGCCGGCATGACTAAGTGCTGAATGCGCATGGAACGCTGTTACCGCCCTACGGAAGGTGGTTCCTCTTTTTCTACTTGCATTTTTACATGCTTTTGAACTGCTAGGTTGGCAGAAGCTGGAACAAGTAACAGGAGTTCACTCCCTTATGTGGCACCAGGGATTTAAATTGCTGAACTGCCAACCTTTCTGATTGACAAACTCAATCAATGTCTCAGGCACTAAGCAACCACGTCCCTGTACATATATAGCTATGTTAAATGGAGAATCCAAGCAACAAATTGCTAGTTGCCTATTATTTTATGAGATCTTTTTTGACTTTCAGTTTTGTATGCCTTTCAACTTTTTTCAGTGTCATACTTCACAAAATTGTGACTTTCCACTCTCTAAGCACAGCAGTTCTGATACATAGCCTATACATGCACTTATCTGGCACATTGTTTTGGCTTCATTTTATTGGATGTGAAAGCTCATGATCTTTAAAAAAATAAACTAAGAGAAATATGAAGAACATTGTGCTTTATTGTCATTATATTGGCATTCTTGAAAATAATTTGGCAAAGTTTGTTGTATTTCTCAAATAAATTCCAACAACAATGCCAAATTAATCTGGGTCAATCTGTTCTTTTTCAGTGTCTAGACACCACTTGAAAGTTCTAAAATAAAAAGTAGTATAAAAACCTCTGTCAGAGCCAGCTAACTATTTCTTGATGTTGCATCAAAAATTCTCTTTTAACTTCTTAATGGTTAGAGCCAGTAATCAAGACAGTAGCATTTTGCAAGTTCATAACAACAGGCTATCCAATTAGAAAGCTATACATAGGCATTAGTAATTTTCAGCAGAGTGTATTTTTTTATTTCTAATTTTGATAGCAACTGGAAATATTTCACATTGCCTACAGTTTGTGTAGTTAATATGCTCAGATTCAACTCCATTGTGCAACAAATTATTTATTAATTTTATTGCCTCCTCATAACCCTTTCCCATGGCCCAATCTGCCATTTTGTCCCTATTCTAATTTGTCCAATTCCCTGGGTACTTCCTAACACTATTAGAAGATATAATGCAACGATTCTATCTTTCCCACTTTATTTTTCCTTCTTTTGGTTTTTTCAGGTTTGAATATGACAGACAATGGCATCTGTTTCCTGGCTAATTGTGCTTTTTTGTGTGTGGAAGAACCCCTTACTTATTGCTGTTTTTCAGGTCATAGATTACTTTTATTTATTCACTGTAATTATTCAGATCTGAAGGGAATGTCTCCTTGATAGCATAGCATTGGCCAAGAATCCATTTTGATAAAACCAAGCACTCTGGATACATGGAATTCCCTCCAATTAGAGCTGTCACTAAATGTTAACTAATTTCAGTGCTAGTTGGACACACATTTGTGCACTCAACCTTTAAATTGTATCTGAGTTGTTAACTTCCTATTGTTCTTGTTTTCTTATTTTTTTCCAGTGCCATGGATTGTGATGATAAGGAGTTATGAGTATATAATTTCACAGTGCTCATACTATTTTATAACCCCATTTGAGATTAAGATAGGTAATGAAAAATGGATGATGTTACAAAGAATAAATAAGTTAATAAACAAACCTTGATATGTGATCAAGTTCTCTGGGACTCCTTTTCCCTTTCCTAACCGATTAAACAGCATTGTCTAATCTCATATTTAAACTTTGAAGTTTGTTCCAGACCACAAATTATTTAGTCAAATGCTTCCCAAACCTGACAAAATGTGGCATTCCAAATATTTCAAAACCTATCACAACCAGTCAACTTTGGCAACAGTGTCAATATATAGGACTTAGGGCAGAAAAATGTATTCAAATCTCAGAAAAATAAATGGGAAAGAACTATTACTATTAGGTAAGAAAAGTGTAGTCTAAAGTTTAAAAATATTATTGTCCTCAACATTTGTTCCAACTCATGATTGGAATATACTATTTAGAATGATATAATAGACTTAATGGGGAGGAAAAGGAGTTGTACTGTATGTAAAAAATTACTACACCTGTGTACAAATATGACATTGTTATATATGTGTTCTACAGGACACCCAACCATACTGTGGAAATAGATGGACTTTTTGAAATCAGTTAGCTGAGCTGTAGGGGAAACACATCACTCTGGTAGAACAAAATGCAATTCAGTGGTGAGAAAGGCAAGCAAGAAAAACCAAATGCACAGGAGTAGGTGGTACTTGAATCAATAGCAATAACTGTGAGAGGAATCTTGATGTTCTAGTGCAGCAGTCCCCAATCTTTCTGGCTCTGTGGACTGGCAGCAGTGGCTGCAGGCAGCAGAAGTGATGGCAGAGGGGAGGGGATGGTTTCACACGCACAACCTCATCCTGCAATGTGCAAATGGAGCTTTGCATGTTTGCCCACTGCTTTGTTGCCTGGTTCCCAACAGTTTGCAAACTGGTAGCGGTCCACATACTGGGGTTTAGGGATCTTTGTTCCAGTGGACAACCACTTAAATATTTATTGTATTTTATTTTATTAAATTTATTAAATTTATCCTCCTTGTTAGGACCCAGGGCGGCGCACAGGCATTATATAAAACCATAAATACAATATACATCAATTAAAAATATATTAAATTAATTCACCCATGCTAAAACCCGTTATTAAAACCGTAACCAAATTATAATTTATATTTAAAAGTCAGAAGCGGGGGGCTATCCTAGGCCGGCTTGTTGGAATAAGTACGTCTTAAGACGTTGGCGGAAGAGGCGGAGGTCCGAGGTAGTGCGAAGGTCGAGGGGGTAGGTCGTTCCAGAGGGCCGGGCCCACCACAGAGAAGGCTCTTCCCCTGGGTGTCGCCAGCCGGCATTGCCCAGCCAACGGCACCCAGAGTAGGCCTGCTCTGTGGGAGCGGACCGGACGAAGGGATGTATGGGGCAGGAGGCAGTCTCATATATATGAGCCAGCATATGCTGCAACAAGCCAGTAGTATTGCAGTGACCAGAATTACTTAGCATCCACAAAAGTATAATATTAAGATCATTTGAAGTGTTAGTATCTCTTTATACTGGTAAGACCACACTTGGAACACTGCATCCAATTCTGATCACCACAATATCGAATATACGATAAGACTCTAGAAAGAGTATAGAAAAGAGCAACAAAGTTGATTAGGGACTGGAAGCTAAACTATATAATGAACATTGTGGAAAGTAGGTATGTCTAGTCTAATGAAGAGAAGTGGTGACTTGATAGCAATCTGCCAAAATTTGAGAGGCTATTACAAAAAAAAAAAGTATGTATATGTGTAGGTTTCAAATACAATCTCCAAAGCACTTTAGACAGGACAAGAAATAATGGATGAAAAATTATCAAAGAGAGATCCAACCTAAAATAAAGGAGAAATTTCCTGAAATGAGAACAATTAATCAGTAAAATGGTTTGCCTCCAGAAGTTGTGAATACGCTATTTTGGAGGCTTTTAAGAAAAGATTGGAAATCATTTGTTGGGTCATGATGGCAAACCTATGGCATGGGTGCCACAGGTGGCACGCAGAGCCATTTGTTAGGGCACACAAGGCGTTGCCCTGTCAGCTCCAGTGTGCATGTCCAGCTGACTTCAGCCTTCTTTTGAGATCGATTTTCACCCTCTGGAAGCTTCCCTAAAGGCTCCGGAGGGCTGAAGGCTCCTGAAGGTGAAAAATGACCCTACGAGCAAACCAGAGGGGGAAAGCGTGTGCATTTGTGGCACCCCCATGCACGATGCCCCCTGCAATCCTCCTGCTTTTGGCACTTGAGCCCAAAAAAGTTCGCCATCACTGGTATAGGGTTTCCTGCTTCAGCAGGGGTTTGGACTAGAAGCAGTAATGGGATTCATTTTTTTTACTGCTGGTTCTGTGGGTGTGGCATGGTTTGGTGGGCGTGGCAGGGGAAGGCTACTGTAAAATCTCCCCACTCCCCACTCACTCCAGGGGAAGGTTACTGCAAAATCCTCCTTTCCTCCCGATCAGCTGGGACTCAGGAGGCAGAGAATAGATGGGGGCGTGGCCAGTCAGAGATAATATTTACAGGTTCTCTGAATTATTCAAAATCTTCGCTACCGGTTCTCCAGAACTGGTCAGAACTTGCTGAATACCACCTCTGACTAGAAGATCTCCAATGTTCCTTCAACTCTGTTGTTCTGTTATTCTTTTCATTGAGCAGGAGTATTGCTACATATGTGTAAAAGCTTTTTACTATTGGCATAAACACAATATCATTCAAACTTTTGTAAATTTTGAACTCAAATATAGGATGGTTCATACTTTCCTAGGTAATTTTGAAAGTCAGGAGAGTTGCTCAAATGACTTGATGTCGGAAGGAAAATTAGAAGAGAGGAAGAATAACTGAAATATGCCATAGATACCATCGCTACATAGTAGACATATTGATAGAGGGAGGGAGGGAGGGAATATATGATGGTTCCTCTTATTAAAATAGCAACAATAATACTATTATTTGTGAATATTGCAAAATAATTTCCCTGCTTCCCAAATATATATAAAGGTAATAAAATTACTGTTTACAATCCCAGTATAAATGTTTGGTAGGATAAATACCTTAAAAAAAAGCAACCTCAGCCAGAAACACTCTTCTGTATCCTTGGAAGTAAGAAAGTTTATTAGGTTGGTGGCAGATCAACTTTTTCCTGATTGCTTTCCCGCCATATCATTTCTGCTTTGAAAGCCAAAAGCTGATGGCAGGCTAAGTACACATGGGAGTTCGTTCAATGAAAACATCCTGCTCTTTCAGTTCCACTTGACACTGCACTTTGCAAAGCCCTTTGGAAGGCATAAAGCAAACAATATAGAATTGGGGGGTTGATATTTCCCCCCCTCTCCTTTTAAAAGGAAGGGAGGGAGATGAACACCCTCTTCTATGAAGCAGCTGTTCAAGTATTGAAAGATACATATGTTCCCAAAATATATAGTTCCTTTAACCATTTTTCAAAGGATTTAGCATCCAGTCTATTGCTCTTCTCCATACTGTTTTAGGGCCTCATCATCTTTTTTGTAGAGTAAATCAGAGCTGGACACAATATTCCAAATGTGCCTCAACAATGAAGCATAGAGTGGTACTATCACTTGCTAGATTCATCCAGTCTAGGACTATGTTGACTTTTTTGGCAACTGCAAGACACTACTCACACATAGGTAAATGGTGGTCTACCAAGACACCTAGATCCGTCATAATGTAGGTACTACTGACAAGCCAGGTACTGCCTATCTTTTTTTTTAATTATTATTAAATTTATACCCCACCCTTCTCCTTGTTAGGACCCAGGGCGGCTATCTTGTACCTGTGCAACTGATCTTGCTGCCTAGGTGTAGAACCTTAATTTTTCTCACAATTGAACTGCATCTTGTTGCATAGTGCCCAATGCTCAAGTTTGTCAAGATCCTTCTAAATCTTGAGCAGTGGTGGGATTCAACCAGTTCGCACCATTTCAGGAGAACTGGTTGTTATCTTTCTGAGCAGTTTGGTGAACTGGTTTTTGGAATAAATCATTACCACCAGATGGATGTGTAACTGGCTGATCAATCACACTCAATGTGTACTCCTCAATGGAACTGCATCCACAGGGAGGAAAGTATGGAGTGGGGTACTCCAAGGCTCTGTTTTAGGCCCAGTACTCTTCAATATCTTCATAAATGATCTAGATAAGAGAACAGAAGGGGAACTCATCAAATTTATAGGTGACAATAAGCATTAATACTTCTTTATAAGGCCTTGGTAAGATTATACGTGGAATACTGCATCCAGTTTTGATTACCATGATATAAAAAAATGTTGAGACTCTGGAAAGAGAGCAAAGAAGAATAATTAAGATGAATAGAGTGCTGGAGGTTGAAACATATGAAGAGTGGTTGCAGAAAATGGGTATGTCTAGTTTAATGAAAGGTTGGATTATGGGTGACATCATAGCAGTGTTTCAATATTTGAGAGGCTGCCACAAAAAGAGGGAGTCAACTTACTTTTCAAAGCACCAGAAGGCAAAACAAGAATCAATGGATGAAACAACCTAGAATTAAGAAGAATTTATTTGACAGTGTGAACAATCAACCAGTGGAACAACTTGCTTTCAGAGGTTGTGGATGCTTTAAGAAGAGACCAGACATCCATTATTCTGAAATATATAAAGTCTGCCTGAGCGGGAGACTGGACTAGAAGATCTCTAAAGTTGCTTACTATACCGATGATGACAATGATGATGATGCGTCAGGCCCATAATCAGTGACTGGAAAGGAAGCAATGTGTCATGCACTGCAGACAATCAAGCTGAGTCTGCTGCTAGAGTGAAGCAAAGTGCTATAAACCATACTTAAGAACATTTTGTCAGAAAACAGCAGCAATGGGCTAGAAATGGGAAGAGAATGATATAATCAAGAAATGATATGTGGACTACATTGGAATGGACCAGGAAGAAAATGCAGATCCTACTGTCTAACTCAGTGGTTCCCAAAGTGGGCGTTAACGCCCCCCAGGGGGCGGTGGAATTGCTCAGGGGGGCGGTGAGAGGCAAGGAGCTGGCAGGGGGGCAATGAGAGGCGAGGCGTGGGCGGCAGAGAAATTCTGGAGAGTCATTTAAATAAGAAAAATTTCACTCGCTCTCCCCTGCCATCGCGAAGCCTTTCCATTGCTCACTCCCTGCCCCCGCCCATCTCATGCTTACCCTGCCCACTACTGAGTGATTGGCTGGTTCACCAATCACATCGCCCGCCTGTAAACCTATTTAACTCTTTTCATGCTTGGATTTATTTCATTATATTGCTACCTGCTGACGCCGACTAGGTAAATAAGCTGCTACTAAGGGAGGGGGAGGAGGTGGGGGCGGGGGCAGGGGGGGAGAAGTTACCTTGCTATCAAGCCCTTTCAAACTGAGTTTTTTTCCTGTGCCTGGGGGGCGGGGGGGGGGGAGAAGTTACCTTGCTATCAAGCCCTTTCAAATGGAGTTTTTTTCCTGTGCCTGGGGGAAGGGGGAGAAGTTACCTTGCTATCAAGCCCTTTCAAACGGAGTTTTTTTCCTGTGCCTGGGGGGCGGGGGGGAGAAGTTACCTTGCTATCAAGCCCTTTCAAACGGAGTTTTTTTCCTGTGCCTGGGGGGTGGGGGGGGAGAAGTTACCTTGCTATCAAGCCCTTTCAAATGGAGTTTTTTTTTCCTGTGCCTAGGGGGCGGGGGGGGGAGAAGTTACCTTGCTATCAAGCCCTTTCAAACGGAGTTTTTTTCCTGTGCCTGGGGGGTGGGGGGGGATAAGTTACCTTGCTATCAAGCCCTTTCAAACAGTTTTTTAAAAAAAATAAATATTCTTGAAAGGGTAAAGAGGAATGACTTGTGTGAGAATCACCAAATGTAATCCATCATTATTTCCAATTTGTTCTGCATGTCCATAACTGTGTTTGTCTATTAAATTTATATACCTCACACCTCACTAGCTTAACAGGTGAGATTTTAGTGAATTTTTGTTTTTAAAAGTACCCAGATTTTTTAAATATTTATTTAAAAAACAAACTGGAAAAAAAGCTACCTTGGTCTCCTCCCCCCAATCCCCCCATGCCCAGAAAAAAAATCAGTTGTGGAAGAGAGCAGAAAGGTAACTTCGTCTCCTCCCCCTGCCCCCCCCATGCCCAGAAAAAAAGTCACCTGTTTTTTGAATGTGGATTTCCCTGAAATCAGAGAGAATTAAGTGGCACTTTTAACAGGGCAGAAATAATGTCATTAACAGGATGCAATCCAGTTTTGAAATCACCGTGTCTTGTTTGGGCCCCTTTGAAGTGAAGGAGATTGCAACAAAATTCACTTAGCCAATGTCTCACTTACCAATAGAACTTTTGGGTTCAATTGTGGTCGTAGGTATGGCTACCGTGTACTACATTGTGGGAGCTTCATCACTGGAAGCTTCCAAGAAGAGACTGGACTGCCATCTGTCAAAAATGGTGTAGGCAGCGTCTGCTTGTGTGTGTGGAGGGGGGGGTTGGACTAGAATAGATGTCCTACAAAGGTCCCTTCCAACTCTGTTAATCTGATGTCTGAAATGCAGACCACAAAGCTCCAGAACCAAACCAAAACCGTCTTCAAGTCTGGCATGAAAATAATGCTTCCTCATTCATACCACGCTCAAAGGTCTTGACTTTATGCCGGGATTTCTAGCTGCCTCTTGAATTACATGCTCCCAAAACTGTCCACCGATTCCCAAAGGGTTACTTGACAGCTTTAAGACTTGCTTGCTTCAAATGCCAGAGTTCCTGCGCCAACATTTTGGTTGCTAAGCAGGAGCGTTGTTAAGTGATACTGATATTATGTAACACTTTTAATTAAGCAGGTACCTTGAATAAACATAACTTTGAGTTTCAAATAATACTGATTTTGTTGTTGTCTTAGGTGACATCTGTGAATTGTTGATTTTCAGAACAGAAATGGCAGAAGCAGGAAAATCTAAGAAGAAATGTAGACAATATAGTCTGGAATATCTGAGGTTTGGATTTATACCTGAACCAGCAAACCAGCAGCTACCACGGTGTCTACTATGTGACAGAGTATTTTCAAATGAGGCAATGAAGCCTTCCAGATTAAATGAACATTTGACGAAGGTATATCCTGAAAAAGCAGACAGCTAACTTTTTTTCGGTCACTTCGTGACAAATTCCAAAAGCGTCCAACGCTGTCACGTATGTTTTGCAATGCTTCCCAACAAACCACTGATGGTATGCGTGCTTCATACAACATTGCATTACTGATTGCAAAGTCTGGAAAGCCACATACAATTGGTGAGGAACTCATCTTACCAGCTGTTAGTGAGGTTCTGAGTACTGTTTTACACAAGTCACCACATGACATAATTAAAACAATTCCTCTCAGCAACAATTCTGTGCAAAGACGCATAGATGAAATGGCTGAGAATGTGGAAGACGTACTGTGCAGCATACTAAGGACAACAGAATTTGCATTACAGCTGGATGAATCAACTTTGCCAGGCAATGAATCTTTGCTTCTTGCTTATGTGCGTTTTATTAAAGATGAAGGTTTGACTCAAGAGTTGTTATTTGCAAGGCAACTAAAAACAGATACTAAAGGGGAGTCAATATTTCATGTTGTTGAGCAGTTTTTCAAAGACAAGGAAATTCCACTTACGAACATATTAGCTTGTGCAACTGATGGAGCACCATCAATGACTGGTCGCTACCGTGGGTGCGTTGCTTACTTGAAGAAAGCAGTGCCAAATGTCTTTACCATTCACTGTGTCATTCATCGCCAACATCTGGTTGCAAAAACCCTCAGTGATCGCTTGCACAAGTCATTACACACTGTCATTACTGCAGTTAACAAAATTAAAGTACATGCTCTCAATGATCGTCTTTTCAGAGAGCTCTGTGTTGAGAATGATGAAGATTTTGATCGTTTGCTGCTTCATACAGAAGTTCGTTGGCTATCAAAAGGCAACTGTGTGAGACGCTTTTACAATCTTTTTGACACAGTTGTTGAGTTCTTTGAAGACAGGAATGCTGTGCTCAGTGGTGAACTCAAAGGGATCAGGCATGACATTGCGTATTTATCAGAACTATTTTCTAAGTTCAATGAATTGAATTTGCAGTTGCAGGGAAATGAGGTAAATCTTATTAAGGCCAAATCTGTCATCTGTACATTTATTTCAAAGCTAACTCTCTTCAAACGCAATATAGGCCATCGCAAGCTGTACCAATTTCCGAGCTTGTCCGAGCTAGAAGAGAAAGGTGGGATACAAGACGATGATCTTCAAGTGTTTTGTGACCATTTGGACATGCTGCATAAAGATATGTCTGAGCGATATCAGGATCTTCTTTTGATGGAAATTCCAGATTGGGTGATAAATCCATTTTCAGATATTGAGGAAGATGGGATAGTGGAGGAACAACTCATAGAGCTGCAAAATGACATTGAGCTGAAGCCAAAGTTCAAGAAATCATACCAAGAGTTTTGGTTACAGAAAGAAATTTCTGGTCGCTATCCTGCACTATGGACAGTGGTTAAGAAGCTCCTTGTTGCATTTCCAACATCATATTTGGTGGAACGTGGCTTCAGTGTGGTCATTCAACTTGTCTCCAAGCAAAGAAATAGACTCCATGTTACTGAACGTGGTGATTTAAGACTCCTGCTAAGTGACTTAAAACGAGACATTGGGAAATTGGTATCACTTCATCAAGCCCATCCATCACATTAAGAATTTACTGAACAGTGAAGTAGTTAACTAAATTTTATTGAGTTTACTAAGTTACTAGTTGTAAGGTTCTTGATAAGTGACTATCAGACTTTGAAAACCTGGTATCACTGGATCATATTCAACAATTTTGTAGAATTAACATTAGCTACAAAGGTTTTTAAATTGGATTTTGAATAAATGTGCAATTGTTAAAGTTTTGAATTTTACTGTTATTATCTGCCTTCCGTCGTGCAAACCGCCCAGTCACATGACCCCCCTAGCCATGCCCACCAAGCCCCGCCCACAAAACCGGTTGTAAAAAAATTGAATTCTGGGTGGGGGGCACTGAGGATCATTTTGTAGCACCAAGGGGGCGGTGGACTGAAAAAGTTTGGGAACCACTGGTCTAACTTATAGATAGTATGAACAAATGCAGAGTTAAACTGACAGAAGTTATGTCATACTGAACAAAATCTACTAATTGTGTTATTGTAGTAAAATGAATATATAATCTTAAGTTAAACTTAAATTATTGTCTCCATGAAGTATTCTTTCAGGATTTGTTTTTGTTGTTTTTTACTTCCTGGTGTACGGACATATTTGATCCAAAAATCATGTCTAAATGTGCATACAGACATCCATTGTCTGTGTTTTCCTTTTCTCCTTATATTCTCTGCTTTCTTCAGAGACAAGAAGATTTAGGAACAAACTTCTCTGGGTCACTTGTTTGTGCAACAAAATAGTGGAAATTGCTAAAATTAGGAGTATTTTACTGTCCTTAATGACACCTGTTTGCCTCTTTGCTCAAGCATTTCCTTGACACTCTGAGGAGCTATTACCAGATATACATATATGGGGTGATTTATTATATTTAATTGTTTGCATTGCATTCAGTGTATGACAGTTTTACCTTAAACTACTTTGACTTTGAGTTAAAATAGTACATACTATTAAGCTGAACTGAATCCCTGGGAGGTCCATGAAAATGTCATATAATTTCCTTCCTCCCTCCCTCCCTCCCTCCCTCAGTCCTTCTCAGTGTAACTTACAGCTCAATATTATATATATACATATTATACATATGCTGCAAAAATTAAAGGTACTTAGAAGGAAGAAATAACCCCCCAAAAGGGGTCAAACAGCATAGTTAGAAATGTCTTCAGTTTGATAATAGCATGGAGAGGACAAATTTGTTCAAACATATTGAAGTCTTCTTTTCAATTATTGAAAGTCTGGACTCTTCGCATAATGTAACCATACTGGAAACACAGCCATGACACATTTATTCAGATTATCTGCTACCAAAAAGCCTACATAAGGATTGAATAATAACAAAATCTATTTGCTACAAGTAAATTTTCAAATTTATATAGGAGTTCATCAAAAAATTCAGATGATTCTATTCCAAAAATACCTGGTTTACAATTTCAGATACTGTTTTCTCTCAGCAAAAGATTTCTAATGGAAAAATAAAACTTTAATCTTTGCTCTCATCAAGTTGCTTGTATTACAGCATCCAAATAGGTAAAATAGGATTTTATACTCTATGAATGTCTGCATGTGTCTGTGTAAATTTTGTGCAGGGAAGTATCTTTGCTGAACAGTTTGCCCAGCTATGTGCTGGAAACATATCTTGACATCTGAAATGCTCCTGGGTCATGGAAAAACCAATCCCTAAGCAGTGAGGATTAAGAGACTGGGGAGGAGGGCATTGACACCACTTTGTTAGATGGCACTAAGTGAAACATTACTAATACCACACAGAATGGATTAGGATCTTTCTCTGAAAAGGTGACTATTTTTTTTATCCTGTCAAAAACTAAGCTGTGTTGCCTGAACTGGGGAGACAAATAGTCTTTTCCCCCAACAAAACGCAAGGTGTGAATTTTCGTTGCTGTAAGAAGACCAACAATAAAAAGCAATTGGAGTGTTCACTGCTTCTGCAAAGCTTTAAGCAGGTACAGTACTTTATGGTTTATCTAGATAGAAATGATTATAACTAAGCTAATATAGTTTTCTTTTTTTAAAGCAATCTTGATACGCAGCATTTAATTCTTCCAATATCCCAGATGGATGGCTATGCATGCTTGAGACCACACAGGCAGTTTCCCTCTTAATTTTGCAAGAACATAAAATAATTCCATTAACATTCCAGATCTTGCATGGTTTCGAAGAAAAAAAATAGATTTTGTTATTGTTCAGCCCTTATTTAGCCTACTAGGCTAAATGAAAACTTTAATTCCCTTTTGTCTCTTTTCAGCTAGCAGTTATAATTTGTGGAGAGAAGGAAAGGAAGGAATCCAATTGAAAGGGAATTTAAGTGCTATCTTTCATTATCAGTGAAAAATTAGTGCTATCCCTAGGCTGGAATAACATTGGGGAAAGTAGGACTTGTTTTCTTAGTTAGTTACAATTATATTTATAGAACTCAACATGATAAGTGTCTTGGTTGCTGCACCAGATTCTAGCATTCCTCTATTCATTTTGCATAGAAGAATTGAAATGAAATTTGCAGACAAACTTGGGTTTATATAATTTTAGTTGCTGGAATATTAACATTAACCTCTTCTAGTTAATAGCAGTTTCAAAAGCAATGAATGAAATAACTATATTGTGAATAAAAGCAAAGTATATTAATAATATTTCTGAAAAAGAAGCAGATTTTGTATATGTAAATAGCGTGCTCTTGTGAATGAATATATTCAGCATATATATCCTAGCTATATTGGCTTCAGTCTGCAGGCTTTGAATACGTGGAGAGATTGTAAAATTATATACCAGTAATAAATATTACTTTAAACAATTTTAGATACAGTAAAAATGTATTGAATGTTAATTGTCAAGAAAAATAATGTTTTATATGAGTTATTACTGGTATGTATATATATATTTATAGCTATGATATCCTAGTACCGTGATGGCGAACCTATGGCATGGGTGCCACAGGCAGCATGCAGAACCATTTCTTAGGGCACGTGAGGCCCTGTCAGCTCCAGCACACATGTGTGTGCTGGCCAGCTGATTTAGGCCTTCTTTTGAGGCCGTTTTCCGCCCTCTGGAGGCTTCATGGAAGCTCCTGAAGCCTCTGGAGGTATGGGGGAGGCTGTTTTCACCCTCCCCAGGCTCCTAGAAAGCCTCTGGAGACTGGGGAGGGCAAAAAAAGTATGCCAAAAGCAGGGGGTCATGCACATAGCATGGTTGTGGCATGCCCATGCACGACCCCCCTGTGCTCCCCCCACTTTTGGCACGTGAGCCAAAAAAGATTAGCCATCACTGTCCTAGTAGATATTTCAGCATGATTCACATACAAAGAACTCCTTGGATTTTTTTCTTCTTAATCCATCTGGATTTATCTGTTTCTTGATTATAGTCTGCTTTGTTTGAACAAGTAACCGACTAGACTGTCTGCATTGTTGCTCTCCTTGGGCTCTTGATTGTGTGCCTTCCTGCCAGCTTACAATCAGATCTCAGTGGTGTGGATGTGTTAGCAACTCTGGTCCCTTAACCAGTGTTAGTAAATAAATGCGGAATAGTGTATTACACCGGACAGTAAAGAGATACGTTGCTGTAACCACAAACAAACTCTAAAACAGTGACAGTAAGAAAATAAATAGTCTTTACTTTGTACCAACTAAAATACTTCTTCCGACTAACTTCTCAAACAAATAACAGTCCTTCACCAAACAGAGTTTATCTCACAGTGATGCAAAACAAATCCTCCTCCTTCTTCTTCAGTCACAGCTCCTCAGCACAGGGAATCAAAAAGGGAATCGAACAGGGAACGGACAGTGATTCTGAGCTTCCTTTATGGTAGAGCTCAGCCAATCAGAATTCAAACACAATTCTTAAAGCTACATAACTCCTTAAGAACATAGGCTCATATATATTGTCAACCCAATATAAGGCTGAATATCCTAACAGGATGCTCTTTTCTTATTTTTTTATTCCTCAAAATTCCTCAGTATCAGTATCTTTTCTTATTTTTTTTTTAAATCCTCAACATAATAGTCAAATTCTGCAGACTTTGATAGATCTCTAAAAAAATTACTACTACCCACATAAAACCCACTCTTCTTTAGAATTTGTTTTGTCAATCAGTCTTGCTTTATGTCTCCAAGTTAACATGATCTATCATGTTATCTATCTGCTATCATGTCACCCCTTCCTTTTTTCTAATGTGACTATGTAATATGTGAAACATAATAGGTGGTCAAAATCAATATTTTGATCCAAAAAACAAATCAATTTTATTAAATAACTTAAAATGGACAGTAAACACATTTAATTGTTGTTATAACACTGTGAATTCTTGCCTTGTTTGGAACTAATAATATTCATAATCCTGTCTTTCTGACAGTTTCTTTAGGTCTAGGCTATGATTCTTGGTTTCTTTTTCTCTCTTGGGAGGAAATGAACTGCCTGGCTATCTTCAATTGACAGTCCTGTTATATCTAGATACTCTACATCAAATTAATTTTGGAACCTTGTTTCTCTTCCAGCTTTCTAAGTTTCTGTCTCCTTTAAACAACCCAAAGTATAAACTCACAAGCTGGTCACTAAAACTCAAACCTCTAACCAATGGAAAGCTACAATGACTGCTTATGTTTGAGAAGGCGCATGTAGATACTCTGCAAACTGTTCTTTTGTCGCTAGGTTTATATCACTTCTAGTGTCCACAGAAAAAAGTATGATGGTTCATGTTACGCACCACTATATGGAATATTTATAAAAAATGAATGGAAATTAGCAAGGTCCACCTAAGTAGGATGGCAGCAGATGGAATGACTTAACAACAATGATTATTAGGTGAACAGATGAAAGCTGGGTATATGAATCTAAGAGCATGTGCTGGCAACTTAATTATGCCAACTATATATCCACCTTGTGTAACTCATATTTTCTAAGAAGGTTTAATAGGCTCAAAGGCACTCATAAAATACAATAATGCTGGACACTGACACAACTGGGCACCTTGCTGGGAATATAATCATTATAATTTTCATGTTTCCCACCTAAATATGGTGAGCATTTGCCATACATCTTTGACAACACTTCTATTGAAATTCTATAACCAAATCTTAAAGGGCATTAGGAATTAATTGGGGTGTTAGATTGGGTAAATGGATGAGGCAGACTCAGGCTTCAGCAACAAACAGTTCTTTGTTTAGTGACAACTATGTACAATCCAGCAAAGGCTCTGTCTGGCAGCAGCCCTTTCATAGGGTTCAACCAATCATATTTGAGTATTGTTCCCACTGGAACAGAGGACCTTGGTGGAAACTATCATACTGTTTGTCAGTATGTAGCACCCCTCCCCTCTTAGTTGGGTTCATCCAGCTTGTAACGTCCAGACCTGCGCAGTTCAGTTGGAGCTGACTCCAAACAAACAAAAAACAAATATGATTCTTGGCTGCCCTTTAGTGACTACCGTACTTTTCCAGAGTATAAGATGCTCCGAAGCATAAGACACACCTAGCTCTGGGGAAGAAAACAACGGGGGGGGGGGGGGGGGAAATCTGCCTCTGCCTCCCCGAAATTTGCCTCCTTGCAACAAACAGCAAACAGTACAACTGTTTGTGGTGTATTTCTGTGCATTTGTGCCTGACCCGTAGAAATAGCAGAGAATTGAAGAAATGTACATCATGGCGGTATATTCATGCCAGAAAGTTTTATTAAATGTGGTCACACTAACTGCTCCCAAATAGATCTACTCCAAACATGACTAAGTTAGGGTCTAGTTAGACTACAGGACGCTGTTACATTTCAGACTATACTTGTACAGAAGCTGTTAAAATTGATGTGGCTTTCTGGGAGTATACGTTATTCTCTGCTATTTAAAACAAGATACAATAGCACTGGGCATCTTCAGATCAAGCATTTATTTTAAAAAGCTTCTTCATTTTGTTAAGTTGTCTAGAACAATAATAAAGCAGTCTTTAAAAAATAAGTCTAATAATTTAAACATGCTATAGGCATTTATAGTTATTGACTTACCTCCTTGCAGCAAACAGCTTGATTAGCACAAGAAAAAAAATCTGCCTCTGCCTCCTAGCAATTTGCCTTCTGCAGCAAACAGCAAGTTTCATTTTCAATTTCAGCATGGGTCTCCCGATCATCAGCTGTTTCAGGCTGTAGGGATTGCCATAGCTTATTGCTGCCTCCCTGTTTGCTGCAACGAGGTAAATTGTTGGGAGGCAGAGGTCAAAGGGTGGGGACCGGCGTGTGGCTGGGGCTACATTCATTGTATAAGACACACCCACATTTTCACCCTCTTTTAGGGGGTAAAAAGATGCGTTTTATACTCTGAAAAATATATGGTACTTTTTGCAGCCTATATCTTGTGTTTTCCCTACAGTTGTTAGCTGACTAGTTTGATTCAGTCCCTTTGAATCTGGCCAAATATTTTTTAAGTGTTTGTAAAACTCACTGTAACCAACCATAATTATTTATATGTAGTTTTATCTTCTTTTATATGTTTAATTTCTACCTTCTTTTAAGAAGAATTTTGATCATTGATCATAACAAAGGGCTGGCTAAGTGATATAGTTGTCCTATATTTATCACAAAGGCTCCCATATTTATCACAAAGGCTCCTATTGTTCTTTTGCTTTTTCCTTTTGTCTTCTATTCTGTATAAGGATATCAATGCAGGTTTTTTTCTTTCAAAGTATTTTGTCAATAATGCTGAAATATCTGAGTAACACACTGATTCCCTATGTCCCTTCCTCTCAATGGCAAATATAAAATAAGATTGGAGTAAGGAATTACAAAAACAGTTTAAATGTACAGCTAAAAGATTACCCCACTGAAAAGAAAAAAGATTCTCATTATGCTTGAAAAAAAAATCCGACTTAAACTCTTTTATGTCAGTATAAACCCTGGGGGATGAATGCCTGATTCCATCCAGTCCAATCTGGTATAAAATATCTGTTTTGCTGAAAGAGAAGTTAAAACCAATTGGCTTCTGAGAAATATTTGCACCATTGATTGTGGCTGGATCAGTAAAGGTTCCAAAGCAGGGGTGGGTTCCTGCGAGTTCTAACCCCTTCTATAGAAGTGGTTCCACAAATCTACAGTGCCATTTAGAACCGGTTCCATCCACACATCATCAAGATGAAGAGTTGAAATCCACAAGTCTTAAAGCTGTCAAGTTTGAACACACTGGGGTTTTTTTCTAAAGGGTTAGGGGTGCAAGGGTCTTGTAACTTGACAGCTTTAAGACTTGCATGGTTCAAATTCCAGAGTTTCTGAGCCAACATTTTGGTTGCTAAGCAAGAGCGTTGTTAAGTGAGTTTCACCACATTGGCCATGTCCACCCAGTCACATGACTGCCAAGCTACTTCCACTCGGTCACATGGCTGGCAAGCCACTCCCACCCAGTCACATGGCCGGCAAGCCACTCCCACCCAGTCACATGGCCGGCAAGCCACTCCCACAAAGCAGGCCACACCTACAGAAGAGATTCTAAAAAATTTTGAAACCCACCACTGTTCTGAAGGAAAGAAAGTCCTAGGACCATGATGGCGAACCTATGGCACGCGTGCCACAGGTGGCAAATGGAGCCATTTGTCAGGGCACACGAGGCTTGCCCTGTCAGCTGGCCAGTACACATGCGCACGCTGGCCAGCTCACTTCGACCTTCTTTTGAGGCCATTTTTTGCCCTCTGGAGGCTTCAGTAGTTTCCCTAAAGCCTCCAGAGCGCATAAAAATGACCCTCTAGGTAAACCGGAAGTTCCGTTCCCAAGCTTCTGGTTTGCCCATAGGGCTGGTTTTTCACACTCCAGAGGGGGAGACTGTTTTCGCCCTCCAGAAGCTCTATAGGAGCCTGGGGAGAGTGAAAATAGCATGGGGGGGGGGGGGAAATAGCATGGGGGGGGAGGAAATGGGGGGGGGGAAATGCTGGTTGTGCGCACATACTTGCTGTAGTCATGCACATAGCATTATGGGTGTGGCATGCCTGAGCATGACCCCCCCTACACTCCCCCCGCTTTTGGCATGCGAGC
Source organism: Rhabdophis nuchalis (assembly GCA_039707465.1). Taxonomy (NCBI): domain Eukaryota; kingdom Metazoa; phylum Chordata; class Lepidosauria; order Squamata; family Natricidae; genus Rhabdophis; species Rhabdophis nuchalis. The sequence goes on along the minus strand of CM077647.1, from coordinate 106,748,379 downwards.
CAAAAAAGGTCCTAGGACATGGTGTCAGCCAGAAATCTTTTATGGTTTTGTTTTCAGAGTATATTGGAAGATCTATTTTACTTCTGAGCCTCAATTTTTCCACAATCTCCACTTTAGAATGTATCTTGTCAATTGCTGAGTTGCAAAACTGGCAGCAGACCTTAAAGCTGTCAGATTAAAAAAAAAAAAACTTGTGCCCTAGCTGGACTCAGGGTTAAAGTCAAAGCAGAAAATGTTTATCAGATACATAGTAAGGAGATGGTAGGACAGAATGCTTTCAGACCGCATCAGAAATAGAGCTAAAGTAAAGTCAACTCAGTTAGGAATGATGTTTAGAAATTGGGTTTTGGTGAGTTGTTTTTGATATTTTGATTTTGAATCTTAATTTAATACATCAAAAATAAGCTCCTAAATTTCTAACTTTTTATTAAAATGGAGATGAAAGATGGAGGGGAATGGAATATTGTTGCTTAACAATCACAAGTGTAACTGCCCAAACTGTGGCCATTTTTTTGACAGTCACATCAGAGGTAGCCCTTCAGGCAGTTTGGACTGGTTCGGGCAAACCGGTTATTAAAATTCTGCCCAGTTTGGCAAACCGGCTAATCCCCCCACCGGCTGGCCTCATTTTGGAATCCAAAATAGCCAGAAAATGGCCCTGAAAATTGCCGGAAAATGAGCCTGAAAATGGCTGAAAAATGGCCTGAAAAACAATATAAATTCCCATACCCCATATATAGATTATGTTGAATAATAATAAATAAATAAATAATAATTTATTAAATTTATAAACCGCCCCCTCTCCCCGAAGGGACTCGGGGCGGTGTACAGGAAAGTTAAAAAGCATCTAAAAACATACAATACATACAAAATTAAAAACGAATTAAATTACCCTGTACTAAAATTTATAAACATTAAAATTACAACCCGTTAAAACCGAATAGACAATTTAAAATTACAGACTGGGGTGAGTGCGTGAAATTAGGCCAAGCCGGCCTGATGGAACAAATAAGTTTGTTATAAGATGAACAAATATAATGATTTAAAACCAAGATACGAAACAAGGAAAACAAGAAAACATCATCAAAAACTTGAATTGCCATAATGTTGTATTCCTAAAGCCCCCTGCTTCCTTCTTTGCTCCAATTAAAATTTCTGTACTAATAAATTTTACATCAAGCTTTAGAAACAGTTCTGAGAAAATAAGCTTGAAAGAAGGTCAAAAATCCTTCCACCCACTTGGATTTTTTCCTCATATCAGTACATCTCTTTGCAAAACAGATTGTGCTTTAAAACACACATCTGTCTCTAGCAAATTTAGTTGGACAATAAGCAGACTCTTTGGAAAGAAATCAAGGAAAGGAGGGAGGAGAACCAAGAGACTCCCCTCAAAAGTAATTGGGTATGGTAGGGAAGGAATCTTAACTATCTGTTTAAAGTGCCGTTTTTCTTTTTTTTCTTTTTTTAATAAAAGCTTTTATTTTTAAACTAACATAAAACAAACATAGACACACACAAAGTATAAAAACCATCCTCCAATTACCTACAGTGTGTCAATTGGTTACCAAACCTTTGTACCTCCTCACAATAGTCTTCACTTGCAATTTATATAAAGTCTCATATCATCAATCTAATATATATGTATACAATTATTATGATTATTAAACATTAATTGACTGTAGCTATTACATCCTTTTTATGTGAAATATTCTAAATTTAAAATAAATTTAGATTATAGCATTTCATTACATCATCCTGAAATCATCCAGTAGTATTACATCTTTATATTCTATTCTATATAGAATTTTTTATCTTTTATAACAAAGCTTTTCAACATCATCTCCATAGTCCTCACTTTATATAAAATTTCATATTATCAATCTAGTGCGTTTGTGTGTGTATGTGTGTGTGTGTATCCATAATTGTTCCACAACACCCTGTTAGGGCCCCAATTAAGGGAGGAGACACACTGTTTCCTTTTCTTTTCCTTTCCAAATCCCAGTAAGGGTATGGCTAGCTGATGAGAGCTAAAAAGCTCGAAATAGATCTATACTAGTCTCTCTGATTTATTTATTGATCAGCTCATAAAACTAACACACATATTTAAAAAATCACACAACGGAATTCATGGCTTTCTGTCTAGATGGTCTCTGGTGATGAGCCAAAAGGCAGAAAAGGAAACAGTGTGTCTCCTCCCTTAATTGGGGCCCTAACAGGGTGTTGTGGAACAATTATGGATACTAATCCTCCTGTCTCACTTGATGGAATTGGGAGTGCCTGGCTGGCTGAATGGTTAAAGGCTCTTGCCTGATATGCAATACAGCCCCAGTTCAAATCCCAGTAAGGGTATGGCTAGCTGATGAGAGCTAAAAAACTCGAAATAGATCTATCCTAGTCTCTCTGATTTATTTATTGATCAGTGTTGTGAATCGGGAGAGAGTTGAAGTCCGACCCAGGTAGGTTTTAATGCAAGCCATTTATTAGCACAACAGATAAAAACACAGTTACTGGAAGCTAGTTTAAAATAAGTGGTAGGCCTGGCCCCTCCCCGCTTGACAGCTATTTATACAAGAGCCGTCAAGCGGAAGCTAATCAGGCCACTCAAACCCAGCCAGACACGCCCCAGCCAATCAGGTGCGACCGGCCGCAAGTCGAGGACCTCAACACTCCTTCCCCCCAGTGAGCACGCATGCGCAGCCGCACATGTGTACTCGCTCAAATAGGCGGGGCCACGCAGGACCCGCCCAGAACGCCTCAGACTCATCGGAGAACCAGGCGAGGTAAGACGTCCCCGTGGAAACTCCTCCCTCACGGGAGTGTAGCTCTGGGTGATGTCATTGAGGTCTTCGGATGAAGGTGGAACCAGCGGAGCTGGTGAGTCCGGGCGAGGTGGTGCAGCGCCCAGGTAGGAGGAGTCTGATGGCTGCCGGGAGGCGGTGGCCAGATCAGGAAGACCTTGTGAAACAAAGGCCTCACAGTCTCTCGCGGATTGAGTCAGTGGTGGGGGAGTGTGCCAGAAGGCGGCGTCCATATAAGGGAGGCCTGAACTGGGGAAGGCCTCAAACAAACTTGGAAGAACAGCGGATTGAAACGGAACTGGTGGCCCTTCAGGGGCGACTGGGTAGACTCGACGTGATGTAGAAAAAGCCGGAGATGGAAGGTGGCGTCTTAGCTGATCCAAGTGGCGCCGCCACTCATTGCCATCGGGCAGCCTGACCCTGTAAGAACAGGGACCCGTTACGTCCGTGATAGTAGCAGGGACCCATTTAGGATCCCTGGAGAAACTTTTTGCATAAACCGGATCCCCCACTCAGAATAGGCGGGGAAGGGGAGCCCCCAGGTTGCTGGGCTGCAACTCGTTGTAAAGAGGATGCAGCCTGTCCAAGGTTGTCCACAGGCGGCGGCCCATCAGAACCTCGGCGGGACTTTTCCCTGACACTTGACAAGGGGTGGAATGCTGACCCAGAAGGTAAGCAGCCACCCTTGCATGCCAATCGCCCCTCCCCATCCTGCCAAGGGCCTCCTTGGCTGAGCGGACAGCACGCTCCGCCTGGCCATTTGACGTAGAATGGTAAGGGGCGGTGGGTGCATGGCAGATTCCCTGAGACACCAGGAACTCCTGGAAGGTGGAGGAGTGGAACTGGGGTCCGTTGTCAGACACCACAGTATCCGTTAGCCCATGCGTCACAAAAAAGTGATGCAGGGCCTGGACTGTACTCTCCGCCATGGTGGAGGACATGAGAATGACCTCCACCCAGCAGGAGTAAGCATCCACCACCACCAGGAATGTCTGTCCATGAAAGGGACCTGCAAAATCAATGTGGATATGGGACCGGGTACTCTTGGGGATGTCCCATTCCCTAGGCGGGGCTGTGGGAGGAGCGGGACATGAGCCCTGGCAGGCGGGGCAAGCTCCAACCCAGGCAACTACATCCGCATCCATGCGAGGCCACCAGACATAGCTGCGGCCCAAGGCCTTCATCCTGGCTATTCCAGGGTGGTTCGCATGAAGTGACTGCAGCACCTGGTGTCGGAGGGGGGAGGATAATGACTCGGTCCCCCCAACACAAGCACCTGGAGTGAAGCGATAGCTCCATCTGGCAGGTGTTGTAAAACAATTATAGATATTAACCCTCCTGTCTCAGCTGATGCAATTGGGAGAGCCAGGCTGGCTGAATGGTTTAAAGACTCCTGTCTCATATGCAATACAGCCCCGGTTCGAATCCCAGTAAGAGTATGACTAGCTGATGAGAGCTAAAAAGCTCAAAATAGATCTATCCTAGTCTCTCTGATTTATTTATTGATCAGCTCATAAAACTAACACACACACACACACACACACATATATAATTGTTCCACAACACCCTGTTAGGGCCCCAATTAAAGGAGGAGACACACTGTTTCCTTTTCTGCCTTTCGGCTCATCACCAGAGACCATCTAGACAGAAAGCCATGAGTTCCGTTGTGTGAATTTTTTAATATGTGTGTTAGTTTTATGAGCTGATCAATAAATATATCAGAGAAACTAGTATAGATTTATTTCAAGCTTTTTAGCTCTCATCAGCTAGCCATACCCTTACTGGGACCCTTACTGGGTTAAAGGCTCTCGCCTGATATGCAATACAGCCCCGGTTCAAATCCCAGTAAGGGTATGGCTAGCTGATGAGAGCTAAAAAGCTCGAAATATATCTATACTAGTCTCTCTGATTTATTTATTGATCAGCTCATAAAACTATATATGGTTTTTGAGCTGATCAATAAATAAACATGGGAGACTTGACACAAGTGTGTGTGTGTGTGTGTGTGTGTGTGTGTATGCATTATTATTATTGTTAATCATTTATCTGACTATAACTATTATTACTTTGTCTTATGCATAATACTCAAAATTTAACTAAGTGTAACTTAATTTTTATTTGACATTTCATTTCATCATCCTGTATCCTTCAAGTAGTAGTGCAGTCCTATATCTCTTGCCATTTGTAGAATTTGTATTCTAATTGTTTTCTTGATAAGTCTTATGTGGACTTTTCTTGGCAACTTGTTGTTCATTGCATATCTTATAAAGACTCAAAACCCTCCATCTGTTCCTTCCATCAGCTTGCCTCACTGGTGCTTCTGTCAAAAATTTTCTCATTGTTTCTGTCAGATTTTCTCCCTTTTCTTCTTCCATGTTTTGAAGTCTGAGATAGAGTTCCAGTTCATCAACCTCCCCTTTCAATATTCTACTCTTATCATTTCCCTCCACGCTCAATTTGCTGTCAATGTCAACAATTTTCTTATTACTTTGTTCATATTTTTCTTCAATCTTTTGAACTCTATCCTCAATTTTCATCATCGTTTTGTAAATATTCTCAACTCTTCCCTCCATTCTTTCTGTTCTTTGTTCTATAATCTCAAATCTCTTTTCAATGTTTTCTGTACTTATTTGTAGTTTTTGAATTTCTAGCATAATTATTTGCAATGTTAATTCCTTTTCTTCTTCATGTTGCACCATTTTTCCAGGTTGTAAACATCCTACATTAAAACACTAAAACATCCAAGGCTTTTTGCTAGGTTTCAAACAAATTCACTATAATCTTTCATGTCAAGGCTTTCTCTTTACTTCAGTCCAGGTACTGATAGTACTCCAGAAGAGCATATGCATAAACAAACCATGCTCTTCCCACTGTCCCTTTCAATATACAAAGTCAGGAGCCTTGAGATATAAGATGTTTCCAAGCCTCCAGCCTCTAGGTGGCAGTGTTACTTCTTTTTCTTCTGCTTTTATCCCTCCCTTTAAGTTTTGAAATTGAGAAAAGAAAAAAAATGCTTAAAAAGTACAATCCAGCTGAATGTTGAAAAGAAAGAGATTCTTAATCCACAAATACAAAAAATGGGGGAAAATAGAAGAAAGAAAAAAAAGACAAGTCCAATTTAAAAAGTAAAAAGCATTTGTTGAAATTCCATCCATTAAAAAAAATGAAATTAAAGAAAGAAAGAAAGAGAACACACTAATTTTCATTCAAGCTTAATTTGCCACTTACTCACTTCTGTCTTCAATTTTAATTTTACTCTGAGTCTTTTTGGGTGATCTCTTCTCTAATAATAAAATTTATCTCACCATTTCAACACACTCTCTCTCCTGCTTTCTTTCCGTTTAGGGCTGTCCCAACCTTCTGCAGCTTCAATGGCTGCTTCTCTGTAGCTGGTAAAAAGAGCTTCTTCTGGATCGATCAGAGACTTTGCTATGTCCTTGAGATTAGCAGGACGTGCCTTTCTGTATCACCATCTCTACAGGATGGTTTAGATCCAAAAGGACCATCCAGCATCAGAGATATCAACAGCAATCCTGGAGCTCCAAGATTGCATGTTGTTTCGTAGCAACGTCAGCCCCTCCTCCTAAAGTCTCTTTTTCCCCCAGTGATAGTAGTTTTAGGATAAATCAGATCAATAATAATGTCTGTCCATGTATCTCTACTGTTCAGCTTTTCCTCATCTGGCTATTCTACGATTATAAATAAAGACAGAGAAGGACAGAGGAGGCATTCTCTGTTGCAGCATCTGCTCTATGGAACATCATTCCTTCCAAGATCCAGACATCCTTAAATATCTGCCTCTTTTCTCTAAGCATTGGGCCAGACAGTAGAATAAGCCAAAATAGGATGTGATACATATGTACTGCAATAGAGATGATCCTGCCCATGTGGTATATAAAGGTTAATTTTGACTCATGGAAAATTGATATAAGTAGTGTTAAGTCCTCTTGGTTACGACCACGGGGCCTCAGTCAGGGAAAGAAGCAACCCTATTGGTTCCAACATGGCAGCCACATGGTGGGAGATTTGCAAGCAGCTGATTGATTATTCCTCTGACAGCTTGGGTATAAAAAGCTGTCAGAGGTATTGAAGTTTATTCTGGTTACTGGTTGTGTTAAATAAAGTTGATTACTGTCTCCTGTCTCCTCAGTGGCTCAGAATAAAATAAGTAGAGTGTCTCATGGCCATGGATGAGGCATTATAAAAAGAGGTTTTCCACCTCTTCTTTTAAAATGTCACATTCCACAAATGTTTTTTGGAAGATCCACAAGAGAATGTTAATCACCTTTTTCTTTTTGCATGTAAAACAAAAGTATTCAAAACTCTGTTTCCCCAAAAATAAGACCTTCCCAGATAATAAGTCTAATTGGGCTTTTAAGCACATGTTTTAAAATAAGGCCTCCTCCAAAAATAAGTCCTCTACAAAAAGATTGCGACACAGCAGCAGCCATGAGGTGACCATGCTCGTCACCTCCGCACCTCAAAAATAATAAGACCTCCCTGAAAATGCGCTTATTTTGGGGGTCAACAGAAAACAAAACCCTGTCTTATTTTTGGGGAAACACGGTATTAAATGTAAGATTTTGCTTCATTTCCCCAATGTGATCCATTTCTGTTCAATATTTTCTCAGCTGCTTCTTTGTTAGTATTTGCCATAGGCAGATACTATTCACCATTTAGATGTTTTTCAGTATTGGTGGACTACAAATTCTATAACTTCATATTAGTAGGACTGTTGAGCAAACAAATTATAAGGTTGTGGGACTGTAGTCTGGCATATATTAAGGGCACGAAATTGGGTGGCCTAATTTGCTTTTTTACCTATCTGAATGTATATTCAGTCAAATGAAGGAAAGGGTCAACGACTTCGACTTGAAGGTTCTCACAATATCTTCTTTACACCATACCCTTACCCTATTTGTAAAAAATTGTAAAACCCAATAAAACTTTTTCAACAACAACAACAAAAAAAGGGCACGAAATTGGGTGGCCTAATTTGCTTTTTTACCTATCTGAATGTATATTCAGTCAAATAAAAATATGAGTTTATTTTTTGTTATTGCTTTGCAAGAATTTAAATGCAGTTGATATAGCTGGAACAAGGCCTATGTCTGCTAAGAGCTCTGGAACTTACGTTTATTTTCCCACTTAGAAACTATTAGAGTTAGCAGTTCTGCACCTGAATGTAGCATATGGTTTTTCAATCTATTCTGAAGCAGATCAAAGATCATCTTACATCCAAAATATTAGAGTCTGCTGCTCATCCTAGCCACATCTGTTTGCAGAAGTAATGGACTCTCAGATATCTTACTGATACAAACCATTCTTCTTTTGTACATCTGTAAAACAATAGGATGCTTGCTGTACTTGGCCTTAACTGAATATGCAATGTCAGCCAGAAACTGATATTTGAAGAATGAAATTAAAACCCTACAGTCATCAGTCTGGTATGCTAGCAAAAAAATCTTTATAGGACTTCTCCAAAATTCCTGCAGAAGATGAAACATAGATTTATACTAGATAGAATCCTCATTGATAAAAAGTATTTGAATAGTTAAGGTTTTATGCCATGCAGGAAAAAAAAACTATGATCTTATTTCTTGAAAGAAGGCCAGTTTCAATCAATCAATCAATCAATCAATCAATCAATCAATCAATCAAATTAGAATAGAACTTGAAGGGACTTTGGAGGTTTTCTAGTCCAACCCCCCCCCCCCCCCTATTCAAGCAGAAAAACCTATACCATTTCATACAGGTCGCTGTCCAGTCTTTTCTTAAAAACCTCTGGCTCATGTTTTCAGTGATATTAAACTAGGACTCCAAGGTCCATCTCACAGTTACTGTGTTCAAGCCAAGTTTCACTTAATATGTACTTGTACCTTTGGGGTTTTTTTGTCTACGCGTTAAACTTTGCTTTTCTCCATGTTAAATTTCATGTTGTCAGATAGGGTCCATTGTTCAAGTCTGTCAAGATCTTTTTGGATCCCGAGCTTGCCTTATGAGATTTTGGCTATTCCTGAAGTAGGTTGCCTGCTGATATCCTGTCTTAGTTTTGTTATTGCCAGATAAATAACTTGTCATAATATGTTTACAGTCTGTGACTGTAGATATCCACCATACAATCATTTTATGGATTGGCAAACCTTACCCTCACCCATGTTGCACTCTAAACATGATAAATATGTCACCAGTCTAAAAGATAAGAGATCCTAATTCCAACTGTGTACAATAAGAATGAATAAATAAATGATGGCTCAGCTACTGTTGTGTGGAAGAAGACTAAGAACAGAAATTGTCGTCTTACCGGAGAATAAAGGTAAGAAATTCATCCATTGCTGGCAGTAAAGTAAAATTTACGAAGTACACTGAAGTGTAATGTAATAGGTCTGGTTTTGGTTTAGAATATAACACCAACAATTGTGGTTTGCATATGGTTTAATATGATATATTAATTCAGGTTTACCTAACAAGCCATTCTTAAACAAATGAATACTCTGCACTTTTGGCTAAATAGGCATTATAGCTATAAGCTATAAATTTGAGGTAATATGCTTCTAGATACCAATGCTGGAAAACACAAGCAAGAATCATTGACCCATTTTAGGGCATCTGGCTCATCACTGATGGAAACAGTTATATTGTGCTAGATGTAGTGATTCAGCAGTGGTTGCCTTGTTTTATATGTAGCTTTGCTGGGATATAAACATGTGTTGTAGATTTTAATCTCATAATTTTGTCTTCATGCTTAACCTTATTTAAATCCTTCCCGGTAGTTCCTAATCAATCTCAGCAAACTGTCTGAAGTACAGTACAAAGCAAAAAAACTGTAAATGAAAAGTAGAAACTATTAATTGAAAATCACATCAACTCATTTCCTCTGTTCCTTTGTTTTGTTTGTTTGTTCGCAAAATTATTATTACAACAGGGAAACATGCTGTTGGAAGGTAACAGTTAGTGAAACAGCTTTGTGGTGAACAAAACTTGCTTGGGGTTTTAATGTAAATCTATTGGTAAATGCTCTTGCAAGAAGCGCTGGGTAAAAACATGATTGACTGAGAGGGAGAAATCAGCTATTCTACTTGAACTGGGCACTTAGGAAATGGAGCATGGTGTGATTTCCATTTGGAACTTTGTCCTGCTATTCTGGAGTAAAGAGAGAAAGTGAAGCTAAGATGTGCATGGCTGGTTTGTGGCCCAGTTGAGAACCTACACGGTATGATTAGTTTATCGTTCAAATAGGTTGGATGAACCCCAACAACGTGTCTTTAACAACAAGACACCGTTGATATAAACCAATTGGCCTAGTGATGATAGTACTTATCTTAAAAGGGTGAGAGGAACCTTCTGGGGTACCACTGTTTATACCATATTTGGAATACATCTGGGTTGTTGTTTTTCTTTGAATCTACATTGTAATCATTGTAGTACAATTGGAAACAGCTGTAGCTCTTTTAATCTAGAGTTTGCAAAGAATGTTAGACAAATAGTTTTTACCATGTCTGATCTCCCTCTCTGTCTTCTCTCACCCCATCCCTGTATGTGTCTTGGTAACATAGAACAGAGCAGTAAATATCTATTCAAGTCTTTCCACGTGATGGTGACTAGGATGGCCAAAATATAAACTTCATCTCTCTTTCTCTTTCTCTCCCTACCTCTCCCTCTCCCTGTGTGTGAGAGAGAGAAAGAGAAAAAGAGAATATATTGGGGGGAGGGAACTATTGAAAGATCAACCTTAGAAATATATATACAATGATATTGGAAGCTTGCTGAATAATAAACTACTGTAAGTTTATAGTGACAAGAAATTCAGGGGAAAAGAAGACTGTAGATGTTGTATTTGTTCTGATTTGTTTATTTCTGGTGGAAATAAAATATGCAATTGAAATAAAATATGCAAATATCCTATAAATATCAACCCATATCAGTAAACTGTATGAGATGGTGAAAGAATGCTAGTTAATATTCGCATTTCAAAGGAAAATGTTTTTCCCTTTTATAAGGAATAGAGTCTGTTGGAAATGAATAACAGGGAACTCATCAAATTGCATTTTGTTAACAAATCAAAACTGATGCCTGGAAGGGTTCAAAGCATTGATATCTTGGATGTTTTAGCATTTTTCTAATATCTTTTGTCAGAGCATATGATACTTATTTAGAAATAACATCTATTGCGTATAATGGGTTTTGGGAACACTGCCACTGAGTCATAAATCAGGCAACCACATTTTAATTTGCAATGCACACATCCTTAAAATGAACAAGGGGTTGTCTGATCAATTGAGAATGTGTGATGCTCACATATTCACTTTGCCCAGCCAACTGTCACCGATTTCAGAAAGTTATGCAGGATTGGCTGTAGAAACTACTTGAAAGGAATCCCAGGGGTGGAGACTAGATAAGGAAATATTCATAACAAAATTAAAGAAGAAAGCATTAGCAATCCACTACCATATCTCTTGTTGCCAGGCAAATTATATGGATGTAATAACGAGAAGTAGAAAATGACTTGAGGGCACATAATTAATCAAAAAGGGAATCTTTAGGAATTTAACTCAATTTGAACAAATCTTAACTATTTTGCTAGCAGTTCATTTGTGAATAGTATCACCAATTAATATCAGAATACGTTTCTCTGCAAGTTCAGCCTGTTGCTATGCTCCTGGACAGGAGAAGCAGAATAGCCTTTTCAGGTGTTCACGAGAGTCTGGAGAAGAAGAATTGGGAGAATTGTTGGCTGGGGTCTTCTTATCTCTATTGGTATATCCTATGAATCACCCGTTCAAGGAGTTCAGCTGTCCTTGAGGTGCTGGAAAGTAAACAATTGCCTTTTCCTCAGCCTTTCTTTGCAGAAACGAGACCCAACAGCCTTTCAAAGGCACAGGAGGAGCAGCGTAGTTTCTCCGTTGTCTTTGAGAGCTCAGGAAAAAAAGGCGAACCAGAGGCAGGAAACTAGGGGGTAGAACGCGGAAGCCAGCTGCTGCCTCGGTTCTTTGAAGGGCAGCGGGGAGATGAGTGCCGAGGAAAGCCAGAGGGAGCCACCTGCTTGCTTTATTTCCAGGCAGCGAAGGAATTTGTGCTTTGACCGGGGAGGGATGGGGGGAGGGAGAGAGAAAGAGAGAGAGAGGGACAGAGAGCTTTGGCAGTTCTGCTTTTCACTCCATTGTCGAGGCAGCTTTTTGTATTGGAGCATTTTGAAGACAGCGAAGGCCCAAGAAGGCTTCCTTTCTTGCGTGGGCTTTGTTTCTGAAGCTTTTTCTGCCACTTTCGCGTGGGGCGCTTTTTGCTTTGCTGGCCGGACCGGCGAATCAGCGAACGAGCGCGCTCCACTGGGGAGCTGAGGCTGAAAGGTAAAATCTCTGTAGTGCTTTTGCTCTCTCCCGCATATTAGCGAGAAGCTGGTAGTAGGATAGATGAGCTTTTGCGCACGGCTGATTCACAATCCTGCTTTTGTTAGCGAAGTTAGTGTTAATCTTGTTTTGTAATTTTTGTCGTCGCTGCTGCTGCTAGCAATAGCTATAAAAAAAAGAATTTTTCCATAGTTAATTTGTTTCTACAAATAATTTCTTACTTTTAAAGAAAGTCATGATTCCATCTACTATTCTTGTGCTGTTCACTTTGTCGTTCCTGAATTAGTCATCAAATAAGTTTATTGATAAGTTGTATTGCACATACAAGATGCATAAAATCCTTTGACATAATCCAGGTTGATTTAAACATACTTACCGTGCCATCCATTTTAACAGCAGGCATTTCAATACCTTATGTTTTCCCTTTTGAATTTCTTGAGAGTAAAAATATTTATTTGGGCAGAATTATATTCCTAGTCTCTCTCTCTCTATGTATGTATGAATAAATACATAAATTTATTGGCCTCCCATCTTGCTACAGGGTAACTCTTGCTGCCAGAAACAAGCAATCACATTGACTAACATGCTGTGTAAATTTAGTTCTTGTAGTTAGTTTATGGTTCAGAAAGTTAAGTGAAACTAGAAATTGGTTTAATGAAGCAAATTGTAGTTAACCACAGGGATGTTGTGTAAATCCAACTGTTGTCTGGTCCCCACTTTTTTTTAATGCAACTCTTAATTCCATTACCATTTTGTAGTTGAAGAAAGATTTAATGTGTAGATCTCAGTCCTTGTAGATCTAGTTGCTCCAAGCACAGACAATATTAAGGAAGTATGGGATATTGCTCCTTGTTCAATGGAGGGTTAATTCTGGGGAAACCCCCCCCCCAAGAGTTTTGATGCAGTTCCTATTCTTACTCCACAGGATTGTCTGAAATATCAGGTTTTAAAGTAATGTAAATTAGCAGGGTATGCTGGATACATTTCTGGATGTTAAAAAAGCTTATTTTCAACCTGGCAGCTCCATCTCGGTTTCTATTTTGCTGTGTCCTAGAACCAAAATGGAATGAGCCTTTTCTAATGCTTGCTTTCAGGTTATACTTGATAGACACTAAATAGAATCAAGAGCATCTCTGTCTGCCAGGAACCATTGATATCATAAGCTGATGTAGTATGATGTCCTTTGGAAAACTTTTGGTCTGCTCCAAAAAAGGCAGAAAGAAAAGAGGGAAGATGAATGGCTTTGTTTTGATGAAATGTGAGAGGAATGGATTCCTTGGCTCATATAATTCATCTGAATAATTCTGCATTCAATGCAGTTTGTTTTCTTCTGTTATAATGGTTAAGGCATCTGGCTGGAACCCAGCTGACACTTCATTCTATTCCCAGTTCGACATAAAGCCAGTTGGAAAAGCTTAGGCCTATCACTTTCTCTCAACTCTAGGAAGGAAGCAGTGCCAAACTACTTCTGAAAAATCTTGTCCAAAAAGCTGCAGGAACTTGTCTAGGCAGTCCCTGAAATTTGACCTTATTGAACAAAATCTTGGGCCTAATTTATGGTAGAAGTATCCTTACTTACTACTTTATAGCATTAACAGGGCCTGAGGACATGGGAACAATATTCTAAGCAGTGTTTTCTATTAACAGAATAGATTTTGTGATACAATGAGGGTAGAACTAGTTTTCAGATAGACACTTTTTATTAAGTCAGATCAGTGCTTCGACTTTGATGTCTTCCAGATGCCTTCCGGCCTGCTGGGCTGGGCTGGGCCGGGAGGTGGATGGCCGGCCTGGGCCTAACTAACCTCTCCTAGCCGTGAGTGAACTTTTCCATCGGGGAGAATAGACTCCTGTCCAGCGCAGTTGGCGCCAAATTTACAATCTTCAGCGGACCTTTAAAGAACTAGGTCTTAAGATGCAACTCATAAGAACTTTGAAATCCTTCCCCCTATGGTCTTCATAAGATCTATAGAACTATGTCGTGTAAAGACCTTTTAAAGACCTTTTAAAGTCCTTTTAAAGACCTTATGGACTGGAACAACTGAACTGATACCCCAAATCGATATTACGAACTATCCCTCACTGATGCACTTTAATTTCATTACCTATTTATCATCTATTTATGAAATTTATTTTAAATCAAGGCCAACGATGCTTTTTAAAATAATTTATTTTAACCCATGACCCATTGATGAATTCTATTCTTACATTGTATATTTATTTATAATTAGTTTTTAATTATTTATTTATATCATAATGTACTCCAGAACCGACCTACTGTTACTGCGAGAGTCCCCGCTCTCGCAGGTTTGGCCCTCCGCTTTAACGATTTTTTTGTAATTTTTTTTTGTATCACCTTACCCTACCCTATCCCAAAAATTTGTAAAACCAATAAAACTTTTGCAATATAAAAATAAATAAATAAATAAATAAAAAACAAAACAAAACGAGGGCCCGCCTTGATGAGGGATTTATTAATCCGGAGAGGTGGGCGAAGCGTGGTCTCAGGGGTTTTTTAGTTTATAAATTATTGTCTGTTTTAGGGGGTACCAGGGAGGGGGGAGGGTATAGACAGGTAGAGATGGGTGAGAAAAGAGAGGGCCAGGCCAGCAGCCGACGGAGGGAAGCAGAAGGATCCATCGGGGGGGGGGGGAAACACGAGTCGCCCCGATGGAGGGCATTTTCATCCAGAAGGTCGTGGGGAGAGGCAGGTCCGAGGGGAGACAAGTTCTATCCTCCCGGTTGGGGGCACGGAACCGTTGGTTGCAAACGGTCAAGTGCCACAACCCCCGCAGGCTAGGTGGTCAGGGAGTACAGAGCCAGGGCCTGCGGCTGATGTTTTGCAATGCCAGGTCCATGGTCAACAAAGCCCCCCTCATCCATGACCTTGTGTCAGAGGGGGAGCCAGACCTGGTAGGAATTGCGGAGACCTGGTTGGGCCACGAGGGTGGACTCCCCCTCGTTGAAATGTGCCCACCAGGTTACCGCGCTTTTCATCAGTCCCGGGCCCTAGGGGTAGCGGTCATTGTTAGGGAAGGTCTTGAGCCGAGAGAGACCATTGTGCCACAGACCACCGCTTGTGAGTCCCTCTGCGTGAAGTGGGGTCTAGGGAGGCAGTTGGGCTTGCTGGTTGTATACCTGGCTCCCCGCTATGTAACAGCAGCCCTGCCCGAGCTCCTTGAGGTGATCGCTACGGTGGCAGTTGAGACCCCCAGACTTTTAGTCATGGGGGACTTTAACCTGCCATCGGTGGGCGAATCATCCGAGGTAGCTTGGGAGTTCATGGCTCCCATGACGGCCATGGACCTGACCCAATTAATTCAAGGCCCCGAGGGTGGACATACACCGGATCTCATCTTTGTCTCAGGCCAATGGAAGAGTGATCTGGGTATAGGGGACATAGTCATCACGCCCTTGTCATGGTCAGACCACTCACTTCTCCGGCTCGACTTTCCAACCGCTACTCCTCACCGCGGGGAGGCGGAACTTGAGTCACCTATTTGGTTCCGCCCCAGGGGCCTGATGGACCCTGATGGGTTCCAGGCGGCGCTTGGGCCACTTCCTGTACCCCTGACCCGCGCCCCGATGGAGGACCTTGTGGCCGCGTGGAATACCGCGGCCACGGGAGCCTTGGATCGGGTCGCGCCCTTGCGGCCTCTCTTGCGGCGGCGAGCCACCCTGGCTCCTTGGTTTACCGAGGAGCTAAGGGTGATGAAACGCCACAAGAGATGCCTAGAGAGAAGATGGAGGTCTACTCGATCTGAATCCGACCGGACACAGGTAGGAGCCCATTTACGGACTTACATTGTGGCGCTGAGAGTGGCCAAACGCCATCATTGTGCCACTCTCATAGCATCCACAGATAACCGCCCTGCCGCACTGTTTAGGGCGACTCCCTCCTACAACAGAGGGTGCGGGAAACCCCATTACAGGGTAGAGCAGAGGAATTTGTGATTTATCTGCAGGAGAAAATCGCTCAGATTCAGAACGAGCTAGTCTCCATTGATGGCCCAGTGGGATTACACGAGGTGGATCTTGGTTGGGAGGAGTTTGACTCTGTTACTTCCGAGGATATGGACAGGTTACGTGGGCGTCTGCGAGCCACCACATGTTTATTGGACCCGTGTCCTTCCTGGCTTGTACTGGCATCCTGGGAGGTGACACGAGGCTGGCTCCAGGAGGTTGTCAACGCTTCTCTAAGTGAGGGTTTCTTGCCTGCCTCCCTTAAAGAGGCCATGGTGAGGCCCCTCCTGAAGAAGCCCTCTCTGGACCCAGCTCTATTAGCCAACTATCGTCCCGTCCCCAACCATCCCTTTCTGGCGAAGGTTGTAGAGAGTGTGGTGGCACAACAGTTTCCCTGTCACCTGGAGGAAGTTGATTATCTAGACCCGCGCCAGTCCGGCTTCCGGCCCGGGCACAGCACCGAGACGGCATTGGTCGCGTTGGTAGATGATCTCTGGAGGGCCAGAGATGGGGGTTGTTCCTCCATCCTGGTCCTATTAGACCTCTCAGCGGCTTTCGATACCATCGACCATGGTATCCTATTGCATCGACTGGGGGCTTGGGGGTGGGAGGCACCGTTTTACGGTGGTTCTCCTCCTACCTCTCCGGTCAATCGCAATTTGTGTTGGCAGGAGAGCAGAGGTCGACCTTGAGATCCCTCACATGTGGGGTGCCTCAGGGGTCGGTCCTCTCGCCTCTCCTGTTCAACACATATATGAAGCCGCTGGGTGAGATCATGCGTGGTTTTGGGGTAGAGTACCACTTCTACGCTGACGATACACAGTTGTACATATCTACCCCAAAGCACCCCAACGATGCCGGAGCAGTGATGTGCCAGTGCCTGGAAGCCGTGCGGGCCTGGATGGGAAGTAACAGACTCAGACTCAACCCGTCCAAGACCGAGTGGCTGTGGTTTCCGGCCGCCCGATTCCACCAGCTGACTCCATCACTGGCCATAGGGGGCGAACAACTTACCCCTGTGGATGGGGCGCGCAACGTGGGTGTCTTCCTGGATACCCGGCTGTCCATGGAAGACCAAGTGACAGTCGTGGCCAGGAGGGCGTTTTACCAGGTTCGCCTGGTACGCCAGTTGCGCCCCCTATTGGATCGGGATGCCCTTTGCACAATCACTCATGCCCTCGTGACATCCCGACTGGACTATTGTAACTCTCTCTACATGGGGCTCCCCCTGAGGTGCACCCGAAGGCTGCAGCTGGTCCAGAATGCAGCCGCGCAAGCAATAATGGGGACCGCTAGGTACACCCATGTAACACCTCTCTTGCGCGAGCTGCACTGGCTGCCTGTCGTCTTTCGGGTGCGCTTCAAGGTGCTAGTTGTCATCTTTAAAGCGCTCCATGGCACGGGACCTAGCTATCTGCGGGATCGGATCCTGCCCCATATATCCTCACTGCCGATTCGCTCCCACAGGGAGGGACTTCTCCGGGTGCCGTCCACCAGACTCTGTGGCGGGCCCAGCCCTCTGGAACGACCTTCCCCCCGATATTAGAACAACTACGGACCTCTGCTCCTTCCGTCAAAAACTTAAAACATAATTTTTCTGCTTGGCCGGCCTAGGTTAGTCTCTACCTTTAGGGCGTTAGGGAGTGTTAGTTTTAATGTGGGGATTTTAGTGCAGGGACAACCAAATTTAATTCGTTTTTATTCATTGTATTTATTTTTGTATGTATATTTTACAGTATTTTAAATTTTTCCCTGTGCACCGCTCCGAGTCCCCTTGGGGAGAGGATGCGGTATACAAAATAAATTTTATTATTATTATTATTATTATTATTATTATTATTATTATTATTATTATTATTATTATTATTATTATTATTATTATTATTATTATTATTATTATTATTATTATTATTATTATTAGGCTATGATGCAACTTATGCCCAGTCACCATGGCAAAGATCTTTATTGACTGGCGACAGCTAGCCTGGCCATACTTTAAAATTGGAATTATGTTCAGTTCAACCATTTCTTTACTTATATTGTAATAAATAAAACTCAGAGTTAAAAATTAACCTTTTAATAGCTGGTTTAAGTTCTCCATTTGTAATACAATGTTGATTTTCTCTATCTTTGAAATAATGGCTGTGTCAACACCTTCCTCCAACAAAGGCAGCATTTACATAACTTGATTATAGGACAGGAATAGCTACATCTTACAATAGCCTTTATCAAAATGCAAACTGTTGCTAGGTAAAACAACAGATTAAATAATGATGTTGTTCAACATAGTTGGAGTATTTATCTGTAAAATGTATTAGTCATCTATGCCAGTGTATTAGATATAGAAGACTTTGAATAAAATTTGACTCTTAAAGTGAATCTAGTCAGTTTTCATATAGAAACACACAAATACACTCACACGTTTCAGTTTCAGAAAATGCCTTTAGTACCTCGCTGGATTATAATACAGTATTCTGGTGTTGATGATTTCCAGACTCCTGATAATTATATAACTTAGCGACCTTTCACCCCCAGTTTCACACAAGAGCTGTAATGCTGTATTAGAAACCAAGGCTTTTGTTCAGAAATGATTTAATAAGCAGGCCATATAAATTCTTACAAATATAACTTCGGCAGAAAATATTTCTTTTTTTAAAATAATTTTTAAAAATAATTTTACTTTTAAACCCAACACAAAAATCCTCCATCTTACATGCTGTAGAAAGTGTATCAATTGGTTGCAAAATGTTTTCATACATCTCTTCCATAGTCAACCAAGGTTCATATTATTTCAAGTATATTGAATCAAATATCATACCTCCATTCTTATTTAACTATAATTGTTTACACGTCCTTCATCATAAAGCATACCAAAACTTAAAACATAACCATATATTGGCATCTCATTTATTAATTCTACTATCCTCCAACAATACTGTTCCTTATAACCTAACTAAACATCAATAATGTTTAGTGGCAAAAAATTTCTCGTCTCCTTCTCCAATCACTGTTTAAAGTTTGTATCCAATTTTCCCATGTTATATCCATATTCACAGTTTCTTTTTTATTAATCTTTGTATATAGCCTGGATCCATTTCAGTTGGGTTTCAGGCCCAGGTACAGCATGCAGATGGCATTGGTCGCATTGATTGATGATCTCTGGCGGGCCTGGGACAGGGGCTGTTCCTCTGTCCTGGTCCTATTAGATCTCTCGGCAGCTTTCGATACCATCAACCATGGTATCCTACTGCAACGACTCGGGGGATTGGGAGTGGGGGGCACCGTTTTGCAGTGGTTCTCCTACCTGTTGAATCGATCACAGTTTGTGTTGACTGGAGGACAGGGATCGACCCCAAGGCCCCTCACTTGTGGGGTGCCCCAGGGGTCAGTTCTCTTGCCCTGCCTGTTCAACATATATATGAAACCGCTGGGCAAGATCATCTGTGGTTTTGGGGTACGGTATCATCAATATGCTGATGATACCCAACTTTTCATCTTTACCCCAAACCACCCCAACGATGCCCTCGACATGATGTCCCGGTGCCTGGAGGCTGTGCAGATCTGGATGGGGAGGAACAGGCTCAGGCTCAATCCCTCCAAGACTGAGTGGCTGTGGTTCCCGTCATCCCCATTTGTTCCAAATTTGGTGATAGGGGGAGAAATTTTACCCCCCTCAGAAAGGGCCTGCAATCTGGGAGTCCTCCTGGATATGTGGCTTAGCTTAGAACAACATCTGACAGCCATGACCAGGGGGGCCTTTTACCAGGTTCACCTGGTACATCAGTTACACCCCTTTTTGGCGGCCTGCACTGGTTGCCAGTTGTTCAATGGGTGCAATTCAAGGTACTAATAATGACCTTCAAAGTGCTCCATGGCTTAGGCCCAGGGTCTTTGCGAGACCACCTACTGCCACCAGTAGCCTCCCATCGTCAAGTATGATCCCACAGAGTTGGCCTCCTCAGGGTGCCGTCAGCCAGACAGTGTTGGCTGGCGACCCCCAGGGGGAGAGCCTTCTCTGTGGGAGTGCCTTCCCTTTGGAATGAGCTACCCCCAGAGCTTCGCATAATTCCCGACCTTCTGTTTTTCTGGCGTGCCCTAAAAAGCTGGCTTTTTCAGCAAGCCGGCCTGGCCTGAACAAAATAACATATTAATTTTAATTCCAATTTTAATGTATTTTATAATGTCTATTAATTTATTGCTCATTGGATTTTTTATTTAATATTTTTTTAACTTTTGTACTATATGTCTCTTATGTTGTATGCCGCCCTGAATCCTTTGCGAGAAGGGTGGCATATAAATCCAATCCAATCCAATCCAATAGCCAAACAATTAGTCATCTTCCTTTCATAGTTGCCATTCAGTATTCATCCTGTTACTACTGATTATAACAATACACATATGTACATCATTTATTATTTTCAGTTGTTTTTTAACCATGTCTTTTGTCACTAAATTTTCCTAAGCTTAACTAATTTTGAATTAAACTTTCATCTATTAACCTGTATTTTTCCAGTACTAAACCAGTCTTATGTCTTATGTGGTATAAGTCCTCTAGTCTTATCGTTAATCAAGTTTGTGTGGACTTCTCTTTGCATTTCATTATTTATTGATTCTTTTATATCATTTCGATGCCCTTCTTCTTCTTCCTTAACTAGCTTGTCTTTAGTTGTCAGAGTTATTATCAGTGGTATTACTAATAAAGTTTCTTTCTTTGATTCCATAAGTTCTTTTGTTGTTTCTTCTTCTGTGTCTTGCCATCTGAGGTGGAGTTCCCATCCATCTGATTCCTCTTTCCATGTTCCACCTTTTCCATTGCCAAATATAAACAGTTCATCAGAAAAAACAGCAAGTTTAATTCTTTTGTAGTTATTATTCTCTTTGGTGCTTGGCACTCTAGCCTCTGTTTTTTTTATTTGATATGCATCTCCATCTTTTCCATCATATTTCCCAATTAAGTAATCTATTTTTTTCTCAAATGAATTAGAAAATGCCTATATTGCAAACTTTATCTCTTGTTAAGTAACAGTTTCTTTCTGTTGTTCAAAATCAGCCATTGTCTCCAGTTGTTAAGAAGAAAAGCTACTACTCTAGCTTAAAGAGATTTTTAACAAGTTAACACATAAGTTCGCAATAAAATCTCGGGGTAAAGATAAGCTTCAAAAGAACATCTGTGAAAAACAATTCACTTTTCACTTTTTAGGTCTTTGAGGTTCCAAACCAGGATAACCAGTAATGAAAGTAAAAGTGTTTTATTTTCAATGCTTTTGAGTAGCAGCGCCATCTTTTCCTCTGTTACAATTATTACAATTTCTTTATTTCTTTTTGTATCTTGATTGTTTCAAGTTTCAAGTTAGAAAGAATCAAATTCTTGGGTAAAGTAAAAAAGATCACACGTAGTAGTGGGAAAAAAAGTTTAGTCCATGAATTATAAGAGTAGTTTTTTAAAAAGAATATAGAAGAAGAAAACTAATCCATTCCTTTTTAAAAGTTTTGCATAGGTTCCATTTATAAAAATCACACTTAGAAAATTATGGTAACACTCTGGCCAGGGTCTTCCAAATCTTAATTCCGCTGCTTATTTCTTCTGTTCTTAAAATTTTAACTTGATTTTAGATTTTTTTATGGGCAAACTCTTTTAAAAACATAAAATCTCATAAAATAAAAATCTCACCAGCTGAAACCACTTTCTCTTTTCACTTCCTTTCTTCTGGACCCTTCAGCAACTTCGCCAGCCTAGGGGCTGTCTGTTTACTGCCGGGTAGAACCGCTTCCTTTGCATCGATTAGGGACTTTGCGGTGTCCCTGAGATCAGCAAAGCTTCGTCTTCCTCTTCATTGTTCCTGCAGGACAGTTTAGATCCTGTTGGACCATCCAGCGGCAAAAGAATCAACAATGATCTTGCAGCAGCAAGATCAAACGTTGTGTCGTCGTGACGCAGGCTCTTCCCTCCAGCAGAAAATATTTCTTATTAGATAATAAATGAACATCTTATTTCAGTAAAATATCATTATTATAGTTAGCAATTTACTTATGCTTAACTGGGTTTCACAGGCCTAAATATGGAGACTGTTTTCATATAGGGCCCAAAGTCATTTTGGAATATGTCTAATTTTGGTTGATGCACTTATAATAAACCATGAACCATGATTCCCAAATCTCAATGGCTAGATTCACAGAACTTGTTCACATTCTAGCCATTAAGATTTGGGAATCATGGTTCATGGTTTATTATAAGCGCATTTATTGTCTTAAATAATGATTTCCTTAAACATGTTTTACTAAGTAAACACAGTTGTAGATAGAGCTATGCAAAATGCTTTACAAGTAAGAGTGGTTGTTTCACTTTACAGCAAACAAATTAAATTATAAAACTTATATAATATAACTTGTCTGATGTTTTCTTTTCATGTCAAAGTCATAATTTTTAGGATCTTTCATTGTATGATCAGAAATTGCAAGCTCTCATAATTGTCCCAATTTCTTCTTTTAATGGCAATTATCACATCTGGATAACTTTTAAAAATACAAGAATTATGTACAAACAAGTCTTCAGTTAAAGGATGTAAAAAACTCACTCCACATACATGTTTTCACAGTCTTTCATTGGCAGTTCTCCGTTTCATATTTTAAGATGCCCCAAAGAGTTGTAATGGAAAGATAATCTTCCCTTCGGTTAAATCTTGTTGCTCCTGAATTCTGATGACTATTCTAAATTTCAATATGCCTTGACAAATGTGTTCACAAACTATATTTACATGAGAGGATTGTTCTCTTGAAGTGTCAGGTTATACTTTGGGTAGGTTTATTAACTTGGTGACAATTTAGCTTTTGACAATGAAGAGGATAAAGGAGGCCTGTCAAACTCCCAGCCTGTGGACTGGATGCGTCATGTGCCCATGCCCAGTTTAGCAAAGGGGAAATAATTCCTGATACCTCATGCACACCACCATGACGATATGAGTCTGACACCCCTGGGATAAAGGATCTGGAGTCTATATTATATGATGAATGGGTGAGGCAGCTAGATATGCCTAGCTTATCAAAGAGAAGGATTGGGGGGACCTCCCAGAAGAGGCAACAGACAGTAATGTCTCCACTAACTACCTGGATGACAAACCCGAAGGCTAAGGAAATGAGAAATATCCCCCCCCCCCAAGCTCAAGAGGCGGGGTGGAAATCACCCAAGCACTGAACAAAGCTCAATTACTTCCATGCTCAGGTACGTTAATAAAATTTGATGCTATGCCAACACTTCCCAGTGGTCAGGAAGTGGCCTACCTTATTTTGAAAGATTGTATGGAAACTGCGGTGGTTTTCAGTGGATGTGGTGGCTCAGTGGCTAACACGCTAAGCTTGTCGATTGAAAGATCGGCAGTTTGACAGTTCGATTCCCTAGTTCTGTGTAACGGGGTGAGATCCTGTTGCTTGCCTCAGCTTCTGCCAATCTAGCTGTTTGAAAGCATGTAAAAATGCAAGTAGAAAAATAGGAACCACCTTTGGTGGGAAGGTAACAGTGTTCCTTGCTCATTTGGTGTCTAGTCATGCCAGCCACATGATCATGGAGACAGTGCTGGCTCTTCGGCTTTGAAATGGAGATGAGCACTGACCCCTAGAGTTGGGAATGACTAGCATATATGTGCAAGGGCAACCTTTATCTTTATCTTTACTTTATGGGAACTGCTGACTTCATAAGCCTAGGCACAGTGCAGAAATTTAAGATCCTCACTATTCCACGGAAGTTTCTATTGCCAGGGATTTAAAAACAGGTTCCATCACTCACACTATAGTGCCTTTGCAATTGACAATAAATTAATATCCCTAAACATTTTGAGGCTGACCATAATGATCTTCCATTGGTGATGGGAATTGCTTGGTTACAAAACAATCACACTATTAAGTGGAAGAACTGATCTTGTCAAGAAGGATCTCCAGCATGTGGTTTATAGCTTGCTTGCTCTTAGCTGCCATGGAAATGGGGAGTTTTTTAGCAATCGGGATGGGATGGGAAAGAGAGCTGGTGTGAAGCATTCCCATGAGAATTGGAAGGGAGGTTTTCACCCATAAACTGAGTCCTAGGATTCAGCTGAAGAGCTTTCCCATAACATCATATTGAATGCTGATTGGTTTTTCTGTGGTGGACTCTTGAGGGGAGGGTTTCGGAGTTACTTTCAATGTGTAACTTTTGCACTGAATTTTCTCTGATCTTGCTTTGCTTCTATCAGTTTATTCTTAGTAAAATAACCTCTTCTCTAAATCAGGGGTTTTCTTTCTTAGGATTTGAACGGACATTAGGTAAGAGCTGCTTTGTCAGCCAAGCTCCTACAGTAGATTATGAAGACTGTAATCTATTGTAGGGGCCGAGTACTCGAAGTCAACCCATGGAAGCAACCAAGAAGAGTCCTCAGCCCTAGGAGAAACACCCCCGCCCCAACCATGCACACTAAAGATGAGGCTGATTGACTGGAAGAGCTGGACCTTGATGAGGAGCTGGTCTGAGACAGATAGTCACTGGACATAGAATGATGGGAGGACCATGATGAGCATCTGCCAGGGGTTACTTTTACCAGGGGCCATCAAAGATCCTGTAGAGTGGAGGGTTGTGAAAGAGATTGTGTTGAGATACCCCACCCAACTCTGACCACAAGGATCTCATGCTGAGCCACGCATTGTATTTGCTGCAAGTGGCAATTGAAAATTGGAGAGCCAGAAAAACGCTTGTCCCGATGTCCATGCAGCATCCCAGCAGAGAGACCATCCAGGCAGTGGGTGGAAGTGGGTACCTTTGCAGTGGTAGCATGGCACTGACTGCAGTCACACAGTCACCAGCAACTGCAATGTCTCCAGCTCCTCCAACTGGGGGAGCTATTCCTCATAGTTTCACTGCTAGAAGTGCAGTTCAAAAGGGATCACAAATTGCTGGTATTCTCTTCACAATGACAATGCTCAACTGTGAAACTGCTACCAGTTTATGGCAGCCCTCCACTGGTGGTTTGAGGACCCTCTAGCAGAGCACAAAGCCAGAGCCTGGGTGAAGACTATCACCCAGGGGCAGAATTCATCCAGGAGTTCCGTGAGTTAGCATGTTGACTGGCCACAAGGTCTGAGGAGATTCTAGTTGAATGTTCCATTGATGGGCTTAACAATGAAGTCTATCATACCTGCATCTTGTGGGGGACCCTTGAGACCTCCAATGCTGGTACGTGCTAGCAGATGAAGTGGACTAGACCTGGCCAGATTGACAGTGGAGCAGCCGCGGCTGGAGCAAATCTTCACCCTCTGCTCACAAAGAATCCATGATAGTGACCTAGTTATTTACCTATGTTATGTTTTATACGTCATAATTTTCAGATTAGCTGTCCGGCTCCATGAGGCTTTTATCTTCTATTTTCTTTAAATATTCTGGAAAAGTCTGTGTAGATAATAAGAAATGATTGCACTGCCCTACAAAATTTAAGAACTATGTATACTCCCTCAATTAATATAGTAGATGTGAAAAGTGCAGAAACTGATGCACTGTAGAATAAACAGTGGCCGTTTAAAAAGTTGCTATTGCAAGGGTAATTAAGAGAGGAACTGTAAAATAATCTCAAATATAATACAGTTTAGTATTTAGTATTCAGTATCACAACTTAACATTTTTAAGAGTAAATATTTTAGAGATTTAGACATCTTTCTAAAAAGCAAGATTTGATTTGAACTCCTTCTGGAACTGTGCTAAAATATTAATGATAAATGTTCAACTAGGGAACTCTACAAAAATGTGACTCAAGGAGGCAAAGGTTTTCTAGGATAATCCACAGTATGTTTACTAAATTTATAGTGAAAATAAGCTTGGAATGGCTTAATCTCTGTGGTAATTGCCAGAATGAACATTCAGTTGTCTTTGCTATTCAGGAGCCTATACTCAGTGAAGGTTCAATTTCAAAATAGAGATTTTACAGTATCCTTCCCCTGCCATGCCCACCAAGCCACACCCATCAAACCATGTGACGCTCACCAAGTCACGCCCACAGAACCAGTAGTAATTTTTTTTAATTTTAACACCACTGGTGTTAATCACATTATTCAGGAGAAGAAAAGGAAGAGGTGGAAGAATAATTCCATAAAAATGTTTGAAAAGATATTTGGTTTGGTTTTGCAAGTGCAGGGCACAGAATAGCTTGTAAAAGTGATTTCCATTTGGATGCATGATGCTACTAGCTAATATATTGTACATGCAGCAATCTAAGAAAAAGGGAGATGAAATTGTCCAATGTTTCTCTTACTATCCTAAAAATATTAATGCATGTCCTAATATTTTCAGATTAATTATGAATCTGTCAAATAAATTATGTCACATTGGTTTTTTATTTTAAGTGATTATGGAACACAAGAAATTTATTTCTTAGTAAATATAGTTAGACTAGAATTTGAAATTCAGAATAGTAGTTGGTGATATTGAAACTGCTTCTTATTCCTATTCTGACATTATTTCTTTGGTAAAACTAGTTTCTTTCAATCTATATATTTCTGATTTGATAGTGAATATTCTCATATGGCAATAGTATAAAATGAGGTTGATATTTGATATTATATTAATGATCTATCACTACTGTTGTATGTAGACTGAGAGCTTATGCACTAGAGATAAATACCATATTTTTTGGAGTATAAGACACACCTTTTTCTCACTTAAAAGAGCAAGACTGGACTATTGCAACTCTCTCTACATGGGGCTTCCCTTGAGGTGCACCCGGAGACTTCAGCTAGTCCAGAATGCAGCTGCGCGAGCAATTATGGGGACCGCAAGGTCCACCCATGTAACACCGCTCTTGCGCGAGCTGCACTGGCTACCTGTCGTCTTCCGGGTGCGCTTCAAGGTGTTAATTATCATCTTTAAAGCGCTCCATGGCTCGGGACCTAGCTATCTGCGGGATCGGATCCTGCCTCATACATCCTCATGGCCGATTCGCTCCCACAGAGAGGGACTTCTCCGGATGCCGTCCACTAGACTGTGTCAGCGGGCGACACCCAGGGGAAGGGCTCTCTCTGTGGTGGGCCCGGCCCTCTGGAACGACCTTCCCCCCGATATTAGGACGACCACGGTCCGCTCCTTCCGTCTTAAATTAAAAACCTATTTTTTCCGTCTGGCCGGCTTGGGATAGTCCCCCTGTCTTGGGGTTTTACTGGGTAGATTTTAGTTTAGTTAGTTTAATGAGAATTTTAGCACAGGCTGAGTTTAATTTGGCTTTTAAAATTGTTTGTATATTTTATTGTTGTTTGTATGTTTTTTACTGTTTTTATTCTACCTGTGCACCGCTCCGAGTCCCCATGGGGAGAGGGAGCGGTTTATAAGTATTAAATGAAATGAAAAAAAGAAAAATACAGACATTTTTGGCCTCCCCAAAGCCCCACCCCTGCGTCCCATTTTTGTGAAAAATGGGTAAAAAACAGGCCATTTTTCACAAAATGGAGGCATTTTTCCATTCCTTCAGGCCCCAGGGGCACTCTGCAGGCTTCAGTAGGACTGAGGGATGGGAAAAATGCCCTCATTTTTGTGAAAAACGGGTGGAAACAGGCCGTTTATTTTTGCAAAAATTGAAGTGTTTTTCCCTTCCTCCAGCTGCCAGAAGCAGACTTCAGCAGGGCTGGAGGCTGATAAAGGACATTACTGTTTCCAGGCTCCCTCCAACATTTGACTTTACTTTGCTTACCGTCCAAATTGCTCTACAGAAGATGCTATTTCTTTTGTTGTCTGCCTGAGCTTGGTGCACTGAGAGGAAAGAAATATTTATGTGTTAATGCTATTTATCAGCTTCAGTTCGGCATTTAATACAATCAGTCCTCATTATGTAGTAGACAACTGGGCCTTTTAGGCTTTAATACTCCTTTATACAACTGGATTCTTGATTTTCTTATTGATAAGCCTCCGTACGTGCGAGTTGGGACTAATGTTACTAAAACCATTTTCTTGAGCACGGATTCTCCTCAGGGCTGTGTCTTATATTCACTGTTGTTTACCCTATTGACCCATGACTATTGTGCAAGGTTTGCCACCAACCTTATTGTGAAGTGTGCAGGTGATACAAGAGTAGTGGGCCTTATTCAGGGTGATAATGAGGTTGCTTACTGCAAGGAGTTAGAGGATTTGGTGGTGTAATAAAAACAGTCTTGTCTTAAATGTAGGAAAAACTAAAGAGATCATTGTTCATTTCAGAAATGGCAATCACAGTCACACATCACTGTGCATTAATGATTTACCTGTGGAGGTGGTTAACAGCATTATGTTTCTGGGTGTGCAGTTAATGAGTAAGATAGCTTGGGTTCTAAACAGTGAGATACTGGTAAAGTGGGCAGGGGCTGCATTTTCTTTTTTTCTTTTTTATTAGTAATTTTATTTTATCAGTAATTTTATTGGTTTTACAATTTTATAAAAGGAAAGGGGTAGATAGGGTATTTTTAACAATATTTTAGAGCTTCCATATCGGTGCTGGTGACCGCCTCCGAGTCTTCTTACAATATCAATTCCATTAAAGAATAAAAAGATAGGAAGGGGTACATACATTTCAAATCGTAAATTTCATATCTAAAATTTCATACATTCAATTATTTTGTTTCTATAAACATCCTTACAGGAATTACCATATATAAAAAAAAGAAAAGAAAAAATCATTTTTGTGATCTGAGTCTCTTTGCTATTGTTTCTTCTTCTTCCACCTCACCAGTAGGCAGAGCCGTGGCCCCTCCCGTTCCCATATCTTCGTCATCTAGGATTGAGGAGTGCTTTTTAAGAAAGGCCTGAGCCTCATCTACTGTTTTCATTCTAACTCTCCCTCCCTCCCAGAACACCAACATTCCTTCAGGCATCAACCATTTAAACCAAACCCCCTTTTTGTGTAATTTTTTGGATAAGAAGAAGTATTTCTTTCTTATATCTCGAATTTTTTTCGGGATTTGCTTCAATATGGCTATCTCATTCTGCTGATATATCAAGGGCCCTCCTCTTTGCGCTCTCAGGATCTCATCCCTTGTTGACCTTCTTGTAAATTTAATGTGTATCTCCCTGGGCACATTATTTATTCTGGCATATGCTGAATTGATTCTATAAATTAAATCAATGTCCCCCCAGATATATTCTTTATCTTTTTTTGTATAATCCGCTAGGATCGTAGCCATTAATTCTCTTAAATTTTCTGTATCTGACTCAGGAACATTTTGAAATCTTAAAAAAAAAGACATGCGTTCAAAATCAATTCTAGACATATGACCTTAATACCTGTAATTTCATTCTTAAAATCCTTTATCTCTTCCCTCATCACAACTGCCACTCCCTCAAACCCCTCAATTTTTTGCTTATTATTTGTTATTTCTCTTTGTGCCTCCAACAGTTCCAGCTTTGTGCTTAAATTGTCTTTCCGAATTTGTTGCATTTCATTCATTATTCTCTGGAACATCTCCTCTATCGATGGTGATTTCACCTCCCCTGCTTCTGTTTCCTTCTGCAAGAGTTCAGTAATTTTTGGCTGTGAGATTGGACTTGGTCTTGTAGATATTGGGGCAGAGTGTGATTTCCCTGGTGGAGGCTTTCTCGCTGCCATGGTTAGAAGTCTTAAATCTTTATGAGAACAAAGGAAAGAAGATGGCGTCGGTGGGCAGACAGTCCATGAAGTCCGAGACAAAGGAACAAAGAGAAAGTCTTATCAAAGTTCAATTAGTTTTTGCAGCGTCCAGGGAAGAGACCAAATTGTATTTTTCAGAGCAGAACAAAAATAGAAGGCTTCACAATAGGTGAGGACACTGAAAGTCACTAGAGTAGGCTCTTTTGTATATATTTTAAGTTGGTCTTGTTTAGCTTATTAAGCCAGAGGAATGCTTATAATCAAAGGACTTTCACTTCTGGGAACAAAGAAGCACCATCTTCTGCCTTGCTGGCAGTGGTGGAAAAAGCAAAGTTTGTAACAAATCCATTTTAACTGTAGCAAGACTCAGATGCAACATTTATACAGCAATTTCTTGTTTAATAAAACATTTCCTTGAAAGATGGTCAATCGGATGTCAATTCACTCTCTCCCAATCCTGGGGGTGATTTTAAAATGCCGCTTTTATTTCCAAGGGGGGAATTTCCCCCCTGTATTCTTCTGTTCAAGAAGTTGAATGTAGAGGGTCATAAACAAATAACTCACATTCCAGTTGCTTTAAATCCAGAGGCTCGGCTCGGCCATTCAGCTCCGGTAATTCAGCTCACACAGGAAATCCTCCATTGTTCCGGCTCCTTCAGCGAAAGGGAATACTCCCCCGCACTCCGTCCTTCGACTCCTGGGGCGCAGCGGGCCAGCCCCCCCTACAGAATGCATTAGGTCTTATTTTTGGGGAAATCTGTCTGGCTGTTGATCTTAACTGGGGTTTATTTTGGGGGTAAGACATATTATGAGCAACTTGGAAATCATGCTAGGGGTTATTTTCTGGTTGGTTAGGGTATGTGTATGTGTGTGTGTGTGTGTGTGTGTGTGTGTGTATGTATGTATATATGTATGTATGTGTATATGTGTGTTATGTATGTGTATGGGTAGATATATATTTTTTTTTGAGAGCAGGCAACAGAATTTCATTGTCAATGTTTGCCAGTGTGTTCACAGTAAAGAAAATGACAATAAAGATTGTCTTGTCTCATCTTGTCTTATCTTAATATCTTCCCAGCTGGATAGATTTAATTTGGGAGGAAAAGTTGTGAATTGCACATAACATTAAAAATAAAAATGTGCGGGAAATACAGTAATGCTAGAGTTACAACCAATGGTGGAAGAGGTATACTTAGCAACAAAGAGATATACTTAACTGATTCTCTTAACAACTGCAGTGATTCACTTAACCATGGTAAAAAGTAATAAAATTAGGCATGACTCAGTTAACTGACTTTCTTAGCAACAGTAATTTTGATCCTAATTGTGATTGTAGGTTGCACTGTTAAGCAGAATGAAAGTATGTTTAATAGATTGTTATAATGTATCTAATAAATGTATATGTCTGTTTGGCTCTAGTTTACTCTTTATTCATTTTTAGATAACTTCTAGAACAGAAACTGACATAGCAATATATTTTGCAAGGTAACATAGTGGTCAAACAGCAAAACCTCCTCCTAGAGAGCTCCAACCTTTATGGCCTATCTTCTTTATAATAACAATGGTGATTAAATTATTAATCGACAGACCGTAAGTAACGACCACTCAGAATTAGGATCCAAGGAATTGTAGCTAGCTCTGGGCATAGTTCTAAATGATAGTGGACCTTTCTACAATTTTTGACCTACTTTTGAAACTTTCATTTTAATATGCCATTTAGTTTGTTGGAGAAAAAGCAAAACAAGGCAACGAGGCAATCTGCCAATTCTTGGCAGATCTAATGTAACTCTTTATCTAGTATCTGAGTAGTGTAAAAAGCACTACTAAAATAATTAAAATGTAATGTGAGCTGTTAGTTCTTTGCATTTTTAAGCTTGAGTGTAATACTATTAAAAAGGTATTCTGTGGCACAAATAAATGCCATGCCATTATTTTGCAATAAAAATATGAAAAAAATGTAATCTGTTCATAAATCTTTTTGAAAAAACTAACCTGTCACTTCGCATATCTGCCTAAAAAAGAGTAGGAAACTTTAAAAGATAGATATAGAATCAGGGAATATAGGTTTGTCTTCTTCTCTTTTGTATTGATGTGGTGTGGTATGTTTTTGATATACGAGTTCTGCTTCAAGGGAAAAATGCACATCAAGGAAAAACATCCCTGGAGGGCAATTAATTTTAAGGTGACTCAGATAAGGCACTTTGATCCCATCCATCTGCAAGTTAGCTTGTTTTAACCTGTTAATATATGGATAGCCAATTTCCATTTCCCTTTTATGTTTGGAAAATAACTCATAGCCCACAACATGTCTCTGTAATTGGGTGAGATTGTTCATTCTTGCTTGTTGGAAGGCATTTCTCTGTCTGCTAAATTGAGGTTCCAAAGAAGAGAGAAAACCTGATATATCTTCTTTGTGGGCAAGGGAGGTGACTGATAACACACCAAATCTTTCTGGTCAGAAATTTCATTAAGCAATGCATCTGGAGTTGCAAGGTATAGAGCAGAAATGTTCCTGTTTCATGCTTTACTGTTTTAGCTGGCTAGACAAATAAAGTTTTAATTATGAATTGTACATTATTTTCCTACAGCATTCATTAGGTTTTATTTTCAAAACAAAAGCTTTACTTGAAATTAAGTGTGTGTTTCTAGAATCATGGATTTTTAAAGTTAAAAAGGACCAGCCTTGCTAGTTAATGCTGGCATCCAAATTAATGCATTCTAAAGAATTGATATTTATTTTCTGCTTCAATGGATGCTCATAGAGGAGATCATCACCTCTCAGGCTAATTAGTTTCACTACTGAATTATGAAGGATTTTTCCTTTCCTAACATTCAATTAGAATTGACACGTCTGTAATTTATATTCATTATGCCATGTCTTGTATTCTGCAATAAGAATAGGTTTTGGCATTCCTCATGTGGCATCCTTTCAGGTATTTGAACAGTGCGATTATATTGCCCTTTGGTCATTTTTCAATACCATTTCTTCAGCTTTTCATTTTAGGATTATACTTTATGAATCATTTATCTGCCATTCATCATTTGGTTCTCTGTAAATATAGCATAAAGTTATTAAATATTCATTTTCTGCCTTAAGTTACATCTCCAAGGCAGCATGCCAACCTAATTATAGAGAGGGCTAACCTTGAAGTCTAAACCCTTCTGTAAATCTAATGCTCCATAATCTGGAGTTCTCTATAGTTATCCAAATGACAGTAGAATAGTATGCATAGATTAAGGGAAACATTAATGTGCCTTTCTTCAAATATGAAAGAGTTAAGTTCTGGCTTACTAAACATATAATAGGAATGAAGCGCTTTCTGTTTAATGAATTTTTGTGTGTGGTTGTATATTATATTTGACAGGAACTGTAGTGTTAGCTAAGCAGATCAATTACTTAAACTGTTTGCAATAAAATAACACAATAAACAATATAAGCAATGTAACAACCATTATGCAGAATAGACAGAAGACTAGTAGAGCACTTCCATGAATATCAGCTAGCAGTTAAAGGACACCTTGAAAAGGCCTTAATCTCACAACCCATGGACAGACTCAACAATAGTTTTCACTGGGAAATCGTGAGCATCCTAGATAAGCTAAAAAAAAAAAAAAGCTAGGGAATTCCTAGACGTTTAGCATTTAGACAAATCAGCCATCAATAGACACATAGCAAAACAACCCCCTGCTGCAACAGGAAATCTTACATTGTCTGGATTATTTTGGTGTCTCTAACAGAGTGGAAAATTGCCAGAAAGGAGAAGGAGTTTATTAGGATAAGACTGCCATGCAGAGGAAGGCAGACATAGTCCTTGACTTATTACTACAATTGAGGAGGAGAGTAAGAAGGGGAGGAAATAGGAAAGAAGAAGGAAAAAAGAATATAAAGAATGATAATTTTGATTAACAAAAACAAATATTAGGTATAGTCAGCAAATGCAAAATATCATATGACTGGTATAGTTGAGTGAAATTTAATAAATTTAATTCTATCTCAGGATAGAATGAGATTATGATTATAATGTTTATAATGGATTATTTTTCAGTATTATTACATGTTTGGTTATGTCTTAAAATAGAGGTTCCAAACAGATGTCCCATCCCATTTATAAAATTTTATTTTTAATCTTGGTAACTACCTCTTTAACTGAAATATGCAGGGCATGTACTGAAAATTACCTCATTCAACTTGGTATGATTCTGGCATGCTGCGTGTTATAGTTAAATTTGAAGGACAACATGGCAGAGCCAAAGTCTATTGATAAGCTTACTTGTTAGCAAACTATACAGGTTACTGCAATTGGAGTGCCATCTTATCTTTAGGTTTTGAATGATTTTTCCCCCTTCTTGTGTTCTGTTTCCTTGTGTGTTTTGATAATACACGGAATCACTAACTAGAGAAAAATTAAGCCCCCGGAGAAGTCCCGGAGAAGTCCCTCTCTGTGAGTGCGAATCGGTCGAAGGGATGTGTGGGGCAGGAATGCGATCTCGCAGATAACTAGGTCCCGTGCCATGGAGCGCTTTAAAGATGGTAATCAACACCTTAAAGTGTACCCGAAAGGCCACAGGCAGCCAGTGCAGTTCCCACAGGAGCGGTGTCAGGTGGGAATGCCTAGAGGCTCCCAGAATTGCCCGCGCGGCCGCATTCTGGACTAGCTGCAGTCTTCGGGTGCACTTCAAGGGAAGCCCCATGTAGAGAGCATTGCAGTAGTCTAGGCGGGATGTCACAAGCACATGAGTGACTGTGCGAAGGGCGTCCCGATCCAATAGGGGATGCAACTGGCGTACCAAGCGAACCTGGTAGAACGCCCCCCTGGCCACGGCCGTCACTTGATCTTCCATAGACAGCCGAGTATCCAGGAGGACGCCCAAGTTGCGTGCCCCATCCACAGGGGTTAGATATTCACCCCCTATGGCCACTGATGGAGTAAACTGGTTGTACTGAGACGCCGGAAACCACAGCCACTTGGTCTTGGACGGGTTGAGTTTGAGTCTGCCCCTTCCCATCCAGACCCGCACGGCTTCCAGGCACCAGGACATCACTTCGACGGCATCATTGGGGTGATTCAGGGTAGATATGTACAGCTGCGTATCGTCAGCATAGAGATGGTACTCTACCCCAAAACCACGGATGATCTCGCCCACCGGCTTCATGTATGTGTTAAACAGGAACGGTGAGAGGACCGACCCCTGAGGCACCCCACATGTGAGGGGTCTCGAGGCCGACCTCTGCCCTCCTGCCAACACAAATTGTGATCGACCGGAGAGGTAGGAGGAGAACACCCGTAAAACGGTGCCCCTCACCCCCAGCCCCTCCAGTCAATGCAATAGGATACCATGGTCGATGGTATCAAAAGCCCCCAAAAGGTCTAATAGGACCAGGATGGAGAAACAACCCCCATCTCTGGCTCTCCAGAGATCATCTACCAACGCGACCAATGCCGTCTCAGTGCTGTGTCCGGGCCGGAAGCCGGACTGGCGCGGGTCCAGATAATCAATCTCCTCCAGGTGACGGGGAAACTGTTGTGCCACCACACTCTCTACAACCTTCGCCAAAAAGTGAAGGTTGGAGACCGGACAATAATTTACTAACAATGCTGGGTACAGGGAAGGCTTCTTGAGGAGGGGTCTCACCACCGCCTCTTTCAAAACGGTAGGCAAGAACCCCTCACTCAAGGAAGCATTCACTACTTCCTGGAGCCAGCCTTGTGTAACCTCCCAGGATGCCAGTACAAGCCAGGAGGGACACGGGTCCAATAAACATATGGTAGCTCTCAGTCGCCCACGTAACCTGTCCATATCTTCGGAAGTAACAGAGTCAAACTCCTCCCACAAAGCTGTCTCAAGACCTGCCTCAGACCATCCCTCCAGACCATTTTTGGTGGAGGGCAACTCGTTCTGAATCTGAGCGATTTTATCCTGCAGATATTCTCCAAATTCCTCTGCTCTGCCCTGCAGAGGGGCTTCCTGCGGCCTCTGTTGAAGGAGGGAGCGGGTCACCCCAAACAGGGCGGCAGGGTGGTTATCTGCAGATGCGATAAGTGTGGCACAAAAATAACTGTCCAATCTTAAAAAAATCCCATCCCCCAACTTCTGGAGACAAGCCATTCTACTGGTTAATTGTTTTCACTATCAGGAAATTTCTTCTTAGATCTAGGTTGGATCTCTTTTTGATAAATTTCTAATCATTACGTTTCTAATCATGGCAGGTGGTACAGGACAATAGGCCGAAAATAACTTCTATCCTAAAGCAGTAACTATATTGAATTCCTCTGTATAGTGCAATATTAATGCAATATCAGAGGTTTTCAGTTCAATTGTATAGAATGTGAAGGATGTGTGTTTTTTTATTTATAATGTACACTGAAGATGGCATTAAATTTTGTTGTATGAGATGCAATGACAAAATAAACTAAACTAAATTACTGCTTGTCCTGTCCTCAAGTGTTTCGGAGAATACTTGGATCTCCCTTTCGCCATGGCAGCCCCTTAAATATTGGAAGACTGCTACAAATCATCCCTAGCAAGGATGGGTTTCAAAACTTTTTACTACCTATTCTGTGGGCGTGGTCTATTTTGTGGGTGTGGCCTGACAATCATGTGACTGGGTGGGCAGGGCCAACTTGATGTCACTCACCAGGAGATGTCATGGATTGGGTAAAATGTGGTGAAGTTCATTTAACAACACTCTTGCTTAGCAACCAAAATTTTGGGCTCAATTGTAGTAATAAGTCAAGAACTATCTCTGCCTTCCTCTGCATGGCAGTCTTATCCTAATAAACTCCTTCTCCTTTCTGGCAACTTTCCTCTCTGTTAGAGGCACCAAAATAATCCAGACAATGTAAGATTTCCTGCTGCAGCAGGAAATGGAAATGGTTGGATTACATGACCTGAGTAGCCTTCTAGACCTAAATTGCTTTCTTTCTTTCTTTCTTTCTTTCTTTCTTTCTTTCTTTCTTTCTTTCTTTCTTTCTTTCTTTCTTTCTTTCTTTCTTTCTTTCTTTCTTTCTCTCTCTCTCTCTCTCTCTCTCTCTCTCTCTCTCCTTTCTTTCTTTCCTTCTTTCCTTCTTTCCTTCTTTCTTTCTCCCTTCCCTTTGTGGGAAGCAACCCCCCCCCCAAATAAAATATTACTCCCAGAAAATAAAATATTACTCCCAGAAAAAGAAAAATTAAGCTGCTAACAAAGAAACCTGCCTGAGGTACATTCCACATTCCTGCCAGATAGAGATAATTAGATAATGAGCCTATAGAAAGTTTGGCTCCATTCATTCACACAAGGGAATTATCCAAACACAAAGCCCATATTGTACAAACCCCAAAACTTCAAAAACATAAAACCATATAAGAATCCTTCCTTTTATCTAGTTTGTTGTTCCGCTGACCCAGAAACAAACCGCTGAAGGTCACTTTGCAAACCTCCTTCCAAGCAGCTTTTCAATTTAAAACAGGACTATCCAAAGTTTGCAGCTTTAAGACTTGTGGACTTCAACTCCCAGAATTCCACAGCCATGCATGCTCAGTTCCTGTTTCATCGGAACATCATGAGTGCTCTGGAGGCTTCCTAGGCCCTTCAGAGGCACTCCGGAGGCTTCAGCAACCTTCAGAAGGCTTCCCTGAAGCTTCTGGAGCACTCAAAATGAGATTCTGACAAAACCGGAAGTGACATCTGATTTGCTTGGAGTGTCATTTTGAATGGTCCAGAGTCTTCAGAGAAGCCTCCTGAAGGTCTCTGAAGCCTCCGGAGGGCCTTCAGGGAAAGCGGGGGAGGCTGTTTTCGTCCTCCACAGGCTCCTATAAAGCCTCTGGAGCCTGGGGAGAGTGAAAAGAACATGCAAAAAATGGGGGGGTCGTGCCTGTAGAGCACGCATGTGCACTGGGGGGGGTCACACATTGCATTATGGGTACAGCACACCCACAAACGCCCCCCTGTGCTCCCCCCCCACTTATGGCAAGTGAACCAAAAAAGGTTCGCCATCGCTGTTGTATGCCATTTCAAATATGAAGTCTCAGTATTTAATTAGAATTGCTAGTAAAGCTGTAATTTTTTACTTGAAATGGTGCATTTCCTACATGAACTCATAAAAGCAACTTTCAGTATTTGCTAATAATTAAATACATTTATTAAACATCAACTGGACTAAATTATTTATTCTGTTCAACAGGTTATTGGGTCCTGGAGGGATGACTATAACCAGCCAATGTAAGATTTTGAGGATAACCAAACTTTACAAAAGGCAAATATTCTGGCTTGACAATTTCAAACAGCAGCTTGACTGTTATTAAATAATGTCTGCAGAATTACATCATAACAATACAATAGTCTGATTCGGAAGTGCAATAGGAATAATTTTATAAGCGAGAGTTAGAAATAAAAAGTATATATGCAGAAGTATACAGAGTTACACTGTTTTCATTCTACAGAGGACTGCATTTGAGGAACTTTGTAAAAGAAGCAATGTATAAGTAGCTTTTAACGATGGAGAGCAACATCCCTTTTATAGGATTAAAATCACTGAGTTAAAGAACAACAATTGTAAGGTAGCTTTTCTTCAGGAAACAAAAAGATTGTGGCCCAGAAATGAAAATTTTAATTTGGCAGCTTGACCCCTAGGGTATCCTTGCAATACCTTTGAGCCAAGATAAAATGCACTCTTGCCTTACTCTTGCCTTCATAAAATGAATTCTGAAGAAGTTTTTATTCAACTCTAATGAATTTTATGGATGAAGCATTTAAAAATTAGTTTCCATTTTTTCCCCTATTGTTTTCTTTTGCATAGTTGGTTTCTTGAAATCTCAGTGCTACGTATAGCTATTGCCCTCAAATGTGAGCCAGATTGACATCTTGACACTAGGCCTGTAGATCCTTATATTGTTCTGAAGAATAGTTACCCGTTCTCATTTAGTGACAGTCACAATTACCATGTGATGAAAAAGTAACTTTGCAACTCATCCTTGCATTTATGATATTTATTTATCCCTGTAAACAAGGGAAAACTGAAGTAAGCAGCTGCTTTGCTTAATGATCAGATTGTCAGTCCCAGTTTTAAACACAAAATGGGAACTACCCATACACCCCAAAATCTGTTGTATCAATCTCCTATTGCCAAATGGGTAAAAAAATGAATAATGGCAAGGGTTAGAGTTAGAGGGAGTTAGATAGGAGAGAAAATTGAGAGGAGGGAAGGCAATAGTTTTTCTTCTTTCTTGCAGTTTTCTCAAAAGAATGTTACTTGTTATCAATAATTATTAAAGCCTAAAATAGTTATTCATTACAGGGGGTAATGAGTACAAGGGACTTCCAATAAAATTTGCAGGATATAACGGGATAGGTGCTTCCTTTTAAGAAGCCATCATCACATTCCTGATTATTTTTCCATTTCTTCTGAATATACTGAATGAACTCAGTAATTGAAATAAGGCACTTATTCCTCATTTCTTATTTATCTCTTGTAAAGACGATTTTTTGATATTTCTACAAACTTCAAGTCTTTCCTTCCATTCTGCTATTTTCTTTTATGTGAGTGAAATGTTATTGTTATTTACTGTTAAATGCAGTTTTTTATTTATAAATATTTTTGTAAGTGATACACTTTGATACTGCTTAAAGTACTAGTTTGTATGTGTTACAATTGTTTTAATATTTGCTTCACCAGCTTTTGTAGTGTAAATATATCCTTGTTAACTTCTGAAATTGTTGTTTCACTCTCTTCCTTCCAAGCTTAGAGTCTGACTTAGCTTCAGACTCTCGTGTATTCAAGGGTAAACACTTTAAGAAAGGCGAATCTTGTAATACCTGCAATCAAATAAGCAATTCCAATGGTATTTAATGCAGAGGTAAGCCTTACTGTCTTGCATTTATATTACTTTCTTAATTCTAATTAGTTATGTATTAAATTCGTTTGTCTCCCATCTCACTGTAAGGCAGTTCTGGGTGGCTTACAGCATCAAAATAAAAGCATAAATATATATTAAATGTATAAAATCAGGGAGGAGGAGGGAGCTGCTATTTACTCAATCAACCACCTCTTGTGTGGTACTCACCCATCGGGACCCCAAACCAACTGGCAAAGCTAGGCCTTCAGGTTCTTGTGGAAGATCAGGAGGGTGGGACACAATCTCATCTCAAGGGGCCAGATTTTGTAAAGGGTCAAGGCCATAACAGAGAAGACTCTTCTCCTGGACCTCTATTTTTTTGACTGATGATATCTGCAGCATGCTTCCTCTGTTGGCACAAGTGGGGCTGGCTTGTTCCACAGGGGTGAGACAGTTCCTCAAGTAATCTGGACCCATGACATGCAGATAATAATAAATATCTTGAATTGCACTTGGGAACAAACCAGCTGCCTGTGCAGCTCGCAGAACAGTGGTGTAATTTGGGGCAGTCTAGAACCCCCAAAATTGTGTGGGCTGCTGTACTCTGCACAATTTGAAGCTTCCAAATGCTCTTCAAGGGTAGCACTTCCGTACTCCACTATCTGCGCACAATGGGTTCCAACAGGTCTTTCCCCATTCCCACTGGGTCCTCCTAGGCCTTAGGCCTGATTCCCACCATATCAGGCCAAATACTTTTCTCCTCATTTATCTTTTGACCAGTACCCTCACAAACTTCATAGGCCCTCTTCTTAAGCCTCCTCCCCCCCTGCCAGCCCCAGCCTAGCAGTGGAGAATTGCAAATCACCAGTCAAGAAATCTAGAGGTTGGAATATAAGAGTATCCCTTTTTAGGATCCTTGAGGAATAGCTTTCACCTGAATGTTGGAGGATTCTGTTATCACTTCTTTTGATTAAAATTGTGTTCAGTCACAGTAGAATTAGCAGCAGATAATTATAATATAATGCACCAATGTAGAGATACAAACTCTTCTGCTATAATTCAGAAATATAATGCAGAATTTTTGAAGTTTTGTAAAATTGGATAAAAATAATATAGATTTAAAGTCTTATATTTGCTAACACATTGTGGCATGTTGCTGAAACATTCATTTATTTTTTTTGTTAGTGTTCATAAAATACTATGCAACATCCTATGATTTTAATAATATGCCATCATTTTCAAATGTGACGGCAGATCAAAGCTTGGGAAAAGTCATGCATTAATATGTTGTAGAGAGATCAAGTATAGAATTCTTAACTGTGATAACTAAATCAAACTTCAGTGTATATAGCCTCCTTTATATTATGAAATTAGCCAATTAAGAAAGTCTTTTGTTGAAGAGGAATTTATATACATATTATTTACATGTATTATTTGAATCTGCTCTGTGAAAAATCTCCCAGTCACTCTAATTTGAATTAACAAAAGCTTTGGAGAATTTTTTTTTTCCTTTAGTGCTCTGAGACATCATCTAAATAAGAATTGCAATAAATATATTTTTCAAACTGTTTCCTTAAATTCCGTTTCCTGAGCGTTGCAAAAGCAATTTCAGTTTTAGATCAAGTCACATGATTACATCACTCATAGTCACTTGAGAGTCAGTAAGAATTTATGATTCATTATGGTCTGCAGGCACTTGATTGGTTTTTAACTATTGCTTTGGAAATAAATTACAATTTAATTACTCTGACTACTTTCTGATATATGTGAATGCCTAATTCTTCTGAAAGTTATTTAAGATATTAACCGCATATTAACAAAGTACGTAGAGAAGTTTTGAAAGGAACTACTTATATGATTATAAGAGAAGGGGAAAAATGTGGATTCCATTGGTTTCTCCTAATTCAAAAAAATGGCTGAACATCCACAGTTTTCAGTGAAAGAATTTTCGGAATTGAATGTACAAGAATAATCTGAGGATACTTTTTGTATTTGTGGCCTTGGAGTAATTCCATTTTTTTCTTTTTTTAGTTTGCAAATATTTCTGTTACAGGAAATGTGAACCAAAGGTAAGGTTTTGTTTTTCTACGCTATTAATAGTGTTAATTCAGATTCAGAAATATACATCCCAAAGGTTTTATGTTTCTGTTAGCATATCAATATTTTGAGACTTAACATGAAATCATATTACAAGTTATCTAGGACAATGAATGGAATTAAAGGCAGTAACATACCAGAGGTGGGTTCCTCCTGGTTCGAACCAATAGTGGAAATTGAACCTGGGTCTCCGAACCGATAGGGACGGCAGGCTAGCCATGCCCCCGAATTGGTCCTGGCGGCTTGCCTGCCCTGAGCTGCCTCCTCCTGCCTACTGGCAAGTTGTGCTAGCCTCCCCTCCCCAGAGCTTGCTCTGCCTTCACCATCCTTTACCTTCTCCGCCCTCCCAGTAGTGCCTCCGTGCCCTGTTTTGGCTCCAGGGGTCTTCAGGGAGGCCTGCTAGGTCCAAAACAGGGCACAGGTGGAAGTGCAGCACCTCCTGTGCCCCGTTTTGGCTCCCAGGGACTTTATGGAGGCCCGCTAGGCCCAAAACGGCACGAGGGGTGCCTAGCAAGCCTCCCTGCAGCCCCCTGGGAGCAACAACGGGCTGCTGGGAGGCCTTCAAGAGGAAGAAAGAAAGAAAGAAATCCTCACTGTTTGGGGATCTCCAAGTGCACTGAGCTTGAGTTGAGAGTTTATTGAAAGTGCTGCTAGTTATCTTTGCTCAGGCTAAGCTAATTAATAGTGGAGCTCTAAGAATGCAGATGATCAATTGGCATGTTCTCTGTTCAAAATGTCTGTCTTTTCTTCCTCCTACCAAAGACCATCTGGGATTCTTCATAGGAAGGGAGAAAGGGAGGGAGGGAAGGGAGAAAGGAGGAAAGGGAAAGAATAGAGAAAGAAAGAAAGAAAGAGAGGGAGGGAAGGGAGAAAGAAACGAAGGAAGGGAAGGGAAAGGGGAGGAAATAGGGATGGATGGATGGAGAGAGGCAGAGAGGGAGGGAGAGATAAAGGAGAGGAAGAAAGGACCACAAACCTGGCACTAGACCAGAGGTGGGTTCCTGTTGGTTTGGACCGCTTTGGACTGGTAGGTAGTAACTCAGCTGGATATGCGCCCTAACTGGTTCTATCCTTGGCGGTGCCATCTTGATTTTCTTCATTGAAAAAAATATTATTTTTTTCCTTTTCTAATGCTGTGTGCATGTGCAGACCTTTTTAGGTGCAAATGCCTGCAAAACAAATTGTGTGCCGAACCAGTATTAATGCCGGCAGGAACCCACCCCTGCACTAGACGCAGCTTCAGAGGATGCTTTGAAACACCACAGCAATCCAGGGCTGGAAGGGACTGCAGAGGTCATCTAGTCCAACCCTCTGATCCAGCAGGAGACCTTATATCATCTTGGTTATTTTTGTTCCTCTAACACAGAAGAAGAATTCCCAGTAATCCCCAGGCATTGCCAACCTCTCCCCTAGTAAAAAAAAAATCTAGGGTAAAAACTTTACGCAGTATTAAAAAGAATAGAAAAGGGGGCTGCTGTGTATTGTTTAATGGACTGCTAAATAGGCGAAATTGAAGGCTAAATTACCCATGCCACCCAGTCACATGACCACATAGCCATGTCCACCAAGCCACGGCCACCGAAATGGTAGTAAAATATTTTGAAACCCTCCATTGATACATACATAAAAGATAATAATTGCTTTCAAAAAGTGTCTTGATTTCTTGTAAGCTGCAAGGGAAATTGTTGAACAGGAGAGTGAAAAATTAAATAAGTGCATTTTGATACCTGTGTATGCCAATGTACCTGCAGATATCTCCTGTTTTAAGTTGTCAGGTCCTATTTCTGCTTCTGAGACTTATAAAGATAATATCTTACTTGAACACAATAATTTAAAATTAAAGTGGACATCGTATGTGTGTCTGTGTCTGTGTCTGTGTGTGAGGTATCAAAGACCTTTCATTCCCTTTTATAGAAAGAACATTCCTCCTAATTTGTGAGTAATGGTTTTACAAAAGGCTTATAATGATAAGAGGAGATTAATCTGTTAGGTTTTTCTTGGGAGAG
This sequence comes from Rhabdophis nuchalis, assembly GCA_039707465.1. Lineage (NCBI taxonomy): Eukaryota > Metazoa > Chordata > Lepidosauria > Squamata > Natricidae > Rhabdophis > Rhabdophis nuchalis. The sequence goes on along the minus strand of CM077647.1, from coordinate 106,704,757 downwards.
CAGAGCATTGATCCATTTGTGACTCCAACATTGCTTATCTTCAGTAATATTCTTAATGCCAATCAAAACAATGTTAAGAGAACATGCAAACTTCTGAATTCTCCATCAAAACACTATATCAATAAGAGGATACTAAAAGTAGGGGAAAGTGTTCAGGTCATTGTAAAAGTCATGAGTAACAGCTATTGACTTCTGTAGAAATAATGCAATTATCATAATTTGCCAGATATAAGTTGCTCTATTATTTTGACAATTTTTGGAGCTTTTTTATGTCAAAGGATAATATGTCAAAGATTAATGTTACAGACCTATTGCCATATTGTTAAAACAGCCATAACATTTACTAGGCTGACATAGCTATGTTCAAAACTGCATTGTAAATTGCCTGTGGGCATTGTAGGAGGAGAACTGTGTTAGCTTATGGTGGCCAAAAATCAGAATGGTGACACCTTTATTACTAACAAATTTCATTAAAATGCATAAACTTTTCTAGCTGTTTAGAATCATTTTAAAAATATTGAATAGAAGCCACAAATAAATTACTCTATTAATAAAACATAAAGCATAGAACACACTCTGTTGTAAGGGACATCGGAGTAAGGGATCATCTAGTCCAACCCCCTGCTTGAGCAGAATACCTTGTGCCATTTCTGAAAAATGGCTAGCCAATCTCTTCTTGAAAGCCTCCAGTGATGGAGCACCCATATTCTTAAGGCAAGCCAAGTATTACTAAGCCCTGAGGTAAACGAGGAGTCAAGGTTGCTGCAACTACTTTTTATTTAACATTAACACGAACAACAAACGAACGAACTGACATCCCTTTTATACTTGGCTGTTAAAACACTTTAGCCAATGACAAGCCTCTAAAACTCCCGCCAGACTGCGGCTGCGTCAGAAGCAATCCGCACTCGCTTTGGACTTGACTGACTTGCCGGCCGTGGTCATGATAACACAACACCAATTCAGATATATTTTTGGATTACTATAATTAGTTCTCTAAATGGATTAATCCTCTCATAGCTTTGGTGATATTTACATATTAGTCTGAGATAAATTACAGCCAATATCCTATGTATTCATTCATTCAAGGGCTCCCCTTGAGGTGCACCCGGAGACTTCAGCTAGTCCAGAATGCAGCCGCGCGAGCAATTATGGGAACCTCAAGGTTTACCCATGTAACACCGCTCTTGCGCGAGCTGCACTGGCTGCCTGTCATCTTCCGGGTGCGCTTCAAGGTGTTAGTCATCATCTTTAAAGCGCTCCATGGCTCGGGACCTAGCTATCTGCGGGATCGGATCCTGCCTCATACATCCTCACGGCCGATTCGCTCCCACAGAGAGGGACTTCTCCGGGTACCGTCCACTAGACTTTGTCAGCGGGCGGTGCCCAGGGGAAGGGCTCTCTCTGTGGCGGGCCCAGCCCTCTGGAACGACCTTCCCCCCGACATCAGAACGACCACGGACCTCCGCTCCTTCCGTCTAAAATTGAAAACACATCTTTTCTGTCTGGCCCGCCTAGGATAGTCTCTCTGTCTATGGGGTTTTATTATATTTAATTATTGGGAATGTTATTTTAGCTTAGCTTAGTTTTAATGGGGAGTTTTAGCACAGGTATAGGTTTAATTTGTTTTTAAATATGTTTGTATATTGGTTGTTTTTATTCTTCCTGTGCACCGCCCCGAGTCCCTATGGGGAGAGGGAGCGGTTTACAAAAATTAAATTAAATTAAATTAATTAAAAATTCATTTATGAATTTATTTTGAATGAATATGAAAATATATCTATTTTGAATCTTTAATGAGCTGATTTCAAGCTGCAGACAGAATGGAGCTATTATCTGAGTTCTGTATTCCCCTGACATCATTCTGATACTGATAGAATTAACCTTGCAAATATAATGTTTGGTTTTACTCAGATGAAAACCCTGCTTTTTGTATATCAACTGTCAAATATGTAACATAATAGTAACAATTGTTATGGACTTGTCAAAGAGAAAAGCTTTATTCACTTTCAAACAAGAGACACAACTCCAAAGCAGGAATTTTATTCCAGTTTCATATACAAATTTGATACTGTATATATCTGCAAAAGTGCAAGAATTGTATAGATTTTCAGCTTTTACCAATTATCTCATGGTGAGCATGACTATATTCTATTTATAACCCTGAGTCTTTTGACAGAGAAGTTTTTATTTGTAGCAGAGTAATGCCATCTTGTGGTCTGCACAGAGCCTTGGATTTTCTTTTAAGTTGCAGAGTTGAAGTCTTCCATAATTTCCTGCATCACTGATAGATTTGCATATTATAAAATCTTCGGTTTGAAGGTAGTGAAAACATTTCTCATTCAGAAAAATCTTTAGAGACTTTGAAGCTGAGCAATGCCACTTCTTGCATGTAAAGAAATAAATGTATATATAGTATGTTCTTTGAGAAATGCATGAATGTTTCTTTTTGGCAATATTATAGGGAAGATAGTCTAAATTACTGTTTGAGAAATGTGCTTGTTCATATGAAACTTCATATGAAACTGGAGTCACTGAAACAATGTGACATGTTATTTTATTGTGCCACCTATGAGATATTCATAATGCCTATATTCTGTTCCTTTTACATCAGTGCTTGATCTGACAATAGTTACATAATCTTTTTTTCAGATTGTAAATTTTTTAATACTGAGATTTTAGCAAATCAGGTATACAAATAAAAGTTGTTGTTGTTGTTGTTGTTGTTGTTGTTGTTGTTATTATTATTATTATTATTATTATTATTATTATTATTAAAATACAGTGCAGCAGCCATGAAAATTGGACATTAATTAGTGTAAAATCTCCCAAAGTTGTAGCATACATTTTTATACCAACGATTGCAATTGCTTGTACTGAATTATTCTATCTTTAATGGTTGTATTTAACCATTTTCAGTTATACTTTCTATCTCTGGCTTTTAACTATAATAAACATTCATTCATTCTTATTTTTTCTTATAATTCCCTAAAAGGAATATTCAGGTGAAAAATCTTAGTTTTCTATAGCTTCAAACTTTAGGGGAAATTGGCATCTCTCATCTTATTTTAATTTCCCTCTCTCGCAGAGCTAAGAAAAAAATGAAAAATGAAAAACAAGGGCCCCGGCTGACATGTGAACTTTCTATAGAGCAAAAAGTATATGCAGAAATATTGCAGATTTTACTTGCAATTAATAGAGTGATTCTGAAAGATGCTGAAATTAGTTGTGACTGACTGATCCTAGTTAAAGCACAGAAGTCATTAGCAGTCTGTTCCAGAGTGCCATTCTCCTGAGACTGGACATTGAAAGTTTCTTGCTATTTTTTTTCTTTCGTTACCGATAGGGATAGAGATAGGGGTATAGTAGGCATTATTATCATGTTGCCAATATATTTTAAATTGAGAAGACATTTTATTGGCACTCTCAGAAAATAGCAGATTTCTTAGCTATGACCAAAATCGCTGTAGACACATCATAGACCACTAGGTCTAGTCAATCACAAAATACACAGTTTTCTGAATGAAAACTAATGACATTGCTCCTAGTCCTTCACACACACAAACACACCCCATCCACCATCTCCAGAGTTCACTATTACTGTAGCTTAACTTTGCCTCCTTTCTGGGTGAGGATAATATTTCTAAACATTTCTAAAAGAGAAAAAAAGCAGTGCAGTTGTAGAATTTGGGGCCGAGAAACATTTTTATAAATAACCAGGAAGCTAAGTATTGACCTTATTTCTTTCTTTTTAAATTTGCCCATTAAAGCAAAACAAAACCTTTGAATATTGTCAGTAACACAGGGAATCTTGTCATTTGCTTGTTAGGACCAGAGGAATTCAATCAATATAGTTTACTTGGACTTCAGTAAGGCATTTGATAAGGTAGACCATAACCTACTACTAGATAAAGTAGAAGAATGTGGGTTAGATAGCATCACCACCAGATGGATTCATAACTAGCTGACCAACCGCACTCAACATGTACTCCTCAATGGAACGGCATCTACATGGAGGGAAGTATGCAGTGGAGTATCCCAAGGTTCTGTTTTAGGCCCAGTACTCTTCAACATCTTCATCTATGATTTGGATGAGGGAATACATGGGGAACTTATCAAATCTGCAGATGACACCAAGCTGGCAAGAATAGCCAACACTCCAGAAGATAGGCTTAAGATACAGAAGGATCTTGACAAACTTGAACATTGGGCACTATCTAATAAAATGAAATTCAGTGGTGAAAAGAGTAAGGTTCTACATTTGGACAACAAAAATGAAATGCACAGGTACAGTATAGATGGTGCCTTGCTCAACAGTAGTAACTGTGAAAGGAATCTTGGCATCCCAGTGGACAACAATTTAAATATGAGCCAACAGTGTGCAGCAGCTGCCAAAAATGCCAACATAGTTCTAGACTACATAGAGGGATAGAATCAAGATCACGTGAGGTGTTAATATCACTTTATAATGCCTTGTTAAAGCCACACTTGGAATACTGCATTCAGTTTTGGTCGCCACGATGTAGAAAAAATGTGGAGACTCTAGAAAGAGTGCAGAGAAGAGCAACAAAGATGATTAGGGCACTGGAGACTAAAACATATGAATAATAATAATAATAATAATAATAATAATAATTTAATTTTATATCCCGCTCTCTCTCCCCAAAGGGACTCGAGGCGGGGCACAGGCAATTAAAAATACAGATAAAACCACAGACAAAATACAAAATTAAAAATGAATTAAATTAGTCCTGCGCTAAAAACCCATAAACTAAACTAAAACTACCCCTAAAACCCCTAACCTTAAAAGAGACTACCCAAGGCCGGCCAGGCGAAAAAGATGTGTCTTTAATTTTAAACGGAAGGAGCGGAGGTCCGTAGTTGTCCTAATATCGGGGGGAAGGTCGTTCCAGAGGGCTGGGCCCGCCACAGAGAAGGCCCTTCCCCTGGGCGTCGCCCGCTGACAAAGTCTAGTGGACGGCACCCGGAGAAGTCCCTCTCTGTGGGAGCGAATCGGCCGTGAGGATGTATGGGGCAGGATCCGATCCCGCAGATATGGTTTCAAGAATGGTTGCAGGAACTGTTTATGTCTAGTTTAATGAAAAGAAGGACTAGGGGAGACATGATAGCAGTGTTCCAATATCTCAGGGGTTGCCACAAAGAAGAGGGAGTCAAACTATTCTCCAAGGCACCTGAGGGCAGAACAAGAAGCAATGGGTAGAAACTAATCAAGGAGAGAAGCAACTTAGAACTGAGGAGAAATTTCCTGACAGTTAGGTCAATTAATCAGTGGAACAGCTTGCCTCCACAAGTTGTGAATGCCCCAACCCTGGAAGTCTTTAAGAAGATGTTGGATAGCCATTTGTCTGAAATGGTATAGGGTTTCCTCCCTAGGCAGGGGGTTGGACCAGAAGACCTCCAAGGTCCCTTCCAACTTTGGTATGGTATGGTATGGTATGGTATGGTATTCCTCAGGCACTATATCCACATACCATAGGTGTTTGGTTGAAGAGTTTGGTTCAGAGTTTAGAAGGAATTTTTAAAGACCTGGATAGGTAGAAAAGAATTTTTTGTCTGAGCCTGTTTGTGTGAGAGAGAGGGAGGGGGAGAGAGAGAGAGAGAGAGAGAGAGAGAGAGAGAGAGAGAGAGAGAGAGAGAGAGAGAGAGAGATCTTCATTCTCAAATAAGAAAAACAGACTTCATTGCAATGGATACTTCTCACAACTCATTTTGGTTGATCTTATTTGGAAATTACTGTTAATTATTGGTATTGAAGATACTAGCTTCATAGGAGAAGGAATTATACTTAACAGTCTTTAGTTTTTATTAATTCTGTGTTCTAGTGCATTGAGAATAAAGATGCACTTCAATTTTTAAACTAGGGTAAAAATTTCATATTATTCAATTTCTATTATCCAAGCCAGCTGTAATCATATTCAGCAAAGGCAATTATTATTTTAAATTTCTTAAAAACCTCAAAGCTGTGTAATGTTTAAATACTTGCACATCCTTACAATACAGCAAAGATAAGGTAATTGGAAATGACTAGTATTTAGTTTCGTTTTAAAAGCCAGTTCACAAATGAGAATATTCCATTCCCAAAATAATATGTGTTGCATATCCATATTAATTAAATACTCTCATAGAGATACTCATAGAGACAAACTATGATTTTGATGAAATATAGGTAAATTTGCTTATCAAAAGAATAATATTATGCTATTATTTATTTAAAATAAATTACATATAACTGTTATGCTTGAAGGTGTTTTGAAGAATAAACTTATTTTTTCTGAGTTTGGTTGAAAATTAACTTTGCTTGGTGCACTCTATATTAAGGCTGAAATACTTTTTGTGATGTAATTAAATGAACAATGCAATGTGAGTATTTAATCAAATATAGTGACAAGAAAGAAAATAGATAGATTAGAATTTTACAAGCCAATAACGTTATTTAAAGAGTATCATAATAAAGATAAATAAATCTTTCATGGAATAGTTTCCATCAGATCAAATGTGATGTTTTACATACAGTTTGTTACTGAAATGGCTCTCAGTTTATTGAAGCTCAGTCCATTGAAACTGAAGCTCAATTAGTCTGAAATAAGATTTCTGAACTATTTAAAAAAGCTACTAAATGCAGTTTCAACTGCTGCCAGACATTAACAATAAAATACTTGACTTCTTCAAAGCAATAGAAATTATATTTAAAAGTTACGTTAAAAAAATTACATAGATTTCTTGTGACAGAAATATTGTTCATACTTTGCTTATTTTTATTTCCAGGGTTCCAGCAGGTTTTTAAGAAATTCATTTCTCTGTTGTGACAAAATATCTGAGTAAGTCTTTTCTGAATACTTTTCTCTTATTTATAATGCCAGAGAGAAAAAGTTAAAGTACATATTTGACAACACTTGAACATTTGTTAATGAACATTATACTAAGATAGCATTCTATAATTCTAAAGCCAGAATTAGAATTTCCTATATTAAGTATAGGAATATCTGCTTTGATATGACCTCTAAGAACTGACAACATTCTTTGGCAGCTATTGAACTCTGGATATAAGGGGCAGATGATTAAATCTACTTAAAATACATGTAATTCATGATCACTGCACATACAGATTGAATAAAAAAGCTGGTAAAATACATGCCCCTTACTGATTCTGAACCATTCTGTGTCACCATATAGTGTTTTCACGGTTGCTTCCTGATCAATGTAAGGTAATCTGGTAATTCTGCTCATGTGGATTGGGACACAAAGATCATGCAAAGATGCCAAATGTCCACTGCATTGTTTTCTACACAGTCAGAAACATTTCTGCAATCAATAAATGTGATTTCAAGTGCAGCACCCCTTTCTAAAGCCTGCTTGTACATCAGATAACTCTTGGTGATAAAAGTCTGCAGGCTCTGTTTAATTATTTTTAACAGAATCTTGTTTCTATGAGAAATGAATGCAATTGTATGATAGTTGAAACAGTCTCTGACATTTCCTTTCTTTACTAATGGGATAAAAACAGATCTTTGCTAGTCCTGAGGCCATTGGCATGTTATCTCTTGACATGGGGCAGTGATGAAGTTAACTGACACCGGTCTTAGTAATTCCATCAAAACTTGGGACTTTCGGGTTTGACAATTTCCCCATGGCCCATTCTACTACTTCTTTCAAGATGTTTGGTTCTTTATTGATTGGGCTGTCATTGTTGTCATCTTGATGATAAGCCAAACAGCTATAGAATCCTTCTGTATATTCTTTCCATCTTTTCTTGATTTTTTGCTGGTCACTTAGTACGCTCTCATTGCAGTCCTTAAGAGTTCCTTACCATGCTGAAAAGCTGGATTGCATCATTTTCACCATGGCAAACGACCTTAGCATGTCCCTTCCTATTAGCTTCTTCTAGATGTTGACACTGCTCCTCCTACTGCCTATTTTTGTATTTTTCCTGGCTTCGCATTGGAAAATTGTATTCAGCTTTAAACTTCATCCTTACTATCTTTGGCTTTGGCTACCTTCGCTGATCAGCTATTTTAATCAGATAGCCACTTGTTTGTTTTCTTTGATTTTGGGCATGACACATACTTTCCAGCAATTTCCATAATGTTATCTTGGGTAACATAATGTTACCTGGGTCTTTTACTTCTAAATTCTGTGGTTAAAACCTATTCTTAACTTCTATGGCATGCATAGGTGAGATGTTGTTTACATTTAATTGGGAAGATATTACCTTTTTTCTCTTTGCACAGTTTGAGTTTGAGTTTAGCCACTAATATCTGATGGTCTGAGCTATACTCAGCACCAGGAAATTGCATCTTAACAGATGCAACTGAATCTTTCCATCATTGTTGGAATTATATGCGAGACCGTCTCCTGCCCCATACATCCCTTCGGCCGATCCGCTCCCACAGAGAGGGCCTTCTCAGGGTGCCGTCGGCCGGACAATGCCGACTGGCGACACCCAGGGGAAGAGCCTTCTCTGTGGCGGGCCCTGCCCTTTGGAACGACCTACCCCCTGAACTCCAGACCATCACCGACCTCCGCCTCTTCCGCCAATGTCTAAAGACATACTTTTTTCATCAAGCCGGCCTAGCCTAACCTCCCATGGGGACTTTTAGAAAAGTTTTAAATTGGGTTTTTAATAATTGGTTTTTAGCATAGGATTGGGATTATTTAATATGTATTTTAAATTATTTATCTATTCTCTATTTTGTATATTTTTAAATCTCCTGTGCGCCGCCCTGGGTCCTTTGCGGAGAAGGGCGGGATATAAATGTAATAAAATGAAAAAAAAAATGAAATGAAAATTGTTGACATGAAATGAAGTCTATCTGATTTTGATATTGTCCATTTGGTGCTGTCCATGTATATAAATGTTGCTTGCAGTATATAAACTATCTGTTTGTTATGCTGAGATGATTTCCCTGGCAAAATTGCAGTAGACGATCTTTATTCCATTTACCTAGCCCAAACTTTCCTACTATTCTTGCAAATTTTCCTTGGCCTACCTTTGGATTGGAAGTGCCGATAATATATAAAATATTGTTTTTGGGTATTTGCTTAACAGCACATTGAAACTCACTGTAAAAAAATTCAAATTCATTTGTGTCTATAGTTGGGGTGTAGATTTGTAATATGGTGATGTTGAGTGCTTGTCTCGATTTGGATAGATGTTATGTCATCACCGTATGCTCTGTGATTCTCAACACAATTATCCAACTGTTTGCTTCTTCAGAATGCAATCCCATTTTATCTGATGATATAATTTGCAGAAAAATAAACCATAAAATTGCCTGATTGAAAGTCAAGGATGCCTATGTTAGTCTAATCATTTGTCTTTTTAGAATTTTGAGTTTCCCAAGAGATATGCTACTGATCATTCCATGTTCCAATTTGATATAAACACAGGTTAACTCTTTTGTCATGGGCACTGTCAGTTTTTGGGTTCCCAAAGTCTTTCTTCCAACAACATCATAAAATCCCTAACTTCTAAAAACTAGTCTTTCTCTTCTCTAGTAGCTTGCAGGCTACTATCCAGCCTGGAGGGTCCACAGTTGGTATCCACATCTTGGTCATATTGAGCTATTGCCATAATATAATATATAATAAAATAGTCTTTATTGGCCAAGTGTGATTGGACATAGAAGGAATTTGTCTCTGGCGCATAAGCTCTCCATGTACATACAAACAACAAAGTAATAATAAGATACAAATTGTAGAAGGTAATAAGAAAGATGATAAGGAAAATAGTAATAAAGACCTACTACATGGGCAAATTTCCTTAGACATAAGAGTGGGAATTAGGTGTTCAACAGAATAATGGCATGAGGGGGAAAAACTGTCTCTGTCCTGAGGAGTGGAGTTGAAACAGTTTTTGTCCAGGATGTGAGGGGGGTCTGCAGGTATTTTCTCAGCCCTCTTCCTGACTCATGCAGTATATAGGTCCTCAATGAATGGCAGGCTGGTTGCAGTTGTTTTTTCTGCAGTTCTACTTGTCCTGTTTGGTTACTGTACAGTTCACCATTTCATTCCTCAACCCTCCCCATTTATCAGGCTTGGGACTGGCAAATATTTGATGAATCAACCATTTGACTGGGTTAATTTTATTATTATGAATTATTACTGTTTAAAGATGATCAAAAATATTAGAGGTGCAAGTTGTAAGATATAGTGTAACCCAAAATTCATTATAAAAAGAAGCCTTTAATAGCCCACTATCTCTCTTCCTTTCATCCCTGCAATAGCCAATACCCCAGAAGAAAGGCTCAAAATCCACTAGGCCTTATCTAACAAAATAAAATTAAAGATAGAGAAATTAAGGTTCTACAGTTAGACAAAAACAGAACAATCAGTTAAATATGAGCCAGTGTGCAGCAGCAAGCAAAAAAACTGATGTAATCCTAGATTGCATTATCAGAGGGATAGAGTCAATATCTCATGAAGTACTACTATCACTTTATAAAGCCTTAGTAAGACCACACTTGGAATATTGCATTCAGTTTTGGTTACCATATTATAAAAAAAAGACATTGAGACTCTAGAAAGAGTTCAGAAAAGAACAACAAAGATGATTAGAGGGCTAGAGGCTAAAACATGTGAAGAATAGGGTTTGTCTAGTCTAGAGAAAGGAAAGACAGTGACATGATAGCAGTGTTCCAATATTTGAGGGGCTGCCATAAAGAAGAGGGAGGGTCAACTTATTCTCCAAAGCACCAGAAGACCCAATGGATGGAAAATAATGAAAGAGAAACGCAATCTAGAACTAAGGAAAAATTAACAATTAACCAGTGGAATGGCTTGCCTTCAGACATTGTGAGTGCTTCATCACTAGAGCTTTTAAGAAGAGACTTGAGAGCCACTTGTTTGGAGTGGTATAGGGTCTCCTGCTTGAGCATGGGCTTGTACTAGAAGACATCCAAATTCCCTTTCAACTCTGTTATTCTATTATTCCCCCCACTAACAGTAAGAACTACTTAAATATTTATTAAAATGCTTTGTTTAAAGTATTTGTATCAACATTGTTTATTCGCATTTAAGTCATTTTTTCAGTTCTCCTTTTTAAAATATTTTCTTTTTCTCCCTCAAAAGCCATATGTAATACTGTATAACCACTTGCAAATGTTTAAAGTGGACTTGTTCTATCTTGTTCACGACAGAAGTACAGATTTTGACCTTATTATGGAGGAAAGTTATGAACTGGACCTGACTTATGTTACTGAAAGAATCATTGTGGTATCATTCCCAGGAAGCTGCTCAGAGGAAATTTACCTAAACAACTTCCAAGATGTAATTGGCATGCTTAAATCCAGACATGGTGGCAACTACATGGTAAGAGGAGATGCAATCTCTATGATGTTGTTTGTCATCTAAACATTTGATTAGATAATATATCTATTGTTATCATAGTGGCAGCATTTATTTATAATAAGAAGCCAAGAATAATTATACAGGTTATTTTTTATACGCATAGTGAATGCAAAGCAGTTTACTAAGCTTGTTCTTTTGTTTGAGTAGATAAAAGGTATAATCTACTATACCTTCAGAATTTGTATTTATAATTTGTTGCTTCAAATGAGATATTAGCTGCTGTTTTATAATCCCAGGTTTAGATATCTGAATAAAATATTTCATATGTGTTTCTTTTATATGTGTACAAAAAGACTTCAGTGAAAAAAATGGACTGTATGTAGTGTTGAAAATAAGGTTTCTGTTTATGTATTCATATTAAATTTTCTCCGTATAAATATATATATATTAATGAGACATGAAATTGAACATCTCCAAATTCAAAAACATTTGGAAATAAACTTCTTTGATATCAAACCTGAAACCTATTTTGTTGAGCGTCCAATTTGTAATAGTCCTTAGCTACGTGCTTATAGGAAGCCCAATTTCTCCCCCCAGCAAAAAAAGCAGGTTATCTAAGTTTTACATGACAGTAGCCATTAATAGAGATACCTACCTCCATAGCCCTTGATTACTTTGATTTGACATAAGAAATACAGAGATAAGCTTGGAAATTATTTACATAGAACAAAAGTGATGCATGTAGAATAATCATCATTTATATCAGCATTGAAATAAAATCATAATTAGCTCAAATGAAAATGAAAGTACATTAAAATGCATGTGCTTCTTCCATTGAAATTAGTGGCCTTAAGGAATGCTTATGTGGAGCTGGGTCATGCCTACATTTTTTTGGTAAAAAGAAATCTTGGCAGGTCAACTCTGAATTATTCCTCTTTATTTTGTCAAAATCAGAAGAAAATAACTTTGAAATAATGGAAACATTCAAGCTTGTTACTCTTCTGTTATGACACTGGTATCAAACTTGATCGTGACACATGATGTCACATGACATATCATGCCGTTTTTTGCCTTTACGGAGCCAGAGTGGGCGTGACCTGCATGTGATGTATTTGGCCTGCAGGCCACCAGTTTGATACCCCTCTGTTATGACATTTTTAGGGCCTTTAAGGAACTATCACATCTGCATAACTTCATTATCAAATATATTAAATGCAGTTTTAAAATTATTAATGTTCATGCTAAAAATATTTTCCTTTGCAACAGGTGCTGAACGTCTCTGAAAGAAGATATGACTTTGCTAAGCTTGACCCAAAGGTACACATATATTAAAGTTCATAGTTTCACTTTTATTTATTTATTATTTTTTTACATTATAGGCAAAACTTTTGTGGAGGCTTGGCTAGACTCTCTCCAACAAAATTGCCAAGGGGGACACTGGCACTTCTGTTAGCAGGTTTTCACAGGCTGATTTTTAAGCAAAAAAAAAATCTGTTAAAATAATTTCCTCATTGCTCATTATTAGACTAGTGGATTATTATGTAAAGAGGTTATATGGTCCAACTACTGATTCCACAATGATTTTGAAATATGTATATGCAATGAACCACACTATTTTTTCTGGGAATCTGAATTATCTCTCAGATTACATTTTGCCCCTCAATATACAAAAGCTGTTCTCATTTCTATTAATACTTTTTATGTTTAGAGTGTGGAAGGACAACTTTATACTTGTTATTGCTATTGAACAGCTTCTTTAGTAAATCTCATAATTCTATTTAATATTGGATTACCAAGATAGAATTGCTGAATAGTTAAGAAAAATGTTTCTGAAAATCTCATCTGGTAATCAGATGATTAGTGTATATAGTAAGGTGTTGTGGCCCAGCCGGCTCCGGATGAGCTGCTGATGGATTCCTCTAGTGCGCAGTCCTATGAGTCGGCTCTAGAGGAGGAAACCCAGTTTGTCCTGCATGTCAGGCTAAGGATTGAGAGGAGGCAATTAGCAGAACGATGTGATCGGAGATAATCAGTATCAGCTGCCTAATTGCCTGGCCCTTACCAAGAAGCTTTAAAAGAAATCCTCTGTGAAGAGTAGGTTTGCAGAAAACAACAGAGAATCTACAGAGTCAGAGAGTTCGTGTCGTGGTGTAATCTTTCAGTATAGTTCAGGTTAGTTCAAGCAAGCTGCCAAGTAGCAGTCCGTCTAGTTAATCATCTTGTGAAGGGAGGGAGTCAGAACAGTAAGGCTTCTTTTTGTATTGCTTTTATGGTTTTCATATGGAATTTTGACTAACTTAAAAAGTGATTCTGATGAGTACTTGAAGCATAGCATTTATAAATTTTGTTTGTAGGGAACAAATAAGGTGGGGAAAAGTTATGAAATTTAAAATATGAAAAATATATTTATTGTATTTATTAATTGTGTACATTGCTTAAAAAGTTTGCCTTTATACATTTCTAACATTTTTTAATTATTCCAGATTATGGAAGTGGGCTGGCCTGACCTCCATGCCCCATCCCTTAATAAGATATGCAACATCTGCAAGGCTATGGAATCCTGGTTGAACAGTCACTCTCAACATGTTGTGGTGATCCATTGCCAAGTAAATTGCAGTTAGAATTTTTTTAGCTAACTTATTGAGTTATAATATAATAGCTATGTCTCTCTTGTGGAACTTTGATCCATATGCTATGGAATACATATAAAATTTCCAGGTGCATTAATTGTCTGAAGAAATACATAGGTATACTTGTGGAAGCTTTTACGTTTTTTAGTAGGCTGAGAAACGTTATAGCACAGTGTCAGGTATAAATAGGATTGTTGTAGGTGTGAAAAGCTCATAAATTGGAATATTTGCCACAAATACAAATCTATTCCTTTGAATATAATTTTTTTTCTCATTTTATATTTTTGACATGCAAAATATTCTTCCTTCCTTCCTTCCTTCCTTCCTTCCTTCCTTCCTTCCTTCCTTCCTTCCTTCCTTCCCTCCTTCCCCTCCTTCCCTCCTTCCCTCCCTCCTTCAACTTTCGCTGTCTTTATAGCAATCTACCGATGTACATTCCTTCCTTCTGTCCTCCTCTGTAGGTTTTATCCCATGCTAAGAATTCTCTCTTTGGATCACTTCTTCCTGTCCCCCAAAACCTCTTCCATCTTATGATTCTCTAAACCCTCCAATGCTTCTCATACCTTCCCCCAAATTGTTTCTCTCTCTCTCTCTCTCTCTCCCTCCCTCCCTCCCTCCCTCCCTCCCTCCCTCCCTCCCTCTCTCTCTCTCTCTCTCTCTCTCTCTCTCTCTCTCTCACACACACACACACACACACACACACACACACACACACACACATCAGGAAATGTAACTAACACAACAATAACCATCAGGGACCACATCACTATAGGCTATACTTATCATATAGGCCCTATTAAAATAGCTAGGAACTTAAGGTTTTATAGAAACCCAACTGAATGAGTATAATAAGTAAAAAAAAAAAGAATAAAATAACAGAGTTGGCAGGAACTTTGGAGGTCTTCTAGTCCAACCCCTGCCTAGGCAGGAAATCCTACACCACTACAGACAAATGGTTATCCAACATCTTCTTAAAAACTTCCAGTGTTGGAGCATTCACAACTTCGCAAGGCAAGTTGTTCCACTGATTAATTGTTCTAACTGTCAGGAAATTTCTCCTTAGTTCTAAGTTACTTCTCTCCTTGTTTAGTTTCCACTAATCAATCAATCAATCAATCAATCAATCAATAATAAGGTAATTCAATACATCATTCTTATTTTTAAAACAAGTTGGAGAAGACACATTAGGAGCAGGGAATTCCAGAGCACAAGAGTGATAACTAAGAACTTCCGTTTAGTAATTTTTGGGCTGTCACTCATCACAATTGCATATTAATAGCCATTAGTGGCAAATAATAGATCCCAAGATACAATGTATGAAGACATTAATTCCTTTAAAAGGAAGGGCTCTGCATATATAGGAATTCATGTGTAATTGTATTAATGAATTACATTGATATGTGGCATGTAATACCAAGCACTTTGAATTTAACTTGAAAGTTGGGAGTCAAACAGTTTAGAAAGGAGAGGTATTACACAATCTATTTTGTAACCTTTATTCAGAATACCAGAAGATTAAAGTCATGAACACTGGATTCTAGCTCTGCTCCTTCTATTAATTTTCAAAGAAAAAAATTAATATAATGCGAAATAGGTTTTATTAATAATCAGACAGTAGTTTTTAAACGTTATAATTTTCTTTATTCCCTATATAAATAGCAGCAATGCCATTTTACTGATTTATAATCAGCCATAAATTAACTGTCATATTCTTCTCTGAGTAATTTTGAAACAAGTTAAGACAAGTAGAATTGCTGTTGCTAATTTGTACTGAATGCGTGCAGTATGTTCAGTAAGATTTCACAACATTGTGAAAGTAGTCATTAAATGCAATCTTGACTATAAATCATAAGTATCACAAGAAATGTTATGTGTTCATTATGTGCTGGGAAACATACATTTTTCAAAATCTTTCAGAGCACACTCCAGGAAATTGCAGAGATGCCTAGACTTGTCTTAGAATAGCTAACAGAATATTGTTAACACTATATTTAGATTTTTTTCCTGTAATTTATAGTTTTGTTATGATCCTAAAATGTCATATAAAATGAAATCAGTGCCTGCAGTTATTAAAAATAGAATAAAGATAAAATATATCCAGTTTAAGAACATAGAAAATATTTATGTTTTATGTTGTACAGGGTGGAAAAGGAAGAATAGGGGTAGTGATCTCATCATACATGCACTTCACAAATGTATCTGCAAGGTAGGATAACAAAACATTTAATGATTATTTGGCTATTTCCTTACTGCTTTCTACCAGAATTTTAAAAACCCCTAAAGATAATTAGTTGAAGGATTCTAGTTTTTAGCCATCTCTAGGGTAACCATGAATAAAATCCAGAGCTGGTCTATGAGACAAATGAGACTTTCATATCTTCTTCCTGAATACCTTTCTTCTAATACCACTTTCAAAATATTTATTTACTAGAAATATATATATTTGCTTTTCTTTATATATATATATAAAAAGAAACAGAACGAGCATGTGTGGGCAAAAAAAAAACAACATTGGGAGAAGGGCAACCTCTGATTTCCTGGCAGCTTCCCCATTGAGTTTCCTTGTAGAAAACTGTTAGGGAGCATCAGAAATATTCATTCCTTCTTCCCTTCACTCCCAGTCATTCTTTCATTTTCTCCCTCCCTCCCATTCCTGCTGGCTTCTCCATTTACTTTGCTTGTGGGAAGCTTGAAAAATGGTGAAGCCAGCCAATAGAAAGTTGCAAATCGAAGGTCAGCATGAAGATAAATGGCTGCTGCTAGGTGTGGGAGGGAAGGAGTGGTTTATGGAAATGTGTGGTTCAAAAATGGTACATAGATGTGTGAGGAGCTGTGAAGGTTGGAAGGTATGGCGAGTATGAACCAAAGATATTGCATGGATCAGGGAGTGCATGGCAGAGGGTGTAGGTCTGGAAAGGATCCTAGGTCTGTGTGAGATGAGCTCTGCAGTTGAGTATGGTGTATGGAGAGGGGAGCAGCAAGAATAAAAAAGGGAGGAGAGCATCAAGAATCTATGGTGAGGAGAGGAGGAGCCACGACAATGTGAGGTCTCGATGATCCGAGACTTCTGTTGATACTTTTGCTGCTGTTCGGTCCATTTGGACCTAAACCATCCTGGAGTGACGGCGATAAGGAAGATGAAGCCTTGCTGGTCACAGGGACACCGCAAAGTCCCTGTTTGACCCAGGGGGAGCACTTCTATTCAGCGGCAAACAGGCAGCCCCATGCTGACAAAGACGGGATGGCTCCAGGAAGGAAGTGGAGAGAGAAAGTGAATCCATCAGGAAAGGAATATTTTTCATTTGAGATACACTGCCCAAGGGAACTTTTTTTTTGTAAGTTAAACTAAATTCTTTAAGCAAAAGAAATAAGTGGTGGAATTAACTTACTTTGGACTAATCTGGAAAGCTTTTTTTTCTGTTCCTTTGTAATTGTGGATTGAAATGCTTGCAACAGGTTTTTCTTTCTCTTCTTAAAGTGAATGGATTATTTTTTCTTCTTCTATTTTTTGTTATTCTATTTTTCGATTCTTGGACTAAAGTCCTATTTTTATTTTTACAATTCTTCTCACGACTTGCTACTAAATTTCAATAAGAACATTGTTTTTTTTAAATGAAGAGATACGTATTAGAAAGAGAAAAGTAGCAACACTGCGACTCGGAGTTCAGAGGCTGGAACTTTTGAGACAACGTATTTTTCCTTCTTTGGAGATTGTTGACTATTAGGATGAAGCATTTGTAACTTGTTTATAGAAACAGATAAAGACTCAAGGGCATGAATTGGTTTTACAGGTGCTCTTTGATGATTGTTTAGGCAAAGGAAGGGAAAAAAGGAAGAAAAAATGCAGAACCTTTCTCCTTTGAAGCGTATAACAGAACTTGTGATCTAAGTTAATTTAAAATGAAAAGATAAAATAGGCCTGAGACCAGGGTGGCAGTGGTTATTAATTTTTCTTATTCCTTTTTCTTCTTTTTTTGGAAACATGGTTCAAAATCCAGATGAGGATACTTTAGAATATCCAAATTTTTGGCTGGAATTTTAAATCTTTTGCAAGGATATAGGAGAATTGATAAGAAATCGGAAAAAAATTGGTGTTTATTACAGCAAAATATGAGGAGATTGGGCCCCCAAAAATTAAAGAGAAGGAAGAAGATGCAGAAGATAAAGAGATACTTTCTTCAGTTGAAGATAATGACAAGACAATAGAGAATTTTACTAATGGATTAAGGGTGGAAAAAAGAGGGATTAAGGGAATTTGAAAAAGAGAACCTGAAGAATTTGAGCTCCATCTCAGTCTCCAAGAAGAAGAGGGAAAAAAAGAATTGATGATGGATGTAAGAAGAGAAATACTTCCAGAAGCATGTTTAATAACCAAAGATAAAACTTTTAATAACAGAAGGAGGGCAACAATATCATTTGAGAGTCGTTTTGAACAGTAAAGTATGGAGAGAGGTTTATAAGAACCTTACAAAGGAGATAAAAAGACTGAAACCACAATTGGCAAGAGAGATAAGACTGCTTCATTATTGGTTGATAATAAAAGCTGATAATAAAAGATCAGCCAATTTTGGTGATTAATTAGTAGATTGTTATTGAATGTTTATTTGTTAACAAATAATTAGTTGTTATAAGAATAATGAAATGATAATGATATAGCTTAATGATATATATTATATGTATATATGTGTGTGTATGTATATGTATACATGTATACACACACACACATATCTCACTTGCCATCTTTCAGGCTTTGTTCTGTACATATGTTAGGTTTTGAGCTGATAAATACATAAACAAGGGGGACTAGGATAGATCTATTTTGAGCTATTTAGCTCTGATCAGCTAGCCATACCCTTACTGGGATTCAAACCAGGGAAGTATTACATGTGAGGCAGTTGTAATTGCCACTAGACCACTGATTCTATCCTGATCAGCTGAGACAGGGGCAATTACAACTGTCTCACATGTAATACTTCCCTGGTTCGAATCCCAGTAAGGGTATGGCTAGCTGATGAGAGCTAAATAGCTCGAAATAGATCTATCCTAGTCTCCCTTGTTTATTTATTTATCAGCTCAAAACCTAACACACATGAAAAAAAAGACAACAAAAAATAGCTCTCTGTCTGCATGGTCTCTGGTGATGAGCTGAAAGACAGAAAAGGAAAGCAGTATGCTTCCTCCCTTAATTGGGGCTTACCAGGGTGTTGTAACACAAGTATATACTCATTCCCCTGTCTCAGCTGATCTGGATAAAAACCAGTGGTCTGGTGGCAATTACAACTGCCTCACATGTAATACTTCCCTAGTTCGAATCCCAGTAAGGGTATGGCTAGCTGATCAGAGCTAAATAGCTCGAAATAGATCTATCCTAGTCTCCCTTGTTTATTTATTTATCAGCTCAAAACCTAACATACATACATACATACATACATACATACATACATACATACATACATACATGTAACTAGTAAAAGAAATTGGAGATAAACTATAAATTGTGATTCTGGAAAAAGACCAAAATAAATTAACAAATTTTTATTTAGAATTCATTACAGGCGCAATACAAATTAAAGTGGAATGAGATTGGATATAAATAGTAAAAGATTTTTAGTTACCTATTAATGAAATGTTAATGGATATTGTTTAATAATACTTTAAAAAGGGAGGGTTTAGAAATATTATTAATTGACTTTTATGTAGAACACGTTCTTAAAGCACAATGTTATTGGAGGCTTTTTGAAATAGTCAATGAATGTCATTATGTGATTATGTCTATAAGTGAGAATTATTGGAGGAAAAAGCACACTTAAATAATTGTGGTCAAATGGGAATTTTGGTATAATGATACTAAGATATACAATCAATTTTTGATTTAAAGTGTATAATTTAATATGATTTATGAGTAATGATGGTGGAAGAAACGCACAAGAGCTATTTGTAACCAATCAACACGCTTTCTACAGGATGTAATGAAGGATGATTTTTTCTTGTATTGTTTAATTAAAATAAAATAAAAAACTTTTGATCAAAAAGAAAGAATCTATGGTGTAAGTCTGTGATGCTGCACAGGTCAAGTAGGGAACTTGGGAACAGCAAAGAATGTGGGGGCATAACATGGATCAGGAAGGATGTTTGTGGAGTGCCATAAAGGGTCAAGGAAAGCCTTCAAGGAGGGTTGCGTAGAGTGCACAAGAGGTGCTGCACAGATTATAGAAGGCATGCAGGAGGTGGCAAAGGGTGGGTACATAGTAGTGTGCAAGAAGTGCTGGGTAAGTCAGAGGAGGCTCATCGAAGGGATTTGCAGGTCAAAACAAGTATGTGGGGGAATCCTTCTTCACAGTTCCTTCTTTTTCCTTCCTATCCTGCCCTGTCTCTTCCCAGTCGCTGCTTCTGGATGGACAAGGGAATAAGGGATTGTAAGACTGGCCATGACCAACTCACCACAGCCAACTCGCCATAGCCAACTGACTGTGGACAACTCACCATAGGACAATTCAGCAAATACCAAAGTTAATTTAATTTCAATGGAATTGTGGCTCGGGTCAGTCATTCTTAGATGCTACCTTAACAGCTCTGAGGTCCTTGGTTAGGACTTGAACTGTTAAGTTTTTACAACTCCCAGAATATGAATCATATTGAAGATTAAATTTTATATAACAACAACAACAATAATATCTGTAATATCATCAAACATTCTAACGCATCTGCCTATCCCAGGTGCTTGATAAGACTCAATAGATGGACAGATATGCCAAACCCAGGTTGAGCATCTCGTTGACTACAATGATCAATAATAATAGTAATAATACCCAGTAAAGCCTTAACTACCCTCAGGTTCCTTGGAGAATAGTTTGACTCCCTCTTCTTTGTGGCAACCCCTGAGATATTGGAACACTGCTATCATGTCTCCCCTACTCCTTCTTTCTATTAAACTAGACATACCCAATTCCTGCAACCGTTCTTCATATGTTTTACTCTTCAGTCCTCCAGTCTCTAGAGTCTCCACATCTTTTCTACATTGTGGCAACCAAAACTGAATGCAGTATTCCAAGTGTGGCCTTACCAAGGTGTTATAAAGTGGTATTAACACTTCACGTGATCTTGATTCTATCCCTCTATTTACGCAGCCTAGAACTGTGTTGGCTTTTTTGGCAGTTGCTGCACACTGCTGGCTCATATTTAAATGGTTGTCCACTAGGACTCCAAGATCCCTTTCATAGTTACTACTATTGAGCAAGGTACCACCTATACTGTCCTATACTGTACCTGTGCATTTCGTTTTTGTTGTCCAAATGTAGAACCTTACTCTTTTCACCACTGAATTTCATTTTATTAGATAGTGCCCAATGTTCAAGTTTGTCAAGATCCTTCTGTATCTTAAGCCTATCTTCTGGAGTGTTGGCTATTCTTGCCAGCTTCTTTCATTTTTTCAGAAGTCATGGGCTCCAGATTTTGGACACATTCTGAAAGGTTCGCCCAACTGAGGTACATTGCTTCAAATATTGTTGCCCTATTATATACCATTTTGCCCAGCTAAAGGTCATGACAGTGAGAGAATTCATTTTATAGGTTAGGATCAATTAATTATTGAAGGAAAAGATACAGACAATTAATCAAATTTGGTTTAGCCATTGCCTTGCATTCATATCTCTCACTGTTCAGAGGAGGAATTGTTAAGCTAATTCCCAATTAAATAGTTGTTGGCAATGATTCTGTCATCTGAACACAGAAATTATAATTCAGTTGTTAAATAAATATGATTTATTTAATAAATATGATTCTTCGATTTTTAAAAATTCCAGCTAATGAAATTAAGAAGGATTTATATCAAATGCATTCTATATTTGCAAGAGTAATGCATACATATTAAATCCGTATTAAATAACATGGGCATAGGTCTACGTTTGGTGGGTCCCAGGAGACATACCTGATAATGTGACTAGGCTTGGGGCACATATGGAATCAGAGATCTATTTAGATGGGTGTATTGTTGAAGGGCCCTTTTATTTTTTCCCAATGATGGGCTGTTTTTCTGTTTTTTAGGATTTAACAAAAAAAAATATTTTTTATTTTGTTCAAAAAGTTAAAATACAAATTCCAGAAAAATCCAGACAACATTTACAAACAAAAAAAGCAAACAAAAATAGAAAAAAATTATTTTTAAAATGTGTATAAAAAATGACAAAAGACAAAAACACATATGCATATATTATTCTCTCCCCCCTTCATTACTGATAAATATATTACAATGTTAGTTTTTTTCCCCCTTGCAAAAGAGGACCACAGTTTGTATACTTTTTCATCTATTCTCAACCAACTTTGTCTGTCCTCCATCTGTCCTCCATCTAAGTAGTTAGCAGGTAAATCAACAGCAAACTTCAAAGCCCTCTGTTAACAACTACTTATTGTATTTAACTCACTGCCGCTACTACTGGTTCATCTGATCCGGCCCAAACCAGGAGCAACCCACCTCTGATCTAGATAGATAGATAGACAGATGGATGGACGGATGGACAGATAAATGTTATTTGCTGGTTGTGTTTTTATTTTATTTATTATTTTATTTTATTAAATTTATACCCCGCCCTTCTCCTTGTTAGGACCCAGGGCGGCGCACAGGCATTATTAAAACCACAAAATACAAAATCGATTAAAATATATTAAATTATTAGACCCGTGCTAAAAACCCATTTTAAAACCATACCAAATTAATTTTAAATTTAAAAGTCAGAAGTAGGGGCTATCCTAGGCCGGCTTGTTGGAATAGATACGTCTTAAGACGTTGGCGGAAGAGGCGGAGGTCCGAGATAGTGCGAAGGTCAGGGGGTAGGTCGTTCCAGAGGGCCGGGCCCGCCACAGAGAAGGCCCTTCCCCTGGGTGTCGCCAGCCGGCATTGCCCCGCTGACGGCACCCGGAGAAGACCCTCTCTGTGGGAGCGGATCGGACGAAGGGATGTATGGGGCAGGAGACGGTCTCGTATATAGCTAGGCCCCGAGCCATGGAGCGATTTAAAGATGGTCGTCAGCACCTTGAAGCGCACTCGAAAGGCCACAGGCAGCCAGTGCAGCTCGCGCAGGAGAGGTGTTACGTGGGTTTGCCTTGAGGCACCCATAATCACCCGCGCGGCCACATTCTGTACTAACTGTAGCTTTCGAGTGCACCTCAAGGGGAGCCCCATGTAGAGAGCGTTACAGTAATCCAGCCGGGATGTCACAAGCGCTTGAGTGACTGTGCGAAGGGCTCCCCGGTCCAGTAAGGGGCGCAACTGGCGTATCAGGCGTACCTGATAGAACGCCCCCCTGGCCACGGCCGTCACATGGTCCTCCATGGACAGCCGCAAATCCAGGAGGACGCCCAAGTTGCGGGCCCTCTCCACGGGGGCCAGTTGTTCGCCCCCAATGGCCAGTGTTGGACTTATCTGGCTGAACCGGGGTGCCGGAAACCACAGCCACTTGGTCTTGGACGGGTTGAGCTTGAGTTTGTTACTACCCATCCAGATCCGTACGGCCTCCAGACACCGGGACAGCACCTCGACGGCATCGTTGGGGTGGTTTGGGGTGGATATGTACAACTGAGTGTCATCAGCGTACAGATTGTATTCCACCCCAAAACCACGGATGATCTCGCCCAGCGGCTTCATGTAGGTGTTAAACAGGAGTGGCGAGAGGACCGACCCCTGAGGGACCCCACATGTGAGTGGCCTCGGGGACGACCTCTGCCCTCCTGCCAACACCCATTGCGACCGACCAGAGAGGTAAGACGAGAACCACCCTAGAACGGTGCCTCTCAGCCCCAACCCCCCCAATCGGTGCAATAAGATACCATGGTCGATGGTATCAAAAGCCGCTGAGAGGTCTAATAGGACAAGGATAGAGGAACAACCTCTATCCCGTGCCCTCCAGAGATCATCTACCAACACGACCAATGCCGTTTCGGTGCTGTGACCGGGCCGGAAGCCGGACTGGCGCGGGTCTAGATAATCAACTTCCTCCAGATGTCGGGGAAACTGTTGAGCCACCACACTCTCAACAACCTTCACTAAAAAGTGAAGGTTGGAGACGGGACGATAGTTCTCTAATAAAGCTGGATCCAGGGATGGTTTCTTGAGGAGGGGCCTCACCACCGCCTCTTTCAAAATGGTGGGCAAGTACCCCTCACTCAGAGATGAATTCACAATGCCCTGGAGCCAGCCTCGTGTCACCTCCCAGGATGCCAGTACAAGCCAGGAGGGACACGGGTCCAATAAACATGTGGTGGCTCTAAGGTTCCTCCGCAACCTGTCCATATCCTCGGTAGTAACAAAGTCAAACTCCTCCCAAGGTGTAATCTCAAGACCTGCGCTGGACGCCTCGACTAGACCACAAGTGGAGGGCAACTCGTTCCGAATCTGAGTGATTTTGTCCTGCAGGAATACTCCAAATTCCTCTGCTCGACCCTGCAGAGGGGCTTCCCGCGGCCTCAGTTGAAGGAGGGAGTGGGTCACCCCAAACAGGGCGGCAGGGCGGTTTTCCGCGGACGCGATAAGAGTGGCACAATACTCACGTTTGGCCACTCTTAGCGCCACTAAGTAAGTCCTAATATGGTCTCTCACTAGTGTTCGGTCAGATTCGGATCGAGAAGATCTCCACCTACTCTCTAGGCGTCTCTTGCGGCGTTTCATCTCCCGAAGCTCCTCGATGAACCAAGGAGCCTGGGTGACTCGGCGCCGCATGAGAGGCCGCAAGGGCGCAACTCGGTCCAAGGCCCCCGTGGCCGCACTATACCATGCAGCCACTAGATCCTCAGTCGAGCCACGGGGCAGGGACACAGGTATTGGCCCAAGCTCCCTCTGGAACCTTTCCGGGTCCATCAGGCGCCTGGGGCGGAACCAACTCGGTGTCTCTGGTTCCGCCTCCCCGCGGTAGGGTGTGACGGTTGGAAAGTCTATCCGAAGGAGAGAGTGATCTGTCCATGACAAGGGCAAGATGACTAAATCCCCTGTTCCGAGATCACTAATCCAGTGTCCAGAGACAAAAATCAGATCCAGCGTGTGTCCTCCTTCGTGAGTGGGGCCCTGAACTATTTGGGTCAGGTCCATGGCCGTCATGGAAGCCATGAACTCCCGAGCCACCTCGGATGTTTCGCCCGCCGACGGCAGGTTGAAGTCCCCCATGACTACAAGTCTGGGGGTCTCAACCGCCATCGCGGCGATCACCTCGAGTAGCTCGGGCAGGGCTGCTGTTACATAGCGGGGAGCCAGGTATACAACTAGCAAGCCCAACTGCCTCCCTAGGCCCCATTTCACGAAGAGGGACTCACAGCCGGTCGTCTGAGGCACAGTGGTCTCCTTCGGCGTGTTTTATTCCACTGTTGATCAAAATATATTTTATTTAATTATTTTTAATAAATGGGATACAGACAATCCTGAATTTTCTGGCCAGGATGTTAATGGAGCTCTGACATAAATGAAAATGTGCCTATTACAGTCATATTTAGACTTTTAGAGGACTTAATTTCGTTCTCTTTTAGTGATTGTGAAACTGGTTTTGTTTTTTCTTATTTGCAAATATCACAAGTGAAAATAGGGTTATGCCTTCTGCTTAGAATGCTAGACCTAGAATGGCATGAATTGTGTAGGATTTTAGAAATGATTTGAATGATAAGGCCAGACATAGAGCATAAGGCAATGAATATATTTAAAGTTTGCTTATGAAATGGTCTAATTGGATCCATGCTCACCTAATTTTAGTGATAGCAACTGCAGTTAATTCACTGACCTATAATTTTTGTTTTCCCACCAGAATCTCTCAGAAATTGTTTTTCTTGTTTTGTTGTTGTTTTGGGTAACAGATACAGTACCGAATTAAAGCTGAAATTGTTAATGATTCAGGGTTTGGAGAGGGAAAAATGCTTAAATATTTTTCTTTCACTCTTCCCTTCTACTTTATTTAAAATATAAGAGAAATTTATTTAGAGTTAGTATTTGGAAAACCAATGAAGACTGGTCAGGATTTCTTTACTATATTTATTGTTGTTGAACAAAGACCAAGTGGAGACTGTATTTTAAAGTATAGTGTTCTTGGATTCAGATCTCACTGGAATCAATGAAATTTTAAGTATAAATGCTGTAATTGGAATAAAATCAATAATTTTAAATTTTTCAAACATCATATGGACTTAGTTTTAAAGATATTATTTTGAAAACAATAAGTATATACCAGATTGTAGAACACTACACATTGCTTCCATATAAAAACTAATTTATTCAGAAGGGATGGGAAAAGAAGGGATGTTTTAAGTAGCATATGCATTAGTTCTTCTTTCAGCTGAGAATTTTCTCAGAGCTATTATAATTAGTTTTCATTATATCTGGGGGTAAATTCATTTACCAAATAGAACACAACATACTGCAATGCTTTGGCATGATTTACTTTATAGCAACCTTTATTTCCAGGATTGGTCCCCTGGAGGATTTACATTTTTTTCTCTTTCTTTCGCATTAGTGCAGATCAAGCTCTGGACAGATTTGCAATGAAGAAATTCTTTGATGATAATGTTTCTGCTTTAATGCAACCATCCCAGAAAAGGTATTTCATTTTCTTTTTTAGAAACATCTTTTCTTTCAGAAACATCTTCCTGTTTCAGTAAATACCATACTTAGCTCCCCCTGTCCACAGGGGGACCTTTCTTAAATTTACCTCTTCTTTCAGCCCTTTTCTCTTCTTGTGAAGTGTATACCTCTTGTTTCAGGAGTCAGTCATGTTTCAAATAGGATATTACAGCAACTGATCCAAAAATGGGGAGGTTGTAAGAGAAATAAAAACTTTTAATGCTTGCTAATTTTAAAAAAGGGAAAGGAAGAAGGTGAGAAAGAATCGGTGATGGATGACTCTGTCCTCAACTCACAATAACTTTTGAATTTTGGCTACCATCGTGTATCCCAGTTGTAGCCTTTTGAACCTATGATGGCCTATGTATTGATTAGGTATTGATGAGCAGAGCAGGAGGCTGATAAGAATGAGAGAAGACATAGTGTCCAAATAATCTGAAAAAAATGATTCCAAATGGTAAAAATAATAATAAAAAGACATCTTAAGATATGTATGACATTGTATCAGGATGATCTGCCTGGATCATTATCACTGCTGTAAGTAACAGCTCCTGAAAGTGCATCAACATATAGCTTTGGAGATGAGAATGTCAACCCCTCCTGCTATTCTTGTACCAAGAGCGAATATGTTTCACCTTTCTCTAGAATCCTATAGAGCATTTCCTATATGATCAGGTGGTTAAGCTAGCTTGTATAATGTTACGTTTTGTGTCGTTTGATCAAAAGGTCCCTAGAGGAATTTCAGATACTTAATAGCCAGGAAAATAGGGGGGGAAATCGAGGGTTGTTGCATTCTAGTGGATAGGTCCTAATAATATTCATGAATAGAGAAAAGAGACATAGACCCTAATTTAGAGATGGCAGAAGGGGGGTACAGATATCTCACAGCCACCAATGACTTTCTGAAATCAAGCTTCAGTACTGTTAGTAGATAAGTGAGGAATTTTAGCACAGGCTCTGATTTAATTCTTTTTACCTATTTATTGTATTTATTGTATTTTTATTACTGTTGGTTTTAAATTCCTGTGCACCACCCTGGGTCCATTTCGATGGAGAAGGCGCGGTATATAAATTGAAATAAATTAAATTAAATTAATTAATACTCCTCAGTGGAGTTGGGCCTTTATGTCTAATTCTTGTGGGTTGGATCGTCTAGGACAACTTGCTGCAGCCAACTCCATCTTGCCACAGCCATCTCATTATAACCATCTTGCTGTGGGAATCTCGTCATGGCTAACCTTGTATGGCCATGTTGCCATGGTGGTCTTGCCGTCGCCACAAGACAACTTGCTGCAGGACAATCCATGCAGGATAGTGTAATACAATAAATGTTATCTGCTGTGGTATCTGTTTCTTGTACATTATCTGCATTTTTCCAATGGAAATAATGTAGAAGAAACAGTGGTGGATAACAATTATTGCACTGAGCTATCCCACATAGAGTTGTACTGTTGTCAAATGGCTGTGGTAAGATGGCCATGGCAAGATAGCTGTGGTGAGCTGGTTGCAGTGAGTTATCCCATTCTGGGGTTGGGTAGTTTCTGCACTAAATAATTAATATAGACACATATTTTAATTTATTTTGCAGTAACTATTATCTTTTTCAGTTAATATATTTCTCTAAAATAGTCATTCCAAGATTTATACTTGGGGCATTGGGATAATACTTATTTTGAGATGCTGTTCATGCTAACTAACAGTAGTAGACCTAATATGAAAATCCCAATTTGTTTATTGTATTTTTTCTTCAAAAGAAAATGAATTCATGTGACATAACAAGCATTGATTATAAACAATTATAATTTCATCTGATCATGCCAGGTGTTTCTTTTCTGTTATCCTCTATCTAAATGTGAAGCAAAAAATTTAGACCACATAGAAACTGTTATGGTGGATTTTAAGAGAAAGGTGCCTTGGAACAGGTGGAAATTGGTAGTACAGATTCAGATAAATTGACATTTGAGACCAGAATGTAAGAGAGATGTGATTGGATAATTATTATTTGTAGTTTAATATCATATTGCTTGATAAGAAAAATAGAGGAGGATGGAAAAATACTGTAGTTGGTAATATGATTTGGTAGCCATAGTTACTATCCCTTTTCCATAAGGCATTCAATAAGTTTAGAATTTGTTTAAAGAGTGGAAGCCTTAGTAGTGATTGAGAAAACAATGTTGGAAAGAAAACCAGACCTGACGATGCATCTGTTTTTCTTTCACTACATAAAAACTTTCCTAGAGAGCCACTATTTTACTCTGGAGACCTACACAGCTGCTATTGACATGAAAAAAGAAACACATATCCCCTTGAAACTTTATACTGTAATAAATATTTGTCCTGAAAAGTTTTTCTCCCTGTTTTTACAAATAAATGCATTATTTGAAAAGTTTGGTGTAGTTGTAAACATTATCCGGAAGGGCATAGATGAGTAACAGTGTGGAAGAAAAAAGAATAATGCTTTTTCAATATGGACTATGAAATTTAAAGCATTCTGATTTTTTTTAAACAAATATTTTTATTTATTCTTGTAAAAAAAACATAATTTTAAACGTATTTGCCATCATAGCGCAAAAGGAACATATAAGTAGCCAAAATTAACATAAAATTAACATAAACATCCTAATAGTAGGCATAATATTTAACCCCAGCATTTACGCTATATACAGCCCATCTAGATAAACTACCTACTACTTCATCAGTTTTTATTCATCATTAATTTTCTTATTATTATAGTTCACCAATATCCAAATTCAGCATGTATTATTGCTTCAGTCATTGCTATTCCATTGTTTCCATATCCAATTATGTCACCTCTTCCATGAATTATAGAATTCTGAATCCTTTTTCCCTTTAAGTAATTTCGTTAATCTGTCAGATTCTGCGCACTCATTGATTTTGTTTATTACTGCCCTATCCATCAGTATTTGTTCACTCTTCCACTCCTGGGCAAATGCCAATCTTGCCGCAATAATTATATGCAATGCCAGAAACCATATATCCATACTAATATTTGGGGGCTTAAGTCTTAAAATGAAGGTTTCCGGTTTCAGTTCCAATCATGTTGGGTAATTTCTATTAGCCACTGTCTTATCTTTTTCCAGAATTTGACCGCCATCGGGCAGGTCCACCACTGATGAAAATAGGTCCCCCCCCGTGGCTACATTTCCAACAATTAGGCACTGTCCCAGGGAACATTATGGCAAGTCTTGCTGGGGGTAGATGCCACCGATAAATCATTTTGTATATATTCTCCCTAAACGAAGCTGCCGTTGTCAGTTTCATGTTTTTAAACCAAATTTCTTCCCAGCTTTGAAAATCCAGTGTATGTCCTATGTTCCATCCCCAAGCAATCATACAATCCTTGACCACTTCCTCCTCCACATCTAATAACAGTAAATATGCATAGGACTTAGAGAGCATCCCTTTCTCCTTCTCAAAAAGAACCATATCCAATTCCTGTTTAAAGGGATATATCCCTTCAGCCTGCTGGTCTTTTTATATCTTGAAAATATCTGGGAGTATGGCCACCAATCCATATTATATCCTTGCGAGACTAATGTTTCCCTGGTCTTCAGATTCCCCTGAGCATCTAAGATCTCCTCATATGTCAAGGTTTTCTCCCCTCTATATAGTGTTGGGTAGACGAGGGCTTCCTGAATAGAAATCCAACACGGCACCTTCAAGTATATCTTCCTCCTCAACTTCTCCCAAGTATAGCCCAAAGTCCTATGAACAAGATGGTCATAGAAGTGATTGGGTCACTCAGATCCTGGCCAAATATAATAATGCCAACCATACCGAAGGCCCCAGCCTTCAATTGTCAGGAGCCGCGTTTTTCTCAGAGTCATCCACTCTTTTAACCAAGTTAATAATGCCGCCTGGTAGTAGAGCTGCCAGTTCAGGAGATCAAATCCTCCTCTGATTCTAGGTTCCTGCAACATTTTAAGTTTAATTCTAGGCTTTTGGCTTTGCCAGATGAATTTCGAAACAGCTCTATCCATTTCATTGAAATTTTTTTAATCCAATTTCACAGGGGCCGATTGAAATAAAAATGACCATTTGGGGAGGATACACATTTTAATAATTGTTATTCTTCCCATAAGGGAAAATTGCAGGTTCTTCCATCTTGCAAAATCTTTAACCATCTGATTATAAAGGTGAACATAATTATCTTCCTTTATGGAACTACATCTCCCTGTCAACCATATTCCTAAGTATTTGAACTTATTTACAATCTTCAAACCCACTAGTTCTTCAAGTTGGTATTTCTGTCTTTGGGTCATATTTTTAACAAGCATTTTAGTCTTATCTTCATAAATAAGTAAACCTGCAACGCTCTTGAACTCCCTAATTGATTCTAGCAAGTGCGGTCCTGATTCTTTTGGTTCCTCTAGAATGAAAGCCAGATCATCTGCATAGGCCTGTACCATAGCCTCTTCTTGTCTAATCCTCAATCCCTTTATCTCATTATTCCATCTTATTTCTCTCAATAGAGTTTCCAAAGTCAGAACAAATAAGAGTGGGGATAAGGGGCAATCTCTTTGTGCCTCTATAGATCTCGATCTTCCCTGTTTGGTCCCCCTCAATCAGTATCCTCGCTGTTTGCTTCCAGTATATGGCCTGAATTGCACCTATACATTTCGTACCAAAATCCATATAATGCATCTGGGAGATCATGAAGTCCCAAGAAACCCTATCAAATTCCTTTTGGGCATCAACAAAAACTACGGCCATCTGTTTATCAGGGCAGGGCAGGCGATATGAGAGCCATTTGCCTGGCTTATTGGCATTCTGATTTTTAATATAGTTTTTCTTTTAATAAATACTATTCACAAGAACTGAAACCTTTGACTAGTCCAGTAGTCGGCAAACCGCGGCTCACGAGCCACAAGCGGCTCTTTGGCCCCTTGAGTGTGGCTCTTCTGCCATCGCTGCGCCCCATCACATTCCTTGTCTTCCGGCCTCGGCCCCACTCCGTGGAAAACATAAGCACCCATGCGTGCCACATAATTACAGCCCAGAGCAGGACCACAGCCCCTCTCCCAACTGGTCCTTCCTTGCTCAGAGGGCTTTGGAGGGAAGCTTCTGCAGAAGCCTGGCAAGTGAGAACAACTCCGTTGACTAATGAGTTTGCCCACCACTGGACTAGTCAATAGAAGAGAATATTTGTAGCTCAATGTTGAACTGGGATTTTTTTGCAGACATTTCATTACCAATCTAGGTAACATCATCAGTGCAAGAATGGAATGGGGTTTGCTCTTATTTTCATATAGTAGTGTCTTGCCCTTTCAGTGTTGGTGGTAATGTTCTTGGTGGTTCTTTGATTAGGCTGTTATTTACTGTTCGCTTGTTTATCTGCATTGGTAATACTTTAATTGGTTTTTTCTTTTCTTCATTGTTTAATTCTTGATTGTTGGTCTAGTCTTAATCTTTTTGTTAATCTCCGCTCATATGGGTGTTAATTGCTGATGAGAAGGTGTTTTTGATCTTTTTGTTTCCTTTGGGGTTCTTTTGAGTGGTATGTAAGTGCTGTTTTTCTCTATGTGCCTGTTGATTACCAAATTATCTGAGTGCCAGGTCTACATTTTGGACTTGGCTTGATCCAAAAGCATATAGTTCCCCAGTTGAAAATATGGCTGAGCCTGTCCATATTTTATGAAATTAAGGAGTATTCATCATGCTCTTCTGATTGCTAATTGGTGCTCAAGGTATCTTCTACTCATTCAACACAATTCTTGTCCTTTTTAGATATGTACAGTTTTTGAGTGATCTTCTCTCTGGATTGGTAAAAATGAATACAAACCCTCTATTTTTACATTATGTTATTCTGCATGGAATCCCAAACTTTGGTATAAGTGGAGGTAAGGCTTTCTTTTAAAAATTACTTATTTTAGGCCAGTCTTCTTCATTTCTCATCATTATCTGTTACCAAAGGCAAAATCTCCCTGTGTCTCTTTGCTTATCTTGCTGTGTGTAATCACTGTTAACTGTTATGTTGGTTGTATAACTTGGCTGCAATTATTGCATCCTCACAATTTTTAATGCTTCTAATGAGGACAATAAATATCTCCTAATGAAAAAGGATTTAAAGTTTGGCTTTCTAAAATAACTGGGAAACCTCCAGAATATTGTTATCAAGGGATTGATTCTATGTAAATATATTCTGATAAATTATACACAGTTTTTGCAAGTTTTATTCTGTTCATTGTTGTGCAAAGCTAATTTGATAGTCTTTAACTTATGACTAGTCATTTAACCACCTTTGCAATCACTATGGCCTTGAAATGGGTGCTTTATGGTCCATGAAACATGTCTACTTATTGTAAAATGTCATTGATTTCCTTCCCCCCAATTCACATGACTGTATTTTGGCGTTTGGCAACAGGTTCACATGTGTTATTTACATGTTCCTTAAAAAAGTCTAGATATTTGTAATTTCTCCCCTTTAGGTTGTCAACCATTTCTGAAGTTGTATGAGGCCATGCTGCCAGTTTATACATCCGGAGTATAGTAAGTAGACATAAACAGCTTTGGCGTGTGCCTTTTCTATGCACTATGTTATGTAGATCGCAAAGCTAGGTGATGTTTAACAAAATGTATAGCAAAACATGGTTTAGATTCTAAACTTCATTTTTTCCTATGCAAAGAATGATGTTTATGATCGATGATCTCAACAGGATTGCATTTTTATTATGTAATATTGGACTTGGAGCAGTTGAAGTGTTTTTCTTTTGAAAATATTTCAAATGTATTATTTACCTGATTCTCCTTTTTTTCAGTAGCACAGGGCTAGAGAATCAAAGCAGAGCCTGCATTGCAATTGAACCAGCCCAGCTGTTAAAAGGAGATATAATGGCAAGTGTTCCATTAACTTTGTTTTGGATAGTGGATAGAATTCAGAGGAAGAAAATGCATTCTAGAGTTATTTAAAGACTACATCACTAAATGTTTAAGTTATTGTTAGGCAGGCCATATCCAATATACTGTTCTTAACAGGTTTAATATTTTGAAGATGACCTCAAGCAAAACATTTTTAAGAAAGGACTGATTCCAAAATCTACTGTTTTTTAATCTAGTTAGTTGGTGAAATATATTTGTATTCTTAATTAATTTATTATATTTCCCATTGCAATTGGAAAAACCAGTCAGCAATTCACAAGAAAAATGCAACATTAAGGTATCCACAGTAGCTTAAAGCATCTTAAATAGCAATATCACTAAAAGGTATTCTATCAAATAACTCCTTTTGTATGTCATTCTGAATGCAATCAGGGAACTAGCAAATTTGTGATTCACATTGGCAGATTCTTCCAAAGGAAGCAGCATCTTGTAGTCCCATGACAGCGAACCTATGGCACACATTCCACAGGTGACATGCAGAGCCCTCTCTATGGGTATGCCAGGAAGCCTCCTGAAGGCTCTGGAGGGCTAAAACCGGCCCTACGAGCAAACCAGAAGTACGTTCCCAAACTTCCAGTTTGCCTGTAGGGCCAGTTTGATAATGCTCTGGAGGCATCAAGAAAGCCTCTGGAGGGCGAAAAATGGCCTCAAAAGGCTGAAATCAGCTGGCCAGCATGCAAATGCATGCTGGCCAGCTGACAGGGCAACGCCTCATGTGCCCTGACAAATGGCTCCGCATGCCACCTGTGGCACATGTGCCATAGGTTTGCCATCATGGGTTTATCTGAACCCTTCACTTGTTTTCTTCTTATTAAATCCCAAAACAATGTAATATCCCCATTTTCTGGTAGAGTGAATAAAGAAATTTAAAAAATGAATATTGAAATTACTCCTGGGAATTTTGTTTAATTAATATTTTACTGTATTAAGTGATGGTATATCCTTCTGATAATTTCAAATTTTGAATTCTAATTTATATGGGTCTTATTTCATATCTGGGTGTGGAGCATTGTTCCAATTACTCCATCCTTCCCTTGATTTTGCTAACAAATAACACCAGAAGGCAATTTGGTGCGCCATCAGATATAGGCTAGTCCTTCTTGCATCTTGGTTTCCCAAGTCTCAATCCATCTTCTGGTGTCTTTGCTATGCATTTGTTAGTGGAATGTAAAACTGCTGCTTATGTATAGTTTATGTAATTGCCCAGGCACTTTGAAGTTGCAGGAATGCATAGATGTATGAATGTTTGTTTATCTATATATCTATTTATTTCAGCTCAAGTGCTGTCGTAAAGAGTACCAGTATGGCATTCAGAGTAACATTTTCCGTCTGCAGTTTCACACAGGTGCCATTCAAGGATATGGCCTAATATTTAACAAAGAAGAATTGGATGAGGCAAACAAAGGCAAGTTACCATCTTAGAAAGAGAAATTATAAAAAAAAATTCTGCATCTTTGCTATCTACAAGTTGGAAATGGTTATCTCTAAGTTGGTACTTTCAAACAATAAGAACTTTATAATATCCTACATGACCCATGACCATTAGAACATTCTTTCAGAGATATTTTCTTATTTAAATAGAGAGAAAAGATTGACAGTGGATGGGCAAAAATGCAGTGGGAACGGGAGCAATAGCAGTAGCACTTAAACTTATATACTGCTTCACAGTGCTTTAAATCCCTCTCTAAGTGGTTTACAGAGTCACCATATTACCCCTAACAATCTGAGTCCTCATTTTATCAACCTTGGAAGGATGGAACCTTGGAACGCTGAGTCAACTTTGAGCCGGTGAGACTCAAACTTCCGAACTGCTGGGAAGCGGTAGTCAGCAAAATTAGCCTACAATACTGCATTCTAATTGTATGTCCTTTATAAGATCCCTAATTTTTCAGAACTATTTTCTGCTGTGGTTATTTTATAGATGATCATTTTCCTGAAAATGGAAGAGTTGAATTGGTGTTTTCAAGTTCCCCAGAAAAAAATCCAGGTGAGTAAAATATGATCTAAAATTTACTTCAGCTACTCTCAATGTCTTAGTCAAAGGAGGATCATAGAACTACAATTATAAGCTAAGATCTGGCTTACTTGTGTCTACATTTTATTTTCCAAGTACAATTTTTTACTTTCTGCAAATCTCTCCTAGTTCCAGAATTCTGTTCATGCCAAAGATAACATTGGATTCCTGAGCTTTATAAATATGATACTGCAATCTTGTTCAAATATAAAATTCTAAGGAATATTCTTGGTGGCAGTCCAATGGAAATAGTATAGGAGATGTGAACATTGTTTCCCTTGAAAATCATTGTGGAGAAGAGGGGAGAGTTGCTACCACACCATTGTTTTCTGTACTATAGCTGCTCAGAAACACATGATACTTTTCTTATTCTTGTTGAAAGAGGCAACCTATACCTATGTCCAATGAGTTAAAAGCATGTTATTTCTCTGTATACTTTATCTTCTCCTGTTGAGAATTGCTGGTTAAGTCTTATCTGGAAAGATTCTGCATTGAGGCAAAACATGGAAAGCCTATTTCTCTATTTTGGGAAAAATAATAGAAGCTGTATTATAAGTTAAATCACTTTTGGATTGGTATGATCTACATGTTTTCCATGCAACTCATGTTAGTTTTCCATATGCAAAGATACAGAATTGTGAATATATTCAAGTTTGGATTGAGCAATTCTATTCCAGCATTTTTATTATACTTTGCATACCAGTTCACTTCCAGAGATGTGGTACAGCAGTTGGACAAGAAGAAAAGAAGCAAAAGCCCAGAGGTTATATATCCAAAGTAATTTTAATCTGTTTCCTTGTTAAAATGTAGAATTTGCACAGTGAGAAGTTTAGTTACTATTAAAAATAATCAGTTTCTAAGACACATTCTATGTAGTTTTTCAGTAGCTGATTTGCCATTTTTGATCTGATTTTAGTGTGCAGAAATCAATACTAAGAGGTATATACTGTAACACTTAATGTTAAACAATAAATATGTTTACTGAATATGTTTATTCTTTTTTCTAAAATTGTATCCCTGTAGAAAATTAAGAATGAAGAATTAAAATATATATTTTTGTAGAGATAGCTCTTTCATGTATAGAAGGCTTGATTTGGGAAATAACTTGTATCCAGAGCATCTGTTGCAAAGGTGGGTTTCTGCTGGTTCGCCCCAGATTGGGCGAACTGGTAGTGGTGGCAGTGGGAGGCTCCACCCACTCGCCTGGATGCTTCTGCGCATGCGCAAAAGTGTTGCACATGCGCAAGAGTGAACTGATAGTAAAATAAATTGAAACCCACCATAGATCTGTTGGAAGTGATACATACACACATACACATGCACACACATACTCTTTTCTCATTTGGTAGCATCATGTTTTCTTATATAAAGACTCAGGATGAGCATTAGTGTCCTCAGTCATATTGTTCCAATATTTCAGGATATGAATATCTACAAAATGTCTATGGAATAATAGTAGACTACAATTTATTTATTTTATTTTATTAAATTTATACCCCGCCCTTCTCCTAAAAAAGGACCCAGGGCGGCGCACAGACATCATTAAAAAACATACACAATACAAAAATCCAAAAATTTAAAAACTAATTAAATAATTCCCTGTGCTAAAATACTAACGCTCTTAAATTTAAAATTATCCCTATAAAATCAGAAACGGGGTTATGCTAGGCCGGCTTGTTGGAATAAGTAAGTTTTAAGACGTTGGCGGAAAAGGCGGAGGTCCACGATGGTGCGTAGATCGGGGGGAAGGTCATTCCAGAGGGCAGGGTCCGCCACAGAGAAGGCTCTTCCCCTGGGCACCGCCAACCGGCATTGCCCGGCCGACGGTACCCTGAAAAGGCCCTCTCTGTGGGAGCGGATCGGTCGAAGGGATGTATGGGGCAAGAGGCGGTCACAAATATAGCTAGGCCCCGAGCCATGGAGCGCTTTGAAGATGGTCGTCAGCACCTTGAAGCGCACCCGAAAGGCCACAGGCAGCCAGTGCAGCTCGTGCAGGAGAGGTGTTATGTGGGCCTGCCTTGCGGTACCCATAATTACCTGCGCGGCCGCATTCTGGACTAGCTGTAACCTTCGAGTGCACCTCAAGGGGAGCCCCATGTAGAGAGCGTTACAGTAGTCCTGCCGAGATGTCACCAATGCCTGAGTGACTGTGCGAAGAGCTCCCTGGTCCAGTAAGGGGCGCAACTGGCATATCAAGTGTACCTGATAAAATGCCCCCCTGGCCACGGCCGACACATGGTCCTCCATGGTCAGCCAGGAATCCAGGAGGACACCCAAGTTGCGCGCCCTCTCCACGGGGGCTAGTTGGATGCCCCCAATGGCCAGTGTTGGATTAATCTGGCTGTACCGGGGTGCTGGAAACCACAGCCACTCAGTCTTGGACGGGTTGAGTCTGAGTTTGTTGCTACCCATCCAGCTCCGTACGGCCTCCAGACACCGGGACAGCACCTCGACGGCATCGTTGGGGTGGTTTGGGGTGGATATGTACAACTGAGTATCATCAGCGTACAGATGGTATTCCACCCCAAAACCACGGATGATCTCACCCAGCGGCTTCATATAGGTGTTGAACAGAAGTGGCGAGAGGACCGACCCTTGCAGGAACCCCACATGTGAGGGACCTCGGGGTCGACCTCTGCCCTCCTGCCAACACCCATTGCGACCGACCAGAGAGGTAGGACGAGAACCACCGCAAAATGGTGCCTCCCAGCCCCAACCCCCCCAGTCGGTGCAATAAGATACCATGGTCGATGGTATCGAAAGCCGCTGAGAGGTCTAATAGGACTAGGATAGAGGAGCAACCTCTATCCCGAGCCCTCCAGAGATCATCCACCAATGCGACCAATGCCGTCTCGGTACTGTGACCGGGCCGGAAGCCGGACTGGCGTGGGTCTAGATAATCAACTTCCTCCAGGTGTCGAGGAAACTGTTGGGCCACCACACTCTCAACAACCTTCGCTAAAAAAGGAAGGTTGGAGACTGGACGATAGTTTTCTAATAATGCTGGGTCCAGCGAAGGCTTCTTGAGGAGGGGCCTCACTACCGCCTCTTTCAAGAAGGCAGGCAAGGACCCCTCACTCAAGGACGCATTACAATGTCCTGGAGCCAGCCTCGTGTCACCTCCCAGGGTGCCAGTACAAGCCAGGAGGGACACGGGTCCACTAAACATGTGGTAGCCCTAAGGTTCCTCAACCACCTGTCCATATCCTCGGTAGCAACAAAGTCAAACTCCTCCCAAGATGTTGTCACAAGACTGGCATTGGACAGGTCGACTGGGCCACTTTCAGTGGAGGGCAACTCGTTCCAAATCTGAGTGATTTTGTCCTGCAGATAAGCTCCAAATTCCTCTGCTCGCCCTTGCAAAGGGGCTTCCCGCGGCCTCTGATGAAGGAGGGAGCGGGTCACCCCAAACAGGGCAGCAGGGCGGTTATCTGCGGATGCAATCAGGGTGGCAGAATACTCCCGTTTGGCCACTCTTATCGCCACTAAGTAAGCCCTAATATGGTCTCTCACTAGTGTTCGGTCAGATTCGGATCGAGAAGGTCTCCACCTACTCTCTAGGCATCTCTTGCGGCATTTAATATCCCGCAGCCCCTTGGTAA
Organism: Rhabdophis nuchalis; assembly: GCA_039707465.1. NCBI lineage: Eukaryota > Metazoa > Chordata > Lepidosauria > Squamata > Natricidae > Rhabdophis > Rhabdophis nuchalis. The sequence continues at coordinate 106,665,715 of CM077647.1, read as the reverse complement.
ACCAGGGGGCCTGGGTGAGTCGACGCCGCGTGAGAGGCCGCAAGGGCGCAACTCGGTCCAAGGCCCCCGCGGCCGCACTATACCATGCGGCCACTAGGTCCTCAGTCGAGTCGCGGGGCAAGGACACAGGTATTGGCCCAAGCTCCCTCTGGAACCCTTCTGGGTCCATCAGGCCCCTGGGGCGGAACCACCTAGGTGTATCTGGTTCCGCCTCCCCGCGGTGGGGTGTGGCGGCTGGGAAGTCAATCCGAAGGAGAGAGTGATCTGTCCATGACAAGGGTAAGATGGCTAAGTCCCCTGTTCCAAGATCACTTCTCCACTGTCCAGAGACAAAAATCAGATCCAGTGTGTGTCCTCCCTTGTGAGTGGGGCCCTGAACTAATTGGGTCAGGTCCATAGCCGTCATGGAAGCCATGAACTCCCGAGTCGCCTCGGATGTTTCGCCTGCTGATGGCAAGTTAAAGTCCCCCATGACCATAAGTCTGGGGGTCTCCACCGCCATCTCGGCGATCACCTCGAGCAACTCGGGCAGGGCTGCTGTTACATAGCGGGGAGCCAGGTATACAAGCAGCAGACCCAACTGCCTCCCTAGGCCCCACTTCACGTAGAGGGACTCAACAAGTGACCTCTCGTAACCAATGGCCACGTTCTCCCGGCCCATGATGGACATCCTGTCTCCTGCCACCTCTGCCCCTCCCCCAAACCGAACGGATGGAAATGCCCTCTGTAGGAACGACTCCCAGTCCCCCCTTTTTAGTGGACCCATCCTTAATCCTACAGCTCAGATTCTTTGGTTTGCCGGGATTTTTATGAATGTTTCAATCCTAATCATAAAGGTTAGTGTTCTGAAATGAGAAAATGATTTTAAATGAAATGTGGCAGTCATTAGTACTAAGAACAGATAGAATCCAAACTTAAAAGCAGTTAAAATCCTGTTTCTCAGCACTAATTGCAGGTTACATGATAAATTCTACTAAAATATTTTTCTCTTTTCAGTAAACATTTTGAAATTGGTACATAATTTTAGAGAAGTTGGGAGAGGTTAAAATTATTTGGGAAGCTTTCCTCTGTTTTGTTTTTTTTAAAACATTTGAAAATGAATGAATGAATGTATGAATGAATCAAATATTTAATTATTTCATTGTAGGTCAAGCAGTTTTGCTTGTAGTTTAACATATTTTGTCAATATTGCTAGTCAGCATGCCTTTCTACTAAAGCAGTATTACTGTATCTGTGAACATCTTCAAGCAGTTTAGCTCAACTGTACTGCCCCCAGTAGCATTCCACATGACTGCTATTTTGATTTTATGAAGTGTTTTTTCTATAATAGTTAAGTCTTCCTTAAGAAGCTAAAACTTTTGACAGATTTGGTCAAGATAGAGAAATGAGCATTAGATACTAAGTATCATGGTGGATGAATAAAATATTGTGATAAACGTCTAAATTATCTCTTAATTTTTATAAGGGCATAGTCTTCTATGTGAAGTTATTCTTGGGACTTATTTAGAAGCTTCAAACAATGCTGAATGCAATGGCTGGGTTGCTTACCACACACATATTATTGCTAGGGAACTGCACTAGCTGTTGGCCTGTTACAAAGCCAACATAAACTGCTGATGTGTAGAATTCTAAAGTATGCAGAGTTTTAAAGTGACATAAAACTCTGGGAAATATTCTGCTTTTTCAGTTGTGATTTTCGGGGTATGATTTGGTGATTATATAGAAACATATTGTTTCTGCAGCATTCCAGGACCTTGCATTTTAGAGAACTGTTAAACACACATATAAACACACACTAATTGTTTTTAATTAAAGCAAACATTGTTAAGTTCACTCCATCAATATCTATCTTGTACCTAGATTATTTTTATTTAGAAATATTACCATATTTTTAGAATATAAGACGCACAGAGTATAAGACACACCAAGATTTTGAAGAGGCAAATTAAAAAAAAAAGTTTTTGCACTTTGCAGATCTCCCAAAAATGGCCCTTTTTTCGTGAAAATGGGCCTGTTTTTTTGTCAAAAAAAGGGCATGCATAGCTTTTAGAAGGCTACTCTCCATTGTGCCTCTTTAGTGCACTCCAAAATTTATCCCATTAATCAGATGATTAGATAGATATTGAACTCTGAAATAAGAATGCATAATACTGTAATTTGGTGGTGTTTGAAAATGACAACCATGCAAAATTGGGAAAATCTTTACATTTGTCAGAAGCACCTCATTATCTAGTCATATGTCATATCAGTAAACTTTGCCTGTTTGAGAAGTAATCATTGCTGGTTTGAGACTTTGTTGTATCCCCCCCCCCCCCAAATTTTCTTTCATTTTTAAAATTGAACTACCGGTATGTACAATGAGAAGCTAAATTGCTGGAAAGGAGCAGTGAGTAATGCAGGCAAGCTGCTGCATAAATACATCAAAGCAGACTTTTTTTTAAAGAAGGAAAGTTGAAACTTTCCAAGTTCCTTTTATATCATTGTGCATTGTTGCAAGTTAAAAGTAAGCCTGAATTATTGTATTGTAACACTTTGTTTACCAGCACTACAAAATAATTATGTATATGTTTCCATTTAAAAAGAGGCCCACTTTAGCATAAGCAATGAAAAAATTATATAGTTAACATTGGTGAGGTTTGAAAACACCCTGCGCAGCTAGAAATTGTGGCCATGCATACTGATAACCAAGTCTTTCAAATTCCCTAAGCTTACATGGGCGTTTTAGAATACCATATAATCAACTTCTGACCATCAGGAATTTACACAGGACAAACTTTTCTTTTTTTGGCCATTTTTCATCACTACTTTTCTTCTTTATTTTGAACTAAAGGACATAGCTTTTGAATTTTTTTATAATAATATGAAGAAAAAAAATATCAAAAGTGGTTATTTCAACTTTATTTCACTTGAATAAATACAGTCTTTTTCCATATGCATGCTTTTAGTAAATCTTGTTTTGAAACATTGGCTATCTATGTTACTAAATAAACGTGTGGTTTAAAATATTTATTTAGCTAAAATAAATAGTCTAGAAATTTAGGCAGCATACAGTTTCTTGTCTATTTTTAGTTCTGTAAATTTTGATAGGTCTTATATAAATTTGATTTTCATGACATTAGGAACTAATTTCTAATACTAGATTTAAAAGTTGATTACATTATTAATTTGTCTGAAAATATTAATATTTCTATATTTTAAAATAGAAATTTATATTTAAAAACTCTTCACATCTGGAACATGAAATTATTTTTTTCTAATGTTAAATAGTATAAATTGTTTGCATATTTGAAGTATTTATAAATTGCTCATTCTAAATTATTTTAATATGATATTGTATCTGTTAGGGAAATCCCTGTTAGCATACCGAAGGCACACAGCAAAATGTAGAGAGACAGATGTTGCTGAACACCCGCACTAGCAGTCACAGACACTGAATTGTAAAACAAATAGATGTTTACTTCCGTAGAAAAAATAAAGGTATGGAAACTTCTTCATACACAGGTGAGAAGTAGTCCTAAATCATATAAACAGTTTAGTACTCAAAGTTGTCTAACAGTTGCACAACTCACAATTATCCACACTGATCAATACTCGACATACATAACAGCCATCATCTAACAATCAGCATCTAACAGTGATTCTGGCTCCCTCTTGTGGCTGGTTGAGAAAACAGTAGCCAATCACATTTACTGCAGTAGTTAAAGTTACAGAGACAGTATTGCTATCATGGTTGATATATTGCCAATCCAACATTCAGATTACATTCCTAACAGTATCTGTCAGTATCCATGTTAAATATTAAGTACTAAAATGAAGTACTATAGGAAAGAAGTAGTCCTTAATGTCAACATTCAGCTTGAGTATCCAAATAAAAGTCCAGGATCATTTTCTGACCTGAAAAACTTACTGATTTATTGAATACATAATATGGTAAGACTGAAGTAAAAATAACTCTTGAGTTTCTCAGGCTCCAGTACCTAGTATTAATCAATGGTATCCCCAACCCAACCCTGCACTCCAGGTTTGCACGTAGATCAAATAAACAAGTTTCCATAAAAACTATCTTGTCTCACTTGCATACCTGCTAAACTGTCCTTAAAAGTTTCCAGTTTTTCACAAACTTCAGTGGAGCTCTAGAAGTTTTGTTTTATCTAGTTAACCCTCTCATAACCAACACCTCTATCTTCCTTTAATGACAAGTTGAAATGGTGAGATATGTAGATGCCAATGTTTCACTTTTGACATGCTGCCTCCTCAAAAGAAGAATGGTTCTGGAACAATAAAAAATAAACACATATATACAAAGGTCAATTCCCCTACACAACATTCTCCTTCTCACTGGGGTCAGTTAGGGTATTTATATTGGTATTTCTTTATTAGCTTAACTGCTCTAATATTTGTAGTAATCACCCACTGTGCATCTACTGGGGGTATCGTTTCCATTTTATTCAATATTGCAATTTACCCCTATGATATCTAGAAACTAAAATTTCTTCAATTTCATGCCTTTCTCCCTTAACTAAAATTGGAAGTGGAGATGACTTTTTCATTGGTCTTATTCTTGATCCTTGAACTGGCTTCAACAAGCTACAATGAAACATTGCGTGTATCCATTTAAAATCCCTTGGCAATTGTAATTTTACAAATACGAGTAACTATGATAGTAACTATGATAGTAAAAGGACCAATATATTTAGGACCTAGTTTCTTACGAGTTATCTTGAGATTTAAATATTTCACAGGCAAATATACCTTATCACCTGCTTTAAATACTTTTTGGTTACCTTGTTTCTTGCCTGCCTGTTTTTTGTTTTTTACTTTTTTGTGCTTGTTCTAGAGCTTTACATACCTCTGGCCATGTGCTTTTTATATTATCCATCCAATCAGTTAACAATTGTTGTGGACAATGGGATGTTGTGAGAGATCTCAGGCATAGCCACATATTCGATTCCAGAAGTCACTTTGAAAGGAGTAAAACTGGTGCTGCTGGGTATTGCATTATTGTATGCTACTTCAGCAAATGACAATAAATAACCCAATCACTTTGCTACCAATTTACACAACATCATATATATTGTTTTATTATTTCATTGGTTCATTCAGAGGCACTATTGGTACCTGGAATGGAAACTGGAACTGAGTCCTTGTGATGATCCTATTGACCTAATAAACTCTGACCACATTTTGCTGTGAATTGCAGCCCTCTTTTTAAGATAATCTGTTTTGGGACTCCATGCAGCCTGTGTGGAATATGTTGCACAAGCATCTTGGCTTCCCTCCCTTTTAGTGGATGGTAACTTTAAATAAGCTACAAAATATGCTTGTTTGGAGAATAAATCAACTACTGTCCCTATTACCATATTTCCAGCACTCTCTAGTAATTTCAATATGAAGTTCATTGGTATTTCTTCCATGTCTTTTAGGATTGGCCACAGGTTGTAACAAACCTGGAGTTTTTCCAGACAACCTCTTCATGGAAGCACAAACTGAGCAACTAGCCACATATTCTTTTATATACTTTTTCAATTTTGGCCACCAAAGCTGTCTTTTCGCAAGATGAAGGGCTTTTACAAATCCAAAATGGCCAGCTGATTTTGCTTAACACTAAGGTTGTTTGGCTATCTGGGATGTACACTTTGGTCCCTTTCCGTGCCATCCTGTAAAATCATTCATAAAATCCTTATGGGTTTGAAACCAATTATCTTGTTCCAAAAGCCTCCTTGAACTTCTGCCTCAGGATCTAATGCTAACCTGGATGGCTCTCTCTGCTTGGAACCCCTAGAGCTGGTGCAGCAAGCTGACCGGAAGGGATTAGAGAAATTTAGCCCTTCTTCTTTGGTGTTTTTGTATTGAGGCATGTATAAAAGGGCATAAATCAAAAAAATTTTCTTCCCGGTATGTATTGGAGACTAAAATTAAATCAGTTAAAATATTGAATCCACCTGACTTGCTCAGGAAATAATTTCATAGGAACTTTAAAGCTTCTAAGTTCTTATGATCCCTCCACATTTGAAAGGAGATTTTATTGCCCTCTAAAAATTGCCTCCACATTAGCAGAGCCCATTGGACAGCAATAACTTCCTTTTCCTACCTTCTCTAAATATCTGAAAGTTTCTGAGAAGTTATGCACATGGTTGTAAATCATCCTTCTAATTTTTTAGTAGCCATACTGTCCCCACTGCCTCACCACAAGCATCTGCTTGAATTATGAATGGCTTCTCTGGATTTGGTTGTTTTAACAATGGTTCTGTGGCAAAAAGCTTTTTCAAAGGTTGCTTTTTCAATTCCAGTGTCCAACCTAAGGGCTGGCTGGGTTTTGGCTTTGTCCCTTTTCCTGTTTTTAACAAATCTGTTATGAGCAAAGCAATCTGAACAAAATTGTGGATAAATTGTCTGTAAAAATTTGCAAATTCCAGAAAACTATATTTAAAAAGGACTTCATACAGTATACTGTCATTGCAAAACTGGAAATGTGATGCATAATGGTGTTAATTATCATCTTTAAAGCGCTCCATGGCTCGGGACCTAGCTATCTGCGGGATCGGATCCTGCCTCATACATCCTCGCGGCTGATTCGCTCCCACAGAGAGGGACTTCTCCGGGTGCCGTCCACTAGACACTGTCAGCGGGCGACACCCAGGGGAAGGGCTATCTCTGTGGCGGGCCCGGCCCTCTGGAATGACCTCCCCCCCCGATATCAGGACGACCACGGACCTCCGCTCCTTCCGTCTTAAATTAAAGACTCACTTTTTCTGTCTGGCCGGCCTAGGATGAGTCTCTCTGCCTCTGGGGTTTTATGGGGAATTAGTATTATTTAGTTTTAATGGGAATTTTAGCGCAGGTTATATTTAATTTGTTTTTAGAATTGTTGTATGTATTTGGTTTTTATTCTACCTGTGCACCGCCCCGAGTCCCTGTGGGGAGAGGGTGCGGTTTTACAAATTAAATTATTATTAATTATTATTATAATAAAGGAAAATATATAATTAAAATATTTTTTAAAAAGGAAAGGTTCTTATACCAAAGCTATCTTATTTGCAATAGTTTATATATACTTTATTATCTAAGAATATTTTCAAATTATTTATTTATAAAATTTAGAGGCAAATTTGTGAGATTTGGGACAATTACTGCTAAAAATATGTTTTGCTTTAGAACTTGATAAGGCAACTTTACATAACTGAAGTTTATCAATTCTAAATGTGTAAGGAAAAATCATAATTTTGGGAAAAAGAGGGAAGGGAGTAATAAAGGATCTTTAATACAATAACTGATACCAAATAAAAATATGTAGCCTATCCACAAATAGAACATTAACTAGAATGTGGACTGAATAAAGATTTGGTCATAACAGAATAATAGAATTGGAAGTGACCTTGGAAGTCTTCTAGTCCAACCCCCTTGTCAAGCAGGATCCCTTATAATGATGGAGCACCCACAACTTCTGAAGGCAACCCATTCCACTGGTTTATTTTCACTATCGAGAAATTTTTCTTTACTTCCTTGGTTAGTTTCCATTCATTACTTCTTGTCTTGCCTCCTGGTGCTTTGGAAAATAGGAGGACCTCCTCTTCTTTATGGTAGCCCCACAAAGATATGTTAACTGATTAACAAAAAGTCATATATTTCTTCTGCTTGGTTGGGTAGCCTGTGATATACACCTATGGCAATATTGCTCTTTTTTTTTCTTTTATATTTATCAATATGCAATCTAGGAATATTTGCTTAATAGTTTTAGGGGAAATCTTTTACAAAGCTGCATCTGTCACTTGCTTAGGCGAGATTCAAGACTGAGCTCATGGTTTATCAGGTGATTTAAACTTCAGAGTGAGCAGTGGGAGGGGAGAACTTCAATTTGTAGCTTGTTAGATTTTTCTTTAGGCTGCTTCAGGTTTTACTTGGTTTTATGAAGGTTCAAATTTCATTGAACTTCATTATACCCTCTGACTCCTCCCTTATGTTTACATTTCTAACTGAATCCAAAGTTTTATGCTGTTCCAGAAAGAGAAGTTACCTTTAGCAGCTGCTGCAGCAGAAATTAATAAAACAAATTTTCAAGACTTATTTTTGCCCCTTATATATTTTTTAAGAAGAATATTAAGTTAGTTTCAAATAAATCTCCATTTTATTGCCTTTCAAACAGGACCAGACTGCAATGATTTTTTTAAAGGTAGGATACTATTTTCTTTAAAGGTCTGTGAGTGTGCATGTGTGTGATGTTTGAGAAATGTCAGAGATTCTTTGAATTAGATTTGATAAATATTTCTCCCCCTCTTTGGAAAACTGTCTTTGCTAATCCTATATATAGTGCACTTGCTTACTTGTTGGATGGCCATCTAAGTGTACTTTGTAAAATACTTAAAACTGGAAAGGAGGTAGCTATGGAACGGAGACAAGTGGGGTCTACACAGGATCTCTTGAGCCTATATTCAAATGTGTAAAGCTAAAAAAAACACTCTGCCTCATGATGAAGTTGAGATAGTATGCATTGTGGGGGATAAGGAGGAGGCTGCCTTTGTTAATGAGATTATGAAGGTATGAAATGTATATCAAACTTTCACTTTTCAGGGATGGTGCCAAAAATACTTTTTTCTGGTAGGAAGTAAAGGGATTGTTTTTAAATACCACTTTTTAGAGTTCGGTATTTGAGGTTTGGATAGTGTTTGTTGGAGGAAAACAGATGGATAATTCTACCATTTTTACAAATGGCAATTTTGTTGGGAAAATTGTACTGTACAGTTGCATTTACGATAACAGTATTTTCACAATTTATTTCAAAGATGTTCACAACTAAATTGCTTTAGTAATATCATTTTCCTATTTTACTTTGCCAAAAAGCTTGCATTAGTAATATACACTACTTGCACACATTTGTTTCATAACTTTTAATCTGTGGCTGAATTGTAACATTTTTCATGGGGCCAGCACTTAATTTTCTGCAGCAAAATATTTGTACTCTTCTAATATAGAAGGGGATTGGAATGTTCAAACTCTGCCATGTTATGGGCTTCTAAATCAATAAACAAGTTTGTGTAAAGTCCCATGAATAATAGAAGTGATGATCTTGATGAAGAAGATATGATTAGCTGCTAGAAAAATTAAATCTGGGACTTATTTCATTAAGTAATTTTGTGGGCATGTAATAATTGAGAAGTGATTTTTGAAGGGACAATCATACTTTTAAGTAGTCTCCTATTTTATTTCTTAACCTTATCTCTTTTTTGAACAAAGATATATTGTCTGCATGATTTGTTTCCAGAAGCCCAATAAATTGCAGAGCTTCATAACTATACTGCGGAGGAGTTTTTCCAGAGATAGAAATATTTGTGTAGCATACAGAATATTTCTTAAGCTTACTTTTATCAAAGGTATGATGGCTCAGTGGCTTAAAAATGCTGGAGAAAACTCATGGAGAAGCAAACATGCTCTGGCGTTTGAATTCTAGCACCATGTGATAGGGTAAGCTTCCATAATTTGCCTCAGCTTTTGCCAACCTAATAATTTGAAAGCATGTTATATACAAGTTAAATAAGTACCACTTTGGTGGGAAAAATAATGGTGCTTCATGTAGAAGTACAAACCAAACTGGTGCTGGATCTGTCCAAATGTGAGGTGACATCAATGGAGGGAAGAATGCTGTGAATGATGCTGCAGAATGCCATGAGCCATTCTCAGTGCAGAGCAATTTGTTCGTGTAGGTGTACTTCTGGATAGTGCATGAGCATGAACCAAATGGACTAGCAATCTTAATAGGCAGCCAAACAGCTATTCCGTATTAATACTATAGTCTCCTGGGTAATGTACCACTGCCATAACTTATGTTGAATAACTTATCAAAGATACTAATAAATTTGGTATCTGCTGTTTTTCTTTTACTATCCAGTAACAAATGTCCCAGGTTCTGCCAACCTAGCAGTTCGAAAGCATGTAAAAATGCAAGTAGAAAAAATAGGAACCACCTTAGGTGGGAAGGTAACAGTGTTCCTTTGGCGTTGACTCATGCCAGTGACCACGGAGAGTCTTTGGATAGCGCTGGCTCTTCGGCTTCCAAATGGAGATGAACACCGCCCCCTAGAGTTGGGAACGACTAGCACATTTGTGCGAGGGGAACCTTTAACAAATGTTACTAATATTACTAATACAGAATTGCATTACATATTCTTTTCATTGACACAGTTAGAATAGCTACGTACAACAAGTCACCAGCCAGAAAAAAACCACATTGTCACATTGCTGTGATGTGTGCCTAAAGACACAAAGCCCCCTTGACATGTCAACTAGACTACCATAGATGAGGCAGATCATAAAATCAAATCCACAGAACGTTAAAACCTACTTTTACTGAGATTGGCTATAATAGTATTTTATAGGCCTGGTTGTGCTGTACCTCTTCCTCTTGTCATTTAGAGATGCATCTGAGCTTCTTGTTTGGCTGCTTGTTCTGGATATAATTTTTTTTAGTACTTTTGCCTCAGTAACAGTTCCTGCATATTTATGGCATCTTCTAACTCTCAATAGCACCCCTGTTCAATTTGTTTGGGCAAAACTGTACAAGGCAGAGACAGTTTTCATACTACTGCATTGTTAATATGCAAGCCATCAAGTTTATGTATGCAAGGCCCTTCAAGATACACTATTCACACAAGGCCTAGGTAACTAAGCTATCTGTTCTGGCTGATAATTTTGGTTGTTATATTAGGAGCTTCTGGGCAAAATCTATTAAGAAAATTACTCATTCTTCTTGCACAAGCTTTCTATTGCCATCTTCTCTTCTCTACCCTCATCTGCTTCTTTTTTCTTTTTCCCACTATTAAAGCAGCAATTAAAGACTTTAGACTACCGATGATACTGCTAGCACTTCTGTCATCTTGGCAGTGACACTGAAGCGACATTTGAAATGAAACAACCCTTTATTTAGTTATTTTGGGTCTCTGCTGCTAGTTATATAAGATTTCCCAAATGTCCAGTTTCAAATTAGCATTTTGAATGATCCAATAGAATAGTAGTAGGATGTGGCATGGATCTTTCCATGAGGAAGATTGGCATTTCAAAAAGGTGAAAAATAAATACATAAAAATAAAAATAAATAAATTATGGCATGAATTTCTCATTCCAGTCTTTTTATGACTGAGTGATGCTGACCCAAAAGCAGAAGAGGAAGAATCAGAAAAGAAAAGGGGTAAGGTTCCAGTGAAAGTGAGGCCATTGGGAGAAGGAAAGATAATATTGAGGTTGAACCCACTGCACGAATGCCAAATTTTCTGTGGATAATCCCAGAAGATGGATTATTTCAGTATGTATTCCTGTGGTTTTACATGTATGTATGTATGTATGTATGTATGTATGTATGTATGTATGTATGTATGTATGTATGTATGTCATTGTGTTTAAGTACAATGACAATAAAGAATATATTTATATATGTCATTTGATAGTATATGGCATTATACAATAATACATGATAACAGTGATGCAGTATTATTTAATATACCACAGGACTATTTCGTATTCTAAATATTTTAAGGTACAAGTTGCATTTGTCTGTTGGATTGTTAAATAACATGGGTTGTTTGTATTAAGTGAATTGTTTCAGAAAGAATAGAAGCAAATGCCTGGTTTGTATTTATGCAAAGAGCTGCAAATGCCCCTTATCATCAGAGAATGGAGTGTAATGGAATGGAGTATATTAACCCTCTAGCTTTCATAAATCACTTTAGAATGAATCCAAAATATCTGTCCTGCGCTCTGCTTTACTAAGAAAACAAAATCAATTGTTGCTTATTTCATAATGGAAACCTGTAAGTGGCAATTTTGGTGAGACATCTTCGCTTGCTTGCATGGGCAGTGTATACTGCTTAGACATTGTGTTGCATGTTCAGATTTCTATTACTTGTATTGTGTGTTTGGCAGTGTTGCTGCCAGGAACATGAAGGTCTGGTATGTATTTGCTTACTGCACAGAAGGGGGTCTGTGAACATGATTACTTCACTAAGACAAGCAAGGACTTGCCAGAACAGCTATTCATGATTCCTTATTTTGGTTTTGTATGTGCTAAAAAAAATATTCTGGCATGTATTCAGTTAAAGACATTCCATTTAACCTGCCTCACAAGATTATGTAAAATGAGATAAGCCATATTCATGCTGCCCTTTGCCTCTTTGAACAAGAAATAAATGTAAAAAATCATACCTAGTTTCTTTGAAAGCTTATCTGTTATCCAAAGTACCTGATAAAATATTTTATTTTGCAAAAGTACTGATTTTTTTTAAAAATCTTTTTAACATACCAGGTATGTTCTCTATGTTATTTCTTGTCCTGTATTGTAGAACTTCTTTCTTCCACTCTGCGCTTCTTTTTGTCCTGTTTTGGTTTGTTTTTAAAATGGGTTTGGGTTTTTTTTGACCCTCAAGATAAGAGCTCAAAATATCTTTGGGTTCTCATGCTTTTCTGAGGTCCATGTTTGCTGCTATATGGATCATTCATTGCTCTCATAATGCCGCCAAGAAAACAGTTAGTTGTTCTTTTCTCCAACTATCCAACTTAAATGGTATGAAATTAAATTAAAATACAATGTTTCTCTGAAAGGAAATAATTACCACATTGTTGATAGTTTATTTTTGCTATAATGGAAAATGCTTGACTGCTCTGTTTAAGCAGTGTAATCTATACATGAAAAACAAATTCAGAACTCAAAATTTCCATTCTTTTATCAGGAACAAAAATAACGTGTTTGAATAATATCATCTGATTGTATATCATTAGATTGTAAAATTGAAAGCTCACACTTGAAGCCATGAGCAAATCAGCAATAAAATCTGCTATTTTGGATTCAACTAAAGTAAAGATAGTTATTCATTCATTTGTTTTGCCACTACAATAGACTTTTCAAGAAAATTTGCTCAGGCTCTTCCAGCTCTAAGAACAGATTTTCTCTTAAAAATAGTCTTTCTTTCTTTCTTTCTTTCTTTCTTTCTTTCTTTCTTTCTTTCTTTCTTTCTTTCTTTCTTTCTTTCTTTCTTTCTTTCTTTCTTTCTTTCTTTCTTTCCACATCTTCAGGAGCCAGACACTCTTCGTAAGGCACAGGCAGTATTAAAGGAAAGACTTGTTTCCGAGAATAAGGCAGCTGCTGTTAGCAAAGAAAAAGGCAAAACAGCAAATTCTTGCAGATAAGAACTTAACTGAACAAAGACAAATTCCAGGTCAAGCTGTCCAAGCTAAAAATTTATGATGCCATATCAATGGAGAAATGAGGTCTTAGTCAATTAACATGCCACGGTTGTAAAAAACTGGTTTGCAGAAAAGAATCATACATCATGAACCCAGATTCTCAAGTGAGCCAGAGAAAACTGTCTCTATCAGCTTTAAATTGCCTCCTTATTGAGTTTTGCCAATCTTTCCTTAAGGCTTAATGGTCAGCTCAGTATCTTACTGCTTGCTCATGAGCTGCACATATTATATTCTCTGTGATGGTGAGAAATGACTGAGGTGATTCTGCATTCAACAGTGTTTAATCAGTCAGAACATTAACACAACAGAACAGAAACACTTGGTTTGACAGCTATTTATAAGGTTGATTGACACCGGCGGATTGTAACTCGAATACACAACACCTGAGTTCGCGCATGCCTAATCGGAGAGGTAGGCGGGTCAGCGCCTGATCCGTCCTGAATGTCTTAGTGGCGGAAGAGTGCCTTCCCCCCAACAATAGCATGACAGTCCTCGGATGGCCTCGGAGACTCCGCCGTTGACTGCAGATGTTGTTCCACAGGTAGGTCAGATGGCAAGAGCTTGATGGGTGGTCTTTGGGGGTGGGGTTAGGCATCACAGGATAGCTTGGCCGGCAGGCAGCGTTGGCTCTTTAATTATCAGACTGATCCTCCTCATCGACCAGGTCCCCTGATGTATTGTGGTGGCACAAATGGTCAATATGGCGCCGCCACAGATGGCCATCATTCAGAAGGACCCTGGGTAGGGTGAAAGTTTTGTGATGCACTGGAAAAATAATATTGAATAGTGTACATACGCACACTCTTATATACATCCCTAATTCTTATAGTTCTTTCTGGAGAACTGTATCATAAAGCATTGTAACAACTAAAAAGTGGAAAGAGGGGGACATAACTAAGACAAAATATCAGCAAATAGCCCGAGCCTGTAAAGATGAAGTGAGGAAAGCTAAGGCTCGCAATGAAGAAAGGCTTGCCAAAAAAGTAAAAAATAACAGAAAAAGCTTCTTCCAACATGTTAAAAACAAGAAAAAAGTTAAGGAAACAATTGGTCCACTGCTGGGAGAAAATGGCAAGAAGATGATAAGCAACAGGGAGAAAGCAGAACTATTTAACTCATTTTTTGCATCTGTCTTTACACAAAGGGATAAAACAGTCCAACCAATCAAAAACAGCATCACAAAAATCAGATTAGGAACACAAGTTGAAATAGGGAAGAAAATGGTAAGTGAGCATCTGTCTGCCCTGGACGAGTTCAAATCACCAGGACTGGATGGATTACACCCCAGGGTTCTGAAGGAACTGGCAGACGAGATCTCAGAACCACTGAACTATATCTTTCAGAGATCCTGGAGCACCGGGGAACTGCCAGAAGACTGGAAAAGAGCTGATGTGGTTCCCATCTTCAAAAAAGGAAAAAAAATAGATCCAGGAAACTATAGACCCATCAGCCTGACCTCAATACCAGGGAAGATTCTGGAAAAGATAATTAGATAATTAAGCAACAAATAAGCGAATACCTAGAAGCAAACAAAGTAATAGCCAAAAGCCAACATGGGTTTGTCAAAAACAGATCATGCCAGACTAATCTAATTGCATTCTTTGACAAAGTGACAAAATTAGTGGACCAGAGGAATGCTGTCGATATAATTTACTTGGACTTCAGTAAGGCATTTGATAAAGTAGACCATAACCTACTATTAGATAAAGTAGAAAAATGTGGGTTAGACAGCATCACCACCAGATGGATTCGCAACTGACTGATCAACCACACTCAACGTGTAGTCATCAATGGAACTGCATCTACATGGAAGGAAGTATGCAGTGGAGTGCCCCAAGGCTCTGTTTTAGGCCCAGTACTCTTCAACATCTTCATCAATGATTTGGATGAGGGGATAAATGGGGAACTCATCAAATTTGCAGAAGACACCAAGCTGGCAGGAATAGCCAACACTCCAGAAGATAGGCTTAAGATACAGAAGGATCTTG
Organism: Rhabdophis nuchalis; assembly: GCA_039707465.1. NCBI lineage: Eukaryota > Metazoa > Chordata > Lepidosauria > Squamata > Natricidae > Rhabdophis > Rhabdophis nuchalis. The sequence continues at coordinate 106,650,500 of CM077647.1, read as the reverse complement.
ACAAACTTGAACATTGGGCACTATCTAACAAAATGAAATTCAATTGTGAAACAAGTAAGGTTCTACATTTAGACAAGAAAAACAAAATGCACAGGTACAGTATAGGTAGTATCTTGCTCAATAGTAGCAACTATGAGAGGGATCTTGGAATCCTAGTGGACAACCATTTAAATATGAGCCAGCAGTGTGCAGCAGCTGCCAAAAAAGCCAACACAGTTCTAGGCTGCATAAACAGAAGGATAGAATCTAGATCACGTGAAGTGTTAATGCCACTGTATAGTGCCTTGGTAAGGCCACACTTGGAATACTGCATACAGTTTTGGTCGCCACGATGTAGAAAAGACGGGGAGACTCTGGAAAGAGTGCAGAGAAGAGCAACCAAGATGATTAGGGGACTGGAGGCTAAAACATATGAAGAACGGTTGCAGGAACTGGGTATGTGTAGTTTGATGAAGAGAAGGACCAGGGGCGACATCATAGCAGTGTTCCGATATCTCAGAGGGTGCCACAAAGAGGGAGTCAAACTATTCTCCAAGGCACCTGGGGGCAGGACAAGAAGCAATGGGTGGAAACTAATCAAGGAGAGAAGCGCCAGAGCAAGGTTATATTTTTTTTCCTTTGAAAGTGATTGGACTATTTCTCTTTTTTTTTCTTTTTTGCTACTTAAAATTTTGAATCTGGGATTATTTCTATAACTACTTTTGAAGATTTATTGCGTATTCGTAAAACTAAACAAGAACTATACTTTCTACTTTTTTTCTTAACAACAAAGAAAAGGATGTATTAAAAAGTGAAAATTTGTTGCCACTGGAGGTCACTGGTTGGTTTTTATGAATGTCAAAGTTACAAGCACGAGCTGTTTACAGCAGTTGCTTTTTGATAACTGAAAACACCAAAAATAAAACAGGCCAGAGACCAGGTGGCAGTGAAAACTAACTTTTATCACCTTTTGGATTTGTCAACATAGTTTTATACTTTGAAGAGGATACTTCAGAAAATCAGAATGCTTTGGCTGAAATTTTAAACTTACTGAAAAAAAATACTAGAAGAATAACACGCTGGACAAACTTTTGTCTGTTACATCAAGCTATGGCCAATTGGAGACTCCAGAAATTAAAGATAAAGAAGAAAAGGAGGAAGATAAAGAGATACTCATTTTAGTCGAAAATAAAGATAAAGATACCAATGGATTAAATGTGGGAGAAAATATAGAGAAGGAAATACTTAAAAGAGAATTTGAGGAATCTTGGTTATCAAGGAAAAGAGGGGGGGGGGGAGATTTGAAGATGGATGAAAGAGGAGAAACCTCTTCAGAAATACGTCTGACATTTAAAAACAAACAACATGTAAAGATAGGAACTGGACAGCGGTATTATTTGAGAGTTATATTGGACAATAAAGTGTGAAAAGAAGTTTATAAAAAACCTGGAAAGAAGAATAAAAAGAGACGGGGACCACAAATGGCAAAAGCGATAAGTCCAATTCGCTACTGGAAGGACACTGGCTGATAAGGAAAGCTGTTATCCTTTGTTGATTAATAACTAGCTAGATTGTGTTTAGAATATCATCGAAGGATTATTAGTTAATCAATAGTTATTTACAATAAGAGCAACTAATAATAATGTTATAGTTTAATGATATATATCTATGTATCTCTGTATTTGTAGAAATCTATGAATATGAGATTAGATATAAACAAATTTAAGACTGTATTAGATATTACTGAAGAATCACTAGCATAGAAATTATGAGTTATATTAAGAGTAATAGAATAATTACAGTTGATACTGGCCGATAATGAAAATTGTTATATTGTGATGATTAATAATTAGTTAGATGGTTTTAGAATATTATTGTATGTATATGTGTATGTTTGTTGGGAATAGACAATGGATGCCATTAGGTGGTTGTGTTTTAAAGACATGTTTGAAGAAGAAGGTAGACTAAATTTGGAATATTAGATGAGAATTTTGGTGTACTGATATTAAGGTATATGATGAATTTTCTGATTTAAAATTTATAAAATGAGATTATTTGTGAATAATAATCATTTTAGAGATGCATAAAAGTTATGTGTAGCCGGTCGGTATGCTTTCTAAAGGATACAATGTAGAGTGATGACTTTTCCTTTTCCTTTTTATTCTTAATTTTATTCTTTTTTTCTTTGTTTGTCTTATTAATAGAATGCCATTATATACTTTTACTTTACATACAAAAGGATGTAAAAACAATCAATTAAATTAAGGTTGAGATATAATAATTGTACTAATTGACATGAAAAACAAGTAATGACTATGGAAGAAACGCATAAAACTTTGTGATTAACTGACACATTTTTTATAATTTATAATTTGTGATGGAAGATAGCTTCTTATGTTTTTTCAGCCATGTTTGTTTTATCTGTGTTTGTTCAAAATAAATAAAAATTACCCCCCCCCCCAAATTCATCATTGTCTATTGTCAATTACAGGGGAAATAAGCTAATATTCTTTAACTGTAGTATGATATCACATTGATATTCTTTGAAAGGCTTAGTTTAAGAAGAAATTTGAAATACTGACATGGCATGATCAAGTCTTATCTCTGTTTACTGCCTGTCATTTTAGAAGTTATACCCATATTGGTAATTCAGAAAAATGAGCAATAGTTCTGCAGAAATAAAAATTGTAAGGTGACTTACAATTACAATTGAACCCAAAATTTCTGTCATTAGGCAAGATAGCTGATTATTTTGCCCCATTTTACAACCTTTCTTACCAAAGTTGTTAAGTTAGTAAAACAGTTGTAAAGTGAATCTGACTTTGCTTCAGAGATGGCATTCAGCTGGTTCTCTTGGTTCAAGTGAACCGGTAGCAGTAGCTGCGGGGGGCTCTGCCATCTACCCCGACTTAATGAATGACCTTCTGAATATGTGCAGAAGGCAGGGCGCCTGCACAGAAGGTGGCATGCACACGCTCACGTTTGTGAAGTGGTAGGGAAGGTAATCAGGGATGTGGTGGCTCAGTGGCTAAGATGCTTGTTGATCAGAAAAGTTGGCAGTTCAGCAGTTCAAATCCTTAGTGCCATGTAACAGAGTGAGCTCCCATTACTTGTCCCAGTTTCTGCTAACCTAGCAGTTTGAAAGCATGTAATAATGCAAGTAGAAAAATAGGGATCACCAGTTAAACAGATTTATTGCTAGTCATGCTATGCAGAAAAATCTTGTCAACTAATGGTTAGCATCTGCTTGAGGTTAGATAAGGTCAATGGAAGATTGGAGTTATTTTGCTTGTGGCTACTAGGAATTCTGGGTTAGTCCCTCATTTAACTCTTCCTCCAGGTTCTGCAACTCCATTTTTGACAAAAGCTTTTGAATCAAATTGGGCTTGGTGATTCTCTGATATTATTTACTCTGCATTACTAACAATTATATGATTATGGAGCCAATAAATGTTTGGCTTTTTTATTGCATCTATTTTGTTGAACTAATCAAAGATAGAAATGGAAGCATTAATCCAAATAAATTATAGCAATTATAGTATTAAGGTTGACAGAATTAACAATCACATGTCTTGCTTCTATTACCATATAAATCTCTCTCCCACCCCATTTTTATTGTAATATCTTTTCTTCATATAGTAATTATGTTATGTTTTGATTCTCATTTTTCCTTTGCAGTGCTGCACTCCCATGGTCCCATTGATGGCAGCCTTTATGCTAAGGTGAGGGAAAAAAGCTCCTCTGATGCCAGCATTCCAAGCAGAATCAAAGGTGTTGCAAGTAATAACTCTGATCACAGTGATCATACCCTATCTGTGAGTAGTGATTCAGGACATTCTACAGCTTCTGTAAGGACAGAAAAAACTGAGGAACATCCTCCAGGAGTAAAACGAATCTTGAGCCCCCGGGAGAAGGAAGAACTCGAGCAATTGCTTAGTGGTTTTGGTCTAGACAACTCAATCATTCTGTTCACGGATATGACTGATGCCCAAAGCAAATATAGCGGGACTCATCATATAGTGCCAGCCCAAGTTCATGTTAATGGAGATGTCAAATCCAAGGAAAGAGAGACAGATATTCTAGATGATGAGATGCCCACTTATGATCTTCACAGCGTGGATAGTATTGGAACATTGTCTTCCTCTGAAGGTCAGCAGTCTAACCAGCTTGGGAATTTGAGCTGCCATAAGAGTTGTCAGAATTCCCTCCTGTCAGATGGCTTTGGAAGTAATATTGGAGAGGAACATCATAACATTCTGGCTGCACATCTGGGAATTAATGTTGACTCTGTGTATGAAAGGCCCTTTGGAAGGACTGATACAAAAAGTTGTCAGCAGCTGATAAAGAATCCTCCAGTTTCCACCCATCCATCCTATAGCACCAGTAGCTATTCAACTCAGACATGGGTGCGCCAACAGCAATTGGCAATTGCTAATCAGTATATCAGTTCTCCAGAGAATGAAGTTGGATTTGGTATTCATAACATAGTTGCAAATGTGGGAAACCTGGAAAATCAAGCCAGAATTCCAAATACATTTCTCCAAAGTTCCAGCAGTAGCAGTGAGGTCCAAAGGAGGCTTGGGAGTATACCATCTTCTAGTAATGTGATTGAAACATTTGAACCAGAGGTTTATAAATTAAGATTTCTCTCTGAAAAAAGTGCAAATAATAATGAATCGAAACAGAATACAAGAAGCAGTGCTGGAGTTTTGCCATCTTCGCCAACTTTGGATATTGATCAGTCAATTGAACAGCTAAACAGACTAATTTTGGACTTGGACCCAACATTTGAGCCTATTCCTACCTGCATTGGTGTTGTCAACAGAGATTCAGATCAGCTGAACAGCTTTGTCAGTCCTCAAAGAGATGAAGAAAGGCTTGGGAGGGGCTCTAGGTTCCATGTGAAAACTGAGGTCATTAACAAAAACTCGTCCCAGCAGGGTGAGTTGTTTTAAATACTATATTAATGTGATGTGAGCAATGGAATGTTTGTGAATGCCTTCTTTTCATAGACCTGTGAAATGTTTAGAGAAAACTGAACAGTTGTTCCTTTTTTTTTAAATTAACTGATTTTTCTCCACCTCTCATATGAAAAGAAGTTTAGCCTTACAAGACTGTCTTTGTATGCTTCATTATATTACACATTCTAATTATGGCAAGTTGAATTCTAAGCTTGGAAAAATGAATTTTGAGAACATAGTGCACCACCCACAGCTCTTACTTAGCATCCCCATTTTTTTTATTCTTATTTTTGTTGCTAGATGCTTCCTAAGAAATGGTGGCAAGAAAGGAGGGAAAAGACGAGTTGTCAGTCAAATATCAGCTTTTTAAATTTGAAAGAATTAATATCTGCAGTACCATGGTTAAACTGTGAAATTATGCAACTAAATCTTAAGACTTTTTGAGCTATCCCTCTCAAGCATTTTTTTGCAACTACTTTTTGAATGGCCCATGACTAATATCATGCTGTGTTAAGACCTCCTGTTCAAATCACATTTTTGGCAGAAGCAATTCACATTTTTCAATCTGGAGGGACACTTCGGATTTTCAAGCTATTTTTGAGCCCTGAAGGGAGATTTGGCAGCAATACATTGATGCCATACTGCAACTATCAATTAAACAATATCATCTTATGGATCTCATCTCTGACTAAGTAGGGCATCTCTGTTGTAGTCCCAGTTCTCAAAAAAGCATCCCCTAGGATGTTATTATTGATTGACTCTCCATACAGGTTTTCAATAAGAGACTGGACAGTCATTTACCTGGAATGGTATTGGGTCACAAGCTTGAGCAGGGGACTGGACAAGAAGACTTTCAAGGTCCCTTCCAACCCTGTCATTCTATGCTTTTTTTGCATAATAATAATCAGGTGTAAAGAAACTGTACTGAAAAACTTTTGTAGGTTTAAATGAGCTTCTATACTGAGAATTAGCTGAAACTATGCCCCCATCTCCTCTCTCTCTCTCTCTCTCTCTCTCTCTCTCTCTCTCTCTCTCTCTCTCTCTCTCTCTCTCTCTCTCTCTCTCTCTCTCTCTCTCTCTCCCCTCCCTCTGTCCCATCCACCCTTCTCTCCTATAAACACCCATCTATTCATGGAACTTTGAAGTGGTGAACAGAAATAAAAACTAAACTATGCAATCCAAAATAGCCCTCCCAAAAGTTGCATTATAGATATCAAACTATATCCTCACTAGGAATCATCCCAGCCCAAAATTTGTGGAAAGAGTCAAATTTTCACAACTTTTGGAAAGACCAACAGGGATGGAACTATATATATTAGGAAGCTATCACAAAACAGGCTTTGTGATAAAGAATGCACTTACAGATGCCCATCAGGTGAAACTGCTTCACCAATGAAACCTGCTGGAGCAGATCTATTGGGGTGGCCTAAACTTATTAGGCATCATTTCTATATTATCCCTTTCTTAAGAAAGACCCTGACAGACAGTTAATAACCAGTCTGGTCCACTAAGTAAGATTTTAAAAATCGGTTCAAACTAATTATTTCTCTAATGCCATAGTCTGTTGGTGTAATTGTTGGTCAGGCAGATGACAATAAAAACTCCATAGGTGAAAAATCCTCCCATTCAGATCTTTCAGAAACATATTTGGAAAAAATATCATTTTTCCATTCTGCATTTAATTATATAAACTGCATTGTGAATGCTATCCTATATGTGCCTTTTTTGGCTAAACTAAAATTACTCCAAAATTATTATTTACAGAGAATTTCAACCTCTTAATAAATTTGGTTGAGTATTCTATAGCTTTTCAAACTATGATAACTATAACTATAACTATATCACCGCTCCGAGTCCCCCTGGGGAGAGGATGTGGTATACAAATAAAATTATTATTATTATTATTATTATTATTATACAGGTCTACTAAGTGCAGGCCAATTTAAAAAAAAAAACTATTGACAGAATAATAATAACAAATTCTTTTTAATTCCTTAATACTTTAGTCCAAACAGTTTGTTTCAGCAGCAGCATAATGAGTCGATATTCTTATTCAATCTTACATGATACATAACTCAAAATGGTTAATTCTTAAACTATCAGGCAGATCAAATTAGTATTTAAATCAGGATTTTTTTCACCATGTATATCACTTTATAGGTGTTTGACAGAATATTTGATATTTTAATCATTTCCTTTGAAAATATTCATTTTGGTTTTTTATAATAATTGTATTAAATATTATAATTACAATAAAAACTAATGCAAACTCAAAAATTGAAGAATAAAAGAGTAGAATATTCAGAAAGGGAAAAACCGAAATAAAAAGAAAAATATAGTAAATAAAAATGTATAAAGAGGTTCATTGTAAATATCACCAATTTAATAATTTATCATATCTTAATATACAAGAAATGATCACCTTGCCACATTATATTTCTTATCTATATACAATTCTATATAGCATCTGTTTCTGTTCTAATATTAGCCTACTAAGGATTAGTATATTAAGGCTTACAAGAGATAATATACCTATTTTAATTTTGATCCAATAAACCAACTTTATATTCCTTTCTTTTTTTTCCTAAATATCGTAATTCTTAATCTCTTTGAATAGCATTATTGATCTTCTTACTTTGTTGTTGTTCCTTCTCACAAAATTCTTCAAAATCTAAATTAAGGCCCTTTTGTAAATCCAATATAGAAGAACTGTCTAAATAACTCCCTTGGTTTGTTTGTTTGTTTATATATGTGTCTGTGTGTGTTGTGTTTTTGTGCTGATAAATAAATAAATAAATGAGACTAATATAGATCTATTTCAAGCTATTTAGCTCTGATCAGCTAGCCATACCCTTACTGGGATTCGAACCAGGGAAGTATTACATGTGAGGCAGTTGTAATTGTCACTAGACCACTGGTTCTCCTCCTGATCAGCTGAGCGAGGGAAATAAGTATATAGTTGTGTCACAACACCCTGATAAGTCCCAATTAAGGGAGGGAGCCGAAAGACAGAAAAGGAAAGCAGTTCTCCCTCCCTTAATTGGGGCCCTAACAGGGTGTTGTGGAACAATTATATATACTTATCCTCCTGTCTCAGCTGAGCAGGAACAAAACCTGGCTGGCTTAATGGCTAAGGGTCTCGCCTGGCATGCAGTACAGCCCCGGTTCGAATCCCAGTAAGGATATGGCTAGCTGATGAGAGCTAAAAAGCTTGAAACAGATCTATACCAGTCTCCCTGGCTTATTTATTGATCAGCTCAAAAACGTAACACACATATTAAAAAATTACACAATGGAACTCATGGCTTTCTATCTAGATGGTCTCTGGTGATGAGCCGAAAGGCAGAAAAGGAAACAGTATGTCTCCTCCCTTAATTGAGGCCCTAACAGGGTGTTGTGGAACAGTTATATATAGGATATTACACACACACACATATTATTAAGACATCAGCCAATTTTTATATGTCCAATTTAGTTGGGTTTTTTTCCATGTCATTCTTATAAAAAAAAACAGTTTTAATTCAATCTCTGTCTTGCTAGGTACAATATACTCCTCTTCCATTACATTTTAGACTTAATTTATCTGTAATGGCAGATGCTATTAATATTAACTTCTGAATCCATTGTTCAAAATATCTTTCAATGCTTTTTGTTTTCTTTTTCCTTTTGCCTTACACTTTTTCTTTTCCCACTTTCCCATTATTTTCTTTTTTTTTAACTTTATAATTTGATAAACCACTTATTTTTAAATAATCCTACAATATGTCCAATGTTAAAATATTCTGCTTCATTTTGTAATTGAAAATCAAGTTTAAATGTTCTTATCCTTTAAATGTAACACAGTATTTAGTTTGCTCTAATTCCATGTAGTGTCCATTTATAAAAATCTTATTATTTTTCAAAACAAAAGCATTTTTCATGGGAAAGATTCTTTATAATTAATTCCAAAATCTTTGTGGTCAGAATGCAGTATTGCAGGCTAACTCTGCCGACTGCTAGATGTCCAACATTACCCTCATATTATCTTTTAGTTGTATTCTGGGTAGAAAACCACAGTGACCTTCATGTATGTAGTCTCATAAAACTTTGTTTAATCTTTCAGCTAAAATAAAGGTAAAAAATGTATAATCATTATGAAAAATTGAAATTGGCCTGTAATTCTTCACAGAAGTTAAGTTCTATCTTTTTTGGATTTTAAAGATATGTAGGCCGCCCTGGGTCCTAACAAGGAGAAGGGCAGGGTATAAATTTAATAAAATAAATAAAAATAAATATTTCATAAATCCACAATAGATTTCCCTTGTAAAATTGAATTCATTAAGTCTTTCATCAGAAAAAGTTTTTGACCTTCAAAAATTGTATAGATTCCACTTGATAAACCATCAGGTCCCAGAGCTTTATTGTCTCTCTTAATTGCTTCTGTTGATCCAAAGATTGTTATTGGATTGTTCAGAATTTGCTTATAGTTTTTTGATAATTTAGGAAGATTGCGAGTTGATATATAATCATCAATACTTTCTAAAGAGATTTCCCATTTCTTACATAGATTAATATAATCTTTCAAAAATATTTGAATATTTTTATTATCCTTTTTTATCTTCAGGTTTTCAAGATAATGGCTTATTAAATGGAAAAAACAAGAAGTTAAATCCTGAATCTTATGACAATGATATCTCAACACAGTCAATAAGCAGAAAGTATAGATGGACAAAATCTGATGCCCCTGACCATTCTTTACGACAGAACTTCTTTGACTCTGCAATAAAAGCCAAAGAGGTAGGAGGAAAATGATTAAAATAAATTGGCATACTTGTCCCAACTTATTTTTTTTAAATAGTAATATTTAAAAAGAAGCTAAAAATATTTCAAATTTTAAAATGTGATTTGTGGATGCTGTTCCTCTATACATGGCAATCAATGATAATCTGTTACCAATAAAGGGAATTATTTATAGTTCAGGGTTGAAATAAAGGGTCATTTGTGGTTTCTGAGCTTGCCTGTTTTCTTGCAGATGTTTCCTTAGACAGATTAGGTTCTTGACAATGGCTTGCCCCATCACCGTTGGTGGGAGTGGTTTTGAGGTTTCTTTGATTGGACTGTTTACTTGTTGAATAGTTCCTTCATTGGAGTATTCTTGGCTTGTTCCTTGTTAATCTCGATGTTAACCTATGCACATCTGGATGTTGATTGCTGGTAGAAAGGTGTTTGGTCTTTTTGGTCCAACACCCTGACAGAGAAGCCATTAGAATATAAACTGAGAGGAAACCCTACTTGTTACTAGTACTGATGATGTTACCTAGTTTATGTAATGAAACATCTGCAAGAAAATCACCAAACTCAAAAAACTCCAAGGAATCCTCACTAATCTGTTACCCTGATTCTGGACCTGCCAGAATGGGAATGAGGTTGTATATCAAATTAAAAGTAAAGAAGAATGAAATTTTGATATAATGTAGCAAAGTTTTCCTTTGTCAAGTGATTTTTTTTGTGGACTTCCACATATTTGTATGCAACTCCAGAGGCATATAATATCAGCTGGGCTTCAGAAGCAGAAATAAAGGTTTGTATAATACGGGGGAGGGCAGGTGGGCTTACTTTAACAGAAACAGAGAACTGGTTTGTTCTCAGCTTGAAGTCAGAGCTACCGGTTCAAGCAATCCTGTCCGAACCAGTAGAATGCCACCTCTGGGTGGAATCTTTAGAAAGCAAGATCAAAACTTGAAATAAGGTGGAGTTTCCTGAATATGAGTGCTATTAAGTAGTGGAGCAGTCTGCCTCCTGAAGTTATCAGTGTTCTATCTCTGAAAGTTTTCAAGTAAACATTGGACAATCATTTGTCTGGGATAGTCTAAGGATTTCTGCACTAAGAAACTGCATGATCTCTAAGGTCCCTTCTTTATGGTTCTATTATGGTTCTATCTATGGTTCTACTTTTACCACATTATACATATGGCAGGTTATATATATTGATAGATTTCATAAATCTCTTCATTTAAAAAGTGCAGACCTTGATGCTTTTTGAGCATGGTTGTTTGCTTGCAGATATTTCATTATCTGCATTGGGTGATAAAACATCTTCCAGCAAACAACCAGGCTCAGAGAGTACTGAGGTCTATACCTGGGATGGTGAACCTATGGCACACAGGCCACAGGTGACATGCGGAGCCATTTGTCAGGGCACGCGAGGCATTGTCCTAACAGCTGGCATGACTGTGCTGGCCAGCTGAATTCAGCCTTTTTTAAAGCCATTTTCACCCTGCCCAGGATCCAGGGGCTTTATAGGAGCCTGGGGAGGGCGAAAACAGCCTCCCCCCCCCGAGGCCCTCCAGAGGCTTCAAGAACTTCCCTGAAGCCTCCGGAGCGCAAAAAACCGGCCCCACAGGCAAATCAAAAGTTCGGGAATGGACTTTCGGTTTTCTTGTAGGGCCATTTTTAGTTCTCCGGAGCCTTCTGGGAAGCCTCCTGAAGGTCCCTGAAGGCTCTGGAGGGCTTAAATCGGCCCTATGAGCAAACCGGAAGTCTGTTCTCAAACTTCTGGTTTGCCCTTAGGACCAGTTTTTTGCACTCCAGAGGTTTCAGGGAAGCTCCTAAAGCCTCCAGAGGTGCTCGGGGGGGGGGAGGCTGTTTTCGCCCTCCCCAGGCTCCTATAAAGCCTCTGGATCCTGGGCAGGGCGAAAAATGGCTTTAAAAAAGGCTGAATTCAGCTGGCAAGCACAGGCATGCATGTTGGCCAGCTGTTAGGACAATGCCTCGCGTGCCCTGACAAATGGCTCCGCATGTCACCTGTGGCCTGTGTGCCATAGGTTCACCATCCCAGGTATAGACCTCAGTACTCTCTGAGCCTGGTTGTTTGCTGGAAGATTTTTTTATCACCCAATGCAGATAATGAAATATCTGCAAGCAAGCAACCATGCTCAAAAAGCATCAAGGTCTGCACTTTTCTTTTTAAATGAAGAGATTTATGAAATCTATCAATATATATAACCTGCTATATGTATAATGTGGTAAAAGTAGAACCATAGATAGAACCATAATAGAACCATAAAGAAGGGACCTTAGAGATCATGCAGTTTCTTAGTGCAGAAATCCTTAGACTATCCCAGACAAATGATTGTCCAATGTTTACTTGAAAACTTTCAGAGATGAAACACTGATAACCTCTGGAGCCTGGGGAGGGTGAAAAAAGCATGCAAAAAATGGGGGTTGTGCCTGTTATGCGCCCATGCACACTGTTTATTTTCCACACATTGCATTATGGGTGTGGGACACCCATGCACGACCCCCCGCTTATGGCACACGAGCCAAAAAAGTTCGCCATCGCTGGTCTATGCAATTCAACCTTGAGCTACAGATATTATCTTCTATTCAATTTGAAAAACTGGGTGATAGTCTATTGTCTTGGAAATCCTTGATATTGGCAGATGTTTTGAGATTTAATTTTGTTAAAGAAGTAGAAAGAGTTAAAAAATGATTCTTTCTAAATTATTGCCTTATTTTGAAAGGCCAATGTTTATACGAATTCTTCCAAGTTGGAAACCACTCTATTACTGATCTTTAGAAAATTATAAAGTTGGCACTTGAACTAATTCTTGTTTGTCTATGTTAATATTTACCAACAGTTTCATAAATCTATTTTTGAATTAAAACTGGCAAAATTGAGTAGAATAAATAGAGCTATCAAGGAAGCTTTTAGTATACAGTTATGAGAAATGGTTTTCCATATTGTAATCCTGCTTTACATTTCAGATGGGTGGTGTAAGTTACCTGGAAAACCCAAATGAAGGAGATGGAAGCATTTTCTCACCCAGCAAGAACGCAACAGTTCCACTAACTCCAGCATTTCCTGTATCACCAGAGACTCCCTATGGTATGTGGACATGACTGTTTTATTATGGCTTCCTTATTTCTTTAATGAAAATTTATAACTCACAATAATCACTTAAGGTGATAGTGAGATAGTTTGATTTAAAAAATAGATAACAGAAGGCTTGCTTTATTATTTGCATGATATAGTGCAAATATAACATATAGCATATCAGGAACTAAATCCAACTGATCATGAGAACTATGTCCCATCAGAATTGCAGAACTGATTTTGGTAAGAGAGTCAACTGAACTTTTCAATAAATAGTCTGTATAAATACATTTACAAATTATAATTTTTACATGGGTAGGGTGAATTCTCATCTTGATTGGCTAGGTCTTTCATAAAAAGTTGCTGCAGTTTCTTAAACTGTTTGATTTGCATTGAAATAATAGGTAAAACAAGGCTAATCAGTTGCAGCCTGCAAGAGGCAAGGCAATGTTGCAAAGTGGGTAGGATTATAGCAGAAAGTGCCCCAATGACTCAGGATTTTCCGAGTAAACTATTTTTAAATCTAAACTACAGTTGTGGGGTTTTTTTTTTTCTTGCTTCAAAATGCCTTCAAACAATGCCATCAATTTTCACAAATTTTGTTGTTTGTCTGGAATGTACAAAAACAAACTGGGTGTGTGTGTGTGTGTGGAGATATGTACAGCCATGAGGCCCTCAGATCATATATGCTCTAAACCAGGGGTTCCCAAACTTGGCAACTTTAAGACTTGTGGACTTCAACTCCCAGAATTCTGGGAGTTGAAGTCCACAAGTCTTAAAGTTGCCAAGTTGGGGAACCCCTGCTCTAAACTGTCCGACACTTGCAAGTTAATTGCAGTCCAGTGAAGGTTTTAAAGACTATAAGAATCCTTGTTTAAATTAGAAGTTGTTATTTTGTCATTAACTCGGCTAAAAATATTTTCTGTATATACTTTGCTCTATTATTTGTGTGTGTGTGTGTCTTTTTTGAGTCTGAACATCATACATTAAATACAAACCCCCAAGGGCATGGACAGGATTATGGGGAGACATAGTGCTGCCACTTGTGTGCTGGGCCCGTGCTTCTCTTGGTTAATTTCAGCTTCCTGGGAGGTGACATGAGGCTGGCTCCAGGCGATTACCAAACTTCATTGAGAGAGGCGTTCTTTCCTATCGCCCTGAAGGAGGTGGTGGTGAGGCCCCTCCTTAAGAAGCCTTCCCTGGATCCAGCTTCTTTAGCCAACTATCGTCTGGTCTCCAACCTTCACTTTGTAGCGAAAGTCATTAAGAGTGTGGTAGCATGTCAGCTTCCCCCCAGTACCCTAGTAACACTCTCTACGTGGAGGTTTCAGCTGGTCCAGAATGCAGCCACGCGGGGTATTATGGGGGTACCTAGGTGCTCCCATGTTACACCCCTTTTAGGCAGCTTGCACTGGTTGCCAGTTGTTTTCTGGGTGCGATTCAAGGTATTAATTATGACCTTTAAAGCGCTCCATGGCTTAGGCCCAGGGTACTTGCAAGACCACCTACTGCTACCGGTAGCCTCCCACTGTCCAGTACGATCTCACAGAATGGGCCTCTTCAGGGTGCCATCAGCCAGACAGTGTCGGCTGGCCATCCCGAGGGGGAGACCCTTCTCTGTGGGAGCGCCTTTCCTTTGGAATGAGCGGCCCCCAGAGCTCCGCATAATTCCCGACCTCCCGTCCTTCCAGCGCACCCTAAAAAGCTGGCTTTTCCAGCAAGCCGGCCTGGCCTGAATAAAATAAATTATTAATTTTAATTGTTAATTGTTAATTTATTTTAAATTTAACTATAAATTGTTCATTTATTGTTATTGGATTCTCTATTTAATCTTTTTTTAACTGTTGTATTATGTATTTTTATGTTTTACACCGCCCTGAGTCCTTCGTGAGAAGGGCAGCATATAAGCCCAATAACAGTAACAGTAACAGTAACAAACCAACATAAAAAAGAGAAAAGTGAGAAAAATAAGAAATTTGTGCTACAGTCCATAAATTCTTGTTGTTCAAATATTTTGAATGACTATGTTGGTATTGAGAACTGAAACCCCAAAAAGTTGGAGTAAAGTGCTCTTCCGTATCCCAATCTTTTGGTTGATATTGCCAAGTTGGCCTTCAGTGAAAAGCAATTCAAACTATTCCTTGGTTTGACAGGCAGGCAGTAGGAAGAATTTCCAGGACTACATAATTGGGCATGTTTGTTTGATTGTTTCTGTTGCCGTTTTTCCTTTTTTCTTATTAACAAAACATATTTGTCATTGCTGTTCTGTACATGTTCATTCAAGCCAGAAGCTTTATATTTCACACACCAAGCTAAGCTATTGCATAATAAAGAGGAATACACAAAATAATGCAATCAGAATATTTCTCTAAAGCATATTTCACTGACCCTTATATATTTTTAATCAGCACACAATCTTAATTTTAGATTAATCTGTTACTGTTCAGTATGAAAACTTAAACATTAAAATTTTCCAACTATATTGCCACCTTTCATACAAATCTTATTTTATATGCTTACTAGACAACCCATGCCCTATATTATATTTTATATTTATTGAATTTATACCCCGCCCTTCTCCAAACGGACCCAGAGCGGCGCACAGGAACATTAAAAACATACAAACATATAAAACTTTTTCTTTTTAAAAAACTTATTCAACTAAAGGCCTGTGCTAAAACCGAATTAAAATCCCCATTTTAAAACTATCTACGAGTCAGTATTGGAGGCTACGCAAGGCCTGCTAGTTGGAATAGGTGTGTCTTCAGACACTTGCGGAAGAGGCGGAGGTCAGAAATGGTACGGAGTTCAGGGGGCAAGTCGTTCCAAAGGGCTGGTCCCGCCACAGAGAAGGCTCTCCCCCTGGATGTCGCCAGTTGGCATTGTCCGGCCGACGGCACCCTGAGGAGGCCCTCTCTGTGGGAGCGTATCGGTCTAAGGGATGTATGGGCAGGAGGTGGTCTCACATATAACTAGGCCTCGAGCCATGGAGCGCTTTAAAGATGGTCGTTAGAACCTTGAAGCGCACCCAAAAGACCACAGGAAGCCAGTGCAGCTCACGCAGGATTGGTGTTATATGGGAGTGTCTAGGCGCTCCCGTAATCACCCGCGCGGCTGCGTTCTGGACTAGCTGTAGCTTTCGGGTGCACCTCAAGGGAAGCCCCATGTAGAGAGCATTACAGTAGTCGAGTCGAGACGTGACGAGTGCTTGAGTGACTGTGCGTAAGGCACCCCGGTCCAGTAAGGGGCACAATTGGCGCATCAGGCGTACCTGATGGAACGCCCCCCTGGCCACGGCTGCCACATGGTCCTCCATAGACAGCCGGGAGTCCAGGAGGACCCCCAAATTGCGCGCCCTCTCCACGGGGGCCAGTGTTTCGCCCCCAATGGCCAGAGTTGGAATAATCTGGCTGAATCGGGGTGCCGGAAGCCACAGCC
The DNA here is from genome assembly GCA_039707465.1 of Rhabdophis nuchalis. Classification (NCBI taxonomy): domain Eukaryota; kingdom Metazoa; phylum Chordata; class Lepidosauria; order Squamata; family Natricidae; genus Rhabdophis; species Rhabdophis nuchalis. Next base: position 106,634,267 of record CM077647.1, on the reverse strand, counting down.
ACTCAGTCTTGGACGGGTTGAGCTTGAGTTTGTTACTACCCATCCAGATCCGTACGGCCTCCAAGCACCGGGACATAACCTCGACGGTATCATTGGGGTGGTCTGGGGTGGATATGTACAACTGAGTATAATCAGCGTACAGATGATATCCCACCCCAAAACCACGGATGATCTCACCCAGCGGCTTCATATATGTGTTGAACAGTAGGGGCGAGAGGACCGACCCCTATTGCATCAGTTTTTGGGATAATTCTTTATCTAAACAGAGAACCCAAATGACCACAGGTGGACAAAAAGAAGTGAGCAGGAGTGACTTCCAACTTCCTTCTAAGTTTCTTATTGAATTTCCTTGGGGGAAACTGGCAGGAAACATTAGAAATCTTCCTTCCTCTTTCCCTGACTGTCTCCCACCCTTCCTTTCTTACTTTCATTTATTTATTTACATATTTATTTATTCAATTCATTTTCCAGCCATCTTGTTTTGAAGTGACTCTGGATGGCATTAAAAGCATTAAAACCATAATGCAAATATTTCTAAAACAATAAAAATTGAGTTATTATCAAAGATAAAATTATAGTTAAAAATGAGAGTGGGAGGTGGGATTAAATCTTAATTCATCAACCAACTCCAATGTGATACTGCACCATTGGGGCCCCAAGCCATCTGACAGAGCCTGATAGTCAAGCCCTTATGGAATGTGAGAAAGATGGAACCAATCTCATCCAAGGGGTAAGATGTTCCAAAGGGCAAGAGCCACAACACAAAAGGCCCTTGTCCTGCGCTCTGACAGCTGAAATTCCTTGACTGACAGGATCTGTGGCACGTCTCCTCTGCTGGTGCAGATGGGGCGGGGCGGTCCCATTAGGGTAAGATGGTTCCTTAAGTAACTTGTATGCCATGCCATGCCATGCCATGCCATGCCATGCCATGCACTGATTTAATGATAATAACCTTAAATTGCACTCAGAAGCAAAACAGCAACCAGTCAGTTCACAGAGCATGAATCTTCCATACTTCCACATTCTGCACCAATTGAAGCTTCCAAATGATCCTCACCTTTCTTGCTTCTTGCTTCTTCCCTGTCTTCAACTCTTTATTTCATCTTCCTATCTTTCTCCCTCTCCCTTCCTTTTTTCCTTCCTCTCTCCTTCACTCCCTGAAATTCTTCATTATCTCTCCCCCTTCCCTACTCTCTGTTCTTCCCTCTCTGTCATTCTGTTATTATCTTTCCTCTCTAGAATTTCTTCAGGCTTCCCCATTTACTTTGCTTATGGGGAAACCAGCAGGAAGTTCAAGTTGAAGGGTAGCAGGCAAGTAAATGGTTACTCCCAGGAATGAAGCAGGGAGCAAGGGGGTAGATGAGAGTACATGAAAGATGCTGTGCAGGTTGGGAAGTGTGTGTTCATGCACAAGAGATCTTGTATTAGTTGGGGAGCGTCCACAAGAGAGCAACACTGGTCAGGAAGAGTGCATGGGATTGTAAAAGGATTCCCTGCAAAGGATTGTAAAAATGAGAGTTTTAGTTATATATAAATAGATTAAAATGTTTGCATCCTGTTTTATAATAACAGTATGAAGCACTCAGGAATCCTGCTATTCTACATGTATATTCCATCTTTTTAGTGTCATATGACAAATGTTCATTGTTAGAGGGTAGAATTTGCTACCAAGTTGTTGTCCTTTCGCCCCTTCTTCCTGTTCGTAAATATTTGAATGAAAAAGAAAATGAGTCCCAACATGGTGAGCTAATACCATATGGAATGCATGCTGCAGGAAATTCCTAATTCATTTCTCAGTCACAAACATACTGGATGGATATATGCCAGTTTTGTTTTTATGACCAATACAGAAATAATGCTACTGCTTAAGAATGATTTAAATGCTTGAGTCTGTTCTCGGCACTTGTTGTACTACATAGTTCTGAATGTGCTACTGAAAGTTTCAACTATCCCAGCATCTCTATAGTCACATGATTGCAATATGCTAGCTTGCATTTAAGATGGTTGCAGTATCCCACAGTCACAGGGTCACCATTTGCTTGCTAGTTTTCCACAGAGTCAACAGGGGATTTGGCAGGCAAGATAACAAGTCATTCCACTTAGTTGCTTGCACTTCCTCTGCCCAGCAGCTGTCAACCCTAGTCTAGCCCTGCATATTTCAAGGCTTCATGCACCCTCCCCCTACTCAGCAACCACTACCCCCAGCTTCACCACACGTGGCATTACCTGGCTTGCTTGCAAGTCATCTAACAACCAAAGGAATGCTTGGAGTGCTATTGCTAAGCAATGTGGTCACATGACATTGCACTTTATAGCTGCATCATCCAGCCCAATTACCATGAAATGAGGATAATTTGTACTTAAATCAGAGATGGACAATTCCTTATAGGCTAAGAACTATATTTCTTTAAATAAAGGCAGGGCAAGGAACTATTTTTGAGGGCCACTTTTGGGCAGTTTTAGGACTACATTTTTGAATCTTTTCCCTAAGGAATGAATTTTGTTTTGTGGAGGGTAGAGAATGGGTCCTAACAAGGAGAAGGGCGGGGTATAAATTTAATAAAATAAAAATAAATAAAATGTTATTCTTTCTGAGGAGACTATATTCCAACTGAGGCAATTTAAAATATTTCTAAAATAACTGAGTAATTCAATTGATATCATCCTACCCAGAAATTGAGATTAGTAGGTGGAATTCCATTAAATATAAGCTAAATAAATAAATAAATAAATAAATAAATAAATAAATAAATAAACAAACAAACAAACAAACAAACAAACAAATAAATAAATAAATAAATATTACAGACCTAACAAAATCCTATGCAGATTTATTGAGAGATAAACAAATAGATAGCAGGGGGCATAAGGGTTCAGCAATTGAACCCTTATGCCCCCTGCCATCTTCTGTAAAGATACAGAACTTGTCACTTTGAAAGCTGACAGCACAAGTTTGAGATCTGAGCACTGTACGATGTGGGAAGGTCGAATTACTTTCCCCAGTTCCTGCAAATATAGCAGTTCTAAAGCATGTAAATGTAAGCAGATAAATAGGTGCCATTTTGGTGGGAAGATAACAGTGTTCCATGTGCTTCAGCCTATATTTATTTTATTTTTTATTTTATTAAATTTATACCCCACCCTTCTCCTTGTTAGGACCCAGGGCGGCGCACAGGCATCTTAAAAACACAAAATACAATAAATATCAATTAAAATGTAATTAAATTCATTAACCCGTGCTAAAAACCCAATATTAAAAACCCTACCAAATTACAAATTTCCTTAAAAAGTCAGAAACGGGGGGCTATCCTAGGCCGGCTTGTTGGAATAAGTACGTCTTAAGACGTTGGCGGAAGAGGCGGAGGTCCAAGATTGTGCGAAGGTCGGGGGGTAGGTCGTTCCAGAGGGCCGGGCCCGCCACAGAGAAGGCCCTTCCTCTGGGTGTCGCCAACCGGCATTGCCCGGCCGACGGCACCCGAAGAAGACCCTCTCTGTGGGAGCGGATCGGGCGAAGGGATGTATGGGGCATGAGGCGGTCTCGTATATAGCTAGGCCCCGAGCCATGGAGCGATTTAAAGATGGTCATCAGTACCTTGAAGCGCACTCGAAAGGCCACAGGCAGCCAGTGCAGCTCGCGCAGGAGAGGTGTTACGTGGGTTTGCCTTGGGGCACCCATAATCACCCGCGTGGCCGCATTCTGTACTAACTGTAGCTTTCGAGTGCACCTCAAGGGAAGCCCCATGTAGAGAGTGTTACAGTAATCCAGCCGGGACGTCACAAGTGCTTGAGTGACTGTGCAAAGGGCTCCCCGGTCCAGTAAGGGGCGCAACTGGCGTATCAGGCGTACCTGATAGAACGCCCCCCAGGCCACGGCTGCCACATGGTCCTCCATGGACAGCCGGGAATCCAGGAGGATGCCCAAGTTGCGCGCCCTCTCCACGGGGGCCAGTTGTTCGCCCCCAATGGCCAGAGTTGGACTTATCTGGCTGAACCGGGGTGCCGGAAACCACAGCCACTCGGTCTTGGACTGGTTGAGCTTGAGTTTGTTACTACCCATCCAGATCCGTACGGCCTCCAGACACCGGGACAGCACCTCGATGGCATCGTTGGGGTGGTTTGGGGTGGATATGTACAACTGAGTGTCATCAGCGTACAGATGGTATTCCACCCCAAAACCACAGATGATCTCGCCCAGCGGCTTCATGTAGGTGTTGAACAGGAGTGGCGAGAGGACCGACCCCTGAGGAACCCCACATGTGAGGGGCCTCGGGGACGACCTCTGCCCTCCTGCCAACACCCATTGCGACCGACCAGAGAGGTAGGATGAGAACCACCGTAGAACGGTGCCTCTCAGCCCCAACCCCCCCAATCGGTGCAATAAGATACCATGGTCGATGGTATCGAAAGCCGCTGAGAGATCTAATAGGACAAGGATAGAGGAACAACTTCTATCCTGTACCCTCCAGAGATCATCCACCAACGCGACCAATGCCGTCTCAGTGCTGTGCCCGGGCCAGAAGCCGGACTGGCGCGGGTCTAGATAATCAACTTCCTCCAGGTGACGGGGAAATTGTTGAGCCACCACACTCTCGACAACCTTCACTAAAAAGTGAAGGTTGGAGACGGGACGATAGTTCTCTAACAGAGCCGGGTCCAGGGATGGCTTCTTGAGGAGGGGCCTCACCACCGCCTCTTTCAAGACGGTGGGCAAATACCCCTCACACCAGAGATGAATTCACAATGCCCTGGAGCCAGCCTCGTGTCACCTCCCAGGATGCCAGTACAAGCCAGTAGGGGCACGGGTCCAATAAACATGTAGTGGCTCTAAGGTTCCTCCACAACCTGTCCATATCCTCGGTAGTAACAAAGTCGAACTCCTCCCAAGGTGTAATCTCAAGACCAGCACCGGACGCCACGACCGGACCACTAGTGGAGGGCAACTCGTTCTGAATCTGAGTGATTTTGCAGGAATCACCCTGCAGGAAAACTCTAAATTCCTCTGCTCAACCCTGCAGAGGGGCTTCCCGCGGCCTCAGGTGAAGGAGGGAGCGGGTCACCCCAAACAGGGCGGCAGGGCGGTTTTCCGCGGATGCGATGAGGGTGGCATAATACTCCCGTTTGGCCACTCTTAGCGCCACTAAATAAGTCCTAATATGGTCTCTCACTAGTGTTCGGTCAGATTCGGATCGAGAAGATCTCCACCTACTCTCTAGGCGTCTCTTGCGGCGTTTCATCTCCCGAAGCTCCTCGGTGAACCAAGGAGCCTGGGTAACTCGACGCCGCATGAGAGGCCGCAAGGGCGCGACTCGGTCCAAGGCCCCCGTGGCTGCACTATACCATGTGGCCACTAGGTCCTCAGTCGAGCCGTGGGACAGGGACACAGGTACTGGCCCAAGCTCCCTCTGGAACCTTTCCGGGTCCATCAGGCGCCTGGGGCGGAACCAACTCGGTGTCTCCGGTTCTGCCTCCCCGCGGTGGGGTGTGACGGTTGGAAAGTCTATCCGAAGGAGAGAGTGATCTGTCCATGACAAGGGTAAGATGACTAAATCCCCTGTTCCAAGATCACTAATCCAGTGTCCAGAGACAAAAATCAGATCCAGCGCGTGTCCTCCCTCGTGAGTGGGGCCCTGAACTACTTGGGTCAGGTCCATGGCCATCATGGAAGCCATGAACTCCCGAGCCGCCTCGGATGTTTCGCCTGCCGATGGCAGGTTAAAGTCCCCCATGACCATAAGTCTGGGGGTCTCCACTGCCATCGCGGCGATCACCTCGAGTAGCTCGGGCAGGGCTGCTGTTACATAGCGGGGAGCCAGGTATACAACTAGCAAGTCCCACTGCTTCCCTAGGCCCCACTTCACGAAGAGGGACTCACAGCCGGTCGTCTGAGGCACAGTGGTCTCCTTCGGCTCCAGACTTTCCTTAACAATAACCGTCACCCCCCCACCCCTGCCTAGGGCCCTAGGTTGATGAAATGCACGGTAACCTGGTGGGCACATTTCCACGAGGGGTAGACCCCCCTCGGGGCCCAACCAGGTCTCCGTAATTCCCACCAGGTCCGGGTCCCCCTCTGATACAAGGTCATTTATGAGGGGAGCTTTTTTCACCACGGACCTGGCGTTGCAGAACATCAACCTAGGGCCCCGGCTCTGTAATCCCTGACCGCCTAGCCTATGAGTGGAGCACAGGGGGTTGGGGCACGCGATCGCTCGTAACCAGCGACCACGAGCCCCAGACCCACGATGGACATCCTGTCTCCCACCGCTCCTGCCCCTCCCTAAGACCAACCGAATGGGACGGCCCTCAACAGAGACGACCCCTGATCCCCCCTCCCTACTAGACTCCTCCTTTATCACACTTCCGCCAGCCGGCCCCATAACTTGACCCTCCTCTGACTGAGTAAACCCTCCCCCCATCCCAGAACCCCTTAAAAGCCTAATTAAAAATTTGCATAAAAACCCCCTTAGTTTGCGCCTCGCCCACCTCTCTGGATCTATCAATCCATCCTCGAGGTGGGCCCGTGTTAGACCAGGGGGCCAGGCCTGCGAGAGTGGAAGCTCCCGCAGGCGGAGAAGGTCTAACCTAGAGTATGACGGCATCCTTGGGCCTCACAGGCATTTAAAAGGAGGAACTAAGATGTTAAAACTAAGATGTTAAAAAAGGAGCAAGTCAGAATAACATAAAATGGTGACAATACAAGCTGAAATTATGATGGAATTATAATGCGGGGAGGTAGGAAGCTGTTTAAGACACACATGGAAAATGGGGAAAAAAAACTGTCCAGCCAAGGGAGGGGAAGATAATGGGGGGGGGGGGAAGTGGAAAAGATAGAGTCCAAAACCGCATGGAGGGAGAATGGACCCAAGCCCTCTATTGAGTCAATAACTCGGCGTCTGGCTCAAGTTCATTCCCCCCCCCCATAGTCTGGAATGGTCTTGTTTATCCAGTCTCTGCCTCCCTGGGTCCATACATCCACGGTTCGGCCTGTAGACTGTCACATGTCTTGATGTAAAAAACGCCCGGCTTGACCTCCATGTTCGTATCCAGCGTCCTGCACCCCGGCTACCCGGCCTACCTCCTCTCCAAACCAAGCCGGTATGCCGGGGCAGATCTCCAACGGCCCCGGCTGATCCCATTGCCGGGACCAATCTTGGGACGCTTCCCCCGGCACCGATCTTCCGCTGGGCTGGGCGGCCATACCACACTGCCACCACTATAGTCATACTGTCTACATGACTATGGAATTGTTGACTCCCTTGGCTAAGAAATGGAGATGAACACCATTCCTTAGACTTGGAAATGACCAGATAGGAGAAACCTTTTCCTTTAAACAAGTAGATAATCTGAAAAACACTTTTGTCTGCACATCCATTAAAATTAGCTTATGGAACTATTGTAGCTTCTTTTATAATGCAACTCCATATTTAAGTTCTTTGTGTAGTCCACCTGATCTTAGTAGAATCACTTATTGGAAAGCTAAAATTGTTTTACTTGAATGCGTTCATCTCCCATGTACTTTGTTATTCAGATTTATTGTTTTGATGTTCCTGTTCTCAAAGGGCTGAAAGAGGATGAATAAACAAATGTTAATGAAGAAGTGATCAATTGAAAGCCAATTCATAGGATCAGATTGTTCAACCAATCTTAGACAGGATAATATAGTTCTTTGTCTTAGGAGTAGCCAGAGAGAGATTGGATCATAGAGAGCTAACATGTAATCAGATAGGCTTCTGTATATGTAAGTTCTTGTCTGGTTGGGATTTGCATTAATTTCATCATCAATTGATTCTTATGGGCCCTAGGGTTTTTCTGTTTGTTTTTTGTTGTTGTATATGTTGTCTGATTTCGTAGGCAGATATTATAATTTGAGAATTTTTTAATGTTAATTTTAAAGTTTTATCAATTTTTAATGTAATTCTTATTGTTCTCATGTATTTTGTATTACTTATAGCTCTTTGAGGAACTTTACTTCTTCAGTATCTTACTGATTAAATTATTGGAAGTGATGCCAGTAGTGGCACTGGAGCACCTCAAGTATTAGAGGATATTGGTATCCAAACTGAGATTTCTTTAACTGCTACATACTTTTACAAAGTAAGGACTGACAATTATATGCCATAAGGATAATATTTAAAATCTTCATAAATCTGAAAAAAGAGTATTGCACTGGATAATGTTTATACTATCATATTCACATATTACATGCATATGGACAGTGCAGATGTCTGCTGTCAACAAGATAGAATATAGAATAATAGAGTTAGAAGGGACCTTGGAAGCCCAACCCCCTGCTCAAGCAGGAGACTCTACACCAGGGGTCTGCAAAGTCGGCTCTTTTAAGACTGTTGGACTTCAACTCCCAGAATTCCCCAGCCAGCTATGCTGGCTGGGGAACTCTGGGAGTTGAAGTCCACCAGTCTTAAAAGAGCCGACTTTGCAGACCCCTGCTCTACACCATTTCAGATAAATGATTGTTCAGTTTCTTTTTGAAAACCTCCAGTGATGGAGCACCCACAACTTCTAAAGGCAAGCTATTCCATTGGTTGATTGCTCTCACCATTAGAAATTTTCTCCTTCTCTCCTTGGCTAGTTTTCATCCATTGTTTGTCTTGCCTTTTGGTTTTGGGAAATAGTTTGACCCCCTTGTCTTTTTAGGAGCCCCCTCAAATATTGGAACCCTGGTATCATGTCTCCTTTTCATAAGACTAGACATACCCAATTCCTGTAATTGTATGTTTTAACCACCAGCCCCATAATCATTCTTGTTGCTCTTCTCTGCACTCTTTCCAGAGTATCAACATCTTTTTTATAGCGTGGTGACCAGAACTGAATGCAGTATTCCAAGTGTAATCTTACTAAGACTTTGTAAAGCGGTACTAGAACAGTACTAGAAGATACTTTGTAATATTTAATGTATATGCTATGAGCAATTTAGGCATAAAACAACTAATCTCATTTTGTGAGGCAGTTAGTCCTGACAAATATTGACTATCATACATCAGATGATGTCAGTGAGTGATTTTAGAAATATACTACAGTGGAAAATAATAATTGGAACTATGACAGTAACTGGAGGATTCTTGTGTGGTTCTGAAAGAGCCAGTGTGCTGTGTTTAAGCTCCCTCCAAGATGTATAAAGACACAGTTGTCTTGAGCCTCAACCAGCAGATTGAGATCTGAACCATTTTATATGTTAAACATTCTGTACCAAGTGAATTGCCAGAGATTTTAATTATCTCACACAACTATCTATGCTCTGACATTTCCTACCTATTATCATTGAGTTTAGAGACAACTTTTAGAGGTCAGATACTATATTTCCTGCGACAAAGTAAAGATTCATTAAACCAAAACTGTGGACAAAAACAGATCTATTCATATTAGCTTTAAAACTATAACCAATGAGGTTCTTTAGGTTTACATAAGTATTAAAAAAAACATTTTCTTGGCTACAGATTCATATCACTATGAAGGGTTAGTCTCTCAGGTCAGCTTTTTCTATCTATGAAAGAACAGAACTTTGTATTTTAGTATTTATTACTGAACTTGTTGAAGTATTACCAGAGTGCAAGAGGACAGAGGCAGGCACCATTTGCATCATCTACTGCTATATTTTCACACAAAACATAAAACAACTTCTTTTCTTCTCCTGGCCTATTTCACTTTCAAACAGCAAAAGAGGTATTCTGACAGCAATAAGGTGCTGTGATCAAAATTCAGATACTTGGCAACTGACTCATATTTATGATGGTTGCTGTGTGTTGGGGTCATGTGATCGCCTTATGTAAACTTCTGATGGAAAAAGTCAATGGGGAAGCCAGATTCACTTAAAAACTATATTACTAACTTAACAACTATAGTGATTCATTTACTAACTGTGGCAAAAAGATCATAAAAAAGGCAAAACTCATAGGTCTGACTTTGCAATAGAAATTTTGGGCTGAATTATGGTCATAAGTCAAGGACTACTTGTGTTACCAAATTTTAGTAGAATACTCCAATTGTTTACTTTCCCAGTTGTATAACCTAATTATTTTGTACCCTTTTGTTATTTTGTACCCTTTCCTCCTAGGAAAGCAGTCCCTTCGGGGAGAGGGGGCGGTCTAGAAATCTAATAAAATAAAATAATAAATAAAAAGTTGAGGATAAGCACTTTTTCCTGAACTCTAACTTCCAACTCAAAAGCCATCTAAAACAGAAATCTGTCAGCAAGTTGTAATATTTCCTTAAGATATGCGTGCACGTAGCATCTATGTACCTCTTGCACACTGCTAAATACTAAAGTTGTTTCAATGCAGAATTAAGAAAGGGCATAAAGTTACAGTAATTTTCTGTCAATCAAACTAGCAACTTGTTTTCTACAGTTTTTTTCCCTGGCAGGTAAGGTTTGATCTTATCTTCACATCTTTAGTTCTACATAGCTTCCTGCAGTGTATAGAATTTCCCATGGTGCCTTCTTGTCTGAGTAGTACCCAAAGACTTCTTTTCAGGAATTCTCCCAACTCAGCTTTACCAGCCCATAGGGATTTTACCAAAGTTAACAGCATAACTTCAACATCCAGTTGCTGTCCAAGTCCATTGTCATTTTTTTTAAAGCTATCAATTTCATTTTGAGGTTTCTCCTTGACCTTCTTTAGGGGGTTTCTATAGTGGTATTTAAAACTCGCCGTCTAATTCAGTGGACTTTAAATATTAATATCAATTTACCATTTCACCAACAGTTCACTCTTATAGAAGCCCAATAGAATTTAAACTATTATCTACTTTCAGCCTTCTCCAGTACAGAATTTCATGTCTTCATGGATACTATACATCAAAAGTTTCCAAACTTGGCAACTTTAAGACTTGTGGACTTCAACTCCCAGCATAGCTGGCTGGAGAATTCTGGGAGTTGAAGTCCACAAGTCTTAAAGTTGCCAAGTTTGGGATTCTCTGTTATACATGAAGAGCCAGTGAGATGCAAGTTGGTGGATAACAAGCTACATACTTGTGTTGATGTAAGACAATACATGTTGTAATGTCTACTCTGGCACGTAATAACATTTATATCCAGTGATGCCCTTTTAAGCATATGGCAGGCTTTTGCTGAGTCTGAAATATTATTTTCACAAGGAAAAGAAATGCAATAAAATGAAATAAATAAAATAGTTCTTGAGTGCGTGAGGTACATCTTGAAAAAACTTAAGCTCACATATCATAGCGTTATGGCTTTACACTACATCAGGCCCTCATGTACTGTATGTGATTTACCTGCTTACTATGACAAGAAATAGTCTAAATAATTAACAAAAATGAAGAATTATTCAAAAACATGGACTACACATTTATTAATAGGTACCATAACAGGGAATAGACTTTCCATGTATCAAGTCTACATACTGGAAATCAAATCACATGCATCTTGATCTAATCCTTTTTTTTTTTTTTGTAAACCAGTCTACAGAGAGAGGTAATAGAATCCCAGCAGACAATTTTTCCTGCTTGCTATGCAGAATTTTGCTTAATTGCAGATGGATGAAACAAAGGGCAATGTTAAACGTAAACTTAAATTCAAATTAACTAATCTTAAAAAGTACTACATTCATACCATCTCTCATTCATTTTGTTGATGGTTAGGACAGCAAGTGTGCTTTCTGATAAGGACTTCTGCCTTATAGTATTTTTGTAAGAAATATCCATCTGAGTTCAGTTCCAAGTGAGGCTGATTGGAAAGATGGTTTATTGATGGACAGGACCACATAGGTTTTAGGTCCTGGGCAGCTGAATGCATGGAGTTGAGAGAGAGCAGTATTTATACCCTCTCTTGAACCTTGCCCTTGAGCTTCCTGTTCCTGTGAACAAAATGTATTCTATTGGTTGTGAAACTCCCTGGGGGCTATGCAGGGGTCATAGCTAACTTTTTAGGTTGTCTGAATTAAGTTTGGTTGAACTTCGCTGGGTAATGTCCCCAGGTGATTTTGCAATGCAGTGAGCCCTGCTGCTAGATGGGTAAGAGCTAATCCTACTATACGCCCTGAGGGTCATGTCTTAATTCCATGACACTGGAGCTGAAGTTCTAATTGTCTTGTAGATAGGCTGGCCCAGTCTTAATGTGCACCAAATATCTGCAGGGGCAGGGAGCTGCTCTTTATCTTTAAAAACATGTTTCTCCTTTTCATATCCAGGAATTTTTTTGTAACATATGGCACATGTTAGCCAGAGATCACTGAAGAGGCTGGCTACCTCTGTGAAAGGAATGTTTTTGGGCAGTGTTATCTTACCCGTGGGATGCCTGAATGCCAGTAGGCAGTCGGGTGATGCTCCTTTCCTATTCCTACGCAGTTTATTCACTCACCAAGTTGTCGACCTCAGCAGAGCGTAGGCTCAGCATCTTACCACCTGAGCACCGAGGCCCCCTATCCAGGAAAATATTCTGCTTTTTAAAAATGGCTGCTATAAGGCGGCACATTATGCAACAGAACTAACCTCAGCCTAGACTATATATGTGTCATGTTGGACCTCTGCCAGACCACTATCTCTTTAAAATACAATTAAGGTTTCCAGAGACAAAGACACGGTTGTGCCTTGGGCTCACCTGAGTCCACACTGTGATCAATCTCTACATTGAAGACATTGGAAGAGGTAGAAACTAAAGGCTTAAAGTCCTTTACAGGTTTTCCACCTCTCACTGATATATGCATGTGGGTGATACTTGGGTAAAAATTAAAACACAGGAGGTGGAAGCCTTCACCATACACATCAACTCTATGGACAGATGGATTATGTTCACACAGGAAGATGGTAGGGGAAACAGGGTGGATTTCCTGCACTGTGCAATGCACATTAAGGAAGATAGAAGCCTTAACATTGAAGTTTTCAGAAACAACTCTCCCCCCTCCCCCAGATCAGTACTTACTTTTTGATTTTCATCACTCACTGCATTACAACATGGGAGTGATCAGAAACCTGCCCCACTGGGCTGAAAGTTTGCCTATCAGTATAGAGGGGCGAAAAAAGTACTAAAACATATCTGAAAAGCTCAAGAGGATTTTCAACCAACACAACATGCACATACACTTAAAGGCAGAAGCTTGTCCACCTAAGGATGAAACACCCAGACATAAACTGAGCAATGTGATATATGCAATACAATGTAGTGAGACATGCGCAAATCTTGGAGAAACAAAAACAACCATTTCGCAAATGTATCGTACAACATAGAAGAACAAATCCATCAGGACAAATTTCAGCAGTCCATCTGCATTTGAAAGACAACGGTTACTCTTTTGAAGACAGCAAAGTCCACATTTTGGATAGAAAAGATCATTGATTGAAAAAGGGATTAAAAAATCATCTATGTTAGATGTTGAATTGAATTGTAGAATTGAACAGCCCTCCCTCGAGAGGGAGAATAATATGACACCTTTGACCTTTGAGAAAAAACAGTGTTGATGCAGTATACTTAATCAATAAAAAACTTGTCAGAAGGTTGAGGGCATGCGAGATGTAATGTAAAAAATGTCAACAATTCTTTGGTTGTATGTTTTTTCATACTGAAGGAATTGCTATATTACGTAATCTGTGGAACTGTGATCAGAAGTTATAGTAATCAGGCACTATAAATAATACTTTACTTAATGACCAGCTAATGCTAAAAGTTATAAGGGAACTGAATAAGTGGGACTTATGACAAACCCTCAAAGTTCTGGCCATTGCAGTGTCCCCATGGTCGTATGATTGGGAGTCAAGTGCTTTGGCACCAGCGAACAATTACAACACTCGCAGCATCCCAGTCATGTGATTATTTGTGACTCACAGTCATTTGTGACCCTGATTTGCTAGATTCTGACAATCAAAGTCAATGAGGAAACAGGCAGAAAAGGCCACACATGAGGTTTTGCTTAATGAGACACAGGATTCAAATAACTGGTAACTTAAACTGCTAAAATCATCACTGTCACATAAGATTGTCCTTTATGACTGCATCGTTTAGCAATGGAGTCACTCATCCCAATTACTGTTGTTAAACAAGAACTATCTATAGTATGGGTTTTTTAGGGGAAAAAACCAGATGGTACATTTACGTAGGAGAGAGAAAATTATTCCCTACATACTGTATATTTTATTTAGCAAGCCAGAACTAGAAGACTGCTCTGGCTGTAATCTTCCCAATGCCACAATTCAGGAGTTTTGCTTTTTATTTTAAACTATGGATGGGATAATAGGATGTGAATTTACCTAAAAGAAAGTAAAAGAAACTCCATTACAATTAAATCTGCTTCAGGCGCCTGATCAGGCACCGCCCTGAGTCCATTTGGAGAAGGGCGGGGTATAAATAAAATAAAATAAATAAATAAATAAATAAATAAATAAATAAATAAATAAATAAATAAATAAATAAATAAATAAATAAATAAATAAATAAATCACCCTAAAACTGCTTGAATCATTTGAATACAAAATGCAATTGCCAATTCAGTATTGGCAATCCTCTTCTGTAGACAGATAGAAGGTTAGCACTCAAGACTTTGTGAATTTCAAACATTGGCATTCAAATGCATATTATCAAAGACTTTTAGTAAAGTGATTATTATATTATTATATTATATTATATATTATTATATTAGCTTTAAAAATCCAACTAGATTTATATTTCTGTAAAAAGGGAGGATGCGATTGGTTTCCTTTTGCAGGCTCTTTCAAGTTTCCTTCGGTGGCAAAGCAGTTTTAATGTACCCGTCGGACGTAATGCTCTCTTGATAAGTCGTTTCTGATGGGGGTGGGTGGGGGACACGACTTTCTGACCTAAATTTAATAAAGTTAAATCAAGGAGTCAAGCTCTCCACAGAAGCTATTGGCTCCTGCATTGCCACTTTGTGAGCGGAAGAAGTAGATTATTAGGAGACGCGAATAACACCGAGTTGGGGGCGGGGAGCCCAATTCAAATCAGCGCTGGTTGCTGTGGTCTGAATTACGCAGGATAGGAGGCTGTCGACCCGCACCAACGAAGTTGTGCTTCCAGGCGAGAGGAACAATCGAAGATTTATCTTCCCCTCTTTTGGCCTCGCCGTCTCGGAGTGGAGAATCTACTTGGCCGCGTGGGTAGATGCTTGTGTTTAGAGCAGAAGCCAGCGTGTAGGCTGGTAGGGGGACAGGACACTTAAGAAGAGAGGATAGGGGCAGCGGCCCCCAGAAGGTTCTAGGGCGCGAAAGCATTACGTTTTTTCTACCTTGAACGGACACAGCATTCGCAACAGCAACTTCAGGAAAAGTCTCGGCCATGATGACGTCCATTGGTAAGAGTTTCTTTCTTTTCATGAAAACATATAAAACTTAGGCAGCTTTTGCTGTTCTTGTATGGCACATCAGGATAGAGGAACTGTATCTGTGTTAATTTAAATTGGGCGGAGATAATCAAGAAACCTATGCATTGTAAGCAGTTTACTCTGGCAGTGCGGGGGTGGGTGGATGGGAAGTTGGGAACGTACTATTTCCTTGTGGGAGTTGAGAGAGTGGTGGGAAGGTAAATGCAGTAGGCTGTGCATGATGGCACGCCAGTGCAGCAGGAGGAAAAGTTCCTCCTTGGTTGATGTAGTAAGCGTTTCTGCCAAGGAAGTGTACCTCATATGATGATTTTGGAGAGACTGGCATGTCCGTCCTTGGAAAGAAAGAGGCCACTTGAAATAAATTTATTGTAAGACAGTTGATAAATACTTACACGTATAACAAACTCTAGAAATATATTTCTCAAATTTCAATGATGATTTTTTTTGGGAGAATGTTGGTTAATGTAATTTCTCCAGAGCAAGCATGATTATCTCTAGGGCAATTTTAAAAATATATGTTAAATTAATTGTTAAATAATTGATTTCAAGTTTGTAGAGGAAGAAAGAAAAAATTGCAAGGTCCTTAGATTTCTTGAAACAGAAAATATTCAAATAAGAAATTAAGTTATAATGTAGCAGAATAACTATAGGCTGCAATTCCATATTGAATAGCTAATTCCTTTTAAAACTAGAGTTTTAAGATATAGCATGCTGTTAAATTTTAGCAAAGATGCTGAGTGATATGAGTTCAAGAAAATGCAGTAAACTATTCAATTTACTTTGGATTTTTTCCTGAATGATCCATATTAGCCTATTTTCTACTTTCCAAATAACCTTTAGAAACAAAACATTTTGATAATATTTAGATTTACATTTCAGAAATCAAACCATTATTTTGCAGGGGGAAATGATAAGATATATGGATCAGTTAATGGTAAAATAAATTCATATTTAATTAACATTACTTTTGGAATTGCTAAATTTGTTTAATTTTGATTAAATTTTGCCCAGCTTTACATGATGTTTTATATCAGCCAAGTAATAAGAAAAATCCATTTTGACCCAAACTCGGACAGATATATCTCCCACCCTACTACTATTATCCATTTTTCTGAGTCAAACATATTATATACATATATTCTTGCCCTTTTGGAGAAGGATGCCTACCTTTCATTTGTAAACCAAAGCACAAGATTATTATATAGTAGGATGAGGACCAAGGCAAGGCACATGATCAAATCATGCTGGACAATAAGTTTACTGTTATAAAATATAGTGCAGTTTGGTAAATCTTTGGGTTTGTATATGGCTATAATTTTATTGTTTAAAGAAATCAATATCATAATACAGCTGCCTGACCACATAGATTATTTTATGATATTTGAAAGAGCCATTGACAGTTATGTCAAAATAGATTTTCTGTTCAATGGATGATCCTCATTTTATGTTCTGTCTATGATTCAGACTCTCAGTGCCTTCCTTTGAAATTAGAAAATCTAGCACAGCTTTTCTTATATTTTTGATATTCAAAATTATCTTGAACATTCAATAGCACCGTATCTCATGATTCTTAGCAGTTTTCAGCATGACAGAAATCTTTCAGCATGACAGAAATCTTTAAATCTTTAAAAAGATTAAAATAATATTTTTATCCTATGTCTTTTAATTGTTACTTTATTAAGAAAGGATTGCTGCTTGTCTCACTTTAAGCTCTGCTTGAGTACAAGGTAATTCTTTTTCCTTTCAAAAGTTCTCATGTCTTTTGTTGAAAGATTTCAGTTCTCATGAATAAAAACCTGAAATGTAAATGGTCCTGCTGATGTCCCATTATGGCTGAAGTGTGTTGGAACTGCATTCCACCGGCAACAGGGCCTCTCTGAAACTAGCATACATACATGCTGAGACTTGCATATATGATTGTTTATCCTCTATTTTCTATAGAGGAGCTTTCATGAAAGCAAAAGAAGAAGAAAAGAGTAAAGTAAATGAATATTTCATTTCAATCTGCTCAGATGAAATCTAGTGTTATTTATGCTTTAATAATGAACTTGATTTGAACATTTACCAATTAAACTGTATTAAACACCTTTGCAACATAACTTTATCCAAATATTTATGGTACTTTTGATATAGACAAGTGCAGCTCTTTATATTAGTTATTACAGGATGGCATCTGCTTTGAAGTATCAGCTATTCAGCTGTCCATTTATACAAATGGGGGTATTTGGAATTGGAAGTAGCTACTCCCAATAAATGTTTCTTTTTGATTTTGAAAAAGTTTTATTGGGTTTTAACAATTTTTTAAGGGTAGGGTAAGGGTTTACAAAAACATTTTGAGAGCCTTTGCGTCAGAGTCCTTGGCCCATCCCGGGCTACATAATAAAACAGTAATACAGAAATATGTCAAAAGCAAATACTACAAGATAAAGACAAGTGAATACAAATCACATTTCCAATTCTGAGATGGTAGACATGTACAAACATCCTGGTATATAGAAAATAAAAAAAAGAAAGTTAATAAAAAAAGAAAAACAAGCAGAAAATCACTTTTTGGATCTAAGTCTTTTGGCAATTGTATCTTCTTTCCCTCCCGCCTGGCCCCCAGTGGGCGGGGCCGTGGCCCCCTCCGCCCCCCCTGGATCTTCCCCCAGGACTGAGGAATGTTTTTTGAGAAAGGCTTCAGCCTCAGCAACTGTTTTAATCTTCACTCTTCCTCCTTCCCAGAACACCAGCATCCCTTCGGGCATCGCCCACTTGAACCAGACCCCGTCGTCAAACAATTTTTTAGATAAGAAGGAAAATTTCCTTCTCATTTCTCTGATTTTTTTGGGAACCTGCTTCAAGATAACGACAGCCTTTTGTTGGTAAATCAACGGACCCTCTCTCTGCGCCCTCAAAATCCCCTTTCTGGTTGACCTTCTAACAAATTTAATGTGTATCTCTCTAGGTACTTCATTTATCCTGGCATATGCTGAATTTATTCTGTAGACTAGGTCAATGTCCTCCCTGATCTCATCCTTAGGTTTATGCAAATAGTCTGCTAAAATTGTACTCATGAGATCAGGAAGATATTCACCAGGTTCTTCAGAAACATTCTGAAATCTTAAAAAATATGACATCCTTTCATAATCCATCCTAGTCATATGCCCAGTTAATTCCCCCACTTCATTGTTAACATTTTTAAGCTCCCCCTTTGCCTCAGTCAGCCCCCCTTCCAGATCTTCAGTCTTCTGTGTATTCTCCTGCACTTGCTTCCGAGTTTCCAGAAGTTCCTTCTTGAAGTTATTGTTATCTTCTCTCTGGGATTTAATTTCCTGGACCAAGGTCTGTATAACCTGGGATTTAATTTCCTGGACCAAGGTCTGTCCCTTGTCAGACCTTGGTCTGACCTGGGATTTAATTTCCTGGACCAAGGTCTGTCCCTTGTCATGGACAGACCACTCACTTCTCCGGCTCGACTTTCCGACCGCTGCTCCCCTCCGCGGGGAGGCGGAACCTGAGTCACCAATCTGGTTCCGCCCCAGGCGCCTGATGGACCCGGATGGGTTCCAAACGGCGCTTGGGCCAGTTCCTGTACCCCTGACCCGCGCCCCGATGGAGGACCTCGTGGCCGCATGGAATATTGCGACCACGGGAGCCTTGGATCGGGTCGCGCCCTTGCGGCCTCTCTTGCGGCGGCGAAACACCCTGGTTCCTTGGTTCACCGAGGAGCTGCGGGTGATGAAACGCCGCAAGAGATGCCTAGAGGGAAGATGGAGGTCTACCCGTTCTGAATCTGACCGGACACAGGTAAGAGCCCATTTACGGACTTACATTGTGGCGCTGAGAGCAGCCAAACGCCATCATTGTGCTACTCTCATAGCATCCGCAGAAAACCGCCCTGCCGCCCTGTTTAGGGTGACCCGCTCCCTCCTTCAACAGAGGGTGCGGGAAGCCCCGTTACAGGGTAGAGCAGAGGAATTTGTGATTTTTCTGCAGGAGAAAATCGCTCAGATACAGAACGAGCTAGCCCCCATTCATGGCCCAGGGGGATGCCACGAGACAGATCTTGTTTGGGAGGAGTTTGACTCCGTTACTTCCGAGGATATGGACAGGTTACGTGGGCGACTGCGAGCCACCACATGTTTATTGGACCCGTGTCCCTCCTGGCTTGTACTGGCATCCTGGGAGGTGACACGAGGCTGGCTCCAAGAGGTTGTCAACGCTTCCTTAAGTGAGGGTTCCTTGCCTGCTTCCCTAAAAGAAGCGATGGTGAGGCCCCTCCTTAAGAAGCCCTCTTTGGATCCAGCTGTTTTGAACAACTACCGTCCAGTCTCCAACCTTCCCTTTTTGGCGAAGGTTGTTGAGAGTGTGGTGGCACAACAGTTTCCCCGTCACCTGGAGGAAGTTGATTATCTAGATCCGCGCCAGTCCGGCTTTCGGCCCGGGCATAGCACCGAGACGGCATTGGTCGCGTTGGTTGATGATCTCTGGAGGGCCAGAGATGGGGGATGTTCCTCCATCCTGGTCCTATTAGACCTCTCGGCGGCTTTCGATACCATCGACCATGGTATCCTATTGCATCGGCTGGGGGGGTTGGGGGTGGGAGGCACCGTTCTACGGTGGTTCTCCTCCTACCTCTCTGGCCGATCGCAATTTGTGTTGGCAGGAGGGCAGAGGTCGACCGCGAGACCCCTCGTATGTGGGGTGCCTCAGGGGTCGGTCCTCTCGCCCCTCCTGTTCAACACATACATGAAGCCGCTGGGTGAGATCATCCGTGGTTTTGGGGTAGAGTACCACCTGTACGCTGATGACACCCAGCTGTACATATCTACCCCAAACCACCCCAACGATGCCGTAGCGGTGATGTGCCAGTGCCTGGAAGCCGTGCGGATCTGGATGGGAAGTAACGGACTCAGGCTCAACCCGACCAAGACCGAGTGGCTGTGGTTTCCGGCCGCCCGATTCAACCAGCTCATTCCATCGCTGGCCATAGGGGGCGAACATCTTGCCCCTGTGGATGGGGCGCGCAATTTGGGTGTCCTCCTGGATGCCCGGCTGTCCATGGAAGATCAAGTGACGGCCGTGGCCAGGAGGGCGTTTTACCAGGTTCGCCTGGTTCGCCAATTGCGCCCCCTATTGGATCGGGACGCCCTTCGCACAGTCACTCATGCGCTCGTGACATCCCGACTGGACTATTGCAACTCTCTCTACATGGGGCTTCCCTTGAGGTGCACCCGGAGACTTCAGCTGGTCCAGAATGCAGCCGCGCGAGCAATTATGGGGACCGCAAGGTCCACCCATGTAACACCGCTCTTGCACGAGCTGCACTGGCTACCTGTCGTCTTCCGGGTGCGCTTCAAGGTGTTAATTATCATCTTTAAAGCGCTCCATGGCTCGGGACCTAGCTATCTGCGGGATCGGATCCTGCCTCATACATCCTCACGGCCAATTCGCTCCCACAGAGAGGGACTTCTCCGGGTGCCGTCCACTAGACAGTGTCAGCGGGCGACACCCAGGGGAAGGGCTCTCTCTGTGGCGGGCCCGGCCCTCTGGAACGACCTTCCCCCCGATATTAGGACGACCACGGACCTCCGCTCCTTCCGTCTTAAATTAAAAACTTACTTTTTCCGTCTGGCCGGCCTGGGATAGTCCCCCTGTCTAGGGTTTTTATTGGGTAAATTTTAGTTTAGTTAGTTAAATGGGATTTTAGCACAGGCTGTGTTTAATTTGCTTTTAATTGTTTGTATATTTATTGATGTTTGTATGTTTTTTACTGTTTTTATTCTACCTGTGCACCGCCCCGAGTCCCCATGGGGAGAGGGTGCGGTTTATAAGTATTAAATGATTGATTGATTGATTGATAACCAATTCCAGAGAAGATAATCTTTGTTCCAGGCCTGGGCCCTGAATTTTTGGGTGGGGCAGCTGAGACAAGTCAGGAGATGAAAGTTTCAAATCAGGGCTGTAAAAAGTTCAGTAGCCAGAGAAGAAATACTTTTCTATATCAGTGGTTGTAGTAAAAAAAAAGGCAATCCAGACAGGGAATCAATTAATCCCAAAAAAAAAGGGAAATTCTTCATTAAACGCAGGAGAGAATCCAAATCACAAAGAGGTGCTGGTGGTTTTCCATAAGTAAAATAGTCATTCAGGAGCAGAAAGTAGCCATCTTCCACCGCCCAAGCCAGGAGCCAGCCGGAGAGAGTAACAAATAAAAAAAAAAAATTGTAACACGCCAATCGAGCTTAGAAACATTGTTGCAAGCCGCAAATCACCTTCACTCCAATCGAGCTTAAAAACATTGTTGCAAGCCGCAAATCACTTTCACTCGCTTTCACTAAGCTCCAGGCAATTCACATAAGAAAAAGTCCGTTCCTCGCAATGAGGAACCATTTAAAAGCGCCGCTTTAAATCCGAGGGGGGGTTTAACGAAAAAAACACCCCCCTCCCAGTTTTTGAGTCCAGCGCTGCCATCAGAGAAAAAAAAAAGCCAACAAAATACACTCACTCTTCCCCTTGCAGCCGAGCCTCGGGAGAGCCTTCCGATCCGGACGTCTGGCTCACAATAAATGTTTCTTTACATAATAATAATAATAATAATAATAATAATAATAATAATAATAATAATAATAATAATAATAATAATAATAATAATAATAATAATAAAGCTGAATTTATTAACCGCTCCCTCTCCCCACAGGGACTCGGGGCGGTGCACAGGGAGAATAAAAACCATAAATATACAAAAATACATACAATTTAAAACAGATTAAACAAACTCCTGTGCTAAAATCCCATTAACTAAAAATCCCCACTCAATATAAATAAACAATTAAAAAAAAACCATAGTTGCCTCAGCATTAAGAAATGACTCTGAATAGATGAATTCCAATAAAAGATCTACCCTAAAGGAAGAAAATTGATTAAACTATATATTTTAGTAAGTATATTTCTTGAAATGTTGATTATAATTTATTAATGTTTATACAAAAATTAAAATAAGATTTTGTTGTGAAAAAGTCTGGGAATGGACATTGTATCTGGGAATTAGTTGGATGTGATAATTTATTTTATTTTATTTTTATTTTATTAAATTTATACCCCGCCCTTCTCCTTGTTAGGACCCAGGGCGGCGCACAGGCATTATATAAAACCATAAATACAATATACATCAATTAAAAATATATTAAATTAATTCACCCGTGCTAAAACCCGTTATAATATGCTTCAGGGTTTCTTTCCTGAAAATTAAAATAGAACAAAGATGAATGAGTTCATCAGAAGAAAATGAATTGATACAATTTAGTCTTATAACTTTATTATAAACCTTTTTATCAATTGCTATTGCGGTGCATCAAAATTTCCATGGCACCTGTCTTTGTACTGGTGAATTCATGCTTCATCTGACTTTTTTTCATTTGTTATGGGATTGGCCATAACATCTATCTAACCTCACTTGCAATCAGAAATTTATATGTACCTGCCCGTCTCCACAAGCTGTCTGACATCCTACTTAAAACTTTAAATGGGGGATGTCTAGTTTAGATACTAGTTATACCTTCAAGACACTTCCGTTATCTATTAAACGTTAGTACCATTCCTATCTGTTCTTACTAAAATTGTTAGCATAATGGTCCAACATAATGTCAAGTTTGTTGCTAGAGTATAGGCATAATACACCTGGTTGTGAATAAATATTATACGTTCTTTTGTTTTGTTCCTGTCTTCAGATGAGCAAAGAAGTAAACCAGGAAGTTGCTGTTATATATGGACTGGACTGTTTAAGTCTATATGGTCACCAAATTAGTTTCTTCTATATATTTTTTCCTGACAACGGATGAATTAATATTTGAAGGTTTTTTGGAACCCTTAATCTTTGTTATGTCATTGTTGTAATGGAAAGTTCCTAATTTCTATTTACTCATACTAAGGGAGGAACAGAACAATTGGAGCTTAATTTGTTTCCATCCTGGCTTTTTTTTACAGTATATTTCACTTCCTGTCACCGACATACATAAAAATGATTTTCAACAAGATGCTATCCATTTCATTATTATATTTATTTTTAAATCTATTCATATAGATCATTTTTATTGTTATGAACAGTTTACTTCTTTTAAATTGAATTCTGACATAAGCTCACTTTCCCTCCTTTTATTTAATCTGACTGATGGTACTGATGCTAAAAGCATGTTGTTAATCAGGCCTTTTCTTCCCCATGATTGATAGGCATGTACTTTTTGGGGTGGGGAGAGAATCAGATACTGGACCAGTACATGCATTCAGCTTACAGCCAGTCACAATTTGATCTAGAGTTTGACATGAGACTTTACAGTCACTCTGAGGGGAGGATACTATGCCTCATTTACACAGAGAGTCCTGTAAGATGCCATGTGAGGTGCGAATCCTATTCAGGATTTTCCATTCCTGATATGGTAGTTCAGAGCCTGGCATCTTTTTTGTGGTGGTGTTTAGTCATTCAGCAACCCATTTGGCCTCCCATTGGGAATCAGTGTTAAAGTTGGTGGGTGAACTTTCCTGGATTTGAGTCTAATGGCTAATAATGAAGAGGTTTGGCTGCACTACTAGGGGTGAGTTGTTTTCTCTAAATAGTGTATTTTGCCTTTATAAAGCTGGCAGTGCTATCTGAGTCAGAATAGGAAGCCAACTAGTTGGATAATACATCTGCTTATAATCCTCATGATGTCATTGAATCTGACATCTAATTTACTAGTATGGCAGCTGTTAAGCCATACAGGGCACAGTATTCTGCTGTGGAATAGATCAACCTTAGTGCTAATAATCTGAGGATGGCAGCTGAAGCTCCCCATTTAGTTTTATATAATTTCTGGAATATGTTGTTCCTAATATTGATTTTTGCCGCTGTAATCTCTAGTGTTGCAGAGAGTCTTGTCCAATGTTACTCCAAGGTACTTTGGATGGGGATTATAGGGGAGTAAGTTGTTGTTTCAGTAGATCTTCGGGGCTTTATATGCCAGTTTGTGGAATTACATAGTTACTGAAACTTGTCTGAAAGTTGAATCATTGCAACTGGACTATTTGTTGTTGTTGTTGTTGTTGTTGTTATTTTGGGAAATGTTTCAGTGCCCAGCCATGCAGTTTCATCAAGCAAAGCAAGACAGAGAGTTGTTGGAATGTACCAACACATGCCACACCAATGTCAGGGGTTTCTTCTTCAAAGTGCTTTGCAATCTGTCAATGAAGACTCATAGTCATCCAGGTGGAGTTGTCTGAAATTGTCTGAAGGTTAAATAATTGCAACTGGATTATTTTTTTTGTAATTGTTAGCTTGAGAGACATTTCATATAGTTACTTTTTTGTCTTCAGTCAGTGAAGAGTTTTTCCAAGATTTTAAGATGTTTAGAAAGATGGTTGTCAGCCACCTCCATGTGTTTTCTTGTACTGCGATGGCTAAATCATCAAATTAGTGTCACTGGTGTATCTGCTATGTATAGGTTGAATAGTGTAGGTGCCATTACAGACCCTTGTGAAATGCTGTTGTTTAATCTTCTTAACTTATTTATGTTGTCTCACATTATTATCTGAAAGAATCTATCACTCTATCAACATCCAGCTTAAGTATCCAAATAAAAGTTCAGGATCATGTCTTTTCTGAAAATGCCAATGTTTCACTCTTGACACACTCAACCTGTTATTAATTAATCAATAGAGATGTTTGCATGGATAATTTAACAATCCCTCCAAACTGTGCTGCATGCCATAGTTAGGCCTATGAACACGGTTGTGGTTTTGAGGCTTCCTTAGAATCTACACTATAGCCTTTTAGGCTTAGCACCTGGGCTACACAGCTCTGGTCTTGTCAGAAGCAGCCTTGTTCCATCAAATCAAATCAAATTCAAATCAAATTCGGATTTATTGACCGCACCCTCTCCCCACAGGGACCCGGGGCGGTGCACAGGAGAAACTAAAAACAATATACAATAAATACAAAATACATACTTTAAAACATAATTAAACAATGTTACCCGTGCTAAAAATGATTAAGAACCCATTAAGATGCATTTGGAATCAATAGACAGAGAGAATTATTCAAGGCCGGCCAGTCGAAAGAAATAGGTCTTCAATTTCCTATGGAAGGAGCGGAGGTCAGTGGTCGTTCTGATGTCAGGGGGAAGGTCGTTCCAGAGGGCCGGGCCCGCCACAGAGAGAGCCCTTCCCCTGGGCGTCGCCCGCTGACAAAGTCTAGTGGACGGCACCCGGAGAAGTCCCTCTCTGTGGGAGCGAATCGGTCGTGAGGATGTATGGGGCAGGATCCGATCTCGCAGATAGCTAGGTCCCGAGCCATGGAGCGCTTTGAAGATGATAATTAGCACCTTGAAGCGCACCCGGAAGACGACAGGTAGCCAGTGCAGCTCGCGCAAGAGCGGTGTAACGTGGGCAAACCTGGTGGTCCCCATAATTGCTCGCGCGGCTGCATTCTGAACTAACTGAAGCCTCCGGGTGCACCTCAAGGGGAGCCCCATGTAGAGAGAGTTACAGTAGTCCAGTCGGGATGTCACGAGGGCATGAGTGACTGTGCGAAGGGCGTCCCGATCCAATAGGGGGCGCAATTGGCGAACCAGGCGAACCTGGTAAAACGCCCTCCTGGCCACGGCTGTCACTTGCTCTTCCATAGACAGCCGGGTATCCAGGAGGACACCCAAATTGCGCGCCCCATCCACAGGGGCAAGATGTTCGCCCCCTATGGCCAGCGTTGGAGAAAGCTGGTTGAATCGGGCAGCCGGAAACCACAGCCACTCGGTCTTGGTCGGGTTGAGCCTAAGTCCGTTACTTCCCATCCAGATCCGCACGGCTTCCAGGCACTGGCACATCACCGCTACGGCATCGTTGGGGTGGTTTGGGGTAGATATGTACAGCTGGGTGTCATCAGCGTACAGGTGGTACTCTACCCCAAAACCACGGATGATCTCACCCAGCGGCTTCATGTATGCATTAAACAGGAGAGGCGAGAGGACCGACCCCTGAGGCACCCCACATGTGAGGGGTCTCGGGGTCGACCTCTGCTCTCCTGCCCGCACAAATTGCGATCGGCCAGAGAGGTAGGAGGAGAACCACCCACCCCCAACCCCCCCAGCCGATGCAATAGGATACCATGGTCGATGGTATCGAAAGCCGCCGAGAGGTCTAATAGGACCAGGATGGAGGAACATCCCCCATCTCTGGCCCTCCAGAGATCATCTACCAACGCGACCAATGCCGTCTCGGTGCTATGCCCGGGCCGAAAGCCAGACTGGCGCGGATCTAGATAGTCAACTTCCTCCAGGTTACGGGGAAACTGTTGTGCCACCACACTCTCGACAACCTTCGCCAAAAAGGGAAGGTTGGAGACTGGACGGTAGTTGTTTAAAAGAGCTGGGTCCAAAGAGGGCTTCTTGAGGAGGGGCCTCACCATCGCCTCTTTTAGGGAGGCAGGCAAGGAACCCTCACTCAAGGATGCGTTGACAACCTCTTGGAGCCAGCCTCGTGTCACCTCCCAGGATGCCAGTACAAGCCAGGAGGGGCACGGGTCCAATAAACATGTGGTGGCTCGCAGTCGCCCACGTAGCCTGTCCATATCCTCGGAAGTAACGGGGTCAAACTCCTCCCAAACAAGATCTCTCTCGTGGCATCCCACTGGGCCATGAATGGGGGCTAGCTCACTCTGTATCTGGGCGGTTTTCTCCTGCAGAAAAGTCACAAATTCCTCTGCTCTACCCTGTAGCGGGGCTTCCCGCTCCCTCTGTTGAAGGAGGGCACGGGTCACCCTAAACAGGGCGGCAGGGCGGTTTTCTGCGGATGCTATGAGAGTGGCACAATGATGACGTTTGGCCACCCTCAGCGCCACAATGTAAGTCCGTAAATGGGCTCTTACCTGTGTCCGGTCAGACTCAGAGCGGCTAGACCTCCATCTACTCTCTAGGCATCTCTTGCGGCGTTTCATCACCCGCAGCTCCTCAGTAAACCAAGGAGCCAGGGTGGTTCGCCGCCGCAAGAGAGGCCGCAAGGGCGCGACCTGATCTAAGGCTCCCACGGCCGCACTATTCCATGCGGCCGTGAGGTCCTCCATCGGGGCGCGGGTCAGGGATACAGGAAATGGCCCAAGCGCTGTCTGGAACCCATCAGGGTCCATCAAGCGCCTGGGGCGGTACCAGATTGGTAACTCTGGTTCCGCCTCCCCGCGGAGGGGAGCAGCGGTCGGAAAGTCGAGCCGGAGAAGTGAGTGGTCTGACCATGACAAGGGTGTGATGACTATGTCCCCTGTACCCAGATCACTCTTCCATTGGCCCGAGACAAAGATGAGATCCGGCGTATGTCCACCCTCGTGGGTGGGGCCCTGAATTACTTGGGTCAGGTCCATGGCCGTCATGGAAGCCATGAACTCCCGAGCTACCACGGATGATTCGCCCAACGATGGCAGGTTAAAGTCCCCCATGACTATAAGTCTGGGGGTCTCAACTGCCACCATAGCGATCACCTCCAGGAGCTTGGGCAGGGCTGCTGCTACATAGCGGGGAGCCAGGTATACAACCAGCAAGCCCAACTGCCTCCCTAGGCCCCATTTCACGCAGAGGGACTCACAGCCGGTAGTCTGAGGCACAATGGTCTCTCTCGGCTCAAGGCCTTCCTTAATAATGACCGCTACCCCACCACCCCTGCCTAGGGCCCGCGGCTGATGAAATGCACGGTAGCCTGTTGGGCACATTTCAACGAGGGGAAGTCCTCCCTCGTGGCCCAACCAGGTTTCCGCAATTCCTACCAGGTCCGGCTCCCCCTCTGACACAAGGTCACTAATGAGGGGGGCTTTGTTGACAACGGACCTGGCGTTGCAAAACATCAGCCGCAGACCCTGGCTCTGTATTCCCTGGCCACCTAGCCTGCGGGGGTTGTGGCACCCGACCGTTTGCAACCAACGGCTACGTGCCACCAACCGGGAGGATGAAAATTGTCTCCCCTCGGTCCTGCCCCTCCCCACGACCCTCTGAATTGGTATGCCCTCCTGTGGAACGACTCGAGTATCCCCCTTCCTTTCGCCTTCCGCTTCCCGCCGTCGACTGCTATCCTGGTCCTTACTATTGATCACTGTTTCAATCTCCATCTGTCTATATCTACCCCCCTCCCTTGAACCCCCTAAAAAAGATAATTTAAATAAATTAAAAACTAAAAATCCCCTAAGGCCGCGCTTCACCCATCTCTTCGGATTCACAATACCATCATCAAGATGGGCCCTAGATAAATCAGGGGGCCATACCTGCGAGAGCGGGGACTCTCGCAGCGATAGCAGGCTTGCTCTGGAATACATTATTAAATAGATAGTTAAAATCCAATAATTATACAGATAAAATTCGGGTGGGTTTTGGGATAAATACAGATGTTAAAAATACAGATGTTAAAAAGTCGTTGGCAGTTAATTCAAACAATTCACTCAAGTCAATTCATTTGGTTGGTAAAATGAAGTAAGGTGAAATAAAGTGCAAGATGGGTAAACCAGGATAAATCAGTTGGTAAATAGATTCAATTACATTAGGTTAAATTAGTTCGCAATGATGACCCTTGGGGCGTCCATAGTTGGTTACTGTCACATGTTCTTTAGGACAGTCCGTCAGTTCTTCCGGGCCTATCAAGGCCTTGGTGGCGTAATTCTCCCAAACTTGGGAGAGTGACCATGGGGGAAATGAAATTGCGACTGGTCAGCGGCCGTCCACATCCACCTCGGCGCTCCCACCGCCGCCATCCCCGCGTCACCGCCTTCACCAGTAGCCTCTCGGCGCTCCCACCGCCGTCAGCCTGGCCTCCAGCAGCCGCCTCTCCACTCTCAACCACCACATGGCTCTCTCACAGCCACCACCTTCCACCTTTCTCCAACCAGCTCCTCTGTCGCCGCTTTCGTCTCTCGCCTCCCGGCGCTCCCACCGCCGTCGGCTCGGCTTCCAGCGGCAACCTCTCCCCTCCACACTCTCTCTCTCCACTTTCCTTTCGCTCCATCAAACCAGCATCTCCGCCTCCTCCGCCATCTTTCCTCCACGCCTCTCTCACCATTCCCGCTGGCCACCGGTGCTCTCACCACCGCTTCACCCCACGGCTCGCCACCAATTTCCAGCTTTCCGGAGCTCTTCGGTGCAGCCGGCCTCTCTCCGCCCTGTTAAAACGTCCGGGCGGCGGCCTCTGCACTGGCCTCCGTTGCGGCAGTTCCTGCCCCAGCGCTCTCACCGTCTGGGCGTTCCGGTCGCCGGCGCTCCGTCCGCTCTCCCCCCGATATTGCGAACCTCACCCTAAGGTGTCCGGGTGGGTCCCTCATCCTCCCATGCCCTCCAGGATCACAAACGAGGGCAGGGGGCACTTAAAAATGCCAACGGTCTCCGCAGCCCACACGGAGCTCCAGAGCTACCCCGCCATCTTCGCGCAAGCGCAGACCAAATCTCTCCATGGGCAGATGTTCATCTATTATGGTACCTATCCTGTTTATAATTAACTTCTCCAGAAGTTTGTAGCAGGAGCTCAAAAGGATGATTGGGCAGTAGCTTTCAACTCTGGCTTGTGGTTTTAGGAGTTATATTATTTTAGCTTTTTCGAATTCTGGTGGGAGGCAGCCTTTGGAAACTATGAGAGTAATTTATTTTGGCTTTCCTTTTGTAATATAAATAATGATACGGTATAATATATCATGTGTTGTTTTTCATCTGAGGTTGTATTTACCTACTTTTAAGAACTTCTAAGGACAGATTATTTTTACTATGTCCTGATACATAGAATTCAAGGAGGGTGTACTTTCTTTTTCACATAACTGTAAATTGGTAGGAAAGAAGGAATTTAGTAACTCCCAACACCTGGAGGAGTGCTTACAATTCTTTATACCTCTAATTTCAGTTGGGAGAGGGATGGAAGTGTCATAGTATGTATGTGTGTATTTTACATAGCCGCTCATCATCACCCAAAAATGATTCTAGGTGGTGCACAACAAACTGATAAAGCTGCATACAAAAACAACAAATATAAAAAAATATAAAATTGCTTTAATGATAAATATTATAGGAACAGATAGGTTTAATCCATAATTTATCTCTGAACAAGCTGAACAGTTTAGGGAAACATGTTGTGTTGGCTGGTGTTTGCTATCATTTTCACTAGATTTGAGGTCTGTTCCTCCAGTATGCCAAGGGATTTCCCCTCCAGAGAAATTGCTTTTTACATTGTGTCCATATGGTTGCCAGTTTTCAAGCTTCATTCAGAGCAACTTGACTTTATTGGAAGAAATATCCTTCTGGGTTCAGCTCCAAGTGGGGAAAAAGACACTGGAGACATGGAGGCTGCTTGGAAAGATGGTTTAATGGTGGACAGGACCACATGGCTGGAGTCCTGAACAGAAAAGATGATCACATGCTTCAATGTTGGGTGAAGAAGAAGGGGCTTGCTGGACTTTTTATAATCTGTTCAGCCCCACCTCTCTGTTTCCTGTTCCTGTGTAAGAAATGTATTTGATTGGTTGTCGGATTCCCATGGGGCCATGCAGGGGACAACTCTCTAGGCTGTGTTTTGAATCCCAAGTTTGAGTTTCCAGATGCCATGTGGTGAGTTTCTGTCTAAGGCTGATACTATCTTTATTAGAGAGAGAAATAGAAAGAGGTGGAGAGAAATACAGTAGATAGGTTGGGAGTGTGTGTGTGTGTGTGTGTGTGTAGGTAGGTAGATAGAAAGAGAGAGAGAGAAATAGAAAGAGCCAAAAATACAGTAGATAGGTAGGGAGAGAGTAGGTAGGTAGGTAGGTAGATGTTTCCAGGTGTATTTATCCATGTCCGAGAGAAGGAAATTGCTGACAAACCTTAAGACTTTGTTTCTGGTGGCACAGCACTTGATCAATGTAATTCTCATCAGTTAAAGAGCTTTCCAAAAGGAAAAAAAAGTTTTTGCACTCTGCAAGCCTCTGAAAAATGACCCATTTTTTGCAAAAACTGGCCTATTTTTTGTCAAAAAACCCGCATGCATAGCTTTATGGAGGCTTGTAGAGTGCTGCTGGGGGGGGGGGAATGGCATTTTTTTTGCTCATTTCTTTGCCCAACCCCCAGGAGCTCTCTGAAAGCCTCCATAAGGCTATGCACGGCCATTTTGGTGAAGGGGTGGGGCTTCAGGAGGCAAAAAATGCTGTATTCGATGTATAAGACACACCCAGATTTTCAGCCTCTTTTTTGAGGAAAAAAGGTGTGTCTTATACTCTGAAAAATACGGTAATTTTTTTTTCTGATGGAAAGGCATTGAGAGAGGCAGCAGAAGGATTCCTTTAGTGGCTCCCAGAGAGCTTTCAACCATGAAGGTCTAACAGCCAGGGCAAAAATTCTGGAAAGAAATTTACAATATTCAATTTTTCTATGCCAATTAATATCAGATATCACTTTATGTGAGCTTCTAGACAGGTTACAAGCAAGCAGAAGTCCTAAAATTCTTCACAGCCATGGTTTTTGCCTTTTAAATATCTATAGGCTGCCCATTTCCAAGGGATTGTTCTTGAAACTGGCCTAGCTCTTATTTTAGTGAGGCCACATTGAGTTTAGCCAGTGTGCAATCCAGGCTATTTAGTATTTTAAAATTACACACAAAACAAGAATTGTTGGCTTTGTAGAACAGTTCTTGCTCACACACTCTTCAGCTGATGGAATGCTAGTGTTATATTTCTTCTGCTAAAACCCCCAGATATGATTGCTAAAATCCTTAGCTTCTCCGCTCTGTTAGGATTTAAACATACATCCTGTTTCATTGTATCCATTGACATTGCTTCCTTTTGTAGTAAAAATAGAGTATTTGATATTATCAAAGCTATGTTAAGAATCTGAAGACTCTTGAGTCATACTATTATTAGGTTAATTTATTGGCTCAAACAATATCTTTTAAGTTATTCTTTTAATTGAAAAATATACTAAAATTTAAGTGCCCTCATTTAGTTGTGCAAATTTATTATAGAAGAGCTAAAAACAGGGACCTTGCGTGGGAAGAAATGTCCATCTGTGTTCAGTTCCAAGTGGAAAGAAAGACACTGTTAAAATAGAGTTTGTTTGGAAAGATGGTTTAATGGTGGACATGACCACATGGATTTTTTTGAGTCCTGAGTAAATGAGCACATGGGAGAGAAAGATTTATACCCTCTCTATATGCAGGAGTAACTTTGTAGGCTGTCATGAGTCCCAGGCTTGGTTGAACCTTTCTGGGTGGTGCAATCTTCCCAGGTGCCATGTGCTGAGATGGGTAGAGGGCTAATCCTATTATATCCTGGGGGGTGCAGGTCTTTTGTTTTGTAAATGAGCTGACCCAGGATTTTGTCTTGCAACAAAATATCTGCTGGGGGGCAGGGAGCTGAGGCTGAGTTTATGTCTTTAGAAACATGTTTCTCCTTTAGGGGAAAACAATATTCTGCATTTTTAATATTTCCTAGAATATTTCATTCTTTTAGGACAGTGATGGCTAACTTTTTCCAGACTACGTGCCCAAAGCATGCACATGTATGAATGCGCATGTGTGTGTCAGCCCCCAAAATGCAATGTGCTCCCCTGTGCATATACCCCTGCTCATGTATGCATGCTCCCTGCACATGAAGGCACAACATCGCCTCCACATATACATGCATCCCTGCACATGTATGGCAGAGACCCAACGACCAGCTCGCTGGTGGGAGGAGCATATGCATGCGTGCTGGAACTGAACTGGGAGGATGGCTTGCGTGCCCACAGAGAAGCCACTGCATGTCACCTGTGGGATAAAGTATTTTCCAAAGCATCAGAAGGCAAGTCAAGAAACAATGGATGGAAACTAATCAAAGAGAGAAACAACCTAGAATTAAGGAGAAATTTCCTAAAGAGAACAATAATCCGGTGGATTAGCTTGCCTTTGGAAGTGGGTGCCATATCACTGGAGGCTTTCAAGAAGAGACTGGGCAGTCATTTGTCTGAAATGATATAAGCTATCCTGCTCAACCAGGGGTTTGGACTAGAATACCTCCAATGTCCCTTCTAACATGGTTATAAAAGATCTATATATGATTATGCCTCTATAGAATAGAATAGAATAATTTAATTTATAGACCGCTCCTCTCCCCGTAGGGACTCTATATTCATGGGAAGAAAGAATGAGATATTTCCACTTCAGTAAGAACTAATGCTCTGCATTAGTGCTATTTAGAAACACCCTTTTAGGAAAAATAGGCATTTGGAAAACACTATAGTAAAATATATGTGATGTTGCTAGGTTATTTCAATTTGCTGGTCAGCTAAAAATGATATGACTGCAATTCTCCAGATGTCGTGAAATTCAATATTTCATTGGACAATGTAGGTGACTAACTTACCACATGCGGTTTACTAGGCAGCTAGGAATAGACATTTTTAGCATTTATGGTATGTGTTTGTGGTGCTTAATATAGCAGAAAACTATGGGTAAGTTTGTAAAAAATGTGCAACAATTTGTCTTGGTTCACTTGAGATATTTAACCAAGTTAACTGTAGACATAATGGCTGATATGCGTAGCATATTTAGCTTGGGTACTTTTTTCTAACAATAATATTGAGGTTTTTAATACATATAGTAAAAACAAATACAAACACAAACTAAAAGATTAAAGAAAAGTAAGAAATTTTAAAAGTGCAAGGCAAAGAATAAAGAAAAATAAAAACAAAGGCAGTGATAAAGAAGTGGGTTCCAACCTTAGACATATTGAGCACAAGATAAAATAATAACTCTTCACATCCTTTTAAAATTACAAATAGAAACCTCTTCTTCCCATAACTTATATCTCTTTGCAATTCAGAAATTTTCAATTTTTTAGTCCTGTTTCAGCAAAATGTTCATTACAATCCACAAGAAATATCAATTATATAATTCATCCCTGATCAGTCAAATTTATACTCATTCATTTTTTTACTTCAGTCTTGACCTTTCATTCCAGTGATATCACAGAACTTGATCTCTAATCAATCTTCAATATTTCAAAATATTTTCTAGTTACTTTTGTAAATTCAGTAGAGAGACACCGTCACGGATTTCTTGATTTGACTTTTGCCATATCATTTTTAGCCAGGGTGGATAAAAATCGATGATATTTTTAAAAATAATTTAAAAAACTTTTATTTTTAAATTTAAATTGGAATTTTTAAAAATTCCAATCAGATTTTTTTGACTTTTATCATTTTTTTAAAAAATAAAATGCTTTTGGAGTAAAAATCTATCTAAAGATAGTTTTCTATTTAAGATATATTAATAATTTAGTTTATTCAGCATGAAATTGAGCTTATTTAGGTAGCAGGAGGCTATATATTGTTCAATGTCAGGACTGTATGTGAGTCAACAAGCAGGTCAGAGGAGGAGCTGCTGGGGGACAGAGATGACAGTTACTCTTTAAAATTTTTGATTTAAATTGAATTGATTTAAATCAAGCCTTTTTACTTGGGATTTAAATCTGATTTAAATCAAATCTACCCTGTTTTTAGCTGAAATAACCTAGCAAAATCACAGTTTACTTACAATGTAGTAATATTTCTTAATTTTATTGTATTTCCTATAATCTTATACGTATATTAATTCATATAATAAATATAATACAAGTTCAATTACATTTATGTAAGGTATACTTTTTAAAATAACCACACCTTCTAGGGTTAAATCATTGGAACCTATATTGAATGCTTTCAAAAATATTAAGATTAACATTTCAGTTCCTGTTTATACTAGGGTGTACCAATTAAAAACTTTGATTTAAATATTAATAGAGAACAGATACTTGCATATCTGTCTGTAGAGACAGGTGTGAATTGTTAAGAATTGTGGTACTTGGTGCTCTCAGCTTGGTCGTTTCTTGCAAATATTTCATTACCAAATTAGGTAACATCATCAGTGTTAGCAGGGAGTAGGGTTGCTCTCATTTTATATATCAGTGTTGGTGGGAGTGGTCTCGGTGGTTCCTTGATTCTGCTGTTGTTTGCTGTTAGCTTGTTTGCCTTTAGTTGGTAGTTTTTTGATTGGTGTATTATTTGCCTCTTTGACTGTTTTATTCAGAAAGAAAATCTTTTGTATAAAGAGCCTTTATGAGTTATACGTTTATGCTTCTGTATAACTAGTATCATAAATGTGTGGAATGAGAGTGAATTTCCAGTACGCCTCTTTACAGTGGATTCATTGCTGAGAATAGATAGTATTTGTTACTATTGCAGGCTTACGGATCTTAACAAAAATATTATTTTCTTCATTTTTGCAGAACCCCGAGGTTACACAGAAGACCTTAATCACTCAACTGTGATATCTGATAGTTCAAGAACTTCGAATCCATCCTTGTTGCAGGCTGGTATAGAATCAGTTCCTTCCCATCACCAGCCTTTTGCGGCTTCATGTTCAGTTTCAAATGATACCACTGTTCCAAGAAAAGAGAGGTAGTTAAAATGTTCTTCCTTAAATTTCCAACATAATATTTTTTAAATGGATAAGAAAACCAAAAGATTTTCCAAGGAAAAAAAGTTCCTTAAAATTTGGGGATTATGGGATTGTCAAGATGGGTATTCTAAAGTGAGACAAATGTTTTAGATGGTAGATGCTGAGAATTGAAGACAAATGTGAATAGATAGATGCCACATTTGAGCATACCATGTCTTTCCTATGGTAGCACATGATAGCCTTTGTTCTACTATCTAATCTGAGTTTCAGAACTAAAATAATATCTTAAGTGCTAGTTTTCAGAACATTAAATATGAAGCAGCTGCATTTTGTCCTGTACTTCACAAACAAAATAATTGTTCGTTAGAATTGATACCGGGAAAACAATTTATTGCTATTCAGTTTTCCTTCAGTGATGTCAAGATATCACCAAAGTATTGGATATATCAAATGAAAATAGGATTGGCCTTATTCTGAATTATAGTTATATGAATAAGTGGTTTTAGAGTAGAGAAGAAAAGCAGAAGCTGTTTTGAGAATTCTTCCAGGGGGGAAAAATACATATAACTATTGTCTTCTTTGATTAATAAATGCATATGAGGGTTTCCAGGCCAAATCTTTGCTAATCTTGCATACCATTTTATTCTACTTGATTATAATTAAACATAGAACTTCCTCTTAATGGAAAGCTTGGATGTACACTGCATTTTTCAACATATACTCTTTCTCCCCGAAAATAAGACCTCCCAGATAATAAGCCCAATTGGGCTTTTGAGTGTATGCATTAAAATAAGCCCCCACAAAAATAAGTCTTCCCTGAAAATATTGCAATACAGCAGCAGCCATGAGGTGACTACACTCGCTGCCTCCTGCAGGTCAGAAATAATAAGGCCTCCCTGAAAATAAGGCCAAGTGCTTATTTTGGGGTTCAAAGGAAATAAGACCCTGTCTTATTTTTGGGAAAACATGGTAGCTAAACTTATTAAATATGCTGCAAATTGCATTTTACAGAAGGTTGCATTATGGGTTTAGATTGAAATTCTCTGTCATCTGAATTAATGCAGGACTACATATTAATTTTTAAAAACATTTATTGTGAATTATATCTGAAGTAAAAGACAAATCTACATAAAAAGAAAAATGAAAGATTAAAAGAAGGAAAACTAAAGTTATAAAATATGACTTCTGATCTCTTCTACAGATAATTATAATTGTATAATTCAGAGCTGGCAAACCTTTTTGTAAAGATGTGCCAAAATTGTGCGTTCATGTGCACCAATACCTACAATGCAATGTGCCCCGTCCACCTATGCATGTGCACACACACACACCCCGTGCATGTATGCATATGGAAAGCATCCGAAGTCTGGGGAGGCGAATGGACCAACCGGAAGTTCAGAAATGATCAGTTTCTGGCTTCTGTGGGGCTGGGGGAGGCCGTTTTCATCCTCCCCGGGCTTTCAGAAAGCCTGGGGAGAGTAAAACACAAGCCAAGTAGGCCAACCAGAAGTTCACACTTTCCTGAAGCTTGGGGAGGCAAAAACAGTCTCCCCCGGCCATCCGGAAGCCAAAAACAGATTGTTCCCAAACTTCCAGTTGGCCTGTTGGGCCTGTTTTTTGCCCTCCCCAGACTCCCGAGGCTTTCCTGAAGCTTGGGAAGGGGGGAAAACAGCCTCCCCGATTCTCTGGAAGGCCGAAAATCAGTTGGCTGGTGCACACATGCGCAGTGCTGCTGATGCTGATGTGCCGGCAGATATGGCTCCATGTGCCACCTGTGACATGCATGCCATAGGTTCGCCATCATGGGTATAATTATTTCTCCTCCCCTTTTTTCTTTTTATAACTCTTTAATTCCTTTGTTTTGGGGTGGAGTCATGGCGACTGAGTGAAACTTATGTGAAGTTTGCAGCAGATATTTTCTCTTTGCATTCTGATAGAGAAACATCTGCCACTGCCTTCTGAGTGGGAGACAAGTGTCTTTACTTCTAGGCCACTGTTCCACTCAAACTCTCACCTCTGATGTTATACAAATAAATCCCTTCAATCCTTTATTTGATCTATAGTCATTTTAATCCTCAAACCTGTGAATCATCCTATCATTTTTTTTCCTTTTAGAAAAAGTCATCATAATGTTTCCAGTCTTTCAAAAACATTTTTGTAATTTCTCTCCCTGATGAAATAAGTCAGTTTTCCTATCTTAGGGAGTTCTAACCATTTCCCAGTCCATTCCTCCATTGGGGATTTCATTATTTTTTAATTGGTGAGCAAAAGCCCTAATAAAAAGTATTTTGCTTTTAATATTTAACGTCAAATCCTTTTGTATCATCATATCAATTTTTATCCATACTTTCTTAGCTTTCTCACAAATCTACAATGCATGATAAAATATCACTTCATGGTTTTCATATTTTGAACGCTGGTTTGAAATAATTTTGCACATATGTAATAATTTCTCCAGTGTCATATATCAGCATTGCGTTATTTTATAAAAGCTTTTCTTGGTTATGACACAGTGCCAGTTTAAAAGTAGTTACCTATATTATCTTACTAGTATCCAGCTTTACATTATAGCCAACACTAGTAGCCTGTTTGTCATTCAATATTTAATTTGTTCTCCTGTTTCAAACTTAAATGTTATATATTTTGTTATTATATTTTCTCATTTGTATATAATTCAGTTCCAATTATCTTTTTATCCATATTAAACTTTCTGTGTATTTCTGCAGTCGATTGTTGCCTTGACTTCATCTTAAATTCTGCATGTTGAATATTTATAATAGACAGGATGTAACCTTTTTCCCCCTTTTTTATACAGTTCAACAGATGAACATATTTGGCATCCAAACAATTCTCAGCTTTCCTTAATCCCTCAATATCCAGAAATGAGTAACATCAATGTAGGAAGTTACCTCATGTCTCCAGATCTTTCTGCTCCTGAGCAAAATGATTTATACTTCCAGACAAAAGGACTTCAGCCTGGGACTTTTAACAATCTAGCAAATATAACAGCTGTGCCACAACAGGACCTCACAGCTTGTGATAGCATCCAAACTTTTCAGAATTATGATGGGACTGTTGCTAAGAGTAACCCGTTAGTGGAAGAAAAAAACCTTTCTTTTATTGCAAATGCTGATGGGTCTCCCAAAGTAATGAAATCTATGGTGGACAGTAGTTTTTTGCCACATACCTGCCTTGTATCATCTTCTGGATATACTAATCAGCAAATCCAGGGATTGCAAATGTATCCACAAACCCCTCTTCCTGAGAAGAAAAGGATTTGTGAGGCAGAACGTTCTTTTGGCTCTGCCTCGCCTTCTTCAAGTGGTTTCTCCAGCCCACATAGTGGAAGCACTATCAGCATTCCATTTCCAAATGTTCTTCCAGATTTCTCTAAAGTTGGAAACCCACCATCAGTGATCGGTATGCATTCCGGAAGGGTAACAGCTCTTCTCACTATTTAGTATAATTGTTTCTCGATGTACAAATCAACTAATGCAAAATGCATAGTCATTAAACCGTTCATACTTAAATTGAAAGTGTAACTATTCATGTAGGGTGTCTTTCTAGTGTAATTCAAAAGCTTCCTGACACACTTGCATTATGAAATGGGAATGAGGTGCTACAAAGAATTATGATTAACATACTTATGAATGGCATTATCTTATTAAAAACTGTCAACTTTATGCTGTGATAGTATGGTATGCTTTTTTAAATCATATTTATCTTTCTTTTTATCTCACAGAAAATATGGGTGATAAACATGTAACTGTAAACTTTGTCCAAGATACTTCCAAATTTTGGTATAAACCAGATATTTCCAGAGAACAAGGTATGTTCTTTAAATATCTTGCATAGCATAAATTTGAATTTGGTGATGAATAAATTTGAATTTGGTGATGAATATTTATCACTCACTGTTCCCTTTCAGCTTTACTCTAATTTGTGTTTATGTTTTGCTAGATATTACTCTCCATTCCAAAACTTCAACATCTTAAATTTAAGCAGTTTATTACAAGGGGATCCATGTCAGTTACTTGTATTTGCAGTCATTCCTAATTAACTTTAAAAAAAGGATATGTTGATATTTAGGCATTATGTAACTATTCTGCTAAAGCAGTCTCTCTCACCAATCACAATCTGGTATTTTAGAATCCATTGAATTAGAATCTATTTATTTACAGTCTCTCTCACAGCTTTAATTATAGCCAAACATAAACAGTTTCTAGTAATAATGTTAAATATATTTTTAATAAACTTAGTTGGAACTATACATTAGATAGATGATAGACAGAAAGGAGCTTAAAGTAATCCCCATTGCACTCCAAGTCCCATTTTTCCTTACCACAACTCTCAAATGAACTGTGCTGAGAGAAAACTCAGCTACTCATGTTTAATTGAAATCTGATTCCTTGTAGTTTTCACTGGGCAATAATCCTGCTCTTTTCTGCATTCTAAACATATCCATTTACTTTAAACAATACTTTTAGGACATAATTTCCACAACTTCCAATTTCACTACACATAGTCCACATATATTGGGAACTGCCCAGGTGTGGGATTCTACCAGTTCGGGCCGGTTCAGGTGAGCTGGTTGCTCCCAAGATCGGCTGTGTGTGAATCAATTACACTCTGACCTTCAGGTGGGTCTGTCCCTGTGCTATACTCACCTGTATTTCTTCGTTTTTTAGCCCAGCTGACAGGCACTGCAGAGTGGATTGCCGTGCCTCATCTGTTTTCCTATGGACTGCACACGCATACTCAGTATGTGTCAGGCATGTCAATCCACATTTTCTTGTGGATTGTGCAAAGTGTGCGCTTGGCGAACCAGTTGCAATGATAGTGA
This sequence comes from Rhabdophis nuchalis, assembly GCA_039707465.1. Classification (NCBI taxonomy): domain Eukaryota; kingdom Metazoa; phylum Chordata; class Lepidosauria; order Squamata; family Natricidae; genus Rhabdophis; species Rhabdophis nuchalis. Next base: position 106,593,719 of record CM077647.1, on the reverse strand, counting down.
TTTTGTCATTGCTGAGGGTGTTCAAGTGATGCTCAGATGTTTTGAAATTGCACCCAAGGCTTCTATTACTATTGGTGCAATCTATTTTTTAATCCAAGTTTTTTTTTTAAAGTCCTCTTTCTTTTTGTCATGCAGCTATTGCTATCCTCAAGGACAAGGAAGCTGGGTCATTCATTGTTCGTGACAGTCATTCCTTCAGAGGTGCCTACGGTTTGGCCATGAAGGTTGCTATACCTCCTCCTTCAATATTACAGTTAAACAAAAAAGGTAACTCCTGTCATCAAAGAGATTGGACAAATTTATCCTTAAAAATTTAAAACTGTGTGGATAATAAATCATATTAATGAAGATTCATTGAAAATTCTAAATGACTTACAAACTTTTAAGAATCATTATATATAAGTGTGTGTGTGTGTGGGTGCATGAATAAGGCCCTAGCTTCTTTGGTTCCACATAAAAACAAAACATATAGATATGCATATATGTACCTTCATGTCAGTTTTTGACTCAAGCTAACTATATGGAAAAGTCCCAGTTTTCTTGGCAAGATTTTTTTCAGAAGTTGTATGCCATTGCCTGTTTTCTAGGACTGAGACAATGAGTGTCCAAAGTTACTCTGTTTGGTTTACGTCTAAGGCAAAACTAGAATTCATCATCTACCAATTTCTAGTCTTATGCCTTAATCACTACGCTAAAGAAGCTCTTAATACTTAATCAATTGACAAATAGAAGGGTTATTATACAATATGGATGCCAAAACAATTTAGTTAAAAATAGCAAAAACTCTTAGTTGATCATACTGTTTGAAGGTCAGTTACTTGGAAAATGTGTATGTAAATTGGGAAAATGTGCAAAGAAAGTATACTTTCCAGTTATGTAGCTGAAGTATCCAGGGCACTTAAAACCTGCAACCAGACCAAACATGCAACATTTGGATCCAGTTACAGAGTTCATTGGATGAGGTATCGGGGATAAAGCACTTCTATTAAGAGAAAAAGAGATTTTTGACTTGATTATGTGACAAACAGTGAAAGAGATTTCTCTTTCCCCCCCCTGGAAAGTAGGATTTGGTGCTAGAATAAAATAGTTGTACTAAAGAATCTTAGGTAAAGTTCTGAGATATTGAGATAACTTGGGATAATTTGGATTTTGGAGTGAAATAAATGTGTACCCCGTTTCCCTGAAAATAAGACCTCCCCAGATAATAAGCCCAATCAGGCTTTTGAGTGCATGTGCTAAAATAAGACCTCCCCTGAAAATAAGCCCTCCCCGAAAATATTGCGACACAGCAGCAGCCATGAGGTTACGACGCACCTCTCCTGCACCTCAAAAATAATAAGACCTCCCTGAAAATAAGGCCAAGCACTTATTCCGGGGGTCAAAAGAAAATAAGACCCTGTCTTATTTTTTGAGAAACATGGTAGTTATTTCAAGGAAGACAGGCAATATTTAATATTCATTTAATCCAAGGCTGGGCATATAGTGCTGGAACTTATTTATTTATTTATTTTATTTTATTTTATTAAATTTGTATAACCGCGCCTCTCTCCCCAAAGGGACTCAGGGCGGTGCACAGGAAATTAAAATAGGAAATATAAAAAGGTAATAATAATAAATACTAAAAAACCAATTAAATACAAAATACCCTGTGCTAAAATTTCCTAAAACCCTTACCCATTAAAATCCAATTAAAAGCAATTTAGAGTTCAGTCTATAAACTTGATTGTGGGGATTAGGCCAAGCCGGCAAGATGGAAGAAGTATGTCTTCAGATGTTGGCGGAAGGAGCGGAGGTCCATGATAGTTCTAAGTTCGGGGGGTAGGTCGTTCCAGAGGGTTGGGCCCGCCACAGAGAAGGCCCTTCCCCTGGGCGTCACCAGCCGGCACTGCCTGGTGGACAGCACCTGGAGAAGTCCCTCTGGGAGCGAATCGGACGAAGGGATAATTGAGGATAGTTACTTTTTTTCAAATAAATGCTTCAAATTTATTATCAATATAAGATGAGCAGAGCATAGGATGAGCAGAGCATAGGAGCCACACTGGCCCAGCGGTTGGAATGCAGTATTGCAGGCTAACTCTATCCATAACCAGGACTTTGATCCTGATGGCTTTAAAGTTGACTCAGCCTTCCATTCTTCTGAGATTGGTAAAATGAGGAGCCAGATTGTTGGGGGAATATGCTGACTCTGTAAACCACTTAGAGAAGTCTGTAAAGCACTATGGAGTGGTTAATAAGTTAAATGCTATTGCTATTGTTATAGGCAAGATAAAGAGCCATGGTCCAGTCACCGTAAAGAAGTTCATGCCCTTGAAGTACAACAGATCATTTAACAATTGTTAAAATTACAACAGACTTCCTCAAAAGCTACATATGATCCTATTTCAAAGTTATGAAAGTCATTATTATCAAAGTCATTCACCCTTATGATCAACTACAGGGTACCCACAATCTATTTAAACACCCCACTATGGGTATCCACAGGAAGTGGGTCTGCTTTTCCACCCTACCTGCTATAGGAGAGTTCCACACACTCATATCCACCCCTGGGTCACTGTTTGCTCTCTTAGCACAGGAAGTCAGAGTAGGGAAGGAAGAAAGACTAATCTATTGAGGGCAAGGTGCTGACTCTGTAAACTGCTTAGAAAGGCCTGTGAAGCACTATGAAGTTGTATATAAGTCTAAGTACTATTGCTATTGCTCGTAGAGTTAAGGCTAGAAACAGTGAAGAGGTGGGGAAAAAATCCTCCTGGTTTTGCTTTAATCTTACTATGTGACTTACTAAACTTACTACTATGAGTAAGTTTGCTATGGACTTATTCCATAGCAAAACAAAACAGCAAGATTTTTTTTCTCCTCCTAATGTGAATATTATTGGGAGACTGTTAATACATTTCAGTTAGATTATTTTTCATCCTGGGATTGTGATTGACTGGTCCAAAGTTTTCTCATTCTTGTTTGGGTGGTAAAACAGTGGTTCTTAACAAAATTATACATTGCTTATATAATGGGATCAGCAGAATGTCTCTGTAATTTGGTTATTTACAGAGGTATGTCAACAAAAAAAAGGTATGTCCCCCCCAAAAAGGGGAACTCTGAGCCAAGCTTTGATAGATTCTTTCAAACAAATTTTAGACATCAAAATAAATAAACAGTGAATATTTCCAAACTTTACATTTTATTTCTGTTGGGTGTACTTAAATTGTACTGCAAATATTTAAACAATCACTAGATAGTAAGAAAGTCAGAAAATGATAACTGTTGGCTGCCTTTTTTTTTTTTTTTTACATACATGCCTACATTTAACATTATGAATTCAACCATTTTAAGGTATCATGAGTCATGATACAAATCTTTAGAAATTGTGGTTATAATGCATTTTATTCTACCCCTTGTGTAATATGAGTATGAAGTTAACAATACATTTGAATTGTAATGCTTGTATATCCATAAGTATACATTTGCTATCCTTCTTTCATTTACCATAATTGTATACTACAGTTGGAGATATTTCCAGTGAACTTGTGAGACATTTTCTGATTGAGTGTACCCACAAAGGAGTAAGATTGAAAGGATGTCCCAACGAGCCGTATTTTGGTAAGCAGTCCTTATAAAATATGGCAAGTAATTTTCCATAACATGAACAACACAACTATTCCCTAAAACAAGACCTATTGGCATTCTTTGTGAGCGAAGCTTACATATAATGTAGTAAAATTTTATTACTTTTAGATAAATAAAATTATATTAAGTTTTAATTTACCTTTTATTTTATTTTAATTTCTGGGACACACAGATAATTTTATCTGCACCATGGGTTAAATAAATTTATATCATTTCATAATAAATGAATTATGACTTTTGAATACTTTAAAGGTTAAGAATTTATTTTATTCTTTATAACTTTTTATATATTCTCTCTCCAATCTCTTTTATACTTTGTTCTTTTTCTGATATTTTGTCTCATTCACATTATGCGTTCACTTCCCATAATTGTTCCAGGGAAGTTCCTACAGCTGTATAAAAGTAAAGTCCTACTGGAAGAAAAGAAAACATTTCCTTAAAAGGGAGTGAATTGTTATGATTTCTGGATGGTTTCTGCTTTGTTTTGTTTTGTTTGCTTCCTTTTTAAAAAAACAAACATAAAGTATACAATATCAAATTTGTTCTATTCTTAATGTTTCAAAATATAGATATATAATTAAAAGTGTTCTACTCTAACAAACTAGATTTTTTTTCTTTTGGGATAGAGACAGTAGTACATACTTTGTCTGATGAAGGGATGATTTCAGATTTATTGGACATGCTGTATTACCTCCAATATTCCAATTGCATACTTATTTGGAATACTACATTATGTTTTTTCTGTTTGTTCTGTTGACATGTCTTATGTTATGGAGATAGAGACACCATTTAATTACTTCTATTTAATCAATTGAATAAATTGAATGTAGCTAGAAGAGTCTTCGTGGCCATGTATATGATTCCTTATAAAACAAAAAGTCTAAACAAATCACATGAGGCTAAATTACTGAAAATATAAAAGTACTGATGGATATCATAAATTTTGGTGAGGATATTCTATAACTTGATTGTTTCTTTATTATTATTTTGTTCTACCCATCTCGCTATGGCTTACTGAGTGTGTGTGTGTGTGTGTGTGTGTCTGAATAAAAATGCAGGTTAAAACAAAAAGATGGGAAGGGAGGGAGCAGAATGTACTGGGGAGTGAGTTTGAATATTTATTAGTCCATTAAACACCTCCAGTATGATACTCCCCAATTAGGGCTCCAAGCCAACTAGTAGAGCCAGGTGTTCAAGATAGTCAGGAGTGTGGTAACCAATCTTGCCTCACATGATAAGAGGGCTGAAGCCACAGCAGAGGAGCCCTACCAGTCAGAATTCCTTACCGACAGAGTGCACATTATTCTTGCTCTGTCAGGACAGGTGAGGCAGGCCCGCCCCAGTGGACCCATGCCATGTAGGGCTTTAAAGGTAACAACCTTGAATTGCACCTAGAGGCAAACCGGCAGCCAGTGCAACTTGCAATACAGTAGATGTGGGTCCCCAGAAACTGCCCCTAGACCTGGCACACTCTGCAGCATTTGTAGCTTTGGAATGCTCTTCAATGTTCCCCCCATGTAGAGTGCATTGCAGTAATTCAGACATGAGATGACCAGGGTTTGAATGATTGAATGCAGGGACTGCTGATCTGGAGAATGCCACAACTAATGCACAAAGTTGTGCAAAAATTCTCCTAGCTGCAACTTCTCCCCTGTTCTTTGAGCAGAAATTCTAAGTCCAGGAGAATCCCCAAATTGTGAACTGGGTCTGTCTGGGATACTGCAGAACAGTACAATAGATGGTATGAGTTTTTATCTGTTGAACATGAATATGATATCTGTAGCCAATATCTAAAGATGGGTAACTCTCCAAATATATATGTCTTATACAAACATAAACCTTTATTAAGTTATAATATAATATGATATAATATAATACAATATATAATATATTAAGTTATTTCATATAGAAAGAAATAGGAGAACAAAGAAATGTGAAGAAGAATCAGCTGGATATGATAATTGGCCAGTACTATTAGATAAAATATACTCTAGAATAATTTTAACTCCTTCTCAGTGAAAGATGCCTTATGCAAGAGAAAAAATATTGTACAATATAGAAAAAAGGGGCAGCCTCATTCAGTAACTAGTTCTTTGCATAGGGAGAGTACTAAATAATATAATTTCTCCCATATTATAAATGGGAAGGTACACCTTGAGCTGGTGCTCTTACAACTGTTGCTCTGTGGTTTGGCCTACCTTTTCATGGACTGAGTATCTGAAAACATTGTGATTGTGTAACTAGAAATATAGAATATAAAAGTTAAAAATGTATACATGACGTACAAAAATTGCATATAATATTTTCCCACTTTATGAGTTTTTCTTTTGTTGTGTAATTACAGGAAGTTTGACAGCTTTAGTGTATCAACATTCCATTACCCCTCTGGCATTGCCTTGCAAGCTACTCATCCCAGACCAAGGTATTGCTGCTACACATTATTATTGTTGTTGTTGCTGCTGTTATTATTATTAATATCTTCAACTCTATTTACAGACTGGTCCAAGTCCTAACCAAGGATCTAAGAGCTAAGGTATTAAGGTAATGTCTGAATATATAGGTTCGTGTTGGCGAACCTATGGCACACATGCCAGAGGTGGCATGCAGCGCCCTCTCTGTGGGCATGCGCGCCATCAGCAGCTGCTCTTCTGGTTTCCAAGCACACACATGCAAGTGGCCAGTTGGTCTTCATGGGTGTGAGGGCACTGGAAAATGGCCTGAAAATGGCCCCAAAAAAGGCATGCATGTGCCGGCCAGCTCGTCTTTGGGTTTCTGGCACATGCATGCACGTTTTGGTTTGGGCAAAACCAAAAGGTGGTGACGGAAAGGTTCACCACCACTGATTTAGATAGTTCCAAATAGGGTTTTTTTTTTTTTTACAAAGTCAAGATATTCAGGCATCATCATCATCATCATCATCATTATTATTATTATTATTATTATTGTTGTTGTTGTTGTTGTTGTTGTTGTTGTTGTTGTTATTAATTTGTTGCCTATCTCACAGTGAAGCTACTCAAGGCAGCTTACAATAATAAAAAGGAAGAAAAAATCAAAGGCATATAAACATTACAGAAGTAAAATAATAGAAGAATAAAATAAACAATGACAAAGAAACACAAGAATAACTACAGCAATATGATAGTTATATTTATATAATTTAAACATAGAATTTAAAATGTAAATATAAGATAACTGTTAGTTAATAGTGAATCAGCAATAGTTGTATTTAATAAGAGTATTAAATTCAACATAAAGATGTTTTGTAACAATGTAATTTCTCATTCTACATCTCATTATCAATTAAATAGTTTGGATTAACAGGATCATTATAGCACATGGTCATTATTATTTATTTTATTTAGGTCCTTTTTTTCACCATGTTACCCCAATAATATAAAGCACAATAAAGTTATAGCATCACTATAACTGTAAAAAGCATTTGGTAGATTAAACAAGCTAACAGCCAATAGGTATTAAACAGAAAGCAGGAAGATAGCAATTGATGTAGACAGTAATAGCGCTTAGATTTATATATCACTTCACAGTGCTTTACAGTCCTCTCTAAGAAGTTTAGAGTCAGCATATTGCCCCTTATAATCTTGGTCCTCGTTTTACCAACCTTGGAAGGCTTGATCCAGTGAGAATCGAACTCTGTCAGAACATGACAGGAAATATACCATTTAATTAGAAAATAACCTTCATTGATACCAAGTATAACAAGTTATGAGCTAAGTGCATAGAAATAATTGGTGTTTTAAACCTCTCTCATTACACGATGTTCAGAACTCCCTCAGTACTGTTATATACAGCTTAAGGAATATATGATTTTAAAAATTGATGGCAAATTATGGACAACTGTACTTGGATTGTCTTTCAATCCGAGTCATTTTGAAAACATCTGTAATTTCTGTTTGTAGACCCTCTGGAAGAGATTTCTGAAACCTCCACACAAACGGCTGCAAATTCAGCTGCAGAGCTTTTGAAACAAGGGGCAGGTTCGTAAGTAGGTTCTAATCTTTTAATACTGTCATCAGAAGAATTTTTCATGTCCATAAAACTTTAATTGGCAACATGCAAGATTCATAGGCACCACATAGAAAGTCCTGAAAGAAAGAGACCAGGTCTGGAGAGTATGAGCATACTTTTACCCTTCTGCAGTAGCCAATGTCACTAATGGTCACTTGAGAACAGCATAGTGTGTGAGAATTTGCATTCCTTGAACTGTTGTGGATTGCTGGCAGGTTAGGCAGGAAAACACTATTTTAACATTAAAACTGAAAAATATGAATACATCGTTGTGAACAAATTGGTGACATTAACAGGGTAAAAGCAGAAAAAACATTTAGGCATATTCATCTGATTATGCAAATAGAGATAAAGCCTAAATTTATATATCATATCATTATGCTAATTATTTCCTTTAACTTACTTTTCTTCCAATTTTATAATTTTTCTTTTTTTCCTTTATTTTTAATTCCTTTTTTTGGTGCCTCAGTATTGTAAGTATTGACTCCTAGTGAATTTTCTTGCAAAGATTTTGGAAGTGATTTGCCATTGCCTTCTTCCTAAGGCTGAAAATTATAATTTCTAAGATTCATTAAAGTTATACAACTTACAATTCCATTTGTAATATATATTTTAAAATGAATTCAATTTATAAATTCAGTTATTGTCTAACTTGATTTTAATTGCCCAAATTTTATTTTAATATTTAATAAATATATAAAGATAGATTGGGTGACTAACCACTCACACAGGGGTGTGTGTGTGTGTGTGTTTGCTAAATAGGAAAATGAACTTATATTAAAGAAAGATGATATAAAAATGAATATTAAATGAATTTCACTTTTTCTCAAAATGGTTTTTTAAAAATTGGGAAAAAATCATTCCCTTCACTCCCTCTTTGCATTACCACTTCAGTACAGTATTTTCGGAAATTAAATGTATAAATCAGGATCAAATTATTCTATTTGTAGCTTTGTTCATCATTTGCTTTTGCTTTGTTTTATAGCCTGTAACGTTTGCTACCTGAATTCTGTTGAAATGGAATCTCTAACAGGTCATCAAGCTGTGCAGAAGGCTTTGACCGTAACTTTAGCTCAAGAGCCTCCTCCCACCTCCACTGTAGTGCATTTCAAAGTGTCTGCACAGGGTATCACATTGACAGACAACCAGAGAAAGTAAGTGCAGGAAGCAATATTCTGTCCAGCACTATTATTAGCTTTGTTTTCTGCGTTGTTGTGCTGTTTACTTAATAAAATCGGTAAATTTCTGCCTTTTTAGGCCATTTCATTGAACAATTATAATAATGTGCAAATAATTATATTTGTACACAAATTCAGAGGCATACTGGGAAGTTTTTCATTTAGAAAAGTTTGAACTGTTTGAAAGTGCTGTTGCATGTATATACATGCATCACTTCAGTGTAATCCCTAATGGTGTTGCTTCTGCTATGAAGCTTCTTGCTCAGTTGTGTGCCTTCACCAACACTAGAATAAGTGGAATACAGGGTAGTTTGGGTTCCTCTGTCTCCTCTACTCTAACCCAGAAGTGAATTCTCAGAATATTTTTTTCCTTCCACTATTACTGCTGTACTGTTGATGCTGAGACTACTAATTTTTCAATGGGTACCCTGCTTCCTTGCAATACTGCTTCTCAACAGCATAGTTTTCTGAACACAAAGGTGCCATTCAAGTTCAGGCTGAAGGAAGCTTTCTAGCCTGTATAAGAGACAGTCCAGTGCCGGTATCTACTCACCTCTTAGGACAGAACAATATCAGAGTGATTTGTTCAACACAGGACAACAATCCTTAAACAGGCAAAAATGGGGGACAAAACAGAAACCTACTCACACATGGTCTTAACAGGAACAAAACCATATTGTACTCTTTAGTACCTTTGTACAAAAGAGAAACATTGTGAATTTTACATTGCTTATAAATTTGAATATATTGTTAACCAAACTTCTCAGAAGCTTTTTTACTATTTCTTATTTTGATTGAAACAATTTTCTGTACTTATTGAATTAAATACCGTATTTTTCGGAGTATAAGACGCACCCTTTTTCCTCTGAAAAGAGGTAGAAAGATTTTTCTGGGGAGGGCAGAAAAGAAATTGGCCCCCCTGCCCCCCCTCCCCCCCGGCAGCACTCTATAAGCCTCCATAAGGCTATGCATGCAATTTGTTTGACATAAAAATGGCCCATTTTTGCGAAAAATGGACCGTTTTCTTGCTCATTTTTGCTCCCCCCCTCCAGGAGCACTCTGCAAACCCCCCCCCCCCCCAGGCTATTCTTGCCTTTTATTTGAAAAATAATGGGCCCGTTTTTGGGAAAAACTGGCTGTTTTGGGGAGGTTTGCAAAGTGCAAACAGGTTTTTCCCCCCCCCTTTCGGAAGGCTTTAAGACTTGTGGACTTCAACTCCCAGAATTCTCCAGCCAGCATAGCTTGTGGACATAGCTGGCTGGAGAATTCTGGGAATTGAAGTCCACAAGTCTTAAAGTTGCCAAGTTTGGGAATCCCTGAGTTAGAGGGATTGATGAGAATTACATTGATCAAGTGCTGTGCCAGCAGAAACAAAGTTTTAGGTGCTACAGCAATTTCCTTCTCCAGCACATGGATAAATACACCTGGAAACATCTACCTACCTACCTACTATATTTTTTGCTCTCTCTCCCCCTCTATCTACCTATATACCTACTTACCTTCCCCCCCATCTACCCCCCCCTCTCCCTTTATCTACCTACCTACCTAACTACTCTCTCTCTCTCTCCCTACCTACTGTATTTTTCTCTCTCTCTCCCTCTCTCTCCCTCTTATCTACCTACCTATTTTTTTTAAAAAAATTGCCTCTTCAAAACCTGGATACTTATACCTTATACTCCGGTGCATCTTATACTCCGAAAAATATGGTACACCTTTTAGTCTTTGCAATATCTTGTGAGGTAAGCACAATAAATAAAAGCAATAACAGGGTTCATTATGAAAGATGGCTGGATAAAAGAACTAATCTTTTCCATGCTTATATATATATATCCATTTTCTTACACTCCCACTAATGCAGTCTAGTAGGGTTACAATTCATGAGATTATTTACTTTTATTTATGATATATAAATAATATATTTATTTATGCCATCTATCTCACTATTACAATTTTGTGTGGCTTGCAGTATCATAAATAACAGTGTAGACAATTAAAAAATTAAAAAATATTAAAACAGTAAGCATTAAAATTAAAACATTAACTTTAACAATGAACTAGATAAAAGAATCAATGCATAATTTGGGTGACAGTGGAATCTTGATCTAATCTATTAGCTACCTCCCGAATAGGATACCTCATCAGGGCCAGAAGCCAGTTGGAAGATCCAGCTTTTCAGACCCTTTCAGATGCTCACAATGGATCTCATCCTGAGGGGCATGAAAAAAAGGCTCTTCTCCTAGACCCCACCAGCCACAAATCCTTGGCTGATGGGATCTAGAGCATACCTCTTCTGCCAGAATAATCACCTGTATTTGGCATTGAACAGCACTGTTCTTGTTATCTCTTCCCATGTTAGGTTAACAGTTACACTGGAAAATTTTCATCTTTCTTACTTTCATATTGTTGTGTAGCTGCCGCTCTAGACACAATTCCCACTGTTAGTTGCTTTAAAAAAAAAAAGAATAATATTGTGGCGAAAGAGAAATGTTTATATTTCCTTTTCCCAGTGCCACATAAAAAATCTACAATACAGTCTCCAATCATAAATTTATTTTCTCTTCTTTTCAGGCTTTTTTTCAGAAGGCATTATCCAGTCAGTAGTGTTATATTTTGTGCTTTGGATCCACAAGACAGAAAGTAAGGATGATTAATGCTTTCTCAATTCACTGTTTGTATGCTGTTATGTAAAGCTACCAAAAAAACAAAACAAAATCTGTATAACAAAAATGCTTTTTTTTAAATTTCTTCTCCTTTTGTTTTTTATCACAAGATGGATAAAAGATGGCCTGTCAGCAAAGTAAGTAGCTATGAATACTTAGCATCTTACAGATAATATCCATATTTCCCTTCAACTTCCCTTCAATAAGCAATAAGGCAATGCTTATGTTAGAACCAAACAAAATTGCAGAAAAGAGAATGCAGACATTCATGCTTATCTTAGACAGCTGTCAACATTTGTTTGTGTTATATGTCCATATTAACGTGTGGAATGCATGGAATCTAGTAATCTTTTGATAACACTGGCTATGAGAGCTTCAGGAACCTGCTAAAGGAATTATGAATATGTATAAGATTTGGAGAGCATATCAAGTCCTGTGCAGTGATCCCAGATAACATATGTGATACTTGGAGCTACACTCTGCAAAAAGTTATTTTATCTAATCTCTTAGTATGTCAATGGAATCAGTATGCCTCAGCATTAGACTCGCCTCATTCCATTTAGTTTAGCATTCAGATATTAAGCAATTTATTCACAACTAGCTATACCCAGCCACGGGTTGCTGTGGCCCAGTCTGGTTAAATGGCCAACCAATCTGTGTGTAGATCTACACCTGCACACATACACACAACCACCATATAACCCCCAACCTACCTACCTACTGTATTTCTCCCTCTCTATCTATCCCTCTACCTACCTACCTATCGTATTTCTCCCTATCCATCCCTCTACCTACCTACCTACTGTATTTCTTCCTTTCTCCCTCTATCTACCTACCTACTGTATTTCCCCCTCTATCCCTCTACCTACCTACCTAATGTATTTCTCCCTCTCTCTCTATTCCTCTACCTACCTACCTACCTACCTACCTACCTACCTACCTACCTACTGTATTTCTCCCTATCTATCTATACACCTACCTACCTACCTATGGTATTTCTCCCTCTCTGTCTACCCCTCTACTTACCTACCTACTGCATTTCTTCCTTTCTCCCTCTACCTACCTACTGTATTTCTCCCTATCTATACACCTACCTACCTACCTACCTACCTACCTACCTACTGTACTTCTCCCTCTCTATCTATCCCCCTATCTACCTACCTGCCTACCTACTGTATTTATCCCTTTCTAACTATCCCTCTACCTACCTACCTACTGTATTTCTCTCTATCTATCCACCTACCTACCTACTATATTTCTTCCTTTCTCCCTCTACCTACCTACCTACTGTATTTCTCTCTCTCTCTCTATCTCTCTACCTACCTACCTACTGTATTTCTCCCTATCTATCCACCTACCTACCTACCTACTATATTTCTTCCTTTCTCCCTCTACCTACCTACCTACCTACCTACCTACCTACCTACCTACCTACCTACCTACTGTATTTCTCCCTCTCTATCACCCTACCTACCTACCTTATTTCTCCCTCTCTACCTATCCCTCTATCTACCTACCTACTGTAATACAATAATACAATAGCAGAGTTGGAAGGGACCTTGGAGGTTATCTAGTCTAACTGCCTGCCTAGGCAGGAAGCTCTATACCCATGATGGCGAACCTATGGCACGGGTGCCACAGGTGGCACACGGAACCATTTCTTAGGGCATGCGAGGCATTGCCCTGTCAGCTTCAGTGTGCATGTATGTCCTGGCCAGCTGATTTAGGCCTTCTTTTGAGGCCATATTTTGCCCTCTAGAGGTGGGGGGGAGGGTGAAAACAGCCTTCCTATAAAGACTCTGGAGCCTGGGGAGGACGTTAAAAACATGCCAAATGCAGTGGTCATGCACATAGCATTATGGATGTGGCACACCTGTGCACATCGCCCCTGCACTCCTGCTTTTGGCACGCGAGCCAAAAAAGGTTAGCCATCACTCCCTAAACCATTTCAGACAAATGGCTGTCCAACATCTTCTTAAAGACTTGCAATGTTGGGGCATTCACAACTTCTGGAGGCAACTTCTGTTCCACTGGTTAATTGTTCTAACTGCCAGGAAATTCCTCCTCAGTTCTAAGTTGATTAGTTTCCACCCATTGCTTCTTGTTCTGCCCTCAGGTGCTTTGGAGAATAGCTTGACTCCGTATTCTTTGTGGCAGCTCCTGAGATATTGGAAGGCTGCTATCATGTCTCCCCTAGTTCTTATTTTATTAAACTGTATTTCTCCCTCTCTCTCTATTCCCCTCTCTACCTACCTACTGTAATACAATAATACAATAGCAGAGTTGGAAGGGACCTTGGAGGTCATCTAGTCCAACCCCCTGCCTAGGCAGGAAACCCTATACCATTTCAGACAAATGGCTATCCAACATCTTCTTAAAGACTTCCAGTGCTGGGGCATTCACAACTTCTGGAGGCAAGCTGTTCCACTGGTTAATTGTTCTAACTGTTAGGAAATTTCTCCTCAGTTCTAAGTTGCTTCTCCCCTTGATTAGTTTCCACCCATTGCTTCTTGTTCTGCCCTCTGGTGCTTTGGAGAATAGTTTGACTCCCTCTTCTTTGGGGCAACTCCTGAGATATTGGAAGACTGCTATCATGTCTCCCCTAGTCCCTCTTTTATTAAACTGTATTTAAACTGTCAGATGGGTGGTTCTTTGTTACAGTTTGGTTCAGTTCGTATTAAACAGTTTAAAGCAGCTGCCTGCCTCCGTGTTTTTACCTCAGAGAACAGTCTTGAGCAGTATTTCTCCCCCCTCTCTCTATGGGCCACCTGGGAGTTTGCTATCCCAGTGCCTTTTTGGCCCTAAGAGGCCGCCATATGAGGCCCCTTCCAACACTGACAGTTGAAAAGCAGCCTGATGGGCGTGGCTACAGGGAATTCTCACATTTTCAGTGAGTACATTTTACATGTGTGTACTTTGCACACGATACATGTATGCTAGGCACAAAATGAGTTGGTATTCTATTATCTGAAGTCTTTGTGAACATTGTGTGAAAAATTGAGGTAAATCGGTCCCGTAGTTTTTGAGATTAGTGGATTCGTACAAACTATTTTACATTTTTATTTATATAGACTAGCTATACACGCGTTGCTGTGGCCCAGTCTGGTTAAATGGCCAACCAATCTGTGTGTAGATCTACACCTGCACACATACACACAATCATCATCTAAGGCCCTACCAACCTACCTACCTACTGTATTTCTCCCTCTATATCTTATCTATCCCTCTACCTATCTACCTACTGTATTTCTTTCTTTCTCCCTCTACCTACCTACCTACTGTGTTTCTTTCTTTCTTTCTTTCTTTCTTTCTTTCTTTCTTTCTTTCTTTCTTTCTTTCTTTTTCTTTCTTTTTCTTTCTTTGTACCTATCTATCTATCTATCCATCCATCCATCCATCCACCTACCTACTTACTTACCTACCTACCTACCTACCTACCTACCTACCTACCTACCTACCTACCTACCTACCTACCTTATTTCTCCCTCTCTATCTATCCCTTGGGGGTCATCCAGTCCAACTCCCTGCCTAGGCAGGAAGCCCTATACCTATGATGGCGAACCTATGGCACAGGTGCCACAGGTGGCACACGGAACCATTTCTTAGGCCACGCGAGGCATTGCCCTGTCAGCTTCAGTGTGTATGTGCGCCCTGGCCAGTTTTTTGCCCTCTGGAGGTGGGGGAAGGCTGTTTTCACCCTCCCCAGCCTGGGGATGATGTAAAAAGCATGCCAAATGCAGGGGGTCATGCACATAGCATTATGGATGTGGCACACCTGTGCACATCACCCCTGCACTCCCCCTGCTTTTGGCACGCAAGACAAAAAAGGTTAGCCATCACTGCCGTAAACCATTTCAGACAAATGGCTATCCAACATCTTCTTGAAGACTTCCAGTGTTGGGGCATTCACAATTTCTGGAGGCAAGCTGTTCCACTGATTAATTGTTCTAACTGTCAGGAAATTTCTCCTCAGTTCTAAGTTGCTTCTCTCCTTGATTAGTTTCCACCCATGGCTTCTTGTTCTGCCCTCAGGTGCTTTGGAGAGTTGGAAGGGACCTTGGAGGTCATCTAGTCTAACCCCGCTGCTCAAGCAGGAGACCCTATACCATGTCAGACAAATGGTTTTCCTGTCTCTTCTTAAAAACACATCCAGTGTTGGGGCATCCATAACTTATGGTGGCCTGCTGTTCCACTGGTTAATAGTTCTCACTGCCAGGAAATTTCCCCTCAGTTCCAAGTTGCTTCTCTCCTGGATTAGTTTCCACCCATTGCTTCTTGTTCTGCCATCAGGTGCTTTGGAGAGTTGGAAGGGAACTTGGAGGTCATCTAGTCCAACCCCGCTGCTCAAGCAGGAGACCCTATACCGTGTCAGACAAATGGTTTTCCAGTCTCTTCTTAAAAATACATCCAGTGTTCGGGCATCCATTACGTCTGGTGGCAAACTGTTCCACTGGTTAATAGTTCTCACAGCCAGGAAATTTCCCCTCAGTTCTAGGTTGCTTCTCTCATTGATTATTTATTTATTTATTTATTTATTTTATTACATTTATATCCCGCCCTTCTCCGCAAAGGACCCAGGGCGGCGCACAGGAAATTTAAAAAACATACAAAAATAGAACATAAATAATTTAAAATATATATTAAATCCCAAACCTGTGCTAAAACCAATTATTAATTAAAACCCAATTTAAAACTTTTCTACAGTCCTCATGGGAGGTTAGGCTAGGCCGGCTTGATGAAAAAAGTATGTCTTTAGACATTGGCGGAAGAGGCGGAGGTCGGTGATGGTCCGGAGTTCAGGGGGTAGGTCGTTCCAAAGGGCAGGGCCCGCCACAGAGAAGGCTCTTCCCCTGGGTGTCGCCAGTCGGCATTGTCCGGCCGACGGCACCCTGAGAAGGCCCTCTCTGTGGGAGCGTATCGGTCTAAGGGATGTATGGGGCACAAGACGGTCTCGCATATAACTAGGCCCCGAGCCATGGAGCGCTTTAAAGATGGTCGTCAAGACCTTGAAGCGCATTAGTTTCCACCCATTGCTTCTTGTTCTGCCATCAGGTGCTTTGGTGAATAGCTTGACTCCCTCTTCTTTGGGGCAACCCCTGAGATATTGGAAGACTGCTATCATGTCTCCCCTAGTCCCTCTTTTATTAAACTGTATTTGCTGTCAGCTGGGTGGTTCTTTGTTACAGTTTGGTTCAGTTCGTATTAAACAGTTTAAAGCAGCTGCCTGCCTCCGTGTTTTTACCTCAGAGAACAGTCTTGAGCAGTATTTCTCCCCCCCACTCTCTATGGGCCACCGGGGAGTTTGCTATCTCAGTGCCTTTTTGGCCCCAAGAGGCCTCCGTGGCTGAGGAATGACTGTTGCCTGGTGGGAGGAGTTACAGGGAAGCGAAAGCACATTTCAGTGGGTACATTTTACATGTGTTTACCTTGCACACGATACATGCATGCTAGGCACAAAATGAGTAGCTATTCTATTATCGGAAGTCCTTGGCTACATTGTGTCAAAATTTGAAGCAGATCGGTCCAGTAGTTTTTGAGATTAGTGGATTCGTACAAACTATTTTACATTTTTATTTATATAGATTAACCAGCAATGGATAATGATGTAGACATGACATGCCAGTGAAAAGAGAAATATTCAGATAAGGAAATATATGTTCAAAAATCCTTTGATGTAAACCTGTCAGGACAGGGGCACACAACTTTTTTTTTCTTATCTTGGCCTTAAGTAATGGGCCAGGAAATGTTCTTCTAACTAGGCAAATGGAATAAGGTGAAATTTAATTAAAATTACCAGCTTCCATTCTGGAATATTCATATTTTTAAATAAAAAAGTGCAAAATATTTGCATTAATATTTGCATTATATGTTATCTTAATGTACTTATTTTCAATAATTTCTTACATAATATGAGGCCTCAATTTTGTTTCGTTTGAATTGAAAGCCCATTTTAAGTGCATACTTGTGTAGACAGTGCAGGTTAGGGAATGATTAGTAGTGATGAGCAAGCTGCTTCTCAGTAAAATTTGTTCCTCATTATTTTTCCTGTTGAAACCCTGTTAAATTCCAAGAACTCTTAAAATACAGTGGGGAAATACATCCAGCAGAAATATTTGAATGTGTTTAATAAGTACAGTATTTTATGCCTCACCTTTTGTGTTTGTTCTTTCATTTTCCAGAGTATTTGGCTTTGTTGCAAGGAAACAAGGTACTGCAACTGATAACATTTGCCACCTGTTTGCAGAGCATGATCCAGAACAGCCTGCCAGTGCTATTGTAAACTTTGTATCAAAGGTCATGATTGGTTCCCAGAAGAACTAAAGGCCTCCTGTTTTACTGATCTATTGGATTTGCAAGCAGAAAGCATATTTTCAGATGAAAGCTGTGTGGCCCTCAGCAGTTCTTCCAGTGGACATTCCATCTATAAAATAAGATAAAGGGTTCATTTTATATTTCAGTAATATCACCTGACTGTTTAAACTTCTGACATCAAATTAGAATTAAGCAAATAAGGGAATAGGAAGTTTGCAAGGTCCTGAATACCCATTTCTGAACAAATTTTTTAAAAAAAAAATCTGAAGCATTATAAAGTTGAGAAAATTGAAATGAGCTTTTCTGATTTTTAACTTGTGATGGGACAGAATGAGGGAGAGTGGGCATTTACCTCTTTTTATGTGGAATTTTTGCTGGAATTTTGTAAAGTTATGAAAGAAGAAATTTGCATGAGAAAAATCTCAAAGGTCTCTCAGTTGTAATGAAGGAATAGGATTAGGGACTGGAAGTGGAAGATATAAAGACTTGCAGGTTTATTAGACAAAAAAGAATGCACTGTCTCTTTTCTTAATTCTTTGCAAATTCCCAGTTTGGGACACTTTTAAAATGTTTTTGTTCCCTTGAGTAGGTTCAGAAGTCACATGCTACTGTTCTCGGCACATCTGTAGTGAACAGTAGGTTCTTAAACTATTATATAAAATTGTTCTTTTCTTTTGTTCAGAGATCCTTTGTTGCAAGTGTCCACTTTCAGTAAACATTTGCTTTTGCATAGATTTTTGCTTTGGTCCTAGCAAATCCCTAGATTTCTTCTCTTCATATTAATTTTAGAGTGATGTGCATCAAAATTATAATGGAAAAGTGTATGTAGGAAATTGGGGCAAGTTTATTTTGGATGGTGTAAAGAAAGAGAAAGAGGAGGTTTGTCTAGTACATATATTGTAAGAAAAATTGTATATTTGTTGAATGATAAATGGATAATTAGGGGGATGTTTAAAAGAGGATAAAATGATTCAGAAATTTTATGATGAATTTTAGGAAGAAAAGCCTTTAATGATAGCGTATAAAAATGAAGGCTTCATTACTTCTGTGGAATCTTCCATCTGGACTTGGGAGGGACTAGTCCATACAATATGCAGATTTCCCGTGCACAATGCTAGCTATTGGATTGTGCCATTTAGTGTATGCTGTTTCTGCTGCACCTTACCCCTACTGTTATTTGTTGGCCTATTTCTGGGGTGTCTGTAAATAATCGGGACCTGTTTAGTGTGGGAGACCCCTGCTAAGCTACCTCTCTGGTGCTTAGTGCATGCTATGATCTGTGCTTCAGTGCTATCTTAGTCCTTTCCAGCCACTGGTAGAATTTCAGTATCTGTCCTATGCAGGGTTTTGCCTTTCTCTAGCATTTTGTCTGGTTGATCTTCCTCCTATATCTGTCAATAGCTCATTTTTGGATACCATATTACTAATGTACTCCTAGGTACTGTAGGTTTAATCCTGGACAGTTTTGATATTGACCAGAACGTTTTGCTCTCTGGATGTTGGACTTTGGGTGGAAACCTCCATACATTGTGAGGAGTTTCTGGGTCATCACATTAGCAGCAGAATCTGCTTTGGGCAGTTCACGATGCCAGCAATATTACATATATTATTAGCTTGTGACAAATTATTTATAGTTTAAAATAGATTTGGGTCTGTTGAATAAATGTTTTATTTCTATATACTTAAATGGAGTCTGTCACACAAACACTATTTTTTAAAATAGGCGTTACATAGAAAACCTGGGATATTTCTGCCAGGCCACTTTACATAAAATCATTATGTAATTTTATAAATACCCAGAGCATTTTGTTCATGCCTGAGGGGATAAAGCAATGTATCATATTCTGACTTTAAGAATAACCACATATCTTTTTAGAGAACAAAGCATGCAAATTTTTTATGTTTCAGGAAACAATAAAAAATTTCATAGTTTTATTCTAAAAATGAATTTCTACTAATTTTTTAAAAGTTTTTATTTTAAAAAAATCAAGTAAATTTTAAAATGGGGAAAGGAAGGAAGAGAAATCTTATTTTGGGTTCACTTAGTCATATTTTGATAAATGACATACTCTGATTTGACAATCTAACTTATGTATCATGTGACCAAATACTACAGAATATTGCTATATTTTTGTATGCATTGAGGTGATTGTTACAGTCTGCTTATAGAGCATATACTTGTATATAGCCCAATGATACCAGAAGTTATTTGTAATGATTGTGATCCCATATGTGAATGTCTATTTGCACAATTGCTGATGGTATGCACGTTTTCCACTTCTTTGTACCACAGTGGTACAATCTAGCCATACAAGAAAGGGGGATGAGGGGTGAAATGAGCAATTTAAACATCAGTATTTCCAGTGGCTCTAAGGAAACTGGATGCAAATAGTGGACATAAGATGTCAGAATTGCAGTTGTAAGAAGGAAACAAAATACCTTTTGTCTGTTTTCTGTCTGTTCTCCTCCCCCCCCCGCCCCCCCTCCCGTTCAGAATAGATGTAGAATTTTTCTTCCGGGCAGATAAATTCTGCATTTTTAACCAGTACTTATTTAACGGAGTAATGAAGTCTTATAGAAAAATTGGGTGCAATTTCATAGGTAGCACATATATTCTTGCATTATTGAATGATTTGAGTAAGGTATTCAACCATTTCCCCATGAATTTTCAGTCTTTCTAGCTTATGTTTCCATTAAATTCCAAGGATTTTTTAGTAGTAGCTGTTGTTGCTTCTAATCAGGAATCATTGCTTCACAGAGATAGTTGGAAAATTTCTCCTTCATTTGGAAAAGTAGTTGTCATATATCCACAATTTTAATGGAAAATGTTTATTATATGTCTCATACCGAGAAATACATAAGCCGTTACATTCACATATGAATATTTGTTTAAAGTGCTGATTAACTACAGTGACTAATCAGACCACAATAAAAATGTGTTTTGGACTCTACAGATGTTAAATCTGTTTTCTGTAACTTGCTGTATAAATAATGGAATCTGAGAAACTACAGATTCAATGTCAACTAATTGTAATCTACAGATTATCCTTGAATAATTGATGGGCATGAACATAAACTGGCCTTTTTGAATGAAACTTAATATTTTAATAAGCATCATACACATCAAAACCAGCTTCCAAAAAATGAACCAAATAATTATATGAGATTCTCTTCTTGCCACACATCCACATTTTCTTCAAAACGACTGATGGAAAATTGATACTTAAAAAAAAATATTTCATATGGTAGGTTAAGATGTAACAAAAATGAACTTGTAACAAATACAACAATGGTCCAAAAATTGATAATTGTTCAAATTTCACAAATAATGTATGTTTTTATTTTATGGACTATGTTAAATATTAAAATATTTGTGCCACCAAACAACTGATAATATCAGGTGTTTGAAATCATGACAGGAATAAACACTGGAGAATAAGGAAATAGTTCATGATTTGAAAGAAATGCCTTTGATCTATATTTTACTCAAGGTCTTTTCTACTTATAAATTGCACATTACATATTACTGAAAGCATAACAAAAAATGTTGAAATACATTTTCACACAAGTGGCATTATCGAAGTTAATCTCAAGAGTAATATTATCAAGGTGCCACATTTTTAACCATAATCAAGTCTATAAATGCAAGTCTTGTGTCTGTAAGCACAATGCCTCCTCCACAATCTTTTTTAAAAACCAAACAGCTCCAGAGATTCAATGCTGTTCCCTCTCTGCCAGAAAGCTCTTATGTAATACATACTCCGATCCAATCCCTTAGGAAGAAAAACCTTCCACACTCCATTTGGTTAATGCAAAGGGTTCTTTTACTGAGAGTGTTGGTTGCAGTAAAGCTAAGCTAGCTCTGAAAGTAGCTCGCTCATTGGATGCAAAAATAAGGTGTAGGTTTGCCCCCAGCCTATCCCTCCCCCCATGGCCAGTCTGTTTTCAGCCAACCAGAGCTTGCCAAGCTGTTTTGAGAACTTGGAGGTGTTGGAATAATCTGTATATTTCAGCGATGCAGTCAATGGGGTGCTCTTCAGGGATAGCTACAATGTCTTGTCCTGTGGCCACTTTAAATGGAGTGAACCCTTTGCTACTGTGCACTGAAGTATTGTAGGTGACCTTCACAAAGTGAAGTAGGTCCATCCAATTGTACTGTTGGTAATTAATATAGCATCTGAGGCAATTTTGGTGAACCTTTTCGGCATCGAGTGCTGAAATGGGAGTGCATGCGCATGCCGGAGACTGGAAGAGCAGCTGCCTGATGCACATATGCACGCGGGGAAAATCATCTTCCTGGCACCCGCATGCACACTGGGAGGCTGCTCTTCCAGTTTCTGGTGCTCCCACATGTGAAGACCAGCTGACCGGTGTGCTGGAACCAGGAAGAGCAACAGATGATGGCTTGGGTACCCAAAGAGATGGCTCTGCCATAGGTTCGCCATCATGGATCTGAGGTATTGTTCCTGAGTGCCATTGGTTCTTTCGTAGCCTCTGTTAGTAGCTGGATAATGTGGTAATTTCATTAAGTTTGACACTTAATGTCAAATCTGCTCCAATCTAAATGCATCAGGCTGAAAAAAATTAACCAGTCTGTCAGCAATCTTAAAATTATTTGCAGGCTAGAAACCATTGGTTGCTGTTATAATTGCTGTACAACTTCCTACTATCTTATTGGAAGATGGTTGTGATGACAATTTTTGCCATTTAGATTGCACTTCCAAGGATGCAATGGCATACAATAATTCCTGGTTATTCAATAGTATCAAAAATGTTTTTGACCCTTAAATTGTTTTCTTTTTGCTCTCAAAATTTGTATAAACATATATTCAATATGTAAAGAACATTGTATAATAATCATTTCTGCTTTTTGAAGTATCAACTGTAATCAGATTTTAATAAAATTGCTGAATTTTATACATGTGTTTCTACTAACTAAAGATTTATGACTTGTTTTTAGTATTACATTAAAATGGGAAGGGTGCAGAAAGGAGTTGTTTATATTACGGCAGTAGATATTACAGTGAAAATAATTTGATGGAGAACCCTGATGACAGTACTACTTCTGTTTTTGTTACCACATAATTCTTTGAAATCACTGATAAAAGAGAATACTTTGCCCAAGTATGAATATAATGTGAAATCTAGTTCTTGTTTACGTTTGAGGAGAAATACTACTACTAAGATATGTATAGGCAATCTTTGCCTTCAGGGCTGCTTATATGATACCTGCTAATATTTCGCTTTACACCGAAACATTTTTTCAGCCATCTTCATCTTTTGACAAGATAAAACTGTTACCTACAATATAATTAAAAATTGATGGAAGTTTGTTGTGTTTTATCCTTTCATAATAAGCTTTCTTGTCATTTTAACATTTAAGGTAAATACCCACTTAGGTTTTCTCATATTAGGCATTGGAAGGCATAGTTCTTGTTTTCAAAACAAGCTCCAAACCAGGCTTGGAATGCCTTGGAAAGGATTTAAACATTTATGGAGCTTAAGGTCCAGGCTTCAGTGCAGTCTATGCAGACATCTAGAAGTCATCTAAAATAAGATAGATCTCCATAGTTATCTGTATATCAACATGACTCAAAACATTTTACCAACAGTGTTTTATTATTGTTATTAACCTGTTAAATAGAAATCATTACTGCAGGAGTAATTTGATGCAATACATTACTTTTTTTCAAGAAATTTTACTAAAATACATTTTCATAATTATGATTATTCTTAATTGCAGTTGAGGAAAATAAGCCAGCTACAAGCTATACTTTATTTCCTAAATTATTGGTAGCCTCTACAAATACATTGTGAAATGATGATTACATTAAAATAAAAAGCAACTTTTTAAGTCTCGCATGTGTTCACATTGGGGTTAGTTGGGATGACCCAGGTCACTCAGGCTTGCTTTCATGTCACTCATAAGTTTAAATCAAACAACACAGAAGTAAAATTAGTCTCTGTTAAGCAATTCTTAACAAGGTCTTTCACATTGTCTTGAAGCCTCTTCTAGCATTCCAGTAGGCAAAGAACCTTCTGGGTGTTTGCTGTTCTCTGATAAGCAGGTTGGAATTTTTTTTTTGAAGTTTCTTCAAGTTCTTGCCTCAGAAGAACAGCAAACTGAAGCAAGAATGCTGCTTTGTTTTCAGGAGGAAGAGTTGTGCCTTACTCCTTAAAATAGCTTTGCTGAGGTGCTTCACTAATGAAGTCCTTCAGAACCCTACCAATGAAACTACAGTGCTGTGAATGTCCTTATACAAGCATTGGGCAGTGATATATGTAAAATGAGGCCACTGAAGGTTGGGCACTCTTCAAAAACATGCTTGAGTGAGCTGCTAGGCATATAAATAATTTAGACTAAGTTAGAAGTTCTAAGCACCCTCAACATTGTGAAATGAGCAGAACGATTGTTTTTCAAAACAGGTTGCTAGCTAAATTCTTATTCTTTAGAGGAAAGGACATAAAGTGAATTCTTGCCTTCTCTGTTCTGATACGTTATATTGGACAAAATAATTCCAATAGCCTGAGTGTTCCACAGATACGCTTAAATACCTATAAGGTGAAGCAATGAATTTGTTAAATTGCAGGATTGCTTGAATTAACAAAAACTGAAACTTAAAATTTATGAAGCTGACAATACTTAAAGGAGCAATTTTGAACCAACCCATTACAGGGTTGCTGTCAGTTACCACCTC
The DNA here is from genome assembly GCA_039707465.1 of Rhabdophis nuchalis. Classification (NCBI taxonomy): domain Eukaryota; kingdom Metazoa; phylum Chordata; class Lepidosauria; order Squamata; family Natricidae; genus Rhabdophis; species Rhabdophis nuchalis. Next base: position 106,569,224 of record CM077647.1, on the reverse strand, counting down.
CATGTCTTAGCATTAAAAGCAAGAGTGGGGGTAAAAAATCACTCAAATCAGGTCCCCAAACCCCAAGCCACACACTGGTACCAGTCCATTGACTGTTAGGAACTGAGCCACACAAGGAACAGGCAAGCGAGCAAAGCTTCATCTATGCATGCACAAGATCTAGTTTGTGCATGAAACCATCACCACCTCAGTGCACGGAAGACAATTTTGGTGCCGGAAAGGTTAGGGGCCGCTAATCCAAATGACCCGTGTTTGATCCAGTAGGCTAAATGAAGAGGGAGATGGGCTATAGGGAGAAGTATATTCCTGGGTGACAATGTATTCTTTTTCTCTCTCTTATTGTTCAGGAACTAACAACAGACTTTCACAAGAAGTCACAGACTTTGACTCCCATAGTTCTAATTCTGGTACCATCCCCTACTATGGCTGGCAAATTTATGTCTTCTTAATCAGTTGTCCTCATTCCACATTGGATCCAGGAAATTATATCTGAAGTAGAAAATCAAGCAAATATTTTGCTCTTATTAAAGTGATATAAATGTAGAAGGAAGCACACTATTAATGCAACCCATCATCTTTGTTCCCATCTGCAAATATACAACACCACTATGAATGGTTGCCAGCACTGATAAAACACTGATAAAACAGCATAACACAAAATAGCTGGCAGGTTTTCAAGAAAAGATTGGACATCTATTTGTCTGGAATGGTATAGGACTCCTGCCTTGCACAGTCTTGGAATAAAACTACAAGGTCCCTTCAAGCCCTATGATTCGATGATTTTATATATTTATCAACATCTTTCTTCTGCCTTTCTATCAGTTATAAATAAACCAACATCCTTTGTTTTTCAGTAACCCTTCAGATGCTTCTGACTATTCTGAAGAACCACGTGCTTAGTCTTCTATAATATGTGAATGGGAAACCAAACATTTCTACTTGGATAGACCAAACTTTGCATAGCTTACTGCACAGATTTGGGGTGACTGTCATTCAGATTATCCAAGGCCATTCACAATGCTTGTGCTGCTAAATCTTTTAAAGATGCTTATAACATTTTTTTTCTATTCACGTTTATGTCAGAGAAAGTACAGAATACAGAATGATAGATTCAGAAGGGACATTGGAAATCTAGTTCAACACCCTGCCAGGATTGGGCTTTGTGCGTGCACGCACAGTTCAATGGCAATTATTCTGTACATGCGCAGAACTAAAAAGATGGTGGTGACCAGGGAACTGGTTTGGGGGAGTCAACAGCCTGGGTTGCTGTTGGTTTTGCGACTCAGGCCGGCATACCACTACCACTTCAGCTAAACCAGGCCGAACTGGTAGGAACTCACCTCTGACCCTGCTCATTCAGGAGACTTATACCAGGGGTCTGCAACCTTCAACACTCAAAGAGTCATTTGGGCCTGTTTCCCACAGAAAAAGAAAACAATGGTAGCTAATAATTTAACAACTGGTGTGACTGGGTGGGCATGGCCAACCTGACATCACTTACTCCCACCCAGTCACATGACACACCACCCAGCCACACCTACTCAGCCAGTCATTAGGGTAGAGAACCAGTTGTTAAATTACTTGCCCCACCCGCTCCCGCCCCGCCTCACCCCATCCCTCACCCTTCGTGCCAGAGCCAGCCCCAGATGTGTTGTTCATTTTTTCTTTCTCTGTCTCTGTCTCTCTCTTTCTTCTTTCTTTATTTCTCTTTTTCTCTCTCTTTATTTCTTTCTGTCTGTCTCTCCTTCTCTGTCTGCCTCTTTTTCTTTCTTTCTCTTTCACTCTCTTCTCTCTCTCTCTATGTCTCTCTCTTTCTTTCTCCCCCCTCCCTCCCTCTCTCTTTATTTCTTTCTCCCTTTCTCTCTCTCTCATGTTAAATTCAAGGACTTCTAAAATTGAATTGCTCCTTGGGGCTACATTTATTCTTAGACAAGAGAAATGATTTGCTACTGCTTTTGTACAGAAATTTAAAAACGAAACCCTACTCAATCCAATGTACACCCTAGGACTTTTGTAATAACATGCCATCAAACATCAGTTCTGCCTAACTTTTTTGAAAGTAGCAAAGTTAGTTGTCACTTTCCCTCCAAACCTACTATATATAATTATATTAATATTCACTTTCTTATCACCTTTATATTTGTTTGTAAGAATGAAATCTGGAATTACTGGTTTTTCTTGATTTCAAAGTAGGACAAGGGTGTCCTTCTTTCTCACAATAATTAAACTCTCTCCTTTCTGTCAGATGAACTGGCATAAAACTATCTCTCCGGTTTTGATTAAACAAGTTAATAAATAATTGCCTATCTCTGTCCTGAAGGTTTGGACCAAATTGGCTGATAAGACTTCTAATTATTTGCCATCTTGGAATTGAGATAAAGTGATCATGGAAGAGAATATACAAAACATAAAAAAGCTACACTGCCCTCTTATGGTAAAATAATAGCATTTGCACAATCTTACATACTTCTCAGTGCTTTACAGCCCTTTCTAACTGGTTTACAAGGACCCAGATTGCCCCCAACAATCTGGGTCCTCTATAGCTAAACATATACATAAGACACTGAAAACTGGCATTGTGAATCTGATACCAACTACAGGCATATATGAAGGAATAAGGGAACTTAAAAAAAACCACCCTAATACAGTGTGACTTTCTTAACAAAATTAAGTGTTGCTGTTTCTTAAATACATGAGAACTCCTACTGCTGTCTAGCATTGGGCATCCTTCCATCAGCACACAGCTGAAAGCACTGATAAAATACTTCAGTTCCTGGCTCATCAGGAAACAATATTTTCAAGTTTCAAGAATTTGGAGAAACACCATTTCCTTAACAACTAGTCTTGAGAGCTTAACCCAGAAGAACTCAGAATGACATTCGTATCCTCTATTCCCGGTCTTCGGCACCCCAAAGACTTAAACAGCCCTGAAAAATTGCTCTGGAGAAAATAAGTCTCTCATCCAAGTATCCATCAGATGTTGTCATAAGTTTACTAGCATCTTAATGGATCTACATCTCAAAGAAGAATATTAAACACCTAGTTCAGCTTAGAGTCTTATTTATGTCCATGTAATGTAGAATAATGGATAGGGATAATGTGCTCTTCTAAATAAATATGTAAGTTTGGCCAAAGAGGAAAGATTTTATATACTTGCCAAACTGGCAATTGGCTAAATCTACACAGTAATAAGATGTTGCAGCTTTGGATTGTAATGTATCATCCTGATCAGTGTCTTTTTGCTTAGCCCTCAATTCTGACACCAACTGACTGGTGGCTCCATAGTTATACGGTATAGATAGATAGTCTGATGGTTGTTTCTGTCTCTAGGAATAATTGATATTATAAGTTGAACTGGATGAGCTAGCTGGCTTTCTTATTTTATTTTTAAAAAGCTGAAAAAATGTCCACTTCCTCATAAGGGACCAGTTCGAGATGGTAAATTGTTCTCTTCATGAAACAGGATTTTTATTAAATCTGTAAGGTTTAAAAACTTCTCTCTGATGAATAAGTACATGTAGAGGGCATTTTATAGTAAAATGGTGATGATGATAATGATGATGACATTTCTTTCTTGCCTTTTAAAAATTTAGCCAACTCAAGATGGAACATAATATTCCTGCCTCCTATTTTGGTGCATTGGGCTAAAAGTATGTTGCTGAATGGTGCTGCATTCAGAAACAATGCAGATACAGAAAATATTTATATTTAAGTCTTCCAAATATACTGTAATAAAAACAAAGAAACAACATTATTATTTGCTCTAGTATTGAAAATCATTTCATGCAAAACAGTACACAGAAATTTCTCTTTGAGGAATCTCAAGAAGAATAGCAGCCAAACTGCATATCATATAGATTGTGTAAAAATTGTGTGCCCTGAACCTAATCCTTAAAACTATTTTGGCTTCACTATTAATGTCACCCACAACATCATGGGTACATATAGTTTCTTCTCTACCCTCCTATATGCCATAATCAGCCGTGATCAGTAGTGGGATTCAGCCAGTTCTCACTGAGTGAGAGAACTGGGGTTGTTAAATTACACACACACACACACACACACTCGTTATCAAAGTGGAACCTGGGCGTTGCACTGCAATGGAGAAACAGGCAACAGAGCAGCCAGCATGAGAGAAGGAGAAGGCCGCTTTCCATCATTCTTCATTATGCTCCTCCTCTTTCCCTTGTGCTGGCTGCTCCATTGTCAATTTCTCCTTTGCAATGCAGCATAGTGCTCAGGATCCACTTTGATAGCAGATGGCAAAACTAACCCCGCAGTCTCCCCAATATTTGACCCAGCTTCATTCATGCATGCCAACTTAATTCCTCACAGAAACAGCTGCGAGACCAACAAGCACCCTCAGAAACAGCCCTTTGGTAAAGGGTGGAAATGTAACAACTGGTTTAAACAGGGTCATGTTGGCTGTCACGGGAGCTGGAGGACGCGGATGGGCCATGCCTCCCACAACAGCCAATCTGACCCTAGACGAACTGGTTGTTAAATTATTTGAACAAAATGTGACATTAGAAAAGACTTTATTCCAGTTCTCAAGGAGATTGCAGAACAGATATTCCTGAGCACAAAACGTCATAAACAAAAGACTTTATTTTTGTATTACTAATTATATCTTAGAATTTTGTCATTCTTCATTCACTATTAAAGAATCAAGACACAGTAAAAGCCAGTACTTCCATATTTTTACTTATTTCTAAATATATTTATTTAGTATTTAGCTTCTTATTTACTGTATTTTTTGAGTATAAGATGCACCTTTTTTCCTCTAAAAAGAGGCTGGAAATCTGGGAGTGTCTTATACAGTGAAAACAGCATTTTTTGCCTCCTGAAACCCCACCCCCTTCACCAAAATCACTGTGCATAACCTTATAGAGTCTTCCAGAGAGATTCTGGGGGCTGGGGAGGGCAGAAATGAGCCTAAAACGGGCCATTTTTTGCCCCCCAGCCCCCAGCAGCACTCTATAAGCCTCCATAAAAACATGACATAAAAATAGCCCGTTTTCATTTTTTTGCTCATTTTGCCCCCCCCCCCCCAACACTCTGCAAGCCACCACAAGGCTATTCATGCTTTTTATTTGAAAAAAAAGGGCCCGTTTTCATGAAAAACAGGCCATTTTGGGGAGGTTTGCAGAGTGCAAAAACCTTTTTTTCCCTCCTTTCAGAAGGCTGTTTAGTTACTTGGCAACTTTAAGGCTTGTGGACTTCAACTCCCTGAATTCTCCAGCCAGCATAGCTTGTGGACATAACTGGCTGGGGAATTCTGGGAATTGAAGTCCACAAGTCTTAAAGTTGCCAAGTTTGGGAACCCCTGAATTGGAGGGATTGATGAGAATTACATTGATCAAGTGCCAGCAGAAACAAACTTTTAGGTGCCACAGCGATTTCCTTCTCAAGCACATGGATAAATACACCTGGAAACATCTACCTACCTACATACCTTCTCTCTCCATTTTTCTCTCTCTATCCCTCTACCTACCTACCTACCTACCTATCTACACTCCCTCCCTCCCTCCCTACTGTATTTCTCTCTCTCCCCACTCTACCTATATACCTATCTACCTTCTCTCTCCCCCCATCTACCTACTGTATTTCTCTCTCACCCTTTCTCTCTCTCTCTCTCTGTCTTTCTCTCTCTCTCTATCCCTTTATCTACCTACCTAACTACTCCCTCTCTCTCTCTCTCTCTCTCCCTCTCTCCCTACCTACTGTATTTCTTTCTCTTTTTCTCCCTCTCTATCCCTCTATCTACCTACCTACTTTTTTTTAAAAAAAAAAGCCTCTTCAAAACCTGGGTGCGTCTTATACTCTGGTGCGTCTTATACTCCGAAAAATATGGTAACGTTTTTATTAACAATATTGTAGTGACAAGGAAGTCACAAATTTTTGCCTCCTGCTCACTTAATGGGCAGAAAATTTCGATGTTCATGTATCTTTTTTTTTTTTTTTATTGCAAAAGTTTTATTGGTTTTTACAAATTTTTTCAGGTAGGGTAGGGTATGGTGAAATACAGAAATATTTTGAGAACTTTCACGTCGAGATCGTTGGCCCCTCCAGGGCTTCTTAATAAGACATTGGTGATACATTTTTCAATAATACTACAAGGTGAAAATAAATGCATACATCATAAATTCTAAATTCCATGCTGGCAATTGTGTACAAACATCCAGATAAAAATTATACTGTATTAATAAAGATAAAAGTCATTTTTTTGATCTAAGTCTCTTAGCAATTGTGTCTTCTTGTTCTCCTTCCTGGCCCCCAGTGGGCGGGGCCGTGGCCCCCTCTGCCCCTCCTGGATCTTCCCCCAGGGTAGAGGAGTGTTTTTTAAGAAAGGCTTCCACCTCGGCAACTGTTTTAATCCTTACTCTTCCTCCTTCCCAGAACACCAACATCCCTTCTGGCATCGCCCACTTAAACCAAATCCCATGTTTAAACAATTTTTTAGATAAGAAGGAATATTTCCTCCTCACCTCCCTAATCTTTTTTGGGATCTGCTTCAAGATAGCGATTTCCTTTTGTTGATAAATTAACGGACCCTCCCTCTGCACCTTCAAGATTCCCTCCCTAGTTGACCTTCTAACAAATTTAATATGTATCTCTCTGGGTACTTTATTTATCCTGGCATATGCTGAATTTATTCTGTAGACTAGGTCAATGTCCCCCCTGATCTCATCTTTGGGTTTGTGTAAATAGTCTGCTAAAATTGTACTCATGAGATCAGGAAGGCATTCACCAGATTCCTCAGAGATATTCTGAAATCTTAAAAAATATGACACCCTCTCAAAATCCATCCTAGACATATGACCAGAGAAGTCTCCAATTTCAGTATTAATATTTTTAAGTTCCCCCTTTGCCCCAGCCAGCCCCACTTCCAACTCCTCGTTCTTCTGTGTATTCTGCATCAATTTTTTTCTGTGTCTCCAAAAGTTCAAGCTTAGAGCTGCAATGATCTTTTCTCAGTTCTTTAATTTCCAACACCAAGGAGTGTAACACTGCTTCCATAACTGTCATTCTTTCTTCCAATCCTGGATTTTCTGGTTGTTTTTTTGAAGCCATGGTGAGCTGTTAAAGTCAGTGCCACTAAGATGGCGTTTTTTGGGTGCGGCCGCTGGAGCAAGTCCAGGGGAAAAAGTTCAGAAAAGTTGTAAAAAGTTATAATATCCAGAGAGAGAGACACTTTCCACTATCAATTATTAAGACAAAGAAGGCACTCCAGGGAAGGAATCAATTAATCCAAAAAATCCTCCATTAGTAGAGAGAGGCAGTCCGGGTCACAAAGAGATGTTGGTAATTTTTCCATAAAGAATAGTCATTTAGGAACAAAGGGCAGCCATCTTCCACTGCCCAGTCTGGCAGCCAGCCGGAGAGAGTAGCAAAGAAAATTGTTTCAGTAAAGCCGGACTTAGATACATTGTATAGAAACAAGCCGCAAAAGACTTTCACTTGTTCCGCAAAAGTCCGGATGCGAAATATCTGCTCCCTCACTTTCGAGGAGCCATTTCTGCGCGCCGCTGTTATAAATCCAAGGGGGGTTTTAACAAACACCCCCCTCCACGTTTCTCTCAATCAAAGCCGGCAGCAAAAAAGGTTAAAGTCACTTACTCTCCACCTCGCTCAAAGCCCCAGCAAAGCCATCCGGCCCGAACGCTCCCGTTCTCTCCAAATGAATTATTTGTTGCTGTCCTCCGTTGACGAAGGGAACCAAGCCCCCGCAGCATGTCTTCTTCCACCTAGATCGAAGACAAGGATGTTGCCCCGGCCGCCGCCAGGCTGAACAGGTCCAGGCAAGCCGGTCCTACGGAGGATCCCCCCAAAAAGGGGCACCCCGCCCCGTTTGGGGCAGAAAAAAGAACAAAACGGTGGACAAACCCCAAGGCTCGTCCGTCGCCGCCAGGAACAGGAACAGGAAGTCGATGTTCATGTATCTTGATAATATTATTTTTATATCCTCTAGAGAGATTGGCTTTAGAAGATTATTGGCCAGATTAGCTGTTTACTGTGAATGGAATAAGACTGAAGATATATTATAATCATAGAAAGATAGGCAAATAGAAGGACAATTAATGCCCAACGAAAAGAGCAATGTCCCTCTTTTAAATATCTATTGTTCACATTTTATAAGTGCCTTCATTTAACTATTCTTTTAGTAACTGCTCAGCATAACATGGGCACTACTCTGAAATTTTTCTGTTCTAAAGAATTGCAATTGGTAAGCCCTCCAGTGAAGCCATTTTAAAGCATGATGATAGATGTTTCATAGAGCTGAGATGAAAAGATCATTACTCAATTCAAGGTAGTCCAAAACAACTTCAGACTCTGTAGGGTATCCTCTGCTACCTATTTTAGGACGGAGATAGGCTATCTTCCATTGCTCTTAGAACACATCTTGCATTGTTGGGGTATTATAAGAAACTAGAAAGTCTTTAAGAATCCTATCTTGCCAAAATTTGTTTTCTTTATTACACAATTGGGAACCAATGGATCAAGGGTAGGCTTCTGGGGGTTTACATGGGTTTGGGTGATCCTTTAGCTAGGATTCTGCCCAATCTGGAAAATCCCCCAAATGCTACCTCTAGCTGGCCATGCCCACCCTGCCCCTCCTTCGGGCTGACATGATAGCCCATTTTCCAAATTATTATATTTTTGAATTTATTCATTTATTTTAAAATTTATGATGTCTATCTTGACACAATATTTGAAAAGCTGTCATAGGGAAGAACTAGCTGATTTATTCTCCAAAACACACAAGGAGCAATAGGTGGAAGCTAGTTCAGAGGGACATCAAGCCCAAAACTAAGTAGAAATTTCCTGGCAGTGAGCACATTAGTCAATGGAAGACTTGCCCTCTGAAATTGTGGATGTTCCATTGCTGGAGGCTTTCAAGAAAAAATTGGGCTGTATTTCTCCCCCCGCTTCTATATACAGTGATCCCTCGTTTTCCGCGGCTTCATTTATCGCGGCTTCAGTGCTTCGCGGGTTTTTCAACAATACAGAATAGAAAAAAAATGCATTGGTAGGAGGCAAGCGCCCCCTAGTGCTTGCTTTAAACAATGTCCACCAACTCAAGTTTCCGGTATAGTGTATTGCGAATCCTACTTCGCGGTTTTTCAGTTTCTGCGGAAGGTTCCGGTCCCCATTAACCGCGAAAAACGAGGGATCACTGTACCTATGTACTCTCTCTCTCTCCCTACCTATCTACTGTATTTCTCTCTCTCTCTATCCCTCTACCTACCTACCTACCTACCTATGTATCTACACACTCTCTCTCCATCCCTACCTACTGTATTTCTCTATATCCCCCCCTCCATCTACCTATCTATCTATCTATCTACCTACTCTCTCTCCCCCTACCTATCTACTGTATTTCTCTCTCTCTCTATTTCTATCTATCCCTCTACCTACCTACCTATCTACACACTCTCTCTCCATCCCTACCTACTGTATTTCTCTATATCCCCCCCTCCATCTACCTATCTATCTACCTACTCTCTCTCCCCCTACCTATCTACTGTATTTCTCTCTCTCTCTATTTCTCTCTATCCCTCTACCTACCTACCTATCTACACTCACTCTCTCCATCCTTACCTACTGTATTTCACTCTTCCTCCCTCCCTCCCTCCCTCTACCTACCTGCCCTCTCTCCCTACCTACCTACAGTATTTCTCTCTCTTTTTCTCCCTCTCTATCCCTCTATCTACCTGCCTACTATTTTTAAAAATTTGCCTCTTCAAAACCTGGGTGCGTCTTATACTCCAGGGCATCTTATACTCTGAAAAATATGGTACATATAAGATTTGCAAAAAAGGCTGTCAGAGACAAAATTTATAAAAGAACAAGGGATGAACAGCTGGTCCATAAAGGAAAAGAAGTCACAACCCTTAAACAAATACCAAAGAGAATCAGAGAGCAAAGAAGGAACTACCAATTCTTCTCTACACAACTGATAAAATATAAAATAATGTTCCAGTAGTTGATACTGGAAGGCATGTTAATATCCTGGCAAGATAAGAAAATAAGGATTGACACCATAGGGAAAGCTCAGGAGTTCTATGAACAATACATAGAGGGAGAATCAGACAGCAGAGAGGAGTTGGAAACCCAAAGCCAAGAGAAGCAGCTAATGGAGGAAAAAGCATTAGACCAAGATGTGAGAAAAAGACCAATACAGAAGTCCAGGAAAGAGAAGAAGTGAGGACAAGAACCAAAGGGAAGCAAAACCCAATAGAGGAACAAAGGCGACAAGCAAATAATAGGATGGAGGCAGTAGCCTACAAAGAAAATATCTATAAAATCTTTTATAGATGGCATTTGCCTCCAGCGAAATTGGCCAAAATGTACCCAAATTTATCCTCCAAATGTTGGAGATGCAACCACAAGCCGGGAACATTCTATCACATGTGGTGGACTTGCCCCATCACAAGGAGATACTGGTGTAAAATTCGGAAGTGGCTGGAAGAAATTACTGAGAGAAAAATAGAACTCAAACCGGAAGCATTTTTATTAGGACTACTGGACCAAAAAATAGACAAACAGTCTCAATATATAAACATACACATACTCACTGCAGCCAGGATTGCTTTCGCAGAAAATTTGAAAAAAATTAATACACCCTTAGATGAAATCACAATCAGGAAAATACTTGATTGCGCAGAAATAGATAAAATGACAATAGAACTAAAGGAAAGAGAAGAATCGGACTTCTATAAAGTATGGAATAAAATGTACAAGTGGCTAGAAATCAGAAGCCAAAACAGAAAATAGAGAATGTGATGATACAAATAATGAATATTATTATAAGTGTTAATAGTATGTTTGTTACATTATAGGATAAGGATATAATAATAGGAAGGTAATGAAGAAGGGAGAATTATAAAAGCTAAGCAGGAAAACCAGTATAGAAAGCTGTAAAATTATTGCATATTGTTATATATGTTGTGCGTTTTGTGTTGTTTCAATTTTTTTATACTTGTAATGTCTTCTCATTGTTTTTAAAGATTAAAACATTTAATGAAAAATACTTTTTAAAAAAGATATCATTATAAGAAACATAAACGCTCTCTTCAAGTACCTGGTTATTATAACCAAGGCTTCATTGAGAAAGGCTATAACATGCCTCCATCTGCAAACTATGCCCTTTGTATAACTGAAAAGGGAGATTTTATTTTACTGCTATTTGTTACTATTTTAAGGTCACATTATATGTTGTAACCTGAGGTCATAACAACATTAGTTTACTTACATAATTGTTATCAACTGAGAAGCAAAAGCTAAGAAAAATGATATGACAGCTGACAACACTCACTCAGTCCTATACTAATAGCCAATGAACACCCTCCAGCAACCACCACATTTCTTTTCATTGTAACCAGATTATAACCCTTCCTTCTAAAGTAGGATTAACAATTCAGCTTTTCTGTGATGGAAAATGTTTCTGGGCTCTAGAACTGAGCTGGAGATGGAGCCCAATTTAGAAGGGTGTGCAAAAACAAAACAAAAGCAACACAAAACACTAGGATAACGATACTAATGCAGAATAATTGCATTCTTAGCCTATCTTTCTGTTCAATAAATTGAATCATTGAGTCATTAGAGTTCTGTTACTAGGTCAGAAATGAAGCTTTCCACTATGTAAGGCAATGAGGTGATGGAATGAATTGTAATACAATATCCTTCCCTTCTCCTGACATAACCATTCTCTTGTGGTACAGATGGGTCATCTTAGGTTGCTGAATCATTTCTCTCTCGGTCTCTTTCTGTCTCTCTCTCTCTCTCTCTCTCTCTCTCTCTCTCTCTCTCTCTCTCTCTCTCTCTCTCTCTCTCTCTCTCTCTCTCTCTCTCTCTCTCTCTCTCTCTCATACACACACGTGCATGCACACACATACACACACTTTTACTTGAGAATTTGAGGGTTCTGCCCAGAATCTTAACTGTTCCTAATACTGCACTCTTTTGGGCAGAGAACTCTGATATTGTTCCTGGCATCTGTTGGGGCCACTTGCCCAGCTTAGGAGGCACAGCTCCAAGTGCTTCTATCACTACTGGACCACTTTAGACTTTACTTTCTACATCCTGTCCAGTTCCTCTGTCAGGAACATCCCATGCAGGATCCTGTCTTGCCATGGGACCTCTTCTATTTTATCTTCTTCCCATTTCTGCTATTGCGTCAGTCATTCTCTCAGCAGCTTGTTTTTGGGTGCCACTTTACTGAGATACTCCTGGATGCTTTGGTTTTGTTAGTCAGTGGCCTTGACACTTACCACACCCTACTTGCCCTGTTTTCAACAGTTTCTCTGGGTGTTGGATTTGGAGTAGAAGCTGCCATACATTGTGAGAAGCTTCCAGGTCTTTATATTGGCAACTTCCATGTCATTCTTTGGCCCACTGTCATAAAATTGAGTTCAAGCCACTCAAAATAGAGTTTTCCAATAGTTCTTTTATTCTTGTGTTATTCGGACAGGCTTAATTAGTTCCTTTATAGTTGTACAAATACTTGTATAATTTCAAAGCTATCTTACTACAATAAGCTATGCTCAACAAGTCTATTCAAATAACTATGCCCAACAAGGCCACCCAAGTTGCTGTAAACATTGTTGCCCAACTTGGCTACACATTCACACAATACTCAAATATGCTCTCAACAAGAGGTGATCAGACTACATTACAGTGGGCTGGGAAGCAGATTCAGGGTGTCCCTTGCTCCGACAAGAGTTGTCTCGAATTGCAGAGGTCTAGGTTTATTTATTTATTTATTTTATTTTATTAAATTTATACCCCACCCTTCTTCTTGTAAGGACCCAGGGCGGTGCACAGGCAATATAAAACCATACAAAATACAAAATACATTTTAAAAAAACTATTAAATTAAATCCCGTGCTAAAAAACCCTTTTAAAACCGTGAGAATTAAAATTTGTTCAGATAAAAGTCGGAAACGGGGGGTTATGCTAGGCCGGCTTGTTGGAATAAATACGTCTTGAGACGCTGGCGGAAGAGGCGGAGGTCCAAGGTGGTGCGTAGGTCGGGGGGTAGGTCGTTCCAGAGGGCTGGGCCTGCCACAGAGAAGGCCCTTCCCCTGGGTGTCGCCAACCGGCATTGCCCAGCCGACGGTACCCGGAGAAGACCCTCTCTGTGGGAACAGATCGGATGAAGGGATGTATGGGGCAGGAGGCGGTCTCGTATATAGTGCACCTCAAGGGGAGCCCCATGTAGAGAGCGTTGCAGTAGTCCAGCTGGGATGTCACGAGTGCTTGAGTGACTGTGTGAAGGGCCCCCCGGTCCAGTAAGGGGCGCAACTGGGTTATCAGGCATACCTGATAAAACGCCCTCCTGGCCATGGCTGTCACTTGATCTTCTATGGACAGCCGGGAATCCAGGAGGAACCCAAGTTGCACGCCCTCTCCACGGGGGCCAGTTGTTCACCCCCAATGGCCAGTGTTGGACTTACCTGGCTGAACCGGGGGGCCGGAAACCACAGCCACTCGGTCTTGGACGGGTTGAGCTTGAGTTTGTTACTACCCATCCAGACCCGTACAGCCTCCAGACACTGGGACAGCACCTCGACGGCATCATCGGGGTGATTTGGGGTGGATATGTACTGAGTGTCATCAGCGTACAGATGGTATTCCACCCCAAAACCACGGATGATCTCGCCCAGCGGCTTCATATAGGTGTTGAACAGAAGTGGTGAGAGGACCGACCCCTGAGGAACCCCACATATGAGGGGCCTTGGGGCTGACCTCTGCCCTCCTGCCAACACCCATTGCACCCGACCAGAGAGGTAGGACAAGAACCACCGCAGAACGGTGCCTCTCAGCCCCACCCCCCCAATCGGTGCAATAAGATACCATGGTCGATGGTATCAAAAGCCGCTGAGAGATCTAATAGGACTAGGATAGAGGAGCAACCTCTATCCCATGCCCTCCAGAGATCATCCACCAACGCAACCAATGCCGTCTCAGCGCTGTGACCGGGCAGGAAGCCGGACTGGCACGGGTCTAGATAATCAACTTCCTCCAGGTGTCGAGGAAACTGTTGAGCCACCACACTCTCTACAACCTTCGCAAGGAAGTGAAGGTTGGAGACCGGACGGTAATTTTCCAACAATGCTGGATCCAGGGAAGGCTTTTTGAGGAGAGGTCTCACCACCGCCTCTTTCAAGGTCACAATGTCCTGCAGCCAGCCTCGTGTAACCTCCCAGGATGCCAGTACAAGCCAGGAGGGACACGGGTTCAATAAACATGTGGTGGCCCTAAGGCTCCTCAACAACCTGTCCATATTCTCGGTAGTGACAAAGTCAAACTCCTCCCAAGGTGTTATCTCAAGACCAGCATCGGATAAACTGACTGGATCACTTTCAGTGGAGGGCAACTCGTTCCGAATCTGAGTGATTTTGTCCTGCAGATAAACTCCAAATTCCTCTGCTCGACCCTGCAAAGGGGCTTCCCGCGGCCTCTGGTGAAGGAGGGAGTGGGTCACCCCGAACAGGGTGGCAGGGCGGTTTTCTGTGGACACGATAAGGGTAGCACAATACTCACGTTTGGCCACTCTTAGCACCAATAAGTAAGTCCTAATATGGTCTCTTACAAGTGTTCGGTCAGCTTCGGATCGAGAGGATCTCCACCTACTCTCTAGGCGTCTCTTGCGGTGCTTCATCTCCCGCAGCTCCTCGGTAAACCAGGGGGCCTGGGTGAATCGACACCACGTGAGAGGCCACAAGGGCGCGACTCGGTCCAAGGCCCCCGTGGCCGCACTATACCATGCGGCCACTAGATCCTCAGTCGAGTCACAGGGCAAGGACACAGGTATTGGCCCAAGCTCCCTCTGGAACCTTTCAGGGTCCATCAGGCGCCTTGGGTGGAACCATCTCGGTATCTCCGGTTCCGCCTCCCCGCGGTGGGATGTGACGGTTGGAAAGTCCATCCGAAGGAGAGAGTGATCTGTCCATGACAAGGGTAAGATGGCTAAATCCACTGTGCCGAGATCACTTCTCCACTGCCCAGAGACAAAAATCAGATCCAGCGTGTGTCCTCCCTCGTGAGTGGGGCCCTGAACTACTTGGGTCAGGTCCATGGCCGTCATGGAAGCCATGAACTCCCGAGCTGCCTCGGATGTTTCGCCTGCCGATGGCAGGTTAAAGTCCCCCATGACTATCAGTCTGGGGGTCTCCACCGCCATCTCGGCGATCACCTCGAGCAGCTCGGGCAGGGCTGCTGTTACATAGCAGGGAGCCAGGTATACAATCAGCAAGCCCAACTGCCACCCTAGGCCCCACTTCACAAAGAGGGACTGGCTGTGAGTCCCTCTTCGTGAAGTGGGGCACAGTGGTCTCCCTCGACTCAAGACCTTCCTTAACGATAACTGCCACCCCCCCACCCCTGCCTAGGGCCCGAGGCTGATGAAATGCATGGTAGCCTGGTGGGCACATTTCCACGAGGGGTAAACCCCCCTCGGGGCCCAACCAGGTCTCCGTAATTCCCACCAGGTCCGGGTCCCCCTCTGACACAAGGTCATTTATGAGGGGGGCTTTGTTCACCATGGACCTAGCATTGCAGAACATCAGCCTGGGGCCCCGGCTCTGTAGTCCCTGACCGCCTAGCCCACGAGCGGAGCACAGGGGGTTGGGGCAAGTGACTGCTCGTAACCAGCGGCCACGGTCCCCCGACCCACAGTGGATATCCTGTCTCCCACCGCCCCTGCCCCTCCCCAAGACCGATCGAATGGGAAAGCCCTCAGCGGAAACGACCCCCAATCCCCCCTCTTTAATGGACCCATCCTTTATCCTACTTCCACCAGCCAGCCCTGTATCTAGGTTCATTTTATACCCAGCTTGTGTACTCTGAATCCATGTATATGCTACATATTGCCCCGGTCTTGTGCAATCCACTACATTCCTTATGGCCACTAATGTTCTACCTGGTATCACCAACAATAAATCATTCATGCATGCACTCAGAATTTTTGCTTATTGGTAATAGATGCATTCCATTTCCAGTGAGTTCCTGAAAAGCCTAACCATGATTGTATTACAGGCCCTCTATATTCATAACTTATATTTGTGATATATTCATAACATATAACATAAAATATGTAACACAGCTCATTAGATTGGCAGCTTATCTGATGACCACAGGGCACAAGTTGATGGCATATTCTTCTAATTGAAATGGCTCTTCAGTATTGGATGATACAGATAATCCTCAATTTACAACAGTTCATTTACTGACCATTCAAAGTTACAATAGCACTGAAAAAAGTGACTTATTGTGACTTACTGACTGTTGCAATAACCCCATGGTCATCGCAAAGGTGCTTTTTTAAGAGGCTACTTAACTTCCTTGTTTTTCTTTGAAGACATTTTGCTTCTAATCTTCTTCAGCTCTGACTGGATGGTGGGAAATGGAAGGATTTGTATTCCTTGCAGACAGCTGGTCATTTGCATTTTTTAGATAGTTGTTGAATCCATTTGGAGGTTATCTGTGTCTTTAGGGCCATGTGGATGACTGAGAATCTTCATAGACATCTCCTGGGTCACGTGATCAAATTCCAGATGCTTGGCTACTGTATATGCTGTCTCATATTTATGACAATTTGCAGTGTCCCAGAGTCATGTGATCTTCTTTTGCAACCTTCTGACAAGCAAAATCAATGGGGAAACCAAATACTCACTTAATAACTGTGTTACTAACTTTTCACTTGTAGTGATTTACTTAACAACCCATTTCAGGCAACCTGATTGATTTAAGATTTAAGATTTATTGCATTTATATACCGCCCTATCTCCCTTTCGGGACTCAGGGCGGTGTACAGCCAACAGTAAAAATGAGTAATATAAAAGTTAAGATCAAATGTTAAGATATAATTAAATAAATTGGCCTACCAAATTAAAACTCCCTACTAAAATCAATTTAAAAACTACGACAGGCCAGCAGCACAAAATAAATGAGTCTTCAGGGCCCGATGGAAGAGGCGTAGGTCCGTGATCGTAGTTCAGGGGGTAGGTCATTCCAGAGGGCAGGAGCTGCCACAGAGAAGGCTCTCCCCCTGGGGGTCGCCAGCCGACATTGCCTGGCCGACGGTACCCTGAGGAGGCCTTCTCTGTGGGAGCGAACTGGTCGGTGGGAGGTATTTGGCAGCAGGAGGTGGTCTTGCAAGTAGCCAGGTCCCTTGCCATGGAGCGCTTTAAAGATGGTCACCAATATCTTGAAGTGCACCCGGAAAGCCACAGGCAGCCAGTGCAGCTCCCACAGGAGAGGTGTCACATGGGAGCGTCTAGATGCTCCCAAAATCCCATGCACAGCCGCATTCTGAACTAACTGGAGCCTCCGGGTGTACCTCAAGGGGTGCCCCATGTAGAGAGCATTGCAATAGTCCAGGCGGGAGGTGACAAGGGCTTGAGTGACCGTGCGTAAAGCGTCATGATCCAGAAAGGGACTCAACTGGCATATCAGGTGAACCTGATAGAAAGCTCCCCTGGCCACGGCAGTCATATGGTCTTCTAGAGACAGCTGAGAGTCCAGGAGGATGCCCAAGTTGCGAGCCCTCTCTGTGGGGGCCAATAACTCACCCGCAATAGCCAGAGATGGCACCAGCTGGCTATACCGTGACACCGGAAGCCACAGCCACTCGGTCTTGGATGGGTTGAGTCGGAGCCTGTTCCTCCCAATCCAGACTCGCATGGCCTCCAGACACCGGGTCATCACTTCAACGGCATCGTTGGGGTGGTCCGGGGTAGAGATGTACAGCTGAGTGTCATCAGCGTACTGATGGAACTCCACTCCAAAACCATGGATGATCTCACCCAATGGCTTCATATAGATGTTGAACAGGAGGGGTGAGAGGACCAACCCCTGTGGGACCCCACAAGTGAGGCACCTAGACGTCGACCTCTGCCCCCCTGCCAACACAAACTATGACCGGTCAGAGAGGTAGGAGGAGAACCACCGTAAAATGGTGCCCCCCATCCCCAACCTCTCCAACCGGTGCAGCATAATACCATGGTCGATGGTATCAAAAGCCGCTGAGAGATCTAACAGGACCAGGATAGATGAGCAAGCCCTCCAGAGATCATCGACCAACATGACCAATGCTGTCTCTGTGCTGTACCCAGGCCGAAAGCCGGACTGGTGCGAGTCCAGATGGACAGCTTCATCCAGGTGCTGAGGAAGCTGCCATGCCACCACACTCTCAACAACCTTCGCAATAAATTGAAGGTTGGAGACAGGACGATAGTTGGCCAAAACAGCCGGGTCCAGAGAGGGCTTCTTGAGGAGGGGCCTCACCACTGCCTCTTTCAAGGGGGCTGGTAGAAACCCCTCACTCAAAGAAGCGTTAATAATCCCCTGGAGCCAGCCTTGTGTAACCTCCCGGGAGGCCAGTACCAACCAGGAGGGACATGGGTCCAATAAACATGTGGTCGCATTCAGCCGCCCCAGCAACCTGTCCATGTCCTCGGGAGCCACAGGATCAAACTCCTCCCAGATAACATTCTCAGGACCTGCCTCCATCTGCCCGTCTGAACTAATCCAATCGGAGGCCAACCTGTCCCGAATCTGATCGATTTTGTCATGCATATAACGGCCAAAATCCTCTGCACGACCCTGCAAGGGGGCATCCTGTACCCCTAAGTGAAGAAGGGAGTGGGTCACCCTAAACAGGGCAGCATGTCGGTTATCTGCAGATGTGACAAGAGCGGAGAAATAGTTATGTTTCGCCACCCTTATCACCACTAGGTACGTCTTAAATAGGACCTTACCAGTGTCCAGTCAGACTCGGAGCAGGTGGCCCTCCAACCGCTCTCTAGGCTTCTTTTCTGATGCTTCATCATCCTCAGCTCCTTGGAAAACCAAGGAGCCAAGGTGGTTCAGTGTCGGGTGAGAGGCCGCAAAGGCACGACCTGGTCCAGGGCCCCCATGGCCACACTATCCCAGGCAGCCACCAGGTCCTCAGTCGAGTCGTGAGTCAGGGTCTCAGGTATTGGCCCAAGCTCCATCTGGAACCTCTCTGGGTCCATCAGGCACCTGGGGCAGAACCATCTAACCGATTCCGGCTCCAGCTCCCCACGGTGGGGTACAGCGGTTGGAAAGCCAAGCCAAAGGAGAGAGTGATCTGTCAGGGGTTCGATGGCTATTTCCCCTAAACCAAGATCACTCACCCACTGGCCGGAGACAAAAGCTAAATCCAGTGTGTGTCCCCCTATATGGGTGGGGTCATGAATTAACTGAGTCAGGTCCATGGCCATCATGGAAGCCATGAACTCCCGTGTCATCTCAGATGTCTCGCCTATCGATGGCAGGTTGAAATCCCCCATGACTAACAGCCTGGGGGTGCCAACCGCCATCTCGGCTATCACATTGAGAAGCTCGGGTAGGGCTGCTGATACGTAGCGGGGAGCCAGGTACACAATCAGCAGGCCCAACTGCCTCCTATGACCCCACTTCACACAGAGAGACTCACATCTGGCTATCTGCGGCACAGTGGTCTTCCTCGGATCCAGACTCTCCTTTATAACCACCGCCACCCCCTACCCCCACCTTGGGCTCTTGGCTGGTGAAATGCACGGTAACCCGGTGGGCACATTTCAATGAGGGGCACCCCCCCTCTTGGCCCAACCAGGTTTCCATAATACCCGCCAGGTCCGCACCCCCCTCCAAAACCAGATCGTAAATGAGGGGGGCTTTATTAACCACGGACCTGGCGTTACATAACATCAGCCGAAGACCCAGGCCCTGAGATCCTAAGCCCCTTGGGTCACGAGAAGAGTCATGGGGGCCAGAGTGCACCACCGCTTGAAGACAGCGGGTGCGCCCTCCCCTAATATGATATGGCCCCTGGCTCCCACCATACCTGCCCCTCCCACTCACAGTAGTAATGTTACAGCCGTCTTTTGGACAGACCCTCCCCCCTCCCCCCAATTCTAGACACTACGCCCTTCCCCCCAAGGCCCCTAGCCAGCCTGAGGACATTCCCCGGTGGGTTTTCCCCCTCACCCACCACCCTAATTCTGGTTCGACCCTCCCCCTCCCTGGGGCCCCTTAAAACATAAATTAAGAAGTTAATTAAAAAATCCCTCAGTTTCCGCTTAGGCCACCTCTCTGGGTTCACAAACCCATCATCAAGGTGGGCCCTTGATAGAGTGGAGGGTCAAACCTGCGAGAGGAGGGACTCCCGCAGGACATGGAGGTCAGCTGCCGAGTACATTCAGTACATTCAAAAGTACTGATAAACTTTTGTCTCACAATGCATTATTTCACCCAGTTGAAGGTGACAAGAATCAGACTTTTAGTAGTGATAAATTGTGTGGAAGAGAGATCTATATTTGTAAAATAAGAGTTGGAAGGACCTTGGAGGTCTTCTGGCCCAACTCCCTGCTTAGGCAGGAAACCCTATACAAACTCAATTTCATTGAGGGCCACATCAGGGTTATGTTTGACCTCAGGGGGGAGTGAGATGGGGGTGTGGCCAGTGGACATGGCCAGCTCAACATTATTCATGTTGGGGGCATCTGTGGAGGCCAAGTGCTATGTCAGGACTTCCCTCAGACCCTCCTTCCCTCTCCTTATAATCTTCTTCCTTTTCTTCTTTTTGCTTCCCTCTTCATTCTCTTTCTTCATTTCCCTCTTTCCTTATTTTTCCTTCCTTGCTCTCTCTTCATCTTTTCCTTTTCTTTGTCTTTCCTCTTTCTTTTTCTCATTCCTGTCCCTTCTTGGATGCTCAAATGCAAAAGGAGAAACATTTCTCCTTTTATTTTGTTTTGCTTTTAGTTTGTTTTGCTAGCCCTCTGACAGCGAAAATGGAGTTCAAGCTCTATTTTTGCTGGCAGAGGCACCATGGGCCAGTCCTTTCCTATTTCCAGGGCAGTCCCACAAGGCCATATCTAAGCACCACATGGACTGAATCTGGTCTGCAGGCCTTGAGTTTGACACCCCTACCCTATACCATTTCGACAAAATGGTTACCCAACCTCTTCTTAAAAACTTCCAGTGTTTGAACATTCACAACTTCTGGAGGCAAGTTCCACTGATTAATTTTTCCAACTGGCAGGAAATTTCTCTTTAGTTCTAGTTTACTTCTCTCTTAGATTAGTTTCTATCCATTACTTCTTGTTCTGCCCTCAGGTACTTTGTAGAATAGCTTGATTCCCTCTTCTTTGAGGCAGTCCCAGAGATATTGGAACACTGCTATGTTGTCCCCCCTAGTCCTTCTAGACACACCCAATCCCTGGAGCCGTTCTTCATATGTTTTAACCTCCAGTTCCCTAATCATCTTTAT
The DNA here is from genome assembly GCA_039707465.1 of Rhabdophis nuchalis. Lineage (NCBI taxonomy): Eukaryota > Metazoa > Chordata > Lepidosauria > Squamata > Natricidae > Rhabdophis > Rhabdophis nuchalis. The sequence continues at coordinate 106,547,941 of CM077647.1, read as the reverse complement.
TGCTTTTGTCTGCACTCTTTCCAGAGTCTCATCATCTTCTTTTAAATATTGTGACAATCAAAACTGGATTTAGTATTGCAACTGTGTGAGCTTAACAAGGCACTATAAACAGGGACTGGAATGCAAAATGTATTTGGTCTATCTCAATGTGTGAGAACACCTTCCTTTTTATTATGTTGAAGGTTTGTTTTTTGTTAGTGAAGATGCAAGTCTTCTGTCCCCTCATATATTTCATATATTCACTCTAATTAAGTCTGCTGTTTTTTTTTAATCAATAATTTTTTTATTGGATTTTACAATTTTTTCAAAAAAAACCACAAAGGGAATAGGGTAAGGTGAGATACAAATTTTTTTTGAGAACTTTCAGGTCGGAATCGTCGGCCCCTCCAGGGCCTCTTAATAAAACATTGATAATACATTCTCCAATATGCTACAAGGTGGAAGTGAGTGCGTACATCATAAATTCTAAATTCTAAATTCTATGCTGGCAGTCATATACAAACATCCAGCTAAAAAGTTATATTGAGCTAATAAAAAACAAACAAATTCATTTTTTAGATCTAAGTCTCTTGGCAATTGTATCTTCTTGTGCTCCTTCCTGGCCCCCAGCGGGCGGGGCCATGGCCCCCCCTGACACCTCCTGAATCTTCCCCCAGGATAGAGGAATGTTTTTTAAGAAAGGCTTCCGCCTCAACAACTGTTTTAATCCTAATTCTTCCTCCTTCCCAGAAGACCAACATCCCTTCAGGCATCGCCCACTTAAACCAAATCCCGTGGTCAAACAATTTTTTAGATAAGAAGGAAAACTTCCTTCTCATCTCTCTAATTTTTTTTGGGATCTGCTTCAAGATAGCGACTTCTTTTTGCTGGTAAATTAACGGACCACCTCTCTGCGCCTTCAAAATTCCCTCTCTGGTTGACCTCCTAACAAATTTAATATGTATCTCTCTGGGTACCTCATTTATCCTGGCATATGCAGAATTTATTCTGTAGGCTAGGTCAATATCCCCCCTGATCTCATCTTTGGGTTTATGCAAATATTCTGCTAAAATTGTACTCATGAGATCAGGAAGACATTCACCATCTACCTCAGAAACGTTCTGAAATCTTAAAAAATATGACATCCTTTCAAAATCCATCCTTGACATATGCCCAGTTAATTCTCCAACTTCAGTTTTAACATTTTTAAGTTCTCCCTTTGCCCCAGCCAGCCCCCCCTCCAATTCCTCGGTCTTCTGTGTATTCTCCTTCAGTTGTTTCTGTGTTTCCATAAGACCCTGTTTGAAATCCTTATTGTCTTGTCTTAAACCTTTAATTTCCTGCACCAAGGTTTGTAACACTTCTTCCAAAGCTGTCATTCTTCTTTCCAATCCTGCCAGTTCTGATGTGATAGAAGCCATGGTGAGCTGTTAAAATCCGTGCCACTAAAATGGCGTTTTTTGGGTGGGGCTGCTGCAGCAAGTCAGGAGGACAGAGTCCAGGTCAAAGTTGTAAAAAATTTATAAAACTCCCAAAGCGAAACAAATTGCAGAATCAATTATTCAAACAAAGAAGGCACTTCAGAGAGGGAATCAATCAGTCCAAGAATTTCTTCATTAATAGAGAGAGGCAGTCCAAATCACAAAGAGATGTTGGTACTTTTCCACAAACAAAAATAGTCATTCAGGAACAAAGGGCAACCATCTTCCACCGCCCAGTCTGAGAGCCAGCAGGAGAAAGTGACAAAAGAGCAATTGTTTCAAGCCAGCTGGACTTAGATACATTGTGTAAAGGCAAGCCGCAAATTACTTTCACTTGCTTGAAAGAAAAAAAGCCGGATACAAAATAACTTCCCCGCAACGAGGAGCCATTTCTAACCGCCGCTGTTAATCCGAGGGGTTTTTTAGCAAACAAACACCCCCCTCCACAGTTCTTTCAATCCAGGCTGCCAGCAAAAAAAATAGTTTTAAAAGCACTCACTCTCCCTCTCGCCGCCAAAGCCCCGGAAGGCTTCAGCTCTCTCCCGGTCATGAAATGTTACCGTCCTCCGTTGGCGAAGGGAACCAAGCTCCCCGCAGCATGACCCCTTTCTCCTAGGCTGAGGACCCGGTCCGCTTCCCAGCTACCGCCAGGATAGACCAGCCCAGGCAAGCCAGCCCTACAGAGGCCCCCCCCAAAAAGGGGTGCCCCGCCCCGTTGGGGGCAGAAAGAGGTACAAAGCGGCGGACGAACCCCAGAGTTCGTCCGTCGCCGCCAGAAGCGGAACAGGAAGTCTAATTAAGTCTGCTGTTGTAGTAGCATTCCATCAATTCCAGATTCTCTTGTCTTGTTCATATATGGTTTGATACACATATTTTTACAAGAATAAGAACTAATGTAAGCTAAAATAGAATGAAAAGAAAGGAAAGGAAAAAAAAGGCTAAAAGTGCGAAAAGAATGAAGTTTAAGAAAAAAAGAAGAAAGCTATGAAAAGATATAAATGATTTCCAATCATCTCCATAGCAATTATAAATGCAATTATATTTTAACCTGTCTTTCTAAAGTTACATCAAAACTTTCTTTTTTTCTATTATCTATCCTGTCTAATAATCAAAATCACAAGTCATCATTTTTTCTGTTTTACGCAGAAAGTCTATAAGAGGTTTTCAGTTATTAATAAATTTAGTTATGTGTCTTTTCACTAACCAAACAAGTCAATTTTGCTATTTCAGCAAATTCTATCATTTTCACCAACCATTCTCCATTGTAGCTACTGGCATCCTAGTTTATAGAATATCTTGGGATAATTATCCTATATCACTCTACTGTCCAAATCCCTCTACAGAGATTCTTTTAGGCTGTAATACTCCTTTGTGCAACTGGATTCTTGATTTTCTTATTGATAAGCCCCAGTGTGTGTGAGTTGATACTACTATTTCTAAAACTATTTTCTTGACCACAGGTTCTCCTCAGGGCTACATCCTATGTCCGCTGTTGTTCATCCTGTTTATCCATGACTCTTGTTCAAAGTTTGCCACCAACCATATTGTGAGGTATGCTGATTATACAACAGTAGTGAGCTGCTAAGTTAACTGGTGTAACAAAAACAGCCTTGTTTAAATGTAGGAAAAATGAATGAAACCATTGTCGATTTCAGAAAAAGCAGACACAGCCGTACACCTCTGTCCATTAATGATTCACTGTGAAGGTGCTTAGCAACATCAAGTTTCTGGATGTGCAGCTAACAAGTAGGCTAGCTTAGTTGCTTAACAGTGAGATACTGGTGAATCAGGCAGAGCAGTGCCTGCATTACAGCTTTCTATAGAGGGGAGGGAGGATTGAGAGCATCATATTGCATTACTGTCTAGTTTGGAAGCTATACTGCTCCAGACAGGTAGACAGTGCAGAAAGTGGTGAGGATGGCAGAAAAGTTCATTAGAAGTTCACTCCCTTCTATCCAGGACTGGAATGGGACCGTTCTCCTCCTCCACTTCTCCATGCCTATTTAGTCCCCAGGTTTCCGCCCCCAGCCATTAACCTCTGCAATCTCCTCTCCACTGTTAGGACCATAGCTATTCGTGCTGGCCAATGGACCCCTCCTCTTTAGTCCCACACCCTTCCTCACGGCCTTTTGGGAGAAACACTGTTCACCCTCGGCGTTTGGGCTCAGGAGACAGTTCACCGCCAGACAATCAGAGGAAGGGAAAGGAGAAAGAGAGAGAGGCAGAGGGAAAAAGTTTAAAAGTTTAAAAGGACCCAGGAAGGATCCAGATCCCAATGCAGGGAGAAAGCGTGTGCGCATGCGCGTGCACACACACTTTTTATATTTTGGGGTTATTAGCTATTGCCCAATCTTTTGGGGTGGGGGAAATGCAAAGGATTTATTATCCCCCAATATTTTAGGGTTATTAGCTATTCCCCAATCTTTTGGGGAAATAAACCCTCGGAGAGGAACACTTTCTCCCTCCCCCATCTCTCTTTCTCCCTTTCCTTCCTCTGAGCATTTCTCTTTTGTGTATTGCAGACAGGGGGGGATGCAAAGACGTAACAAACTCATGGAGAGGAGTGTGTGTGTGTGTGTGTGCTTTCTTCCTGCATTGGGATCTGGATCCTTTCTGGGTCTTTTTTAACTTTTAAACTTTTTCCCTCACCTCTCTCTCTTTCTCCCTTCCCTTCCTCTGATTGTCTGGCAGTGAACTTTCTCCTGAGCCCAAACATCGAGGGTGAACAATGTTTCTCCCAAAAGGCCACGAGGAAGGGTGTGGGACTAAAGAGGGAGGTCCCATTGGCTGGCACAAATAGCTAGGGTCCTAACAGCGGAGAGTCGATTGCAGAGGTTAATGGCTGGAGGCGGAAACCTGGGGGCTAAATAGGCATGGAGAAGTGGAGGAGGAGAACGGTCCTAGGCCCCTCCAGGACATAGCATATGAGCACTGGTTGAGCAGGGTTCACAGTATTGTCAGAGTTGCTACATAGCCTCTTCATGAGCTGTTTTCCTTGTTACCTTCTGGTAACAAGGAGGCTTCATGGTATTAGAAGCAGAACATCCAGATTCAGCCACAGCTTTGTTCCATACAGAGCGCGGGCACACATACACACACACACACACACACACACACACGTATGGGTGCAGGCATATATTTATGAATGAATATAGCATGTGTATATGAGTGTTATGTGTGTGTTTGAATAGTTTTGTACTTTTTCTTTAGAGCAAGCAACAAAATTTCATTGTTAATATGGGCTCACAGTAAAAAAAAAAATTGAAAACAAAACTCCATGCCCCTTTTTCTGTTTATTCATCAGACTAGGGAAGACTTTTTTTGTTTCAGTTGAATGTTAATGTTTAAAATCCTTGGTATCACTGAATTTATTTGAGCCCAAAATGTTCTAGTGTTTATACACATCCACCAAATATAACAAAATTGAATTGCAGAATTCTGACATTAAATACAGAACACAAATCAAACAAATACACTTTTTATCCAGTAGATGGCAGAATCATACAAATGTTTACAGTTTATAAATGTTACAATAAAAACCCTTATATATTTGTAAATAATACAGTATAGCATATAATAAATTAAAAGAATAATACTTAACTCTTAAAGAATTATATCACTTCTTAGCTAAGAAAGGATCATCAAACTGGATCATCAAACAAGTCAACCTACATTGATAACATATAAATGACTAGATCAACTTGAAGAAACATTTTGCAAAGGCTTAGATCTCTGGAAAACTCTATAGTTCACACTGGTAAAATGATAAAAGGCAAAACAACAGTCATATATGTGAGATGGGCATTACTAATTTATTTAGTAAATCTAAATAAATTTATGTAAAAACTCAGAGTCGTTATTAGTTTCATTTCATTGGTATCTAAAAACTACTGTAGATAATTCTACATTGGAAGATCTCTTGCCCCTTGCTAATAATGAATGCCTTTCTCAGCCATGACACATTTTAAGGGGGAAAAACACCTAGCTTGTTGAGAACAGAACAAGACTCAACTTTGCCATTTCCTAATGAGTTGTGTTTTATAGAAGTCTATATGTGTGTGTGACTGGTATATGGCTGATCAGATTTGAAATCAGAATTTATTTAATTCTTGCCTTGGTATAGTTACATTAGTTTGTTCTATATCTTTAGGAGTATACTTTAAGCCTCATAGTGGAAATTTGTTTGTTTTTAAAGATTGTCAAACTTTATTGCTAGTGACTTTCTTTATTTCCTTGGAAATTTCTCTCTATCTTGGTTTCTCATTCTGGGTTAAACAAATCTTCTGAAATTTGTGGTTCAGTGCCACATATTTGTCAATGAATTCAGGAAGTCAAATCATCTAAACAGAACTTGCTAAATTGCATTAAAGGCAACTCTGAAGTTGTAGCAGTACTATAACAAACGTTTTTATTTATACTCTAAACTGACATCTGTGCTTTGAGGACCTTCTTCAAGTAGAACTTAACAAAATCCTTTCTCCTTTGTTGCATTCTGTTTTGGTTTTTCTTTATAAGTAATTTTAAATCCTTACAAAGTCAAGAATGCAAAGGTGGCATTAGATTTTATACCTGAGTAATGATCTTTGTTTATTCAGTTGGGGTCGCTTATCTCACTGTTAACTGATAACCTAATCTTGCCTGTGTGGGAATATTTAGTTAACTAACTGCCATAAATCAGAACTTGTTGAAGCAGGAGGCGAAGAGAAACATACCCTACTTTGACTGTATGCGAGTTTGTTCCAATTAATATATTTTGAGCAAATATAACCAATAAGAGGTGGAAGATAGCAAGGGAAAAAATAATAACAAAATCAAGAACCGGAAAAATATGAAGTTTTTTTTTCTCCATAAAAGATCAAGATGGCTCCCACTTCTCTTCCATTTCACTTTAACTGAATTAGCAAATTTAAGGTGGACCAGAACTTTGAAATAAGAATTGTATATAACTAACTGCAATTTTGGAACTGGGCATTAAGGAAGAACAAAAGACTAAGATGACTCCTGACACTTGTCTTCTCCACACCAGCTGAGCTAGCAAAATTTAAGGTGGACTAGAACTCTGAAATAAAAACTGTATAACTAACTGTAGCTTTGGAACTGGACATTATGAAAAGGTGAAAATTTGAAGAACTATGTGAAATTATAAAAAATATGCATAAATCATTAAAATCAAGTCTAAATAAAATTCTGAACTCAGAATATCAGGAACTGAAGGAAGAAGTGAAGGAAGAATGGGGGAGGGATAATTAAAGAGTAGAAATGGTGGGAAATAAAAAGCAGACAAAAAACTTCATTGGGTTTGACAATGGTATAGGGAAAATTGAAAAGGGGGGATGCATTCCAACAAAAAGAAATAAAAAGCAGGCAAAAGACCTTACAGAGGTTGACAGTGGCATAGGGAAAACTGAAGAAGGGGGTTATGCCCCAACAAAAGGAAATATAAAAGATTTATTTGGGTTTGACAGTGGGTTGAAGAAAATTGAAATGGCGAACGTGTCAAAACAAAGAAAAGGGAGAAGACAGGAATAGAGAAGTGGAACAAAAGTCTTACTAGGGGAAAAAAATCAGACAATTAGAAATTGTTATATGGGGAAATATAAAGCTGAGATATGTGCTTTACTCCTAAACATGACAATAAAATTGAGTTGCTAACTATTTGAATATGATAATGGAAAGATAATTAAATAAAGGTTAAAATATATGGAATATTGACAAATATGAAACTGTTATGGGGAGATTGTAAAGCAGAAGTCTGTGACTCACTTTTATATATGATAATTGAACTGAGTGCTAATTGAATATGACAATGGAAGGACAACTAAACATGGGTTAAAATATACGAAACATGGACATATATAGAACTTCTAAGATGAGGAACAAAGTGAGATATGTACTGCTTGTTTTCCTATATAGTAGATTAAGGGAATTGTAATGAACAGTAAGGATTGTTATTTAAAGACAATTAAGGGTAACCTAAGCTAAGATATGGAAAAATGGAGAGGGAACATGAAATATACTTACAATAGGAAATTATTCAGATTCAAAGACACAATCACAAATTTGGAGCATGTAAGGATGCATAATTATATAAATATAATGATGAGAATAGCTGGGAATTGTAACCAGGTCTACATCTCAGCCAAAAATAGGCTGGGGTGGGTGGGTTTAAAAATACAATTACTATATATGTATACTTTTTTCTGTCTTTAAAAAAAAGGAGGAAGATATATGTTAAAATTAAATATATATATTGAAAAGGAATTATAAATAACACCAACATAAAATGGGGTTTGCTCAGAAGCTGGAATACACCAAGTAAATGAGACGAAGAGTGTGAAGTAGAGGAGAGAGGTAAGAGAAGAAGAGAGGGATAGGAGAGAGGGTGGGGGGGGGAGAGGAGGAGAGAAAGAAGGAGTGGAAAGGGGAGAGAGGAGAAAGAGACAGGAAGGAGAGGTAGAGAAGAGAAGGAGAGAGGGAAGAAAGGAGGGAGAAAGTGGCGAGAGGGAGAAGAAAGGTACAATTATGGTGTATGGGTAGCAGAGGAGCCAATAATTGTTTAATTATTTTTGGGAGTTGATGGTAAGATGAATTAATGCAAACATTTAATAATATAATACAATGTTGGCTATGTAATAATATACATGTGTTTATATGTTATGAAAATAAAAAAAATAAAAAACTTTATAAAAAAAGAATAACTTATTTCAATCTAAATATATTATTGAAGTATAGATTACCATGCCTAAATCCTCCTTCCCTGAGAATTCATATAATCATATGGCTGGAAGTCACCTCAGAGGTCTTCTAGTCCAGCCTCAAGGCAGGAGCCTTATACCATCCCAGTCAAATGGTTGTAAAGTCTATTTTTGAAAATCTCTAGGGATGGAGCACCCACAACCCAGGAGGCAAACTATTTTATTGATCCTTCTTTTTAAGAGGTTAGACATGGCTAGGTCCCTCAATTGTTCATCATACAATATAGCCTCCAGACTTGTTACCATTTTTTCTGCTCTTCTCTGCACAATTTCTAGGGTCTTAATATATTTTTTGTATTGTGATGACTAGAACTTTCTTGTCCATCTCTCCACCTCCTCCCTTCCAAGTATGGTCTCACCAGTGTGGTGTAAAGTGATACAAACATTTCTCATTGTTTTGATGCTATCTCCCTTGTATGCATCCTCGAGCTGCATTGGCTTTTTTGGTAGCTGCAGCACATTGTTGTTTATACTTAGTGGTGACCTACAAGGATACCTAGGTTCCTCTCACAGTTACTACTGTTGAGCCTATTCTGGTCTTTTCTCACCCCTGAACTACCGTATTTTTTGGAGTATAAGATGCATCCAGGTTTTGAAGAGGCAATTTTTTTAAAAAAGTAGGTAGGTAGATAGAGGGATAGAGAAGGAGAGAAAGAGAGAGAAATAAAGTAGGTAGGTAAGGAGAGAGAGTAGGTAGGTAGGTAGATAAAGGGAGGGAGGGAGGGAGAAAGAGAGAAACACAGTAGGTAGATAGGTAGGGAGAGAGAGTGTAGATATGTAGGTAGGTAGAGGGATATAGAGAGAGAAATAGAGAGAGAGAAATACAGTAGATAGGTAGGGAGAGGGAGAGAGAGTGTGTAGAAAGGTAGGTAGGTAGAGAGGGAGAGAGAGAGAAATACAATAGATAGGTAGGGGGAGAGAGAGACAGAGAGATAGGTAGGTATATAGGTAGATGGGGGGAGAGAGAAATACAGTAGATAGGTAGGTAGATGTTTCCAGGTGTATTTACCCATGTGCTGGAGAAGGAAATCGCTGTAGCACCTAAAACTTTGTTTCTGCTGACACAGCACTTGACCAATGTAATTCTCATCAATCCCTCTAACTCAGGGTTCCCAAACTTGGCAACTTTAAGACTTGTGGACTTCAGTTCCCAGAATTCCCCAGCCAGCTATGTCTACAAGCTATGCTGGCTGGAGAATTCAGGGAGTTGAAGTCCACACGTCTTAAAGTTGCCAAGTAACTAAACAGCCTTCCGAAAGGGGGGAAAATAATAATAATAATAATAATAATGATAAAAATAATAATAATAATAATAATAATAATAATAATAATAATTTTTATTTATATCCCGCTCTCTCTCCCTGAAGGGACTCGAGGCGGGGCACAGGGAAATTAAAAACAAATTACAACAAGCAAAGTACAAGATTAAAATCAAATTAAACTTACCCTGCGCTAAAACTTCTATAAAAAATAAAACTATCCCTAAAAAACCCCTTAATAATTTAAAATCTAAATTAAAATTACCCTAGGCCAGCCAAACGGAAGAAGTTTTTAATAGCCGTCGGAAGGAGCGAAGGTCCGTGGTTGTTCTGATTTTGGGGGGAAGGTCGTTCCAGAGGGTCGGGCCCGCCACAGAGAAGGCCCTTCCCCTGGGCGTCGCCTGCTGGCACAGCCTAGTGGACGGCACCCAGAGAAGTCCCTCTCTGTGGGAGCGAATCGGTCGCAGGGATGTATGAGGCAGAATGCGATCCCGCAGATAGCTAGGTCCCGTGCCATGGAGCGCTTTAAAGATGGTAACTAACACCTTGAAGCGCACCCAAAAGATGACAGGCAGCCAGTGCAGCTCGCGCAGGAGCGGTGTTACATGGGAGAACCTTGGGGCTCCCATAACTACCCGCGCAGCTGCATTCTGGACTAGCTGAAGCCTTCGGGTGCACCTCAAGGGGAGCCCCATGTAGAGAGCATTGCAGTAGTCCAGTCGGGATGTCACGAGGGCATGAGTGACTGTGCAAAGGGCACCCCGATCCAATAGGGGACGCAACTGGCGGACCAGGCAAACCTGGTAAAACGCCCTCCTGGCCACGGCTGTCACTTGATCTTCCATGGACAGCCGGGCATCAAGGAGGACGCCCACGTTGCGTGCCCCATCCACAGGGGTAAGATGATCGTCCCCTATGGCCAGTGATGGAGTCAACTGGTTGTACCGGGATGCCGGAAACCACAGCCACTCGGTCTTGAATGGGTTGAGTCTGAGTCTGTTACTTCCCATCCAGGCCCGCACGGCTTCCAGGCACTGGCACATCACCGCTACGGCATCGTTGGGGTGGTTTGGGGTAGATATATACAGCTGTGTATCATCAGCGTAGAGATGGTACTCTACCCCAAAACCACGGATGATCTCACCCAGCGGCTTCATATATGTGTTGAACAGGAGTGGCGAGAGGACTGACCCCTGATGCACCCCACAAGTGAGGGGCCTAGAGGTCGACCTCTGCCCTCCTGTCAACACAAATTGCGATCGACCGGAGAGGTAGGAGGAGAACCACCGCAACACGGTGCCTCTCACCCCCAACCCCTCCAGCCGATGCAATAGGATACCATGGTCGATGGTATCAAAAGCCGCTGAGAGGTCTAATAGGACCAGGATGGAGGAACAACCCCCATCTCTGGCCCTCCAGAGATCATCTACCAACGCGACCAATGCCGTCTCGGTTTTGTGCCCGGGCCGGAAGCCGGACTGGCGCGGGTCTAGATAATCAACTTCCTCCAGATGACGGGGAAACTGTTGTGCCACCACACTCTCTACAACATTCGCCAAAAAGCGAAGATTGGAGACCGGACGGTAATTCACCAATAATGCCGGGTCCAGAGAGGGCTTCTTGAAACACTTGAAAAGTGTTTTTGCACTTTGCAAACCTCCCCCAAACAGCCCGTTTTTCATGAAAACGGGCCTGTTTCTTTCAAATAAAAGCCATGAATAGCCTGGGGGAGGGGGCTTGCAGAGTGCCGGGGGGGGGAATGAGCAAGAAAATGACCCTTTTTTGTGAAAATGGGCCATTTTTATGTCAAACAAATTGCATGCATAGCCTTATGGAGGCTTAAAGAGTGCTGCTGGGGGCTGGGGGTGGAGAAATGGCCTGTTTTAGGCTCATTTCTGCCATCCTCAGCTCCCAGGAGCACTCTGGAAGCCTCTATAATTTATTTATTTTATTTTTATTTGATTTGATTTTTATACCACGCCTATCGCCCCGAAGGGACTCAGGGCGGTGCACAGGAGGTTAAAAAGCGGAAATACAATACATAAGTAAAAAGCAGGCATATAATAAATAAGACTTTTAACAATAAAATCTGATTAAATTAAATTAAAGTGTCCTGTGCTAATGATTGTGCCACTCTCATAGCATCCGCAGAAAACCGCCCTGCCGCCCTGTTTAGGGTGACCCGCTCCCTCCTTCAACAGAGCAGAGGAATTTGTGATTTTTCTGCAGGAGAAAATCGCTCAGATACAGAATGAGTTAGCCTCCATTGATGGCCCAGTGGGATGCCACGGGACAGATCTTGTTTGGGAGGAGTTTGACTCCGTTACTTCTGAGGATATGGACAGGTTACATGGGCGACTGCGAGCCACCACATGTTTATTGGACCCGTGTCCCTCCTGGCTTGTACTGGCATCCTGGGAGGTGACACGAGGCTGGCTCCAAGAGGTTGTCAACGCATCCTTAAGTGAGGGTTCCTTACCTGCTTCCCTAAAAGAGGCTATGGTGAGGCCCCTCCTTAAGAAGCCCTCTTTGGATCCAGCTTTATTAAGCAACTATCGTCCAGTCTCCAACCTTCCCTTTTTGGCAAACGTTGTTGAGAGTGTGGTGGCACAACAGTTTCCCTGTCACCTGGAGGAAGTTGATTATCTAGACCCGCGCCAGTCCGGCTTTCGGCCCGGGCATAGCACCGAGACGGCATTGGTCGCGTTGGTTGATGATCTCTGGAGGGCCAAAGATGGGGGTTGTTCCTCCATCCTGGTCTTATTAGACCTCTCGGTGGCTTTCGATACCATCGACCATGGTATCCTATTGCATCGGCTGGAGGGGTTGGGGGTGGGAGGCACCGTTTTACGGTGGTTCTCCTCCTACCTCTCTGGCCGATCGCAATTTGTGTTGGCAGGGGAGCAGAGGTCGACCTCTAGGCCCCTCACATGTGGGGTGCCTCAGGGGTCGGTCCTCTCGCCTCTTCTGTTCAACACATATATGAAGCCGCTGGGTGAGATCATCCGTGGTTTTGGGGTAGAGTACCATCTCTACGCTGATGATACTCAGCTGTATATATCTACCCCAAACCACCCCAACGATGCCGTAGCGGTGATGTGCCAGTGCCTGGAAGCCGTACGGATCTGGATGGGAAGTAACAGACTCAGGCTCAACCCTACCAAGACCGAGTGGCTGTGGTTTCCGGCTGCCCGATTCAACCAGCTGATCCCATCGCTGGCCATAGGGGGCGAACATCTTGCCCCTGTGGATGGGGTGCGCAACTTGGGTGTCCTCCTGGATGCCCGGCTGTCCATGGAAGATCAAGTGACAGCCGTGGCCAGGAGGGCGTTTTACCAGGTTCGCCTGGTTCGCCAGTTGCGCCCCCTATTGGATCGGGATGCCCTTCGCACAGTCACTCATGCTCTCGTGACATCCCGACTGGACTATTGTAACTCTCTCTACATGGGGCTCCCCTTGAGGTGCACCCGAAGACTTCAGCTGGTCCAGAATGCAGCCGCGCGAGCAATAATGGGTACCGCAAGGTATACCCATGTAACACCGCTCTTGCGCGAGCTGCACTGGCTACCTGTCGTCTTTCGGGTGCACTTCAAGGTGCTAGTTCTCATCTTTAAAGCGCTCCATGGCTCGGGACCTAGCTATCTGCGGGATCGGATTCTGCCCCATACATCCTCCCGGCCGATTCGCTCCCACATAGAGGGACTTCTCCGGGTGCCGTCCACTAGACTTTGTCAGCGGGCGACGCCCAGGGGAAGGGCCTTCTCTGTGGTGGGCCCAGCCCTCTGGAACGACCTTCCCCCCGACATTAGAACAACTACGGACCTCCGCTCCTTCCGTCAGAAATTAAAAACTCACTTCTTCTGCTTGGCCGGCCTAGGTTAGTCTCTACCTCAGGGGTTAGGGAATGTTAATTTTAAAAATGGGGATTTTAGTGCAGGGACAGTTGATTTAATCTGTTTTTATTGTATTTATTTATGTATATATTTTATGTTTGTTTTAATTTTTCCCTGTGCACCGCTCCGAGTCCCCCAGGGGAGAGGACGTGGTATAGAAAAATAAAATCTATCTATCTATCTAATCTATCTAAAATTCCCTAAAAATTACCCGCAAATTAAAATCAATTTGGAACAATTTAAAATTCAGTCTGTGGAGATGCTCTCAGGGGCTAGGCTAGGCCGGCTAGATGGAAGAAATAAGTCTTCAAACATTGGCGGAAGAAGCGGAGGTCCGTGGTGGTCCGGAGTTCGGGGGGCAGGTCGTTCCAGAGGGCTGCCCCCGCCACAGAGAAGGCCCTTCCCCTGGGGGTCGCCAACCAGCATTGCCTGGTAGATGGCACCCGGAGAAGTCCCTCTCTGTGTGAGCGAATCGGCCGAAGGGACGTATGATGTAGGAGACAGTCTCGCAAATAACTAGGCCCCGTGCCATGGAGCGTTTTGAAGATGGTTAACAGCACCTTGAAGCGCACCCAAAAAAACACAGGAAACCAGTGCAGCTCGCGCAGGAGAGGTGTTACATGGGAATGCCGTGAGGCTCCCAAAATCCCCCACACGGCCGCATTCTGCACTAGCTGCAGTCTTCGGGTGCACCTCAAGGGGAGCCCCATGTAGAGAGCATTGCATTAGTCCAGGTGGGATGTCACAAGTGCTTGAGTGACTGTGCGAAGGGCGTCCCGGTCGAGCAAGGGGCGCAACTGGCATACCAGGCGAACCTGGTAAAAAGCCCCCCTGGACACGGCCGTCACATGGTCCTCCATGGATAGCCAGGAGTCCAGGAAGGACGCCTAGGTTGCGGGCCCTTTCCACGGGGGCTAATAGTTTACCCCCGATGGCCAGTGATGGTGTCAACTGGCTGTACTGGGATGTCAGAAACCACAGCCACTCGGTCTTAGACGGATTGAGTCGGAGTTTGTTACTCCCCATCCAGGCCCGTACAGCCTCCAGACACCGGGACATCACTTCAACGGCATCGTTGGGGTGGTTTGGGGTAGATATGTACAGCTGCGTGTTGTCAGCGTACAGGTGGTACTCTACCCCAAAACCATGATCTCGCCCAGCGGCTTCATATAGGTGTTGAACAGGAGTGGCGAGAGGACCAACCCCTGAGGTACCCCGCACATGAGGGGCCTCGGGGTCGACCTCTGCCCCCCTGCCAACACAAATTGTGACCGACCGGAGAGGTAGGAGGAGAACCACCATAAAACGGTGCCTCCCACCCCCAACCCCCCCAGTCGGTGCAATAGGATACCATGGTCGATGGTATCGAAAGCCGCTGAGAGGTCTAATAGGACCAGGATAGAGGAACAACCTCTAGCTCGGGCACTCCAGAGATCATCCACCAACGCGACCAATGCCGTCTCAGTGCTGTGCCCAGGTTGGAAGCCGGACTGGCGCGGGTCCAGATAATCAATTTCCTCCTGGTGACGGGGGAACTGCTGTGCCACCACACTCTCTACAACCTTCGCCAAAAAGTGAAGATTGGAGACTGGACGATAATTTATTAACAATGTTGGGTCCAGGGAAGGCTTCTTGAGGAGGGGCCTCACCACCGCCTCTTTCAAGATGGTTGGCAGGGACCCCTCCCTCAAAGAAGCGTTCACAATTACCTGGAGCCAGCCACGTGTAACCTCCTAGGATGCCAGTACAAGCCAGGAGGGACACGGGTCCAATAAACATGTGCTGGCCCTCAGTCGCCTCCGCAACCCGTTCATATCATCGGAACAACAAAGGCAAACTCCTCCCATAATACTGTCTCAAGACCTGCCTCGGATAGTCCCTCTAGAATACTTTCCATGGGGGTCAACTCGTTCTGGATCTGAGAGATTTTATCCTGCAGCTACTCTCCAAATTCGTCTGCTCTGCTCTGCAAAGGGGCTTCCCGCGGCCTCTGTTGAAGGAGGGAGCGGGTCACGCTAAACAGGGTGGCAGGGCGGTTATCTGCGGATGCGATAAGAGCGGCACAATAATTGTGTTTGGAGACTCTTATCGCCACTAGGTACGTCCTCAAATGGGATCTTACCTGTGTTCGGTCGGATTTGGATCATGTGGATCTCCACTTGTTTTCTAGGCATCTCTTGCTGCGTTTCATCACCCTCAGCTCCTCGGAGAACCAAGGGGCCTGGGTGGATCGACGCTGCGTGAGAGGCCGCAAGGGCGCGACTCGGTCCAAGGCCCCCCCTGTGCATAAGGCTATGCACAGCCATTTTGGTGAAGGGGGTGGGGTTTCAGGAGGCAAAAAAATGCTGTATTCGATGTATAAGATGCACTCAGATTTTCAGCCTCTTTTTAGAGGGAAAAAGGTGTGTCTTGTACTCAGAAAAATATGGTACATCTTATTGGATAGGACCCAATTTTCAAGTCTGTCAAATTCTTCTGAATCCTGAGCCTATTAAAGTATGAACTATTCCTCAGCTTAGTATTTTCATCTATATTCAGGCAATAATTCAGATTTCACTCACCTCCAAGTCATTACATGAAAGAAATAGATTGAACTATGTTTTATCATCTGGATTAAATGTAACTCCTAAACTCTAAATTATTTCTCTAGCAGAAAAATTCTCATGGAACCAAGCAAAACTTTGAGATGAAAGTTAAGAATCTGGGAAATTTTGTCTTGGAAGAAGCCAAAAAAATTGAGAAGTGGGTTCAAACAGAGCTCAAAGCTTTATGCAAGATGCTGATAACTTGCTCTCTTCTTCTGCAATGTGTGCAATTTCTCCACATTCTCATCTTGACCTAGTTACATGGTGAACTGGATTGCCTCCAAGCCAAGACAAAATTTGTTTCAACAGATGTTTATTTGATGTCTTTAATTAAAGAAATGTGGATCTTAAATGTTATAAATAGATTTTCCTCAAATTGTCAAATGCCATGAAGCAAACCATGTTCATGAATAAGAGTGAAAAAAATGTTGTACCATTTCCTGTGACTTGAAAATAAGAATTGAAACTTTAATGATTTGGTGTTTTATAGGAAAGATGTAAAGGAACACATACTGTAATACTAATAGTGGCGGAATGATTATCAAAGGTAATGGAAAAATGAACAAAGGAAATGGAAAAACAAACAAAGGAAATGGAAAAATAAACATAGCCTGGAAAGAAATTTGCAGTCCTGTAACTTAATAAAATAGGAAAAGAACAAAATTTGGAATATAAAATACTGAAGTGCTGAGGAAAAAAAATATTTTATCAACTTTAGCAGGGCAGTATAAAAAAGACAATGTAAATTCTGTCAATTGAACAAATTTAGATATGTATGTGTATATCATTTCCTCTTGTTTTTCTTGTTTTAGCTCCTCAGAGAAAAGTAAGGTTTAAACATGCAAGAAATATAAATTCTCATTGGACTTCTTTATTATTTTGAGATGGGATAATTGCTACCTTAAACATTATGAAATTAGGCTATAATTTGGATTTGCTGAAGTGCAAATCCCAAGCCAAAACCAGGTTCTGACTTGTGCTCTGCGCTTCTGTGATCTGGCTGACAAACTGTACTCAAGGAGTAGTCCTTTAAGGTACTACATCTACATGGAGAAATGACTAGTTAAAAGGCAAAAGTGGCAAGTGAATGAGAGACAAAGGCTTGCTAAATATAAGCAAGGAAGTATACCAGCTATTTTGATAGTGACAAATAAAGTAATGATCTTTTATGATGAAAATGAAGGGCAGATGAACTGATGAAGAAGATGAAGAGGAATGTGATGGAAGTTATGAAGATGCTTTAGACCAAACACATATGCCTTCTACTGCAAAAGACAAGACAGAATACAATAGATTAGAAATAACAAATGTCACTAAGCAGAGCATAAGATATAATGTTGGTCTATGTGCCACTGCTGCCATTACCTTCATAGATGCTGGCTTGATCCCCGAAGAAGGTAACAACAATAAAGTACATGACCACAATAAAGTAAAGAGAGCCCAGGAAAAAATTATGAAGTCTCTAGATGAAGAATTTGATGAGCTTTGTAAGAAGAGCAAAATAGAATTCATCTTCTTTTACAGCCGTACAGATGTAACTAAAGTTAGGCTGAAAGAAAACAGTTCAGACCAGCAATTTTCCAATACCATCAAAGAAGAACATTATTCTATGAGCTGAGTGGAGGATATCTTTATCATTTCACTCCAGAGAAAGGCTCAAAAACAGGAAAACCAGCTCAAGTGATTGCAGATAATCTGGTGTATTTCATGAAGAAGAAAGGCATTGACAAAAGCTTGAAGGCCATTGGAAGAAATTCCATAACTGGCTGTGAAGGTGGTGCCATGCACTGAATAGAGGTTAACTAGAAGTTTATCTGGTTGGTGCGTGCGCTCCACATGAATGAATTACTCCTACAACACTTAATCACAAAATTGGATGGGAAGACCTTGTCTAATGGGTAGCTAAAATTGGCTACATACTAAACATTGCAATAGAACTTGACATTGATCCTTCATTCACCAGAGTTTCAATTGGTTTAAGTTTAATTTACTTTCTGTAAGAGCTTTAGTTAATATTGGCTACATAGTAACCTTTAGGGGAGATACCTGTTTAATAAAGAAGGAACTAAGGTTACAGCTACTTTAAAAATGGTTTGTATGTAATGCCTGACACCCATATAGCTAATTCTGTGTATACAAATGTTAAGCCACATGATGAATGTGTCCATTTGCTACACAGGCGTATGGGGCATATTAATTTTAAAATGTTACAGCAAACTGTTAAATTAGCAGGTGGGGTGAAACGAAAATCATGCAGTAAGTATTTGAATTGCAATGTTTGCCATCAGGAGAAAAGCCGGGTTACTCAGAAAAACAGGAGAAATGGTTTTAAAACTAAGAAACCTCTAGAAGTGGTATTTGCTGACTTAATTGGACCTATGAAACCCAGTTTCATAGGTGCCTGTTATGTCTTAAGCATTATGGACCACTATTCCAGATATGGTTTCTGCTACTGTATCTGCTAAAAAACAAGACGGAAACATTCCAGCAATTTTCAAACTGGATAAAATTTGCTGAAAGGAAAAGAAAACTGAAGGTAGTTACTATCGTAACTGATAATGGCACTGAATTTACTAACACCAAGTTCCAAACAATGTTACGGACAGCTGGAATCCAACATAAATGTTCTGCTCCTGATCGGCCACAGCATAACTCATTTGTGGAATGGAGAGGGCGGACGTTACAGGCTATGGTTAGAACTATGTTGGCTGATTCAGGTTTACCTGAAACACTGAGGGGTGAAGCTATGATGTGTGGAAACCATATTCTAAACAATGTAGTAAACAAAACAACTGGTGAATTGCCATTCACTCGGTGGCATGGCAAGAAACCTGACGAGCTACCTACACACATTTGGAGCTCTCACATGGGTGCATATTCCCTCACAAGTGAGACTTAAAGGGCAACATAGAGCTGGACAATTAATTTTTGTTGGTTATGAATCTAATCATAGATCATATAGATTCTGGGAAAAAGGCTCAACAAAGGTTGTCTGTAGTGCAAATAACAAGTTTCTTGAAAATGTTGGGTGGAATAGACTAGAAGCTAACAATGAGGTAATCATTGACATCCAATTAGAACATAAGGACGAGGCAGAGAAACCAGCATTGCATAACAAGGAAAAGGTGTCTACACAGGAGGAGGAGGTAATAGAACAGGAATAGGTTAAACAAGAGAGTCTAGCAGTAAGTCCTGAGTTACCAAGATGTTCAACACGTGTAACTCGACCATCTGACAGGTATCAGGCAACTACGGTATGTGAATAAGGTTCCTGCTACCTATCATGAGATGACTACATTTCTCACTGAGGATCAGAAAGCTTGGAAAGCTGCAATGGTGAAATAACTAAAATCTTTGCAGGATCTAGGTGTATATGAGAACATTACATTACCACCAGGTAAGCACACCTTTGGAAGTAAATGGATTTTTAAAATTAAAACTGGTGTGGACGGAGCTGTAATGTATAAAGCTAGGCTAGTAGCACAAGGCTTTGATCAATCAGCAAATGATTATGATGAAGTATTTGCTTCAAGTTTAAAGGCTACGACACTGCATGCAGCTTTGGTATGGGCAGCTAAGCATAAGTATGTGGTTAACCATTTAGATGTGGAAACTGCATATCTACATGCACCATTGCAGCATACCATATACATGAAAAAGCCATTAGGGTTTGAGGATAAAGAAAACACTGATTGTTGGATGTTAAAGAAAAGTCTTTATGGCTTGAAACAATCAGGATACGAGTGGAACCAATGTGTGGTTAAGGCATTAACCAAGATTGGGTTTAAGGCTGGCATGGCTGATCCATGTCCTTTTAGAAAGGAAAGCAATGGTGTAGTTTCATTGTTACTTCTCTTTACTGACGATATAGCCTTGATTACAAAAACTGAGCAAGAGGCTATTAGAATAATTGAACATTTAAAGAAACACTTCAATATTAAAAGAGATTAGCCAGTATCTAGGTTTGAAAACGGATAAAACCAGGGGAGGGTTTAAACTCTCTCAAACTGAGAAAATAAACAATTTGCTAAAAAAATTTAGAATGGAACTATGCAAACCATCAAAGACACAAATGAGTCAGGCTTTTAACAATGTCAATGTGCAAAGTTCTATTTTCAATAAAATCATGTATCAATCACTGATTGGCAGCTTGTCGTATCTCAGCAATTGGTCCAGGCCTGATATCGCATACAGTGTAAACCAGCTAGCAAGATTCAATGCTGAACCTACTGAGAGGCATTGGCAGGCTGTTAAACGTATACTAAGGTATTTGAAACAGACTATGCATCACACATTGTACTTAGAACCTATAGATGAACTCAAGCTAACTGCATTTGCCGATGCAAGTTTTGCCACAGATGTAAATCAATGTCTGAAATTGCTGTGTTTCTAGGCAAAGCACTGACTGGTTGGCAATCTAGTTTGTCTTAGTTTGTCAACAATGGAGGCAGAATTTTCTTATTTATCATTATTGTGTACTGATTTAATCTGCTATAAACAATTGTTAATGGATTTGGGAATCAATGTACATGATCCTATAATTGTTTATGAAGACAATCAAGCAGCTATACAAATGGCTACAAATCTTGCCATCAAAACAAAAACCAAACGGATTTACCAAACCATAACAGATTTATGGTATCTAAATGTGCGGGAATGTATTAAAAGTAAAATGATTGAATTGGAATATTGTATGTCTGAGAACAATATAGCTGACCATTTTACGAAAGTGCAAGGTGATATAAAACATAAAAGATGTGATGATTATGATCTTAAAGTGTAAATATATATTGGCCTATCCAAAGGGGAGAATGTTAGGAATATAATCCTAGTGTTGGGTTGACAATATATATATAAGCCATGATTGAAATGGTAACTGTAACTTTAAATGCTACAGTGAAATGTAATTGGCTGCTGCTTCCTCAACTCTGCCATAAGAGGGAGCCGGAATCACAGTTAGATGCTGATTGTTTTGAATGGAGACTCTGGATATTGGGTTAGATCAGTGAAAGGCGAAGAAGCAAGGAGGATCATGGATTGAACAACTGTAAGCCAACTGTTTGAGTTATAGACTGTATTTTGATTTAAGACTATCACTGTTTATGAAGAAGTAGTTTACTTTATTTTTCCACCACAAGTAAAGTCTGCTTGTTTTTACCATCGGTGTCTGTGACTAATAGTGTGAATATCTAGCAACATATCTCTTGCTGCAAATTCTGTTGCACAACTCTCTGTCTCCTAATGGAGATATCCTCAACAGGTGAGCTTTTCATTTCACTGAGCGACAATGTGGTAAAGGATCTCTCTATTGACCAAACATGTGAATTTAGGATCATACAGGCAATAAGGACAGGAGAACTTCCTACAGACCTAGCTCTTTTGGAAATTGGCATTGTAAGCCATTCATGCTCGTTGACAACTGCAAATAGGCTTTGTCAAATATGGGTTTCAAAATATGGCTTTAAAAGCAAAACTCTCCAAAATGTAAGAATGATAGTGGAATACATTGTTGGTATGTACTACCCTTGCTGGTTCAACATCAAAGTAAAACATTCATCTATTGAAGGCCCATGTCAACTGCAACAAGTCAGACTGCAAAATAAGGCTGTAGTAGATTCTGTTTTACTGTAGTAGATTTCTGTTTTTTTAGGATTTTATTGGAATAAGTTTTTTAAAATTTTATATGTTTTTTGTATGTATTTTAATATTCCTGTGGGCCACCCTGGGTCCGCTTGGAGAAGGGCGGGGTATAAATATAATAAAATAAAATAAAAATAAATAACCATTCCACATGGTACTTTTTTAGTGAAATAATAATCCAGTCACTCTTGTGTTCCAATGACATTCAAGAGAGGAGAACTGGTATGCAAAAGATCATTGACTTGAGAGGTATAGACAGTGATGAGTTTGGAAATTTTTCTGTACATGCAAAAAAAAACACCCATCTTTAATCAATGCCAGAGCACACACTCTGCTGGAGCTGATTGATTAGTCTGAATATGTATATGAACTACCTTTGATGTGCAAACTGACTACAGCAGAAATAAAAAAAGTTCATTAATAAACCAATGCAAGTACCACAGTGGCCCTGTCATGCCCAATTAATAAAGAGATGTGTGAAACAGGGCACAAAGGCAGAAAACAGAGTGTATAACATGAGAACCTTGAAGGTTATATCAAAGGCCAAGAAGCAAGTCAGTGGCTGATGTTGAAGAATGAATCAAAACAAGACTTGAGAAAACGTGCTTAAATATTTTTGTTTTGCAGAAAAAAACTTTATTTTTTGTAGCACAGTATGTAATTTTGAAAAAAATAAAGTTAACAGTATTTGGGTTACAAGATAATTTTGTGAGGTATATGATCAGATGTGCAGTAATCAGTAATACCTGATTTTGAAGCTCAGTCCCATTCATTTTTAAGTGTCTTCAGAAGTGAGATAAACTATGGAAAAGTTTCTTGTGAATAAAAAGAAATATATGCCCAACCCCTTTGAACTTGACATTGTCATACACTTTTAACTGTTCAGGAGTTCTAGCCTAATGATGGGAAATGTAAGGTATTTAGCTTTTGGCATCCTCTTTCAAAAAGTATTCTATATGGAATGCAGCTTGCTAGTTGCTATTTTCCACTGCCTCTTTGACTTTCTTATAAATATTTCTGGATGAGTTTATATAATTTTCAAATGTGATTCCAATCGTGCGCTAAGATTACCAGACAAATGTCAAATTAAGAGCACATTCAGAAGGGCCTGGGAAGAGAAATTTTGCATAGACCAAGAAAAAAACATAGTCATCATATCAATCTAAATAAATGTTGTTAGCTATCAGTATTTTAGGTGAATATTTAAAAATCTTTTAAAAGTGGAAGTGAAATAGGAAGTTTTCTCCTTTGTATTAACAATATTCTAAAAAAAAATCTGATACAACACTGAAAACAACTTTTCATTTCAAAATGCAAAAAAAATCTTCTTTACTTATTTGCAAGGTCATCAGAGGTAGATTAGCATTATCTAAATATTTGACCGTTTTATGGATTTAATGGAAATTGTTTTCTTTCACAACCTTAATTAATAGTATAGTTTAATATTTTTCCTTTTTAAAAAATGATCATTTTCATATGGCTGTCTCAGAACTATTTAGTTGTTCCAAGTGTGTTTCTTATTATTTTAATAGAAATATTTTCTATTAAAATATTTTCCAGTCCTGTTGTAAATAAAAGATCTAAGAAGCATATGAATGTAATAGGGTAAACAGTACAACATATTTCAAATGTATAAAAAAATCACAAGAGAAAGAACATTACATGGAATCACTGTAACAGGTTGAAGATTACTAATAGGGGTTTATGTTGGCTTTAATGGATTTCAGTCTGAGCTGGACTGTTTTAGTCAAATGGAATTTATGAAGCAATAATGTAAATACATACAAAGTATGATTGCTGTCTACTTTGTTGTGGTTTTTATCATGCAAAATAATCTAAAATTTCTGAATTTGTCATTCTGTCTTCCAATTTTTGAATTTTGCTTTGCTCCTGAAGTGAATGCAACATCCTCTGATTTAATCAAAATTAAACTCACCTCTCCTCTCTTCCCTTCACCTCACCTTACTTCACCTTTTTTTTTTTTTTTTTGTATGGAGACAGTGTTGACTTCTGGCACATCCCTGGACAAATCCCTGTAATTGTCTTGGAAAGATTTCAGAAGTGGTTTACAACTGCCTCCTTTGTAGGACTATACAATACAATAGCAGAGTTGGAAGGGACCTTGTAGGTCTTCTAGTCCAACCCCCTGCTTGGCAGGAACCTTATACCATTTCAGACAAATGGCTATCTAACATCTTTTTAAAGACTTCCAGGGTTGGGGCATTCACAACTTCTGGAGGCAAGCTGTTCCAGAGGTTAATTGTTCTTACTGTCAGGAAATTTCTCCTTAGTTCTAAGTTGCTTCTCTCCTTGATTAGTTTCCACCCGTTGCTTCTTGTCCTGCCCCCAGGTGCCTTGGAGAATAGTTTGATTCCCTCTTCTTTGTGGCACCCTCTGAGATATCGGAACACTGCTATCATGTCTCCCCTGGTCCTTCTCTTCATCAAGCTAGACATACCCAGCTCCTGCAGCCGTTCTTCATATGTCTTAGTCTCCAGTCCCCTAATCATCTTGGTTGCCCTTCTCTGCACTCTTTCCAGAGTCTCCACGTCTTTTCTACATCGTGGCAACCAAAACTGTATGCAGTATTCCAAGTGTGGCCTTACCAAGGCACCATACAGTGGCATTAACACTTCACGTGATCTAGATTCTATCCCTCTGTTTATACAGCCTAGAACTGTGTTGGCTTTTTTGGCAGCTGCTGCACACTGCTGTCTCATATTTAAATGGTTGTCCACTAGGATTCCAAGATCCCTCTCACAGTTGCTACTATTGAGCAAGGTACCATCTATACTGTACTTGTGCATTTGGTTTTTCTTGCCTATATGTAGGACCTTACTTTTTTCACAATTGAATTTCATTTTATTAGATAGTGCCCAATGTTCAAGTTTGTCTAGATCTTTCTGTATCTTAAGCCTATCTTCTGGAGTGTTGGCTATTCCTGCCAGCTTGGTGTCGTCTGCAAATTTGATGAGTTCCCCATTTATCCCCTCATCCAAATCGTTGATGAAGATGTTAAAGAGTACTGGGCCTAAAACAGAGCCTTGGGGGACTCCACTGCATACTTCCTTCCATGTAGATGCAGTTCCATTGAGGACTACTCGTTGAGTGCGGTTGGTCAGCCAGTTGCGAATCCATTTGGTGGTGGTTCTGTCTAACCCACAATTTTCTACTTTATCTAATAGTAGGTTATGGTCTACTTTATCAAATGCCTTACTGAAATCCAGGTAAATTACATCAACAGCATTCCTCTGGTCCACTGATTTTGTCACTTTGACTGAGAGAAAGTGACTGCCCCAAGGTCACCCAATTGGCTGTTTCTTTAGTTTATTCACTGAGTCTGCTTGGACCATCTCTGCCTATATAATTATACTTTTTCCTATGGTTATCTTCAGCATGGAAAATATTTGAAGATTAAATTAGTGGTAAAATTAATGAGTTTATTATATTCCTTTTGGAATTCTATACTTTTATCAATATTTGTCTGTTAGTATATCCTTTTGAATTTTTATCCTCTTCTGTATCTCTGCACCATAATTAGCACTGATGTTACTTCCAATATTGACATTCTGTAATTCAAGAGTTTTTATCCACTACCTTATTCAAAACAAGCAACTTGATTTTTGATTCAGTTTAAAATTTGAGAGTAAGATGAATTTGGAATTTTAAATATAATTAGATCTCTTCCCATTCCATGTAAATTTACTGACACTTTCTTAACATTTTTGTAATTCTCAAAGATGTAAACATCTTTGTTTTTCTCTGAAATTATACTTGTTAATTTATCTTTCATAATTCATTTAATGATTGCAATATATCCTGCTGAATATGATTTTAAATTCCTCCTTTCAAGATCTCTTGATTTTTTTCAACGAATTAGCACAATTATTTTAATATATTTCTTGATGTCAAATGTAGACCAAATTAGATAATTTTTTCAAAGTACCAAGTGGTCAGGTGCATATCTATTTAATATACATTTTAATTCAATATTAATAAAAAGTTTTGCATTACTGCACAGCTCAGTTATCTAGAACTAAATATGACTTTTAATCCTTTTTATGGATAAGTGGAATTTTACTCAGCCACCTAATCAAATTTTAATAAAATTCTCAAATGAAACAATAAATTGAAATCTCAAATGAAACAATAAAGGAAAAAACTGCTGCAACATACATGTAATCACATAAAATCTTATTGAATAACAAACTTGTGCCAAAATAGTATGGAATGCCAATAGGTAAGAGAACAGTTATTGAGTAATAATTGTTGGGCTTAACCATTTAGAAAAATGACTAAGGGCCTTAATTTGTCACTACATTCCTAGTACTTCTACTTTTACAGAAATACAATTTAGAATGAAAGCATTGCTAATAAGATTGAGAATTGTCTTCTCGAGAATAGCTTTGATCTCCAGCAATGTTTAACCAACTGGTCAGATAGCAAAATACAAAAGAAGTTACTGTTTTCAGTTAACCTATGAAGTATAATCACAAGATGCACCCACAATAGAAAGTATGTGATCATTCTTCTGATCGTTGTCAGTTAACATGTAGTAGGTTAGATAGATCTAGGAAGTCAGTCTAGTGACAGTTACTGATGAGACAGTAGTTAAAAGTACTTTCCATTAAGGTTGAGGGATGTAGTTTCTCTAGTTAGAACTTCACAAACACCCATTGGGCCAGTGGGACAATGCTGGATCCCCAGATTGTATCTGACACAAAGTTAGGAAGAAGACTTTGTTTTTCACCCCAACATTAAATAATTTCGTTAGATGACAGGGTAATAAGCACAATTTAAATAAAAATTAATTTGAAATGTCTTTTCTATCAGAAAAGATAAAAAGGTAAAAGAATTTTTAAAAGTGATTAAGGTGAACCATATGTAGCAAAGTAATCAGCATGTTTGTTGCTATGCAAATAATAGTGGCATTTTCATTTAAAGACAGAGGCCAGAACAAGGACATCAAGAAAGTGAAAAGAAGAATTAACATCTTGAATTGAAGAACCAGAGATTTTGCCAAAGTAACCCATGGTTATGAGCTATGCCAAAAACAATAAGACTCCATTTAAAAATTATGATAACTGCCATGGGCCTTTACAACCAACCACAGGATTGCAGGATCCAAAATGAGAGAATTGGAGCATGAAGTGTCTCGAGGGTAGAGCTTAGGAGAGTCAGTGCAGGGAAGTCTCGACCTTTACTATCTCCTAGGTGGCCTAATCCACCTAGGAGGTAATCCATATTCTAATGGCCTAATCCACCTAGAACGTAACCCACATTCCACTTAATGACCTGCATGTGTTTGTTTTACATTTCATTGGCAGAAGGGGGATGGGGAGGTCATTACATGACACTTTTCATCTAATGACTAATGCAACATGTGATTGTAATGAGCTTCATTGTGATAATATCACAAGGACTACTTGTAATTACCTATACTCTTATCATAGTCAAAATACAAGAGACTGGAGTGTGAAATGTATATATTATTTACAAAAGATGAGAGTTTGATGAAAAGTAGGACCAAGAACAGAGATATATCTAGGAATCCTGTGGGGGAAAGGAAGAAAATAACTCAAATAAATTAATATGGTATAGGTCAGCAGTCCCCAACCTTTTCAACTTGGCAGTCCAGCGCAGTGAGGGGAGGAAGGTCATGAATCGCAGGTGCACATGCACACTCCCAGTATACTTCTTGGTGAGAGCAGCAAGTGCATGTGCTCTTCCCTTGTGCGAATAGAGCTTCAACTGCAAACAGAGGGTGCTGAAGTACATGGAGCTTTGCACATCAGCGCCTTCTGGTCACACAAGTGGAGTTTTGCATGCATGCATTTGCCCATTACTCAAGTGGCCCAGTTTTGAACAGGCCGTAGTAGTGGTGCGCAGTCCAGAGGTTGCGAACCAGGGGTGGATTTCAAAAATTCTTACTACCTATTTTGTGGGCGTGGCCTATTTTGTGGGCGTGGCTTGGTGGTCATGACTGGGTGGGCGTGGCTAACTTGTAAAATGTGGCAAAGCTCACTTAATAATGCTCTTGTTTAGCAAACAAAATTTTAGGCTCAATTGTGGTCATAAGTCAAGGACTATCTCTGCCTTCCTTTGCATGGCAGCCTTATCCTAGTAAATACCTTCCCCTTTCTGGCAATTTTCCTCTCTGTTAGAGTCACCAAAATAATCCAGACAATGTAGCAGGGGTGTTGGACTAGATGACTTCCGAGTAGCTTTCTAGCCCTAAATTGGGGTTTATTTTCTTTCTTTCTTTCTTTCTTTCTTTCTTTCTTTCTTTCTTTCTTTCTTTCTTTCTTTCTTTCTTTCTTTCTTTCTTTCTTTCTTTCTTCTTTCTTTCTTTCTTTCTTTCTTTCTTTCTTTCTTTCTTTCCTTCCTTCCTTCCTTCCTTCCTTCCTTTCTTTCTTTCTTTCTTTCTTTCTTTCTTTCTTTCTCTCTACCTCCCTCCCTCCCTCCCTCCCTTCCCTTTGTGGGAAGCAACTCCTCCCACATAAAATATTACTCCCAAAAAAGGAAAAATCAAACTGCTAACAAAAAAACTTGCCTGAGGCTCATTCCTCATTCCTGCCAGATAATGAGATAATGAACCTATAGAAAGTTTGGCTTCATTCACACGAGCAGGGAATCATCCAAACACAAAGCCCATATTGCATAAACCCAAAAACTTTAAAAAGAACCATAGAACCATATAAAACCATATAAAAATCCTTCCTTTTATCCAGTTTGTTGTTCAGCTAACTCAGAAACAAACTGCTTAATGTCACTTCTCCTTCCGAGCAGTTTTTCAATTTAAAGCAAGGGTCTCCAAAGTTTGCAGCATTAAGACTTGTGGACTTCAACTCCCAGAATTCCACAGCCTGACACGCTCAGTTTGGAAGCTCAGATTTATTTATTTTATTTATTTATTTATTTATTTATTTATTTGATTTAATTTATATATCGCCCTTCTCCCTCTCGGGACTCAGGGCAGTGAACAGCCACAGTAAAAACAGAAAACCAGAAGTAAGAATACATATTAACATATTAAATAATTCATCCCATAATTTAAAGCCAATACTAAAAACCCAGTTAAAACAAGGCTATGACAGGCCGGCTGTATGAAATAGGTGTGTCTTCAGGGCCCGACGGAAGAGATGTAGGTCTGGGATGGTACGTAATTCAGAGGGTAGGTCATTCCAGAGGGCAGGGGCTGCCACAGAGAAGGCTCTCTTCCTGGGGGTCACCAGCCAACATTATCTGGCCGACGGCACCCTGAGGAGGCCCTCTCTGTGGGAGCGAACTGGTCGGTGGGAGGTATTTGGCAGCAGGAGGCGGTCTTGCAGATAACTAGGTCCCTTGCCATGGAGCATTTTAAAGGTGGTCACTAATATCTTGAAGCACACCCGGAAAGCCATAGGCAGCCAGTGCAGCTCATGCAGGAGAGGTGTCACATGGGAGCGTCTAGATGCTCCCCAAATCCCCTGCATCTGGGTGCACCTCAAGAGAAGCCCCATGTAGAGAGCGTTACAATAGTCCAGGCGGGAGGTGACGAGAGCTTGAGTGACTGTGCGTAAGGCATCACGATCCAGAAAAGGGCACAACTGGCCTATCAGGTGAACCTGATAGGAAGCCCCCCTGGCCACGGCCGTCATATGCTCTTCTAAAGGCAGCCAAGAGTCCAGGAGGACACCCAAGTTGTGAGCCCTCTCTGTGGGGGCCAATGACTCACCCCTGATAGCCAGAGATGGTGTCAACTGGCTATATTGTGACGCCAGAAGCCACAGCCACTCGGTCTTGGATGGGTTGAGTCGAAGCCTGTTCCTCCCCATCCAGACTTGCACGGCCTCCAGACACTGGGACATCATTTCCACGGCATCGTTGGGGTGGCCTGGGGTAGAGATGTACAGCTGAGTATCGTCAGCGTACTGATGGAACTCTACCCCAAAGCCACGGATGATCTCACCCAATGGCTTCACATAAATGTTGAACAGGAGGGGCGAGAGAACCGACCCCTGTGAAACCCCACAAGTGAGGCACCTCGATGTCAACCTCTGCCCCCCTGCCAACACAAATTGTGACCGATCAGAGAGATAGGAGGAGAACCACTGTAAAAGGGTGCCCCCCACCCCTAATCCCTCCATCAGGCGCCTGGGGCTGAACCATCTCACCGATTCTGGTTCCGTCTCTCTGTGGTGGGGTGCAGTAGTTGGAAAGTCAAGTCAAAGGAGGGAGTGATCTGACCATGACAAGGGTTCGATGACTATTCCCCCTAAATCAAGATCACTCAACAACTGGCCAGAGACAAAAAATAGATCCAGAGTGTGTCCTCCAATGTGGGTGGGGTCATGAATTAACTGGGTCAGGTCCATGGCCATCATGGAAGCCATGAACTCCTGGGACATCTCAGATGTCTCACCGGCCGATGGCAAGTTGAAACCCCCCATGACTAGCAGCCTGGGGGTGCCAACTGCCACCTCGGCTATCACGCTGAGAAACTCGGGTAGGGCCGTTGATACATAGCAGGGAGCCAGGTATGCAATCAACAGGCCCAACTGCCTCCCACGACCCCACTTCACACAGAGGGACTCACATCTGGCTATCTGAGGCACAGTGGTCTCCCTTGGATCAAGACTCTCCTTTATAACCACCGCCCCCCCCCCCCCGATCCTGGGCTCTTGGCTGATGAAATGCACGGTAACCCGGTGGGCACATTTCAACAAGGGGCACCCCCCTCTTGGCCCAACCAGGTCTCCATGATACCCGCCAGGTCCGCACCCCCCTCCAAGACTAGATCGTGAACGAGGGGGGCTTTATTAGACACAGACCTGGCATTACATAGCATCAGCCGAAGACCCAGGCCCTGAGATCCTAAACCCCCTGGGCCACAAGGGGAGCCATGAGGGCTGGAGCGCACCACCGCTCGAAGACAGTGAGTGCGCCCTCCCCTTACAGGATATGGCCTATTTAAAGTGACAATATTTGTTTTTCTCCTTTGCTGAATCTCCCGGCTGAAAGATGAGTGTACTCTTTCTTTCTTTCTTTCTTTCTTTCTTCTTTCTTTCTTCTTTCTTTCTTCTTTCTTTCTTTCTTTCTTTCTTTCTTTCTTTCTTTCTTTCTTTCTTTCTTTCTTTCTCTCTTTCTTTCTTTTCCTTCCATTCCCTTCCCTTCCCCCCTCCCCTCCCCCATCTCTTTCTTTTACTTTTTAAAACCTTTTTTCCTTTGCCTGAACTGGGAAATAAAAAGTAGACAAAAAATTTCACTGGGTTTGACAGTGGCTTGGGGAAAACTGAAGATTTATTTTATTTATTTATTTAAATTTATATCCCGCCCTTCTCCACAGAGGACCCAGGGCGGCGTACAGGAAATTTAAAAACATACGAATACAAAGAGAAATATATAATTTAAAATAAATATTAAACATTTCCATCCTGTACTAAAACCAAATTTAAAATACCCAATTTAAAACTTCCTAAAAGTCCCCACGGGAGGTTAGGCTAGGCCGGCTTGTTGGAACAAATATGTCTTTAGACATTGGCGGAAGAGGCGGAGGTCGGTGATGGTACGTAATTCAGGGGGTAGGTCATTCCAAAGGGCTGGGCCCGCCACAGAGAAGGCTCTTCCCCTGGGTGTCGCCAGTCGGCATTGCCCGGCCGATGGCACCCTGAGAAGGCCCTCTCTGTGGGAGCGTATCGGTATAAGGGATGTATGTGGCAGGAGGCGGTCTCGCATATAACTAGGCCCCGAGCCATGGAGCACTTTAAAGATGGTTGTCAAAACCTTGAAGCGCACCCGAAAGGCCACAGGAAGCCAATGCAGCTCGCGCAGGATCGGTGTTATGTGGGAGCATCTAGAGGCTCCCATAATCACCCGCGCGGCTGCGTTTTGGACTAGCTGTAGCTTTCGGGTGCACCTCAAGGGAAGCCCCATGTAGAGAGCATTACAGTAGTCGAGTCGGGACGTCACGAGAGCTTGAGTGACTGTGTGAAGGGCAGCCCGGTCCAGTAAGGGGCGCAATTGGCGCATCAGGCGTACCTGATGAAATGCCCCCCTGGCCACGGCCGCCACATGGTCCTCCAAGGACAGCCGGGAATCCAGGAGGACACCCAAATTGCGCGCCCTCTCCACGGGGGCCAGTGTTTTGCCCCCAATGGCCAGAGTTGGAGTAATCTTGCTGAACCGGGGTGCCGGAAACCACAGCCACTCAGTCTTG
This sequence comes from Rhabdophis nuchalis, assembly GCA_039707465.1. Taxonomy (NCBI): domain Eukaryota; kingdom Metazoa; phylum Chordata; class Lepidosauria; order Squamata; family Natricidae; genus Rhabdophis; species Rhabdophis nuchalis. The sequence continues at coordinate 106,516,151 of CM077647.1, read as the reverse complement.
GCAGGGTTGAGCTTGAGTTTGTTACCACCCATCCAGATCCGTACGGCTTCCAAACACCGGGACAGCACTTCGGCGGCATCGTTGGGGTGGTTTGGGATGGATATGTACAGCTGAGTGTCATCAGTGTACAGGTGGTACTCCACCCCAAAACCACGAATGATCTCACCCAGCGGCTTCATATATGTGTTGAATAGGAGGGGCGAGAGGACTGACCCCTGAGGAACCCCACATAAGAGAGGCCTCAAGGTCGACCTCCCGTCAACACATATTGCGACCAACCAGAGAGGTAGGACGAGAACCACCGCAGAACGGTGCCTCCCAGCCCCAACCCCCCCAGTCGGTGCAATAGGATACCATGGTCGATGGTATCAAAAGCCACTGAGAGGTCTAATAGGACTAGGATAGAGGAATATCCTCTATCCCGCGCCCTCCAGAGATCATCAACCAACGCGACCAATGCCGTCTCGGTGCTGTGACCGGGTCGGAAGCCAGACTGGCGCGGGTCTAGATAATCAACTTCCTCCAGGTGTTGCGGGAACTGTTGGGCCACCACACTCTCAACAACCTTCACCAGAAAGTGAAGGTTGGAGACCGGACGATAGTTCTCTAATAAAGCTGGGTCCAGGGACGGCTTCTTGAGGAGGGGCCTCACTACCGCCTCTTTCAAGATGGCAGGTAAGGACCCCTCACTCAAAGATGCGTTGACAATGCCCTGGAGCCAGCATCGTGTCGTCTCCCAGGATGCCAGTACAAGCCAGGAGGGACACGGGTCCAATAAACATGTGGTCGCCCTAAGTTTCCTTGACAGCCTGTCCATATCCTCGGTGGTAACAAAGTCAAACTCCTCCCAAGAAGGAACCTCAAGACTAGTCTCGGACAATCCCACTGGGCCACTGTCGATGGAGGGTAGCTCATTCCGAATCCGAGTGATTTTCTCCTGCAGATAAATCCCAAATTCCTCTGCTCGCCCTTGCAGAGGGGCTTCCCGCGGCCTCTGATGAAGGAGGGAGCGGGTCACCCCAAACAGGGCGGCAGGGCGGTTATCTGCGGATGCAATAAGGGTGGCACAATACTCACGTTTGGCCACCCTTATCGCCACTAAGTAAGCCCTAATATGCGTTCTCACTAGTGTTCGGTCGGCTTCAGAGCGAGAGGATCTCCATCTGCTCTCTAGGCGTCTCTTGTGGCGCTTCATCTCCTGAAGCTATGTGATATATTCCCCCCCCCCCCTGAAGAGGGGGGGATATATCACAACAAAGGGAAATAAAAAGCAGACAAAAGATTTCACTGGGCTTGGGGAAACTTGAAAAGGGTGGACATATCCCAACAAAGAAAAGGGAGGAGACAGGAATAGAGAATTGGGACAAAAGACTTACTAGGAAAAAATCAGATATTTAGAAATTGTTATGTGGAGAATATAAAGTTGAGGTATGTGATTTACTCCTTTACATGCTAATTAATCTGAGTTGCTAACTGATTGAATATAGCAACAATATTTTTCAGCCTCCCCACTCCAACTTAGTTTTGGCTGGAATGTGGACCTGATTACAATTCCCAGCTATTCTCATCATAATATTGTATAGTTATACATCATTATATGCCCCAACTTTTTAGTTCTGCCTTTATAATCTCAATAATTTTCCACATAAGTATGTTTCATGTTCCCCCTCTATTTTTCCATATCTTAGCTTAGCTTACATTTAATTGCCTTTAAATAACAATCTTTGCTGTTCAATGTTCATTACAATTCCATTGATCTGCTATGTAAAATAAGAAGCAATACACACCTCACTTTGTTCATCTTCTTAAGAATTCTATACACATCCATATTTCATATATTTTAACCTATATTTCATTGTCTTTACATTATTGCTCTTTATATGTACTTTTTTCTTTCAGAAAAGAGGAGGATATATGTTAAAATTAAAAATACTTATTGAAATGAAATTATAAATACCATCAACATAAAATGGAGCTTGCTCAGAGGCTAAATACACCAAGTAAATGAGATGAAGAGTGTGGAAGAGAGGAGAGAAGTAAGGAAAGGAAAGAAGATTAGGAGATGGGGGAAGAGGAGGGAAAAAGAAAGGGGAGAAAGGAGAAGAAGAGAGGAAGGGGAAGTAGAGAAGAGGACGACAGAGGGAAGAAAGGAGGTAGGGAGGAGGAGGAGAGAGGGAGAAGAAAGTGACAGATAAGGTACATATGGTGTATGGAGAGCAGAAGAGCCAATAATTGTTTAATTGTTTTTGGGAGTTGATGGTAAGATGAATTGATGTAAACATTTAATAATATAATATGATGTTAGCTATGTAATAGTATACACGTGGTTATAGGTTATGAACATGAAAAAATAAAAAACTTGCTATTAAAAAGAAGCTCAGGAAACTGTGAAAAATGAGATTAAAAAAATAGCCCAATATAACACAATACCACTGAGAAACAAAAACAACTGAGTCCATGTGAAACTAGTATGAAAAAAAAGAACTGAAAAATAATATAAAAAAAAGAACTCTGATAAAATGAACGACAACTATTAAAAAAAAACAGAAAAAAAGACACAGAATGCCAGCAAGTAGCCCAAATCTGCAAGGACAAAGTCAGGAAAGCTAAGGCAGATGCTGAAGTAAAACTATGAACAAATGCCAATAATAATAATATATATTTTTTTTAAACCATTGCTTTCAATGTATAAAAGAACATGAAAAATATCAAGGAAATGATCAGCACTAATGGGGGGAAATGGCAAGGTGTTGAGTAGCAGGGAGAAAGCAGAACTGCATATTTATTCTGTGCATCTGTCTTCACCCCAAAGAAAAGAAATAATCTAATCTATCAATAACAGAACCACAGAAGACAAAGTAAGAATATAAATCAAAATAGGCAAGACAATAATAAGAGAATACTTATCTACTCTAGATGAGTACAAATTGCCAGAACCAGATGGATTACCGTATTTTTTGGAGTATAAGACACACCTTTTTTCCTCTAAAAAGTGGCTGAAAATCTAGGTGCATCTTATACATCAAATACTGCATTTTTTGCCTTATGAAACCTCGCCCCTTCACCAAAATGGCCACATGCATACCCTTATGGAGGATTCCAGGGAGCTCCTGGGGGCTGTGGAGGGCAGAAATGAGCAAAAAACAGGGTGTTTTGCCCCCCCCCAGCCCCCAGCAGCACTCTATAAGCCACCATAAGGTTATAAATGCAATTTATTTGACCAAAAAATGGCCCATTTTCACAACAAATGGGCCATTTTTCCTCATTTTGCTGCCCCCCCAGGAGCACTCTGCAAGCCCCCCCCCAAGGCTTTTCATGCCTTTTATTTGAAAAAAAAAAGCAAAAACCGGGCCGTTTTTGGGAGGTTTGCAAACTGCAAAAAGGTTTTTTTTTTCCCTTTTGGAAAGCTGTTGAGTTAGAGTGGCAGATGAGAAATATGTTGGTCAAGTAATGTGCATGCAGAAACAAAGATTTGTTCCAAAGGTGGTCAGTGATTTCCTTCTCCAGCACATGGGTAAATACACCTGGAAACATCTACCTACCTACCTATTCTCGCTCTCCTACCTATCTAATGTATTTCTCTCTATTTCTCTCTCTCTCTCTCCCTCTACCTACCTATTTACACTCCCTCCCTCCCTCCCTATCTACTGTATTTCTCTCCACCCTCTATATACCTACCTACCTGCTCGCTCGGTCTCCCAACCTATCTACTGTATCTATCTCTCTTTCTCTCTTTCTATCCCTTTACCTACCTACCTGTCTACACACTCTCTCTCCCTAACTAGTGTATTTCTCTCTCTCCCCTCTATCTATCTATCTACCCACCTCTCTCTCCTCCTACCTATCTACCCTAGTTCTCGCTCTCTATTTCTCTCTATCCCTTTATCTACCTACCTACCTAACTATACACTCCTCTCCCTACCTATTTACCTACTGTATTTCTCTCTCTTTCTCTCCCTCTCTCTCCCTCTATCTACCTACCTACTTTTTTTTAAAAAAATTGCCTCTTTAAAACCTGGGTGCGTCTTATACTCCGGTGCGTCTTATACTCTGAAAAATATGGTACATCCCAGGGAACTGAAGGAACTAGTAGACATGATTTCAGAATCATTGAATATAATTTTTAATTAAAAGCTTTTGTTTTAATTTTTAGTATTTAATATAAAAATATGTTTTCTTCCACAAAGAATGTTGCTTTATAAGTAAATCAGTCAAAACTATCAACTATTATGACTTATATTTTTATGTTGCTGTATTTTAACCACTGTATTTCTCGGAGTATAAGACGTACCTTTTTTCCTCTAAAAAGAGGCTGAAATAAGCAAAAGATTGGCTCCAGCCACCAGTAGCACTCTATAAGCCTCCATAAGGTTCTGCATGCAATTGTTTTGACAAACAAATTCCATTTTTTGCTCATTTTTTGCCCACCCCCAGCCCCCCAGGAGCTCTCTGCAAGCCCCTCCCCAAAGTTATTCATGCCTTTTTTGGGGGGGAACTGGCCCGTTTTCACAAAAAACAGGCCATTTTGGGGAGGTTTGCAGAATGCAAAACCTTTTTTTCCCCCGTTCGGAAAACTGTTTAGTTAGAGGAATTGATGAGAATTACATTGGTCAAGCGCTATGGCAGCAGAAACAGTCTTAGGTGCTACAGGTTGTCAGCAATTTCCTTCTCCAGCACATGGATAAATACACCTGGTAACATCTACCTACCTACCTACTCTCTCTCCCTACCTACCTACTGTATTTCTCTCTCTATTTCTCTCTCTCTATCCCTCTATCTACCTACCTATCTACACTCTCTCTTGCCCTACCTACCTACTGTATTTCTCTCTCTCTATTTCTCTCTCTCTTTATCCCTTTATCTACCTAACTACCTAACTACCTAACTACTCTCTCTCTCCCTACCTACCTACTGTATTTCTCTCTCTTTCTCTCCCTATCTCTCCCACTATCTGCCTACCTACTTTTAAAAAAAAAGCCTCTTCAAAACCTGGATGCGTCTTATACTCCGGTGCGTCTTATACTCCGAAAAATATGGTACATCCCAGGGAACTGAAGGAACTAGTAGACATGATTTCAGAATCATTGAATATAATTTTTAAACGTCTTGGAGTACTGGGGAAGTACCAAAGGATTGATGTGGTTCCCAATCTTCAAAAAAGAAAAAAAAAACTGGATCAAGAACAATCAGGCTTACATCAATACCTGATGTAAGAAAATCCTGGAAAGGAAAATCAAGAATCACACTGTGAATATGGTAGCAAATGAAGCAAAGAGATTACTGGGAGCCAAATGGAGGTACAGAGACTAAACCATGTAATGAATAATGGAGTAAATTAGGCAACTAATCAGAAGAGTCTTTGTCTGAATTTGGTACTGAGCTCCTTTTCTAAATCCCAAAGCAATTTAATTAATAATTATGAAAGCATTTCAATAGTGCATTACTTAATCTTTTAGGGATTTTAAATCCTTCCTTCATAATTCTTTAAATGTAAAAATAAAATAATAAAATAAAATAGTAAAATAAGAAAATAAAAGAAGCAGTCAATAATGTATCTCAATCTTAGCAATTTTAAGATGCATTGGCTTCAACTCCCAGAATTTCCCAGCCAGCATGGAATTTTTGGGAGTTAAAGTCCACACATCTTAAAACTAATGAGATTAAGAAATACTGATTTAGATCATCAGGTCCAATTATCTATTCAAATGATTTTTTTGAGTGATGGCAAGAAACTCAAAACACATTGAAAGAAGGTAACAGAATCACTTTATTTGGTGCACTGTGAAATTGCTCTAATAATTAGGACATATTTTCCTATTACTGAACCAGAATTTATTTTCCCATAACTGAAGATAAGTAAACACATGATTGAAGCAGCATAACAGTATTCATAATAAATAAAATAAATACATTTAAACTCATACTTTATTTTGTAATGCAGGATGATTAAGAAGAATTTATACACACACAAAAACACTTACATTAGACAATAGGGGCCGGGACCATTTTTAGTGTGCACAAAATATACACTCAGATCTAATGGTTATGTTACTGATCGATTTCTCTTTATTTTGTATCATTAATGAAGTGAAGAAGATAAATACAAAGAAAAGAAATATACAAAGATGTACAAGAAAATAAATGAAAAAAGAAAAATATTCTTAATTTTAAACCTGTTTGCAACCTGATGTGCAATAAATCGAGAGTGAGGGTAGAGGGTCCGATATTAAGAGGGGGGCAAGGGTTGATCCTACAGAGGGCCATTCCATCATGATGGTCCTGGGGAGGGGTAGGTATGGCAGGAGCCGGAGGTCATATCAAGTGTCGGGGGGGGGGCAAGCTGTCACCCACCCCGACCCCTGGGGCTCCTCCCACAACCTAGTAGGGTATGGGGATTACAGAGCCCAGGCCCTAGGCTGCTGTTGTGCAACACCAGGTCCGTGGTGAACAAAGCCCCCCTCATTTATGATCTAGTTGCAGAGGGGGACCTGGACCTGGTGGGTATCATGGAAACCTGGCTGGGGCATGAGGGAGGTGTTCCCCTCGTAGAGATGTGCCCCCCAGGTTACCTGGCACTTCATTGGCCTAGGGCCCAGGGCAGGGATGGGGGGGTGGCAGTTATTATTAAGGAAAGTCTGAAGCTGAGGGAGGCCACTGTGCCTCAGGTAGTTGGGTGTGAATCCTTGTATGTGAAATGGGGACTTGGGAGGCAGCTGGGCCTGCTGGTCATGTACCTGGCTCCCCACTACGTGTCAGCGGCCCTACCTGAGCTCCTCAAGGTGATTGCTGAGGTGGCGGTTGATACCCCCAGACCGCTAGTCATGGGGGATTTCAACCTGCCATCGGTAGGCGAGTCATCTGAGGCAGCTCGGGAGTTCATGGCCTCCATGACGGCCATGGACTTGACCCAGGTAATTCAAGACTCCACACATACAGGGGGAAACACACTAGACCTGATTTTTGCCTCTGGCCAGTGGTTGAGTGATCTAGGAGTAGGGGAACTAGCCATCGAACCCCTGTCATGGTCAGATCACTTTCTCCTTCGGCGGGACTTCCCAACCGCTACACCCACCGCGGGGAGGCGGAACCAGAGATACCGAAATGGTTCCACCCCAGGTGCCTGATGGACCCTGAAAGATTCCAGACAGAACTTGCACCTATATTTGTAACCCTAACCCGCAGCTTGACTGAGGGGAGGGCCTAGTGGCAGCATGGAATAGCGCTACCATGGGGGCCTTGGACTGGGTTGTGCCCTTGTGGCCTCTCACGTGGCGCCGATCCATCCTCGCTCCTTGGTTTTCAGAGGAGCTGAGGGTGATGAAACGTGGCAAGAGACACCTAGAGAGCAGGCGGAGATCCACTCGCTCCAAATGCAATCGAACACAGGCGAGGTCCTATTTAAGGACCTACCTTGTGGCGATAAGGATGGCAAAACGTACTCAACTCGCCACCCTTATCGCATCCGCAGATAACCACCCTGCCACCCTGTTTAGAGTGACCCGCTCCCTTCTTCATCAAGGGCCGCGGGAAGCTCCTTTGCAGGGCAGAGCAGAGGAATTTGGAACTTATCTGCAGGATAAAATCGCATGGATCCGGGACGACTTGGCCTCCACTCCGATAGATCTGGGCGGACTGTCCAAGCCGGGTCTTGAGACCATTTTGTGGGATGAGTTTGACTTTATTACTTCCGAAGACATGGACAGGTTGCCGAGGCGGCTGAATGCCACCACATGTTTATTGGACCCGTGTCCCTCCTGGCTGGTACTGGCCTCCTGGGAGGTGACTCGAGGCTGGCTCCAGGAAATAGTGAACACTTCTTTGAGGGAGGCGTTCTTGCCTGCCGTCTTGAAAGAGGTGGTGGTGAGACCCCTCCTCAAGAAGCCTTCCCTGGACCCAGCGCTGTTAACTAATTATCATCCAGTCTCTAACTTTCACTTTCTTGTGAAGGTTGTTGAGAGTGTGGTGGCACAACAGTTCCCTCGACACCTGGAGGAAATTGCTTATCTAGACCCGTGCCAGTCCGGCTTCCGCCCCGGGCACAGCATGGAGACAGCATTGGTTGCGTTGGTAGATGATCTCTGGAGGGCCAGGGACAGAGGCTATTCCTCTATCCTGGTCCTGTTAGACCTCTCAGCAGCTTTTGATACCATTAACAATGGTATCTTATTGCACTGACTGGAGAGGTTCGGATTGGGGGGCACTGTATTGCAGTGGTTCTCCTCCTACCTCTCCAGTCGGTCGCAATTCGTGTTTACAGGAGGAGAGAGGTCGGCGTCGAGGCCCCTAGGTGCCTCAGGGGTCGATCCTCTCACCCCTCCTGTTCAACATCTATATGAAGCCGCTGGGTGAGATCATCCATGGTTGTGGGGTAGAGTACCATCAGTACGCTGATGATACTCAGCTGTACATATCTACCCCCAACCACCCCAACGATGCTGTCAAAGTGATGTCCCGGTGTGTGGAGGCCGTGCGGCTCTGGATGGGAAGTAACAAACTCCGGCTCAACCCATCGAAGACCGAGTGGCTGTGGTTCCCGGCGTCCCGGCATAGCTAGCTAGTTCCATCGCTGGTTATCGGGGGCAAGTCAATGGCCCCCCGTGGAAAGGGCTCACAACTTAGGCATCTTCCTGGATTCGTGGCTGTCCCTGGATGACCATGTGGCGGCCGTGACCAGGGGGGCTTTTTACCAGGTTCGCCTGGTACGCCAGTTGCGTCCCTTTCTTGACTGGGACGCCCTCCGCACAGTCACTCAAACACTCATGACATCCCGCCTTGACTATTGCAACGCTCTCCACATGGGGCTCCCCTTGAGGTGCATCCGGGGGCTCCAGTTAGTCCAGAATGCGGCCACGCGGGGGATTTCGGGAATATCTCGAAGTTCCCATATAACACCTCTCCTGCGCGAGCTGCACTGGCTACCGGTGGCCTTCCGGGTGCGCTTTAAGGTGCTTGTCACCATCTTTAAATCGCTCCATGGCTCAGGGCCTAGTTACTTGTGGGACCACCTCCTGCCACATACCTCCCGCCGACCGATTCGCTCCCACAGGGAGGGCCTCCTCAGGGTACCGACCGCCGGTCAATGCCGGCTGGTGACGCCCAGGGATAGGGCCTTCTCTGTGGCAGGGCCCGCCCTCTGGAACCACCTGCCCCCCGAACTTTGCACTATTACGGACCTTCCCCTCTTCCGCCGCTCACTCAAGACATATTTCTTCCAGCAAGCTGCACTAGCTTAGAATTCAGACCAGGCACGATAGAGCTTCAGCTCAATTAGAAAATGGTTGATAGGTTTTTAATGGGAATTTTAGCACAGGTTTGCAATTTAATTTCTTTTTAACTTATTGTATTTGTTGTTATCTATTTATTGTGGTTTTTAATTTCCTGTGCAACGCCCAGAGTCCGTCTCGACGGAGATTGGTGCGGTTTACAAATCGAATAAAATAAATAAATAAATAAATAAGTCCTGCTTAGCAACTAATGACAACATTGTGAACCTGGCAGGACCAAAAAAATCAGCAGGTGACAAATATTTCAGCTCCACAAACTAACACACACACATTAAGGAGAAGTAGAGAATTAACTGAAAATGCCACCATTTGTTTCTTCTTAATAGTATCAGATTTATAGAAACTAGCCCATCTAACATTCTAGTTATCTGTCACTAGCTGTAATAAATTTTATGAAAATTATGGGCACAAGGGAATTAAATGGCAACTTAGAGATTCACATTAGTTGTTCTCAGCCAACAGAACAAAGGAGGCAAACTGAAATAGATTGCCAGGAAGTGCAAGGCCAATTCATTGTTTCTAATAAATTCTTCCTCATCTACAGATGTTAGAATGACCAACAATGTGACTGAAAATTCAACCATGTGGCTTATATGAATTTGTGGGAAGAATCTTTCCATTCTAAAGAACATCCCCCTTACTCTTTTGAAAAGCACAGGAATAACTGAAATTCCTTATGAAATAAATAATAAGATATTATTTATCTTACAGGAAAGATTATTCTCAAAAAATTTATTACACAATGTCTGATGGAAATGATAGCAATATTAGTCAATGCAGCCTATTTTTGTCTTGTGCTTAATTCACTTGACTGAATGAGGGACTAATTTGCTATAACATTAGTGTCAACTGGGTTTCATTTCTTGTACGAAGCACTAACTACTCCCTTGAAACAAGTCATGCAAACAAAGCTAATTTACGTATATGCAACTTCTTTAGTACAAAACCATTATTTACCTTTTGGGGGGAGGGGCTTTATTGTTATCTAACTATTTTCCGATAGTGGTGAGGGATGATCAAGAGTTTCATTTTATTAATTGCACACAAACTAGATGTAATTTTAAAAAGTAAAGGAAAAAATAGTTTTAATCACAAATTAAGTACACCAGCCAGTGTGAGGGAATTAAAGAGAAATTACATTAAAGTCAAAAGCCTATCAAGCTAAGAAGGCTCTCTGATCATTAAATATGATCAGAAATCAAATTCTACTCCTGAGCATGAAAGACCATTTTATGTGTGATCTCTACATAATCCCAACTCTGAAAGGGATTTCTTTAAAAGAAAAGATGTATTCTTGTCCTGCTAAAACACAAAGGCAAGCTTTTTTTTTACAGTTATTTTGCCTGAACAATGAAGTGAATATTTAATTACATTATTCCATCTTCCAAATTCTTAATTCTAAAACAAGTATGTCTTGATCGATATCTGGGGCAAAAAAACAGGTTGAAGAAAAATACTCTTGATCGAGCAATAAAGTGTGTTGCTTTAAAAATGTGTAACAAAATACAAAAATGGCACCTTCAAGCAAAGAAAACAAACAAATCTCACAGTATATACTACTAAATAAAACAATGATGATCAGAAAATAAAATTTGTTTTATCCCACTAAATGGAAACTGTGTTCATTGTGAGCCAAAAACCCAAACATAGAAACATGTCTTAGCCACCTTCTAAAGGCCCTCAGGTCTTAAGCATATGTCTTCTGTCCCAATATAAAGAAGCAAAGCTCCTATAAATAAGCTAATAATTTGCACATCTAACCTGAGTACACTTGATATTGCTATATATGGAAGAATATACACAATATACTGAAAGAAATCATGTATTCATAATTTGTGTTACTAGCCTATCATGGTTTAAACAAACATGATAACAAATATCATGCAATATTTGGGCTGACTTGTTTTGGTAGAAAAAGGTAGTCAAGTCACAAATGTTAGTTTCTTAGGAGAAGTCATGTTTCAGTCTGGTAGCATAAAATCCATTTGACATGCTTAGCTATTTTCTTGATTCAATACGTCTTTTGCCCTTTTTCATGAGGCTTGAGGTCTATTAGTAATGGTCACAAGAAAATTAGGAAAATCATTCCACATCTGTTAGTCCAAACAGCTGAAAAATGAGCTGCAAAAATTATTTCCATCTTGTGCTAAAAAAAAAACCTATGCAATGTATCTGCCTTCAATTGTGAAAAACTGTCTCTCTCGCCCACCCTCCCCCCTCTCTCTCACACAAAATACCAGAATAATAAAACAATCAGTTTGTTGTCTCTATTTTAAATTTAATTAACCTGACATTTATTAACCAAAGGTGCTTGGGTCATAGCTCTTAATCATATCCAAAAACAAATTTACTTACTTTGGGCTATCAGTGGTTTTGTTGGAAAGCAAGAGAAACAGGTGATAACAAAATTTGTGAATGGACTCCATGACACCCTTGTTTTTGAAGCTTTAGGCAAGTAGGTATCCAGTTTGCAACATTGGAATGTTAAACTTTTTGGGAGAGAGAACCCTACAGCAATGTTCCCTCTATTTTTTTTTTCAGTGTGAGCGGAAAAGTATAGTGCCTGAGTGGCACATTTTCATGCCTGAGAACCTGAATTTTTTTTTAGCCATAATTGCCATCAGAGCAGATGTTGGGGAGGGGGGCAAGGAGGAAAAGGGTCCCGTCCCTCTCCCTCAGACTCCCAGGAAGGAAGGGAGGGGGAGGGAAAGGAAATTGGGAAAAAAAGGAAAGGAAAAGAGAAGAAAGGAAAAAAGGAAAGGAAAAAGGAGGGAAATGGAAAAGAAAGAAAAAGGAAAGGAAATGGGAAAGAAGAAAGGAAAGGAAAAAGGAAAGGAAAGGAAAAAGAAGGAAAGGAAAAAGAAGGAAAGGAAAAAGAAGGAAAGGAAAGGAGAAAGGAAAGAAGAAAGGAAAGGTAAAACGAATGGAAATGGAAAAGAAGGAAAGGAAAGGAAAAGAGAAAGGAAAGGAAATGGAAAAGAAAGAAAGGAAAAGGAAAGGAGAAAGGAAAGGAAGATAGAAGAAGGACAAAAAGGGAAAGGAAAGAGTGGAATGGATTGGTACTGCTCAAAAACCAAGTCTCAAGATCCCGTGAACCCCTTTGGCTCAGGCAGCTTCCCTCATGTTACCCATGTTCAGATCTGACAATACTATTAATAAAAATGCAAAAGGGCTCAATGTCAGAAGGAATATTTAACATGTCTAACATTTGAAAAAATGCAGAATTCCAGAAGTTAGATGTGTTTTAGCACGTTTGTAACAAGTAAATAAGAGATCCTATTTCATTGTTCAACTATGTATTCTTTATAAGGAATGGTGGCAGGAGGAGGGACTTACCTTTTACTGTTGAACTTTGCCTTGTTCAGAGTACTGTAAATATAAGGCAAGCACGAACATGATTCAAATCTACTAAGCAAATGTTTAAAAAGTAAATTTAAGAAGAAATTTGTTGAAGAACTAAACTCAGGGCTTACAATATTGGTTTAAAAAGGCATCTAATTGAAATAGTTTTGAAGTATTTATTTTTATTAAAATTAAATTCTAAAGGAGGGGGGTTGTTAAGGGATATCTCTGTTGGGAGACAGAAAGTTGTGCAGTGGAATGTGCAGCCAGAGAAACATTGCTAGTGTACTCACAAATAGTAAACCAGACACTGTTAGTAAAACCAAAATAGCTTTACTGGTGTTGTAAAACTATATTGTGATGGTATAAAGTGAGTCAAAAAATGTCAGATGTCTGGTGGGTGCTACTGCCAGCAGAGACAAGAAGCATATTCTTAAGATAGTCAAGAATGCAAGTAAGGACTGTGAAGTTGATGCTATTATACATCTTGGCACAAATGATCTGTCCCAAAAATATGTATTTTCTATGCAGAATGATTTCCAGAGTAGTACAGGTTGTTGTAGGCTTATCTTCTTAGAGGTTATACCAGTATATAGCGAACAAAAAGGGAAGGGCCAGCGTGTGGTAGAGTGTAATATGTGTCTAAAGGAGTGGTGTAAAAAGGAAGGCTTTGGATTTATTAGTCATGATGCCTGCAGCTGGTCAAATGAAAAACTGTACAAAAGAGATGGTTTGCACCTATCTAAGAAAGGGACTGAGTTACTTGGCATTAAATTCACAGATTTTCTGAATAAACATTTAAACTGAACAGAGGGGACAGAGAATTAATAGATACAGAACATTTCTGTCCCCAGCAATCTAAAATTCATAGGGTTATCAGTGCATGTAACATAGATGTTTGTGCAGGTAAGATTATCACTACTGTTGTCAAGCTAAACCAAACATTTAACAGTGAGTGCCATACCAGATGCACAAACCATACAAGTGGCAAGGAAATAGGGGCAGTCAGGCATAACACAGGTTATGTAGACAGTAAACACAGGGTCAATCAAAATGGACTCAAATGTCTATACACCAATGCACAGAGTATGAGGAATAAACAGGGTGAATTAGAAATTCAAGTAAATGAGAGCAGATATGATATTGTTGCCATTACAGAAACTTGGTGGGATGAAACCCACAAATGGAACATACAGCTAGAAGGATTTAAATTATTTAAAAGAAATAGACCAAATGAAAGAGGAGGTGGAGTTGCACTATATATAAGAAATAACTACATCTCTACAGAAATAGAGCACAACAATGATGAGAACTATCTTGAATGCATTTGGTTCAATATTAAAGGTTGGGGGGGAAATGAAATTGCCATAGGTCTATACTACAGGCCACCCAACCAAGCAGAGGAAGTAGATGAACTTTTTGCTAATCAGCTAACTAAGGTATGTAGGAAGCACGCCATAATAGTAATGGGGGACTACCCTGACATCAACTGGGAAACAAACGCTCACCAAGTGGAAGATCCAACAGGTTCCTAACAAACCTAGCAGACAACTTTGTTTCCCAAAAGGTAGAGAAGGGAACAAGGGGATCAGCCATATTGGACTTAATTCTCACTAACAGAGAGGAAATGATAGAAGGTGTAGAAACTATAGGAACTTTGGGGGCAAGCGATCATGAAATACTGGAATTCAACATTACGCAAACAAAAGTAGTAGAACAAAGTCAAACTAGAGTATTGAACTTTAAGAGAGCTAATTTCAATAAATTTAGAGAGAGCTTGGGAAGGATTCCATGGATGAGAATCCTCAAGGGGAAAACAATTCAAGAAGCTTGGGAAATTTTGAAAAATGAGATTACAAAAGCTCAGTCTAGCACAGTGGTTCCCAAACTTTTTCAGTCCACCGCCCCCTTGGTGCTACAAATTGATCCTCAGTGCCCCCCACCAGTGGTGGGTTTCAAATTTTTTTAGAACCTATTCTGTAGGTGTGGCCTATTTTGTGGGCGTGGCTTGGCAGTCATGTGACCGTGTGGGAGTGGCCACCTTGTAAAATGTAGTGAAACTCATTTAACAATGCTCTTGCTTAGCAACTAAAATTTTGGGCTCAATTGTGATAATAAATTCTTTCTTTTTCATTCATTCATTCTTTCCTTCCTTCTTTCTTTCTTTTCACTCTCCCCCTCTTTCTTTTTTTCTTTCTTTCTTTCCTTCCCTGTGTCACTCTCCCTGACTTTCTTTCTTTTTTCTTCCTTCCTTCCTTTCTCTTCCCCTTCCTTCCTTCCTTGTGTCACTCTCCCCCTCTTCCTTCCTTCCTTCCTTCCTTCCTTCCTTCCTTCCTTTTTTTTCCTTCCTTTTTCTTCCTCTTCCTTCCTTTCCTTTCCTTCCTTTTTTCCTTTCTTGTGTCATTCTCCCACCCTTCCTTCCTTCCTTCCTTCCTTCCTTCCTTCCTTCCTTCCTTCCTTCCTTCCTTCCTTCCTTCCTCCCTCCCTCCCTCCCTCCCTCCCTCCCTCCCTCTCTCTCTCTCTCTCCCCCCCACCCCATCCCACCCCTCTCTCACACATACTTTCCAGTTGGTGAAAATTTCTGTTTTGCCAGCTGGGAGGCTAGCAAAGGAGACTCATTTTCCCTGCTGCCCGCAGCTCTCAGAGGCAGGAGGCAGGGAAGTGAGCCCCAGGCCTCATTTCTGCCTCCTTCTTCGAGAGCTGGCTTCAGGGATGGCCAGCCTCTCCCACCACTGCACCCTTCATTCACCTTCCACCTGGAGGCTCTGCCGGCAGTCACCTTCCAAGGAGGATGCTGGACATTGGGGGTGGGGGTGGCATCTGCTGTTTCTGCTGCTGCTGCAACTGGTAATGCAGGCTTCTCGCATTAAGTTGCAGGCGCACTGATTCCAGCAGCTGTGTTTTGCTTTGAAACTTGCTGCCCCAGCAACCCGAAGGGGACAGTCTCCCAGCAACTTTCTCTCTTGCAAAATAGGCGCGCGAGGCCCCCAATGATCTGATGGGAACCGAGAAGAGCCAAACTGTGCCCAGCCATCCTTACTCCCTCCAAGCTAAGGGTGGGAGCACCTGAGATGCGGCTGGAAGAATGTCCCCTTTGGATTGCTAGGAAAGCAAGTTTCAAGGCAAAACGCAGCTGCTGGAATCGCCCCGTTTCCAATGGGGGGGGGGGAATCCATGTTTTTCCTCCATCTCCATGGATCCCCCCCCTATTGGAAATGAGGTGGCCGTGAAAGGGAAGGGAGCACCCCCCGCGTGTCTTCTTGAAACAGCAGGAGGAGGAACGGGGGAGGGGGAGTTTGGTTGTTTGAAAAGCCCCGCATGGAACTCCCCTCCTATTCCTCCTCCGGCTGTTTGAAGACACGCGGGGGGCGCTCCCTTCCTTTCACAGCCACCTCATTTCCAATTGGGGGAGATCCATGGAGATGGAGGAAAAACATGGATTTCTCCCCCCCACCTCATTGGAAACGAGGCGGCTGTCAAAGCAAGGCAATGCCCCCCCCAGAAGAAGAAACAGAAGGGGAGTTAGCATCAGCCCTCCGCCCGCCCGCCAAGCGGTAGTTGGGCTGGGCCCCCTGTCCTGGCCAAGTGGCACTCATGGTTGCCGCCGTGCCCGCGTCCCGGGCTGCCTGCTGAGGAGGAGGAGGAGGCAGGGGCGTGTTGTTGGCAGTGGGCAGGGGGCGGGGTGGGTGCAGCACTGCAGCCCTTGCCCTTGGGGCTCTTCTTAAGGGACATGCTGGCTGGCGCTGCTTTAGGAGGACTCGGCTGCCGCACCTGCCTGGTTCTGCCCGCCCCGCCCACCACCGCGCTCCAGCCGGGCTCTCCCTCCATAGCCGCCCCGCACCCCTTGCCTCTCATGCGGGGAGGTTGCAAGACATGCGCCAAATCTTCCGCACCGCTTCCCCAGATGCATGGAGGGGCCAAAAGCGGCCGCACTGGAGCTCCATCCCCGGAGACTTTTCAGAAGGAAGGAGGCAGCCCCTGATCTGGACTAGCGGAGGCTCTAGTCCTGCTTGAGCAGGGGCTGGACTAGAGGACCTCCGAGCTCTCTTCCAGCTCCCTCCAATTCACTTTGGGGCTGGAGCAGAGGCTTCCTTCCTCACAGGAGAGGCATGCGCGCATGCGCGCTGCTTCAATCTCCATCCCCGACCGGCTCTGGGGTCTCCTCCTCCCTCCGCAAAAGCCCCTGCCAGGCCAGCAAAGATCCCATCTGGACCAGGTGGCACTGGGACCCCCTGTGCCCTCCGCGCCCTCGCAGTGGCTCCCTTGCTCTGAGCTGCGCTTTGGAGTGGGCAGCGATCCCTCAAAAGCCCCCAAGTTGGTCCTCCTCCTCGCCCGGATCCAGAGCGGCGCTCCCCGTCTGGCCTTTGTCCCTGCTGGCTGACTAGAGGACCCCCGAGCTCTCTTCCAGCTCCCTCTGGTTCACTTTGGGACTGGAGCAGCAGCTTCCTTGGGGCCAGCAGGGACAAAGGCCGGGCGGCAAGCGCTGCGCTGGATCTGGGTGAGGAGGAGGACCAACCTGGGGGCTTTCGAGGGATCGCTGCCCGCTCCAAAGCGCAGCTCAGAGCAAGGGAGCTGTGGGGGCGCAGGGGACCAGCGCCGCCTGGTCTGGATGGGATCTTTGCTGGCCTGGCAGGGGCTTTTGTGGAGGGAAGAGGGGACGCTGGGGCTGGTCGGGGACAGGAGATTGAAGCAGCGCGCGCACACGCCTTTCCTGGGAGGAAGGCGGTGATTGGAGGGGAGGGTGGTGACGTTGCTTAAAGGGAAACCTGCTATTTCCAGGTTTGTTTTAATGATGTCGTCTTTCTGCCCACGCCAATAGGCTTTAACAGCCCATCTTCCAATTGGCAAGTTTCTTCCTCGCCCTCAGCGCCCCCCTGTTGCCTCCTAGTGCCCCCCTGCAGCCGTTTGGCCTCCTAGCGCCCCCCTAACACAGTCCACCGCCCCCTGGGGGGCGTTACCACCCACTTTGGGAACCACTGGTCTAGCACAATACCAATGAAGAAGAAAAATAACAGCTCACAAAAGAAACCAGCATGGCTGCATAAAAAACTCTCTGACAAATTGAAGGTCAAAAAGGATAAATATAAAAAGTGGAAAAGGGGGACATAACTAAGGAAAAATATCAGCAAATAGACCGAGCCTGTAAAGATGAAGTAAGAAAAGCTAAGGCTCACAATGAAGAAAAGCTTGCCATAAAAGTAAAAATAACAAAAAAAGCTTCTTCCAACATGTTAAAAACAAGAAAAAGGTTAAGGAAACAATTGGTCAACTGCTGGGAGAAAATGGCAAGAAGATGACAAGCAACAGGGAGAAAGCAGAACTATTTAACTCATTTTTTGCATCTGCCTTTACACAAAGGGGAAAAACAGTCCAACCAACCAAAAACAGCACCACAAAAATCAGATTAGGAACACAAGTTGAAATAGGGAAGAAAATGGTAAGTGAGCATCTGTCTATCCTAGACAAGTTCAAATCACCAGGACCGGATGGATTACACCCCACGGTTCTGAAAGAACTGGCAGATGAGATCTCAGAAACACTGAACTATTTATCTTTCAGAGATCCTGGAGCACTGGGGAACTGCCAAAAGACTGGAATAGAGCTGGCATGGTTCCCTTCTTCAAAAAAGGAAAAAATAGATTGAGGAAACTATAGACCTATTAGCCTGATCTCAATATCAGGGAAGATTCTGGAAAAGATAATCAAGCAACAAATTAGTGAACACCTAGAAGTAAACAAAATAATAATAATAATAATAATAATAATAATAATAATAATAATAATAATAATAATAATAATAATAATAATAATATAACTTTATAATGCCTTGGTAAGGCCACACTTGGAATACTGCATTCAGTTTTGGTCGCCACAATGTAAAAAAGATGTGGAGACTCTAGAAAGAGTGCAGAGAAGAGCAACAAAGATGATTGGGGACTGGAGGGTAAAACATATGAGGAACGGTTGCAGGAACTGGGTATATCTAGTTTAATGAAAAGAAGGACTAGGGGAGACATGATAGCAGTCTTCTGATATCTCAGAGGCTGCCACAAAGAAGAGGGAGTCAAACTATTCTCCAAAGCATCTGAGAGCAGAACAAGAAGCAATCAAGGAGAGAAGCAACTTAGAACTGAGGAGAAATTTCCCGACAGTTAGAATAGTTAATCAGTGGAACAGAAGTTGCCTCCAGAAGTTGTGAATGCCCCAACACTGGAAGTCTTTAAGAAGACTTTGGATAGCCATTTGTCTGAAATGGTATAGGGTTTCCTGCCTAGGCAGGGGGTTGGACTAGAAGACCTCCAAGGTCCCTTCCAACTTGGTTATTGTATAAAAGACACTGGAGCTACTGAAACTAGATCCCAGTTAAAAGAAAAAGTCCACAATACATGAATCTTCTTTGCTACTTCCAAAGCTTGGAAGCAATTCTCATAAAGAGACATAAAACAAACCAAGGCTAAGAGACTAATTAGAGAACATGAGATATTGTGAAATTCAGTCATGTCAGCCCCTATGTAAGTATCAAGAGCTAATCCTCATCATTTCAGTTTTGTCGGAGTTTGGTTTCAAATTTGCATTCGTTGTGGGGTTGTATATAACTACAGCAACCTCCAGTCTGTGAACAGCATTTGGCTTGCAAACTTCCCTCCATGGTTGGAGAAGGTCCCCAAAAACTTGCTTTTTGTCCAAGATCCATATATACTTTCCACACTAAGTGGTGGGGGGAAAGCTGCTGAGCTCAGATGCGAGAGAAACCCTGGATGTTGAGAGAAACGCAGGCTACAACCAGCGAATCTCATTTTCCCATGAACCCCAGAGGACCAATGAGAATTCTCCCTTCTGCAGCATCATCGGTCTCCGGGCAGAGTCTTCCTTGATTTCACCAATCACCAGATGGAGGAGACAGTTCAGTGCAGAGAGAGAAGGGAGGGACGGAGGGAGGGGGGATAAAGACACGCGCTGCAGTTTGAAACTTCTGCGCGCTGCTGCCTTGTTACGTGTGCGCTAGTGCACACGTGCAGCTTTGAGGGAACAGTGCCCCATAGTTGTGTTTATCTTCACATTTTTTGCCTATTATATGTAAATATAGTATCTGTAGGAGGGATTAGAATCACAATCACAGCACAGACAGCACATAAAGATCTCTCCTTAGAGATAGAGAGGTTTTAAGCACGTTCAGCAGAATTTACTCAATACCATATTCTAGGGTTGAAAGTGCATATGAGCCAACCAATGGTGTACTGAATTATGCAACCATGAGTTTTGTAACCAATCATAACTACTATCTATCTTTTTATTTTTCATATCATGCATAATTAACATTGTAATCAAAATTTTAGGGTGTTACAACATACTCTGTAATATTGGTATGTAAGTAGGTACAGTATTTTTTGGAATATAAGATGCACACTAAAAATGGTCCCTGCCCCTATTGTCTAATGTATGTGTTTTTGTGTGTGTATAAATTCTTCTTAATCATCCTGCATTACAAAATAAAGTATGAGTTTAAATGTATTTATTTTATTTATTATGAATACTGTTATGCTGCTTCAATCATGTGTTTACTTATCTTCAGTTATGGGGAAATAAATTCTGGTTCAGTAATAGGAAAATATGTCCTAATTATTAGAGCAATTTCACAGTGCACCAAATAAAGTGATTCTGTTACCTTCTTTCAATGTGTTTTGAGTTTCTTGCCATCACTCAAAAAAATTATTTGAATAGATAATTGGACCTGATGATCTAAATCAGTATTTCTTAATCTCATTAGTTTTAAGATGTGTGGACTTTAACTCCCAAAAATTCCATGCTGGCTGGGAAATTCTGGGAGTTGAAGCCAATGCATCTTAAAATTGCTAAGATTGAGATACATTATTGACTGCTTCTTTTATTTTCTTATTTTACTATTTTATTTTATTATTTTATTTTTACATTTAAAGAATTATGAAGGAAGGATTTAAAATCCCTAAAAGATTAAGTAATGCACTATTGAAATGCTTTCATAATTATTAATTAAATTGCTTTGGGATTTAGAAAAGGAGCTCAGTACCAAATTCAGACAAAGACTCTTCTGATTAGTTGCCTAATTTACTCCATTATTCATTACATGGTTTAGTCTCTGTACCTCCATTTGGCTCCCAATAATCTCTTTGCTTCATTTGCTACCATATTCACAGTGTGATTCTTGATTTCTTTTCCAGGATTTTCTTACATCAGGTATTGATGTAAGCCTGATTGTTCTTGATCCAGTTTTTTTTTCCTTTTTGAAGATTGGGAACCACATCAATCCTTTGGTACTTCCCCAGTACTCCAAGACGTTTAAAAATTATATTCAATGATTTTGAAATCATGTCTACTAGTTCCTTCAGTTCCCTGGGATGTACCATATTTTTCGGAGTATAAGACGCACCGGAGTATAAGACGCATCCAGGTTTTGAAGTGGCTTTTTTTTTAAGTAGGTAGGCAGATAGAGGGAGAGAGAGGGAGAGAAAGAGAGAGAAATACAGTAGGTAGGGAGGGAGAGAGAGAGTAGTTAGGTAGTTAGGTAGATAAAGGGATAAAGAGAGAGAGAAATAGAGAGAGAGAAATACAGTAGGTAGGTAGGGCAAGAGAGTGTGTAGATAGGTAGGTAGATAGAGGGATAGAGAGAAATAAAGAGAGAAATACAGTAGGTAGGTAGGGAGAGAGAGTAGATAGGTAGGTAGATGTTTCCAGGTGTATTTATCCATGTGCTGGAGAAGGAAATTGCTGACAACCTGTAGCACCTAAGACTGTTTCTGCTGGCATAGCACTTGACCAATGTAATTCTCATCAATTCCTCTAACTAAACAGTTTTCCGAACGGGAAAAAAAAAGGTTTTGCACTCTGCAAACCTCCCCAAAATGGCCTGTTGTTTGTGAAAACGGGCCAGTTCCCCCCCAAAAAAGGTTTTGAAGAGGCAATTTTTTTTAAAAAAAGTAGGTAGCTAGATAGAGGGATAGAGAGGGAGAGAAAGAGAGGGAAATACAGTAGGTAGGTAGGGAGAGAGAATAGGTAGGTAGGTAGGTAGGTAGGTAGGTAGACAGAGTGTGTAGTTAGGTAGGTAGGTAGATAAAGGGATAGGGAGAGAGAGAGAAATAGAGAGAGAGAGAAATACAGTAGATAGGTTGGTGGAGAGAGAGAGCAGGTAGATAGAGAGAAATACAGTAGGTAGGCAGGCAGGGAGAGAGAGAGAGAGAGAGAGAGAAGGTAAGTAGGTAGGTAGGTAGATGTTTCCAGGTAATAAAAATTATATTCAATGATTCTGAAATCATGTCTACTAGTTCCTTCAGTTCCCTGGGATGTACCATATTTTTCAGAGTATAAGACGCACCGGAGTATAAGACGCACCCAGGTTTTAAAGAGGCAATTTTTAAAAAAAAAAAAGGTAGGTAGATAGAGGGAGAGAGAGGGAGAGAAAGAGAGAGAAATACAGTAGGTAGATAGGTAGGGAGAGAGAGTGTATAGTTAGGTAGGTAGGTAGGTAGATAAAGGAATAGAGAGAAATAGAGAGCAAGAACTAGGGTAGATAGGTAGGAGGAGAGAGAGGTGGGTAGATAGGTAGATAGAGGGGAGAGAGAGAAATACACTAGGTAGGGAGAGAGAGTGTGTAGACAGGTAGGTAGGTAAAGGGATAGAAAGAGAGAAAGAGAGATAGATACAGTAGATAGGTTGGGAGAGCGAGTGAGCAGGTAGATAGATATATAGAGGGTGGAGAGAAATACAGTAGATAGGGAGGGAGGGAGGGAGGGAGGGAGGGAGAGAGTGTAAATAGGTAGGTAGAGGGGGAGAGAGAGAGAGAAATAGAGAGAAATACATTAGATAGGTAGGAGAGCGAGAATAGGTAGGTAGGTAGATGTTTCCAGGTGTATTTACCCATGTGCTTGAGAAGGAAATCACTGACCACCTTTGGAACAAATCTTTGTTTTTGCAGGCACAATACTTGACCAACGTAATTCTCATCAATCACTCTAACTAAGCAGCTTCCCAAAAGGGGAAAAAAACCCTTCCCCCAAAGGCCCGTTTTTCATGAAAACGGGCCTGTTTTTTTCAAATAAAAGGCATGAATAGCTTTAGGGGGCTTGCAGAGTTCTCTTGGGGGGGGGGCAAAATGAGGAAAAATGGCCTGTTTTTTTCGTGAAAGCGGGACATTTTTTAGTCAAAAAATTGCATGCATAACCTTATGGAGGCTTATAGAGTGCTGCTGGGGGCCGGGGGGGGGGGGCAAAAACGCCCTGTTTTTTTGCTTATTTCTGCCCTCCCCAGCTCCCAGGAGCTCTCTGGAAGCCTCCATAAGGGTATGTGCACAGCCATTTTGGTCAAGGGAGGGGTTTCAGGAGGCAAACAAATTGCTCTATTCCATGTATAAGACGCACCCAGATTTTCAGTCTCCTTTTGGAGGAAAAAAAGTGCGTCTTATACTCTGAAAAATATGGTACCTTTAAATTGAGAAAATTAAAATGGAATATTGTTACATTGTTTTCATTTTTTAAAATGTGAGGTTTTCTATTTCTATCCAGTCCTTTCTTCAATCTAGTAATTTAGATAGGCTATTACCAAGACAGGCATGTTTGGTTTTCATGGATGATCTGACTTTTTATTATTTCTTATTTCTTCTAAGTTGTTGAAGATATTCCAAAAGCTTTTTAAATTTGTCACATACTCTCTTAGTTGTAGTCAAACATACTTCAAACCACTGATGGAGATCCTGACATATATTTTTTTAATTAAAAGCAATAAATTCAACATATCTTGGAAAATAGTTTTCTTCAAGCATATTAAAACAACTGCTAGGCCCATTTCTTTTGGAAAAGTGATGACTGAAAGGAAACTTTCAGGGAAAGGTTTTCTTGCATTGTCTTCCATTTGAACAATTTGTGTAGAAATTCCTAAAACATTAGCAACATCCATTTAAGAAATAGTCATGGAAAACTTTCTTCAGATTTGCTATTTAGAAGATTGCATGCTGATTCTGGATAATTTTTGAATACTCAGTTGGTTGGAGAGTAAGGCACTTCTAATTCTAAATAATCATTTAAAATAATAAGGCAATATAATCAGTTCAGATGTTATGATGAAACTGCATCCTGCCACTGATTTTTATCATGGATTTTCCATTTGGAGTTTTACATATAAACTTACCATATACCTAAATCATATTTCTATGCTTGTTTACTTTTTAATTCTTTAGTCCACAAATGACTTGGCATTTTGTTACCTCTGAGCCCTATCTGAATAACACAGTATTACAATTTTCTGGACCAAATATATCACAGAAATGGAATTATAGAATTGAGATCAATCATATTTTTTTTTCTTCCTCTAATCTAGATTTCTCTGTAAAAGAAAACTGAAAATGCCTACATTTTCAACAGCAGGATATCACCAGAGCAGTGGTGGGTTTCCATTTTTTTACTACTGGTTCACTTGTGCGTGTATGCATGCATGCTTGTGAGTGCACGTAATGCTTCTGTGCATGTGCAAAAGCTTCTATGCATGTGCAGAAGCGTCTGGGTGGGTGGCCGGAGCCTCCTGCCTCCGCCACTACCGGTTCGCCTGATCCAGGCTGAATCAGGAGCAACCCACCTCTGCACCAGAACCTCATTTTTCCAGGGGATAACAATTCCTAGCACTGTGGAAGAACTTGATTGCTACAATAAGGCCTTCCCTTGAAGCTGAAAAAAAATAAAATGAACCATGAAGTACAGGGTAGGTCTTTTGCTATTTCTGTCATCATAGCACTCTTTTCCAATAGGGCTCTGGTTCCAGTTGACATGGCAATGCCAACAAGCACAAATGAAATAAGAAAATAAAACAATTCCTTGCCCACAAGATATGTCAAATCAGAGTACGCAGAACTGTATTCCAATATACCTGCAGAACTTTTCCTCCCAGGAATAAATAGTAATCAGACATCGGTATCTGTTGTTGTTCATTTACTCTACTTAATTCTTCTCTTCCTTGTCATTGTATTTAATAAAAGTGGTAAAATAATTATTTTGCTTTGGATACACTGTGACTCTGAAAGAACAGTTTTAGGGCTAGAGCGCATTTAAATTCCTTGGAAATTCATAATCTGTTTCAATTAAACTCAACCAGCTTGGAATTGAGGCTCCACCTGGAACTTGAAAACAACAGAAACTATCAGTCTCTTCCACAAGTAGAAACACAATCATGGAATGCTACAGACAGGCACATCTTGAGACCTTTCAGACTTAACGTAACAAATCAGTAGGTTAATCCTTCTCAATAAGGGTGGAGATAGCATCCATGTATGGGTTAAACCTATCCACACTCTGATTGGACTGAGTCATAATATTAAATAATTAATTAATTAGGCATGGTATATAACCCCCTACGGAGTAGCCACACCCAGTTTCCGACTCAGTCCACCTCTGGGACTGTTCGGTGTTCCAACTCTTGGTGTTCGGCCTTCTGTGCTTATTTCTGTCAGGATTGGTGGCATTGTGTGTAGACAGGGCCCCCCACACCTCAGCAGCAGCCAGAACTCAGGTTTGCCTGTCATTGGCACCCACAGGCCCAGGCCTTCGGTTGTCAGCCACCCCTCTAGCCTCCTGCCTGAGTCCTTCTATTGCCCGTGCCATGTCTTCTGTCTTCCAAAGCTGTTGCTGTCAAACCAGGTGTGGGGGAGGGAAGATTTCTGGCGCTCAGGAGGTGGGCTGCTACCACAACACAGGCTGTTAGGCCTTGTTCGGGCGAAGAATATTAATTGATTCTGCTCTACTTACCCCTCAGGGGTGGCGTGCAGGCTTTCCCACAACTGACAGGCCTCTGTCAACTGTGAGGGCTGTTCCACTGGGCCTAAATAAATTGTGCCTCTTTATTACCCCTTTTGGAAAAGAACAGAGTCAATTCAGCTTCTGAAGGCTGTTTTGAAGAAGGGGACAGGCGTGCGGCAGCTCTTTGCAGCAAAGCTGCTCTTTCACTTTATATTCAACCCTCTGTCAGTGGCCTTTGGCATGAACGGCCATTTTGAAGCCTGCCTGAATCAAGAACCAAAATGGCTGCTGCCTCAGCTTCAGAGGACAATGATTGGAGTCAGGTCCTCGTGACTACGACCAGCGGCCCCATGGAAGGAACAGAGGCTCCTGCAGTGGTAATTGCCCCCATGGCCACAGGGCAAAGGGGAAGAAAGAGCATGTGAACCACAAGCCTCAAAAGGGGCCAAAGTGGGGTTCAAAATCCCCTAAGCCTGCCTTTAAGTATGAGAAGCAGAGGCATGAGGCACTAGAAAGCATTTATAAAAGTACCAGCAGCCAGAAGTCTTCTCTTGTCCTGAGCACTAAGGTGAGGCAGTCTGCACTCTCTTTGCCTGGGAGAGCTGCAGAGGAGGATCCCTCCCTCCATGTGAGGATCCCCATTGACTCCTCAGGCCTCTAGGGTTCTAGCCAAGATTGGCAGTCGCCCCCACGCACTGCCCCATGAGGGCTTCTCCTCACCCTCTTCCCTCTACATCCGCAGGGGTTGGTGCTGCTCAATTACCCCACTTGGGGGCCCCCAATTTCAGGACCTAATGTTCAGGGCTTTCCAGCAGTGCAGCGTTGCTGCTTTCCAACAGCCTCAGATTCAGCCACAGGTTGCTCCTCCATCTGCAGCTCCTGTGGGGATAGATGGTCAGGAGTCTCCCCTGTTTCTTCCCAGGACAATAGTGAGTCTGAATCTGAAGAGGGAGAAATCAGGGAGGAGAAGCTTTCAGGGGATGAGGGCATATGCCCTTCTAAGCCTTCCTTCTCAGTTTGTTTCAGCCTCATTGTTTAAGTGTCTGCTCTTTAAAACTAAGGCATCGGCCAAATTTGGCAAAAAGCCATCGGAACCCCTGGTGCAACCGCAGGGCTTTTTTGCCAAGACTATATTTGAGGAAAAGGCTATTGAGGCTGACACGTTCCCACCCCCAAGTCCTTTCTTGACCTGGTCAAGTGCCAGTGGGCATCTCCAGCATCTGACTCTATGCCCACTTCCACTTCATTAATGTGGACAAGGACATGGTTCAGGTGCTGTTGCAACCCACTATTGATGCACCTGTCACGGCCCTGCATGCATCTGCAAACATGCCCAGAGAACCAGAGGACCCTCTGAAGGGGATGATGATAATAATAATAATAGTAATAATCTTTATTGTCATTGTACTAAAATTACAATGAAATTGACAAAAAGGGCTGACCTCACCTTACAAAGGGGTCATCAGGCTGCTGCCTGGGCAGTGAGAACAGCTACCACTGCCTCCTTCTTTAACCGGTCTTCTTTGCTTTGATTGCAGGATCTTCAGCAGCAAACGCCAATAGCAGATTTCAGGTCACATCAGGACATCAACAAACTGGTGGCAGCCATCCAATTTTCTTCGGGCATCACTTTAGCCGCAGCCAGGTTTGCTTTGGCTGCGGCAAGCTGATGCGTGCCACATATGATGCCTGGCGTCAGCCCCCTTTGCTGGAGGGTTTCTCTGGTGCGTCTATTGACCTTTTCTTAATTGAGAATCAGGACAAACAGAAGGTGCTTCTCACAGCTTCTAGGAAGGGCAATTTCTGGGCGGTGCCCTATCCCCGTTGCTCCGATTTCTGTGGTCAGGACTACGGTTCTTCATTCTTGGGTCAGGACTACAGATCTTCCTTTAAGGGGTCTGATTTCAGTCAGTCAGGTTTCAGGCTGTACCAGGGAGGCTATGCCCCCAGCCAGAGATATAAACTGGATAGGCAGCAGAGGGGTAGACAGCAGAAACAGCCCTTTCACGGGGGCGAAGGAGGCGGCACTCTTCTTCCGCAAGAATTAATTCTGGGGCCAGCTCTCCCCTCATCAGGGGATGCTTGGCATATTTTGCAGATTGTTGGGACCCCTCTACCTTCGATGAGTGGGTACAATCAACCATCAGGTCTCAAATAACCCGACTCGGAGGCGACTTATGCAGGAAGCCATTCAACACCTATTGGACATTAGGGCTAGCCAACTGGTGCCTCCAGTTTAACAGGATCAGGGTTATTATTCCATTCTCTCTGGGATCCCAAAGGCTTGGGGCGGCTGGAGAACTATTTTTGATTTGAAATAGTTTGACTGCTATGTGCGTTATCGCAGGTTTAAGATGCATTCACTGCACTCAATATTAGAGGGTATTAGGCAGGGAGATGTCCTCACATCCATCAACCTTACTGAGACCTACCTGCACATACCTATGGCCGCCCCTGAATACGGACAGTTTCTCAGGTTTTGTTACCTTGGGCACCACTTCCAGTACTGAGCCTTACCCATCGGGTTGTCATCTGCGCCTCAAGTCTTCAGGTAGGTGATGGTGGCATTGGCAGCGTTCCTGAGACAGGTACATATGCAAATCCAATGCTGCCTAGACGACCTGTTGCTACAGTCCTCTTCTGTAAGTGGTGCCCCAAGGGACTTAGACATTACCATGTTGACCCTGCGAGGCCAGGTGGTTTCGATCAATCTGGTCAAAAGCTATCTATGGCCTACCACTAGGCTGATTCAAACTAGTTTGAGAGAGTTGGTTTTCCAGGTTCTCAAGGAATGTAGTGTATCCTTAGCTACTTTGTCCAAATTGTTAGGCACTATGGTGTCCGCCATTGGCCTTGTTCTCTGGGCGCGCCTTAACAATAGAGACCTTCAATGGTTTATTTTGCCATTTCAGCAAAGGCTCATGAGCTGCTCCCAGATCCAGGTTCCTCTGCCAGCGGAAGTCTCCTGCTCTTTGATTGGTGGACATCATCTACCATACCCAAGGGGGAATTCTTTAGGATCCCAGACCGAGTCACAGTCACTTCAGACACCAACCTACTCGGAGGGGGTGTCCAACTTCAGAGGAGAACCTGGTGGCTTAGTGGCTAAACCATCTGCCTAACATGTAATACGGCCCCGGTTAAAATCCCAGTAGGGGTATGACTAGCTGATGAGAGCTAAATAGCTTGAAATAGATCTATACTAGACTCCCTTATATGCAGATGGCACAGGGACGATTCAGCCAAGCAGAACTAGCTCACAACATAAACTGGTTGGAACTCAGGGTGGTCCACCTGGCTCTCAAACCATTTCGCTTTTCGGTCAAGGGCAGACATATTCTGGTCCTCACAGACAACATGGCCACCAAGGCTCATATAACAGGCAGGGGGGGACCAGGTCAAAGTCCGTCATGCTGGGGGCCAGGAGCTTGGGTCTTTGGGCCGAGAGGAATTTGCTCTCAATAACCACAGAACATATAGCGGGGGTGGACAATGTCAGGGCTGACCAGCTCAGTCAGATCGAGGTGGACAATTCAGGATTGCAGCTGCAGCTGGCTATCTTCCAGGCAATTGTGGACCCTTTTGGCCGCCCAGAGGTCGACCTGTTTGCAACTCCGCTCAATTCTCAGCTCCCGAGATTTTATTCCCAGTTTCCTTCGCAGAATGCAGAGGGGGTGGATGCTCTCTACTGCCAATGGCCTCTGGGGCTCCTTTATGCCTTCCCGCCTTTGCCCCTGATTCCCAGAGTCATTCTCCTTGCGGGAGGGGGCGGAGGTGGTGATGATCTCCCCACATTGGCCACAGCAGCCCTGGTTTGCCAGCCTTTGATCTCTATCAGTGGACAGGCTCTGAAGGATTCCCCAAGAGATTATTTCCTTCAGCCAGGGGTCGCTGGAGCATCTGGGACCTCAATGGCTCTAATTGATGCCTAGTGCTTGAGCGGAGCGTCCTGCGACGAAACAACTTTTCCTCCAGGGTCATTCAGATTATTCAGGCTTCCCGTCCACCTTCCATGCAGCTCATATACAGTGCGACCTGGGGCGCTTTTTGTAAGTGGTGTTTGACGAACCACTTTGACCCCGTACAAGCCACTATCCCACAGGTTCCGGACTTTCTTCAAATGGGCCTGGGCAAAGGGTTGGTTCCTAATACCATTGAGAGACAGGTATCAGTAGTTTCTTCTGTACATTTGTGCGGTAGGTCACAAACTTTGACTCAACATCCTAGGCTCAAGAGATTTCTCAAGGGTGCTTTGGTACTCCTTTACATAAGGTATTGGATGCTTTGACAAGTGCCCTCTCGACACTGTGGAATGAGATTTTTCGGATTTGTGCAAGTTTTATGCGGACAGGTTGTCCTACGTCTGGATCCCTCCTTTGTCCCGAAGATGGGGTCTTGGTTCCATCGAGCTCAGGAGGTGGTCCTCCCCAGCTTTCCTGCAGAGTCTGTGCAGACCTCGGAGGACCAGTGGCACTTGCTGGATGTCAGGCATGCCTTGCATGTGTACATTGATTGTACGGCTGTTATTTGCAGGTCGGAGTCTCTTTTTGTCTCCTTTCTGCCAGGTTCCCTTGGTAAGAAGGTGTCTGTCTCCTCTGTGGGACGATGGGTTCATCAATGCATTGAGAAGGTCTATGCGGCTTGTGACGAGGCAGTTCCTTGAGTCAGCACATTCTGCACACAGTGCAACGACGACTTCGGCCTGGGCGACGCAAGCTTCTCTGGGAGAGACCAGGGCTGCAGCGTGGTCTTCTCCATCCCCTTTCGTGCGGCATTATAAACGGGACACGTTTACCTCGGCTGAGGCCGACTTTGGCCGCTGGGTTCTGCAGTCTGTCTGTCCTCGTTCATTGGGGCAGGTCTGATCTCGACCCTCCCGTGGGTCCTTTTCAGGGCTTTGGTATGTCCCATACATGGATGCTATTTCCACCCTTATTGAGAAAGAGCGTTGGTACTTACCTGATACGCCTCTTCTAATAAGGGGGAGATAGCATCCAGCCCATCCCTTTGTTGTTCAGCCCTGCCTGTGTTTGGTGTCTGGCTGTTGTTGTTTTTTGAAGTGTTACTGTTGGATTTTTCTTGCTAAAGGAGTTGGTCCGTACTGGTGAGTCTGTATTCTTTTCTTCGTCAAAAACTGGGTGTGCCTAATTAATTAATTATTTAATATTATGACTCAGTCCAATCAGAGTGTGGATAGGTTTAACCCATACATGGATGCTATCTCCCCCCTTATTAGAAGAGGTGTATCAGGTAAGTACCAACGCTCTTTCTCTGGGTTTTTGCTGCCTGTTTTTTTTGCACAAAATGATTTTTTTCGACAACCTGGCAGATCATTGCACATTATTGGTGGACTAAATTCAGCTTGGTATGTTACAAATTGTACAGCCTCAGTTCATAGGGAGCTATTTATAAACTGCATAAATAAATATGAAGCAAAACGAGAACTAAAAAGAGCAGTGTTCATGCCAGATCAACTTTCCCATGAGAGTTCATATTTTTTTTCTTTTTGAAGGTTTACTATACTTAAGTTCAACCCTATTCCTAATTTTAATGTCTCTTTCATTTTCAACTGAAAGTGAGAAAAGGCTGCAAAAAATGCAAGTCAAATACATTTTAGCTAGGTCCACATCACACTATTTCTACATCTCATTCTTTCACAAAATAATATATAGGTGATCTGTGATCATTTAAAAGCCTCTGATGGTAAATGCAGCACATGGACTTCTTTGCAGTCATATAGTTTTCCCAATGTCTCCAGCCATGATTGCATACAGCTATGGTGATTGAACTAAGGGAAGTGAGAGAAAGAGGCCAATTTCATTGTAATTTTTACAACGACAATAAAGATTATTATTATTATTATTATCATTATTATCATTATTATCATTATTATCATTATTATTATTATTATTATTATTATTATTATTATTATTATTATTATTATTATTATTATTATTAATTTTCTGAATGCCTCCCCAAGCATACCTTGAATCATGCTGAGAACAGTGAAGGGAAAAAAGGTTGCTGGAGTCCATGAATGGAGTAATGGGGTGAAACAAGAGGGTTTGCTTCCCCACAAAGGGGAAAAAAGTGCCAGTTCTCAGCCCTTGCAGATCCTCTGTACCGATAATGGAAAAATGGTGTTATAAACAGAATTCTTTATTGTTCCACCATGGAACTAGAAATACTTCCAAACTGATGCAAGAAAATAATAACATGCAGAGGTACTTCTGGGGTGCTACAAAGAAACCATATGGAAAAGATTTTAGGCCTCAGAAAGGGAATACGGGGTGATTGATATGGCCCCTTTATTTAATTTCAGACTACAAAAACTTCCACAAAGAATTTGCTTACGTATGTACAGTGGCGTAGCGTGGGGGGTGCAGGGGGTGCGGGCCGCACCGGGCGCAACATCTGGGGGGGGCGCGCTCGCACTCGCAGCTCCCCGTCGCTTCGGGAAAGGGGATCGAGTAAGGCAGGAACAGCGGCAGCCGGGGAATGTGGCCACCGCTGCAGGGACCGGAGAAGCGTCGCCCGAAGCAAGAGCGGCTGCAAGAGGAGGCGTTTTCTCCCCGTCGCCCCGTCTTCTTCCTTGGGGAAAGGATCTTAGGGGATTTTTCATATTTTTATTAGTATTATTTCTTGGGCGGGGGAGGGGGGATCCGGAATCCAGGAAACCGGGAGGGGGCAGGAAATCGCAGGGAAAAGGAAGAGAGCTCGGCGGGCGGAAGGTGGGGAGAGCTCGCGCGTTCCAGCTGATTCAGCAGCGGTCTTGTGAATGCGCGGAGATGTAGCTGACAGGGCGGGAGAGGCGTCCCGCTCTCCGGATCGAAGGGAGGCCAGCTCTTTCGGGTACCTGCCGGCTGCGGCTGCCTCCCCTACCCTGCTGCCGTCGGATCTTCCTGCACCCCTCCTCTCCCCCCTTCCCGTTTCTCGCTTCCCCGCCGCTCCGCATGCTGCGCCCTCCCCGTCCTCGATGCCGCTGCTTTCCCCGGGGGAGGGCTAGAAAGGCACCGAGAAGGATGAGCGAAGGGGTTGCCTCGCCGCCGGGTGCCACAGCCGCTGCCGAGGAGGGGGCGGCGGCGGGCGGGGGCCCTGCGGCGGGCGATGGAGTGGAAGAGACTCGAGTGCTAAAATCCAGGGGTTAGGGGGCGCAAATTACTTGCCTTGCCCCGGGTGCTGACAACCCACGCTACGCCACTGCGTATGTATGAACTGAGTTCCTCTATTCTTAAGAATGTCAGTGAAATAATTTCAGGCAACTTCTCTGAAACCTCTCTGGGACTTTTTCCACATTGCTTGTTTAGAATGTATCCTTTCTTTGGTATTTGGAGATAGTCTCTATCTTCTGTATTAGCCCTATTTCTTTATTTCTCCCACCTTGCTCCTAGTTCAGAGATGGGATACCTATTTTCTGGATTTGTGTATTTCAGAAGGTATTACAGGATGATATGAGTATTGGGATTCAAAATATTCCATGTTTTGCTGTTGAATTTGGATACCTAATAATGACACCAAGTCTTTCCAGTCATTGTGATTTCATACAGACACAGAATTAGATTTATTGGCTCCCATCTCTTTAAGCCAGAATTCTGGGAATTGAAGTCCAGGCAGTTTAAAACAACCAAGGTTGAAAAACACCACACTAACCCATTTCTGAATGACTCACACCATAGGTTTTGCTGACTTGACATTCTTAGCATAATTATTTTTCAACATCTGGTGTCATTTTTATAGTATTACATGAGTACAGTAGACCAGCTGTATGTGATATAACGCTTTGCAGATTCTTGAATGAGAAATACGAGCCTTACATCTTAAAACACACATTGTCCAAAAAGTAGAGATTTAATTACTGTGTAATTGAAGCATCATTATAGAGATTTGTAATAGAATTATATAAATATAGGATCTGAATTTTTTAAAAAAGAAAATAATTTAATGTATAAGAAGTCCCTGATTTACGACCACAACTTAGCTTAACATTTCTTTTACTAAGTAATACATTTATTGAGTTTTGTCCTATTTTATGATTTATTTTGCCACAGTTGTTAAGTGAATCACTGCAGTTTTTCAGTTAGTAACATGTTGTTAAGTGAATCTGGCTTCCCCATTGAATTGGCTTGTCAGAAGGTCGCAAAAGGTGATCACATGACCCAAGACACTGCAACTGTCATAAATAGGACTCAAGCATCTGAATTTTGATCATGTGACCATAGGGATGCTGCAATGATTGTACGTGTGAAAAACTGTCATACATCACTGTTTTCAGTCACTAAATAAACTGTTGTAAGTTGAGAATTCCCTGTACTTGCAAGGACAAAAGGCACAGTTTTATAGGGTTGTTTTTTTTAAAATCTCTTAAACTTGGATAGGGTAGGTTTCTACAATATACAAAATTAGTCAATTATATTTAAATGAGAGTGATATGCTGTGTAAATCTAACTAGTATGATTAATTAGATAGTTACAACACTATAGGAAAGCACGGTTATTTATAGTCAAGTGTGGTTTATCAAGGCAGCCAGTGCCATTTTGATAAAGCAAAAAAAGTGGCATGAACAAAACAATATTCTGCCATTATGATTGGGTTAACATTCTTAATTTATGCTGCAATCAAGTTTCAACTTGTAAGAGGAGGAGAATTCCAGATATAATCTGTAGTGACAGCAGGAGTTGGGATTAAAAAAAACCAGGTGATGAAAGCAGCAACCAATTTAAAAGAACAATTATTTACATGGTCACAATCCAGTCATTTTAACAATGAAGAAAAATATTATACGCAAATATTATAAATGCTTTTTCAGAAGTAAGTTCTACTGTGATTGATGGGATCTTTTCCTTAACATAATTATCAGGACAATCAATATGCTCTGGTTGTTATTAATAATCAATAAAGGAGAATATCTGTAGCTCTGGGTTGAAATGAGGGGGTCTTGGTGCTACCTGAGCTTAGTTATTTTCTAGCAGATATTTCATTACCCACACTAAGTAACATCAATTCTTGTTAATGAAAGTTATGTAGGAAGTCACACACACACCCCTTCTAAAGTAATCAACTAAACCCTCTGCACAAAAGCAAGGAAAAAGCTCTCTCTTGACAAGAGCCAATTTGCATTCTTCCACTAATACAGGGGTCCCCAACCCCCAGTCCGTGGACCAGTGCCTGTCCGTGGCTTGATAGGAACCGGGCCGCAGGGCCGGAGAGGAGGGAGGAGGGGGCAGCCCCCTGGGCAGAGCGCGTGCTGGATGTGGGAGAGCACAGGCGCGGCCGTTCACGCCGTTGGAGGCCCTAGAGGGCCAAGTGAGCCGACTCCCCCCCACGTGCGCATGTGCATGCGCAGCCGTTTGCACCATTGGAGGCCCTAGAGGGCCGAGTGAGCCAACTCACCCCCCGCATGCGCATGTGCTGCCTGTTCCCCTGCCTCCCATGTGCACATGTGCCGCCTGTTCCCCCTTCTCTCCCCCCCCCCCCGCTCCTCCTCTACGCCAGCCGGTCCGCAGAATTTTCTTTAAAATGAAACCGGTCCCTGGTGCAAAAAAGGTTGGGGACCTCTGCACTAATAGGAAATCACCTGGAGTAATTTTCGCAATAAGCCAATAAGTGTCTGTGAATGGAAAACCTGTATTCATTCATAAAAGCAAAATGGTCTCTGTGAATGGAAACTAGGTAACTGGACAGCTCCATTCATAAACAAAAACATTGCTGGCTGCAGTATATTCATAGGCAAAGTGCTTCTGGCTACAACCAGCACAGAAGACAAAACCTAATAGATTAAGTATCATATAAAGACAATGCCACTCAAATTTGCATTCCCTCACCCAATCTCAAGGTCAGGGCATGACCTCCCAGCCACAATTGAAACCAAACTACTACAATTAGAATAACTAAAGACATACACTTGAAACTGATTGACCAACAAGCCCAGAAATCTCAATCACACAGCCCCAAAACAACATAAAAGACCATCCACTCACTAGATTAGGTTATCAATTGTCCCAGACCAATTGTGGCCTCACTTCACTTCTGATTTCTAAATAAATGGAGACCTCCTTTTCCAATTGCAGCTTGCCTCCAAATTCTTTTCTCCTGCATCTTTCCCCCAGCTTGTAACTGGGCCAGATTTTATTTCCAAGAGTTACTAGTTTAGATATTTTTTTAATTTAAAAAGTGTATTATTAATTGTATTTCCATTAACAAATAAAAAAATATTACAGGTTTTGTGCTTTCCTTGCATTGGAAAATGGGAGACAAAAATCCTGTTTCAGGCTAAGATGTCAAATAGAATCAAACAACCTTTGATGTATCCAGGCTGAATCAGTCAGTTTTCAGAAGGAGCTAGATTCTAGCCTGAATAAAATCATATTGTCAACTCTTCTAAAGCTCAGGCCTAGTTAAAAAAAAAAAAAAGACCCCTAAGACAAGGCACATTTTCTGTCTCCCATTGATTACAACTTTTTATAGTAGTGGATGCATTCTGAAATTATATTAAGCAACTTAGTTTTAAAATTGTTTTAAAATATTTTGAGCAGTAAGCAAATAAACAAGTTACATTAATAATACAAATATTGGTATAATATTTCATTAAATTCTGAAATAGTCTGAAGTTGAGGGGAAAGTTTTTTATGATAAATATGTAATTGTTATTTAATTTACAGTAAAGTCTTTGGAAAATTCTTAAGTCAGGTTATAGAGGAAATTCCATTTTACCAGAATTACAGCTTTATTTAACTTTAAAATGGACACTGATGCAAAGATTCAACTGTATGGATGGACACTGATGCAAAGATTCAACAAAAGCAACTTAACCATCTGCAACTTCTTAAAATTCTGTGGAACAGATGTAATTCCTGGCATAACTACATGTTTGCCAACTCTTTAGTCACATTCCATGCAGCCCAAACAGGAAATATGTTTCTTTTAGTTTGAGGATTAGAAATAGAAATAGAAAAATACACCACACTGCATCCTTTCTGTGTGTAACATAGAACATAAAGAGAACTTCATTGCTCAGTAACATCACGTAAGAAGCCAATAAGTGGAAAGAAATGAGAGTTGGTTGCAATTCACAGTTCACTTGCTTTGGAGCATTGCCTCTAAAGGCAATGTGCTTACTCCAAAAAAATTGTGCAATAATTTCCTAAGCGTGGGAATGTATTAATATACATATCTGTTTTCACTTCTAATTTCTGTTACATAGAAACTACAATGGAAATACAATTATTTATGAAGACAGTTGTTAGAAAGAGCCATCTTGGTGAAAAGGCTGTTCTGAAGTATATGGACTTAAAACAAAGAGAAAGAACAAGAAATGCAGTCCGAGAGCTTTCTTGTCTTTATCCCTAACTTAGAATTCTGTGAAGTAACTAGTCACAAAAGAGAGTTAAGCAACCACATAAATAACCCAATCACAGGTGTGCACAATATAGGAGACAATGTGCACTTTTCATCTTGAAACAAACCCGGCATCCCAAATGATCTTAAGCTGCTTTGAATCAGCTGCATTTCAGTCAAAGAAATCTTTCTAAGAGGTGGGATTTTCAGTCACTGAAAGTCCAAAACAAAACAAAATGCAAAATAACAATATCCCCCCCAAAAACATAGAAAATCTCTAGATGACAGTAGAAAAATAAAAAATTAAATCTTGTGTTTATGTTTTTTATACTATGCTATAAATTGTTAGAAGTTCTTGAATTAGAACAACATAGAGATACAATAATGACAAGTCACATTTTGCTGCCATCTGGATTTCACAGGCCTAGCCTTCTTAAACTGTTTCTTTCACAGCCATTACTTAAAATTCCTGCCATCCAGTATCTCTTTGTATTGGCCTTCCTCTGTCCCTCCCCTCATCAAGTGCATATGTGGAGTACTGAAGAGATTTAGCAGCTTGAGAGTCTCTGTTCAGGCAAAGGAGAAGTGGGGTCATGGTCATCCCTGTAGAGGAGAGTTAACACCTACTCTTAATTCTGAAGGAATTCCAATTCTTTGTCTAAGTCTGAAGGAATCTAATTTTGAAGGAGCTTGCAGATGGGATCTCAGAGCCATTGAACCATATCTTTCAAAGATTCTGGAGTACTGGGGAGCTACCAGAGGTCTAGAAAACATCTGATGTGGATTCCCTCTTCACAAAAGAGGAAAAAAAATGATCCAGGAAATTACAGACCAATCAGCCTGATGTCAATACTTGGGAAGATCCTGAAAAAGATAATTAAGAAGGGACCTGAGAACACCTATAACTAGAAGTCAACGTGGGTTTGTCAAAAACAGATTACACCAAACAAATCTTATTTCATTCTTTGACAAAGTGACTAAGCTAGCAGACCACTAAAAGCCTGTGGCCATAATATACTTGTATTTAAGTAAGACATTTGACAAAGGAGACCACAACTTACTTCTTACTAAGATAGGAAAATGTGGGACAGACAGTATTACCACCAGATGGATTTGTAACTGGCTGACAAACCACACTCAACATTTAGTCATTAATGGAACTACATCTATATGGAGGGAAGTAATCAGTGGGGTACCCCAAGGTTCTGTCTTAGGCGCAGTACTCTTCAATATCTTCATTAACAATTTAGATGAGGGAATAGAAGAGGAACTCATCGAATTTGCAGATAACACCAAGTTGGCAGGAATAAACAATACCCCAAAAGATAGGCTCAGCATATAGATGGGACCTATCTAACAAAATGAAATTCAATTATGAGAAAAAGTAAGGTTTTACATGTAGGCAAGAAAAAACAAATCTACAGTATTGAGGACTGGGCAGTAATGAGAAGCATCGGAGTCTTTGGTTGCCAAGCTGTCAGTTGTAAGTCGAGGACTTGCGACTGGTCGTGAGTCAAGGACTTAAGACTGGTTGCAAGTCGAGGACTTTACACTCCTTCCCCCCAAGTGAGCACATTCGCAGTAGTCACAGATGCATAATCCACAAAATAGGTAAGGTGCCACTGGCTCCGCCCTGATCACCTCAATGTTGGTGTAATGGCTGATGAGGTAGGACATTTCAGTTGCAGTTCCTCCCTACCCAGGGAGGGGCCTTGGGTCATGTCATGCTGTTTCAACTTGGAGGCAGGCCCTGCTCCTCAGGTAAGTCCTCCAATGGAAGTGAGGCAGATTGTGGCGGAGTCCGAAGGGGCTGCTGGAAGGTGGTGGCTGGTTGCAGGTTTTCAGAGGAGAGGCCTGACTGGAGAAAAGCCTCAGTTGGAAGCGGCACCTCAATTGGTCGATGTGGTGCCACCATTCTTGTCTGTCCTGCAAGATGACCCTATAGGAACAGGGGCCTGTTAGGTGCATGATAATGGCTGACACCCACCTAGGTTCCCCTGCAAAATTCCTAGCAAAGACTGGTTCGCCCTCCGGAATTGGCATGTATTATTCCCAAGCTTTTGGGCTGTAGGTCAGCATATTTGGGGTGCAGCCTGTCCAGGAGTGTTGGCAGGCACCAGCCCATCAGCAGCTCAGCGGGGCTTTGATTAGTGGCAGGGCATGGAGTGGAGTGTTGGCCTAGGAGGTAGGTTGCCAGCTTGTCAGGCCACTGTCACTGACCCATCTGGCCCAGTGCTTCCTGGGCCAAGCGGATGGCCAATTCCACTCAGCCATTGCAAGAGGGGTGATATGGAGCCATGAGATCCCTAAGCTAGCTAGGAATCCTTGGAATCCTGCAGCGGTAAATTGGAGCCCGTTATCACATATCAAGGTATCTGCCAGGCCATGGGTGTTAAAAATATGTGCAACCCTTGTATAGTGGCCTCGGTGGTGGTGGATGACATAATGAGTAACTCTTCCCATTTAGAGTAAATGTCTAACACCACCAGGAGGTTCTGGCCATGGAATGGGCCTGTGTAATCCATGGGGACCCTGGACCAGGGTCCGCTGGGCAGTTCCCATTCCCAGACTGGTGAGGCAGTAGGCACTGTTTGGGACTCCTGGCAGGGGCAGGCAGTTAGTCACCCATGCTGTGATGGCCTCATCCATCTTGGGCCACCAGACATAGCTGCAGGTGAGGGCTTTCATGAGAGCTATGCCAGGGTGGCCCAGGTGGAGGTGGTCTAGTACCTGGGTCTGAAAGGTGGGGGGAACCACCACCCTGTCTCCCCAGAGTAGGCACCCACTCTAGGTTGAGAGTTTTAGCTGGCAAATCTTATATGGCTGGAACTCTTTGGGCACTTTGCCCAAAGACCACCCCCTACATACCCAGTTAAGAACTTGGGAAGTGAGTGGCTCAGCCCGTGAGTGGTGGACAACATTGGAGGCAGAAGTGGGGAGGTTAAGGTCCTCAAGATAAATGACCGAGGAAGCTGGGGCGGAGTCTTTGTCCACAGAAGGAAGGGTGCAGTGGCTCAGGGCATCAGCATGCCCTAGCTCTGCGATGGCGAACCTATGGCATGGGTGCCACAGGTGGTACAAGAAACCATTTCTTAGGGCACACAAGGTGTTGCCCTGTCAGCTCCAGTACGCATGTGTACATTGGCCAGCTGATTTAGGCCTTCTTTTGAGGCTGCTTTTTGCCCTCTGGAGGCTTTGGGGAAGCTCCTGAAGCCTCTGGAGATGGAGGGGGAAGCTGTTTTCACCCTCCCCAGGCTCCTAGAAAGCCTCTGGAACCTGGGGAGGGTGAAAAAAGTGTGGCAAAAGCAAGGAGTCGCGCACATAGCATGCACGACCCCCATGCACTCCCCCTGCTTTTGGCATGCAAGCCAAAAAAGGTTAGCCATCACTGCCCTAGCTGCTTCCCTGGGTGGTACTGCAATTTATATTGGTAGGCAGCCAAGAATTCTGTCCACCGTGACATGCATGGTGACAGAATGGGGGTTGGGGGGGGGGGTTGAGCAATCATCGGCTTATGGTAGTTGATTAAAGTGAATTGGCGGCCATAGAGATATTCATGGAACTTTTTAATCCCAGAAACTGCAGCCAGAGCCTCCTTGTCGATCTGGCTGTACTTTCTCTCTGTTGCAGAGAGAGTCCAGGAATAAAGACTATGGGGGCCTCCGAGCCATTCAGGAAAACATAACAGAGGATGGTCCCCACTCCATAAAGGGAGGCATCGCATGCTAACGTCAGTGACAACCTGTCATTGTAATGCACCAGGATAGCCACTGATGTAAGCATGGATTTGATAGCCACAAGCGTATGTGCTTTG
The DNA here is from genome assembly GCA_039707465.1 of Rhabdophis nuchalis. Lineage (NCBI taxonomy): Eukaryota > Metazoa > Chordata > Lepidosauria > Squamata > Natricidae > Rhabdophis > Rhabdophis nuchalis. Next base: position 106,475,622 of record CM077647.1, on the reverse strand, counting down.
TGGCTGTCCCAATGCCAGGGAGCTGCTCTGTCAAGAAGTCAATGAAGTTGCCCAGCACTGGAAGAAAGATGTTTTGCCTACTATTGACCAATGGACGCAGAAGATGGCTGGATTTGCTGAAATGGCGAAAATTTCAGCTTTTTTAAAGGACCAGATGCAAGAGACCTATACACAGGAATGGAAAAAGTGGATTGATTATATACAAAACAAATACCAGACTAGTTTGGAATTACTAGGGTTGCATATAGCGGAAGTCAGGGGGTTGGGGGGAGAAGGGGAGGTTGGGGAGGGTTAGGGGAGGGAATTATACTGGTACTTGATTTATGTACCCTAGGTTGAAAGAGGGGGGGGGGAAGGGTATAATATCTGGTCCTGATTCATGTAGTTTATGTTGGGGGAGGGGGGCAAAGGGATATAATATTTGTATTTGATTTATGTTTTTTTTATATTGAAAAAGTTTTATTGGTTTTACATTTTTTCTGTAGGATAGGGTAAGGGATACAAAGAAATTTTGAAAGCATTCACGTCGAGGTCGTCGGCTCTTCCGGGACCTCAAAATACATTAATAACAATAAAAAGAAAAACATTTTTCATCAAACTACAAAGTGAAAGCGTGTACATATATCTAAATTCTCAATTCAATACTGTCAGTCCTTTACAAAAAATCCAAATACAAATATTATGCAAAATTGTTCAAAAAGAAAAGTCAAGGCAAAGTTATTTTTTTGATCTAAGTCTCTTGGCAATTGAATCTTCTTTTTCTCCTTCCAGGCCCCCAGTAGGCGGGGCCGTGGCCCCCTCCGTCCCCCCTGGATCTTCCCCCAGGATAGAGGAATGTTTTTTAAGAAAGGTTTCCGCCTCAGCAACTGTTTTAATCCTCACTCTTCCTCCTTCCCAGAACACCAGCATCCCTTCGGGTGTCACCCACTTGAACCAAATCCCATGATCAAATAAAATTTTAGACAAGAAGGAAAATTTCCTCCTTGCTTCTCGAATCTTTCTAGGGATCTGCTTCAAGATAGCAACCTCTTTTTGTTGGTAGATTAATGGACTACCTCTCTGCACTTTCAGATTTCCTCTCTGGTTGACCTTCTAACAAATTTCACATGTATCTCTCTAGGCACTTCATTTATCCTGGCATATGCTGAGTTAATTCTGTAGGCTAGGTCAATGTCCCCCCTGATCTCATCCTTAGATTTTTGTAAATAGTCTGCTAAAATTGTGCTCATAAGATCAGGGAGGCATTCACCAGATTCCTCAAGAACGTTCTGAAATCTCAAAAAATATGTCATTCTTTCCATATCAATCCTAGACACATGCCCATTTGTTTCCCCAACCTCTTTAGTAACATTTTTAATCTCTCCCTTAACCCCCGCCAACCCCCCTTCCAATTCTTCAGTCTTCTGTGTGTTTTCCAGCACTTGCTTCCGTGTGTCCAATAGCTCCTTCTTGAAATTGATGTTTTCTGCCCTCTGGGCTTGAATCTCTTGTACCAAAGTTTGTATAACAGTTTCAAGAGAAGCCATCCGTTGTTCTAAACTTGTCAGTGCTGTTTCTTGAGCCATGATTAACTGTTAAAATCAATGCCACCAAAATGGCGTTTTCAGGGTGGGGTTGGTGAGACTAACCGGGAGCCAAAAGTTCTGATCAAGGTTGTAACGTTGTAAAATACAGGAACCAAGAGAGAGACAGTTTTCCAACTCAATGGATGTAATAGCGAAGGTACTCCAGAAAAGAAATCACAAATCCAAAAGAAAAAATTTCTTCATTAAAAACCAGAGATAGTCCAAATTGCAAAGAGACACTGGAAATTTTCCATAAACAAAATAGTCAATCAGGAACAAAGAGAGGCCATTTTCCACCGCCCAGCTCAGAGCCCGCAGGAGAGAGTAGTGAGAGAAATTGTATCAGCCAGACCTAGAAACATTGTTGCAAGCAAGCCGCAATCCACTTTCCCTTAACGCAAACAGTCAGGATTGAAAATTTCCGCTCCTCGCCGCGAGGAACCATTTCCAAGTGCCGCTTAGATCCGAGGGTTTTTTTTTAAAAACAAACACCCCCCTCCCAGTCCTTTCAGCCCGGCTGACAGTAGAAAAAAAAGTTTTTGAACACTCACTCTCCCCTTGCAGCTGAAGCCTCGGGAAGCCTTCCGACATCGACGTTCAGCCCTCTACATAGATGTGAATGGCGCCGTCGTCCTTAGGCGAAGGGAGAACCCCCCGCAGCATGTTCTCCTTCACCTAGGCCACGGCAAAAGGGTCGCCTCCCCCACCGCCGTGAGGGGGGGCGTCCCTGCCGAGCCGGCCCTACGGGAGACCCCCAAAAAAGGGGCGTCTCGCCCCCGTGGGGGGGCAGAAAAAGCAACAAAATGGCGAGCGAGCGCTAGGCTCGCTCGTCGCCGCTGGAGCCGGAACCGGAAGTCTCGATTTATGTTTTTTTTATGTTGGCGGAAGGGGGGGGGAAGAAGGGGGAAAATTTGTTGGTGAAAAACTTTTTCAACAAAAAAAAAAGGTCAATGAAGTGGCTCAACTAGTAATGTCTTGTGAGGAATGAAAGGGGCATAGTAATTTAAAAGGCCAAGGAATGCCTGCAGTTTCGCCTTGCAGGTGGAGGTGGGGGCATTCAGCACAGCTTTGATTTTGGAAGAGATGGGGTGAAGTCCTTAGGCATCAATGGGGAAGCCCAAGAACTCCACCTGGGACACCCCTATGCAGCATTTGCTGTGTTTTAATTTTAAGCCAGCTTCTCTAAAATGGCAGAGGACTTTTTGGAACATTTTGATGAGTTCTGATCATCTGCCAGCAGCAATCAGAACATCATCAATATATGGAACAATGCCAGGGAGGCCAGAGAGTAATCATTCAATAAGGCTCTGGAAAAGGCCAGGAGCCACGGAGATGCCAAAATGTAAGCATCAGCAGTAGAAAGCGCTCTGGTGGGTGATGATGATCTGGGTAGCTGTGTCATCCACTGAAGATGCTGGTGGGCCTGGGCCATATGCTGGTGGGAGAGGCTGCACATGCATGAAGAGATGGCGGTCTGCCGTTGAGCTCCATGCGGGCCACGGGGCTCTTTGGCAAAAAGGGGATGTTGCCCGACCCTCTTTACCAACTCTGAGGGTCAGGCCCAGTAAGTACCCACCCTGGCGTACCATCGAGGCCTGAACAGCCTCCCAGGGTGGGCTGATGGCCCAGAATGGGGCTTTTGCCGGCCGGAAGGAGTCAGCCAGCTGGAGGTGCCAGGCGTTTGGCCTGATGTCGGGTGGTTTTGAAGATCGCTGGGGGAGCAAGCGGAGCAAGCGGAGCGTCAGAGGCCTGGCAGGCAAGCGGAGCGTCGGAGGCCTGGCAGGAGGTTAGCTGGGCACTGGAGACCGGGCAGGAGGTTGGACAGGAGGCCGGGCAGGAGGTTTGCCGAGCACCGAAGGCCGTGGGAGGCCGGGACGCTGGAGGTCGGATTGTAATTTTAAATTATTTTATTTGGTTTTAAGGTTAAGTTTTTAATTTTTATAAATTTGTACAGGGGATTATTTAATTCGATTTTAGTTTATATGTATTGTAGATTGTAATAATTATTATTTTTTAATTTTTACCTGTACACTGCCCGAGTCCCTTCGGGGAAAGGGGGCAGTCTAGAAATCCAATAAATAAATAAATAAATAATAAATAAATAAATAAATAATAAATAAATAAATAAATAAATAAATAAATAATAATAATAATAATAATAATAATAATAATAATAATAATAATAATAATAATAATAATAATAATAATAATAATAATAATAATATCCAGTTTCTGCATAATATGCAGATATAATAATATGCAGCCTTGCCCCAATGAGTAGAACAAGTGCTGCACAACCAGAACTAGATAGGGGTTTACCTGGAGACCCTTATTGATGGTTGATTTGTAATCAGTACAAATCCTGATGGACCCGTCGGCCTTAATGGGAATGACTATAGGAGTCTCCCATTTAGAATGGTTCACAGGTTCCAGGACTCCGTGTGCCAGGAGCTTATCCAGCTCTGCATCAACTTTAGGTCTCCAGGTAAATAGCACCCTGTGATCTTTTAGTCTGATGGGAGCTACCTGGGGGTCTAGATTTAAACTAATGGGAGAGCCCCTATATTTACTTAAAGTGCCATTGAAGACATTGTCAAACTCCTGGATGATGTCTTTGATAGAGGCAGTCTCAGGAATAGGTGGCATGAATGCCAGTTAGGGTCAGGCCAAGATGAGGAGACCAGCCCAACCCAAGGAGAGCAGGCAGGGTTTTGGTCAGTACAATGACAGGTAGGCAGCCATGGAAGATAGCATAGTCAACCTGTATATTTAGGCAACCTAGGGTAGGAATAGTGTGTCCCTGATAGTCTTTTAAAGATGTGGTCAGTTCCATCAGGTGTTCTCGGCAGACAGTAGGCATTAGGTGCGAGAGAGTGCTCCATGAGAGGATCATCTTGGAGGAGCCAGAGTCCACCTCCACGATGCATGGAGCCCCCTCTATGTGCAAGGAGATGTTGAGTTTCTAATCATTGGTGCTTTCAATCTCTCCTCTGTCATATGTCCTTTCATAATTTTCTGTTTCATAATATTCTGTTTGAAATACCTGTCATGGAAGACTGACCTGAAAGACTTGCAGAAAAGATCTGATCTCAGGTTTCCTCTGAAGAATGAACCCAATGGATTTCTTCCTGAGCCACATTACTGAGTCTGAAAAATAAGATAAATGTTAGAGGGCTACCATTCTTGGCATTTATGCCCCTAAATAAGAAAATCATTTTATGTTTCAATAGTTGGAAAGCATACTTAATATGGACAATTACTTTTCACATATACATTTTTCATACAGTTGCTGCAGATGTTGTCTCTGGTTTATTTTTATTTATTCCTTCTAGACAAAACCCCCCATTATTTAATATATTCATTCACTGCCATCTGTGAAGATGGAACATAGCTATTCCAATTAAATAAGATTATGAAAGAATATTTGGCCCAATTATATTTTGTATGTATTATGCAATTCAGTTTTATTATGAGGATCAGTGTACTAATGCAGGATCAACTAGTATTATTTCTCTATTCTAATTATTCTTTTTGTAACACTTAAAGCAATATGGAGAGAGGGAGGTCTCAACCAGAATAGCTTCTAAACTGAAAACTGGAATATAATGAAAATGCCAAAATACCAGAAAGAAAACAGTAAGAGAGTTCAAGTTCACTCATTTTCAAGATGATCAAGCAAGTAGGGACAATAAAGACATTTGTTCAGGAAGGGAAATTAATCCCAACCAGAATTATGGAAAATATGTATTAATCTCTTCCTTTATTAGAAATATGCCATGAACATTATGGTTCGGTTTCGATGTTACAATAATCCAGGATACGGACAATTCAATTAATCTCCATTCTGATGGAATAACATATGTTCCTTTTTTACCAGGCAAAACTTCACTCCTCTATTTCAGTTGTTGGAGTTTGAAATGTTCTTTGTACATATGTACAAAGGCTTCTCCGGTTGCCATCGGCCGGGCAATGCCGGTTGGCGACCCCCAGGGGAAGGGCCTTCTCTGTGGCGGGCCCAGCCCTCTGGAACGACGTACCCCCGAACTCCGAGTCATCTCTGACCTCTGCCTGTTCTGCCAGCGCCTAAAAATGTACTTTTTTTATCTAGCCGGCTGGGCAATGAACTACCTGACTCTGATCTGCCTATTAGTGATAAATGTTTTAATTTTGGGGATTTTAATGAGGTTTTAGCGCAGGATGGGGTTTAATATAGTTTTAATAGTTTTGTATTTTGAATATTTTGTATATTTGTATTTCTATGTTTTTTGAATCTCCTGTGTGCGCCGCCCCGAGTCCCTTGGTGGGAGATGGGCGTGGGATACAAATACGAAAAATAAATAAATAAATAAATAAATAAATAAATAAATAAGTAAGTAAGTAAGTAAGTAAGTAAGTAAGTAAGTAAGTAAGTAAGTAAGTAAGTAAATAAATAAATAAATAAATAAATAAATAAATAAATAATGTTCCTGAGAGTGGAAATTTGACCAGAGTAAGGATGAGTAAAACAGATATTATAAGATGAAGTAAAAGTATTTAAGAAAATTTTTTCTCCAGATGATTTATTTTTTGTTCTTCTTAGAATCATTTGTTGCATTTATATACTATGCTAAATATTTGTAAAATCCATAATCAGTTCAAAAATTTAGAAAGTCCAAACGTGTAGCATCCAGTTCAGCATCATCTTTTCCCAATTCCTGTTACATCAATTCCTGCGGGTGTTTTGAAGTTCCCTCTGAAGGCCAGACACATTTGTGATGTTCTAAAATAAGAATTTTGTGTACAGCTATTCATTATAATAAATCATAGTGTACTTTGAAGTTTTTAGTCAGATTTATATCACAACAGGGTAACATGCAGTAAATATTTCTTCAGCTTTGACTGTATATACAATAAAACAATTTAACTTCAGTACAAATGAAGAGTTGATGGAATATTTGCTTTCTCTTTTGAGGTGCCCAAGTTTTTTTTTTATTCTTTTGCAATGTTATATGTAGGGTTCTTCAGTCCATTGGCATCCTTCAGTCTCAAAAGACTATAGTATCATGCTCTGGAAAGAGGTCTTAACACAGCATTTGGTGCGGCTAAAAAGTCCAATTCGGTAGTGGCAATCCCTTCTACACTAAGGGCAGGAACATTCTGTCCCATGCCCAGCCCCCAGATTTCACTGGTTCCGGGATTACCTCTTTGCCTCAGCTTGGAGAAGGCCATGCTGCATCTTTAGCCTCCAAGCTAAACAATCAGAGGTAAAGGTTTCCCAGCTGTTAATGTCCATTCCCAAGGCCTTTAGATCCCTCTTACATTGCAGCTGTGGTCTCCCTCTGGTGCACTTTCCCTGCACTAATTCTCCATATAGGAGACCATCAGCCATTTTCACAACGTGCCCAAGCCAATGTAGATGTTGCTGTTTCAATAGTGTGTACGTGCTAGAGATTCCAGCACGTTCCAAGACTGTGTTATTTGTTACATCAGGTGATGCCAAGAATACATTGGAGACAATGCATATGAAAGATGTTCAAGTTTCTCTCCTGCCGTGTGTAAAGGGTCCAAGACTCACTTCAGTACAAGAGTGTGCTCAGGATGCAGGCTCTATAGACCTGGATCTTTGTATGTTCTGTCAGCTTCTTATTAAGCCATACTCTGTTTGTAAGTCTGGAGAATATAGTGGTCACTTTACCAATGTGTTTATTCAGCTCAGTATCTAAAGAGAGAGTGTCAGAGATAGTTGAACCGAGGTACATAAAATCATGCATGACCTCCAGGTCTTCTGCAGAGATTGTAAAACAGGGAGGTGAAGCCACATCCTAACCCATGACTTGTGTTTTTTCAGGCTGATTGTTAGTCCAAAATTTTGGCAGGCCTTCCTAAAACAGTCATACGTTGTTGAAGGTCTTTGGCAGCATTAGCAGTAATGGCAGCATTGTCAGCGAAGAGGAATTCCTGTAAGCATTTCAGCTGGACTTTAGACTTTGCTCTCAATCTAGAGAGATTAAAGAGTTTTCTGACTGATCTGGTCCAGAGATAAATATCCTCTGTTGCAGTTCCAAACGCATGTTTCAGCAAAAAAGATCCAGAATAGAGTTGGCGCGAGGATGCAGCCCTCCTTCACTCCACTTCGATTGTCAAAGGAATCTGATGTTAAGCCATCAAAGACTACAGTTTCCTTCATTTTCTCATGAAAGGACCTGATGGTGTTGAGGAGCTGAGGTGGACATTCAATCTTGGGGAGAATTTTATAAAGGCTGTCTCTACTAATCAAGTCAAAAGCCTTCGTAAGATAGATCTTAAGGCTACAAAAAGTGGCTGTCTTTGTTCCCTGCATTTCGTCTGCAACTGTCTAAGGGAAAATACCATGTCAGTAGTGGACCTGTTCCCTACAAAGCTAAGGAGATGCAATGGTAATTGTTACAGTCACCCCGTCACCTTTGTTTTTATACAGTGTGACGATATTTGCATCTTTCATGTTCTGCAGTATTCCATCTTCCCTCTAACAAAGTCAGAAGATTTCATGTTTAGTGGGGATGTTCTTTTTGCAGCACTTCAGAACTTCAGCAGGGATGTTATCTTTTCTGGGTGCCTTGCTGGAGATAAGGGAATCCATTTAGTTCTTCCAAACTTGGTTCACTGTCAAGTTCCTCCAAGACAGGTAGGCACTCAATGTTATTTAATGCTTCTTCAGTTACCACATTTTCTCTGGAGTATAACTCAGAGTAGTGCTGCACCCAGTGTGCCATCTGCTGTGCTTGGTCCTGGATAACCTCTCCTGTAGCAGACTTCAGAGGACAGATTTCTTCTGTGTTGGACCTAAGGCCTGCTTGATGCCATCATGCATCCCTTTGATGTTGCCTGTGTCAGGTGCTATCTGGATCCAAGAGCCAACTGCAGCCAATAATCGTTAGCACATCTCCTGGCAGTCTGTTGGACTTTGCTACGAGCATTCACAGAACCTGTAGGTTGCACTCACTGGAACAGGCTTTATCAATTTAGAGCTCTCCTTTTTTCCTCGATGGCTGACATCAGCTCCTCTGAAAGGGCTTCAAACCAATCTGCTGTTTTCTAATCTCCTTACCAAATACTGACAAGGTGGTGTTATAAACATCATTCTTGACATATTCCCATTGTTCAGATGCATTTGCTTCAGCCGGGCATGGGAGAGTTTCCTTGAGTGCTTGTGCAAATTCCTCCACTTTGCCCTGCTTGTCAGTCTTGCTGATGTCAATTTGTGGTCTTCCTTCCTTCTTTGAGTAATGCAATCTCTTTGTTTGCAGTTGTAGTCTGCTGCACACCAAGGAGTGGTCTGTATCACAGACAGCACCCTGATAGCTGCATGTGATTGTAATACTGGGAAGGTTGGAGTGCCTGGTAAGGATCAAGTTGAGCTGGTGCCAAAGTTTTGATCTTGGATGTCTCCAAGAGACTCTGTGTTGAGGCTTTGTTTTAAAAAATGTATTGCTGATGCAAAAACCATAGTAGCAGCAAAACTCCAGCAGCCATTGGCCATTTTTGTTCATCTTTCAGCCCCAACTCTGGCATTAAAATCACCAAGGATAAACAGTGGTTCTTTCTCAGGGATTTTCTTGATAGTAGCAGCCAGATTGTCATAGAATTTGTCTTTGGATTCTAATGAAGATGATAATGTCAGTGCATATGCGCTAATAAGAGTAACCAGTCCTACTGATGAGTGGAACTGCAAGGACAGAATTCTTTCACTTCCTGTAGCAATAGTGGAGTAGTGAATCCTAGTAGGGTGTTTCTGACCACTAAACCAACCCAATATTCCCTAGTCTCATTTGATGGTTTTCCCTGCCAGAAGAATGAGAAGTTTCTCTCCTTAACAGATCCCAAGTCTGACAGCCTTGTCTCTTGGAGGGCAATGATGTCCATCTGCAGTTTGCTCAGGTTCATGTCAATGACAACTGTCTTACATATGTCATCTATTTCTTGCAAATCATTAGAAAGGCCAGGGTCATTGTCTGAACATTCAAAGTGCCCAGCATTAGGGATAAAGTTTTCTTACAGTTGTTGCATGGTGCAGAGTTATTGATCTGCTTCTCAGCTTTGACCCTAAAATCCATGCATCCTGTGAGGTTAGCAGACTATGGCAGGGAAGCATCTTACTGGTTGGAGGCTGCCCAATTTAAGGCAAGCATTGTACCTCATCGTACCAATGAGGTACAATGACTTCTCCCACTGTCAAAAGTGGTCCCTGGCATCATGCTCTACACCAATCAATCAAAGACTTATAATCAATAACTGCCACTTTCCATATTGTTTCAATGCTGTATGCAAAGCTGGAGTGTCCTTTCCAGAGCATGAGGTCTGGACATATTAATATGGAAGATAGACTGTTACCCAAACAACAGATCCCCCCTTTCCATGTCACTGAAATAGACCAATGGAACGGCAGAGCTGATACAATTGGTTCCAGCTGCATCACAGGAGTTATTAGAACGTGATTGTACACGTTCTAGTCACAAACTGCTTCCAGGACTCTGGATTTTGCCTTGAGGTTGACTCCTGAAGCTTTTTCCAGTAGTGGATGTAGCCACAAGGCAGTGGTGGTTTGAAGTCAGAGTTTCCCTTGTCCTAGAAAATGGTTCTGCCATTTTATCTGCCATTGCGGCATAGAGCCCTCTTCTGCTTTCAAAACAGTTGACCCCCTTCTCCTGTAACCCTGGAAAGGGACTCTTACAAGGTGCTACCAGCCAGGCCAGTTGGACCAAGGTTTGGTCCAGCCAGGCTAGTTGGAGCAAAGTCACTTCAGGACTCCTGCTCCAGGTTTTGCCTCGAGGTTGACTCCTGAAGCCTTTCCCACAGATGGGTATAGCCACAAGGCAGTGGAGATTTTAGATTGGAGTTTTCCTTCAGTAATGGTACAAAATGTAGGCTTGTGTATTTTTTTTAAAAAGTTATTTTTTATTGGTTTTACAATTTTATAAAAGGAAAGGGGTAAATAGGGTATTTTGACAATTTTTTAGAGCTTCCATATCGGGGTTGGTGACCGCCTCCGAGTCTTCTTACGATATCAAATTCATTGGAAATTAAAGAAATAGGAAGGGGTACATACATTTCAAATCATACATTTGATAATCAAAAATTCCATACATTCAATTATTTTGTTTCTATTAACATCCTTACAGGAATTACCATACATAAAAGATTTTAAAAAAATCATTTTTGTGATCTGAGTCTCTTTGCTATTGTTTCTTCTTCTTCCACCCCACCAGGAGGCAGAGCCAAGGCCCCTCTCATTCCCACATCTTCGTCATCTAGGATTGAGGAGTGCTTTTTAAGAAAGGCCTCCGCCTCTTCTACTGTTTTCATTCTAACTCTTCCTCCCTCCCAGAACACTAACGTTCCTTCAGGCATCAGCGACTTAAACCAAACCCCCTTGTTATGTAATTTTTTAGATAAGAAGGAATATTTCCTTCTTATATCTCGTATTTTTTTTTGGATTTGCTTCAATATGGCTATCTCATTCTGCTGATATATCAAGGGCCCTCCTCTTTGTGCTCTCAGGATCTCATCCCTTGTTGACCTTCTTATAAATTTAATGTGTATCTCTCTGGGTACATTATTTATCCTGGCATATGCTGAATTAATTCTGTAAATCATATCAATGTCTCCCCAGATGTGTTCTTTATCTTTTAGTGTAATCCGCTAATATCATAGCCATTAAATCTTTTAAGTTCTCTGTATCTGACTCTGGAACATTTTGAAATCTTAAAAAGAAAGACATATGTTCAAAATCAATTCTAGACATATGATCTGTAATATCTGTGAGTTCTTTTTTAAAATCTTTTATCTCTTCCTTCATCCCAACTGCCCCTCCCTCCAACCCCTCAATCTTTTGCTTATTATTTGTTATTTCTCTTTGTGCCTCCAACAATTCCAGCCTTGTACTTAAATTGTCTTTACAAATTTGTTGTATTTCATTCATTATTTTCGGAAACATCTCGTCTACCGATGTTGGTTTAGGGTCCTCTGCTTGTGTTTCCTTCTGTAACATTGTAGTGATTGTTGTCTGTAAAGTAGGGCTAGGTTTTGTAGACGATGGTGCAGAAAGCGATTTCCCAGGTGGAGGCTTTCTCGTTGCCATAATTAAAGTTTTAAATTTTTATGGAGAAAAAAAATGGTGTTGGTGGGCAGACAGTCCGTGAAGTCCGAGACAAAGACAAAGCCTTATTAAAGTTCAAGTTTTTTTTAGCAAGTCCAGAGAAGAAACTAAATTGTATTGTCCCCAAGAAAAAAACAACAGAAGGCTTCACAATAGGTGAGAATACTGAAAGTCACTAGAGTAGGCTTCTTTATATATATTTTAAATTGTTCTTGTTTAGCTTGTTAAGCTGGAGGAATGTTTATAATCAAAGAAGTTTCCCTTCTGGGAACAAAGAAGCGCCATCTTTCTGCCTTGCTGGCAGCAGTGAAAGTAGTGAAAGTTTGTTGCAAGTTCATTTTAACTGTAGCAAGACTCAGATGAAGCGTTTTACAGCAATTCCTTGTTTAATCATGCATTTCCTTTTACTAACAATCAATCGGATATCACTTTCACTCTCTCCTGGTTCCGGGGATAGTTTTCAAATGCCGCTTTTATTTCCAAGGGGGGGGGTGTTTCTCTAACTCCCCCCTCTATTCTTCTTTTCAAAATGTTGAATGCAGAAAATCAGAATAAATAACTCACATTCCATTTGCTAATAATCCAGAGTCTCGGCACAGCCATCCAGCACCGGTGTTTCTGCTCAGGTTTAAAATCCTCCATTGTTCCGGCTCCTTCAGCGAAGGGGAAATGCTCCCCCCGCACTCCATTCCTTGGCTCCTAGGGCGCAGCGGGACGTTCCCCCCGACCGCCGCCGAAATGGGGGTCTCTCCGCAGCCGCCCTTATGGAGGGGGGGCTCTTCACGCCCCCCTGCTCCAGAAGGGGCCCGTCAAGGAAGCCCAGTGGCGGACGTGTAGAGAACACGTCCGTCGCGTCCAAAACCGGAAACATGACTCCCACAAAATGTAAGCTTGTGTATTTTTAAGCATCAGTTGAAGTGGGGGAATGGACCCACTGCTTCCCATCCACTGCTGTTGTTCTTTGGTAATTTGGTCTTTCTTAGAAAGGTCACTGAGAGTTCTTGTGATCCAGTTACCTAGTTGAATTCTGTTACTGTTCACTGGGATGAAAATTTCTTTGTTTTCTAGTATTTCTTTTGCTTTTTGTGAATATTTATTTATTTATTATTTATTATTTAGACTTATTAACCGCCCCCTCTCCCCGAAGGGACTCGGGGCGGTGCACAGGAAATTTAAAAAACATATACATGACAATAATAAATAATTAAAACTATATTAAATATAACACCCTGTGCTAAAATATATCCCTTTAAAAACTATACCTATAAAACCCAATTAAATAATTTCTCTACTAAAAACTAAAGGCTAGGTACGGTAGGTTAGGCCAGGCCAGCCTGCTGGAAAAGATAGGTCTTTAATTGCTGACGGACGGAGCGGAGGTCCGTAGTAGATCTAAGTTCGGGGGGTAGGTCGTTCCAGAGTGTAGGGCCCACCACAGAGAAGGCCCTTCCCCTGGGCGTCGCCCGCTGGCATTGCCTAGTGGACGGCACCCGGAGAGGTCCCTCTCTGTGGGAGCGAATCGGCCGAAGGGATGTGCGGGGTAGGATACGATCCAGCAGATAACTAGGTCCCGTGACATGAAGCGCTTTAAAGATAGTAATCAACACCTTGGAGCGCACCCGAAAGGCCACAGGCAGCCAGTGCAGCTCGCGCAGGAGCGGTGTTACATGGGAATACCTAGAGGTACACAAAATTGCCCGCGCGGCCGCATTCTGAACTAGCTGTAGTCTTCGGGTACACCTCAAGGGAAGCCCCATGTAGAGAGCGTTACAGTAGTCTAGATGGGATGTCATGAGCGTGTGAGTGACTATGCGAAGGGCATCCCAGTCCAATAGGGGACGCAACTGGCATACCAGGCGAACCTGGTAAATTGCCCCCCTGGCCATGGCTGTCACATGATCTTCCATAGACAACCGGGTATCCAGGAGGACGCCCAAGTTGCGTGCCTGATCCCTATGGCCAGTGATGGAATCAACTGGTTGTACCGGGGCGCCGGAAACCACAGCCACTCAATCTTGGATGGGTTGAGTTTGAGTCTGTTCCTTCCCATCCAGATCCACATGGCTTCCAAACACTGGGACATCACTTCGACGGCATTGTTGGGGTGGTTTGGGGTAGATACGTACAGCTGAGTGTCGTCAGCGTACAGATGGTACTCTACCTCAAAACCACAGATGATCGCACCCAGCGGCTTCATATATGTGTTGAACAGGAGCGGCAAGAAGACCGACCCCTGAGGTACCCCACATGTGAGGGGCCTCGAGGTCGACCTCTGCCCTCCTGCCAACACAAATTGCGATCGACCGGACAGGTAGGAGGAGAACCACCGTAAGACGGTGTCCCTCACCCCCAACCCCTCCAGTCGATGCAATAGGATACCATGGTCGATGGTATCGAAAGCCGCCGAGAGATCTAATAGGACCAGGATGGAGGAACAACCCCCATCTCTGGCCCTCCAGAGATCATCAACCAACGCGACCAATGCCGTCTCAGTGCTATGACCGGGCCGGAAGCTGGACTGGCGTGGGTCCAGATAATCAATCTCCTCCAGGTGATGGGGAAACTGTTGTGCCACCACACTCTTTACAACCTTCGCCAGAAAGTGAAGGTTGGAGACCGGACAATAATTTTCCAACAATGCTGGGTCCAGGGAAGGCTTCTTGAGGAGAGGTCTCACCACCGCCTCTTTCAAGACGGTAGGCAAGTACCCCTCACTCAAAGAAGCATTCACTATTTCCTGGAGCCAGCCTTGTGAGACCTCCCAGGATGCCAGTACAAGCCAGGAGGGACACGGGTCCAATAAACATGTGGTGGCTCTCAGTCACCTACGTAACCTGTCCATATCTTCGGAAGTAACAGAGTCAAACTCCTCCCAGAAAGGTGTCTCAAGACCTGCCTCCGGCATTCCCTCTAGACCACTTTCTTTTTTTGTTTTAAAAGAATTTATTGGTTTTTACAAAATAATATTGGGAAAAGGGTATAGGAAAAAACGTTACTTTTTAGTAGCTTCATGCCGGAGTCAGCGGTCCCCCCCCCCAAACTTCATCATAGTACAAGTTTTAGTAAAAAAAAAAGACAAGCACAATAACAAATACATTGCATATTTTCTATGTTCATTCTTCTTGTTTTTCCTTACCATCAATCATGACAACATTCAAATAAATTTTTTAAAAAGTATCATTTTTGAGACCTAAGTCTTTTGGCTATTGATTCTTTTGCCCCGTCATCGGGAGGGGCCGCCACCCCCACTGTTCCTCCTTCATTGTCCCCTAGGAATATGGAGTATTTTTGAGAAAAAGCATTTGCCTCTTCTAAAGTTTTGATTCTAATTCTACTCCCTTCCCAGAAAACCAACATCCCTTCTGGTAACAACCATTTGAACCAGATCCCTTTTTAAAATAGTTTCTTAGATAGGAAGGAATAATTCCTTCTCATGTCTCTAATTTTCTTTGGGATTTGCTTCAAAATGATTATCTCATTGTCTTGGTATTTCAAAGGCCCTCCCCTTTGGGCTCTCAGAATCTCCTCCCTCGTGTCCTTGCATATGCCGAATTGATTCTATAAACCAGATCAATATCCCATGCAATTTGTTCTTTATTTTTTTTGAAGATAATCTGCTAATATTGTAATCATAATATCTTTCAAATCTTCTGCATCTGACTCTGGTATGTTTTGAAATCTAAGAAAAAGTGACATTCTTTCAAACTCCAATTTTGAAATATAATTCCCTAATTCCGAACTTTCTTTTTGTATTCCCTTTACCTCATTTCCCATCCCAGCCACCCCTCCCTCCAACACCTCTATTCTTTGTTTGTTATCCTTTGTATTTTGTTGTATTTCCGATATTTCTAATTTTAAATTTATCAGTTCCTTTCGCATTTCATTTACATTTTCCATTATTTTTTCGTTGTTCTTCATCATTTCTTGAAACATCTCATTGACCGATAAGTCCTGTGTGGTCTCACCCGCAGCCTGTAATAGTGAAGTAATCTTTGGCTATATGGCTGGGCTGGATCGGGTAGAGGAGGGGGCAGAATGCGCTTTCCCAGATGGTGGCTTTTTGGAAGTCATTATTCTTAACAAAAGAAAAGATGGCATCAGAAGGGCAGGTAGCCGGTACAGTCCAAGGCAGTTCAGATGAAAGTTTAGTCTTAGAACAGATTAAGGGAGCCAAGAGCAATCTTTCTTGCCAATCCAATTGTCCACTCAGTAGAGATCCCAAAGATTCCCAGGGGAGAAACCTCAATGTGTATTTTAAAGTCTCATAATTTAATCACAGAAGGGAAAATTCTTTAACAGTTAAAACTTTCCAGCGGAGGACAAGGGAGAGCCCATCCGCCCCTCCTTCTGGTGGGAAGAAAAGTGAAAGTTCCAATCCTCTCTTGTTAGAAGGTTGCCTCACAAGTTGTTACGATTAAACACATAGATTCATATACTTTTCAATTGTTGCTTAGATGGTAAATCATTCCCAAGCCTCTCTCTGTTTCTGGAGATAGCTTCTTTTTTAAACACTGCTTTTCTTCCGGGGGGGGGGGTTGTATCAAATAAACACCCCCCTCCATTTCCCATTTAAAATCAAACGAACACCAAGACTCACATTCCTGCTTGTCTGTTGTTTGAAGATAGAAGATTGAAAGGCATCCGCCGCCCCCGACATTCCAGCTAACTTTTTATTGTTGCAGTTTGTTCCGAGAATTCATTGACGAAAAGACCGAAGCCTCCCCGCGTCAGCTTCCCGGCTCCTAGGGTGAAGCTGGGACCTCCCCCACCAGTCGCCACTGAACTGGGGGGGTCGCCGGCCAGCCACCCCTGTGGCAGGAAACTCCTACATAGCTCCCTGTGCCCCGGGGGGGGGGGCACCAGGAGAGCAAGCGGCGGACAGAGCACGAACTCTGTCCGTTGCCTCTGAAGACCGGAAACTGAAGTCCCTCTAGACCACTTTCAATGGAGACCATCTTGCTCTGGATCTGAGCGATTTTATCCTGCAGATACTCTCTAAATTCCTCTGCTCTGCCCTGCAGAGGGGCTTCCCGCGGCCTCTGTTGAAGGAGGGAGCGGGTCACCCCAAACAGGGCGGCAGGACGGTTATCTGTGGATGCTATAAGAGTGGCACAATAATGACATTTGGCCACTCTTATCGCCACTCTTATCGCTCTTACCTGTGTTCGGTCAGATTCAGACCGTGTGGATCTCCATCTACTCTCTAGGCATCTCTTGTGGCGTTTCATCCCCCTCAGCTCCTCGGTAAACCAAGGGGCCTGGGTGACTCGGTGCCACATGAAAGGCCACAAGGGCGCGACCCGATCCAAGGCCCCTGTGGCCGCAATATTCCATGCGGCCACTAGGTCCTCCATTGGGGCACGGGTCAGGGCCACAATTAATGGCCCAAGCTCCGTCTGGAACCTCTCAGGTTCCATCAGGCGCCTGGGGTGGAACCATCTGAAAAATTCTGGTTCTGCCTCCCCGCGGTGGGGTGTAGTGGTGGGAAAGTCGAGCCGGAGAAGTGAGTGATCTGTCCATGACAAGGGTATGATGGCTAAATCCCCTACAACCAGATCACTCATCCACTGGCCAGAGACAAAAATTAAATCCAATGTGTGTCCTCCCACATGTGTGGGGCCCTGAATTACCTGGGTCAGGTCCATGGCCGTCATGGAGGCCATGAACTCCCGAGCTACCTGCCCGCCGATGGCAGGTTGAAGTCCCCCAAGGCTACAAGTCTGGGGGTTTCCACTGCCACCCCAGTGACCACCTCGAGGAGTTCGGGCAGGGCTGCTGATACGTAGCAGGGAGCCAGGTAGAGGAACTCACAGCTGGTAGTCTGCAGCACAGTGGTCTCTCTTGGCTCAAGACCTTCCTTGACAATAACCCCCACCCCCCACCCCTGCCTAGGGCCTGCAGTTGATGAAATGCACGGTAACCTGGTGGGCACATTTCCAGAAGAGGTAGGCCCCCCTCGTGGCCCAACCAGGTCTCTGTAATCCCCACCAGGTCCGGCTCCCCCTCCGACACAAGGTCGTTAATGAGGGGGGCTTTGTTGACCACGGACCTGGCGTTACATAGCATCAGCCTGGAGCCATGGCTCTGTGAACCCTGACCTCCTAGATCGTGGGGGGAGCACAGGGGATTGGGGTGCGGTACCGCTGTAACCAATGGCCACGTGCCTCCATCGGATGGTAATATTCCTGTCTCCCGTCGCCCCTACCCCTCCCTACGACCGTTCCGATTGAAAAACCCTCTACAGAACTGACCCGTATTCCCCCCCCCCATTGAACTCACCCACTTCCTTCCTGTCTCCGCCAGCTGGCCTAGTCATATTCTTAACCATAGCTTGCCTAATCCCTCCCTCCTCCCTGGAACCCCCTAAAAGCAGAATCAAATAATTTGTTTAAAAAACCCTCAATCAATGGGGACATTGACCTAGTCTACAGAATAAACTCGACATATGCCAGGATAAATGAAGTACCCAGAGAGATACATATTAAATTTGTTAGAAGGTCAACCAGAGAGGGAATTTTGAAGGCGCAGAGAGGGGGGCCCTTATTTTACCAACAAAAGGAAGTCGCCATCTTGAAGCAGATCCCAAAAAAGATTAGAGAGATGAGAAGGAGGTATTCCTTCTTATCCAAAAAATTGTTTGACCACGGGATTTGGTTTAAGTGGGCGATGCCGGAAGGGATGTTGGTGTTCTGGGATGAAGGAAGAGTAAAGATTAAAACAGTTGTTGAGGCGGAAGCCTTTCTTAAAAAAACATTCCTCTGTCCTGGGGGACGATTCAGGGGGGGCAGGGGGGGCCACGGTCCTGCCCGCTGGGAGCCAGGGAGGAGAAAAAGAAGATACAATTGCCAAGAGACTTAGATCGAAAAAATAACTTTGCTTTTTTATTAACATTGTATAATCTTTATATCTGGATGTTTGCATACGACTGCCAGCATAGAATTGAGAATTTAGGAAACATATACTTATTTTCACCTTGTAGTATTTTTGAAAAATGTTTTTTCAATGTTTTATTATGAAGCCCTGGAAGGGCCAATGATCCCGACGCGAAAGTTCTTAAAATGTTTCTGTATCCCTTACCCTACCCTTTTGGAAAATTGTAAAAACCAATAAAACTTTTTCAATATATATTAAAAAAAAACACCCCTCAATCTAGGTTTCGCCCACTTCTCTTGATTGATCAGTCCTTCCTTGAAGTGGGCCCTTGATAAAGTGGAGGGCCAGCCCTGTGAGAGTGGGGACTCCCGCAGCGAGATATATATATATAAATAGATGTTATCCACTAAAAATATAAATACGACATGGGTGATGATGTTAAATGATGTCATACAGAATAGGAGGGGGGGATGGGATAAGGATGGGTAGGGGGCGGTGCGAAATGGAGACAGAAAGTCAAAATGGGGTGAGGGGATTTTCCTGGCAGATGGAATGCCCATCTCCGAGCTGATGGAATTGTCCAGGCCGATGGTATTCCAGTGTGGCCAGATGGACATCACACAGTCAGGTTCCATCATAAGACCAAAAAAAGTTCAGGTCCAATGAAGCCAAAAGTTAAAGCCTGGCGGCCCAGAGAGCTCTCTCCCATTAGTTGACCTCTCCTGTCCTCTCCCATCCTCATTCCCATCACCTCAGTGGCCTAGATGGTATGGCCTATAGTCCAGGTCTCCTGGCTACTCTTCGCTGGGTTCGCCGGTCCACTGGTCTGCCATTTTGCCAGGCTTGGTCCGAGTCGGTCTGGCCCCCCGGCTTCCGGCCTCCGTCCCTCACCCGTTGACCTTCAGCTTGCAGGACATTCGGGCCTTCGGGCCTTGCCAGGCTAGTTGACCTCCGGCATTTCTCAGACCTCAGTCCTCCAATCTCAGCCCTCCGGCCTGGAAGTACTGGGGGCCTCCAATGTCTCCATTCTTGCAGGCCGCCCGTCGGAGGCCTCCGATGTTTCTCGCCTCCGACATTCGATCGCCAATGTTTCTGGCCCCGAGACCCCCCACTGGAGGCCTCCGATGTTTTCGGCTTCCCGCCGGCACCTCTCACCTCTTTCCGCTGCCGGCCTTTGTTGGTTTCGGCCTTTAGCGTCCGGCAGCACTTCTGGCGCCGACGTCTCCGATGTCTCTGCTCTGCTTGGTGTCTCCCGGCCTTTCTGGCCTCCCGAGCCCGCAGTGTCTTCAGCGTCTTCAGTGTCCCAGGATCCTGCGTCTCTCCATGCTCACCCATGGCGCTCGCCGCCGGGCCACCGCGAGGCCACAAGAACCCCTGCGGGTGACAGGGTAGCAAGCTCACTGGGCCTGGCCTTAGTGAGTAGAATTGGGCCAGGCTATGTCTTCTTTGGGCCAAAAGGCCCCCATGGTCCGCATCGCACTCAATGGCGTGCTGCCATCTTTCGCGCATGCGTAGATCATTATCATTATTGTGTTCTATCCATAATAACTGCAGTTCAGCTTTTGTCTGTGTGTAGGATGATGGTGGTCTGATCCTTTTTTTAGGTTTCTGAGAGCTGCTTTGTGTTCTGTTATAAGTTGATTCTCTTCTTGAGTTCTGGTCTATGGAATGATGGTCTATCTCAGTGATAGTCAACCTGGTCCCTACCGCCCACTAGTGGGCTTTCCAGCTTTCAAGATGGGTGGTAAAGGTCTGATACTGAAGCACTTTCCTTTTTTAAAATTTAATTGACTTCCCTACTTTATAAATCACCATTACTGTGGAACCAGTGGGCAGTTAGAAAATTTTACTACTAATAGAGATACAAAAGTAGGCGGTAGGTATAAAAAGGTTGACTACCCTTAGTCTATCTGATGTTTTCTTAGACCACTGTGGGAAGTTCAGTAACTTTATATGCTCCATCTAGGACTGCAAAGAATTCCAGGTAATTGGCATTACCTGTGTTACAACTGAGTACTTTGTGTAGAATACTGTATACTACAGTGGCTAGTAGACAGTTTGACATGTTGAGCACCAATTAAGGTGAATTGAATGAGGAGTTTACTTTACAGCTTGGCTTTATTTTTTCCAGCATATTGCTGGGAAGTATTCATGATGATAGTGGCCAGTGACTCTATGTGCTCTGTGTCAAGACTGATTTGCACTTTCACCTATATTCTATTTTGTGTGGGTGGCCTGTAATTAATTATACTTGTTTTGCATGGGAAACCCAAAGCTGGTTTTATTTCTTCTGTGCCGATGCAGTGCATTCAGTAAAGTTTATACTCTTGATAGAATAATGTCCAGGATATTTTTTTCCTGAATTTGCCAATTGGACAGTTGACTGTCTGATGTGATGGTCTGTTCCAACTATTATTTGATATTTGCTATGGTGTGCAGATATTTGTTTAATCTGAGGTATGCATTTGTAATCAGGAACTATACCTTTTTTTGCCCAATTTCTTTTGCCCAACTTCCCAAGTTGTTTCTTGTGAAATTGTGACTACAGATAAATATTTTCCTATTTGTGTGTGTTCTGAAGCATTTGATGCCCTTATGTGACACCAATAAAGGAGAATATCTGTAGCTCAGGTTTGAAATGAGGAGTTCACTGAGCTTGCTTGTTGAAACATTGAAATTAATTACCCAAACTAATTATCATAAGTGATAACACCAACATTGACAGGAATATAAACTGAGAGCAAACCCCATTCCTTATTAGAATCGATGATATTACTTAGTTTGGGAAAGGAAACATCTGTAAGAAAACAACCAAACTCAGAGAGTATCAAGGACCCTCATTTCAACCTTGAGGTTCAAATATTCTCCTTTATTGAAATTTATGCACTGTTCAGCATCTCCAATAAAGAAATGAACCTGTCTTATAATAATGCATTTATTCCCTAAATGCTATTTGCAGTTTTCAGAAGATGAGTTTTGGAAAAATAAAAATGAATAAATTTCTGTTCAGAAATGTGCTTAAACCTTTTCTGATACAAAACAGAAAGAGCAATAATCATGGATTAAAATAGATCTGGTAAGGATCTGACTATTTGCACAAAAAGGTAAGATGTAGATCAAATCAATAAATAAAATATTATTGCAGTTCTTAAAAATGCAAAATTGTAATGTTACTCATATCCCATAAATACCCTCTCCAATATTTTAAAAAAGAAAGAAAACTTACAGCTACTAATAGACAGAGGTAAGGTTTTTTTTTTTTTTTAAATGCACTATTTTGGTCCAATGTTTGTAGAGAAATAAAGGTTATACCTTTTATGCCTCCTTTTGAAAAATACCATTTGAGTTCTAATTTTTGGCAAACATGGTTGTTTAATTTTTCAAGCATTCCTGCAATCAAAGAATAACATGTAAGGATGTGGATGGTGCTGCTTCATTACTAAAATCTGTGAGAGGTTAGTGTGGTTTTCTTCTGTTTACAGAAGAAGTTGCAAATTTAGCCTTGAAAGTTAGGCCTTTAATAAGGTTTACCCAGGACTGACATCCTGACTTAAATTTAGCATTCTTCATTACAACTGGAAAGAATGCCATAAAATATACTGATTAAAAGGCTTTTTAGATATAGCCAATACCAGACAGGGCTGTCCAAACCATTCTTAATAGTCTTTAGTGAATGGCGTATCCACAGTTTCTGAAGACAAGCTGTTCCACTGGTTAATTGTTGTCACAGTTAAGAAATTTCTCTTTGGCTCTAGGTTGGTTCTCTTCTTGATTACTTTCCATCCATTGTTGCTTGTCTTGTCTTCTGGTGTTGTGGAAAATAGGTCCTCTCTTCTTTGTGGTGGCCCCTCAAATATTGGAACAGTGCTGTCATGTTACCTTTAATTCTTCTTTTTACTAGACTAGACATACTCATTCCCTACAATTGTTCTTTATATATTTTAGCCTCCAGCCCCCTAATCATGTTTGTTGTTTTTTTCTGCAATCTTTCTAAAGTTTCAATATTTTTTTTATAACATGGTGACCAAAACCTGAGTGGTAGCTTTGGGAGGGGGACAGACAGGTACCATCATTCAAGATCATCTGGGGAGACATTTTTTAAAAGAAACACCCCCCCCCTCAAAAAAGCTGCAAAATCTGGAGAGATGGGTGGGCGATCTTTTTTTTCAGGGGGGGGGGAAACCCAGAACCAGGTTGCCCAGCACCCTGAAGAGGTCCGTGCAGGCCTCCGGTGGCTGCAAAGTGTGACATGAAGGGGCAAAAGTCCCTGAACCCAGTGGGGCAAGGCAGCTTCAAAGAGGTCCGTGCAGGGCTCCGGTGGCTGCAGAGCATGGCACAAGGGGCAGAAGTCCCCAAACCCAGCAAGGAGCCTAAGCAAAGGAGGAGGTGGATAGCTGGGCAGAGGAAGGGGGAAACTACTGCTACTGCTGGAGCTGCATTTCCCCGTTGGGTTCAGGGACTTCTGCCCCTCATGCCGCATTTTGCAGCTGCCGGAGCAAGAGGTACATACTAAAACGTATGGTAAATTTGACGAACCCCTTCTCGCGTACAGGTGCGAACCAGGAGCAACCCACCCCTGGTCCAGGTATAAGTGAATCAGCATAGTAAATGAAATAGATTTGTGTAAAAGCTTTCCTGCAACAGCAACTTGCTGCAACAAAAGAATTTAGTCTTGAATGGGGTAAATAGTTCTTCAAGACTAAAAATGGATCATGCTCTTACACAGAGAGTTCCACATATCCACAAACACTTTGTCTTGTTCAAAATTTAACTGTAACCTTGTCCTCCCCTATCCAGTTTCATATTGCCTTGAAAACTAGAAAAAGAACCTGATAACATGGGTCTGTGGGTCATTCTCTCTACCCCAGCCAACATTAACTGAACCCTTTATGAAAAAGGAAGAAAACCACTGAACACCATCTCAGCACTAAGTCTCAACACTAAGTCCTTATGGTTGTGTATGGTTGTTACGTGTTTAAGGCTTCATATATTGAAATAATGAGAGAAAAATGAAACTAAGAATAGAGTAAGTATACATAAATAATAAAATAATAATTAGACCATTCCTCAAAAATGTGGTCTTTTTTTTTTTAAAGATATATTCTGTAATATCTGAATTTGAACAGTATCTGAATTTGAACCAAGGATATATTTTGTAATCTATAGAAACATGACATTCATTAATTTCATTATATTAAAATTACAATAGGCATATTGAAGTGCCAGAGATTGGAAAAGAACCTAAAAATGAACAACATGATAAAAACCCAGATACAATCATGGGTTTGTTAAATACAGATCATGTCAGATAAATCTTATTACCTTATATGATAAAGTGACTAAATTAATGGATCAAGATAGTGTACTTAAACTTCAATAAGGCATTTGATAAAGTAACCATAGCCTACTTCTTGGTAACATAGAAAAATGTTCAACAATTTTATAAATAATCTTCATGAGGAGATAAGAGGGAACTTATCAAATTTGCAGACTTGTTTCTAGAAGTTGTGGAGTTTTTCAAGAAAAGATTGGTCATTCATTTGTCTGGGATGGTATAAGGACTATTACTTTGGGTAGGGGGGTTTGACTAGCAGACCTTCAGTCTCTTCCAGTCCTATAATTTTATGGTTCTAAATGGAATATTAGAGAACAATTTCATGATCAGTCTGAAAATGAAAGATATTCCAGTTCTCAAAACAATATGATATAGAACTAGAATAACTTACTATTTTAATCAATGATTATTGTTCTTTCTCTTAATCTTCTAAGAAATAAACTAAAAAAATTCACTTGCATTAAAAGTTCAGAATGCATTGGGTGTCAGTGTGTATGTGCATGTGTATGTGTGTGTCTAAAACATCTTTAAGACTTTCAATATACATCCAATTCAGTGGTGGGATTCACTTACCTTTCCTACCAGTTCTCAAATGCAGCACGGGTGTGCATGGTCTCACTTCACTCATATGTGCCACCTTCTGCACATGCACACCACATTGTGCACATACGCAGAAGGTTGTGCATTATGTTGGGGAGGGTGGGCGGAGCCTCCTGCAACCACCGTTACCAGTTCACAATTTTAGGTTGCAATTTTATGATCACTGAGATTCCAGAGAATTTTTTCTTGAGGTTGGAAAGAGAACTTAGATGGGAAATTTGGCACCAAAAACTTCTGCTTGCCTTAGTTTGAAAATATCTCAAATTATCTTGCTTGATGTTGAATTTTGGTGCTCAGTTGGGATTATATGGCTCATATATGGGTTCAGTATAAAATACTTCATTCTTTTTTATTTTATTATTTCAAATGTTTCCATGTGTACCTATTGAAGCATTAAGGAAGTAGGCAATTAAGGCTGAAGTAGAAGTGGTAAATGAAATTGTATTATCAAACACTGGTTAAAGATATTGTTTATTATTGTTTGTTTTTTCCAGAAGGAAATTGCTTGTTATGGATATAAATCCACAATTTTTTCCACAAATCAACCTCAATTTAGACATCCCTGCAAAATACTGTAGATTCTCAAAAGAGAGGACTGATGATAGATTACAATGGAGCATTTCCTGCCCACAAGCAATATGCTATTGATTTGGAACTCCAATTGGATCAATTCATCCTATTCACGAACTTACTCCTGAGTAGCCAGGGGTTATTTTTCTAAGTCACTAATATACGTATTTAAACCAAATAACTGAGCTGAAACTCCAAGAAACATTAACATAAGCACAGAGGTGGGCTGCTGCTGGTTCATACCAGTTTGGGTGTACCAGTAGTTAAGATTATGCATAGTTTGATGAACTGGCAAATGCCACCATTGGCTGGGCCTGCCCCTCTCCATCCCACCCCTCCCAGTCACCCCTCGCCTGCTTTGGCTGGTGGCTAGAGTCATGCCTGCGGCCCAGCTGCTCTCTGGCTCCTTCGCTCATTTGCTTGTCCCCCATGGCCCAGCTGATCTCCACTCCTCACTTGCTTTCCTGCCTTTGCCACAGCCTACCAACCGGCCATGTGGCCCAGCTGATCTCCCTGCCTCACTTGCTCACCACGATTTCCCGCAAAGATAAGGTTCACCTCTGGGCACATACAAAACCCCTCCTGATGGTTCTATTGCTTGCCAGAGTGCTGCCTTCCCTGCTCCCAGAAGACATGGGCTCTCTGCAGCTGGCCGAGGAGGGCGCTGGCAAGGGGAAAGGTTTACAAGCGTGCAGCCTCATGAAGCTATTTGTCTGAGGTTTTTACAGCCTCCCAGAACAGTGAAATTCAAAACCTGCCCAAGAATCAAGAGAGGCATGTGGGTGAGTCCCTCTGGTGCCATGAGATGTTGCATGTTTGCTCTGGGTGTATGTTTGAGGCCAAGAAGGAGGAGATGACTTTTCTGCCTCCCTTCACAGCGAAGTTGTTCAGAAAGCAGCCACCACAGCCAGTCCCTTTAAGGTCCCTCTTCCACCACCCGGATTCAACTTGTGGAGTAACTGGGAGAATCAAGCCCCTTTCCTTTGACAATGGTGGCCCCACTTGACTGCCTTTGCACAGGGCCGGATGATGGGCAGCATCAAAGGGACAGGCTGCTGCAGCTGCCTTCCAAGCAGTTTTGCTGCAAAGGGAGGCAGAAGAATTTGGCCAAGTCATTCCTCCTTCTCGGCCTCAAACATACACACAGAACAAACACATACACATCTCATGGTGCCGGGACCTTCTGCAAGGAGACGATCGTGAGATGTGTGTGTGTATTTGCTCTGTGTGTATGTTTGGACAAAGAAAGAGACAGTTGTTGGGGAAGAAGTGGGGAGAGTGAGCAAGGGGCCTCTGAAGGAGTGGAATGGGTTATATTATATTGCACCTTCTGTAATATACATCCCCTTATCTGGCAAAGTCACTGGAAAATTCTGAATATTTTATACATAGTTACTTTTATCAGACCAGTATGATTGGCTAATTCTTGTCTGCACAACTATACATCACAGTATGTTCATGCTAAAATATAGAGGTTGAATCTATTTCACATATCCTTTTAAAATGCTCACAATTAGCACATTTATAGGGGTTCTTCCTTTTATATATTTATATTCTATATGGATGTATTCATTGTGTACTGTATTTGTGACTTAATCTTGGACAATAAACAAACAAACAAGTATATATAGTTTTGATGATCTGATTATGTTTTACTTTCAATTTATTTGAAATAGAAGTGGTTAATTGTTTAATTAATTGGCAGATTTATGGAAGGAAAAAAAACAATAAAGGAAAAAAGAAAGAAAAAAAACAGAGGATTAAAAAGAGATAAGTAAAAACCAGCAGAAAGTTGCCCATTTTCCTTAGACAAACTAGTAATGGGGAAAGTATGCCAAGGCTGATATCTCAACAAATGAAGAAATTATTTTCTTGCAGATTCTTCTTTTCCTACAGGCATGAATTTTTAACTAAGATTTAACCCTCTATTTGCAGAAAACATGGTCATTATTCTTATCATCATCATCATCATCATCATCATCATCATCATCATCATCATCATCATCATCATCATCATCATCCTTGCCATTATTGTTCAGGATATGTATCTGTATGCTTTGGTATAGTTTTACATAACTGCTTTAATTTCAGACAAGGTATATGCAAAATTTAACAGAATACTTCTGAATGTTATAATTTTATTTAAAGTCTCTATGAATGACATTGGGTTCAAAAATTGTTGTATCTAGATTCAAATATGTTCAGAGTTTAAATATAAATATACGTTTTTGCTACAACATTTAAGCATTTTCTTAAAAGAGAAATGTGAGTTGCAAGGATGTCTGACCATTTAGTGATACATGAGCATTTAGAATAATAACAAAGTTGGAAGGGGCCTTGGAGGTCCTATACCAGTGATGGCGAACCTATGGCATGGGTGCCACAAGTGGCACGCGGAACCATTTCTTAAGGCACGCAAGGCGTTGCCCTGTCAGCACTAGCACGCATGTGTGTGCTGGCGAGCTGATTTAGGCCTTCTTTTGAGGCTGTTTTTCGCCCTCTGGAGGTTCCAGGGAAGCTCCTGAAGCCTCTGGAGGTGGGGCGGGAGGCTGTTTCCACCCTCCCTGGGATCTTAGAAAGCCTCTGGAGCCTGGGGAGGGCAAAAAAAGCTTACCAAAAGCAGGGGGTCACGCACATAGCATTATGGGTGCGGCACACGTCCACGCACGACCCCCCTGTGCTCCCACCACTTTTGGCACACGAGCTAAAAAAGGTTAGCCATCACTGTCCTATACCATTTCAGACAAATGGCTGCCCAGTCTCTTCTTAAAAGCCTCCAGTAATGGAGCAGCTGCAACTTCTGAAGGCAAGCCATTTCACTAGTTAATTCTTCTCACCATTAGGAAAATTCTCCTTATTTTAAATTGCTTCTTTCCTTGTTTAGTTACCATCCATTATTTTGTTGTCTTGCCTTCTGAAAAATAGAAACTATCTCTTCTTTATAGCAGCCCTTCAAATATTGAAACACTGCAATCATGTCACCCCAGTACTTCTTTTTACTGGACTAGACATACCAATTCCTGCAATCATTCTTCATATATTTTAATCCTGTCCCCAAATCTTTTTTGTTGCTCTTTTCTGCACTTTTTCCAAAATCTCAACATCTTTTTTATATTGTGGTGATCAAAACTAGATACAGTATTCCAAGTGTGGTCTTACTAAGGTTTTATAAAGTGGTAGTAATACTTCACATGATCTTGATTCTATCCCTCTAGATAGAATTTTTGTTCATTGTTTTGCAACGATCAAATAATACAATTTATCAGATATTCTGGTCTATGAAACAATGACAGTATGAGTATATAGCTAAAAAGAACAGGAATCCAACATATGGAACTTTTGTTCTGTTTTTTAAACAACTTATATAAACATGTGAAGATTAAATTAGGAAAGTTTGGTCACATGTGGGATTTAGTTAAATACTGACAGATAAAAATGGAAACCAGAAAAACCCAGGATGCCCACAAGATGTAATTTATTTTATGGGCTACTGGCCATCAAAGACAAATTGAATTCTGTGGACTGTTTCTTTATGAATAAGGTACTAGACTGAAGTTTTTGCTGCAGAAGAAATGAGAAGAAAGCAATAATGAAAGTAAGACCTATTACAGCAAGTAGAGCCTAATAACAGCAACAAAAACAGCATTTCTAAGAAAGCACTCATTGCTTTTCTCAGAATCTTGGGCTTGCCTCTAACTGTGCAATGCTGCAAATGGAACTCAAGGAAATAGATAAATAGATAAATATAAGCATTACAGGTCCTTTATACTGGTGGTCGTCAGTTTACAGCAAG
Organism: Rhabdophis nuchalis; assembly: GCA_039707465.1. Taxonomy (NCBI): domain Eukaryota; kingdom Metazoa; phylum Chordata; class Lepidosauria; order Squamata; family Natricidae; genus Rhabdophis; species Rhabdophis nuchalis. The sequence goes on along the minus strand of CM077647.1, from coordinate 106,446,772 downwards.
TATTCAAAGGTACTGATGAGGCAAACTCACAACAGGTCCTTGGAGTTCTGGCCATTACAGCACTCCACAATCATATGACTATAAAATAGAAGGATAACTCATCAAATTTGCAGATGACACTAAGCTGGCAGGAATAGCCAATACCCCAGAAGATAGATTCGACATCTAGAAGGATCTCAACACACTTGAACACTGGGGTGCTCCATCATTGGAGGTTTTTTAGAAGACCAAGATGTTGTCCCCAATTCGGGTCTGAGCCTGGTGCCAAAGCCAATGATGATGCCACACACGAGGTGCAGATTTTCTGATTGCTTTTTATTGGAGTACTCCAAGGAAAAGGGTTCCTGGTCAAAATGCCAAGAACCAAGAACAAAGGTTTGAGTAAGCGTTATACTTTTTCACTAAAGAAGAAGGTGGGACAAGGTGAAATAGCAAGACATATAATCTAATAAACATTTTAATAATAATTCTATTGTTCTGTACTGAGAACGATGGGTGGCTGTCAGAATAACTGAGGCGAAGACAGGAATAAAGGCTAACCAGTTTATTTCTTTGTAACAACAATTTTATTGGTTTTACAAATTTATAAAAAGGAAAAGGGGTATATAGGATATAGTAGAAATATTTTAGGGCTTCCATGTTGGAGGTGATGGCCGCCTCCGAGACTTCATACAAAATTCTTTCAATATAAGGTGGAAAGAGATACATACATATCATATCATAAATTTCATGCAATCAATCATTTCTTCCTGTTAGCATCCATTTAGGAATTACAATGTATAAAAGAAAAAAATCATTTTTGTGATCTGAGTCTTTTTGCTATTGTATCTTCTTCTTCCTTCCCGCCAATGGGTGGAGCCATGGCCCCTCCCGCTCCCACATTTTCGTCCTCCAGGATTGAGGAATGTTTTTTAAGAAAGGCTTCCGCCTCTTCAATTGTTTTAATTCTTACTCTCCCCCCCTCCCAGAACACCAACATTCCTTCAGGCATTGACCATTTTAACCACACCCCCTTTTTATACAATTTTTTGGATAAGAAGGAATATTTCCTTCTTATCTCTCGAATCTTTTTTGGGATCTGCTTCAAAATAGAGATCTCTTTCTGCTGGTATATCAAAGGGCCATCTCTCTGAGCTCTCAGAATCTCATCCCTTGTTGACCTTCTTACAAATTTAATATGTATCTCTCTGGGTACATCATTTATTCTGGCATATGCTGAATTAATTCTGTAAATTAGGTCAATGTCCCCCCAAATATATTCTTTACTCTTTTTAGTATACTCTGCTAGCATTGAGCTCATTAAATCTTTTAAATTTTCTGAATCTGACTCAGGAACATTTTGAAACCTTAAAAAGTAAGACATTCTTTCAAAATCCATTCTAGACATATAACCAGTAAGATCCACAATTTTTTTTGTGCTTCCCTCATCTCTCCCCTCATCTCAACTGCCCCACCCTCCAACCCATCAATTTTTTGTTTATTTTCCGTTAATGCTCTCTTTGTCTCCAGAAGCTCCGATCTTGAACTTATCATGTCTCTCCAAATTTCTTTTATTTCTTTCATTATGTTTTGAATAGTTTCCTCTATTGATGATTGTTGGGTGTCCTCTCCCGTTGCTTCTTTTTGTAGCATTGTGGTGATTTTTGTTTGTTGTGGAGCCGGACAAGCTTTTACAGAAGCCGGAGCAGACAAAGATTTGCCAGGCGGAGGCTTCCTCGATGCCATAGTTAAAGTTTTAGTTCTTGTGGGTAAAGATGGCGTCTGGTGGGCGAGCAGTCCAGGAGATTGGAGAAAAGGGAAAGTCTATATCCAAATTCAAAATATGTGTTGCGTAAAGTCCAGAGAGAAAATTTTACAATCCAATCCAGTAGGAAAAAGAAGGACACACAATGGGAGAAACCCCGAGAGCCACTTGAGTTGGCTTGTATATAAATCTTACAGTCCTGTAAAGTTGAAGGAATGCTCACATGTCAAGAGAAAAAGTTTTTTGCTGAGAACAAAGAGGTGCCATTTTTCCGCCTCTTTGGCGGTCATGAAGAATTAGTAAAAATCCATTTCTGCTGTAACAAGACTCAGATACAAGGTTTCCACAGCAATTACCTGTGATGGGTGGCTGTCAGAATAACTGAAGTGGAGACAGGAATAAAGGCTAACCAGTTTATTTCTTTAAGAGCAACAAGCTAACAGAATAACTGGCTCCGAGACAGGCAACAGGTGAGACTTCCATCTAACAGCTCCCTTTTATACTCCAAGCTGTCAGATGGCCAACCAATCAGCTGCCGGCTTTCTCCCGCCACTACACATACATCCCTTCGTCCGCTCCGCTCCCACAGAGAGGGCCTTCTCTGGGTGCCGTCGGCGGGGCAATGCCGGTTGGCGACACCCAGGGGAAGGGCCTTCTCTGTGGCGGGCCCGGCCCTCTGGAACGACCTACCCCCCCAACCTTCGCACTATCTCGGACCTCCGCCTCTTCCGCCAACGTCTTAAGACGTATTTATTTCAGCAAGCCGGCCTAGGATAGCCCCCCATTTCTGACGTTTTAAAAATAAATTATAATTTGGTAAGGTTTTAACATGGGTTTTAGCACGGGTTTAATTAATTTAATATATTTTAACTAATATCTATTGTATTTTGTGGTTTTAAATAATGCCTGTGCGCCACCCTGGGTCCTAACAAGGAGAAGGGCGGGGTATAAATTTAATAAAATAAAAATAAAAATAAATACAGAAAGATGGTGAGCATGCTCAGAATGTGATATTCCTTCCCACCACATTCACACAAGCATAGTCTTGTAAGTAGGCCGGGCACCGCCTAGCCCAGCTTGAGCGTCGCAGCTCTGGATCAACTGCAAGAATGGATGGACGACTCTCCAAGGACCCAGACTTGCAGGATGACAGTGGCAATAGACACTGCAAGAACAGGGGTTAGCTCGGCTCCAATGGTAAGTCAACGTCCAACAATTCTGGGTGCGCTGCAGGCTCACTGGATGCGCTCCCAGCCTCTGGCTGGAACATGTCAGGCTGCTGCATTGGTTGGGCCTGCCTGGCCCACATCTGGTCGCAATGGCACCTCAATACCTGGCCATTGTCCAGCTTCACCCTGTAGGAACAGGGTCCAGTCTAGTGAGCTACAACACCTGGCAACCACAGGGGATGGCCTATGTAATTTCTGACATAGACTGCCTCCCCCAGGGCAAAAGACTGGGTGCCCACTACTCAATCCAAGGTTTTTTCTGTTGTATAATTAGGGTGAAGCCTGTCCAGGCAGGTCCAAAGGTGCCTGCCCATTAGTAATTCAGTGGGGTTAATGTTCATATTTGGACAAGGCATGGCATGATGGGCTAGCAAGAATGCACCTAAGCATTCCTGCCAATTAGCTGGACCCATCTTAGTGAGTGCTTCCTTTGAGGAGTGTACCATGTGTTCTGCCAGGCTGTTACTAGCTGGGTGGAATGGGGATGTCAAAGTGTGGCAAACCCCAATGATGCTAGGAACCCCTTGAATTTGGCAGATGTCAGCTGGGGTCCATTATCGGACACCAATATGTCTGGGAGCCTGTGGGTGGCGAACAACTTCCTGAGAGCCCCAATCAGCACCTCAGAAGTGGTGGATGGCATTCTCACAATCTCCAACCATTTTGAGAATACATCCACCACGCCGAGAAACACCTGTCCCTGGAGACAGCCAGCAAATTCTACATGAATGCGTGCCCATGGCGAGCTGGGGCGCTCCCATTTGCGTGGTGTGGCCTTGGGCTGGGACGCTTGGTAGGCTTGGCATTGGGGACATCCTGAGACATATGCTGAGATATCTTGATCTAACAGGCCACCAAAGGTAACTTCGCCCTAATGCCTTCATGTGGATAATCCCTGGGTGTCCACAGTAGAGGCAATTCAAAACAGTGGCTCTGAGAGGGGGTGGAACAATTACCTGTGACCCCAAAGAAGGCAGCCACACAGAACAGATAGTTCTTGCTGACATGTTTTGTATGGGAGAAAGTCTGACCCAATGGCATTCCGTGCCCACCCCTGTTTCACCCAATCTAAGATGCAGGATACTACCTTGTCCTTTGCGGACTGCCGGGTGATGTCAGCTGCAGGTTCAGGTCCTCAATTAAGAGGACAGAGGCAGCAGGGTCTTCAAGCACAGTAGGGAGGGGGCATCTGCTCAAGGCATCACCATGGGCGATTTGCTTGCCCGGGCAGTGGAGCAGAGTGTAGTTGTAGGTGGCCAGGAACACTATCCAACGTGAGAGCATTTGAGGTGTTTGCTTGTCTCTGGCGATCAGGCCCAGGAGCGATTTATGGTTGGTGATGATCTGAAACCGACGGCCATAGACATAATGATGGAAACATTTAACCCCAGCCACAATGGCTAAGGCTTCTTTGTCCACCTATGCATAATTTCTTTTGGCTGGCGACAGTGTCCTTGAAAAGAATGCCACTGGCACCTCAGTGCCATTTGGCAGCTGGTGACAAAGGACAGCTCTGACCCCATATTGTGAAGCATCACAAGCCAGAAGCAGAGGCAAGTTCTCATTGTATTGGGAGAGAACAGCATTAGATATTAGCAATTGTTTTACCACCTTGAATGCAGCGACTTCTCTCTGGCCCAAAAACCACGGGGCTTTTTGGTCTAGGAGGCGATGGAGTGGTTCAGCCACAGAAGCATTGTGGGGCAGGAATAGTGCATAAAAATTGAGCAATCCAAGGAAGGCTTGGAGTTCAGCTTTTGTTGTTGGGGTAGGCGCTTCCACGATTGCTTTGATCTTAGCTGTAGTTGGATGAAGCCCAGTGGCATCTACGAGATGCCCCAGGAACTCCACCTGGAGCACAGCTACCTGGCACTTTTCGTACTTGACTTTCAAGCTAGCTTGCTAGAATCGGTTGAGGAGTGCACGAAGTCTGGCCATAAGTTCGGAGCGGCTGTGGAAATGAGGACATCATTGAAGTAGGGGATGATGCCCTTGAGTCAATGGAGCAGCCTCTCCATTAAACTCTGAAATAAGCCCGGGGCAATTTAATTTAATTTTTTTTAAATTTAAATTTATATCCCGCCCTTCTCCACAGAGGACCCAGACTTTTATTTAGACTTTTATACCGCCCCCTCTCCGGGCAGGACTCGGGGCGGTGCACAGCAGGTAAAATACAAATAGTACATACATCTCAATAAATACATTCAACCACTAAAACCTAAATTAAATTAATAACGGTGCTAAAAAGTTTAAAACACTAGAACCCTCTAAAAAATAGTTAGTAAAGTCGAAGTCTGAAGTCTAAACCAGGCCGGCCAGGTGGAAAAAATGTGTCTTGAGCTCCTGGTGGAAGAGGCGCAGGTCGGTGATAGTACGAATATTGGGGGGCAGGTCGTTCCAGAGAGCCGGGCCTGCCACAGAGAAGGCCCTACCCCTGGGAATCGCCAAACGGCATTGACCGGCCAACGGCACCCTGAGAAGGCCCTCCCTATGCGAGCAGACAGGTCGAAGGGAGGTGTGTGGTAGGAGGTGGTCTCGCAAATACCCAGGTCCTGTGCCATGGAGCGATTTAAAGATGGTCATCAACACCTTGAAGCGCACCCAGAAGACCACAGGCAGCCAGTGCAGCTCGCGCAGGAGTGGTGTTACATGGGAGTATCGAGATACTCCCAGAATCCCCCACGCGGCTGCATTCTGTACCAGCTGGAGTCTCCGAGTGCACCTCAAGCCCCATGTAGAGAGTGTTACAGTAATCTAGGCGAGACGTGACGAGGGCTTGAGTGACTGTGTAAAGGGAGTCCCGATCTAGAAAGGGGCACAACTGGCGTATCAGGCGAACCTGATAAAAGGCCCCCCTGGCCACAGCTGTCACATGGTCATCCAAGGACAGCCGAGAGTCCAGGAGGACACCCAAGTTGCGAGCCCTTTCCGCGGGGGCTAATGACTCGCCCCCGATAGTCAGCGATGGAACAAGCTGACTATATTGAGATGCCGGAAACCACAGCCACTCGGTCTTGGACGGGTTGAGTCGGAGCTTGTTCCTCCCCATCCAGACCCGCACGGCCTCCAAACAATGATGACCCGAACTGCAAACAATGGCATTTAAAAGCGCCGTGTGTTATTATGGTCTGGGCTTCCGCTGCTTCATCATCTACCAGCAGTTGCTGGTAAGCCTGTGCCAAGTCCAGCTTTGCGACAATGGATCCTTCGCCCAGGGTGTGTAGTAAATGATGGACGACTGGCACAGGGTAGGCATTAGATGGCAGAGTGGTTGATGGAACAGTGGTAGTCAGCGCAGATCCTGATGCTGCCATCTGGCTTGATAGATGTTACAATGGGTGTTTCCCATCTCGCATGGTCCACTGGCTCAAGGACCCCTTGCTCAATGAGCTTGTCTACCTTTGGCTTAAGGGCGAATGGTACTCAATGAGGCTTCATGCGGATGGGTACCACTTGTGGATCAATGTTGAAAGAGGCAGGAGTCCCTTGGTAAGTGCCCAGCTGACCATCAAAAACAGCAGTTTATGGAGTCTGAGCTGGTAGCATGGTGAAGAATCATGTGGCAGTCATCTTCCGATCTGGGCAGCTTGGTGGACAACCATCTAGGATCCTGAGTTTTGACAGGTGGAGCTGACATTGGTTGAGAGGCATAGCATACTTTGGCAATATGCCCTTTTTGGCCACAATGCTGGCAAAGCGCTTGTCTAAACCTGCAATCAGCTCTTACATGGTTGCCTCCGCAAACTATACATTCAGGCTTAGACAGCTCTTTTTTTCCGCCTCATTAAGGCGATTAATGTCCTCCACTTCCTCAGGTTCTGAATCTTCACTCACATCCCCTTGATGGACTGAGGCCATGGTTGTGGATGCATACTTATTGTCAGGCGGGAACGGAAGGTTGTGCTTAATAGCTGCCAATGACTGTGCCGCTAACTCAGCAGCGTGGGCTTCATCCAATGTGGATTGGAAGGTTGGGTTTCGCTAGCAGCTGCTTCTGTAGCCTCAGGTCTCTAACGCTGCATACCAGCCAGTCTAGTAAGGCATCGTCTGAATCCTTAAATTCACAATGAAGCATTGCTGTTCTCAAGGTGGTCAAATAATGGTTTACCGTTTTGCCCCACTAATACACAAACATGGTGAGCATGCTCAGAATATGACATCTACAATTTGTTCTATTGGTCTCTAGCTGTCCCTATTCCTAAGACTTGGCTAATGAATGCCCCAGGAGTTATCTAATACACATTTCATTTGCTGTCTGACATCTCTATTCCTAACTTTTAACTGAGGTCTGCAAATTGTCTAATGCTTGTTACTTTTATCAACTTTCTAACTACCCATAATTGCTACAAGCTTTACACATGCATATTTCTTGTTGATACACATTCTTTGTTCTTGCTGAGACAGACCCCTGCAATTACAGTCTTCCAGATTTACTTTCAAGTGTATGCCATAACCTTGCTTTAGCTACCAGTCCATCATTCCCCCCCCTTTGAATCTAAAAATGATCTAATTTTTCAAGATTCACCTAACATCAATATCTGTGTACTGGTTAAGAGATAACTATTTTTATCAGAATTTTTAAAATATTAACTTGTTTTCTGTAACACTAATTTAATTATTGTTAATAAATTAAAAGTTGCCAGAAAACTCCATTTATCACTTGCAAGAACAAGTAAAATTACTATAGGCTTATTAGATGAATAAAAAAACCATATGGTCTGAAAAATCCATCAAGTTCTTAATAGTATGGAACCCTTGTTAAATGAAATGTAATTGTTGTATATAGGAATTTAGATGCTTTAAACTGTTTTCCAGATGGCATGAGATGAACAGGTATTTCTCAAGATAAATGTGTTCTCATCAAAATATTTGAAAGAAAAACTGGGTAAGAGTTACAAGCAGATATCAAATGAGAAGGAGCAAATTGGGTACAAGAGCCATATATCAAGCCAAATTTTAAATTATGCAATATTGTTCATCTCCTTAATTTCTACTTATCAGTTACATAGGGAAGAGGAACTCTAAAAGAACATAATGGAAAATACACTTATGGCGCCCAACTATATGTTTGATGGGTAGAAATAGGACAAAGTTGGATATCTTCATGGACAATATAAAGAAAATACAATGGTCCCTATTGTTTCAGGTTGGCAATTTATCTATTAAGTAAAATAACATAATAGATTTAGTTGTTATAAAATGGTATACTGAACTGCATCTGACTGCATTCTTAGGCCATACTTGGAAATTAAATGCATCAGTATTTTAATTTAATAAATGAACACCTGTCTCACAGAGAAAACAGAAATGCTATTAAGTTTTGGAATGAAGTAGCAGCTGCTGGCTGTTCTTTTGGGATGAAATTGATCTCATTCCTCCAGAAGTAAAGGAATGATACATTTCCCTTGTGTTCTAATTGATTCCCCCCCCCCCAATTATGGAATATTATTGTCTGTATCATGAAATTTCCCAGAATGAGAGTAGAGATTTAAGTTTTAGTCAGTAGGCAAAATGTGCACAAACATAAAAATATATTTGGTGTAATTTGAAGAATGGATTTCTTACAACTATACACAGATATATGTCAGGCAAGTTGTATATAATTAGAAACACACACACACACCTGCTTGATATGGAAGTAAAGGTTGTCAGCATATCCTAACACTGATGGAAAGAAAAATCACTTGGAAGAAAGAAAGAAGCATTTCTTTTAAAACAGTGGTGATCTCAGATGCTTTAATAATTAAGAGACCAGGATAGATCTATTTCAGGCTTTTTAGCCTTCTTCAGCTGGCCATACTTCATCTACTGGGATTTGAACCGGCACTTTCCAGCATTTCAGGCAAGCCTTCCTATGCCTTGAGCTAACTGGCTTTCCCTGATGACATCAGTCTTTCCAGCCTTTCCAGCATTTCAGGCAAGCCTTCCTATGCCTTGAGCTAACCGGCTTTCCCTGATGACATCATATATATATGATGTCATATATACATACATATATATATATGTTGGTTACAGATGTAATGCACATTAGAAATTGGGAAGATTTGTTTTCTAGCTTGCATATTTATTAGCTGTCAAGGTGAAGCAAGGGCAAGGGATTCTGCAACATATTAATTGGATTTTATGCTATAATTAATATAATGAATGCATGGGAATGAAGACACCTAAAGCAATAAAGGACTCATTTTTTTCTATCATAGAATCACTAGTTCAAATACATTTTTCTATTACAAATATTACTTTGTTATTCCTTCACTTCCAACAATCAAAACCACATAGAACCCAATAACAAGGCAGACTTCTTCCCCAATTCTTCAAAGATTTAGTCCAAATCACCCTCTGCATCAGGGAGATAGCCTCCTCCAACAAATTTGTTGCCCAAATTTGTTACAGTTGCATTACTCAGCTTTTCCATGAGATCTGCCTTTTGGCTACAGAAATCTTAATATTTATATTGCAATGCCTAAATGATATTTCAGCCAAGGTAAATAATTTTCAACTAGTCTTTCATCTGCAAATTTCCATGGCAATTTGGGGATTAATATGGCAGCAGAAACTGGCCATAGCAGCATTCTGACACCCTTCAGGAAGCCTGAAGTAGTTAATTTTGCCAATCAGAGGCATATGCTGCAGAAAAAACAATTCCTAGAAATCCGTCAAAATGGCCATAGGTTGAATAACCACAAACTCATTGTGATCTCTTTATTTTAGTTCCTAAACTGCCAAAATAGAACATTTGAAAGACTTACTCCTACCCACTCCAAGATTTTTTTGAGCCATCCCTTCCCACCAAACTTATACAATTGAGTTAATTCCTATGATAGACATATCACATCTAAGTTGCCAGACTTACCAAGAAGCAAACTCCAAGGGAAGAAGCTAAATATATACATATAGAATTCATTAACCTGAGGAGGAAAATTATCAGAACAATCATTTTGACATACTGTATATCCTCCCAGTGCTTCAGTCTGCTTGACATTAGCTGCATATGCCAATGTATTCCTATAATACACTATAATATCCTTACCCAAGAGCTCCATCTTCATGAACCTGCAGGTATAATATATCTTCAGATCAACAACAGAACCACTGTAAATCATGGTTCAACAAGGACTATGTTTAAATACCAAAAGAAATCTCTTGCTACTACTCCATGGATGGTGGATTGTCACATCTCCAATGGATGTGGAACAAGGCTTTCACAAACTTTACATGGACACCTCTGCTGAAAGTAGATGCCATAGCCAAACTGTAGAAAGTCTGTCAATGTGGGAACCTCTGACCATGATAAAAGATCAAGAATCCTTTATCCTAAGATCAGGGATGCCTCAAAAGAAGATCTAATCCCCCCAGAGGCCATTAAAAACAACTTGGGCTCTGGGCCCAAATGATACTAGATTCACCTTTGGTTGCAAGTGTTCGTCAGTAACATAAATCAAAAATAGTTAAGGATCTGACATTGACTTTTGATTGTGACTTCTATTTTTCTACCCATGCTTGTTAATAAAGTGACGTTTCTCAGAAACAGTCACCTGCCTAAATGTAAAGACCTATTAACCACTCAGAAGGTGGGAAGTTCTCAGGTACCTTGAGAACTTCTTGATACCTTGTTAGAAACCAATAGCAAAGATATGACATTTTCTTTTGTCTCATCTTGTTGATGTCACTCTGCTTCATGAAAGCAGAATTTGCATGCCAAACATTTTAAAGCCTTTTCTTCATTTTTTTAAACATCTGTTTTAGTTGTCATCTGTTTCTTGCCTAGGAACAAAACCATTGAGAAAAAAATGCATGTTTTGGAATTTTTTGAGAACCAAGATGTGAAGGAAGAAGAAATTATTTCTTGATTTTTAAATAATCAATTAAAGTCAAACATTTACTACTGCAACTGCGCAGCTGGCCACAATTCCAGAGATTTTATAACAAATGACTATAAAATGAATAAAGTGATTTTCATTGAAAAATTATGCAGAGGTACTGTATGCTTTTTCTACATATTATATAACAATTATGCTATTCCTATTCAGGATGAGCAGCACTAAGCAAAGCATAGAAAAGAATAACAAGCTACTAAAAGACATAGAAGGATGGAGATAAAAGAGAGAGAGAGAGAAAAGAGAAAACTACCTAAATAAAATCTAGAATACACATACAATATATGACAAATATGTAATGGAAAAAAAGATTATATTTTTTTGACAAAGGTGCCATTACTAGAATAAAAATTGCAGGACAATTTTTTTCCACTATTTCTACCAGGCACATTGATATCCTCTTAAAGTCAAAGAAATGGAAGTGCATATTCCCCAAGCTAACACATAAAAATAGACCCGAGGAGAAAAAAAATATCTAGCCACAGTATATTCATCTCTTAGAGATTGACAGCTAACCAAAATGTATTCTTTACTTGGGGTTGCTGAACAGTATGGGAAAAAGCAGCAAATAAACATTTCTTTGTCAGAATACTAAAATCTGGCTGGAAAGAATAGGAAGATATTCACCACGTATAGTAACCTTTATTGGCAAGATAATATTATTGGATTGCAATGTTTAACTATAGTGTGGCAACCTAGTTGCCTATTCCTGTAACTATAATTTATGTTTAACAAGGTACATGTTACACAAGGAGTCACTAAATTGATTGGTATTAAAGAATTATGCCAATTTTACTCCCTTCTGAACTAATGTTCTTTTCAGGATTGCTGTCAAGGTTAAACAGCAAACATCCTATCCACTCTGAATTAGAAATTGTTTAAATACAACAAGGTTAACAAAAACATACCAATTTTGAAATATTTCATTCCCAAAACAATTGTTTTGAATGTATACCAAGCTCTGAACAACATCACATTCTGAATGTTTTATCCTAAGCTTGGAAGAAAATGGAAATATTTTGTTGTTCATGGCTTTGAGTTTTCTATCTTCACATGGATGCTTGGGTTTGGTATTAGTTTAATACATGTAGGAGAATTGGAATATATATTAGCCAATAAAAAAACAGACAAAAATTATTTTTTGCTGCACTAGCTTATGCTTTTTGAGGAGAGGTTAGTGGGGTTGAGGAGAACATTAATATCCACATTTTGAAAAGACATGATTTTGGCTCTGCTTTTTCATGGGGAGAGACTTTGATGATCAGAAACATGGATAATTGCTGCTTGCTCAAGAAAAAGAATACTGCAACCAATTTTGGTCAACATATTACAAAAAAGTTGTTGAGACTGGAAAAAGTTCAGAGAAGAGCAACTAAGATGATCAAAGATCTGCAGACTAAAACATATGAAGAACAGTTGCAGGATTTGTGCTTGGCTAAAGAAAAGAAGAATTAGGGATGGCATTATAGCAGTATTCTAGTATTTGAGGATCTGGAAGAAAGAAGAGGGGGACAAATTTTTCTCCAAAGCACCAAAAGCAAGACAAGAAACAATGATTGGAAACTAATCAAAGAGAGAAGTAACTTGAAATTAAGGAAAAACTTCCTAACTGTGAGAACAATTAACTAGTGGAAGAGCTTACTTCCAGAAATCCTGGGTGTTCCATCACTGGATGTTTTAAAGAAAAGTCTAGACCCATGATGGCGAACCTGTGGCACTCATGCCACAGGTGGCACACAGAGCCATTTCTAACGGCACGCAAGGCATTGCCCTGTTAGTTCCAGCGCGCATGCACATGCTGGCCAGCTGATTTCTGCCTTCATTTTCTGCTGTTTTTCACCCTCCAGATGCTTCCCTGAAGCCTCCTGAGGGCAAAAAACAACCCAAAATGCAAACCAGAGTTGAGGAACGAAGTTCTGATTTGTGCATTGGGCCATTTTTCTTCTTCCAGAGGCTTCAGGAGGCTTCCCTGAAGCCTCCGGAGGGCGAAAAACAACCCAACACGCAAACTGGAAGTTCAGGAACAGACCTCCAGGTTGCTCATTGGGCTGTTTATTGCCCTCCGGAGGCTTAAGGAGCATGAAAAATGCCCAACACATAAACTGGAAGTCGGAAAATGGGCCGTTTCCAGCCTCCAGAAACCCTCCGGGGGGAGGCCATTTTTGCCCTCCCCAGGCTCTTAGAAAGGCTCTGGAGCCTGGGGAAAGCAAGTCTGACTGGAAGTTGGTAAATGGGCCATTTTTGGCCTCCGGAAGGACTCTGGAGGGGTGGGTAAGGCCGTTTCACCCTCTCCAGGCTCCTAGAAAGGGTCTGCAGCCTGAGGAGGGCGAAAAATAGGTCCACCATGCCATTGCATGGCAAAAGTGAGGGGAGTGCTGGGGTAGGCACATAGGATTATGTGCATGGGCACATGCATGCATGACCCCCCTCATGCTCCCCCTTGTTTTTGGCACGCGATGGCAAAAAAGCTATCTGTCACTGGTCTAGAAAGTCACATCTAAAATGATATAGGTGTCATCATTGTGGCATTCACCAAAAGAACGACCAGAGAAGCAGTTTTGTTGTTTTCAACTCTTTACTCTTTCTTCGTGAAACTTGTGATAACTGACAGCAAATGACTAATAATAGTAAATAATACAGGCAAAGTCAGATCTAACCAGGTTTCCTTTCCACCCACTTATATACACCATAACCATTCCTCCCATAATCACCTTTTAGCATAAGTCCACCCACCCTTACTTCAGGTTGCGCCCACCACCACACATAAGCCTAATTCCCCTTCGCAAAGCAAATATATAACAGTAAATCTCCAATCAGTCCAGCTATCAATTCAGCCCAGGCATAGAAACTCCAAGAATATGCCCGCAGCAGCAGTTTAAACAGAAACACACTCAGTGATGACCTCATCGCCCAAGTATTTTGATTCTGTTGCCAATAAGGAAGAAGGGGAAGATGTAGCCAGGAGGAGGAGGAAGATTACATTGCTGTGCCTTGCTGACTGGGAGGAGGAAGCAGCCAGGAGCCAGATGGAGGTAACTAGGTGGGAACAGGCAGAATGGAGAGACGCTACCAGGAACAGCAGGAGATATCATGCATGCCACAAATGGCAGCCTGAAGGCTGACATGCCGTCCCGTACTAATAGGGTGGAACCTGGAAGATAATTTGTACAATTAACAGTATCCATTCCTGGTTTACCAGGGTGCTGGCGATAGAATTGAGTGACCAGGCATGGTGCCCATACATCCGAGGACCTGACCCATGATGCTTGGGATAATGGGTACCCTTTCTACAGCACCAGATACTTTACATGGCCTCTATATCTATGAGAGTCGAGAACCTGGGCAACTTCATAATGCTGGGCCCTCTCATTATGAATTGGTGGAAGCAAGGGACTAGGATTCCCCTGTAATGACATGCTAGGTGCTGTGTGGAGAAGACTACTATGAAACACTGGATGAGAATAGCAAGAATGTCAAAGAACAATTCAGAAAAGTGTTGGAAATGTCATCAGATGCCAGGGTCATATTACCACATGTGGTGGACTTGAGCTACACAGTTACTGGATTAATAATTCTCACAATAGGAAAGGGGCCTATAAATTTAGGACCTAATTTCTGACACGGCACCTTTAACCGTAGATACTTTGTAGAGAAAAACACCTTATCCCTACATTGAATACTGGTTGTGGGATACATTTCCTGTCTGCCTGCTTCTTTTTAAAAAAAAATTTGTATACAAAAACAAACAAAACATATAGATTTATAACATCCTCATCAATTATGTCTAGCATGTCATTTGGCTACAAGATTTTTGTGTTTCAATATTTCAATTACATATACAGTCACTAAATATCGATCCAATATAAATAAATACATCACTATCCTTATGCATCTTATATTCAGTTACAGTTAATATTCCTTCATTTTAAACAGGAGTTATTCCCTTACATCCTTAATTGTCCATTTAATAACAATATAACTTTACGTAATCACCTATCTCATTCTATTAATTTTACAGTACAAATACACAGGAGGTTTCCATCAATTTATAATTATACATCATTACTTTCTATTATACATACTATCACAAATCATCCATCAGATACACATGTTTTCATTATTATATATTCAGCCACCAACATCAATTCTTCATTTTTAAGCAAAGTATTCAAAATATTCAATACGTGTATATAACAATCTTTCCTCACATCATTATTGATCTATTTAACATCAAAATGTCTTTATCACATCACCTTTCTCCTACAATTTCTATTACAATGCTAAAAAACTTTCTCCAACACTTTTCATTTCCACGTCTTCTTATCTAGCCAGTGGTAAAACAAGTCCCATACTTTGTAAAATTGTTTATCTTCTTGCTCTCTAATTTCAAAAGTCAATTTAGCCATTTCAGCACCTTCCATTATTTTACGAATAACTTCCTCCTGTGTTGGTATTTTCTCATTTTTCCAGTTTTTTGCAAATACAATTCTAGCTGCTGTTAAAATGTTTACAATCAGATATTTCAAGTCTTTATTGTATGTATCTGGTACAATTCCCAGGAAAAAAAAAAGCTCTGGTTTAAAGTCTATGTGTTTTTGTATCATTTTCTCCAACCACCTGTGGATTTTAGTCCAATATCTTTTCACTTCAGTACATATCCACCACATGTGGTAGTATGAGCCTGGTGTCTGATGACATTTCCAACACACTTCTGAATTGTTCTTTGACATTCTTGCTATTCTCATTGGGGATAAGTGCACCTGTAAAACATCTTATGCAAATTTTCTTTATATGCAATCGACATTGTCATTTTATAATTTTGAGTCCACAGTTTCTGCCACTTCTCTAAGTCAATCCCATGTCCAAAGTTCCCCCCCCAAGCTATCATAGTTTCTTTAACTTGTTCTTTCTGTAACCTAGCCTCTAGTAAATGCCCATATAATTTTTTAATCACTTTTTAGATTTAGATTTTTTATCCCTACCTGTTAAGGTTTTATCTAATTCAGTCATTGTATTATAAAAACCTTCCTTGTTTTGATCTTCGTTATATCTAGAATATATTTGCACATATGAATACCAATTCATTTCTATTCCTTCCTGTTTCAGCTCTTGCATAGATTTGAGTTCACCCTCTGTATTTAAAATTTCAACATATCTAACTGTTCGTTCCTTTTTATATATTATTGGATATGAAAAAGCTTCAATGGTTGATAACCAGACTGGAATTTTTAAGTAATGTAACCTTTTAACCTTTTCCCAATTTAATAATAAAGTCTCCCTTATATAGTGTCTTCTAAAATATCCATGTGCTTTGGTTCCCTTATACCATAGGAAAGCATGCCATCCCAACAGTAAGTCATGACCCTCTAAATCCAATAATCTAGTATTTCTTAATGTTATCCACTCTTTAATCCACATCAGATTTGTTGCCTGGTAGTATAACTCCAAATCAGGTAAATCCATTCCTCCTCTTATTCTAGCGTCTTGTAACAATTTAGATTTTATTCTTGCTTCCCCCCCCCCCCCCCTGCCAAACATACTTCAGCACTATTTTATTTAAATCCTTGAAGAAGTCTTTCCCCAATCTAATTGGGATTGTCTGGAACAAATATAGAATTCTTGGTAAAATGTTCATTTTGATTGTAGATATTCTCCCTATTATTGATAATTGTAGGTTTTCCCATTTCATCAAATCAGTTATAATTTGCTCCTTCAATGTAAAATAATTATCCTATTTATGGGTACTGCATCTAGCTGTTAGGTATATCCCCAAGTATTTACTTGTTTGTAACTTGGATCTCTAAGGCTTCCGCCAATTCTACCTTTTGTCTTGCTAGCATATTCTTCGTCAGAATCTTTGTTTTATCTTTTTTTCAAGCCTGCTACTTTTCCATATTCCTCTATTCTTTCTATCAACTTATGTGCAGTTTCTAATGGGTCCTCGAGGATAAAAACCAAGTCATCTGCAAATGCTTGTAGTTTGTATTCTTCTTTTTTGATTTTCATTCCTTTCATTTCTTCCTCTTCTCTAATCTTTCTATTTAAGACCTCTAATATTAAAACAAAGACTAACGGTGATAATGGGCAGCCTTGTCTCATGCCTCTCTTTATTTCAATAACATCTGTCAGTTCTCCATTTATCATTATCTTTGCTCTTTGTTTGTGGTATACAGCTTGTATAGCTTGAGTAAATTTCTTATCAAAATGTATCTGTTGCAATTAGGCTCAACCCGACCAAGACCGAGTGGCTGTGGTTTCCGGCTGCCCGATTCAACCAGCTTTCTCCAACGCTGGCCATAGGGGGCGAACATCTTGCCCCTGTGGATGGGGCGCGCAATTTGGGTGTCCTCCTGGATACCCGGCTGTCTATGGAAGAGCAAGTGACAGCCGTGGCCAGGAGGGCGTTTTACCAGGTTCGCCTGGTTCGCCAATTGCGCCCCCTATTGGATCGGGACGCCCTTCGCACAGTCACCCATGCCCTCGTGACATCCCGACTGGACTATTGCAACTCTCTCTACATGGGGCTCCCCTTGAGGTGCACCCGGAGGCTTCAGTTAGTTCAGAATGCGGCCGCGCGAGCAATTATGGGCACCTCCAGGTTTGCCCATGTAACACCGCTCCTGCGCGAGCTGCACTGGCTACCTGTCGTCTTCCGGGTGCGCTTCAAGGTGTTAGTTATCATCTTCAAAGCGCTCCATGGCTCGGGACCTAGCTATCTGCGAGATCGGATCCTGCCCCACACATCCTCACGACCGATTCGCTCCCACAGAGAGGGGCTTCTCCGGGTGCCGTCCACTAGACTTTGTCAGCGGGCGACGCCCAGGGGAAGGGCGCTCTCTGTGGCGGGCCCGGCCCTCTGGAACGACCTTCCCCCTGATATTAGAACGACCACCGACCTCCGCTCCTTCCGGGTAAAATTGAAGACCCATCTCTTTCGACTGGCCGGCCTTGAATAGTTCTCTCTGTCTTTTAATTACAAATTTTAATGGGTTTTAATTATATATTTTTAGCATAGGTAGATTTATTTAATTTTATTTTAAGTAATGTTTGTATTTTGTATATTGTTTTTAATTATGCCTGTGCACCGCCCCGGGTCCCTGTGGGGAGAGGGTGCGGTTAATAAATCTTAATTTGAATTAATTTGAATTGTAAAAACATGAATCACCAGTTCACCTTGTTGAATGCCTTCTGAGCGTCTAAGAACATCAAAGCCATTTGTTTTTGAGGGTGGGCCTCATAATATTCCAGAGTATCCAGAATTATTCTCATGTTGTCTTTAATTTGCCTCTTTGGTAAAAACCCATTTTGATCAGGGTGGATAAAGCTGTTTAGATACTTTTTAAGTTGCTCTGCCAATATTGAAACAAATAACTTATAGTCCGAGTTTAGCAAGGAAATTGGTCTATAGTTCTTAATTTGTGTTAACTCAGCCTCCTCTTTAGGTAGCAATGTAATATATGCTTCTGATCATGATTTAGGTATTCTGCTCTCCAGCATCACCTCATTCAAAACTTCTAAGAGTGGACTTCCGGTTCCGGCTCCAGCGGCGACGGGCGAGCCTAGCGCTCGCTCGCCATTTTGTTTCTTTTTCTGCCCCCCCACGGGGGCGAGACGCTCCTTGTTTGGGGGTCTCCTGTAAAGCCGGCTCGACTGGGACGTTCCCCCTCACGGCGGTGGGGGAAGCGACCCTTGTCGCGGCTTAGGTGAAGGAGAACATGCTGCGGGGGGTTCTCCCTTCGCCAAAGGAAGACGGCGCCATTCGCAATCATGAAGAGGGCTAAACGGCTGAGTCGGAAGGCTTCCCGAGGCTTCAGCTGCGAGGGGAGAGTGAGTGTTTAAAAACTTTTTTTTCTGCTGTCAGCCGGGCTGAAAGGACTGGGAGGGGGGTGTTTGTTCTTAAAAAAAACCCCTCGGACTTAAGCGGCACTCGGAAATGGCTTCTCATGGCGAGAAAGCGGAAATCTTTAATCTTGACTGTTTGCAGCAAGGGAAAGTGATCTGCGGTTGTTTGCAACAATGTCTCTAGGTCTGGCTGAAACAATCTATTTTACCACTCTCTCCTCTGGGCTCTGAGTTTGGGCGGTGGAAGATGGCTTCTCTTTGTCCCTGCCTGACTATTTCGCTTATGGAAAATTCCCAGCGTCTCTTTGCAATTTGGACTTCCTCTGGATATTAATGAAGAATTTTTTTTCTTTTTGGATTTGTGATTTCTTTTCTGGAGTACCTTCGCTATTATACTTATTGAGTTGGAAAATTGTTTCTCTCTTGGTTCCTGAACTTTACAACTTTACAACCCTGAACTTAACTTTTGGCTCCTGAACTGCCTCACCAGCCCCACCCAAAAAACGCCATTTTAGTGGCATTGATTTTAACAACTAATCATGGCACAAGAAACAGCACTGGCAAGTTTAGAACAAAGGATGGCTTCTCTTGAATCTGTTATACAAACTTTGGTACAAGAAATTAAGGCCCAGAGGGCAGAAAATATTAACTTTAAGAAGGAGTTATTGGATACACGGAAACAAGTGCTGGAAAACACACAGAAGAACGAAGAATTGGAAGGGGGGCTGGTGGGGGCTAAGGGAGAGATTAAAAATGTTACTAATGAAGTTGTGGAAATAAATGGGCATGTGTCTAGGATTGATATGGAAAGAATGACATATTTTTTGAGATTTCAGAATGTTTCTGAGGAATTTGGTGAATGCCTTCCTGATCTTATGAGCACAATTTTAGCAGACTATTTACATAAACCTAAGGATGAGATCAGGGGGGACATTGACCTAGCCTACAGAATTAACTCAGCATATGCCAGGATAAATGAAGTACCTAGAGAGATACATGTGAAATTTGTTAGAAAGTCAACCAGAGAAGAAATCCTGAAAGTGCAGAGAGGTAGTCCATTAATCTACCAACAAAAAGAGGTTGCTATCTTGAAGCAGATCCCAAGAAAGATTAGAGATGCAAGAAGGAAATTTTCCTTCTTGTCTAAAACATTGTTTGATCACGGGATTTGGTTCAAGTGGGTGACACCCGAAGGGATGCTGGTGTTCTGGGAAGGAGGAAGAGTGAGGATTAAAACAGTTGCTGAGGCGGAAGCCTTTCTTAAAAAATATTCCTCTATCCTGGGGGAAGATCCAGGGGGGACGGAGGGGGCCACGGCCCCGCCCACTGGGGGCCAGGGAGGAGAAAAAGAAGATACAATTGCCAAGAGACTTAGATCGAAAAAATAACTTTGCCTTGATTTTTCTGATTAATTTTGCATAATATTTGTATTTGGATTTTTTTGTAAATGTCTGACAGCATAGAACTGAGAATTTAGGTATATGTACTTGCTTTCACTTTGTAGTGTTATGAAAAATGTTTTTTTTTATTATTATTATCAATGTATTTTGAGGTCCCGGAAGGGCCGACGACTTTGACGTGAACGCTCTCAAAATTTCTTTGTATCTCTTACCCCACCCTACAGAAAAAATGTAAAACCAATAAAACTTTTTCAATATAAAAAAAAAAAAACTTCTAAGAGTGGGGGAGACAAAGATTCCTCAAGTGTTTTGTAGAATTCCTCTGGTAGCCCATCCAGGTCTGGGGCCTTTCCATTGTTTTGTTTTATAAGCACTTCAGTTAGCTCCATCATTGTTATTTTATCTTCCAACATTGTTCTAATCTCTTCAGGTATCCGGGGAAGATTGGCTTCCTGTATGTATTGTTTAACAATATAAATATATTGAATTAATTATAATTATCTTCTTTAATTGTTGCACATCTTGCTGTTAGTTGAATTCCTAGATATTTTCTTAACTTTCTTAACTATCTGGATATCTTTTATTTGGATAAAGAATTACAGGAAGATAAAGAACCTATTGCATGGCATAAATGCATTTTCTAAAAACTGTTAATGAATGAAGACCAAAAATTCCAGGAAAGAGAGGAGACATCTGAAAAAATGGTGAAAAAGATAGAACAGAAAAACCAGTAAATAAAGCAAGAAGATGAGAAAGAGAAGATAATAAAGATAATAATGACTGATGAAATAAACCAAGGGGAAATTACTTTAAGTGATTTAAAAATAGAATCGGATAAGTAGGAAGATACTTTTGAAAGGGAGATAGGAGCCTGGGTAGATACTCTGGAGGCCAAGCAGCATATGAAGATAGAGATGAGAGTAATGTTTGAAGATACAGATGTAGATAAAGACAAGGATCCAGGAGAGGAGTATGGGAGGCAAACTAAAAAGCAAATAGGAATTGAAATATTAAAATGGGCAAGGTGATGATGAAGAGAAAGGAAATATTTTTTTTCTTTTCTTAAATATAATGATGGCCTGATTAAAAACTAGAATAGAGGTAGAAATAAGAATGCACAGTCTTATATAAAGTAATAGATTAGAGGTCAAAAGATGATATTATTAAGTATATGTAAATCATATGGTGATTGGCACTAGAATGTCACATTGAAACATTGAATAATTACGTAATAAAGTACTATATAAACATGCATATTAATACTAGGATTAGCAATAGTGGCCTGACTGGAAGCCAGAATAGAGGTAGAAATAAGAAATAGGGGGAATATTAGCACACACATTTTTATACAATAGAATAAAAGCAATAATTAGAGGGAAAGATTAGAGGTTGAAAGATGGCATTACTATGTAAACTCAAATAATTTTGTGAATGGTGTTAGGAGTAGATTCCTAGAGTTGGGTAGGCAATATGGATGGGGGGTGGGCAGAAATGATGTAGGGTTTCCTGCTTGGGGAGGGATTGGACTAGATGACCTATAAAGTCCCTTTCAAATATGTTAATCTGTTAATCTGACTTTTCTACAATGTGAAAAGAAAAATCTGAGGCAAAGAGGAGGGGTTTAGAACTTTGAGGCACATTCTATGATCAACAGCAGCAAATTTCAAGGGCCTATTCCCACTAAATGCTCCTTGGTACAAAGCACAACATGTTGTCCGCCAATATTTGTGAGTATTCTTGTTTAGTTCTCAGGAAGAAGAAGGTGTGTGTGTGTGTGTGTGTGTGTGTGTGTGTGTGATGTTTTGTGCTGATAAATAAATAAAAGGAGACTAATATAGATCTATTTCAAGCTATTTAGTTCTCATCAGCTAGCCATACCCTTACTGGGATTTGAACCTGGGAAGTATTGCAGTTGTAATTGCCACTAGGCCACAGGTTCTCCTCCTTGATCAGCTGAGCCAGGGGAATAAGTATATATTGTGTCACAACACCCTGATAAGCCCCAAATATGGGAGGGAGCAGAACTGCTTCCCTTTTCTGTCTTTTGGCTCACCCTAGGAGCCATCCAGGCACAAAGCTATTTTTTTGTTGCCTTTGTTATATTTCTGTTATGTTTTGTGCTGATAAATAAATAAAGGGAGACTAGTATAGATCTATTTCAAGCTATTTAGCTCTGATGAGAATTTTCTGCCTGGATGGCTCCTAGGGTGAGCCAAAAGACAGAAAAGGGAAGCAGTTCTGCTCCCTCCCATATTTGGGGCTTACCAGGGTGTTGTGACACTATATATAAATGGCTAAGGCTTCTGCCTAACATGTAATACAGCCCCAGTTCAAATCCCAGTAAGGGTATGGCTAGCTGATGAGAGCTAAAAAGCTCAAAATAGATCTATCCTAGTCTCCCTGATTTATTTATTGATCAGCTCAAAAACCTAACACACACATACACACACACACACATGCTTGTGTCACAACATGGGGCTCCCCTTGAAGAGCACCCGGAGGCTTAAACTGGTCCAGAATGCAGCCGCACGGGTAATTATGGGGGCGACGAGACTCTCCCATGTAACACCCCTCCTGCACGAGCTGCACTGGCTTCCGGTGGTTTTCTGGGTGCGATTCAAGGTGTTGGTTACCATCTTTAAAGTGCTCCATGGCTTAGGACCTGGGTACCTATGAAATCGCCTTCTGCCACCAAGAGCCTCCCACCGGCCCGTACGCTCCCATAGAGAGGGTCTCCTCATGGTGTCGTCAGCTAGACAATGTCGACTGGTGACACCCAAGGGGAGAGCCTTCTCCGTGGGAGCACTTGCCCTCTGGAACGAATTGCCCCCGGAATTAAGAACTATCCCTGACTTACAAACCTTCTGCTGTGGTCTCAAAACCTTTCTCTTTCAACAAGCCGGGCTGGCATAAAACAGGATTTTTAAATTTTTAAATTTAAATTTTTATTATTTTAATCAGGGTTAGTTTGGGTTTTTTCCACGTTTCAGCCAATATTTTAATTATGTCCTTTAAAAGCTTTCTTTTAACTTTTATATATTTGTTTTTATTTTGGCTGTACACTGCCCTGAGCCCTTCAGGAGTAGGGCGGTATAAAAAACTAAACTAAACTAAACTAAACACCCTGGTAAGCCCCAATTAAGGGAGGAAGCATGATGCTTTCCTTTTCTGCCTTTCGGCTCATCACCAGAGATACTTATTTCCCCTGTCTCAGCTGATTAGGAGGAGAACCTGGTGGCTTAGTGGCTAAAACATCTGTCTAACATGTAATATAGCCCCGGTTCAAATACTAGTAAGGGTATGGCTAGCTGATAAGAGCTAAAAAACTTGAAATTGATCTATCCTGGTCTCCCTTATTTATTTATTTATTTATTTATTTATTTATTTATTTATTTATTTATTTATTTATTTATCAGCTCAAAAACCTAACACACATGTAAAAAAAAGACACAACAAAACTAATAGCTTTCTGTCTAGATGGTCTCTGGTGATAGGCCGAAAGGCAGAAAAGGAAAACAGTATGCTTCCTCCCTTAATTGGGGCTTACCATGGTGTTGTGATACAAGCATATACTTATTTCCCCTGTCTCAGCTGATCAGGAGGAGAATCTGGTGGCTTAGTGGCTAAAACATCTGCCTAACATGTAATACAGCCCTGGTTCAAATCTGAGTAAGGGTTAGCTAGCTGATGAGAGCTAAAAAGCTCGAAATAGATCTATCCAAGTCTCATTTATTTATTTATCAGCTCAAAAACCTATATATATGTTTTCTGAGGTTTTCGCGGGTGTTTGTATGTAGGTCTTTGGTTGTTCGGGTTTTCTCCTGCGTAGAATTGGAAGTATGGGTGCTGGTTCTGAAATCACAGTACAATGTCGTCCTTGCAGTTGACCTGAGCTTAAGAAGAAGATACTTGCCTGGTTGATTGATAAATTTCCTTCTGTTTTTACATTCTTTGGTATGGGGAAATTAAAGTTTATGGGCTGTGTAATCTAATTGTGCATTGTTCTTTCTTTTTTAGACAAGTTTCCAAACACAAAAGTTTAAAATATGCAGTACATATGCATTACAAATTGTTGTTGAAGATTGCCTGTGCAAAATTTCTATGTCCTTGCCTGGGGTGCTTTGCAAGTAGATTTGAAAAGTAGATATACAGTCACATGTGTCTTAGAAAGAAATCTCAAGCTGGTAGACAGAGAAATGTATTTTTGTTATTAATGTTGTTTCTAGACAACGTTGAAATAAATTCATTTATTTGCTTTTTGTAGACAAGAAGGTTTTACAGCTGAGAGTAGAGATTATACAAAAGAGGATTAACTATTGCAAACAGATTAATTAATAATATCCTCTGAGATTAAATAATACTTATTAAAATAGACTAGACAACCCATGCTCAAAATAAATGAAGATTTCAACAAATGCAAAAATAATAAAAGTTTCTTTCAACATTTAAGAAACTAGAAAAAAACCCAAGGAAATGCATGGTTCAGAGAAGATGGCAAGGAGGGGATGAGTTACAGAGAGAAAGCAGAACTGCTTAATTCATTTTTTGCATCTATCTTCATGCAGAATGAAAAATTGTCCAACCTACCAAAATTAGAACCGCAAAAGACAGAATAGGAATGCAAGTCAAAATATACAAGAAAATAGTGCCATTGTTTATTTATCAAAAACTGAAAGAAAGATTTAAACTGCATAAAAAGTGCTATGGATTTGACTTAATTAAAAATGAATTGGAAATTTCATTATGTGGCAATGAACATATTATCACTAATATCTATAAAATGTTATTACAATTGAATTTGGAAAATAAACATATAAAACATTGTATGATTCAAGGACAAGGAATTTTGGATATAATATAATGCTTGAACAATGGGAAAATATGTGGACAGAGGGTTTAAAATTTACTGTATTTTTTGGAGTATAAGATGCACTGGAATATAAGACGCACTCAGGTTTTGAAGAGGCACTTTTTAAAAAAAAGTAGGTAGGTAGATAGAGGGAGAGAGGGAGAGAAAGAGAGAGAAATACAGTAGGTAAGTAGGGAGAGAGACAGACAGAGTAGGTAGGTAGGTAGGTAGAGGGGGGAGAGAAATACAGTAGATAGGTAGGAGGGGAGAGAGTGGAGATAGGTAGAGGGATAGAGAGAGAGAGAAATAGAGAGCGCGAGAGAGAGAGAGAGAGAGAGAGAAATACAGTAGATAGTTAGGGAGAGAGAGTAGGTAGGTAGGCAGGTAGATGTTTCCAGGTGTATTTACCCATGTGCTGGAGAAGGAAATCACTGACCACCTTTGGAACAAATCTTTGTTTCTGCAGGCACAGTACTTGACCAACGTAATTCTCATCACTCTAATTAAAGAGCTTTCCGAAAGGGGAAAAAAAAACCTTTTTGCACTGTGCAAACCTCCCCCAAATGGCCCGTTTTTCATGAAAATGGGCCCGTTTTTTTCAAATAAAAGGCATGAATAGCCTTGGGGGGACTTGCACAGTGCTCCTGCAAGGGGGGGGGGGGGAATGAGGAAAAATGGCCCGTTTGTTTTCATGAAAATGGGCCATTTTTTTGGTCAACAAATCTGCCCTCCCCATCCCCCAGGAGCTCTCTGGAAACCTCCATAAGAGTATGCGCATAGCCATTTTGGAGAAGGGGCAGATTTTCAGGAGGCGAAAAAATGCTGTATTCGATGTATAAAACACACCCAGATTTTCAGCCGCTTTTTAGAGGAAAAAAGGTGCATCTTATACTCCAAAAAATACGGTACATTAAATTATAATCTAAAGGAAAATTTCTATAAGATGATTTATCATTGGTATTTAACACCATAAACTATCTAAGTTGTATAAAGGTATGTCAAATGAATTTTAAAAGTGTAAAAGTAAAGAAGGGACTTTTTATCATCTATGGTGGACATATGATAAAGCAAAAAAAAAAGGAGTATGATTCACGTTTTAATTCAGAAAATTTTGAAAGTGGAGATAAAAATGAAATCAGAATTTTTCTTTTTAGGCCTAATGGAAAAAGAGCTGGAGAAAAAAAATCACAACTATTTTACTATGTATGTGGACAGGAACAAGACTATTACATGTGCAAAAACATTTGCTCCCAAATTTTGTACACAAACCTCAGCCTTAAAAATTAAGTTATCAATGCCAAACTGGAACAAAAATGCGGTATGTCTTTCTGATTTGCTAGAGGGAGAGAAAGAACAGACAGTGTGGATGATTATAATAAATTTTCTATCAGACCTTAAATATATACTTTTTATTTATTTCAGAGTTTATATTAATAGTGCAATGAATATAGAATAAGGTTCTATTTTATTTTATTTTTGATCCTGAGACACAAATAGTACAACAAATGCAATTTTATCAGTCAAATTTGTGGTCACCTGGGAATGGTGAACTCAACAGTTAATTTATGTAACAAAATGTAAGTAAAATGATGTTTTAATTACGCTTCTTCTCTTTTATCTTCTGTATATGGCATCTAAAGTGGCCTGCCATCTTCCTCAGAATGATAACAGAACCCCGTGGAATCAACTCTGCTAAATACCAATCTGCCAGTCTGGTCTAAAGAAAACCAGATTACTCTAATAGTTGAAGCACAAGGCTAAAAATCAAGAAGACTAGGAGTTCCAATCCACCTTAGCTTGGTGACCTTAAAAGCCTGTCACTCTACCTGAACCAACTCAACCTCACAGAGTTGTTGCTGTGGGAAAAATAGGAGAAGAAAATAGTGGGTATTTTCTCCACTTTAAGATACTTATAAAAATAATAATAAATAAAGAATAAACTGTGTCATTCATTCTATATAATCTATAGAATGAAAAAGTATTTAAATGAATTATAAATCTCCCTTTTTTCTGTTCCCACCTGCTTTAAATAATTTATATCCACATGATGGCAGCAAAGTATCAATAAAATCCAGTCAACTCTTGTGTGAATAATGTAAGAAGGGAGATATGAGACTATGAATTTGAATTAGGCTATCACATTCCTGATACTTTGAGAAAAGTCTGTCAAGCAAACAAATAGCCTGTTGGAATTACCTATGAATCCATCTGGTAATGATGCTGTATCCCACATTTTTTTCAGTTTATCAAGAAGTAGGTTATGGTCTACTTTGTCAAATTACTTTGTTCAGTAACTTGCCTTACTGAAATCCAAGTATACTGGGTCCAATGCATTTCACTGATCCATTAATTTAGTCACTTTGTCAAAGAATGAAATGTTTGGCATGATCTATTTTTAACAAACTCATTTTGGATACTGGTTATAACCTTGCTTGTTTCCAGGTGTTCACAAATCTGTTACTTTGTGATCTTTTCCAGGACCTTCCCAAGGAATTGATGTCAGCTTGAATAGTCTCACTGCTAATCTATAAGAATATGAAGGAAAACCCAGGAAGGCATTCCTCAAAGTGCCAATTTCACTGAAGCAGCCACAACATCCCCATATTCCATTTCTTTGAGAGTCATGAGCCCTGGATTTTGGTCACAATTTGTAAGTTTCTCCCATTGAGGTGAAAATTGCCTGGTTTTGCCCAGTTAACTATGAGACATAACGATGAGACGTGTGTGTGTGTGTATGTATGTGTGTTTCTCTCTCTCTCTCTCTCTCTCTCTCTCTCTCTCTCTCTCTCTCTCTCTCTCTCTCTCTCTCTCTCTCTCTCTCTCTCTCTCTGTGTGTGTGTGTGCGTGTGTGTGTGAATATTTACAGAATGTGACCAAAATCCAAGGCCCATTATATATGTGTATGTGCATGTGTGTGTCAGGGTTCCAAATAACATCCAAAATTAAATCAGAGTCCAAGGAAAAGTATTGCTCAAAGTTCCAATTTATTAAGAGAGACATGTTGGCACATCTGGGAAAACCCAAATCTGAAAGCTTCCCAGTTTTCCCCACTCAGTTGAACGTTCAAGATGTTGCCCCCACACCTACAAGCCCACCACATGGTCCAATCGTGCACTGCCATGCTGGCAGTTCCACCCATCCAGTTCCGGTCAGGTGCAGAGGTGTAGAGACAAAGGATGACCTTGGATTCTAGAAATTAATTTTATTTTGACAACATCACAAACCACTCCTTACAACACCCCCTCCCAATTCCCCACTAATGAAACAGCACAGTAGAATAGAATATTAGTGTGGCAGGCGAAAGATCCCAAAAGGAACATGCTGCAGGCCTGACAGTGTTTTTGTGTGTGCGCATAATGTACTTGGATGCATGAACATCAATTAACATTTTGTATTGGTAGTTAAAACACAGATCAAATGTCAACTCAGAAAATGTTAAATAATAGCAGATGATGATCTAAATGAAATTCTCAGAAAAACTGAGTATGACAGTCTTGCTATATGATATAAAAATTCTTTGTTGTTTTTCATATAAAAACACATTTTGTTTATATCTCTGTGTGCCTGCTAATTATGAGAAGACTCTCTATTCCTTGCTAATGGCACTAGACACTGTTTTAAAATAAGCACGTTGTTCAGTTGGTGGAATTAAAATAAATAAGTAATAGATAGGAATTTGCCAGAAGTGAATAAATTGAAACTTGGGTTTCAAGCATCTGGGTCTAAAAAAATAAAAAATAAAATCAGTGTCTTAAGGCAGGGGTCCCCAACCCCCCAGTCCGTGGACCGGTGCCGGTCCGCGGCTTCATAGGAACCGGGCCACAGGGCTGGCGAGGAGGAGGGAGCAGCCCCCTGGGCAGAAGATGGCTGAGTGCGCCTCCACCAGCTCCTTCCAACGGCCACGGCGGCGCACTGCACTTTCCGGGGCTTCCTGGACGGGCCGGCATGTCGGCTGGGAAGGTTATCCCACAGCGGGCGGGCGAAGGACCCAAGCTGCGTGCCGCCAAAGCCATCCGGGCACCACACGCCCACCTCCCTTCCAGCCCCGGACGGCTTTGGCAGCGCACACGGGGCTGGAAGGGAGGTGGCCGTGCGGCGCCCGGATGGCTTCGGCGGCACTAGCCGCAGCTCAGGTCCTCCGCTCGCTCGCTGCGGGATAACCTCCGCAGCTGACATGCCCTCTGCTGCTTCCCCGGGGGGAGGGAGGGAGAGAATAATAATAATAATAATAAATTAAGATTTATTAACCGCACCCTCTCCCCACAGGGACCCGGGGCGGTGCACAGGCATAATTAAAAACAATATACAAAATACAAACATTACTTAAAATAAAATTAAATAAATCTACCTATGCTAAAAATATATAATTAAAACCCATTAAAATTTGTAATTAAAAGACAGAGAGAACTATTCAAGGCCGGCCAGTCGAAAGAGATGGGTCTTCAATTTTACCCGGAAGGAGCGGAGGTCGGTGGTCGTTCTAATATCAGGGGGAAGGTCGTTCCAGAGGGCCGGGCCCGCCACAGAGAGCGCCCTTCCCCTGGGCGTCGCCCGCTGACAAAGTCTAGTGGACGGCACCCGGAGAAGCCCCTCTCTGTGGGAGCGAATCGGTCGTGAGGATGTGTGGGGCAGGATCCGATCTCGCAGATAGCTAGGTCCCGAGCCATGGAGCGCTTTGAAGATGATAACTAACACCTTGAAGCGCACCCGGAAGACGACAGGTAGCCAGTGCAGCTCGCGCAGGAGCGGTGTTACATGGGCAAACCTGGAGGTGCCCATAATTGCTCGCGCGGCCGCATTCTGAACTAACTGAAGCCTCCGGGTGCACCTCAAGGGGAGCCCCATGTAGAGAGAGTTGCAATAGTCCAGTCGGGATGTCACGAGGGCATGGGTGACTGTGCAAAGGGCGTCCCGATCCAATAGGGGGCGCAATTGGCGAACCAGGCGAACCTGGTAAAACGCCCTCCTGGCCACGGCTGTCACTTGCTCTTCCATAGACAGCCGGGTATCCAGGAGGACACCCAAATTGCGCGCCCCATCCACAGGGGCAAGATGTTCGCCCCCTATGGCCAGCGTTGGAAAAAGCTGGTTGAATCGGGCAGCCGGAAACCACAGCCACTCGGTCTTGGTCGGGTTGAGCCTAAGTCCGTTACTTCCCATCCAGATCCGCACGGCTTCCAGGCACTGGCACATCACCGCTACGGCATCGTTGGGGTGGTCTGGGGTAGATATGTACAGCTGGGTGTCATCAGCGTACAGATGGTACTCTACCCCAAAACCACGGATGATCTCACCCAGCGGCTTCATGTATGCATTAAACAGGAGAGGCGAGAGGACCGACCCCTGAGGCACCCCGCATGTGAGGGGTCTCGGGGTCGACCTCTGCTCTCCTGCCCGCACAAATTGCGATCGGCCAGAGAGGTAGGAGGAGAACCACCGCAAAACGGTGCCTCCCACCCCCAACCCCCCCAGCCGATGCAATAGGATACCATGGTCGATGGTATCGAAAGCCGCCGAGAGGTCTAATAGGACCAGGATGGAGGAACATCCCCCATCTCTGGCCCTCCAGAGATCATCTACCAACGCGACCAATGCCGTCTCGGTGCTATGCCCGGGCCGAAAGCCGGACTGGCGCGGATCTAGATAGTCAACTTCCTCCAGGTGACGGGGAAACTGTTGTGCCACCACACTCTCAACAACCTTCGCCAAGAAGGGAAGGTTGGAGACTGGACGGTAGTTGTTCAAAAGAGCTGGGTCCAAAGAGGGCTTCTTGAGGAGGGGCCTCACCATAGCCTCTTTTAGGGAGGCAGGCAAGGAACCCTCACTCAAGGATGCGTTGATAACCTCTTGGAGCCAGCCTCGTGTCACCTCCCAGGATGCCAGTACAAGCCAGGAGGGGCACGGGTCCAATGAACATGTGGTGGCTCGCAGTCGCCCACGTAGCCTGTCCATATCCTCGGAAGTAACGGGGTCAAACTCCTCCCAAACAAGATCTCTCTCGTGGCATCCCACTGGGCCATGAATGGGGGCTAGCTCACTCTGTATCTGGGCGGTTTTCTCCTGCAGAAAAATCACAAATTCCTCTGCTCTACCCTGTAGCGGGGCTTCCCGCTCCCTCTGATGAAGGAGAGAACGGGTCACCCTAAACAGGGCGGCAGGGCGGTTTTCTGCGGATGCTATGAGGGTAGCACAATGGTGACACACAGAGAGGCAGACACACAGAGAGGCAGACTTAGAGAGACAGAAAGAGAGAGAGGGAAACAGACACACACACACACACACACACACAGAGTGACAGAGATGGGTGGAGGGAGGAGAGAGAGACAGATACAGAGAGAGAGAGAGAGAGACAAAAAAACAGAGAAAGAGAAAGAAAGAAAAATAGAAAAAGAAAGATGAATGGAGGGTGGGAGGGAGGGAGTGAAGGAAAGAAGGGGGATGGAAGAGGAAGGGAGGGGTGAAAGAAGGAAGGAAGGAAAGGAAAGAAAGAAAGAAAGAAAAAGAAAGAGGGATGGAGGGTAGGAGGGAGGGAAGGAAAGAAGGGAGGAAGGGGGAAGGAGGCAATGGAAGGAAGGAAAGGAAAGAAAAGGAAAGGAAAGGAAGAAATCTATTTTCCTATTTCTTTCCACCTGAAGCTACCTATTGTGACTTCGGTCAATAAGTGGGTCCACATCAGGTTTGCTCAGAAACATAGCTTTTATTTAGCTAGGCACAGCTTACAGGAAAGAAAGTTCAGTTAAAGAAAAGGTGCGGTAGACGGGGGCTCCCGCGCTTTGACAGCTCTTTATATTTGGAGCTGTCAAAGGGGGAGCCAATCAGGCTGCAGCAAGGGCCAGGCGCGCCTCAGCCAATCAGGCGCGTCTGTCAGTTGGCTGCCTTGCTACAGCCTGTTACCAAGGCTCCAAGAGGCAGCCTGGAAGACCTGCGGCCGGTCGTAAGTCGAGACCGGTCGCAGGTCGAGGACACAACACCCCTTTCCCCCCTCGGTCTGCGCATGCGCGAAATAGCTGTCCCTCAGGAGAGCGGAGCATGCGCAGTCCGCTGGATTGTCCCAGAGTCTCGTCAGGAGCCGGAAGAAGAGGACGTGTCCCTGGAAGCTCCTCCTTGCCGGGGTGTAGCTCCAGGCGACGTCATCGGAGAGGCCTACCCGATAGGCGGAGTCCTCTGGAACGGTGAGTCGGGGCGAGGGGGCGTGGCGATTGATGTTGAGGCCTGGTCGTCTGGTCGGCTTGAGCTAGGCCGATGATGGTTGCCGGTAGGCGGCGTCAGGAGCAGGGGGCCTGAACGGTGAAGGCCTTTTGTAGATCTTGCAGGCTCTCGGAGTCAGATGGGTAGGCCGGCCTGGTTGGGCGGGGTTGTTGGGCCCGGCGGGGTTGTTGGGCCCGGCGTGGCAGCCGGACGGCTGTTGTTGCTGGTGCAGGCAGCGGCCTGGCTTCTCGGGTTTTTCGTTGGGGTAGCGGCTGGGATTGCCTGTCGTCCGGAATCCCGCCGCGAAGCCCATGGGGTGGCTGGCGCTGATGCCAGTGGCCCTTTGGCCGCAGCGGCGGCAGATGGGGCCTTGAACAGGCGGCTGCAGTTCCCGGTCACGGCGGAGCGCCGAGGACTCGGCCGTCTCGTCGGCCCTGGTAGTTTCTGCAGGCTTGTCTGCGGAGGAGCGGTGTACCCGTGTAGATGGTGCAGGAGCGTAGCGTGCTCGTAGTCGTTGCACCGGGTGTCCCGCGGCAGGTCGTCGACCGCTGCCGGGGTAGCTGCGGCGCGCGCGGTCTCGAAGAGGTCTCGGCCGCTGCAGCCCAAGAGATGATCGAGCTTCCTGGCCTGGTCGTCGTTGGCCGGCAGGAAGGCGCTCGAGGTGGCCCGTGGGGAGGCCCAGGTTTCCGTGGCCGCGCCGATAGGGTCGAGCGGAGGAAACGATCCCGTTGTGATCGTACCGCGAAATGAGCTCTGCCTGATCCCACCTTCGTCGCCAGTATTGTGACTTCGGTCAATAAGTGGGTCCACATCAGGTTTGCTCAGAAACATAGCTTTTATTTAGCTAGGCACAGCTTACAGGAAAGAAAGTTCAGTTAAAGAAAAGGTGCGGTAGACGGGGGCTCCCGCGCTTTGACAGCTCTTTATATTTGGAGCTGTCAAAGGGGGAGCCAATCAGGCTGCAGCAAGGGCCAGGCGCGCCTCAGCCAATCAGGCGCGTCTGTCAGTTGGCTGCCTTGCTACAGCCTGTTACCAAGGCTCCAAGAGGCAGCCTGGAAGACCTGCGGCCGGTCGTAAGTCGAGACCGGTCGCAGGTCGAGGACACAACACTACCTGTTTGGTTAACCAGATTAAAGATCTATTTTTCTCCCAGTGGTCATTTCAAAGGAATCACATCCTCTGAGTCATTTCCTGGATTCAAACCAGCATCCCAAAGAGTCATGGGCTGCCTTTATATATACCAAGTGCCCATAAATTCATTTTTACCATCTTCAGAAGACCAAAGACCAGCCAGAAATGGAAGAAAGAAAGAAAGAAAGAAAGAAAGAAAGAAAGAAAGAAAGAAAGAAAGAAAGAAAGAAAGAAAGAACTTATGACCACAATTGAGCCGAAAATTTTGGTTGCTAAGCAAGACTGCTAAGTGAGTTTCACCATATTTTCCAAGTTGGCCACGCCCACCGGGTCACATGACAACTGAGCCACTCCCACAAAACAGGCCACACCTTTTGGCTCTCAAAAGAAATTTCAGTAGTGGTACTGTTGATATTTGGCTCTATTGACTAATAAGTTTGCTCACCACTGCCCTAGAGGGCCAAGTGAGCCGACTCCCCCTCCCCGCGTGCACATGCGCCGCCTGTTCCCCCTCCCCCCCTCCTCTAGGCCAGCCGGTCCGCAGAATTTTCTTTAAAATGAAACCGGTGCAAAAAAGGTTGGGGACCGCTGTCTTAAGGAATAAACAGCCCCAGAACCAGCAACAAGCTAAAATTAAGGTAGAATCAGAGTAGCTGCTGCTAATAGCTTGGAATCAGTGAATATCATTTGAATTAAGGAATTCCACATAAGGGATATGTTATCCAAAATGTGGCGATGAAAATGAAACTTAGTAAATATATGCATCTCTGTGTTATGGTGTGTGTAATGTGATACAAAAACAAATGGTGATACAAAGGCACATGGTAACTTTTTAGTCTTAAAACTATTTACTACGATAAATAAATTACTACAATAGCTATTGGCATTAACTCCATGTACCACACAGTATTGATTTGATTGCTGATTTGACATTTGACATCTCTCTTACTTTCCATGAACTACTGTTGGTCTCTGATATTGGGTGGAATTATACATCATATACTCTGTGTTCTCTTTTATTTTCTGCTGTTATATTTTATGATTCACACAATCATTATGTGAATGATTTTACTACAAAATAGATACAAAATTCAATTCTATTTGCATGTTAGTACGTAAAACAGCATAAACTAGTCCCAAAATGCTCCATTTCTCCCCCAGAAATTTTTTCCCAGTTATTCCAGGATTGGTTGGTCAGTTGGTTGGTTTCTAGATAGGGATCATTGAGAAAGGAAAGCAATTTGTGTGATTCATGAACAAATCAAGAAGTCTTGCATATAATTACTTGCAAATACCTTGCGACCTGAACTAAGGAAAAATTTCCTAACAGTGAGAACAATTAACCAGTGGAACTTTCAGAAGTTGTGGTTGCTCCATTACTGAAGGTTTTTAAACTGGACAGACATTTGCCTGGAATGATATACAGCAGGGGTGTCAACCTGGTGGTCTGCAGCCTGGATATGTCACGTGCAGGCCATGCCCACCCTTGCTCTGTCAAGAGGAAAAACATCATGAAACATCATGTGATGACAACGTGATGCCGTGAGTTTGACACCCATAATATAGAGTCTTCTGCTTGAGTAGTGGGTTGGACTAAAAGATCTTCAAGGTCCCTCCCATCTCTGTTAAATACAATAGCTGGGCATTAGTACGTTTTACCATCTCCCTGCCTCAAGATTGGAAAGATGAGATATCTATCAATTATAATTGTTTTATGAAAATTCACTAAACATGCTACATCTAGTTTTAGTCATGGCTTTCAAATTGTGGCTATGGTATTTGAACCCAGAGTTTGAGTGACAGAAAGATTGACCACATTACGACTTAATGAACTACATAAACATAATAATTATTATCAGTTGATATTGTTCCTCTTCACTTATAGGAGGAGAAAGTATATACCATAAAAGGGTGTACTTTCATAGTATCATAAAGTGTGAGGGTTGAAGAAGTTTACTAATAAGATGTTAAGATGTGTCAAGTCTCTTTTGACTTACATTTATACTCAAATTCCAATATGCCTTCCTGCTTTTGTTCTTGAGTCTTAAAATTAGATTTGATTTCTGTTTCACTTCTAATACTCTTTAAAAGATTGGAATGAAACTGCCTCCCCCTACATTGACCAAGAGTTTCAATCCAAAAAAGGCTAGGGTTTTAAAGAAAGTTATTCAAAGAAAGAAATACCATTTGCATATACAGTCTTAGAGTAATTATTAATTTTGCTAAGATCTATCATAGCAAATAAATATTTCAATGTCAATTTCAAAAACTAAATCTTTGAATATTTCTTTTGAAGATGACAAATATTAGAATTGTAAACTAGAATATGTGAATATATATGTTTTGTAGGCAAATAAATAACCTTACTGTTCTTAAAGTGTGTAGAGATTCTCAGTCATCCAGTTCATGGTTGTCCCAAAGGTTCTTTTTCAGAAGGCAACTGGACTTTCTTGTTTTTTCTTTTGAAGACGACCCTCTAAAAGGAAGCAGATTACCAGCTGTCTGCAAGGAATATAAATCCATCCATTCCCCACTATCCTGTTAGAGCTAAAGAGGCTTCTTGGATCAGAAGTGAAATGTCTTCAACGTGTCCTTGGTTTCAGGTAAGTCATTATTTTCAGGTCTCCATCTTATGTGTAATATCGTACACCTTGTTCCCAGAAAGTCATGCTGTTGAACTTCAGCTGTGAAGCATAAGAAAATGCAACTCTTCAGAGACTGTCCTTGTTCTTTGAATTGAAACCCAAGGGCCACATGGAACAATAGAAAGAGGAACCATAAAGCAGAATTACAGCATATACCCCAATTCTGAAAAGATGAAAACAAGAAAGCTAGGCTCAGAATGAACTCAGATCAGGAACAGATGGGTTACAGAGTTTTGAAGGAGACATGATCTTGGAACCACTGAACCATATCTTTCAAAGATCTTAGAGAATTACCAGAGGATTGGAAAGGAATTGATATGTTTCCCATGATCAAAAAAAAAAAAAAAATGGATCCAGGAAGCTATAGACTAATCAGCCTGACATCAATACCTGTAAAGATCCTGAAAAAGATAATAAGCAATGAATCTGTGAACACTTACTAACAAGTAATGCTATTACTGAAACTAGTATGAATTTGTCAAACCCATATTGCCTTTTTACAACAAGCAAATCTTAGTGCATTATTTGAAAAAGTAACTAAATTAGTCAACCAGGAAAATGCTGTGGATATACTATACTTGGACTTTAGAAAGCTATTTGACAAAGTAGACCACAATCTACTTCTTGGTAAGATAGAAAAATGTGAGATAAACTACTGTTTATCACCAGATGGATTCTTAATTAGATGACCAGCTGCAACATGTAATCCTTAATGAAACTATATCTACATAAATGTAAATATGCAGTGAGATATCCGAAAGTTCTGTCATATGCCTAATACTATTCAACACCTCATAAATGATTTAGATGAGGAGGTAGAAGGTGAACTTATCTAATACTGTAGAAGATCTTGAAAGATCTTGAGAAACATAAACACTGGAACTTATAGAATGAAATGTAATTCAGTGGTGAGAAAGTAAGTTTTTACATTTAGGCAAGAAATACCAAATGCAGAGGAGTAGAATAGGTGGTACCTGGTTCAACAACAGTAACTGTGAGAGGGAACTTGCCGTCCTAGTGGACAACCACTTAGGTATGAGCCTGCTACATCTGCAAAAAAAGCCAATACAGTGCTAGGATACATCAGTAGAGGTATACTACCAAGATCATACTAAAAGATGACAGAAAAACAATGGCATTACCAAGACATTTGAATTTTGCTATCCTCTTTTCTTTAAATTGTGCTGGATCTCAGCCATAGAATTGGAGATTTTTTTCTTCTATGCTATGATGATTGTCTATTTATTGTTATTTTGATGTTTTAGGCTTTCAGGGATAAAATTTTACTTGGAGCATAAATACTACCTCATGTGGGAGACATCCACAGCAAACACTTAAAGTAATCACTTCATAGTTATTGCTTTAGGTATACCAACTATTTTATCTCTTTTAAAAGCTATGAAAGTGAGGAGCAGATTAAGTGAAATGAAAGTAACCTGAAATAAAGTTTAAGCTAGCAGCAATTCAATAATTCCAAGGTTTTATTTTTTCTTGAGAAGGGCACATGATGGTAGAATAAATTAAACTGAAAATTATTCAGAAAGAAATAAAAATATAAAACTGCAAAGAAAGGAAAATAAAGTTAAGAATTCATGACTTTTCAAAATTATGCCTCTTTTTTTTTTTTTTTGCTCCTTGAACCTTGGAGACTCCTGAGCAAAATATAATGAATCAGCATTTGTTCACTATCCATTTCTCATGAAGTTGAAGCTAGTGAACCACAATATTCAGAAAAAGATCTGATTAAGTTTCATGTAAGGGAATTCCTCTGTGAACATACTTTGCATTGGCTTCACACCTGCTGAGCTAGGAAAAACATAACAGCCCCTTTCATTGCTCCAGTTAAAATCTGTGAAAAGAATGACATCATTGCTTGCACAGGCATTTTAAATGGTAGCTGCAGAGCCAACCTTTCAAACTCCTGAACAGATAAAAATTTCATCATATTTTTCTGGGGGCAAGAGATTGGTTTTTCCTTCTTATGTCCTGGTGACTGGCTGAATGTGTCTTTTTAGGGACTACTGCCTGGACAAAGTGGGGGCCAGGCAACCATTTTTAGGTGCTACAAATGTTTATATCTAAATTTTAATAAAATGTGTAATAAAATGTGTACCGAAATAATTAATTTGTGATAAAGGAATGTTATGACTTCAGCCTATTCTATCTTCAAACAAAGGCTATCACAGATGGCATCATTAAGCACCAGTTTCTCTCAATTTATTTATTTTAGTTAAACATAATAAATTTTTGTAAATGCAAATTAGGAGTCATGGGATTTACTACAAACGTTTTAACCTGTTTCAGGTTGCTGTTGCCTCTGTTAGTTTGAAAAATGGGAGCAAGATTGGAATGATGGCCAGGAAAATGGTTTTTTTTTTTGTTCCAGGAAAAGGTTCCCACCAAGAGGTTTTTAAAGTTCATAGCCTTAAAATGACCATGGATTTTGCAAACCACTAGGAACTACTGTTGCTATTACTGAATCATTCAAACATTGTATTTCATACTTTGGCTAATGAACACTGTAAGGGAACTCCCACTTACCATTTCAAAACAGTTATAAAATTAGAATATGGAATATTAGATCAGAAAGAATTCCATAGGGAAAAGGAGAAATAACCTCTTTGAGGAGAAGTGGATATGAAACTGTTATTAATTGCAAACAGTGTTCATTAGCCAAAGTATGAAATGCTTTATGCCTCTTTCCATTTTTTTTAATACTCATCCTCTTTGTCTTTCAGTTTATCAGATATTTCTTTATGCAACCATGCTGGTTTTTCTTGGATACATTATCTTATTTTTAAGGCTATGGACTTCTTTCAACATGTAACACCCCCCCCCCCCCAAGTCAAGGAAATGATCCGCTAACTATAGAAGATGTCAAGGAGGCAATAGCAACATGGAGAAAACAGCTGCTTAATTCATTATTTGCATTATTTGCATTGACCTAACCTACCTGAAAGAGAACTATAAATAGGCCAGGAAAGCAAGTTAAAATAGGCAAGAAAATAGCATGACAATACCTATTCATCCTAGACAAGTTCAAATCACCAGGTCCAAATGGATTACATCTCAAAATTCTGAAGTAGCTAGCAGGCATGATGAATCAATATATCCTTCAAGATCCTGGAGTAATGGGAAACTACCAGAGGACTGGAAAAGAGCTGATGTGGCTCCCATTTTCAAAAAGAGAAAAAAAATAGATCCAGGAAAACTACAGATGAATCAGTCTAATGTCAGTACCTGAGAAGTTCCTGAAAAAGTTAATCAAGCAACAGATCTGAGAACACCTAGAAGCAAGCAAAGCTATTAATAAATCCAAAAGTTGTCAAAAACAGATTACACCAGATAAATCTTAGTTGCATTCTTTGACAAAGTGGCTAAATTAGTAGGCCAGTGATATGCTGTGGACATACTACACTTGAACTTCAGTAAGGCATTTGACAAAGTAGACCACCATTTGCTTCTTGGTTAAGATAAAAAAAGTGGAATAGACATTATCACCACCAGATGGATTGGTAACTAGCTGACAAACCATACTTAATACGTAGTCCTCAATAGAACTACTTTCCCTCCTATTGCTAATTATTGCAGCAAAGATGAGGGGCTGTAAACAAGCAAGTTAGCAATAGGTGGGAAAATGAGAGATTGACAGAGCTACTGTTACTCTCCACTGAAATGTAATGGAACAGAAATATACGCTAATGAAACTGAGTAAAGGATAAATAAAGACCATGTTACATTCTTTTTGAATGTGCCACAGACAATACATAAATAATATTGAGACCAAAGAAGATGAGTTGGAATGACCGGAGGAACTGGATATCGATAAGACCCTGTCACGCCAATATGGTTATTAGGCATGGGTTGGAAAGAGGAGCTGATGGAACGAATCTTGGGAGTGACATTTACCTGAGGAAGCACAGATAACATGAAGCAAGAGTAGCACGAAAGGGGCAGAGGTGAGGTCCCCCCTGTTGACTCAGACCCAGAGGATGTCATGTTGAAGTATGCCTGCAAGAAGCAATTGAGAATCAAAGAGCCCAGGAGACTCTCACTCAAATCACTGTGCATGGTTTCCAAACTGCTTCAAGCTAAATTATGAATGGAACTGCCACACTGGTTGAGCTGTTCTGGCTGGACTGTCACTTGCTCCAGCTGCTCCTCCAGAATGCCAGGACCCAAAAGTTCCAGTTCTGAGAATAAATTAATGGAGGGAGAACCCAACAAACTGGGGGGGGGGGGTAAATCTGGGATTACATGCAGGAATATAGAGTTGAATTTGGGATGGAGACACCCAGGTGAGATGTGTGGTCATGGCTTTTGAGGGTGTAGTGGCTGACTGGATGGTCTCCCTCCATAACAATCATGCTTCCAAACTGCAGAACTATAATAACTTCATGGCAGTTCTCTGCAAGGATCAAGGATCCACTAGTGGAGTGCAAAGCTCAGACCTGGATGAACATCATCACCCAAAGTGCATTTTGTCCCTTGCCCAAAGATCCCATCCCCAGATACTTGCCAAACTGTTTGTGCAACATGTATATACCATATTTTTCAGAGTATAAGACGCACCGGAGTATAAGACCCACCCAGGTTTTGAAGAGGCATTTTTTTTAAAAAAGTAGGTAGGTAGATAGAGGGAGAGAGTGGGAGAGAAAGAGAGAGAAATACAGTAGGTAGGTAGGTAGGTAGGGGGAGAGAGAGGGTAGGTAGGTAGGTAGGTAGGGAGAGGGAGAGGGGGAGAGAGAGAGAGATAAATAAAGTAGGGAGGGAGGGAGACAGACAGAGTGTGTAGTTAGGTAGGTAGATAAAGGGATGGGGGAGAGAAAGAGAGAGAGAAATACAGTAGGTAGGTAAGTAGGGAGAGAGAGTGTGTGTAGATAGATAAGTAGGTAGAGGGATAGAGAGAGAAATAGAGAGAGAGAGAGAGAAATACAGTAGATAGGTAGGGGGGAGAGAGAGTAGATAGATAGGTAGAGGGGAGAGAGAGAGAAATACAGTAGGGAGGGAGGGAGACAGGGTGTGTATGTCAGGTCTGCTTCATCGATAACCAAGAAAGAAACCTCTCGACTCCATCTTTAGTGGAATTAAAAGTACTTTTACTGGTTAAGGAATGAATAGCATAGATGCTAAGCAAGGTCTGAAGCATTTAGGCGCGAAAGCATACATATCAATACCCAACACCCTTCCCCCCAATAACCCCCTTCCATGGTCCAATGTGTAAAGCCCCTAGGTGTCATGTGGCTTCATCTTCAAAAAGCATCATCAGGTTGGCATGTAAGACCATTGACCTTGACCATAAGATGACCCAACCACTGGCACGCGAAGTAGATGGTAACAGTAGATGGCACCAGAGTACTTCCTTCTGCAACTCACCCTCCTGCACCATACAGTCCCAATAACCCAAATGCAAAGCCCCTCCCTCCCCAATTCATACGGCAGCCAGAGCGAACAGGAAAGCAGAAGCTGACATCGTAGATAGGTAGGTAGGTAGAGGGATAGAGAGAGAAAAATAGAGAAATAGAGAGAGAGAGAGAGGAATACAGTAGATAGGTATGAATGAATGAATGAAATTTTATTTGTATACTGCTCCCTCTCCCCGAAGGGACTCGGGGCGGTGCACAGGGGATTATAAAACATACAAAAATAAAACAATATAAATATCTAAAATCAGATTAAACTACTATAACCCTGCGCTAAAACCTAAAATCCTAAAACACTAAAAACCCCTAAAAACCCAATTAAGAATTTAAATATACAGACTGGAGGCGGGAAAGATAGATTAGGCCAGGCCGGCCTGCTGGAAGAAATACGTTTTGAGCTTTCGGCGGAAGGAGCGGAGGTCCAGAGTTGTTCTGAGGTTGGGGGGGTAGGTCGTTCCATAGAATAGGGCCTGCGACAGAGAAGGCCCTTCCCCTGGGTGTCGCCTGCTGGCATTGCCTAGTGGACGGCACCCAGAGAAGTCCCTCTCTGTGCAAGCGAATTGGTCGAAGGGATGTATGGGGCAGCATGCGATCTCGCAGATAGCTAAGTCCCGTGCCATGGAGTGCTTTGAAGATGGTGATCAACACCTTGAAGCGCACCCGAAAGACCACAGGCAGCCAATGCAGCTCGCGCAGGAGCAGTGTTACGTGGGAGTGCCTGGGGGCTCCCAGAATTGCCCGCACGGCCCCATTTTGAACTTGCTGCAGTCTTCGGGTGCACCTCAAGGGAAGCCCCATGTAGAGAGCATTGCAGTAGTTTAGACGAGATGTCACGAGGGCATGAGTGACTGTGCGAAGGGCATCCCAGTCCACTAGGGGATGCAACTGGCGTACCAGGCGAACCTGGTAAAACGCCCCCCTGGCCACGCCCGACATTTGATCTTCCATGGACAGCCGGGTATCCAGGAGGATGCCCAAGTTGCGTGCCCCATCCACAGGGGCTAGATGTTCACCCCCTATGGCCAGTGATGGAGTAAACTGGTTGTACCGGGATGCCGGAAGCCACAGCCACTCGGTCTTGGACAGGTTGAGTCTGAGTCTGTTCCTTCCCATCCAGACCCGTACAGCTTCCAGACACCAGGACATCACTTCGACGGCATCGTTGGGGTGGTTCGGGGTAGATATATACAGCTGCGTATTGTCAGCGTAGAGATGGTACTCTACCCCAAAACCACGGATGATCTCACCCAGCGGCTTCATATATGTGTTAAACAGGAGCGGCGAGAGGACCGACCCCTGAGACACCCCACAAGTGAGAAGCCTCGAGGTCAACCTCTGCCCTCCTGCCAACACAAATTGCGATCGACTGGAGAGGTAGGAGGAGAACCACCGTAAAATGGTGCCTCCCAACACCAACCCCTCCAGTCGATGCAATAGGATACCATGGTCAATGGTATCAAAAGCCGCCAAGAGGTCTAATAGGACCAGGATGGAGGAACAGCCCCCATCTCTGGCCCTCCAGAGATCATCAACCAACGTGACCAATGCCGTCTCAGTGCTGTGTCCGGGCCGAAAACCGGACTGGCGTGGGTCCTGATAATCAATCTCCTCCAGGTGACGGGGAAACTGTTGTGCCACCACACTCTCTACAACCTTCGCCAAAAAGTGAAGGTTGGAGACCGGACGGTAATTTACCAACAATGCTGGGTCCAGTGAAGGCTTCTTGAGGAGAGGTCTCACCACTGCCTCTTTCAAAATGGTAGGCAAGATCCCCTCACTCAAGGAAGCATTCACTACTTCCTGGAGCCAGCCTCGTGTAACCTCCCAGGATGCCAGTACAAGCCAGGAGGGACACGGGTCCAATAAATATGTGGTGGCTCTCAGTCGCCCATGTAACCTGTCCATATCTTCGGAAGTAACAGAGTCAAACTCCTCCCACAAAACTGTCTCAAGACATGCCTCGGACCTCCTCTCCAGACTACTTTCGGTGGAGGCCAACTCGCTTTGAATCTGAGCAATTTTATCCTGCAGATATTCCCCAAATTCCTCTGCTCTGCCCTGCAAAGGGGCTTCCCGCGGCCTCTGTTGAAGGAGGGAGCGGGTCACCCCAAACAGGGCGGCAGGGTGGTTATCTGCGGATGCGATAAGGGTGGCACAATAAGACCGTTTGGCCACTCTTATCGCCACAAGATAAGTCTTCAAATGGGCTCTCACCTGTGTTCGGTCGGATTCAGAGCGTGTGGATCTTCATCTCCTCTCTAGGCATCTCTTGAGGCGTTTCATCCCCCCCAGCTCCTCAGTGAACCAAGGAGCCCGGGAGGCTCGACGCCGCAAGAGAGGCCGCAAGGGCGTGACCCGATCCAAGGCCCCAGCGGTCGTGGCACTCCGTGCCGCCACCAGGTCCTCAGTCGGGGCGTGGGTCAGGGTCACAGGGTCACAGGTAGTGGCCCAAGCTCCATCTGGAACCTCTCAGGGTCCATCAGGCGCCTGGGGCGGAACCATCTAGGGATCTCTGGTTCTGCCTCCCCGCGGTGGGGTGTAGCGATTGGAAAGTCGAGCCGGAGAAGTGAGTGATCTGACCATGACAGGGGTACGATGGCTAAGTCCCCTACACCCAGATCACTCGTCCACTGACCAGAGACAAAATCAAATCCAGCATGTGCCCCCCCTCGTGTGTGGGACCCTGAATTACCTGGGTCAGGTCCATGGCCATCATAGAGGCCATGAACTCCCGAGCTGCCTCGGATGATTCGCTAACTGATGGCAGGTTGAAATCCCCCATGACCACCAGTCTGGGGGTCTCAACTGCCACAGTAGCGATCATCTTGAGGAGCTTGGGCAGGGCTGCTGACACGTAGCGGCGAGCCAGGTACACGATCAGCATGCCCAACTGCCTCTCTGGGCCCCATTTCATGCAGAGGGACTCACAGCTGGTGGTCTATGGTACAGTGGTCTCTCTTGGCTCAAGAACTTCCCTAATTAGAACCGCTACCCCCTCACCCCTGCCTAGGACCCGAGGCTGATGTAACCTGGTGGGCACATTTCCATGAGAGGAAGACCGCCCTTGTGGCCCAGTCAGGTCTCCCTAATCCCTACCAGGTCCGGCTCCCCCTCTGACACAAGGTCATTAATGAGGGGGGCTTTGTTGGCCACGGACCTGGCATTGCATAACATCAGCCTAGGGCCCTGGCTCTGTGAGCCCTGACCACCTAGATCGCGGGGGGAGCTCAGGGGGTTGGTGCACGCGACCACCTGTAGCCAATGGCCACGCGCCTTCACCCGATGGTAACCTTCCTGTCTCCCATCACCCCTGCCCCTCCCTAC
Source organism: Rhabdophis nuchalis (assembly GCA_039707465.1). Classification (NCBI taxonomy): domain Eukaryota; kingdom Metazoa; phylum Chordata; class Lepidosauria; order Squamata; family Natricidae; genus Rhabdophis; species Rhabdophis nuchalis. The sequence continues at coordinate 106,402,120 of CM077647.1, read as the reverse complement.
GACCGTTCGGATGGAAGTGCCCTCTTTAGGGATGACCCATGTTCCCCCCTTCTCGGACCCAACCGCTTCCTTCCTAGCTCTGTTGGCCGGCTTGGCATTGTTCCCACCCTCCACCTGTCTAATCCCTCCCTCCTCCCTGGAGCCCCTTAAAATACCCCCCACCCTGGAACCCCCTAAAATCCTGATTAAAAATTTGGATAAACCCCCCCTAAGTTTGCACTTCGCCCACCTCTCAGGAGCAATCAGTCCATCCTTGAGGTGGGCCCAAGATAGACCAGGGGGCCAGATCTGCGAGAGGGGAAGCTCTCGCAGGCAGAGGAGGTCTAACCTCGAATATGAAAGCATCTTGTGAAGCCTTGCATGCTCTAAAAGAAGAAACGCCAACATGGTACTATAAATACAAGTCAGACTAAAAAGGGTCATGATAGTAGAATAATAACCTGGGTCGGATGGCCCGGAGAGATGGTAAATTTACAGGAGGTGGAATAGAACTATCTGGGCAGGAGGGGTGGGTGGAGGGCAGTACCTAAGCATGTCCAAATCATAGTCCAAAAGGTAGGGAGAGAGAGAGAGAGAGTAGGTAGATAGGTAGGTAGGTTGGTAGATGTTTCCAGGTGTATTTACCCATGTGCTGGAGAAGGAAATCACTGACCACCTTTGGAACAAATCTTTGTTTCTGCAGGCAATGTACTTGAGCAATGTAATTCTCCTCAATCACTCTAACTAAACAGCTTTCTGAAAGGGGAAAAAAACCCTTTTTGCACTGTGCAAATCTCCCCCAAACGGCCCGTTTTTCGCAAAAATGGGCCCATTTTTTTCAAATAAAAGGCATGAATAGCCTTGGGGAGGCTTGCAGAATGCTCCGGGGTGTGGGGAGGAGGCAAGCTTTTTTTTTTGCAGTGTTGGGGCATTCACAACTTCTGGAGGCAAGCTGTTCCACTGATTAATTGTTCTAACTGTTAGGAAATTTCTCCTCAGTTCTAAGTTGCTTCTCTCCTTGATCAGTTTCCACCCATTGCTTCTTGTTCTGCCCTCAGCTGCTTTGGAGAATAGTTTGACACCCTCTTCTTTGTGGCAACCCCTAAGATATTGGAACACTGCTATCATGTCTCCCCTAGTCCTTCTGTTTATTAAACTAGACATACCCAGTTCCTGCAACCATGGAAAGGTAAATCCTGTCACACATAAGCCTCCATAAGGCTACGCATTCTATTTTTTGACAACAATCTGGGTCATTTTATCAGTCTCAGAAAGATGGAAGGCTGAATCAACCTTGACCTGGTGAGATTCAAACTACCAAATTGCAGGCAGACGGCAGTTAGCAGAAGTAGCTGGCAGTAGTGCATTTTAATCATTGCGTCACCTCAGCTCCTGTAGGGCTGACAGAGGGAGACCACCATTCATGATCTGTCTTATTTCTGTGATCTGTCTTTTAATATTTAAATATTTTTCCTCTTGGAACTGATCTGGCTCCACTGATCTCTCTATTGATCTTATTGGATAAGGAGTCCCATTTCCTAATGCATAGTTTAATTACATCTGCTGAGAATCTCTGTCAAATGGATTAAAAAATCTCTGACAAATGGATTAAAAAAAAGCAGTTGTAACATAGGTGATATATGTACTGATGTGTTCTGGGTGGAAGCAGAAAGTATGTACATATTCATCGTGATCTGTAGATTTCTATACAATGTTCTGTTTAACTAATATGTAGTTTTATAGTGACATTTTCTAAGATTGATGGTGGGATAAGAGTTAAAATGATGAAGAAGAATTTCTCTTTGAAGAGACCCATTTAATGGATCCAGACAATAAAAATGTAATCTATGAATTTCAAGTAAATGCGTGGTTTCAGGCAGTGGTGGGATTCAAATAATTTAACAACTGATTCTCTGTCCTAATGATTTCTTCCAACAACTAGTTCACCAAACTGATCAGAAACTTAACAACTGGTTCTCCTAAAGTGGAACAAACTAGCTGAACCCCACCATGGGTTTCAGGGCATAAGAATGCATTTTTTTCTTTGTTAAAAAAAAATAGCCATTAAGACATTAGCACACTGAAAAGTTATGTGTGTATCTATGACTTTATCATTGATGTAAATTATTGCCAGAGGAAATATAGTTAAAGATATATACAAAGTCACATTGTCTGGTGGGAAGGTGTTTTACTTTTAGACATGGTAGCTGAAGTAGTCTTATTAGGAAGATAACCTTGGAGTTATTTTCTTAGGAACCCCAACATGGCATTTATATAGCAGGAAGTGCTAGTGGCCTAAGCAGGTAAGTATTTACAAAGTCCATTAAACTTGGTATTTCACCTGTGATTTCATTTCTGAAATGTCATAGATCTGAGGAGAAAAATTGGTAGAATGTAATGTCGGAGAAATGCTTATCATCTTCTGGGTTATAATATATGTTATTCATGATGACAATTGTCCCTCTTTGTCAGCTTGTTCCATTATGATATCATGATTAATTATTGAAGCGTTGAATGGCATCTTGTTCTTTTCTGCAATATTGTTCTATAAAGAATTTATTGATGATTGTTAATTTAGGTTGTTGAGGAAAGTATTCAATGTAGAAATGCAGAAATCGATCTCGGTCTTGCATCCATCTAGGGGTTTCCATGAAGTTGGCTTTAAAAAAATGAATTTGGTATTTATTGTGATCTGTGGTTGAATATTATCACAAGATGTTTTGATTGACTATGATTGTATACATGTATTTTGTTTCTCATCTTGAAAGTGTTCCTTAAGTTTTTAAGAGGGAAAAAATGTTTCAAGTCCCCAAAGATATTTATATTTAATAAGGGCTTAATGGTCAAAAGAATGAGCCTCACACAAAAATATTCTTTACTTGGCTGTAAAAAGTATTTTTTTTAAAAAAGAAACTATTTTAAACATATAGTCACTTTATGTTGCTCAAGATTATAGTAAAAAAAAAAAAAAGAATATAGATTCAGAAAAGTGAGTTACTGAAAGAAACATTAAACTTTTGGTAGCTCATTTTTCCTATCATACCTAGTCACTAATCACCTCTTAATTATTTGTACTTTAAAAAAAATATTGGATATAATAGCTCTTATTTGTTTAAATTATTTCATCTAATATATTAAACAACTCTTTAAAAAACGTATTTGAAATATCTAAACCTGCCTTGCTATGTGATGTAGTATATATAAGAAGGATGGTTAGAATTTTGATATATTTCTGTAACAAATATATGCAGTCAGTTTTGTCATCATATATTCTATGATTTTTGTCTCTCATTTTTGTGTTGTCAACAAGGTTTAACTTTTCCAAGATTGTGGCAAATTCATTCTTATCCATATGCCATGTTTGCTAGTAGACTATGATAATTCCATTAAAGTTGTCTGCAAATAAAAATATTCCATGTCTCAGTTCAAATGTTATTTTAATTTTAAAAAAATATTTTAATGTACTTCCTTCCAATACTTTTTAAATTTTTATATAACCATCATGTGTCATAGAACTTGCATTGTTCATTATGGCGTTTCTAGAATTTGTTATTGTAAGATAATAAATTTATAAGGTTTTGTACATCTAAAAAACATTTTGGATCAATTTTCCCCCAAACTGGTAGCTTGGAATGAATTTTATTGTTCTTTTTCCCCATAGGTTTTCCCATTGTTCCACTGCAAATGGTTCTTTGAACCTTTATATCTACTTTATAAGTAGGGCGAACATCTAGCCCCTGTGGATAGGGCATGCAACTTGGGCGTCCTCCTGGATATTAGGCTGTCATTAGAAGACCACTTGACGGCCGTGGCCAGGGGGGCATTCTACCGGGTTCTCCTGGTTCATCAGTTGCGGCCCTTATTAGACCGGGACGCCCTTCGCACAGTCACTCATGCCCTCGTGACATCCTGTATAGACTACTGCAATGCTCTCTACATAGGGCTTTCCTTGAGGTGCACCCGAAGACTGCAGTTAGTCCAGAACGCAGCCGCGTGGGCAATTATGGGAGCTCCTAGACGCTCCCATGTAACACCACTCCTGCGCGAGCTGCACTGGCTGCCTGTGATCTTTCGGGTGCGCTTCAAGGTGTTGACTATCATCTTCAAAGCGCTCCATGGCACGGGACCTAGTTATCTTCGGGATCGCATCCTGCCCCATACATCCCTTTGGCCGATTCGCTCCCACAGAGAGGGACTTCTCCGGGTGCCGTCCACTAGGCAATGCCAGCGGGTGACGCCCAGGGGAAGGGCCTTCTCTGTGGAGGGCCCAACTTTCTGGAACAACTTACCCCCCAAACTGAGAACGATCATGGATCTCCGCTCCTTCCGCCAGAACCTTAAAACTTATTTTTTCCAACAGGCCAGCCTGGCCTAACTTACATCACCTAGCCCACAGTCTGCAGTTAAATTGTTTTAAATTGTTTTTAGGGATATTGTTTTAATGTATTTAAATTTTTAGCAGAGGGATATTAATTTAATTTGGTTTTATATTTTGTATATTGTTGTTATATATGTTTTTTAAATTGCCTGTGCACCGCCCCGAGTCCCTTTCGGGAAAGGGTGCGGTATATAAATCAAATAAACTAAACTAAACTAAACTAAACTAAACTTTATCATACATTTTTTAATTCTAATCTGTAGCATATTTAGTAATAGTTTAAAATGCATTCCAACATAAAATCTTGATTCTGAACAAGTATTTCAAATGCTAGCATCTTTTTCAGGATGTTTCTTTCCCTCTTTAGATCACTTTTTAATCTTCTAGTAATTTGTAGGTTCATTAACAATGATATGTTTAATTAAATTTGATTTGATTTGACTTTGTTAGATTTAATATGGCCACTCACTCCAAAAGATTCTGAATGGTTTACAAAATCCCTTAAAAAGTGCAAAACTATTACATCGGTTACAAACCACATACATGAATAGCCTGGACTAAAATAACTATAACAAGAAATAGAATAGACAGTATTAAATAGAAATATCATAGATCACACCCACATTAATACAGAATGGACTAGGGTCAGAAAGTAGGAATTCCTGTACTTGTACTGCTGAGATTCTGAAAGAGCCAATCTTAATCGATTTTCAGAATCTTAGGAATAGTGGTACAAGAGTTCAGACTTTTTAAAGCAATATAAACAACAAAACATTTTCCGTTGCTGAAGACCTCTGACAAGGCCCCAGCTTGACAGTGGGAAAAGAAAGTCAATGGAAAAGGAGAGAGAATTATACCTATCTAGATATAATCACACACAAGAACTTGTTGTTCTGTAATCTCTTCATAAAGAAGAACATTTATTTATTTATTTACTTATTTATTTCAATTTCATTGCTACCCAACTCCAAATTGACTGGGTGGCTCAAAATAGAACAACAACAAAAGTTTATAGAATAAATAGCTGCATTCAGCTGCTGAATACAAAATATATACAAAAAATTATATCATATCTTACAAAGAACTCCAGCCAGCTTAACCCAATGCCTGGGCAAAGAGCCAAAGCTAAAAGGACTTCTGGAATAACATCTGAGTGGGAACCACATAGCTTTTATGAGGGATTCATTCCAGATATGTACAAATATATGCATACAGATAATTCTCTCAGATAAAGCAATCCTCTCTTAAGAGAAACAGGACAGTGGCAATGACCAAGGACTGGGTGACTGTATTGAGCTTTGTATTTTTTGTTTATATGTTTATATGCATATAATCACCTTGAACAATTAGCAAAGTAAGAAGATGAGGAAGTAAGTATGTTAAATTAACCCACATCAATTGCTTCCTGTTTCTATTACTGCCTATGAAAATAAAATTTAAAAAAACCTATGAATTTGACTATGCACTTTCTTGGAAAAATATATTTCTAAATCTATCTTTTACCTTGAAATATATTTAAATACAATTGAAAAAAGGAAGTAGAACATGACTGAGGAAATGGCTCATCATCAAGGGCAGATTAATTCCACAGTGAAGCATGAATATACTGGAATCTAGTATAAACTGAAAACAGTGTATTATACCATAACCATGTCAAGCAGCTTATCATAGGTTGCATTTCTGATGGGGACAGGATAGAGCTGGAAGGGCTGGAAGACACCTTGCAAGTATTCCAATCCAATCTCTTGCCCAAAGCACGACTTTTTTTTCCATTTCAGATAAATTATTTGCCAGACTTTTCTTGAAAACCACCAGTGATAGAATATGCACAATTTGGGAGGGAAGCTGTTCCATTAGTTATTACTCCCACTGTCAGGAAAATTCTTCTTGGTTCCAGGTTGGAGCTTTCTTTAATGAGTTTACATTGCTTTTTGTCTCCCCCCCCCTCCCCTGGGGCTTTGAAGAATACATTGACTTCAGGGGTGGGTTCAGCTGGTCCTGTCCGGTCTGGGTGTACCAGTAGCAATAATTTTGTGTGCATTTCCACACTGGGGCCTCCAGAGGCCCCATACCGGAACAGTCCTTCCCCTGGCCTGCCTCCCCCACTCGCTCACCCTGCCTGTCCAACCATGCTTGCCCTGCCTGCCTACCCACCCACCACTCACTGACTCACCGATTGCCCTGCCTCTGAGAGTCCTATATATACCGTAGCACAGACAGCCCACTTATTTATTTATTATTTATTTTATTTTATTAAATTTATACCCCACCCTTCTCCTTGTTAGGACCCAGGGCGGCGCACAGGCATTATATAAAACCATAAATACAATATACATCAATTAAAAATATATTAAATTAATTCACCCGTGCTAAAACCCATTATTAAAACCATAACCAAATTATAATTTATATTTAAAAGTCAGACGCGGGGGGCTATCCTAGGCCGGCTTGTTGGAATAAGTACGTCTTAAGACGTTGGCGGAAGAGGCGGAGGTCCGAGGTAGTGCGAAGGTCGGGGGGTAGGTCGTTCCAGAGGGCCGGGCCCGCCACAGAGAAGGCTCTTCCCCTGGGTGTCGCCAGCCGGCATTGCCCAGCCGACGGCACCCGGAGTAGGCCCACTCTGTGGGAGCGGACCGGACGAAGGGATGTATGGGGCAGGAGGCGGTCTCGTATATAGCTAGGCCCCGAGCCATGGAGCGATTTAAAGATGGTGGTCAACACCTTGAAGCGCACTCGAAAGGCCACAGGCAGCCAGTGCAGCTCGCGCAGGAGAGGTGTTACGTGGGCTTGCCTTGAGGCACCCATAATCACCCGCGCGGCCGCATTCTGCACTAACTGCAGCTTTCGAGTGCACCTCAAGGGGAGCCCCATGTAGAGAGCGTTACAGTAATCCAGCCGAGATGTCACGAGCGCTTGAGTGACTGTGCGAAGGGCCCCCCGGTCTAGTAAGGGGCGCAACTGGCGTATCAGGTGAACCTGATAGAACGCTCCCCTGGCCACGGCCGCCACATGGTCCTCCATGGACAGCCGGGAATCCAGAAGGACGCCCAAGTTGCGCGCCCTCTCCACGGGGGCAAGATGTTCGCCCCCAATGGCCAGTGTTAGATTTATCTGGCTAAACCGGGGTGCCGGAAACCACAGCCACTTGGTCTTGGACGGGTTGAGCTTGAGTTTGTTACTACCCATCCACTTACCTCTTTTCCTGGTTTGGCTCTCACATCGTTGCTCACTCACCGATCCAATTCTCACTGACTTAATGCTCACTTGCCTGCCCTGCTGTGTTACTACTGCCTCCTCAGGTAATAGGCCTATGGCTGTGACTTCATGGGGTATGGGGGGGGGGAGAAAAGCTACCACAAGCGCTGTCTGGCTTCCCACTGTATTCAAGGCCAAGGAACCGCTGCAGCCTTCCTTGTAGCTGATCCCTGAGCTCACGTAGAGTGCAAAGTTGCATGGTGCTTGGCTGGCCACTTGGTGGGGTGCGGGTGGGGCAGGAAGCTAGCTGGAGTGCCATGCAGCTCTGTGCTGAAGGCGAACCCCGGAATCACCTGCAGCCTTCATTGCAGCCAATCCCCAGCCTTTGCTTAGAGCACAAAGCTGCATGGTGCTTGGCCGGTGACTTCGCGGGGCACATTAGGGGGCAAATTATATCCATAGCATTAAGTAGATCCTTCTATGTGGAATATAACACAAATGCAGGACCAGATTTCTCTTAATAGTGTTAATTGGCTGCTGTTATTCAATTACTTGCTTTTAGAGGATTATTTTTTCTTATATACTTACTTTTCCAGTTTGGGCCAGTTATGGAAACACAGCCAAACTACATGATCAGTAAATAATATTGCAACTCTTCAATAAGCAGAAAGAAAAATCGTGATGGGAATATTTTCTCTGGCCATGATATTCCAGGATGCAACCCAGAGAGTTAGATTTCTTTTCAATAATCTCTTAAACCATATTCAGACAATGTGGCTCAGACCCATATCTAATTGAAACTGTCCAAGAAAGTTGTTTTCATTTCTTTCAGAATCAGGAGAGTATGTATCAAAAGTTGCTCAGTATTTTCCTTGTAAATTAGAGAAAGATATTAAAAAGCATCCAGAAAAATGCTGACATTTGGCAAAATCTTTGTTTAGCAATCACAGGATGATAAAATATTTGCCAAAGGACAATGCATGCAATTTATTTACGATATTACTAATCATATCCTCTCTTTTTTCTTTTGAAAATTCCATTGTGGAAGGAAAACTCATTGGTTGTTTTTTTCAAGCAGCTGTTTCAAATAACAGTTCTTTCAAGGCTATGTGTTAAGGTCATGACATCACATCCGTTCAGCAACAGCTGCAAATGGCAGTTTTGTAACACTGAAGAAGGAAAGAAAACTCTACAGGGAATGTTACACAAACATATTTCATACATAGCAATATTAAAATCAATCAATCAGAATACTCAGAGATAGAAAATGATTTAGTTTCTCTCTTGGATTTTGAGCTATTTAATATTAATATTCAATATTTATTAAATTTCTATCCCGCCCTATCTCCCAAAAGAGGGACTCAAGGTGGCGCACAGGGACTTAAAAACCAACAATACAAATAGTACAAATTCTACAAAAGTTAAAACTACTATTAAACAATTTAACCCGTGCTAAAAAGAGACAGTTAATTTAAAACCCAATCTAATAAAACATGATTGTAGCAGCTATGCCAGGCCGGCCATACGGAAAAAATAGGTTTTTAAAGTCCGGCGGAAGAGTCGAAGGTCGGTGATAGTCCGGAGGTTTAGGGGGAGGTCATTCCAAAGGGCGGGACCTGCCACAGAGAAGGCTTTTCCCCTGGGCGTCGCTAGCCGGCATTGTCCAGCGGACGGCACCCTAAGGAGGCCCTCCCTGTGGGAGCGGACAGTCGAGTGGAGGTATGCGGTAGAAGGCGGTCCTGCAAGTAGCCAGGCCCACTGCCATGGAGCGCTTTAAAGATGGTCACTATTTTTATTTTATTTATTTAATTTAATTTAATTTAATTTATACTCCACCCTTCTCCTTGTTAGGACCAAGGGCGGCGCACAGGCATTACTAAAACCACAATATAAACAATATACATCGTTAAAAACATATTAAATTATTTAAACCCGTGCTAAAAAACCATTTAAAACCCTGCCTAATTATAATTTATCCATAAAAAGTCAGAAACGGGGGGCTATGCTAGGCCAGCCTGTTGGAATAAAAATGTCTTAAGACGTTGGCAAAAGAGGCGGAGGTCTGAGATAGTGCGTAGGTCGGGGGGTAGGTCATTCCAGAGGCTCGGGCCCGCCACAGAGAAGGCCCTTCCCCTGGGTGTCGCCAACCGGCATTGCCTGACCGACGACACCCGGAGAAGACCCACTCTGTGGGAGCGGATCGGACGAAGGGATGTATGGGGCAGGAGGCGGTCTCGTATATAGCTAGGCCCCGAGCCATAGAGCGCTTTGAAGATGGTCGTCAACACCTTGAAGCGCACTCGAAAGGCCACAGGCAGCCAGTGCAGCTCGCGCAGGAGAGGTGTTAGATGGGAGTATTTTGAAACTCCCAAAATCCCCCGCGCGGCCGCATTCTGCACCAACTGGAGCCTCCGGGTGTATCTCAAGGGCAGCCCCATGTAGAGAGCATTACAGTAGTCCAGGCGCGAAATGACAAGAGCTTGAGTGACTGTCTGTAAGGTGCCACGATCCAGAAAGGGGCGCAACTGGCGTATCAGGTACACCTGAGAGAAGGCCCCTCTGGCCAAGGCCATCAGATGTTCATTTAAGGACAGCCGGGAATCCAGGAGGACACACAAGTTGCGGGCCCTTTCTGCGGGGGCTAGGTGTTCTCCCCCAATAGCCAGAGATGGAACTAACTGGCTATGTTGCGGCGCCGGAAACCACAGCCACTCGGTCTTGGATGGGTTGAGTGGGAGCCCGTTCCTCCCCATCCAGGCCCACACGGCCTCCAAACACCGGGACATCACATCGGCAGCATTGTTGGGGTGGTTTGGGGTAGAAATGTACAGCTGGGTGTCATCAGCGTACAGATGGAATTCTACCCCAAAACCACAGATGATCTTGCCCAGCGGCTTCATGTAGATGTTAAACAGGAGGGGCGAGAGGACCAACCCCTGAGGCACCCCATAAGCAAGGGGCCTCGATGTCGACCTCTGCCCCCCCGCCAGCACAAACTGCGACCGGTTGGAGAGGTAGGAGAACCACCGCAATACGGTGCCTCCCAACCCCAACCCCTCCAGCCGGTGTAGCAGGATACCATGGTCGATGGTATCGAAAGCCACTGAGAGGTCTAATAAGACCAGGATAGAGGAGTAACCCCTATCCCAGGCCCTCCAGAGATCATCCACCAACGCGACCAATGCCGTCTCCGTGCTGTACCCAGGCCGGAAGCCGGACTGGTGCGAGTCTAGATAGGCAGTTTCCTCCAGGTGCTGGGGGAACTGTCGTGCCACCACACTCTCAACAACCTTCGCCACAAAGCGAAAGTTGGAGACCGGACAATAGTTAGATAAAACATCTGGGTCCAGGGAGGGCTTCTTGAGGAGGGATCTCACCACCGCCTCTTTCAAGATGGCTGGCACAAACCCCTCACTCAAAAAAGCGTTAACAATTCCCTGGAGCCAGCCTCGTGTCACCTCCTGGGAGGCCAGTACAAGCCAGGAGGGACACGGGTCCAATAAACATGTGGTGGCATTCAGCTGCCGCAGCATCCTGTCCATGCCATCGGGAGTCATGGGGTCAAACTCAGCCCAGGCGACGGTCTCAAGACCTGTCTCTGTCATCTCGTCTGGACCAACCCAATTGGAGGTAATTCACTCCGGATCTGAGCGATTTTATCCTGCAGATAACATCCAAATTCCTGACTTCCGGTTCCGGCTCCTGCGGCGACGGGCGAGCCTAGCGCTCGCTCGCCGCTTTGTTTCTTCTTCTGCCCCCCAACGGGGGCGAGACTCCTCTTGTTTGAGGGTCTCCCGTAGGGCCGGCTCGTCGGGGGGCGTGCCCCCCACGGCGGTGGAGGAAGCGGCTCCCGGCGCGGCTCAGGTGAGGGAGAACATGCTAGCGGGGGTTTTCCCTTCGCCCAGGGAAGACGGCGCCATTTACAATTATGAGGAGTGCTGATCGGCTCAGTCAGAAGGACTCCCGAGGCTTCAGCTGCGAGGAGAGAGTGAGTCTTTAAAAAACTTTTTTTTCCTGCTGCCAGCCAGACTGAATGGACTGGGAGGGGGGTGTTTATTTTTAAAAAAAAACCCCTCGGATTTAAGCGGCACGTTAAAATGGCTTCTCTGCAAAGGGAAAGCGGAAACTTTCACTCCGGACGGTCTCTAACAAGGGAAAGTGGAATGTGACTTTTTGCAACATTGTTTCTAGGTCTGGCTGAGTTTAAAAAAATTCTTTTTTTGCTACTCTCTCCCTCTGGCTGAGATGGGCGGTGGAAGTGGCTTCTCTTTGTCCCTGCCTGATTATTTCAACTAAGGAAAATTTCCAGCGTCTCTTTGAAAGCAGGACTCTCTCTGGATTTTTGGAAAAAAAAATTTTCTTGATGGATTTGTGATTTCTTCTTTGGAATACTTTCGTTATTACTATTTGCTGACTTGGGAAATTGTGTCTCTTTTGGTTTCTGAATTGTTTGCAACTTCACGGCCCTGAACTGAACTGAGCTCCTGATCTGCCCCACCAGCCCCACCCGGAAAACGCCATCTTGGTGGCAGTGATTCTAACTTTTAACCATGGCACAAGAAGCAGCACTTGTAAATTTGGAACAAAGGATGGCTTCTCTTGAAACCTCTATGCAGACTTTGATATCAGAAATAAAGGCCCAGAGGGCTGAAAATAGTACTTTCAAAAAGGAACTATTGGATACCCGGAAGCAAGTGTTGGAGAATACACAGAAGAATGAAGAATTGGAAGGAGGGTTGGAGGGGGCTAAGGGAGAGATTAAAAATGTTTCTAATGAGGTGGGGGAAATAAATGGGCATGTGTCTAGGATAGATATGGAAAGAATGACATATTTTTTGAGATTTCAGAATGTTCTTGAGGATTCTGGTGAATGCCTGCCTGATCTTATGAGTACAATTTTAGCAGACTATTTACAAAAACCTAAGGACGAGATCAGGGGGGACATTGACCTAGCCTATAGAATTAACTCTGCATATGCCAGGATGAATGAAGTGCCTAGAGAGATACATGTGAAATTTGTTAGAAGGTCAACCAGAGAGGAAATCCTGAAAGCGCAGAGAGAGAAACCTTTAACTTATCATCGAGAAACGGTCACTATCTTGAAGCAGATCCCTAGAAAAATTAGAGATTCAAGAAGGAAATTTTCCTTCTTGTCTAAAACCTTGTTTGATCATGGGATTTGGTTCAAGTGGGTGACACCTGAAGGGATGCTGGTGTTCTGGGAAGGAGGAAGAGTGAGGATTAAAACAGTTGCTGAGGCGGAAGCCTTTCTTAAAAAACATTCCTCTGCCCTGGGGGAAGATCCAGGGGGGACGGAGGGGGCCACGGCTCCGCCTGCGGGGGGCCAGGGAGGAGAGAAAGAAGATACAATAGCCAAAAGACTTAGATCAAAAAAATAACTTTGCCTTGATTTTTTCCTGAACAATTTTGCATAATATTTCTATCCGGACTTTTTGTAAATGTCTGACAGCATGGAAGGGAGAATTTAGGTAAATGTACTTGCTTTCAACTTGTAGTGGTATGGAAAATGTTTTCTATGTTAACTTTTTTAATGTGTATTTTGAGGTCTCGGAAGGTCCGATGACTCTGACGTGAATGCTCTCAAAATTTCTTTGTAACCATTACCTTATCCTGTTAAAAAATGTAAAACCAATAAAACTTTTTCAATATAACATCCAAATTCCTCTGCCCTACCCTGCAAAGGATCTTCCCGCGGCCTGTGTTGAAGGAGGGAGCGGGTCACCCTAAACAGGGCAGCAGGGCGGTTATCTGAAGATGCGATGAGAGTGGCGAGATGATCCCGTTTCACCACTCTCAGCGCCACGAGGTAGGTCCGCAAATGCGACCTCACCCATGTCCGATCAGATTCGGTGCGAGTCGACCTCCAAATGCTCTCTAGGCATCTCTTCCAGCGTTTCATTTCCCTTAGCTCCTCAGAAAACCAAGGAGCCAAGGTAGAGCGACGCCGGGTGAGAGGCCGCAGTGGCGCGACCCAGTCCAGGGCCCCCATGGCTGCCAAATCCCAGGCGACCACTAGGTCCTCAGTCGGGTCGTGGGCCAGGGAGTCGGGTATTGGCCCAAGCTCCATCTGGAACCTCTCCAGGTCCATCAGGCGCCTGGGGCGGAACCATCTTGGAATACCAGGTTCCGCCTCCCCGCGCTGGGGTGCAGCGGTTGGAAAGTCGAGCCAAAGGAGACAGTGATCTGACCATGACAGGGGTTCGATAACTAATTCCCCTAATCCCAGATCACTCATCCACCAGCCGGAGACAAAGATTAGGTCCAGTGTGTGTCCTCCAGTGTGTGTTGGGCTACAAATTAATTGGGTCAGGTCCATGGCCGTCATGGAGGCCATGAACTCCCGAGCCACCTCAGATGATCCGCCTACTGATGGCAAGTTGAAATCCCCCATGACTAGAAGTCTGGGGGACTCAACTGCCACCTCAGCCTTCACGTCCAGGAGCTCGGGTAGGGATGCTGATACGTAGCGGGGAGCCAGGTACACTATCAGCAAACCCAACTGCCTCCTGTGGCCCCACTTCACACATAGGGACTCACAACCAGCTGTCTGAGGCATGGTGGTGTCCCTCGGTCCAAGACTTTCCTTGATAACAACCCCCACCCCCCCACCTCGCCCTCGGGCCCGAAACTGATGAAATGCCCGGTAACCTGGCGGGCACATTTCCCTGAGGGGAACTCCTCCCTCATGGCCCAGCCAGGTCTCCGTGATACCCACCAGGTCCGGCTCCCCCTCCGACACCAAGTCGTAGATGAGGGGGGCTTTGTTGACCACAGACCTGGCGTTGCATAACATCAGCCTAGGGCCCTGGCTCTGAACACCCTGACCTCCTGGGTTGCAGGAGGAGCCATGTGGATCGGAGCGCGCAACCATCTGTAAACAGCGGGTGCACCCTCCCAAACCATGATGAGAACTATGAGATATTTCTTGATATTAGCAAATGTCTTAGAAAAGCAGCAACACAAAACCACACCATTTGCTAAGGGGGTGGGAAACTCTTCTCTTAAAAGATATTTCTGTTGGACTGTTTGTTTGGTTTTTCAGTTTTTTATCATTCTTTATAATGCATCAATCCTGTTTTATTATGCTAGAAGTGTTTCTATCTATCCCTGAAGAAAGAAGATATATGCATACATTTGTTAAAAAATAAAACAATAGTTCTTGTGGGTTGTTTAAATGTTTATAAAGATACCTACAAAAATTTTACTGCAAAAATTCTACCATGGGAAAATTCTGTTGATTAGAAATAAATATAATATCAGAGGAGACATTGAAAGTTGACTTGGAGAAACAAAGATAACTAAAACCCACAATTAGTGTGATCTATGAATCCATGGAGCAATATTACTTGATTGTCGAAGACATCAAAGATATTTGGGGACAATGTAGCCAGATATTATTTTCACAATTGTCTACCAATACAAAAATGGAATTAACAGGGGCTACAAAAAAGGAATAGATTTTACAGATAATCTTTGTCTTACAATCATTTATTTAGTGAGTGTTTAAAGTTATAATAACACTGAAAAAAGTGACTTATGGCAAAGTTTATGCCAGTTGCAGCATTCCCATGGTCACATGATCAAAATTTGGATGTTTGGTAATTGGTCACTATGTTAGAATGCAATACTACAAGCTATTTCTTCTTCTTTTTAATATAAAGGTTTTTTTTTGTTTTTTTCCTTTTCATAACATAACATATAATCGCATGTATACTATTACATAGCCAACATCGCATTGTATTATTAAATGTTTACATCAATTTATCTTACCATCAATTCCCACAAAAAATTATTGGCTCTTCTGCTCTGCATACACCATGTTTGTACCTTATCCATCACTTTCTTCTCCCTCTCTCCTCCTCCTCTCTACCTCCTTTCATCCCTCTGTCATCCTTCTCTCCTCTACTTTCCCACTCTCTGTCTCCTCTCTCCCCTTTCCACTCCTCCTTTCTCTCCTCCTCTCCCCCCCCTGTCTCTCTCCTTCCCTTGCCTCTCACCTCTACTTCACACTCTTCATCTCATTTACTTGGTGTATTTCAGCTTCTGAGCAAGCTCCATTTTATGTTGATGGTGTTTATAATTCCTTTTGAATATACATATTTAATTTTAACATATATCTTCCTCCTTCCTTTAAAAAAATAGAACAAAAAAGTATACATATATAATCGTTGAGCTTTTAAACCCCCCACCCCCCCAACCCCAGCTTAATTTTGGCTGAGATGAGACCTGGTTACAATTCAGTTATTCTTATGCCACTGACAACTTCCAAAACATCTTTTGTCTGCTTTTTATTCCCTTTTCTTGGGACAAATCCCCCTTTTAGAATTTTCCCTATACCACTCCCAAGCCCAATGGAGTTTTTTTTATCTGCTTTTTATTTCCTTCCATTTCTATCCCTTCATTATATTGCCCTCCTTTTTCTTTGCCTTCTTCTTTAAGTCCCTGCTTCTCTGGGTTCAGAATTCTATTTAGGCTTGATTTTAATGCTTTATGCATATATATTTTTAATAATTTCATGTAGTTCTTCAAATTCCCAGCTTTCCATGATGTCCAGTTCCAAAGTTACAGTCATTTATACAGTTCTTATTTCAGAGTTCTGATCCACCTTAAATTTATCTACTTCAGCTGCTGTGGGGAAGAGCAACGGGAGCCATCTTGGTCTTTTTTCCTTAATGTCCAGTTCCAAAATTATTTAGTTATACAAATCTTATTTCGAGGTTCTGGTCCACCTTAAATTTAGTTAATTCAACTGCTGTGAAACCAGAAGAGAAACTGGAGCCATCTTAATCTTTTGCCGAAAAAAAGGAAGAAACCCCCCCCTTCTTTCGCCTCTTGCTTTTCCAAGTTCTGATTTATGGCAGTTGGTTAATTAAAACTTCCTGCACATGCAAGATTAGGTTATCAGTTGTCAGTGAAAAAATAGTGCTTTTTCCTTGATCTTTTTCTGTTGTTACATTCCACTTTTAATTGGAGTTGCTTGAGATATATTAGTTGGCAGTCATTCTGATGGAGTAATTTCTTCAGAATGTTTGGTTTCTATTTCAAATCCAAAACCAAGTTTAGAGTTTGTATTTGAGTGGGTTTGTCACTTCACTGCTTTCACCCTTTCTGTCTGAATTATTTCAAACAAATATCTTTTTTGAGGGGCTAGTGTTTTCAATCCTCCATTTTCCTTTCTTTCTTTCCTTTTTCCAAAATCCAGATCTGTCTATTAATATTATTTGTACTCTCAAGATTCTTTGCCTTTTCCAAGTTTTGATTTATGACTGTGGGTTAAATGAATTTTCTTACTGGTCTTTCATCTCGACCTTACCCTCCTGGTTCAATGCTTTGGTGGGAAGCCAGCTTCTTGTGCAGCAATGTTGCTGCTGCCCCTACTCTGATTCAGACAGCAAATCTCTGACCTGCAGGGGGACCTGTTGCCTCCCCCTGGGTCTGATGAGATGCTGCTCCTTCTTTGCCCCCCTCCAGGGGGTTCTGATCCAAAAAAGGATCCCTTTTTGTCAGACAGGTTTGTCAGGCTTGTTGGTTTGTCAGACAGGGTTCATGTGAAGTTCTTCAGAGCTCACATCCCCCATGTCTGTCCAGCTGGAGAACTTCCTGTCCAGTTCCTACTGCAGGCTATTTCTGTTGATTACTGGCTGATAGCAGTTCAGCAGTTTAATTCTCACTGATTCAGGGTTGCCTCAGCCTTCCATTCTTCCAAGGTCAGTAAAATGTTGTTGTTGGGGACAATATGCTGATACTGTAAACCAATTAGAGAGGGCTTTCAAGCATTGTGAAGTGGTATATAGGTCTTAGTACTAGTGCTATTCTTCACTTTTATGCATCAAAATGTTAATATAAACTAAATAGTTGAACCTCAACTATTTCAGAAGAAGTCAACTGGAAATTCAAGAAGTCTTGGATCTCAGTTTGCTTTAATTAGGACAGCTTTCAGGAGGGAAAGGATGATGAGGAATGAGAGACATAATTAAACAAGGAATAACAACTAACCATTATATTGGCAGCAACTATTATTATTATATTCAATTGCTCCAAATATTGGCAACATTTTGAGTTTTGCCAATGGTCTTCTAATACACCTCACTGTAAAACTATATTACAGAACAAAAAAGGAAATCCTTCCCTATGTAATCACCATCTTAATCTTGTTAATCTTCTCCATACTACTTTGATCCAAAACACCAAAACAAAGGGTAATGATGTTGATGTAATTTAATCAATCTAATATTCATTTTTTAATATATCCTTTCCCTGGCAAGGCAAAAGTTAAATGAGTTGTACGGAATGTACTTTTTATAAACTTTATTGTTCTGTAATGGAGAGGGTTTTTAAAATAAATATGTTTAAAGTTATTGATTATGACCCTTTCCAAATTGTTGGCAATTATTTGCTCAAGTTCTCCAAGCAAACCAAATACTTCAGCAGTATTGTGATCGTTCATGTTTGAGCACCTTGCTAAGGTGTTTTTTTTTCTCACGCTGGATGCATATTTTAATATACATATCTTTTATTTCAGTCACTTGACTTTTGTTAACAACAGTTTTACCATGGATTCGCTTTACAGCCATGGCGATCACTTCACAGCCACTGAGAAAAGTCATAAAATCAAGTTGGTCACATGGGTGACCAATTTTAAAACCATCACAACTTATGACCATAAAAGGAAACTTCCATTACAGTTATGAGTTGAGGATTACCTGTAAGACAAAGCTAAGTTAATGTTTGAAATGGGCAGCACTAAACTTTATCTACAAACTGGAAAATCAAAGCAAATTTACATAAAATATTGCTTTGAATAATACAAAAAATATGAGACATTTCAGGATGGTTTACATGCTTTATAACATCTTAAGTGAAACCTTATTCTTATCCTTTATATTGGAATATAAATACTGTAGTTACATCCTTAATCCTCCAAGGAAAGATTGAAGGCAAACAAGATCCAGGCAAAAGAAGAACATCATGGTTTCAAAATTTAAGGGACTAGTTTGGACAAAACACAACAGCACTTTTTTGTATGGCTGTTGATAAAAATAGAATCACTAACATGATCACTGATGTCCAGTAATGGATATGGCACAACAAGAAGTTAGATCTTTATTTATTTAGTTAATTAAAGACATATGATTATTCATCTTAAAAATACAAATCTGGATGACTCCTTTCTACTATGTGGTGTGGATTTATTGAGTGTTATGTTGGAATGAGGAAAATTCTCAGTCTGGTTGAGACAAATGGTACTACAGAATGTCATGGAAACATCAAAATGTCTGATAGTTCATAAAAAGTTACTGTAGATCATTGTAGTCCTGCTTCTAATTTGCACAGGTTTTTCTAGTGGCTAATAAGCCTGACAGATAAACCATTCTAAAGGGTCACTGAAGAAAAATGCATGTTGTTAGAATGGGTGGGCTTACACTTAGTTCTATCTCTATATGGAATATCTAGAATCAACTTTTCTATGTTAAGTCATATTCACATCATAATTTATCTATAAATTATTATTGACTTACTATAACAATTGGAAGTGGATCTTTCATTGCTAAACAATGCAATGATTAAGTGAGTGACACTCAATTTTTGGGGATGTGCCTGTTTTGCCATGGAGGTTAAACAAATTACCATAATAATTAGGTGAACCATGTAATCCTTAAGCAAATCCGCCTTTCCTCATTAAGTTTGCTTGTTGGAAGCCCCTTGGGAAGGTTGTAAATTGAGATCAATCATAAATATGTCCTGGTTGCCAAGCACCCAAATTTGAATCACATAACCATGGGAATGCTGCCAGAGTTATAAATGTGAGGTTCATTCACAAATAACATGAAACTTCACCTGCTAAACTAAGGAGGTAGGTCAAGGATTACCTATATTCACTTACTACTTATACACTACACAAATTGATTTGGAAGCTTTTGGGGGGAAAAAACCCCTGTTCATCACATACTGTATTTAACTTAAACCAACAAATTAGCTTTAGAATTTGGCCTTTGCAGATTTAGGAAGAAAAACTGTCCAAAATCCTTGCCAAAGATGACATTTTGATGTTGAGAGAAAAATGTTTAGAGTCCTGAAGATCATGTTTTGCTGTTGATTTCAAAAATTCTACACTACACATAGGTTTATCAGCTATAGCAGAGGCCTAGCTCACTAATAGTGAGTCACATATAGTCAAGAACGTATCCACTTCCTTACAATCCATAATATTAAATAATCCCAGATAGCAAATTTTCAGCAAATAAAACAGCAATTGAACAATTTTACTGTTCAAATATTTCAAAGTATCACAGCAGCTTGATGACAGATTTTGCCCAGGCTCTAAAAGGGAATGGATCACTTGAAAAAAGACTGGTGGGACATTGTCTGCAGGGCAATAAAGGGAGAGACATAAGAACATTTCATTAATTATATTGCAATGGTATAGGCCAGTGATGGTGAACCTTTTATCCACCATGTGCCCAAACTGCAAGCTGCATGCCCAAATGGAATGGTGTATGCATGTGCATGGACATATGTGTGTGCACATCAGAGACTCAAAAACCAATTGGCTGGTGGTAGATGGGGCATCTGAACACTGACAGTGCAGCAAGGTGTAGGCTCAGATCTTGAGCTCATATCCATGTATCCTGGAGAAAATCCATACAGATTTTCTCCACCAATGTGCCCCCCCCCCCAAAGTGGGTGGAAATGTCTATGCATCCTATAGAGTGAATGTTGCCAAAGCCCCAACCACCCAACAGCCTTCAATCTATGCCTCCTAGCAATTTGTCTCCTTGTAGCAAGCAGCAAACAGTTTGGTCAGCTTCAGCACAGCCTAATTTAGCATGAGCATCTGATTGGCGGTTGGATGATCTCCCAGAATACATCCGATCAGCTGTTCTAGGCTGCAGGGATTACCGCTGCTCATCACCGCCACCTATCACCGCCTCCGTGTGCCCCGTTTTTGACCTCTGCACATCTCATTTTCATCCCATTCTAGGCGGCGGTTTGGTCCAGAGTGTCTTATAGTGAAAAAAAATGGTACATTTTAATTTAATTCAAGCTTCTTTGATCCATTAGCAAGCAATGTCTTCAGCAAAAGATCTTAGTCATTGCAGCAATATAATTCTCATATTTAAATATTTTTAAAATAAAGACAACCATCTGAAACACTTGTGGCATTTTTGAAGATTTCATTTTTCTTCTTCAAATTAAAAGAATGAATTAACACATTATCAAGAAAATGTTCAACAATTTTTTTAGCTGAAAATCTCCTTGGCTTCTCTTGTTTGTTAGTTTCATGGACAATACAAATTCCTAAGAAAGTCTCCTATATAAGCAACATATGGAAGAGTCAGTTCATACTTCATATAAATGTATCAAGCAGCCTGTTTCCACTGTTTCTTGTTCCTTTATAGAAGCATCCTATGACAATAGGAATTATTTAGGAGATAGATCTTTCATGATTTATCTGGTTAACACATGCCTCATGAGTTTTAATTAGGATGAAACTGAATTCTTTCCCTAGCCCCATAGTATCTTCCCTTACTGTTGAAGGATTGATGAAAGAAGCTCAATGCAAGAACTTTTCCTTGGCAGTATTCTACCAAGCCCTTTAATGGCTAATCAGCCTTTAAGGATATATGTATTGCACTTACAGTATTTCTACTCGCTTTTGACTCAGCAATGTCATTTGGCTTTACCTAAGGTTTCAGTTTTGTTGAATGCTATTATTAACATGCACATGGTTAAGGCCAGCAGTGCAATGTCATGAATGAATAAGACTTAATTGTATGGGTTCTTTCAATGCCCTCCTGAATAAATGATTGCATTAACCCAGCAATTTAAAAAAAGTAGTGTCATGTAAGTCTATAGATTGTGAGAAAAGGGAGATGAAGATACCAATTCAAACAGCAAAAAACAAGGATTAATATGAGTGGGAATTTCATGGTGGCATTACACTTATAGCACAATTCTATGCTTATCTACTCAGAAGTAAGTTCTAATGATTTAATAATTTATTTCAGGATAAATGAGTTTTAGTTTTTCATTTACTCTGTTGTTTTTTGTCAGAAGGGTCACAATTGAAGGCTGTCACTGCTGTCTGTATCCCACCTGGTGCAGGTGTTGGCACGGCGCTCAAATCAATTTCATTGTAATTTTATTACAATATTATTACAATGACAATAAAGATTATTATTATTATTAATAATTAAAATAAGACATACTATACTACATAAACTTTAAAAATATAAAATACAAGATAAATATATGTAAAAATAAATAGATCTTGCTCAGAAATCAGCAATATTAATTGCATTCTGTTAAGCTGCCATGAGGTCCTCAAGTGTACACTGTTTACCCTACACTGTTCAGGGCAGGTATGCCAATGGGTTGTTGCCTGTGTGTCACCACAACCACGAAGAACATAAGCAACTGGATAGCTCCACTTGTTCAGAATGTCTCTGGATCTTGTTTTATTTGTATGCAGGGATTCAGTGATTTCCATATTTCCCAGCTTTCATCAGACGCAGATGCCATTGGTATCTTTGTAGCTTTCCATAGATAAACTCTTCAAAGAGTTTTGGTGATCTAAAGAAGCTTTTCCCTGTGGGGAGAGGGTGCGGTTTAGAAATATTAAAATTATTATTATTATTATTATTATTATTATTATTATTATTATTATTATTATTATTATTATTATTATTATTATTTTCCTGGATTTTAATTTCTGCTGAGCTGTTTGTAGGTCATACAGAGGGAGCTGTCTAGATATTGATGATTTTAGTAGCTCTTCTTCTCTGTGAACAGTAGGCAGAGCAATGAGGGCTAGGTGGCAGATCTTTTCTAAAGGAATAGGTTTAAGACATCTGGTAATAATTCTGCTAGCTTCATTCAGAGCAACATCTACTTTCCCAGCATGTGTTGCCAAGTAGCAAAGAGCTAGAGTTGTTTTCTTAAGAACTCTTGGTTTGGCTCCCCAGGTAGAGCTCATTGATTTCCTGAGGATATAATTTCATCCATTAACCTTTGTTGATCTTCAGTTAGTATTGGTACTGTGCTTATATGTTAGGGCCCTATAACAATGACCCCTAAATATTTAGAGCTGTAGCAGTATTCCATTCCCATATAATATGCAGCTTCCTAGCAGCCTGCCTATTGAAAGATGCAAGGCACATACCTGAGTTTTTACTGGATTTGATTTTAACTGGTCATCACCATAGTATTGATCTAGTTCCACCAGGGCTTCAGTTAAATGTTCAACTCCTCAAATATTTTCCCCTCCTCTACAGCTATTGTTTGATTGTCAGCATATATAATATCAGTGGGCATATCATCAGTGGGCAGGGCTTAACTAGGGCTTATTTTGGGGGAAGGGCTTATATTAGTTGCAGGCATGAAAATCAGGCTAGGGCTTGTTTTTGAAGTAGGTAATATTTCCAGGGAAACATGGTAGATGTAGCAGTCTCTAATGACAGCAACATCAGGAAGGAGTTTGAAAAGCTGGAGTAGTACCTGTTCTTGAAGGGAAACTAGAGACAATGTGGAAAATAAAGGCCAAATTTTTCCAAAGGTGGAAGAAGGTTTTGGACCTGTGACTCCTAAGCTGGGAGCATAGTTCCAAGATATCCTGGGAACAACTTCAGAGCTCTCTGTCCAGAAAAGTGCGGTGTTAAGGACAGCTGAGGTATTGTGCACAACCCTCAAATTTCCAGGCTTCTAGTAGACACATACCGTCCATAGGGGTGAGAAGGGATTTTTTAACATACATACATACATACCATTTTTATTGAAGATTTTTAATGCAGTAATAAAGACTATTACAAACTCAACTCAGAGAAAAAGAAAACAAAAATTAAAAGTACAAAAAAAAGCAGAAGCAAAAGAAGAAATATAAAAAAAGATAAAAATTTTCCAATCTTCATCACAACTATGTTTGTATTTTGTGTCATTTTATAAATGAAAATACTGATCAAAACCAAAAGCATTTTGTTTAGATCATTAGTCCCTTCTAGTGTCAAATTTAAATCATATATCTTTATTATGACTTGTAGTAGACAAAACAATTTTGGTTCCCATGCAAGCTGTTTATTTTACATAGTTGATTCCAAACTCCTATAATAAAACTTTCAAATAGGCCTTGACCTTTAATTCATTTCTAAGTTCAAAGTCTTATTTAGCTTTTTGCCATCTATTTCAAATTCCTTAAGTTCTTAAATTTATACTTAATTTATTTTGTTGTTCAGCAATGCAGATAAACTTATTAAGTGGCTTTTCATACTTGCCATTCCAAAGATCTCTAATAACTTAAAGATAAGCAATTTCCAAAATAATAATAATAATAATAATAATTTTAATAATAATAATTTTAATAATAATAATTTTAATACTTATAAACCGCTCCCTCTCCCCATAGGGACTCAGGGCGGTGCACAGGTAGAATAAAAACAATAAATACATACAAACATTCCTTAAAAACAAATTAAACCTAACCTGCGCTAAAATTTCCCATTAAAACTGAACTATACTAAAACTACCCAGTAAAACCCCAAAGACAGAGAGACTATCCTAGGCTGGCCAGACAGAAAAGATGAGTTTTTAATTTAAGACGGAAGGAGCGGAGGTCCGTGGTCATCCTAATATCGGGGGGAAGGTCGTTCCAGAGGGCCGGGCCCGCCACAGAGATAGCCCTTCCCCTGGGTGTCGCCCGCTGACAGTGTCTAGTGGACGGCACCCGGAGAAGTCCCTCTCTGTGGGAGCGAATCGGCCGTGAGGATGTATGAGGCAGGATCCGATCCCGCAGGTAGCTAGGTCCCAAGCCATGGAGCGCTTTAAAGATGATAATTAACACCTTGAAGCGCACCCGAAAGACGACAGGTAGCCAGTGCAGCTCGCGCAAGAGCGGTGTTACATGGGTAAACCTGGCGGTTCCCATAATTGCTCGCGCGGCTGCGTTCTGGACTAGCTGAAGCCTTCGGGTGCACCTCAAGGGGAGCCCCATGTAGAGAGAGTTACAGTAGTCCAGTCGGGATGTCACGAGCGCATGAGTGACTGTGCGAAGGGCGTCCCGATCCAATAGGGGGCGCAATTGGCGAACCAGGCGAACCTGGTAAAACGCCCTCCTGGCCACGGCTGTCACTTGATCTTCCATGGATAGCCGGGCATCCAGGAGGACACCCAAATTGCGTGCCTCATCCACAGGGGCAAGATGTTCGCCCCCTATGGCCAGCGATGGAGTGAGCTGGTTGAATCGGGCAGCCGGAAACCACAGCCACTCGGTCTTGGTCGGGTTGAGCCTGAGTCCGTTCCTTCCCATCCAGATCCGCATGGCTTCCAGGCACTGGCACATCACCGCTACAGCATCGTTGGGGTGGTTTGGGGTAGATATATACAACTGAGTGTCATCAGCGTATAGATGGTACTCTACCCCAAAACCACGGATGATCTCACCCAGCGGCTTCATATATGTGTTAAACAGGAGAGGTGAGAGGACCGACCCCTGAGGCACCCCACATGTGAGTGGTCTCGAGATCGACCTCTGCCCCCCTGCCAACACAAATTGCGATCGGCCAGAGAGGTAGGAGGAGAACCACCGTAAAACGGTGCCTCCCACCCCCAACCCCCCCAGCCGATGCAATAGGATACCATGGTCGATGGTATCGAAAGCCGCCGAGAGGTCTAATAGGACCAGGATGGAGGAACAACCCCCATCTCTGGCCCTCCAGAGCTCATCAACCAACGCGACCAATGCCGTCTCGGTGCTATGCCCGGGCCGAAAGCTGGACTGGCGCGGATCTAGATAGTCAACTTCCTCCAGGTGACGGGGAAACTGTTGTGCCACCACACTCTCAACAACCTTCGCCAAAAAGGGAAGGTTGGAGACTGGACGGTAGTTGTTTAAAAGAGCTGGATCCAAGGAGGGCTTCTTAAGGAGGGGCCTCACCATAGCTTCTTTTAGGGAAGCAGGCAAGGAACCCTCACTTAAGGATGCGTTGACAACCTCCTGGAGCCAGCCTCGTGTCACCTCCCAGGATGCCAGTACAAGCCAGGAGGGGCACGGGTCCAATAAACATGTGGTGGCTCGCAGTCGCCCACGTAACCTGTCCATATCTTCGGAAGTAACGGAGTCAGACTCCTCCCAAACAAGATCTGTCTCGTGGCATCTCACTGGGCCATCAATGGAGGGTAGCCCGTTCTGTATCTGAGCGGTTTTCTCCTGCAGAAAAATCACAAATTCCTCTGCTCTACCCTGTAGCGGGGCTTCCCACACCCTTTGTTGAAGCAGGGAGCGGGTCACCCTAAACAGGGAGGCAGGGCGGTTGTCTGCGGATGCTATGAGAGTAGCACAATGATGGCGTTTGGCCACTCTCAGCGCCACAATGTAAGTCCGTAAATGGGCTCTTACCTGTGTCCGGTCAGATTCAGATCGGGAAGACCTCCATCTTCTCTCTAGGCATCTCTTGTGGCGTTTCATCACCCGCAGCTCCTCGGTAAACCAAGGAGCCAGGGTGGTTCGCCGCCGCAAGAGAGGCCGCAAGGGCGCGACCCGATCCAAGGCTCCCACGGCCGCACTATTCCATGCGGCCGTGAGGTCCCCCATCGGGGCACGGGTCAGGGGTACAGGAAATGGCCCAAGCGCCGTCTGGAACCCATCCGGGTCCATCAGGCGTCTGGGGCGGTACCAGATTGGAGACTCTGGTTCCGCCTCCCCGCGGAGGGGAGCAGCGGTCAGAAAGTTGAGCCGGAGAAGTGAGTGGTCTGACCATGACAAGGGCGTGATGACTATATCCCCTATACCCAGATCACTCTTCCATTGGCCTGAGACAAAAATGAGATCCGGCGTATGTCCACCCTTGTGAGTGGGGCCTTGAATTAGTTGGGTCAGGTCCATGGCCGTCATGGAAGCCATGAACTCCCGAGCTACCTCGGATGATTCGCCCAACGATGGCAGATTAAAGTCCCCCATGACTAAAAGTCTGGGGGTCTCCACTGCCACCGTAGTGATCACCTCCAGGAGCTCGGGCAGGGCTGCTGCTACATAGCGGGGAGCCAGGTATACAACCAGCAAGCCCAACTGCCTCCCTAGGCCCCACTTCACGCAGAGGGACTCACAGCCGGTAGTCTGTGGCACAATGGTCTCTCTCGGCTCAAGACCTTCCTTAACAAGGACCGCTACCCCACCGCCCCTACCAAGGGCCCGGGGCTGATGAAAAGTGCGGTAGCCTGGTGGGCACATTTCAACGAGGGGGAGTCCTCCCTCATGGCCCAACCAGGTCTCCGCGATTCCAGCCAGGTCCGGCTCCCCCTCTGACACTAAGTCACTAATGAGGGGGGCTTTGTTGACAATGGACCTGGCATTGCAGAACATCAGCTGTAGGCCCTGGCTCTGTACTCCCTGACCACCTAGCCTGCGGGGGTTGTGGCACCCGACCGTTTGTAACCAATGGCTGCGTGCCACCAACCGGGAGGATGAAACTTGTCTCCCCTCGGCCCTGCCCCTCCCCACGACCCTCTGGATTGGTATGCCCTCAAACGGAACGACTCGTGTTTCCCCCCTCCTATCGGAACCTTCCGCTTCCCTCCGTCGACTGCTGGCCTGGCCCTTCTTTTCGTTCTGTTCTTCTATCTCTATCTGTCTATGCCCACCCCCCTCCCTAGTACCCCCTAAAATAGACAATAATTTATTAATTAAAAAACCCCGAAGACTACGCTTCGCCCACCTCTCCGGATTTATAAATCCCTCATCAAGGCGGGCCCTCGTTAGAGCGGAGGGCCAGACCTGTGAGAGCGGGGACTCTCGCAGAAGCAATAAATCAGACCTGGAGTACATTGTGATTATAAAAGTAATTATAAAGTGAGGTTAGCAAACTTAGTGTCTTTTTTTAAAGAAACCTCTTAATCATGATTGTGAACATGATGATTGATCCCTTTGTCTCCTGTTTTTATGATGAGCAGCATTCCAGAAAACATGTGGGTGATTTCCTGTCCTTTCCTTTTCAAAGGGGTCCTAAATAAACATTCTACTCATTAATTCTTCAATCTTTGCCAGCTTCATTATCTTCACTCTCCTGATCTCCATCTACTCTCTAGGTGTCTCTTGTGGCGTTTCATCTCCCTCAGCTCCTCGGTAAACCAAGGAGCCCAGGCAGGGGTGGGTTGCTAGGGGATCGGCCAGGATCGCGCGAGCCTGTTCGTGAAATTTAGAGATCCTGGCCGATCCCGTTGGACGATGGACCCGGAAGTTACGTCCGGAACACGTGGCTCGCTCCGTCAAAACCTCCGTTTGAATTTCTTTCTCTGTTGGGGCGCCTGCCTTCCGCCGCCCCTAGCCTGCCAGGCTTCAAAACTAAAGGGCGGGGGCCGGGCCTTGAAGCTCTTTCGTTGTTAGCATGGCTAGGGGGGGAGCGGAAGGCATGCTAGGTGCGCGAAGGCCCCCCCGCCCTCCCCAGCCGCGCCAACAGGGAAAGAGTTTCAAGGCCCGGCCTGGGCCCTTTAGTTTTGAAGCTGCCAGGGCCGGGCTGGGCCTTTCGCGCTTGGCGCGAATGCAGAGGCTTGGGGGGGCTTCGCGCAGCTATTCGCGGGCTGCGCGAAGCCATCCCGATCCCCTGCAGCCACGCCGGCAGCTTTAAGGGCCAAGCCGGCCCTTTCGCGCTTGGCGCGAATGCAGAGGCTTGGGGGGGCTTCGCGCAGCTATTCGCGGGCTGCGCGAAGCCATCCCGATCCCCTGCAGCCATGCCGGCAGCTTTAAGGGCCAAGCCGGCCCTTTCGCGAATGCAGAGGCTTGGGGGGGCTTCGCGCAGCTATTCGCGGGCTGCGCGAAGCCATCCCGATCCCCTGCAGCCACGCCGGCAGCTTTAAGGGCCAAGCCGGCCCTTTCGCGCTTGGCGCGAATGCAGAGGCTTGGGGGGGCTTCGCGCAGCTATTCGCGGGCTGCGCGAAGCCATCCCGATCTCCTGCAGCCACGCCGGCAGCTTTAAGGGCCGAGCCGGCCCTTTCGCGCTTGGCGCGAATGCAGAGGCTTGGGGGGGCTTCGCGCCGAGCCGAGCCAAGCGCGCCCGGCTGGAGCGCAGGAGCCACCCGTGAGCGCCATGGCAAGCTGGAGCGGGGCGCGCTGCTGCTGTTGCTGCTCCTGCTGCTGCTGTGCGGGCCGGGGGCGCGGGGGTCCCGGGGCGCCGACAAGCAGAACAGCCTCCGCAGGGCAGCCAGCGACGTCTACCAGGGCGCCAGCGGCCTGCTGGGCGAGGAGAACGTGCGCGCCCTGCAGAAGGTGAGCGGCGCCCCGAGGGTCCCGGGCAAAGGGGAGGGGGGAAGGGGAAGAGGAGGGGTCTGGGTTGGGAGGGGGGTCTGGCCTTGTTGGGGGGGAAGGGGTGCAGACTTTGCCGCCCACGACTTTGGCGTGGGCGGCCAGGAGGGAGATTGGGGAGGTCCTGGCTGAGCCACTTGGGTGCCCGCTGGAGAGGGTGACCTGGTAGGAATGATGGAGATGGCCAAAGATGTTGGGGGAGGGAGGGGTCTTAGTCCTGGATGAGCCAGTGGGGAGACCCCACAAGGTGACCTGTGGGCACAATGCTGGGGATGATGATGATGATGATGATGATGATGGGGGCTTCTGAGAAGTGAACCTGGTCATGGTGGTGAGGATGACCACAGAGGTTGAGGGTCCTGTTTGACTCATGATTTTGGGGGTGGGGGGGGAGGAGGGTTTCCACAAGGTGATCTGAAGATGGGAAGGGGATGAGAATAATGCCTCACTGGAAAAGTAAACATGGTACATGTTTCTCCAGTCCAGTAGACCAGAGGTGTTAGGTGTCTCGCCCCAAAGGTGCTTTATTTTCCATGAGGCATCTGGACTTTGTGTTTTTTTCTTTGAAGACGTTTCGCTTCTCACCCAAGAAGCTTCTTCAGCTGCAACTTGGATGGTGGGAAATGGAAGGATTTATATTCTGGTCATTTGTACCCTTTTAGAGGTAGCAGTCATGCCAGAAGCTTTAAGGGCCGGGCCTTTTACATTTGAAGCTGCCGGGCACCGGGGCCTTTCTCAACATGGCTAGCCACTAACTTGTTGAAAAAGGGGCCAGCAGATTCACAGCATGGCCCTTTAAATTTCGCGCTGCAGCTGCTAACGTTCCCACCTGGTCACATGGCCAGAAAGCCACTCCTGCCCGGTCACGTGGCCAGAAAGCCACTCCCACCCGGTCACATGGCCAGAAAGCCACTCCCACCCGGTCACATGGCCAGAAAGCCACTCCCACCCGGTCACATGGCCGGCAAGCCACTCCCACAAAGCAGGCCACACCCACAGAACCTGTTCCAAAAATTTTGAAACCCACCCCTGAGCCCAGGTGACTCTTTGCCGCAAGAGAAGCCGCAAGGGCGCGACCCGATCCAAGGCTCCAGTGGCCGCGGTGTTCCATGCAGCCACTAGGTCCTCGATCGGGGCGCGGGTCAGGGTCACAGGTAATGGCCCAAGCTCCGTCTGGAACCTCTCTGGGTCCATCAGGCACCTGGGGTGGAACCATCTGGGATATCTGGTTTCACCTCCCCGCAGTGAGGTGTAGCGGTAGGAAAGTCGAGCCGGAGAAGTGAGTGATCTGACCATGTCTGCTTGGTGCAAACATTTAGGCTGGCATAATGGAAAAGCTGTCCTAATAAATTTGTACATATGGTATGACTTTTAAATGCATAGGAATGCGGCTAGGGGAAAAATTATCAATTCAAAATCATATACAGAAAATGTTTTCATGCAGTGTGGCCTAGTGTCTCTGGTGTGTCCATAAAAAGACGAAATAACAGAATAGAACAATGCTGTTAAGGAAAGTTGAATGTTGGATTGCTGAGACTCTGCACATGGTAGATTTTTATGTATCAAGGACATGAAATGTAAAGTATGCATGTGTTGGGATGAAGATAGGCAGAGAAGAAATCACGGTGTGCCAGTATGTGGTATATCTGAGCTATATTCCAAACAGCAGAGCCACAACTTTTAGATTTCTGCAGATATTCCTGTTGTACTTGGTGTACTGGATGTGTTTGTACATTAGTTCCATGTTTTTATATATTTCTTTCATGAATTCAGCATAGCAAATAAGTACTGAGAAATGAACATTGCCATTATAAAACCCAGAAGATTTCTATAAAATGGTATACGATAAATTACTAGTTGTTTTCATGATTAGCAGCCAAAAATCTATAAGATACACCCAAGTCTTCAAGAAGTAAAATCTTTGTTGTCCAGTGTTATTGTATTGAATCAACAAATAAGCACATTTATATTACAGAAATATACATGATTGCCTTACTGTAGGTGACATTGGAAATATACCTGAAAACATATAAGTCAATCTTTTTCCTCTCTGCCTTTAATTTACAACTGTTTTATTAAATGTTAACCTGAACCTAACTCCTTTCATCTAGAGAACTGATTTATCAAACAATGGCTGATATTTCATACTAAGCATGTTATTTTGATTAAAGGAAAGAAATGATAAGGTAAAATACCAGAATATCCTTTAGTCTATGCTTGCATTCATTTTTTAAGCCAATGTTTGCAACTGTTTACACTATTTACATTGGCATTCTTCTTTTTCTCTTTCTTTTAATTTAGTTTTGAAGAGATAAGGTAATTGAAAACTATCTGGATCAACATGACTGATGTCAACAAACTACAGTTTTCCCAAATATTATATCAGTTTTTCAGATTATTATTAGGAGATGTCATTTTAAGTTGTATTTGAAAATGTAGTGACTAAAAAAGCTTAGGAGAAAAATCCTAAATGCCAAGAATCACATTCAGACCAGATGATATTCTAAGACCTACCATAGTCCTTGACAATTCAAATTACATTAAAGAGTTTTAATGTGCAGCAAAAGTTTAAGTTTACAATGATCTACTTTCACAAATGGCAGAAATTCTAAGTGGAAGTGCTGGGATATAAGGATCTAGTAAACTGGTTTTCTTTAAAAATGTTATAGATGGTTCTTTGGGTATTCTCTAAATGGTCCTTTTTTATTAATTGATTTGATTTGATTTGATTTATTTGGATTTATATAACCGCACCCTCTCCCCAAAGGGACCCGGGGCGGTGCACAGGAAGTTAAAAAACACAACAGTATCACAATATAAATAGTTAAAATCAAATTAAATAATTATCCCTGTGCTAAAATTTAGAAGTTAAAACATAATCCCATACAAACCCAATTAAAACAATTTATTTTACAGACTGTAGGCTAGGTAAATAACTTAGGCCAAGCTGGCCTGATGAAACAGGAGTGTCTTTAATTTCTGGCGGAAGGTGCGGAGGTCCGTGGTTGTTCTGAGGTCGGGGGGTAGGTCGTTCCAGAGGGTTGGGCCCACCACAGAGAAGGCCCTTCCCCTGGGCGTCGCCCGCTGACATTGCCTAGTGGACGGCACCCGGAGAAGTCCCTCTCTGTGGGAGCGGATCGGCCGCAGGGATGTATGAGGTAGGATGCGGTCTCGCAGGTAGCTAGGTCCCGTGCCATGGAGCGCTCTAAAGATGGTAATCAACACCTTGAAGCGCACCCGAAAGACCACAGGTAACCAGTGCAGCTCGCGCAGGAGCGGTGTTACATGGGAATACCTAGACGTTCCCAAGATCGCCCACGCGGCCGCATTCTGGACCAGCTGTAGCCTTTGGGTGCACCCCAAGGGCAGCCCCATGTAGAGAGCATTACAGTAGTCTAGCCGGGATGTCACAAGCATGTGTGTGACTGTGCGAAGGGCGTCTCGGTCCAATAAGGGACGCAACTGTCACACCAGGTGTACCTGGTGGAAAGCCCCCCTGGCCACGGCCGTCACATGATCTTGCATAGACAGCCGGGTATCCAGGAGTATGCCTAGGTTGCGTGCCCGGTCCACGGGGGCCAGATGTTCGCCCCCTATGGCCAGTGATGGAATCAACTGGTTGTACCGGGACGCCGGAAACCACAGCCACTCAGTCTTGGATGGGTTGAGTTTGAGTCTGTTGTCTCCCATCCAGATCCGTACGGCTTCCAGACATCGGGACATCACTTCAACGGCATCGTTGGGGTGGTTTGGGGTAGAAAAGTACAGCTGCATGTCATCAGCGTAGATGTGGTACTCTACCCCAAAACCACGGATGATCTCACCCAGCGGCTTCATGTATGTGTTGAACAGGAGCGTCGAGAGGACCGACCCCTGAGGCACCCCACAAGTGAGGGGTCTAGAGGTCGACCTCTGCCCTCCTGCCAATACAAATTGCGAACGGCCGGAGAGGTAGGAGGAGAACCACCGTAAAATGGTGCCCCTCACCGGAGGGGGGGTGTCTTTCACCGGACCTGCCAGGCCACATCAGCACCACTCCGGGCCGCTCCAAGGCCAAGCCTCTCGCCGCTCACCACACGCCATCCCCTGGCAGATGTTATTGCCGGGGGGGAGATCTTTTGCCGGGCCTACCAGGCCTACCAGGCCACGTTGGCACCGCTCCAAACCACTCCAAGCCGCTCCACCCGGGCCGAGGCCTCTCACCACACCTCATTCGCTGCCCCTCACTGTGGATGTTACTGCCGGGGGATCTTTCGCTGGGCCTACCAAGCCGTGTCGGGGCCACTCCAAGCCCCAGCCACTCTGCTGCGGCTGGGGCCTCTACTCGCCGCCCCCCAGCCATAGATGTTTCACTGGAGGGATGCTGGGGATGCTAGGAACGTTGGAGGATGTTGGAGGCCACTGAAGCCATAACGGGGCCGCGCTGTTCTTATCGCCGGGCCCACCATGACACACACTCTGGCCGTGCCGGGCTGTTCTTACCGCCGGGCCCACAGGACGCACACTCTGGCCGCGCTGGGCTGTTCTTACTGCCGGGCCCACCAGGACACACACTCCAGCTGCGCTGGGCTGTTCTTACCGCCGGGCCCACCAGGCCATTCCGTGCCGCTCCGCCACTCAGCCACTTCTCCCACATCTTCCGCCTCAGCCGTCACACCGTCCGGCACCAAAATAGCCTCGTTGTGACAGCGGGTCTCTAGACTTGCTGGGCCGACCCCCCTAGATGTTCAAAAGGGGCCGGCTGCATCCTCCGATGCCAAAAGGAGCCGCCAGTTGCCATCGCACTCAAGGAAGCCTCGCCATTCATCGCGCATGCGCAGCTCCTTGTGCTTTATAGCTTAGTATGTGTCTTTGGTGTTCTCTGAGCTTGATTGTTTTCCTGACAGATCTTTCATTAACCAACTAGGTAATATCATCAGTGCTAGAAGGGAATGGGGTTTGCTCCCTGTTGATTTACCCTGTCACTGTTGGTGATTTCAATCAGACTATTGTTTACTGAGTTGCTCCTTGATTGGGGCATTGTTTACTGCTTGATGTTAATCTCTGCTTATCTGAGTATTGATTGCCGGAGTTTGAGATGTTGTGGTCTTTTAGTTTTTTGATTGACTTTTTGAATGATATATAGATGTTTATCACTATGTGCCTGTTGATGGCTGATTTTGCTAGGTGCCAATTTCGAGGAATTCTTTACTGTTTAGGATTTAGTTTGCTCTAGGATTCCCACCATCTCCCAGTTGAAACTATGGTGAAATCTATCCACTCTGCTAAACTTCTGCCTATTTGTCCTCCATAGTGACTATTATATTTACATTCTATATTATTGATAACTTCTGGGTTTTTTTTATTTTGGGGGTTTTGGTTTAGTTAGGATTTTTGGAGGTATTTACTTGATTTGTGTGCCACAATGATGCAATTATGGCTGTAATAGTCTGTTGCTTATTTCTGAAATGATTTTGATGTTGGACAGTGCTATCCTTTTCACAGCTTGTGTTGGTTGTGCTATAGTGAGGCTTGCATTTTTTGATAAAATTGCATGGGTATCCTTTCTCTTGGATAGATGACTAATTTTCTTTCTGATGTTCTGGGTTTCTTCAGTATGTTTGTTCTCACTAAATAGTGTTCATAATAATAATAATGATAATGATAATGATAATGATAATGATAATGATAATGATGATGATGATAATGATAATGATAATGATAATGATAATGATAATAATAATAATAATAATAATAATAATAATAATAATAATAATAATAATAATAATAATAATAAATTTAATTTGTAGACCGCTCCCTCTCCCCGAAGGGACTCGGGGCGGTGCACAGGGGAATTATACAAACATAGATACATCATAAATATATAAAATCAAATTAAACAATTTATCCCTGCGCTAAAAATCCTAAAATCCTAAAAACTAAACCCCTTAAAACCCAATTAAAACAATTTAGATGTTCAGATTAAAAAGGCTGGAAGGTAGGTTAGGCCAGGCCGGCTTGTTGGAAAAGATAAGTCTTGAGCTTTTGTCGGAAGGCGCGGAGGTCCGTGGTTGTTCTGAGGTTGGGGGGTAGGTCGTTCCATAGAGCTGGGCCCACCACAGAGAAGGCCCTTCCCCTGGGCGTCGCCCACTGGCGTTGCCTAGTGGACGGCACCCGGAGAAGTCCCTCTCTGTGGGAGTGGATCGGTTGGAGGGATGTATGGGGTACACAGTGGGAAATTGGATTATTACTTTGGTAGTGGATTACTTGGCTCGTGTAGGCATTTTATGATAAACCTCTGTTTCTAATTTGCCATAATTGAATCTGCTGATTAGGAAGGTTTCAGGAAGGCTCTTCTTCCTTGTGAATTGTATTCCTTTGAGGGTGTTGGTGATAGTTTGATGTGTCTTTCCTAATTGTTCTTTTTTTCTTATGTATCCAAAAGTAATCAAACTATCCGGTAGCCCCAGAAGAAGCTTAATGTATTACAGTTTAGTGAATTATGTGTACTCAGCCAATTGCAGTTTGTTCAATCAATTGTAGTTACAAAAATAACAGCTTAATCGGATTTGTGAATTTTAGTTTCAGAAATTATTCATTTTTACTTTTAAGCATCCATCCTGAAAAAATTAAAAATATCATGGAGAAAATAATAGTTTTATAATGATATCCTTAGAATAAGGATATGAAATGTAATATATGTTTCTTTTCTCAATAATGAGTGCCTTCATACATGCTTAATACTATCATAACTTCAAAGAAAATAGAAGATATTTAAGACATGCATAAGATAATTGACCTTAGATTTTATCCTCAGTGTTGGCTCAGAACAGAACTCTGGAAGATATCTGTTTACTTTTGAATACATTAAATTGTTTAAATTCTAACATCGTCATTTTCATTGCTTAATTTGAAGTTTCATTCATCGGATAATGCAGATAGTTTTCTAAGATGGAAACAGAATTCTGTGAAGCTGTTAAACCAGCCACTGCAATGGAAAAATGACTCTCTTTTTTGCATTGTGAATTAATGTAAGCGGGTTGATTTAGTCCTTTCTCAGAAGATCAGCTGGCAGAGTTGATCCAAAGGGAATTGGGCTTAATTTGCTCCTTGTTTCTCCAAACAATGTTTAATTTAGAAAGAATTCTGCTTAGATAAATTATTTGCTGCAAAAAAT
The DNA here is from genome assembly GCA_039707465.1 of Rhabdophis nuchalis. NCBI lineage: Eukaryota > Metazoa > Chordata > Lepidosauria > Squamata > Natricidae > Rhabdophis > Rhabdophis nuchalis. The sequence continues at coordinate 106,366,105 of CM077647.1, read as the reverse complement.
TTTTTTGTTCATTTTTAGAAACTCTTTTTTAAGCAGAGATGTGGTCGGTAATTCTATATTTTAAAGTTGATTCCAGATGTGTTGCTCTTTCTTTTTTCAAGATTATGAAATAACATTATTTTTTCCATTAACTGTTGTTCATTACCATTTTAAAATGTATTTAAATTAGTAACCTGATTCAAGTAACATGAATCAGGCAGGCAGCCTGAGATACATGCACATAAACCTAAGCTCTGCAGGGCATTGATTGACTTGGATCTGGCATTACCTTGGTTGACCTTCCTTTGGCAACTTCCTGCCTGTCATAAGTTGTAACATCAGTTCTATACAGCTGTTTTACGGCTTCCTGTAGATTGAATTTCTCAACCTTTTCAAGCGCTGAAGGACCTTAGAGCATAATTCATTTTCTAAGGGACTAATTTAGTTAACAAATGAAAACCTTTAGTCCCTTATATGGTTCCTTGAAACAGATGTTTTCTATCTTTTCAAAAATCTTGATTCATGTATACACTCCTCTAAAACAGGATCTTACACACACACAGACAAACTCACACACACGCATGTACCCCACTAATTTTTTGGTTTTTCCCTAAAGTAAAAATAAAACGTGCAAAATATCATATAATATTATAATATTATGCAATAAATGAATACACTTAATACATTAAATTGGAGAGGGGTAGTATGTGCTTTGAAGTGAGATATAGCAAGCTAAATATTCTATTTCTTTGAGCTGGATCTAACTGATTCTGTTCTAGCCAGACCATCTCTTATTTTCTTTGCAAATTCACTTTCCAAAAACGTTCTGAAGAACTGATATTCTGAAGAGCTATCATCAGATGCTATTTATAGCACTGAGCAATGGTTGGACTAGATTGGAAGCAGTGTGCAATATTATAATGTGTTTCATATTTATGCTGATCTCTATAAAAAAAACCATCAAAGAAACCAGCATGTTTAGGGCAGTGCTCTAAATTCAATTTAAAATTAAGTTTAGAATATTTATTTATTTTTTACTAAAATATCTGAACTTTCAGAATAAATATCACATAGCCATAAATATTTTTTCTTAAGACATGTGAAGGAATTTAACAGATAAACCTTAAGCATAAAAGCATGATGTCAATATTCAGAAATGTTCTCTATAAAGCAAAAATACTTATTAGAATTCTTATAATTCCTAGGGGTATTACTGTACACGTTTATCCATATTGCTTCTGTGCCATAAAATAAATTTTCAGTTTCTATATTTTTTTGGCATGGAATATTTATTTGTTAAGTAGTATATATGGACTTTTCAATGATATGTATAGTGTAGAAGGGTTAATGTGGATTTAATGCTGATATTAGTACTGTATAAATATTAATATAATATTTAAATGGAGCTTATATATTGATTTAACTTTGGGTTTTATTTGTAAATGTTTCAAGTAGATTTAATTATTAAAATGTAGGTTGATATAGTTATGATAATTGAATTTAAATTGAGTACAGAATGAACTCAATATATTTGAACAAATAGTGAAAATCTAGAAAATACAGTGGTACCTCGGTTCACGAATGCCTCTGTTCACGACCAATTCGGTTTACGAACAGAAAAGTTCCTCAAAATGTGCTCCGGTTCACGAACTCCTTTTCGGTTCACGAACGGAAAAGTTCATAAAAATATGGTTTGGTTCACGAACTCCGCTTCTGTTCACGAACTCCGCCTCGGTTCACGAACAGAAAAGTTCATAAAAATATGGTCTGGTTCACGAACTCCGCTTCTGTTCACGAACTCCGCCTCGGTTCACGAACTCCGCCTCGGTTCACAACCAATTTGGTTCGCGAACAGAGTCAGTTCAAGAATTAAAACCAAAAGAAAAATCAGAATGGATTAATTGGATTTACATTAAACCCTATGGGAAACTGTGCCTCTGTTCACGACCAATTCGGTTCGCGAACAGAGTCAGTTCAAGAATTACGACCAAAAAACAAGGTCAGAACGGATTAACCGGATTTACATTAAACCCTATGGGAAATTGTGCCTCGGTTCACGACCAATTCGGTTCGCGACCAGAGTCATTTCACGAATTAAGTTCGTGAACCGAAGTACCACTGTATATTTGAAAGTAAAAATACAATCTTTACTGCTGTGATTCAGAAGACTGCATTAACAGGATGAGACTTCAGTAACTCTGTCAGAATGGGAATGTTACCAAGTTTTTCCTAGGCTAAATATATATTCATGAAAGTTGAACAGGCAAATTAAATTAATGATCTCACCTTGTTGGGACGTTTGTAAGCAATAATCTGTCATTGAAGCCCAGGTTCACTTTCAGACAATATCTTTTTTTTAAGTGTTGCTGTGGGAAGAAAATATGAGTGCATAACCAAGAAATATATTTATAGATTTTTGGCAGCTTTGAATTCATTGGAGGAAAAGAAGGAAATAGTAGATTAGATCGGAAGGCAGACAGATGCCCAAAGTGGATACAGTGATTCCCTAGGAAGCAAATCCCACAAGAGACTCCATTTTACAAGAAGGCATTTCCTAATTGAAAACTAGGTCGCTCAATCCACTTTTAATGTACACTATAGGCAAGATGTAGAATTAAAAATTGCTGAAATGATATATTAAGAACTATTTTTCTTTTTAGATGATCTGATTATAAAGCTTTGTTTACCATGTTTTTATCTCTCTCTATAGATGTATTGTCTTCCAAACATATATATTAATATTGTTTAGATCTCATGACACTATGGCACATCATAATATGTACAAAGCCACAACATTTATTGTCTGATTCCTCTAAAAAAAAAAAGAAATTTTATTTGGGAGCTTGGTGTGGTTAATATAGAAAAAGCTATATATTAATTCAGAAACTTTAGCCTATTAGTTAAAAACCCCCTAACATTAGTTGTTTGTAACAAGTCTGTATTGAATTGGGCAACTTACATTTATAAAACATTAATCTGTTGGCATTCAAAATGTTTTTGAAGAATATCTATATCTTTCTTTAAACATCAGAGCATATTAATAGACAGTGGATCTGAAAAAGCCATGAGGTTAACCACATGTATTAATCTAGACCTTCACCCTGCCTCTAATGACCTTCACCCATGCTCTACCTGATGAAGCTGTTAAACAATGTGTGGGTCACTAAGTTAGGGTTGGGGAAGGCCCTGGGAGGTCTAATGTAGATCCAAGGCACCTGCTGCAGGCCTCTTACATCTCCTTTATCTCTGTAACCCATGCTCTGCTTCCCACCCTTTGGGGTTCCTTTAGCTCTTGGGCCTGCTTCCATCTCCCTCGCCACTTCCACCCCTCCCCACACATACCAGGTTCCTTGGGCTGCTAATTCCTGTAGGTCCTCACAGACCTGTTTTCCTTTAGGTTCCTGAAGATCTTTTGCCCCGAACAGGGTCTCTACAGGGCTTGGGCCCCCTTCCCATCACCGCTCACTTATCGCGCACTGGCCTTTTGAAGATCTCTGGAGCTTTCACAATCTAGATGGCCATGTGGTGTGATTCCAGAGCTTGGAAAATGGCAGCAACATCTGCGATCATATCATGCAGCTGCCTGACAAACCTATCCATTTTGCTTCCCTAAAGCTGTGTACTCAGAAAGCTCCAGTGCTTTCTGCAATACTATACATACCACTTAAGGGAAATAAAATAAAATGGTTCATCCCTGGGCCATGTGCAATCTCACAGAAGCAGCTGCCATTTGGCATGGCTTCAAGGAATTATTAACATGCTGAAAATGGTCACTGCTTCCAGAAGGCCAGCACATGGCCATAGGTCAAATCGTTCTATTCTACTTCCCTAACACTGTTTATAGAGTGCTGCAGAAAGCTCAGAGCTTTCTACAGTGTTGTGTAGACTGCATTTGGGAAGCAAAGTAGTGCAATTCAACCCTGGGCTGCACAGCAGCTATATGCACCAAAATGGCCTGCCATTTTGGGGCAAATGCAAAGAATTGTGGGAATGCTAAAAATGACAACAGCTTCTGGGAGGCAGCCACATGCCCCAGGGATACATGGCCTGCCCTATTTCCTCAACATAAGGTCTGGAAATCTTCAAAAAAATAAATCAGCAATATGTGATGGGCATGTGAGGAGTAGGCCCAAGGGATGTGGGATGTGGGGGACAGAAATATCAGGGCAGGGCAGCATTCTTATGATTGGTCATAAGGGTGAATGATTGCTGAGGCATTGCAATAGGAATTACTTCAAAGCTGGGTAGTAATTAGCTTTTTTGGGTGGGGGGCATCTGTCATAATTTCAAACTGCACTAAGTAAGCAGCCATTAAGTGAGGGCTACCTATATTACTTTACTTTTACTTTACTTTTATTTGATTTCTATACCGCCCTTCTCCCTTTCGGGACTCAGGGCGGTGTACAGCCAGAATAAAAATGATGATACAGAATTTAAAAACAGTATTAAAAAGAAATATTAAATAATTGGCCAATATTTAAAAATCCCAAGCTAAAATCACTGTTAAAAATCCCTTTAAAATTAAGATAGCCCAGCAGTGCAAAATAAGTGCGTCTTTAGGACCCGACGGAAGAGATGTAGGTCTGAGATTGTCCTTAGTTCAGGGGGTAGGTCATTCCAGAGGGCGGGAGCTGCCACAGAGAAGGCTCTCCCCCTGGGGGTCACCAGCCGGCATTGTATAGCCGACAGCACCCTGAGGAGGCCCTCTCTGTGGGAGCAAACTGGACGGTGGGAGGTATTTGGTAGCAGGAGGCAGTCTTGCAGGTAACCAGATCCCTTGCCATGGAGTGCTTTAAAGGTGGTTACTAGTATCTTGAAGTGCACCCGGAAAGCCACAGGCAGCCAGTGCAGCTCGCGCAGGAGAGGTGTCACGTGGGAGCATCTAGAAGCTCCCAGAATCCCCCGCGCGGCCGCATTCTGAACTAACTGGAGCCTCCTCAAGGTGCACCTCAAGGGAAGCCCCATGTAGAGAGCATTGCAATAGTCCAGATGGGAGGTGACGAGAGCTTGGGTGACTGTGCGTAAGGCGTCACAATCCAGAAAGGGGTGCAACTGGCGTATCAGGCGAACCTGATACTATGCAAGTATGAAAAATAATGTTATAAATGTTCAATTCCAAACAAGTAAAATAATAAAATTGGTATAAAATATAATTACTTTAAATTGATATAACAATAGCAGCAGGAAGTACAAATTATATTGCTATGCTGTCTGCTTGTTCTATAATAGGAATGTATGATCCTGTTTCTACAGATAATTGTGTTCACCACTATACCTTCCAAGTTTGTTGAGCTGTCCCTGGTCCTGACCCTCCCTATAAGTGCTTTTTAACTTAAAGAAAGGTATAGTGATAAAAATAGGCTATTAAGATGAGGGACCAGAACTGAGGAAAAATCCAAGTTTAAGTCTATTCTCAAATATGTTGATCCATTGATGACCTGAGGCTAGTCACTTCCTTAGTCATGGAATAATGTACCAGGAGTCACTTACTGGACATGGCATTTTGTTTAGTGGTGAGATAGAACCAGGGTCTCATTTTTTTGTGAATCAGCCTCTATTGATCTTTTCTGATGGGTTCAACATCAGAAGTGATATTGATGTAAATAGTAGTGACCCAATACTTGTCCAACAGGACAACAATGCATTAATCAAGGACACTGAAGTAGAGCAAGCAGATTCCTGGAGTTTATGTATGATTAGCAGCACACTTAGTGATCTGGTAACCATTGAAATCTTAGGCAACTAAATCAGTGGATGTCATTTTGGGTTCATGATATTGCTAGCACTTCTTGTATAAACAGTGTTGACCTTTCAGTGACTTACAATTTGTACCAAGCCCCCAATTAGACTATAATTTTTAATTAATGGGTAGCTATGGAAATTAGAAAAAAAAGAGAAGAAATATATGCAATTTTAATAGTAGGTATCAGAATATACAGGAAAAGGAAGAATTAGATGGGAATACAATAGTAGGAGAAACCCCAGAGTCAATCACTATTTCTGATACTGAGTGCTTAGCTTCCTTCTACTTAACTGATCTGTAATTTCCTTCTTTCCTTTCTTCCTGTTAATGAAAATATCCAGCAGCAGTAGAAAATATTTTGAGTTCCATCTGTTTATTCAACTTTTGCCTGTCATAGATGAATAAATTTGCTAGAACAAGACTCATTTCCATGGGAAGCAATCATGCCTTCTTGTCAGTGTTTTTCTTGTTGTATACAGGGGATATTTATAGATGTCTGTTGAAGAAAACTTCCTTTGACGCAGGAGATCTGAGCAATTACAGACCCATGTTAAACATTTAATTTCTGGGAAAGAATATCCACATATATCTGAATCCTACTAATTCTTCCCACCAACTTTATTCAAACATTCTGCCAGGATATTGCATTGTTTTGGTAACTTTTGCAAATGACCCATGGCAAAAACTATACAGTAGGAATACAGCACTGCTAGTTGTCCTTGTCTTTTCAAAGCTATTTCTATCCCAACATGATAACCTTGAGAAACATATTGGCTGAATTTGGCAGTTCTAGAATGTGATTGATGATGGTGGGACACCATTGTTGGACATGTGGGCTGCTATCCCATGGTATCCATCTTGTTTCTAATTACCTACTTTAATCCATCATGTGAAATCAGTTTTCGACTAAGAGGCCATTGATATTACAGCCAAGGCTGCTATTCCTTACATTCAAACTCAAAGAAGGAAGGTTTATTCTTGAAAATATATAAGTTTTATGATAGAATAAACTATAGTGAAAAGGCTGCAACTAAATTCAAGTTAGTTAAATATGCTAATGATAAAAAAGAAAATGGGTTCAGGCTCAGTTATTTGAAACAGTTTAAGATTTTGAGCATGCTCAGAATTTTCACACAATCTGTGAAGCTCCCTTTCCTTAGTTGATAACAGATAAGGAAAGATTTCCAAACTAGTTCGTGATAGTTTTCCATAAATTCATAATGCTTTAACTTGACTGTGCAATATATTCTATATGGAGTTACTTTTGAAAAGGTTCTGGAAGTTGTAATTCATGCAAAATGTGTTAGCAAAACTGCTAAATGATGCACAGAACATCGTTCAAACTGATGCCATTTGCTTTCTTCTTCTTGTGCCATATCTGTCATTGGATATTGGTGATCATGTTAGTGGTCCTATTTTTATCAACAGCTGCATGAAAAAATGCTGCTGAGTTTTGTCTAAAACAATTCCTTAGATTTTGAAGCCATTATGTTTTTTTTCTGCCTGGACCTCGTTTGCCTTCAATCTTTCCCTGGAGGATTAAGTAAAGTGGGTGTCGCATCACATGTCCAAAATATTCTAACTTTCACTTTTTAATGGTTTTTATGATTTCCCTTGGCTTTTCCAGGTGGCTTATCATGTCCTCATTTCTTATTTTGTCAACCCAGCTTATATGTAACAGCTGTCTGTAAATCCACATTTCAAATGCTTCTGGTCTCTTCCAGTGGCTTCAGAGACAGCCAATTGCATAGCAAACAAATGCATACCATTTGCATACTAACTCCTAATCTAAATAAAAATGAGGAGGGGTCACATCTCTATTATGAACATCTCATATTATGCTTGCAAAAAAAAAATTCTTTGAAATACACTTTTTATCAGAGAAAGTATTGTTGTTTTTGAAGAAAATACTCCTAAGAAAGTTGAATTTTCCCCTTCCCTCTAAAATGTGTCAGCATACATCATTGTATTACTCAGGTAGAAAACAACTGTGAAGCAAGCACAAAGGAATTAAGCTTCTATATTAATTAGAGCATATATAAATGGGACCAACTGATCACACAGTCATTCAGGGTATTGATATTCCACCTAGTTTATGGTTTTAGGTTTTATTCAAATTTGTATACCGCCCTATCTCCCTTACGTGACTCAGGGCAGTGAACAGGCAGTAATAAAAACAACAATAAAACATCCAATACAATACATAAACATAAAGCCTGCTCTAAAATGCCCTATAAAACCCCTAATAAAAAGCAAATTAGAAACTACGCCAGGCCGGCCGCACAAAATAGATGGGTTTTCAAGGCTTGGCGGAAAAGGCGCAGGCCCTTGGTTGTGCGTAGGTCAGGGGGTAGGTCATTCCAGAGGGCAGGAGCTGCCACAGAGAAGGCTCTCCCCCTAGGGGTCGCCAGCCGACATTGACTGGCTGATGGCACCCTGAGGAGGTGCTCAGAGCAAGATAATGTATGATACAATGTCATGTCCTTTAAGATATTAATCAGAAGGCGGAGCCTCCCGAGCCGACACAACCGGGCTCCCTAAACTGCAGGGACCCGGCTGGAATTCACCTCCCCCGTGATTCCATAAGGAATCTAAGCCGCCCCGGCAGGGGTGGGTTTCAAAATTTTTGGAACAGGTTCTGTGGCTTGCTGGCCATGTGACCGGGTGGGAGTGGCTTGCCGGCCATGTGACCGGGTGGGAGTGGCTTGCAAGCCATGTGACCGGGTGGGAGTGGCCAATTTGGAAAATGTGAAACTCACTTAACAATGGTCTTGGTTAGCAACCAAACTTTTGGGCTTAATTGTGGTCATAAGTTCTCTCTCTCTCTCTCTTTCTTTTTCTTTCTTTCCTTCTGTCTTTCTTTCTCTCTTTCTCTGTCTCTCTTTCTCTGTCTCTTTCTTTCCTTCCCTCTTTCTTTCTCTCTCTCTTTATTTCTTTCTCTTTCTCTCTTTCTTTCTCTTTCTCTCTTTCTTTCTCTTTCCCTCTTTCTCTCTTTCTCTCTCTCTCATTTTTTCTTTCTCTCTCTCTTTATTTCTTTCTCTTTCTCTTTCTTTCTTTCCCTCTTTCTCTCTCCCTCTCTTTCTCTCTCTCTCTTTCTGTCTCTTTCTTTCTTTCTTTCCCTCTCTCTTTCATTTTTTCTCTTTCTTTCCTTTGTCTCTTTCTTTCTCTTTTTCTCTGTCTGTCTATCTTTCTCTCCCTCCCTCCCACTCTCTGTCTCTCTGTGTGTGTCTGTCACTCTCTGGTTCCCCCCTCCCTCCCTGTCTCTCTGTGTGTCTGTGCCTCTCTCTGTCTGTCTGTCTCCCCCTCCCTAAACCTCCTCAGCTCCAGGAAGTAGCCTGACCGGCCCGCCAGCCCACTGGCTGTATTTACTCTCTCTCTCTCTCACCCATCCACCGGACGAAAGAACCTGGCGTCCGATGGGTGAGCAAGCGAGCGAGCGAGCAACCGCGGCCAGCGGGCCAGAGGATTTTTGGGCGCTGCCGCAGCAACTTTCCTTACCTGCCCACCGGCCACAGTTACTTACTTCCCTCCCCAATCTCCCTCCTGGCTGCCCACACCAAAGTCGGGGACCCCCTTCTGCACCCCTTCCCCCCCACAAGGCCAGACCCCCCTCCCTCCCCAGACCCCTCCTCTTTCCCTTTCCCCCCTCCCCTTTGCCCAGGACCCTCCGGGCGCCGCTCACCTTCTGCAGGGCGCGCATGTTCTCCTCGCCCAGGAGGCCGCTGGCGCCCTGGTAGACGTCGCTGGCCGCCCTGCAGAGGCTGTTCTGCTTGTCGGCACCCTGGGACCCCCGCGCCCCCGGCCCGCACAGCAGCAGCAGGAGCAGCGACAGCAGCAGCGCGCCCCGTGCTGGCTCGCCATGGCGCTCGCGGGTGGCTCGTGCGCTCCAGCCGGGCACGCTTGGCTGGGCTCGGCGCGAAGCCCCTCCAAGCCTCTGCATTCGCGCCGGAGGTTTTGACGGAGCAAGCCACGTGTTCCGGAAGTACCGTAACTTCCGGGTCCATCGTCCAACGGGATCGGCCAGGATCTGTAAATTTTACCATCGGGCTCGCGCGATCCTGGCCGATCCCCCAGAAACCAAACCCCTGCGCCCCGGAGAGGTGGTGATTAGGAGATAAATCTTCGCTGGGTGCAGGGACCACGCAAGATCCCTGCCTGACACGAAGCAAAATCTCTGAAGGGAGATGAATCGCATCCCCCCCACTTTTCTGGAGGGTGGACCAAAGGCGAAGGAGAATCTTTGAAATAAGAAAGCAAAAATCTACTGGAATACTTCGGGAATGTACTTTATTTTGTCTCTGAAACACTCTGCTAAGAAACCTTTTTCTTTTACCAAAGCTTTGAAGTTAAAGATAAGCTGCGAACTTAAATTGAAGTGTGAGATTCCTCAGGTTCACAGAATGTTTTGAAATGGCCGACTGAACTGATAATAGTTACTTACGTTTGCGCTGAAAAGGATTGGATTATGACTGACTTTTCTAATTCTTTTTTTCTGTCTTTTTGATTTATTTCACTCAAAACTTTGAAACTTGGAGCACTTCCACAATCCTATAATTATTTGGACACTCTATTGCGCATCTTTAAACTTAAATAAGGGTCACATCTTATCTTTTTTTTGTCTCTGTTTTCCTTCCAACAAAAAGGACTGAAACACTTTGAAACTATTTAACCTATTTCATACATCGTATCGCTCTTGGAAAAACAGTGGGCGGACATATATGAATAGATTTACTGAAAATATTGTCTAGAAACAAACTAACAGAGATAAACTAAGTGTTAACAAGGTAATTGGAGCTACCTTTTCCTAGTTTGCGGATTCGCCAAAATGTCTACGCACATAGATATATACACTGCAGAAAATCAGGAGCTTTTGGCTGAAATCTTGAGGGAATTGAAAGAATTTCGTGCAATACTCGACATTACACCAAGTGAAGAAATTGAACAGATTAGAGAAATTAAAGAAGAAAAGGGAAACGAGGCTGTTTGTGGACTGGATTTAATTGAAGACAAGGGAGAAGATCCAGGAGAGGAGATAAGATCAAGACCCCATCAGAAATTTGAATTTCAACCTGTCTGGCAAAAGGAAGGAAAAGGAGAACAAAAGATAGAGGAAATCACATCAGAGATACACTTGATATTTGAAAATAAATCAAATTTGAGGAAAAGAATTGGTCAGCACTATGATTGTACAGCTATACAGGATCACAATGTGCCAATGGAAGTTTATAAAGAACTTGAGAAGAGGAAAAAAAAGTCGATGGAGAATGTGGACTTTAAAAGAGGCAAATTTAATTCATCCTTGGAGAGACAACGGCTGAAAAGAGGAACTTTTATCCCTTGATGAGTAATAATTAGACTGGGTTTAAATTACCATCAAGGATTATTAATTAATTGATTGTTAGTAATAACTATAGATGCTTATAATATGATTATGTTTTTGATAATGATATATATTAGTTTATCTATAGATGGGGAATTGGGCTATTTAGATGGTTATAGAAAAATGATGTGTTAATGAATGATATATATCTGCTTATCTATAGATGGGGAATTATGCTACTAAGATGGTTATAGAATACTCTTGGTAAATGTTTTTGTTAATGATATATATTTGTTTATTTATCGATGGGGAACTATGCTATTTAGATGGTTATAGAAAGATTATGTGTTAGTGAATGATATATATTTGCTTATCTATAGATGGGGAAATATGCGATTAAGATGGTTATAGAATGCTATCACTCTTGGTAAATGATCAATCAATTAACAGTTACATAAAATTTTAGATAATTATATGGAATCTATAGAGATATGAGGGGATTAAATAAGGGATATTAATAGTAAATAGGATTTAAAGATATTATTAAAGAAAAAATAGATTGAGGCTAGAATACTTGATAAGACTTGTGGATACTGATATTGAATCACAGGATAAATTGTTAGATTTAAAATTAATAAAATGAGATAACCCATGAATAATAACCACTCCTGGAAGGCACAGAATTTATGGATACCCGATTAGGCCTTCTTATATTTAAATTTATTTAAATTTATTTATACTGTTTTTGGTTCTTTTTTGTTTGGTTTTATAAATAGAACGTCATTATACAATTAGGCTTTACTTAAAAGGGTATTAAAACAACTAGCAAGATTTGGGACTGAGATATAAGAATTGTAATAATCGATATGAAAATTGAGCGATAAACCTTAAATCTGAAATTATAAATACCATCAACACAAAATAGAACTGGCTCCGAGGCCGAAATACACCAAGTAAATGAGATGAAGAGTGTGGAGTAGAGAGGTAAGGGAAGAAGAAAGGAGAAAGGAGAGAGGGCAAAGAGGGGGAAGAGGAGAAGAGAAAGGAGGAGTGGAAAGGGGAGAGAGGAGAAGGAGAGAAGAAGGGGAAGTAGAGAAGGGGAGGGCATTAGAGGGAAGAAAGGAGGTAGGGAGGAGGAGGAGAAAGGGGAAAGAAAATGATGGATAAGGCACAAATATGGTGTATGGAGAGCAGAAGAGCCCTCTGGGAGTTTTCTGGGTGTTGATGGTAAAATGAAATGATGGTAAAATGGAATGATGTAAACATTTAATAATATAATATGATGTTGGCTATGTAACAGTATATATGTTGTTATTTACTTTGAAAATCGAAAATAAAATAAAAATATCTATTAAAAAAAAGATATTAATCAGTACAAGGATTAATCTTTTGGTATCATAGATTGGATCATGTCTAACAGAATAACAGAGCTGGAGATCTTCCAGTCCAAGCCCGTGCCAAAGCAGGAGATCCTATACCATTTCAGACAAATGACTGTCCAATCTCTTCTTAAAAGCCTTCAATCATGGAGCATCCACAACTTCTGGAGGCAAGCCATTTTTCACAATCAGGATATTTTTTCTTAGTTCTAAGTTGCTTTTCTCCTGATTAGTTTTCATCTGTAGCTTTTTGTCTTGTCTTCTGGTGTTTGAAAAATAGGTTGACTCCCTCTTCTTTGTGGTAGCCCCTCAAATATTGGTAAACTGCTATCATGTTACCCTAGTTTTTCTTTTCATTAGACTAGACATACCCAACTGCTCTTCAAATGTTTTGCTTCCAGCCCCCTGATCATCTTTTTCTCTAACACATGGATTTCTTTCCCCCTATTGGAAACCAGGCAGCTTTTCCCAGCAGCTAATTTAATTTAATTATTAGACTTATAAACTGCCCCCTCTCCCCGAAGGGACTCGGGGCGGTGTACAGGAAAAAATTAAAAACCATATAAAACATACAATAAATACAAAGCTAAAAACGAATTAAATTAACCTGTACTAAAATTTAAGGACATTAAAATAGAAACCCTCCTAAGCTAAAATTCCCTAAATCTAAAATCCATATATGTATTTGACAGATGTTATGTTATGAGAGTCAATACTATTTATGCAAGACCAGCTTGTTGAAATAAATATGTTTTAAGTGAGCGGCGGAAGAGGGGAAGGTCCGTGATAGTGCAAAGTTCGGGGGGTAGATCGTTCCAGAGGGCCGGCCCAGCCACAGAGAAGGCCCTACCCCTGGGCACCGCTAGCCGGCATTGCCCGGCGGTTGGTACCCTCAGTAGGCCCACTCTGTGGGAGCGTATCGGACGTAGGGAGGTATGTGGCAGGAGACGGTCCCGTAAGTAACTAGGCCCTGAGCCATGGAGCGATTTGAAGATGGTAACAAGCACCTCGAAGCGCACCCGGAAGGCCACCGGTAGCCAGTGCAGCTTGCGCAGGAGAGGTGCTACGTGGGAGTAATGAGAAGCTCCCAGAAACCCCCGCGCGGCCGCATTCTGAACCAACTGGAGCCTCCGGGTGTACCTCAAGGGGAGCCCCATGTAGAGAGCGTTGCAATAGTCTAGGTGAGACGTCACGAGTGCCTGAGTGACAGTGCGGAGGGCGTCTCGATCTAGAAAGGGACGCAACTGGCGTACCAGGCGAACCTGGTAGAATGCCCCCCTGGTCACGGCCGTCACATGATCGTCTAGGGACAGCCGGGAATCCAGCTGATTCCTCCCCTCCTGTTACTTCTTCAGTTGTTGGAAAAATCCCATGTGGCACATGCTACCTTCCCTTTGACAGCTGCCTGGTTTCCAGTGGGGGGGGGGGGAGAGAAATCCATGCATTAGAGAGGGAGAAAAATGCATGGATTTCTCCCCCCCCCATTGGAAAACGGCTGTCAAAGAGACGGCTGTCAAAGAGAAAGATGTGTGAGCTTCTTCCACAGCCAAGGAAGGAACAGAAGTGGAGGACTCACCTGCCCTGCCAAGCTCCCCCAGGGTTCTGTGCTCCCCAGAAACAGCAGGGCTGAAGGAGGGGCCCTGTCCTTGGAGAAGGGCTGGGGACTACATTGGACCTCATTCCAGCCATCTCTTCTCTCTCACCCTCCATCGTGGGAGCCAGGTGGGACAGCGGGTGCCTGTGCAACCTCACCCAGTGCCTCTGGTGTCTGAAGTCCATGGGGGCAGGACTGAAGTTTCAGCACCCAGAGTTGGGGCATTGAGGGAACCTACTGATCTCACCTGGCCCGAGCACTAGCCATTCCTTCACCCGCAGATCCAGGGCAGACAATGGCTGCCTCCCCAGGGCAGCCCTCACCTGCCCACCAGAGAAAGGCAAAGCCCCAAAAGAGGCAAGGTGATTGGTTGTGGCAGATGCGCAGCACTGAGGTGGGGAAGAAGATCAAGAGACATGAAGCCACAGACTCCCCCCTTTCCCCCCACCCCACAGCTTGCCTGGCACATGCAGGATGAGTGGAGTTTGTGACCAACTTCAAAGTGAATGGGGCTGTTTGTGACTAAATGGAACAGAGAACATAGAGGGATGCAAGGGAACATGGAGGTAATCTAGTCCAACCCCTTCCCAAGGCATGAGTCCTTACACTTCCTTCTCTTTGAGAGCTGCCAGTGGCAGACATGAGGGAAATGGTGTGTGTGTGTGTGTGTGTGTGTGTGTGTGTGTGAGAGAGAGAGAGAGAGAGAGAGAGAGAGAGAGAGAGAGAGAGAGAGAGAGAGAGAGAGAGAGAGAGAGAGAGAGGAAGAGGAAGAGAAAGAAGGAAAGAGTAAGAAAGAAAGTTGGAGAGAGAGAAACAAGAAAGAAGGAACAAAGGGAAAGAAAGAAAGTGTTCGAGACGCAAGAAGGAAAGAAGGAAGGAAGGAAGGAAGGAAGGAAGGAAGGAAGGAAGGAAGGAAGGAAGGAAGGAAGGAAGGAAGAGGAAGAGAAAGGAAGGACCCTCTGCCAGCCATGCGGCATGACCATGACCAAAGACAGATGGGGTAGAAAACTTTGTAGATACTAATGTTGTAAAATATCCTATCAGTATCATGTTGCCCATCTCTGATTCACATCTTGTAGTTAGTGTTTTGCAAATATACCTTTGCAAATGCAGTATATATAAGGGGCCCTTGGAGCTCTCTGAGCTTGTTTGTTTTCTATTAGACGTTTTATTACCCTAACTAGCTAACATCATCAGTGCTAGTAAGGAGTGTTTGCTGTCAGTTTATATTCTGATGTCTTCCCAATCTGTATGGGTGGGGGCAGTCTTAGAGATTCTATGGTTGGGCTGTTTATGATGGCTCTTTTGCAGTTCCTTCTTCTTCTTTTTTTTGTAAAGTAATTTTATTGGTTTTACAATTTTATAAAAGGAAAGGGGTAAATAGGGTATTTTTAACAATATTTTAGAGCTTCCATATCGGTGCTGGCGACTGCCTCCGAGTCTTCTTACAGTATCAATTCCATTATAGAATAAAAAGATAGGAAGGAGTACATACATTTCAAATCGTAAATTTCATAATCGAAAGTTTCATACATTCAATTATTTTGTTTCTATAAACATCCTTACAGGAATTACCATATATAAAAAAAAAGAAAAGAAAAAATCATTTTTGTGATCTGAGTCTCTTTGCTATTGTTTCTTCTTCTTCCACCCCACCAGTAGGCAGAGCCGTGGCCCCTCCCGTTCCCGTATCTTCGTCATCTAGGATTGAGGAGTGCTTTTTAAGAAAGGCCTCCGCCTCTTCTACTGTTTTCATTCTAACTCTTCCTCCCTCCCAGAACACCAACATTCCTTCAGGCATCAACCATTTAAACCAAACCCCCTTTTTGTGTAATTTTTTGGATAAGAAGGAGTATTTCCTTCTTATATCTTGAATTTTTTTTGGAATTTGCTTCAATATGGCTATCTCTTTCTGCTGATATATCAAGGGCCCTCCTCTTTGCACTCTCAGGATCTCATCCCTTGTTGACCTTCTTGTAAATTTAATATGTATCTCCCTAGGTACGTTATTTATTCTGGCATATGCTGAATTGATTCTATAAATTAAATCAATGTCCCCCCAGTTATATTCTTTATTTTTTTTTGGTGTAATCTGCTAGGATCGTAGCCATTAATTCTCTTAAATTTTCTGTATCTGACTCAGGAATATTTTGAAATCTTTAAAAAAAAAGACATACGTTCAAAATCAATTCTAGACATATGACCTGTAATATCTGTAATTTCATTCTTAAAATCTTTTATCTCTTCCCTCATCACAACTGCCCCTCCCTCCAACCCCTCAATTTTTTGCTTATTATTTGTTATTTCTCTTTGTGCTTCCAACAGTTCCAGCCTTGTGCTCAAATTGTCTTTCCGGATTTGTTGTATTTCATTCATTATTTTCTGGAGCATCTCCTCTATCGATGATGATTTTGCATCCCCTGCTTCTGTTTCCTTCTGCAACAGTTCAGTGATTTTTGGCTGTGAGGTTGGACTTGGTTTTGTAGATGTTGGGGCAGAATGTGATTTCCCTGGTGGAGGCTTTCTCGCTGCCATGGTTAAAAGTCTTAAATCTTTATGAGAACAAAGGAAAGAAGATGGCGTCGGTGGGCAGACAGTCCGTGAAGTCCGAGACAAAGGAACAAAGAGAAAGTCTTATCGAAGTTCAATTAATTTTTGCAGAGTCCAGGGAAAAGACCAAATTGTATTTTTCAGAGCAAAACAAAAATAGAAGGCTTCACAATAGGGGAGAACACTGAAAGTCACTAGAGTAGGCTCTTTTGTATATATTTTAAATTGCTCTTGTTTAGCTTATTAAGCCAGAGGAATGTTTATAGTCAAAGAAATTTCTCTTCTGGGAACAAAGAAGCGCCATCTTCTGCCTTGCTGGCAGTGGTGGAAAAAGTAAAAGTTTGTAACAAATCCATTTTAACTGTAGCAAGACTCAGCTGAAACATTTATACAGCAATTCCTTGTTTAATAAAACATTTCCTTTAGAGATGATCAGTCAGATGTCAGTTCACTCTCTCCCGATCCCGGGGGTGATTTTAAAATGCCGCTTTTATTTCTGAGGGGGGAGTTTCCCCCCTGTATTCTTCTGTTCAAAAAGTTGAATGTAGAAAGTCAAAAATAGATAACTCACATTCCAGTTGCTTTTAATCCAGAGCCTCGGCACAGCCATTCAGCCCCGATAATTCAGCTCACACAGGAAATCCTCCATTGTTCCGGCTCCTTCAGCGAAAGGGAATACTCCCTCCGTCCTTCGTCCTTCGACTCCTGGGGCGTAGTGGGCCAGTCCCCCCAACCGCCGGGTAAACAAACAACTCGTTACCCTTCCTTGATATCCTGAACAGCAGAGACCATAATGGCAAACTAAAAATGCAAATCTATAGAAACACCACTCATATTTACTCGATGCTCCATTGCCAAAGCAACAATCCAACATCCCACAAGAGAAACTATGCAAGGACTTTATTTAAACTAGCACAAATACATTGTAGCAACCCAGAGCAGCAGAAAAGAGAAATTGAGTATCTATACAACAGATTCCAACAAAATGGATGCCCACATCACTTTATCAAAAAGTCCCTAACCACTCAACCCAATTCAGCACAACCAACACAAAACCTAAAAAGAATTACACTACCATATATCAAGAATATCTGAGAAACCACCAATAGATTACTGTAACCATATGGAATCAGCATAGCAGACAAGCCAACTAAAGCTCTTAAAAACATCATAAGCAAACCAAAAAAAATAGAAGTAATTTACAACATACAATGTAAGAACTGCAACAACCACAGGCAGAAGACTGGCAGAATGCATCTGTGATCACTAATTGGCAGTGAGAATTTGCCGCTTAAAGATTGCCGCTTGATGCCGCAATCACTCCGACTGGATTGATGAAAATTCTTTAATTTCACAACTAAAGTCACATTTAACAAGCCCAAAGGGAACAAAAAGACTCCAGCATCTATCCACCAGTAATCAGTAGTCAGATCAGCATAGATTAAATCCAAGGTCAACTTCAGACCAACAATCAAGTAAATAATACCCCAATCAAGGAACTGCAAAAACAGCCCAACCAAAGAATCTCTAAGACCACCCACACAGACAAACAAGTCAGCAGAATATAAACTGACAGCAAACGGCACTCCTTATTAGCACTGATGATTGTACCTAATTAGGATAATGAAATGTCTACAAGAAAAGAAGCAAGTTCAAAGAGCATCAAGGATCCCTCATTTCAACCCTGCTACAAATATTTCCCTTTATTGGTGCAGTATATATAGTTAGATCCAAATAAAGTTTACAGTTGGTAAGGTAGGTGAAAAATAAATTTTAAATGAACTCACCAATACTCATTTGTATTAACAAAGCTTCTATTAATCTGATCCTTCCTAGTTTAACTGTTTCTTACAAGTGTACTCAATGTGTTTAGTACTGTACTAAACAAGTAGTCTTAATAGAACTACACGGAGGGAAGTAAGCAGTGTACCCCAAGGTCCAGTTTAAGGTCTAGTACTCTTCAATATTGTTATATACTGACAGCCACTATGGTAGGTTCCACCAAGGTCCTCCAATCTGGCGAGAAAATACTAAATGGCCAAGCCATTTGACAACTCCCTATAAAAGGATTGTTGTCAAACAGAGCAACTCTGGATTGCATATAGTTCATACCAATAAAGAGCTGTTGTTTTTCCCAAGCCTGAGTCTGCCTCAGTTCTTCACCCGATCCAACACAGGTGACGAGGGTGGAATTGGAAGGCAACTAGGCACAAAAAGAGCTGACATTACAACCCAGCAGTACAATCCAGTCGGAGTGATTGCGGCATCAAGCGGCAATCTTTAAGCGGCAAATTCAAATCTGTCTTGACTGACAAGATGACAACACACGCCCCTCCAGCTCCTTTCGACCCAGCAACCAAGCACTGGGACTCATACATGATGCGATTCGAGTGCATCATGGAAGCCAACAATCTTCTTGGGCTCTCCGACAACCACAAGAGAACCCTGTTCCTGAGCTACTGTGTGCCAGAGGTCTTCGGCACAGCTAAAGCTCTATCTGAGCCAATGCCAGTTCAGACTATCATCTGGTCAGCCTACAAAACACACTGAGAATACACTACACTCCCACTATCTAAATTCATAAGGTGACACGAATTTAACCTCCGAAACCAGAAAGAAGAGGAGAGCATAAACCAGTATGTTGCTGTGCTCTGCAAAACCGAATCATTTGTGGGTTTCAAGATATCAACCTGGCTAAAACAAACCTCACTTTGCAAATTGTGCTAGATGAGGCCAGGGCTGAAGAGTCCTCAACTAAGTCAATGGAAATGCTGCAAAAGCACGTCAGCCCTTGTCCATCAATCATAGCTAAATACATCACTATTGTTGAACATTATATATTTGATTACCATTAATATTTCTTCATTTTAAACAAACCTTGTTCCCGTAAATCCTATTTCATAACAATAAGTCTTCATAAAGTCACCTATCTCTTCCTATTGTTCTTACAAAACAAAAGAGTTTTTCAGCAATTTATGTGTACATCATTGCTTTCAATTATGCATAATATCGCCAATCATCCATCAAATGTACAGTACTTGTGTATCATGTAATTAACCACCGATAATATTCTTTCATTGTTAAAGCAAGTAATTACTAAATATTCAATTCATATATGTACCAATTTTTCATTACATCATTATAAACTATTTAACAACAAAATATATTTCTAATATAATATGATCACTATTTACAATTATGCATAGTATTCAAATCGTCCCACACATATAGATAATGTATTATTATCCTTATACATCATATATTCAAACATTCTATTTAATAACCAAATGTCTTTAATAATAATAATAATAATAAATTTTTATTTATAACCAGCTCTCTCTCCCCAGAGGGACTCGAGGCGGGGCACAGGAGAATTAAAAAACAATAAACACAGAGTACAAAATTTAAAAACACAATTAAACATATCCTGCGCTAAAAACATCTATAAAAACTAAAAACTGTCCCTAAAATCCCTTAACACCATAACTAATTAAAATTACCCTAGGCCAGCCAAACGGAAGAAATGAGTTTTTAAAAGCTGTCGGAAGGAGCGAAGGTCAGTGGTCGTTCTGATTTTGGGGGCAAGGTCATTCCAGAGAGTCGGGCCCACCACAGAGAAGGCCCTTCCCCTGGACGTCGCCCGCTGGCACAGCCTAGTGGACGGCACCCGGAGAAGTCCCTCTCTGTGGGAGCGAATCGGTCGCAGGGATGTATGAGACAGAATGCGATCCCGCAGATAGCTAGGTCCCGTGCCATGGAGCGCTTTAAAGATGGTAACTAACACCTTGAAGCGCACCCGAAAGACGACAGGCAGCCAGTGCAGCTCGTGCAGGAGCGGTGTTACATGGGAGAACCTAGAGGCTCCCATAACTGCCCGCGCGGCTGCATTCTGGACTAGCTGAAGCCTTCGGGTGCACCTCAAGGGGAGCCCCATGTAGAGAGAGTTGCAATAGTCCAGCCGGGATGTCACGAGGGCATGAGTGACTGTGCAAAGGGCACCCCGATCCAATAGGGGACGCAACTGGCGGACCAGGCGAACCTGGTAAAACGCCCTCCTGGCCACGGCTGTCACTTGATCTTCCATGGACAGCCGGGCATCAAGGAGGACGCCCAAGTTGCATGCCCCATCCACAGGGGTAAGGTGATCGTCCCCTATGGCCAGTGATGGAGTCAACTGGTTGTACCGGGATGCCGGAAACCACAGCCACTCGGTCTTAGACGGGTTGAGTCTGAGTCTGTTACTTCCCATCCAGGCCCCCACGGCTTCCAGGCACTGACACATCACCGCTACGGCATCGTTGGGGTGGTTTGGGGTAGATATATACAGCTGCGTGTCGTCAGCGTAGAGGTGGTACTCTACCCCAAAACCACGGATGATCTCACCCAGTGGCTTCATATATGTGTTGAACAGGAGTGGCGAGAGGACCGACCCCTGAGGCACCCCACAAGTGAGGGGCCTAGAGGTCGACCTCTGCCCTCCTGTCAACACAAATTGCGACCGACCGGAGAGGTAGGAGGAGAACCACCGTAAAACGGTGCCTCCCACCCCCAACCCCTCCAGCCGATGCAATAAGATACCATGGTCGATGGTATCAAAAGCCGCTGAGAGGTCTAATAGGACCAGGATGGAGGAACAACCCCCATCTCTGGCCCTCCAGAGATCATCTACCAACGCGACCAATGCCGTCTCGGTGCTGTGCCCGGGCCGGAAGCCGGACTGGCGCGGGTCTAGATAATCAACTTCCTCCAAGTGACGGGGAAACTGTTGTGCCACCACACTCTCAACAACCTTCGCCAGGAAGGGAAGGTTGGAGACGGGACGATAGTTGGCTAATAAAGCTGGATCCAGAGAGGGCTTCTTCAGGAGGGGCCTCACCATGGCCTCTTTAAGAGAGGCAGGCAAGAAACCCTCACTCAGAGAAGCGTTGACAACCTCCTGGAGCCAGCCTCGTGTCACCTCCCAGGATGCCAGTACAAACCAGGAAGGACACGGGTCCAATAAACATATGGTGGCTCGCAGTCGCCCACGTAACCTGTCCATATCCTCGGAAGTAACAGAGTCAAACTCCTCGTGCAATCCCACTGGGCCATCAATGGAGACTAGCTCGTTCTGGATCTGAGTGATTTTCTCCTGCAGATAAATCACAAATTCCTCTGCTCTACCCTGTAATGGGGCTTCCCGCACCCTCTGTTGTAAGAGGGAGCGGGTCACCCTAAACAGGGCGGCAGGGCGGTTATCAGCTATCACTTTTTAGTAAAGCATGAATAAACATTTTCATTTCCAAGATTTTTTATCTAGCCATTGATAGAACAAACCTCATACCTTATAGAATTGCTCTTCCTCTTGTTCTCTAATTTCAAATGTTAATTTACTCATTTCAGCACAGTGCATTATTTTTCAAATAATTTCCTCCTGCACTGGTATTTTCTCATTTTTCCAATTTTTTGCAAATACAATTCTTGTTGCTGTTAACACATTTACTATCAAATATTTCAAATCTTTATTGTATGATTCTGGTATGATTCCCAATAAAAAAAATTCTGGGTTAAAGTCTATGTGTTTATGTATCATTTTCTCCAACCACCTGTAGATTTTAGTCCAGTATCCTTTAGCTTCAATACAAGTACACCACATGTGGTAATATGACACTGGCATCTGATGACATTTCCAACACTTTTCCAATTTATTCTTGGACATTCTTGCTATTCTCGTTGGAGATAGGTGCCACCTGTAAAACATCTTATACAAGTTTTCTTTATATGCAGTTGACATTGTCATTTTATAATTTTGAGACCACAGTTTCTGCCATTTCTCTAACTCAATCCCATACCCAAGTTTTTCCCCAAGCTATCATAGTTTCTTTAACTTGTTCTTTCTGTTTAACCTCTAACAGATAAGCATATACCCGCGCCAGTCCGGCTTCCGGCCCGGTCACAGCACTGAGACGGCATTGGTCGCGTTGGTTGATGATCTCTGGAGGGCACGGGATAGAGGTTGTTCCTCTATCCTTGTCCTATTAGACCTCTCAGCGGCTTTTGATACCATCAACCATGGTATCTTATTGCACCGATTGGGGGGGTTGGGGCTGGGAGGCACCGTTTTACGGTGGTTCTCGTCCTACCTCTCTGGTCGGTCGCAATGAGTGTTGGCAGGAGGGCAGAAGTCGTCCCCGAGGCCCCTCACATGTGGGGTCCCTCAGGGGTCGGTCCTCTCTCCCCTTCTGTTCAACACCTATATGAAGCCGCTGGGCGAGATCATCCGTGGTTTTGGGGTGGAATACCATCTTTACGCTGATGACACTCAGTTGTACATATCCACCCCAAACCACCCCAACGATGCCGTCGAAGTGCTGTCCCGGTGTCTAGAGGCCGTACGGATCTGGATGGGTAGTAACAAACTCAAACTCAACCCGTCCAAGACCGAGTGGCTGTGGTTTCCGGCATCCCGGTTTAGCCAGTTAAATCCAACACTGTCCATTGGGAGCGAACAACTGGCCCCCGTGGAGAGGGCGCGCAACTTGGGTGTCCTCCTGGATTCCCGGCTGTCCATGGAGGACCATGTGGCAGCCGTGGCCAGGGGGGCGTTCTATCAGGTATGCCTGATATGCCAGTTGCGCCCCTTACTGGACCGGGGAGCCCTTCGCACAGTCACTCAAGCGCTTGTGACATCCCGGCTGGATTACTGCAACGCTCTCTACATGGGGCTCCCCTTGAGGTGCACTCGAAAGCTACAGTTAGTACAGAATGCGGCCGCGCGGGTGATTATGGGTGCCTCAAGGCAAACCCACGTAACACCTCTCCTGCGCGAGCTGCACTGGCTGCCTGTGGCCTTTCGAGTGCGCTTCAAGGTGTTGACAACCATCTTTAAATCGCTCCATGGCTCGGGGCCTAGCTATATACGAGACCGCCTCCTGCCCCATACATCCCTTCGTCCGATCCGCTCCCATAGAGAGGGCCTTCTCCGGGTGCCGTCGGCGGGGCAATGCCGGTTGGCAACACCCAGGGGAAGGGCCTTCTCTGTGGCGGGCCCGGCCCTCTGGAACGACCTACCCCCCGACCTTCGCACTATCTCGGACCTCCGCCTCTTCCGCCAACGTCTTAAGACGTATTTATTTCAACAAGCCGGCCTAGGATAGCCCCCCTTTTCTGACTTTTTAAAAATAAATTATAATTTGGGAAAGTTTTTAACATGGGTTTTAGCACGGGTTAACTAATTTAATATATTTTAAATTTATATTTATTGTATTTTGTGGTTTTAATAATGCCTGTGCGCCGCCCTCGGTCCTAACAAGGAGAAGGGTGGGGTATAAATTTAATAAAATGAATAAAATAAATAAATATAGTTTTTTAATTACTTTTTCATCAGTACCTGTTAAAATTTTCTCTAATTCAGTCATTTTATCATAAAAACCTTCCATTTTTCGATCGTTATTATATCTAGAATGTATTTGCACATCTGAGTACTAGTTCATCTCAATTCTTTCCTGTTTCAGCTCTTGCATAGATTTAAGTTCACCCTCTGCATTCAATAACTCAGTGTATCTAACTGTTTTTTTCCTTTTTGTATATTATTGAATACGAAAAGGCTTCAATGGTTGATATCCAGACTGGAATTTTTGAGTAATGTAACCTTTTAACCGTCTCCCAGTTTAACAAAAACTCCTCTCTTATATAGTGTTTTCTAAAATAACCATGTGCTTTAGTTCCCTTATACCATAGAAAAGCATGCCATCCCAACAGCAGGTTGTGACACTCTAAATTCAAAAGCCTGACATTTCTTAATGTTATCCACTCCTTAATCCACATCAGATTTGTTGCCTGGTAATATAACTCCCAGTCAGGTAGACCCAACCCTCCTCTTGTTTTAGCATCTTGCAACACTTAAAGTTTTATTCTTGCATTTCCCCCCGCCATACAAATTTCAGCACCATTTTATTTAGATCTTCAAAATAGTCATTCCCAAACTAATTGGGATTGTCTGGAACAAGTATAGATTCTAGGTAGAATGTTCATTTTAATTGTAGATATTCTCCCTATCATTGATAGTTGTAGGTTTTCCCATTTCATCAAGTCAGTTGCAATTTATTGCTTCAGTCTAGGATAGTTATCCTCTTTAAGGGTACTACATCTAGTTGTTAGATAGATCCTCAAATATTTAACTTTGTTAGTAACTTGAATCTCCAAGATTTCTGCCAATTCTTCTTTTTGTTTTGATGGTATGTTCTTTGTCAAAATCTTTGTTTTATCTTTATTTATTTCCAAACCTGCTACTTTTCCATACTCCTCAATTCTTTCTATCAGTTTGGATGCAGTTTCCAATGGCTCTTCAAGAATAAAAATCAAGTCATTTGCAAACACTTGCAACTTGTATTCTTCTTTTTTAATTGTCATTCCTTTTATTTCCTCTTCTCTAATCTTTCTATTTAGAACTTCTAGTGTTAAGACAAAAAGTGACGGTGATAATAGACAGCCTTGTCTGGTTCCTCTCTTTATTTCAATAGAATCTGTGAGTTCTCCATTTATCATTATTTTGGCTACCGTATTAGCCGGCGTATAAGATGACTTTTTGGCCCCAAAAAACATGCCTCCAAGTGGGGGGGTCGTCTTATACGCCGGGTCATCCGCGAGGTCCCGTTCACGTTCCTCGTCTCCCTGGATGCCATCCAGAACTGCGCAGAGACTTGCCGCTTTTCCACGCATGCCTATCTTTTGCACGTCAACCAGTCGGGGCATCTGAGGTCCATACTCAACTGGAGGGCGCCGCGTTGGGGAAGCGCCCCCCCCAGCCCCGGGGCTGCCCCCTCCCTTCTTTCCCTCGCCTCCATCCGAGCCAAGGATATTTATTCTCCATGGTGCCGCCGTTCCCTTCTCTGCATGGCCCGAGCACCTGTTCCTTACTGCAATGGTCTCAGCGAGCTCCCAGCGCGCCACCCGGCTCGCCCGCTCACGGCTCTTGCCCGCGGCTCTTCTTGCCCGCTGCCCGCCTCGAAAGCCGGGAAGGAGGCGACCCCCTTCCACGGCGTGGAAAGCGCCTTTCCCCACGGCTCTTCTTGCCCGCTGCCCGCCTGGACGCGGCCAGTCGAAAGCCGGAAGGGAGGAAAAGCGCTTTCCACGCCGTGGAAGGGGGTCGCCTCCTTCCCGGCTTTCGAGGCGGGCAGCGGGCAAGAAGAGCCGCGGGCAAGAGCCGTGAGCGGGCGAGCCGGGTGGCGCGCTGGGAGCTCGCTGAGACCATTGCCTCCCTCCCGGCTTTCGACTGGCCGCGTCCAGGCGGGGAGCGGGCAAGAAGAGCCGCGGGGAAAAGTGCTTTCCACGCTGTGGAAGAGGGTCGCCTCCCTCCTGGCTTTCGACTGGCCGCGTCCAGGTGGGCAGCGGGCAAGAAGAGCCGCAGGGAAAAGCGCTTTCCAAGCCGTGGAAGGGGGTCGCCTCCCTCCCGGCTTTCGAGGCGGGCAGCGGGCAAGAAGAGCCGCGGGCAAGAGCTGTGAGCGGGCAAGCCGGGCGGCGCACTGGGAGCTGCTGAGACCATCGCAGTAAGGAACAGGCGCTCGGGCCATGCGGAGAAGGGAACGACGGCACCATGGAGAAT
Source organism: Rhabdophis nuchalis (assembly GCA_039707465.1). Classification (NCBI taxonomy): domain Eukaryota; kingdom Metazoa; phylum Chordata; class Lepidosauria; order Squamata; family Natricidae; genus Rhabdophis; species Rhabdophis nuchalis. The sequence continues at coordinate 106,339,957 of CM077647.1, read as the reverse complement.
AAATATCCTTGGCTCGGAAGGAGGCGAGGGAAAGAAGGGAGGGGGCAGCCCCGGGGCTGGGGGGGGCGCTTCCCCAACGCGGCGCCCTCCAGTTGAGTATGGACCTCAGATGCCCCGACTGGTTGATGTGCAAAAGATAGGCATGCGTGGAAAAGCGGCAAGTCTCTGCACGGCAGCTCCGCGCGGCTCTGGACGGCATCCGGGGAGACGAGGAACATGAAGGGGACAGCCCCTGCCCCCGCGGAAGGCCTCGCCGTCACCACAGAGCGCAGAGGGGAGACAGAGGGGAAGGAGGGAGGGAGAAACAGAGAGGGACAGGGAGGGAGGGAGGGAAGGAGACAAAGAGCCACAGAAACATTGTGTGTGGAAGGTGTGCGGAAGAGGGAGTAGTCTTATATAGCGAGTATATAACAAACTCTATATTTTGAGTGGAAATGATGGGGGGTCGTCTTATACGCCCAGTCGTCTTATACGCCGGCAAATACGGGTATTTGTTTATGACAGTGGTGGGCAAACTCATTAGTCAACAGAGCCAAATATCAACAATACCACGATTGAAATTTCTTTTGAGAGCCAGAAGGTGTGGCCTGTTTTGTGGGAGTGGCTTAGCGGTCATGTGACTGGGTGGGCGTGGCCAACTTGGAATATGTGGTGAAACTCACTTAACGACGGTCTTGGTTAGCAACCAAACTTTTAGGCTCAATTGTGGTCATAAGTTCTTTCTTTCTTTCTTTCTTTCTTTCTTTCTTTCTTTCTCTCTCTCCCTCTCTCTCTTTCTTCCTCTCTCTCTCTCCATTTCTCTCTCTCTCTCTTTCTTTCTCTCTCTTTTTCTCTTTCTCTCTGTCTCTCTTTCTTTCTCTCTCTCTCTCTTTCGCTCCCTTTCTCTCTTTCTTTCGCTCTTTCTTTCTTTCGCTCTTTCTCTCTCTTTCTCTCTTTCTTTCTCTCATTCTTTCTTTCTCCCTCTCTTTCTCTTCCTTTCTCTCTCTCTCTTTTTCTCTTTCTTTCTGTCTCTCTTTCTTTCTCTCTCTCTTTCTTTCTCTCTCTCTTTCTTTCTCTTTCTTTCTCTTTCTTTCTCTTTCTCTTTTTCTCTCTCTTTCTTTCTCTTTCTTTCTTTCTTTCTCTATCTCTGTCTCTCTCTCCTTCATCCGCTCATCTCTGTCACTCTGTGTGTGTGTGTGTGTCTGTCTGTCTGTCCCTCATTCACTTAATCAGTCTCTATCTATGTCTCTCCCTCCCTCTCTCTGTCTCTCCCTGTCTCTGTGTGTGTCACTCTCTTTGATTCTCTCCTTCCCTCCCTCTCTCTGTATGTCTATCTCTCCCTCTTTCCCCCTGTCTGTCTCTGATTCAATCCCTCCCTGTGTCATTCTCTATCTGTGTCTCTCTCCATCTCTCTCCCTCCCTCTCTTTCTCTCTGTCTCTGTCTGTCTCTGTGTCTTTCCCTCCCTCCCCCTCTGTCTCTCTCTGTGTCTGTCAGTCACTCCCTCTCTCCCCTCTCCTCCCCCCTCCACTCCAGGAAGCAGCAGAAGGGCCGGCATGCCGGAGGTTACGGATGCCTCCTCCCGCAGCGGGTGAGGGAGCAGGCGGGGTGAGCACCCAAGGCTACCGTCATCTTAAGCACCACCGAGGCTGTCGCCTGGCAGGTCGCCCGGCAGGGGCATCAGGCAGGGAAGCCGGTCGCGGCTCCATCGCGGCTCCTTCCGGCAGGCACCACGGCGCACATTCTGGGGCTGCGCGTCCACCTCCCTCCCAGCCACGCAGCCCCAGAATGTGCAGTTCCCACTGCCCAAGGTCGCCCGGCAGGTCGCCCGGCAGGGGCGTCAGGCAGGGAAGCTGGTTGCGTCTCCATCGCGGCTCCCTCCGGCAGGCACCACGGGCTGCGCGTCAGAACAGACTCAGTAACAGACTCAGGCTAAACCCGGCCAAGACCGAGTGGCTGTGGTTTCCGGCCGCCCGATTCAACCATTTGACTCCATCACTGGCCATAGGGGGCGAACGCCTTGCCCCTGTGTATGGCGCGCGCAACTTGGGTGTCCTCCTGGATACCCGGCTGTCCATGGAAGATCAAGTGACAGCCGTGGCCAGGAGGGCGTTTTACCAGGTCCACGATCCCCTATTGGATCGGGATGCCCTTTGCACAGTCACTCATGCCCTCGTGACATCCCGACTGGACTATTGTAACTCTCTCTACATGGGGCTCCTCTTGAGGTGCACCCGAAGACTTCCGCTGGTCCAGAATGCAGCCGCGCGAGCAATAATGGGGACCGCAAGGTATACCCATATAACACCTCTCTTGCGCGAGCTGCACTGGCTGCCTGTTGTCCTTCGGGTGCGCTTCAAGGTGCTAGTTATCATCTTTAAAGCGCTCCATGGCTCGGGACCTAGCTATATGCAGGATCGGATCCTGCCCCATACATCCTCACGGCCGATTCGCTCCCACAGAGAGGGACTTCTCTGGGTGCCGTCCACTAGACTTTGTCAGCAGGCGGCGCCAAGGGGAAGGGCCTTCTCTGTGGCGGGCCCAGCCCTCTGGAACGACCTTCCCCCCGACATTAGAACAACCACAGACCTCCGCTCCTTCCGTCAGAAATTAAAAACATACTTTTTCTGCTTGGCTGGCCTAGGTTAGTCTCTACCTTTAGGGTTTAGGGAACACTAGTTTTAATATGGGGATTTTAGTGCAGGGACAATTAAGTTTAATTTGTTTTTACTCTATTGTATTTATTTTTGTATATATATTTTATGTGTTTTAATTTTTCCCTGTGCACCGCTCCGAGTCCCCTTGGGGAGAGGACGCAGTATATAAAAATAAAATATTATTATTATTATTATTATGCGCCCGGCTTCCCTGCACAACGCCCCTGCCGGGCGACCTGCCGGGCGACGCCTCCTCCCGCAGCGGGCAAGTGAGCAGGCGGGGCTCCATCGCAGTTCCCTCCGGCAGGCACCATGGCGCACGTTCTGGGGCTGCGCGTCTACCTCCCTCCCAGCCACGCAGCCCCAGAACGTGCAGCTCCCGCTGCCCAAGGTCGCCCGGCAGGTCGCCCGGCAGGGGCGTCAGGCAGAGAAGCCGGTCGCGTCTCCAGTGAAAGTGCTTTGCGGCTTGTTTCCATACAATGTATCTAAGTCCGGCTTTATTGAAACAATTTCCTTTGCCACTTTCTCCTGCTGGCTGCCAGACTGGGCGGTGGAAGATGGCTTCTCTTTGTTCCTGAACAACTATTTCTTATGGAAAATTACCAACATCTCTTTGTGATTGGGACTATCTCTCTCTATTAATGGAAAAAATTTTTGGGATTAATTGATTCCTTCCCTGGAGTGCCTTCTATGTTTTAACAACTGACTGTGAAAATTGCTTCTCTTCTGGGGTCTTCAACTTGTTGCAACTTTGATTTGAACTTTCTTCTCCTGACTTGCTCCAGCGGCCGCACCCAAAAAACGCCATCTTAGTGGCACTGACTTTAATAGCTCACCATGGCTTCAAAAAAACAACCAGAAAATCCAGGATTGGAACAAAGGATGACAGCTATGGAAGAAGTGTTACACTCCTTGGTGCTCGAAATTAAAGCCTTGAGGAAAGATCATTGCAGCTCTAAGCTTGAACTTTTGGAAACACAGAAAAAATTGATGGAGAATACACAGAAGACCGAGGAGTTGGAAGTGGGGTTGGCTGGGGCAAAGGGAGAACTTAAAACTGTTAATAGTGAAATTGGAGATTTGACTGGTCATATGTCTAGGATGGATTTTGAAAGGATGTCATATTTTTTAAGATTTCAGAATATTTCGGAGGAAGCTGGTGAATGCCTTCCTGATCTCATGAGTACTATTTTAGCAGAATACTTACACAAACCTAAGGAGGAGATCAGGGGGGACATTGACCTAGTCTATAGAATAAATTCAACATATGCCAGGATAAACGAAGTACCCAGAGAGATACATATTAAATTTGTTAGAAGGTCGACTAGGGAGGGAATTCTGAAGGCACAGAGAGAGGGCCCGTTAATTTACCAACAAATGAAGTCGCTATCTTGAAGCAGATCCCAAAAAAGATTAGAGAGATGAGAAGGAAGTATTCCTTCTTATCTAAAAAATTATTTAACCACGGGATTTGGTTTAAGTGGGCGATGCCAGAAGGGATGTTGGTGTTCTGGGAAGGAGGAAGAGTAAGGATTAAAACAGTTGCTGAGGCGGAAGCCTTTCTTAAAAAACATTCCTCTATCCTGGGGGAAGATTCAATACAATAATACAATACAATAGCAGAGTTGGAAGGGACCTTGTAGGTCTTCTAGTCCAACCCCCTGCATGGGCAGGAACCTTATACCATTTCAGACAAATGGCTGTCTAACATCTTTTTAAAGACTTCCAGGGTTGGGGCATTCACAACTGCTGGAGGCAAGCTGTTCCAGAGGTTAATTGTTCTTACTGTCAGGAAATTTCTCCTTAATTCTAAGTTGCTTCTCTCCTTGGTTAGTTTCCACCCATTGCTTCTTGTCCTGCCCCCAGGTGCCTTGGAGAAAAGTTTGACTCCCTCTTCTTTGTGGCACCCTCTGAGATATCGGAACACTGCTATCATGTCTCCCCTGGTCCTTCTCTTCATCAAACTAGACATACCCAGCTCCTGCAGCCGTTCTTCATATGTCTTAGTCTCCAGTCCTCTAATCATCTTGGTTGCTCTTCTCTGCACTCTTTCCAGAGTCTCCACGTCTTTTCTACATCGTGGCGACCAAAACTGTATGCAGTATTCCAAGTGTGGCCTTACCAAGGTATTATACAGTGGCATTAACACTTCACGTGATCTAGATTCTATCCCTCTGTTGATGCAGCCTAGAACTGTGTTGGCTTTTTTGGCAGCTGCTGCACACTGCTGGCTCATATTTAAATGGTTGTCCACTAGGATTCCAAGATCCCTCTCACAGTTGCTACTATTGAGCAAGGTACCACCTATACTGTACTTGTGCATTTGGTTTTTCTTGCCTATATGTAGGACCTTACTTTTTTCACAATTGAATTTCATTTTATTAGACAGTGCCCAATGTTCAAGTTTGTCTAGATCCTTCTGTATCTTAAGCCTATCTTCTGGAGTGTTGGCTATTCCTGCCAGCTTGGTGTCGTCTGCGAATTTGATGAGTTCCCCATTTATCCCCTCATCCAAATCGTTGATGAAGATGTTAAAGAGTACTGGGCCTAAAACAGAGCCTTGGGGGACTCCACTGCATACTTCCTTCCATGTAGATGCAGTTCCATTGAGGACTACACATTGAGTGTGGTTGGTCAGCCAGTTGGAAATCCATTTGGTGGTGCTGCTGTCTAACCCACAATTTTCTACTTTATCTAATAGTAGGTTATGGTCTACTTTATCAAATGCCTTACTGAAGTCCAGGTAAATTATATCAACAGCAATCCTCTGGTCCACTGATTTTGTCACTTTGTCAAAGAATTCAATTAGATTCGTCTGGCATGATCTGTTTTTGACAAACCCATGTTGGCTTTTGGCTATTACTTTGTTTGCTTCTAGGTGTTCACTTATTTGTTGTTTAATTATCTTTTCCAGAATCTTTCCTGGTATTGAGGTCAGGCTGATGGGTCTATAGTTTCCTGGATCTGTTTTTTTCCCTTTTTTGAAGATGGGAACCACATCTGCTCTTTTCCAGTCTTCTGGCAGTTCCCCGGTGCTCCAGGATCTCTGAAAGATATAGTTCAGTGGTTCTGAGATCTCGTCTGCCAGTTCCTTCAGGACCCTGGGGTGTAATCCATCCGGTCCTGGTGATTTGAACTCGTCCAGGGCAGACAGGTGCTCACTTACCATTTTCTTCCCTATTTCAACTTGTGTTCCTAATCTGATATTTGTGGTGCTGTTTTTGATTGGTTGGACTGTTTTATCCCTTTGTGTAAAGACAGATGCAAAAAAAGAGTTAAATAGTTCTGCTTTCTCCCTGTTGCTTATCATCTTCTTGCCATTTTCTCCCAGCAGTGGACCAATTGTTTCCTTAACCTTTTTCTTATTTTTAACATGTTGGAAGAAGCTTTTTTTGTTATTTTTTACTTTTTTGGCAAGCCTTTCTTCATTGCGAGCCTTAGCTTTCCTCACTTCATCTTTACAGGCTCGGGCTATTTGCTGATATTTTGCCTTGGTTATGTCCCCCTTTTTCCACTTTTTATATTTATCCTTTTTGTCTTTCAATTTGTCAGAGAGTTCTTTATGCAGCCATGCTGGTTTCTTTTGGGAACTGTTATTTTTCTTCTTCATTGGTATTGCGCTGGACTGGGCTTTTATAATCTCATTTTTCAAAATTTCCCAAGCTTCCTGAGTTGTTTTCCCCTTGAGGATTCTCATCCATGGAATCCTTCCCAAGCTCTCTCTGAGTTTATTGAAATTAGCTCTCTTGAAGTCTAAGACTCTAGTTTGACTTTGTTCAACTACTTTTGTTTGCATAATGTTGAATTCCAGTATTTCATGATCGCTTGCCCCCAAAGTTCCTGTAGCTTCTACACCTTCTATCATTTCCTCTCTGTTAGTGAGAATTAAGTCCAATATTGCTGATCCCCTTGTTCCCTTCTCTACCTTTTGGGAAACAAAGTTGTCTGCTAGGTTTCTTAGGAACCTGTTGGATCTTCCACTTGGTGCAGAGTTTGTTTCCCAATTGATGTCAGGGTAGTTAAAATCTCCCATTACTATTGCAGTGTGCTTCCTACATACCTTAGTTAGCTGGTTAGCAAAAAGTACATCCACTTCCTCTGCTTGGTTGGGTGGCCTGTAGTATAGACCTATGACAATATCATTCCCCCCCCCATCCTTTAATATTGACCCAAGTACATTCAAGATAGTTCTCATCATTGTTGTGCTCTATTTCTGTAGAGATGTAATTATTTCTTATATATAGTGCAACTCCACCTCCTCTTTTATTTTGTCTATTTCTTTTAAATAATTTAAATCCTTCTAGCTGTATGTTCCATTTGTGGGTTTCATCCCACCAAGTTTCTGTAATGGCAACAATATCGTATCTGCCCTCATTTACTTGAATTTCTAATTCACCCTGTTTATTCCTCATACTCTGTGCATTGGTGTATAGACATTTGAGTCCATTTTGATTGACCCTGTGTTTTCTGTCTACGAAACCTGTGTTATGCCTGACTATGGTTCTCTTTGCCCCTATTTCTTTGCCACTTGTATGGTTCATGTACATGGTATGGCACTCACTGTTAATTGTTTGGTTTTGCTTGACAGCAGTGTTGGTAATATTACCCGCACCAATATCTATGTTACATGCACTGATAACCCTATGAATTTTAGTTTGCTGGGGACAGAAATAGTCTTTATCTATTGATTCTCTGTCCCCACTATTCAGTTTAAATGTTTAGCCAGGAAATCTGTGAATTTAGTGCCAAGTAACTCAGTCCCTTTCTTGGATGGGGCAGAGGGGGCAGAGGGGGCAGAGGGGCCCACGGCCCCGCCCGCTGGGGGCCAGGAAGGAGAACAAGAAGACACAATTGCCAAGAGACTTAGATCTAAAAAATGACTTTGCCTTTTTTATTAAAACTGTAAAACCTTTTATCTGGATGTTTGTACATGATTGCCAGTAGAGAATTTAGAATTTATGATATATGCATTTATTTTCACCTTGTAGTATTATTGAAAAATGTATTACCAATGTCTTATTATGAAGCCCTGGAGGGGCCACTGATCTCGACGTGAAAGTTCTCAAAATGTTTCTGTATCACCTTACCTTACCCTATTTGAAAAAATTTGTAAAAACCAATAAAACTTTTGCAATATAAAAAAAAGAAACATCAATGCCTTTGTTTTTCAGAATGAGACTCATAGTACTCCAAGGTGTCCAAAATTATTCTCATATTATCTTTAATTTGTCTCTTTGGTAAAAAGCCATTTTGATCGGGTGGATAAACCCATTTAAATATTTTTTTAGTCTCTCTGCCAGTATTGATGCAAATAACTTATAGTCTGAGTTTAGCAGGGAGATTGATCTATAGTTCTTAATTTGTGTAAGATCTGCTTCCTCTTTAGGTAGCAATGTAATATATGCTTCTAATCATGATTTGGGTATTCTGTTCTTGGACATCACTTCATTTATAACTTCTAGAAGAGGGAGAGACAAGGATTCCTCTATGGTTTTATAGAATTCCACTGGTAGGCTATCCAGTCCCGGAGCCTTCCCATTGTTTTGTTTTTTAAGTACTTCAATTAACTCCATCATCGTTATTTTGCCTTCTAATATAGTTCTAGTATTATCTGGTATCCGGGGAAGATTAGCTTCTTGTAAGTATTGCTTAACTCCTCCCTCCTCTATATTCTCTTGTTCATAAAACTTAGCATAGTATTCTTGTATAATTTTCTTCTTTTCGACATTTCCATGCTGAATTTGTCCTTGTTCATCTCTTAATTGCTGTATTTTCTTTACCTCTCTCCCCTTTTTCCAACCAGATGCCTGGCTTATTTGCATTTTCAAAGTACTTCTGTTTGGCGCTTCTAATTTTTTGTACCAGTTCCTTCTTCTCCAGTAAATCCATTTTATGTTTAATTGTATCCATTTTTATTTTGATGTCTTTTTTTTGTGGAGATTTCTGTAGCTCTTTTTCCAGTATCTTATAATCATTCTCAAAGCCTTTACATACTTGTCTTTTCTTTAAGTTTCTCATTCTTGTATAGTCTATTATCAGACCTCTAGGAAAGGCCTTCATTGTGTCCCAAAGCTTCTGCATAAATGTATCTTCTTTTTTATTTTGAAGAAGAAGGCCAATTCATTTTCCATTTTCTGTACAAATTCTTTCTCTTTCAATATTGTATTATTTAATGTCCATCTGGACCTTGTCCTTTGAACTCTCCATTTGATTGTAATTGGGTTATGGTCCGCCTAAGTGCTTGTTTCAATCTCAACTTCTTGTACATTAGAAGTCAAATCCACTGAGGCCCCTATCATGTCAATTCTGGAGAATGATAAGTGTCTATATGAATAGAATGTATATGGTTTTTTTAAATAAGGTTTCTTTCTCTCCAAATATCTTTTAAGTTTATTTCATCTATCATCCTGAAAAGGATTTCAGAAGTATTTTTCTATTACCAATCAGGTAAGACTCTGGGCCATGCTGATGCCCTCAGCAGATAACCATTGCCTAAACTTTTGGATGATCCTACCCTGGAGAGCCTAGTATTGCTAATTGACTGCCTTGAGGCCAACCCAGTGTCATCAAACAAACTGCCACTCTGTGAGAGACAAAACTATCTCTCAAGTTTTGAATTGGATGTGGAGGGAATGGCCCAAGGGTCTGAGTTCAAACCTTTTGTAAAAAAGCAAAATGAATTGTCTGTATTGTGGGGGTGTCTCCTATGGGGGGAGTGGATGATTGTTCCACCCAAACTGTGGATTGCAGTATTAGAGGCCTTGCATATAAGGCATCTGGGAATTGTCCAGATGAAATCTTTGGCAAGGAGTTATGTGTGGTAGCCTAACATGGATGGGGATATAGAAGAGTGGGTGGCAACCTGCACTCCATGCCAGGAATCCTGACCAGCTCACCCAGATGCACCCGTATGCGAATGGGAATGGCATCAGTCACCCTGGTCCAGGGTGCACATTGATTTTGCAGGCCCTGTGCATGGGTAAGTATTTATGGTAGTTGTGGATGCCTACTCGAAGTGGCTAGAGATAGTCCTTATGACCACCAACATGGCAGAGGAGGTCATCAAGGTGTTACAGAGAGAGTTTTCTCCAAGTGTGGCCTGCCTGACATCCTAGTTTCGGGCAATGTGCCCCAATTCATGGCCATCCAATTTGAGACTTATTTAGCAGAGAAGGGAATCAGACATGCTCTGGTCGCACCTTTCCATCCAGCTAGCAATGCTCTTACAAATTGGAGTTTGAGGATGGGAGAATTTGGAGGTGGCACATTGACCAACTCCGAGGCCACCTCAACCATTCCAACCTTATGCAACCAGAGGTAACTCCTGCATGAGTTAGCCAAAGCACTACCCAAAAGGAGCAAACATTCACTCCTTCCACCGACCATTCAAGCCCGAAGATACCGAAGTACTTATCTGAAAAGTTTGCGAACTGGCTCTGGAACTCCAGCCATGCTTTGTGGAAAATTCCAGGAGCTTCCACCAGGTGAAGCCAGAGGCGGCAACAGGTCCAACTGACCTGACCGAAGTCCCAGTGCCAACTGAACTGCACAGGTCAGAGAAAGTCTTTAAAAGACCCGCCTATCTGTGTGACTACATCACCAGCCGGATCATCCCATCTAAGAGGGGAGGGGTGTTATATACTGACAGCCAGTATGATAGGTTTCCACCAAGGTTCTCCAATCCAGTGGGAAAAAACTGAATGATGATTGTCCAAGCCATTTGACAGCTCCCTATAAAAGGGCTGCTGTCAAACAGAGAGGCACTGGATTGTATATAGTTCATACCAATAAAGAGCTGTTGTTTCTCACAAGCCTGAGTCTGCCTCAGTCCTTCATCAGATCCAACAAATATCTTCATAAATAATCTAGATGAAGGAATAAAAGAGGAACTCATTAAATTTGCAGATGGCCCTGAACTGGCAGAAATAGCCAACACCGCAGAAGCTAGGCTTAAGATCCACATAGATTTTGACAGACTTGAACACTGTGCCCTATCTAACAAAATTAAATTCAGTGTAGAGAAAAGTAAGGCTTTACACTTAGGCAAGAAGAACCAAATGTACAGGTGCAGATCAGGTGAACCTGGCTCAATGGAGGGATCTTGGACTCATAGTGGACAATCATTTGAATATGATCAGACAGTGTGTGACAACAACCTAAAAGTCAATGCAATCCTAGGCTCAATTAATAGAGGGATAGAATAAGGACCACATGAAGTATTAGAATCACTTTATAAAAATTTAATAATACCAAACCTTGAATACTGCATCCAGTTTTGGTCAAAACACACACACACACACACACACACACACACACACACACACACACATGTTTACACTCTGGAAAGACTGCAGAGAAGAGCAACAAAGATGATTAAGGGGCTGGAGGGTAAAACATATGAAAAACCTATTTTTCAAAACACCAGAAGGCAAGACAAGAAACAATGGATGGAAACTAATCAAGGAGTGAGCAACCTAGAACTAAGGGGAAGTTTCCTGGCCGTGCGAACAATTAACCAGTGGAATGGCTTGCCTTCAGAAATTACAAGTGAAGAAGACACTGGACACTGGATTTGTCTGAAATGGTACAGGATCTCCTGCTCAAGGTGGAGTTAAGGCTAGAAGACCTCTAAACCAACTCTGTTATTCCATGTTCTTTGTTCATCTGCTTGTCTGGTGTTAATTCACCCTGTTTGATTACTCCTTTCTCTTGCCACATATGGCCTACCCATATGACCTGCAGCCTCTGTAGTCTAGAAAGTATTAAGGACAATATAATAATAATAATAATAATAATAATAATAATAATAATAATAATAATAATAATAATAATAATAATAATAATAATAATCGAATTTATTAACCGCTCCCTCTCCCCACAGGGACCCGGGGCGGTGCACAGGGAAAAATAAAACAATAAGAACAATAAATACAAAAGTACATAACTTAAAACACAATTAAACAATTTATCCCGTGCTAAAATTATTGACTAAAATCCCATTTAAAAATACATTTGAAATCTATAGACAGAGAGACTATCCAAGGCCGGTCAGTCGAAAAAGATGGGTCTTCAGTTTCATACGGAAGGAGCGGAGGTCCGTGGTCGTTCTAATATCGGGGGGAAGGTCGTTCCAGAGGGCCGGGCCCGCCACAGAGAGAGCCCTTCCCCTGGGCATCGCCCGCTGACAAAGTCTAGCGGATGGCACCCGGAGAAGTCCCTCTCTGTGGGAGCGAATAGGCTGTGAGGATGTATGGGGCAGAAACCGATCCCGCAGATAGCTAGGTCCCGAGCCATGGAGCGCTTTAAAGATGATAACTAACACCTAACACATATATATTTCTTACATGTATATATCTATGAGTAATTAATTTCATAATTTCAGTTCAAACTATATTAAAAAGCTAATGCTTTTTAAAGTGATGGTGAAGGTTTTCAAAGTATTAAAGTATACGTAATGTGAGAGTGGACATTAAAATATGGAAATTCAAGCATTTATGAGATAAAATTCATCTTTGCATTTTTTTTCTTGATTTCTACTGTAGTTAAAAACAACTAACCATTTTAGAAAAGGTGTAGGTAAAGAAATTATTTCAAGCAAGAAGAAATGCAGCATTTAAAAAATATTAATATATTGTTCAAAGCTATGGCTTAATTAATGAAAACTCGCCTATAAAATATTTGATCTACAAATTACCATGATCAAATTATTCTATTTTGAATATATGATGCAAAGACTCAGTTCTCTGGGAAAAACCTTAATGCAAAAAAAGTGGAAGGAAATAAAAAATGGACCAACAGCAAGGTGGATAGAACAAGTTATAGCAGCAATGGGTATCTAGCAGCATCTACATCAGAGGTTCCCAAACTTGGCCACTTGAAGACTTGTGGACTTCAACAGTTGAAGTCCACAAGTCTTCAAGTGGCCAAGTTTGGGAACCTCTGATCTACGTGGTTGTTAAAAGTTAGCAGTGATTTAATGGTAATGTAATCAACACATGGTAATATAACAGTAAGTAAGAAAGATCTTGAGAGACCTGGTAAAAAGATGCTGCTATGGGAACAATCAGATAAGAGACAGCAGAGCTCACAGTAGATAATGGGGAGGGCAGAGGCTGAGAAAATACCTTCATTTATTTCATTTGTCAGAAAATACTGTCCCTAGTTTCTTGGTCTGTAAAGGAAATTGGGCAGGGGATTGTGTTTTCATATTTGCAAAATTATGTCAATGTGGTTTTTACAATGAAGTGGAATTAGTGCATCTGATATACTCCATGAGGCTAACAGGAAATGAATAAACTGTCATGTAAGAATGGCGAAATTGTTATGCCATGAAATTTATTAAGAAATGAATAATGAGGCAACTCAAATTCTAGTGATATATATTTCAATCTGATATGGGGCAGGGAGGGCTGTGCAGGGCACGGTCAAGAGAGAAGTAAGCACAACCCTGTAATTGAAGTCTTGTCCCTTTATAGGAGTGTTGCACACGTAATATATATGAACAAAGGTTGAGTTCTTGATTTTTTGATCTTTTGGAGGCAAGCATTATTGGGCTCTAAAGGCATTAAGTTTGGGTTTTTCAAATTATTATACGAGAATAATTCCCTATTGATTATGACTAGAATGTTTGAAAAATGTTGTAATTTATATTTAAAACTACAAGTAAGCTTGTTTGCTTTTAAAAGATATGATTATCACTATGTCACGCCCAGAAGCCATCTTTTGCATTGGGCCTTTAGGTCTGCTGTAGGAATTCAATGCTGTGGGAAAATGGGATGGTGATTATAGGGAGTATGGGAGATACATAGTCATAATAACATTTCTTTCTCAGAGAGTCAAGGACATTTTGCCCTGTACCTGGATGGGTATGACTGTTGGGATGATGTCTGATATGTGACGGACATGTGGGTGCTGGGAAGGGGCTTGGACTTTCATTTGGGTGGGGAAAACCTAGAAACTTTCAGATTTGGATTTTCCCAGATGTGCCAATACGACATCTATAATAGAACAGAATTTTGAGGAACTTCAAGCCTTAGAGTCTTCTTTTGTTGGGGGTGTTACTTGGAACCCTGACACACTATATATTGCTATTATTATTTGCAGAATCTCCAGCACCTGAAAAGCTACGCCAATTATGTCAATGCTATGCTTAAAGAAAGGAGAGTCTGCAAATATCTCTATTGACCTCTTCATTCCATAAGAAAAATCATGGTTAATTATTCCATAGGTAATCTCTTATTGTTATTCTGTAGATAGTCCCTTATTGTTTAGAAATGTTGGTTTAATCAGAAATGCTGGCAATTCCATATAATTCCTGTATTGAAATATTTTTGTCTACTGCTTTCCCCATTGCCATTTGCCTAATGACTATTACAGTGCTATTAATCTGTATTTCAGATTGCCTGCAATTTCATGCTTATGTACCACAGGGTGGCATGAGAGGTTTTCTTTTAAGTTTTTGTTTGCAAAATGATCTGTTGCTGATATGACTTGCTTACTTCATCATATGCTACTAACTTTATTTATAGAAGACCAAAGCAGCAGCATTCCCTACTGATGTAAATGCTTTATTCACATTCTGTCCTGAATGAGGCTAAATATTTATAGGTCTCTTCTTGCATCACAGTATCTAGTAAAAGCTTCGGGGATCACTGGATAACTCACAGTGGAATCATGGCATGATGACAATCTTGAGCTAAAATGCACATATACATCCCAACATGTCTTTTTTAAAGAGAAAAATCTAAATATGGAGCATTTTTAAATGCCTTAATTGCAAGATACCTGTGTATTTGAGGAATCATTAAATAACCATCTTTTTTGTGGCTCTTTTTCAATAAAGCTGTGATATACCTTTGCACTGTAATATCGTTCACAAATAATTTCATATTGTTCCTCAAAACTTGACAAAAAATCATTTAGTCATCATAAACCAACTCAAAATAAAGCTAATGTTAACCTGGTCCTGACTGAGAGCACAACCAAATGGACTCATTCTACTTTATTGTGAGGCTACATTAATTGAATCTTGGCAGTGATTACTGAAATATATTTCTCCCCCATCACCTTTCCAGTCCAAGAAACTAGGGAGAATCTCATCTGAGATATTTGTCATGCTCACAGCTGCCTATTGTCTGATTATTTTCCTGGCTATGGCTCTTCTCTCTTTCTCTCAGGGTCATCCCCACATACCAATACAGTTAAGTGGTTGCAATTAAAATGAATATACTTTCTTTTCTTGTGATCTTCACTTCAACAGTCATGCAACCACTGGAAGTTAAGCAACATGCAAATTCACAATAAATATTTTTTTTTAAAAAAACCTCTTTACTCAGAATAGGGATTTGTTTTTCTAATTTTGTTGTTGTTCTTTAAGACATAATGCAAATTAATGTCTTCCTTCCACTTTTTAGAGCTGGAAACAGAGCCATTTTATTGATCTCCTGAATCTCAGTGCCATTGAATTATCTTCTGCATTTTGGCCTCTTAGAATAGAGAACAAAGGTGGGACTCTCCACTATGAAGGAGGCTAGATTCTTCAATCACCTTATTGCTTCAGATATCACCATTTATTACACTACAATAAACACTACTCCTTCACCTTTGTGGAGGGACTAGATCTATTGGCTTTTTTTCTACCTCTGTGACATAAATGAATTAATAATTGTAAAAGCTGGTATTGAATTTGTTTGTTTTTCTATCATCTTCATTGGTTTATTCTTTTCGGCTGTGTCTTTTAGTCTTTTAGAATGGGGAATTATGGGTATTGCTCCTCCTACTTTTTAAAATGTCATTAATTATTCTTGTACCAGTGTAAAAATATTTCAAATAATTACAGTAATTAATATGTTAACAATATTAACAATTACACATACGCTTGTTGACATTTTGTAAATCCTAATTTCCAATGCATAGTTTTCCAGCTCCAATAGGGACAGCTGGACATTTATTGGGATGTGTTATATTTTTATGAACCTTGCTCAGCTTTTCTTTAGAATAATGTGGATTGAACACACTGGGAAATACAGAATTTTCATTCATATATCTTTATCTGAAAAAATTAAATGACCAATCTCAGTCATTTGTGTATTTTATCCCAGATCAACTAAAATTTAGCAGTCATTAAAACACACACATCTTTACAATTTTCCCGCAGTAAGATTTTTGGGTTCTGTAGTGTCTCATAGTTCTAAGTATATGGCAGACAAAGATAAAGAGAAAAATATATATAGATATTTCTATAAGTGAAGAGTCCATATCACTGGTGAGAAAGAAAATGAGAGATATTTGGGAACAGAGATAGAAAATAAGTTTCAAAGGAACTGAAGATAATACTATGAAGGTTAGAATAGTACATCTTTTCTCAATCAAAATTACCTGAAAATTCTCTGTCCTTTGGAACAATTAATATCTATTTGATGTTAACTGAAAAACTATAACCAATGCTTGGCATCTGTCCAACCTCATTTAACAGTTAGTGATCTTTAAAAGGTCACTATATACGAGACAGTAAAATGAAACATGATGTTCTCTGTTTAGCAAATACAATATTAAGAATTTATAGGTTTGTAGTGCCTGTTTGTACAGATTTATGGATCTTTTAATGCACCCTCTTTGCATGTTAATTCAGAAATACTATAGATTCAAATCCCCAAAACAAAAGCAACAAATGTTTCAGGAAATATGGATTTAAATGCACTCTGTAGTGTCTAGTCACAAAAGAGGAAACTGATCCACGTAGAATTGTGCAACTTGTTTCCATATGCATGTGATTTCTCTGGCATTAAGTAGCTGAAAATTTAAAAAAAACATGAATTGATTAAATAAACATGCATTATGAACAAAGTCTCCTATTTAAAATCGATTTATAGCAACAAGATCATTGATAACAGATTTTTATTGTTTTTGCAAACCATTGTTAACTGCTATAGGATTGGAATAACGTTGACCATTACAGTTTTTGCTTCAGAATAATCCCTTTTCAACTTTATTCATAATAAATAACCATGATGGGATAAAACTGAATACATTTATCAAGAGACTGTCATTTACCAAAATATTTAAATATATTGTTTAGGACTAGCAAACATAACTATTGCACTAGAAAATTCCAAATAATATTCCGAATTAATATAATTTGATAGTCTAGAACAGTGATAGTCAACCTGGTCCCTACCGCCCATTAATGGGCTTCCAGCTTTCATGGTGGGCAGTAGGGGTTTTATCCGATACTGAAGCACTTTTCATTTTTTAATTTAATTGACTTCCCTAATTTATAAATCACCATTATTGTGGAAACAGTGGGTGGTTAGAAAATTTTACTAACAGAGATACAAAAGTGGGTGGTAGGTATAAAAAGTTTGACTACCCCTGGTCTAGAGGAAGATAATTAGATGTCTCCTTGTTCACCTTGGTGATAGATTTTTCCATTTTCCATCTTCATATTGTATTTCTTTCCTACTTTGGTGGAAGTATCCAAAATAATTGAACTTCCATTTTTCTTGGATTAATAACTGTTCAAACAATCCCACTGTGTTCTTCTACAATATGCGGCTGTTGATACGAACCGAGTCCTTATCCAAGCAATGGAACATCTTTTGCAGAGACCTAAAGATGATGACACTGTTTTCCAAAAAAAAAAAGAATACAATTAAAATTTTCATCTCAACAAACTTGCCTGAAATAATTTATGTATTTTTAGGCATTTTTTGCTTGCATAGGCTGCCATAGTTTAAGATTATTTAATACTTAGATATTTGCATTAATAAGAATTTGTATTCTTTTTTCCTCTAAATTCTAGGTGAAGTACTATTCAGCCATTAAAATATGATTTCGTAAATGGCAATCAATTAAAAATGAGTAGGGTTTACACAAATTCTGAGAAGTTAAAACCTCAACCAATGGGAAGTTGTCTTGAAAATAAAGACTAAGAGTATTAGAAGGTCTACATCTAAATTGCTAAGAGGTCAGTGAAATGTGAAATGCAGGTCAAATCCCACCATATTAAGTTACACCACTTGTCAGAGACAAAAGAAATTCAATAGTTGTAGAGCAATAGTCTGTACCCTGTACTAGTGTTGCTCTGTCAAACATTTTGTGAAAATTAAAGTAAAAATTCATCAGTTTGTGTAAATGTGATGGAAAGGAAGGGGAAATAAGTGCTGCTAGTACCTACTATTCTTTGTGTCATTGATAAAAAGTAAGAGGTATAGGGAATCCTGTCATATCTAGTGTCAAAATGTTGAAGAAGGAGAGAGAGCAGTTCAATTCTTAATATACTTGAGAACCCCTCCCCCCCTTTTTAAAATCCAACATTTTTTAAAGGAAAAGAGAATAAAATGTTTGGTTACTTCAGACTGAATAACAGATGAGAGTAACTATAACACAATCAGTCAAAGAATTTAGAAGATTTAAAAAATAGAATATTACAGTAGCAAATATACTGAAGTGCACAAATCATGCTAATCATCAGTTTATTTTTATCCTACACAAAATGTAAGATGCCACTAGGACATCATAGTGATATATTCCTATTTATCTGTCATTTATACCAAACTAATCATGTCTCCCAATTCAAGAAGCTAGGATCAAGAGGCTTTGGAGATATCAGGATGAGGAAACACTATGCTAGAGAGTTCACAATAGGCTAGCATTTTGGAACTAGTGGTAATTTTGTTTGTAAGCTGCATTTTGGCTAGAGCAATCTTTTCTTGAATCACAAATGAAGCAATAAGCAAAAACAAAAAATGCCTCATCCACCAGATGTTCCATAGCATTCAAATATTTCTTGGTATTCCTTAAGGGATTTTAAGGAAGAAGGGAGAATTCCTTGAAAAGCAATAATAAGAACACAAGTATTTCATGCCTTCTTTGTAAATGGAATAAATTTTTAGAGAAGGAAACCACAACAGTTACTGACTATAAACATTCATCTATTTCCATGAAGACAATACAACATTAAGAAAACCCTATTTTGTAAAATGAAATTTTAGACCCTAATCCAAAAGCAAAACTTCCCTGAAATTAAAATTAAAACATTCTATGAATAAAAGCATTTTCTATTTCCCCTGCTTTGGCTTAAAATCAAAGTTGCCTTATGATAGTCATGATTATAATATTGCATTCTTCAACCATATGCCCATTTAATAGATAGGTGGGTCATAAGCAAAAGTGATATTTTGTAGCACAAATTACTATAGAAGTACCATGGAGTACTTCTCACCCAATTTAACTGAACAACTAGTAAGAAAATTAAAGCTAATCAAGTTAAGCTATTAAGGTCCTTTTTAAAAATTTGATGGACAATTTGTCATTGAAAGATTCTTGGAGACAGAAAAATGGAAATTCAAGATAATTTACTGTGCAGATTATTTTAGAACAAGATAATTTACTGTGCAGATTATTTTAGAACAAATTAAAAAAAGAAGATGAACTACAGGAAGAATTTGCTATTTTACATTAAATTAAACTTTTGCATCAACAACTATTGATGTTGACTACCAAATTTAACTATGTAAAACAGAAAAAAATCAAATTTGCCAATAAACCAGAGAGGTAGTTAGCCTAAAAACTGAGAAAACAGTGAAAAGGAAACATTGCTAAAGACTGAAGAAGTAAGTATTCAAAAATATTATTATTATTATTATTTAAATGTACATACAAGATAGAAATTCTCTTTGAAACAATCACAGAATAATAGGATTGGAAGGAATCTTGGAGGTCTTCTAGTCCAACTTTCTGCTAAAGCAGATCTTATACCATTTCAGACAAATGGCTATCTAATTTATTCTTAAAAATCTCCAGAGAGTAATTTATTGGAGGCAAGCCATTTTCACTTGGCTTAGTGAAAGGATTACCATAGAGTGTATTCCCAGAGCAGCAACTGCCAGAAGAAAGCCATACAGCAGGCAGCAGCAGTAGTGGAGCTGCCATGACTCTACAGGTAAAGGGCCTCATAAGCTTTGGAGTGGGGAGCAGAAAAGCCACTCGCGCAACCCCGTGCAACCCTGCTCTCCAGCCATGGAGAACTAGCGGTATCCCGAAGGCGCCAAGCTGTGGCTTGGCACCTTCGGAATGCCCCTAGCTCTCCATGGCTGGAGAGTGGGGTTGTGCAAGTGGCTTTTCTGCTCCCCACTCATGCTACTCCAAAGCTCATGATGCCCTTTACCTGTAGAGTCAGGGCAGCTGCGCTGCTGCTGCTGCCCATCATATGGCTTTCTTCTGGCAGTTGCCGCTCTCGGAGTACACTCTATGGTTGTGAACCATAGAATGTACTTCCAGAGCAGCAACTGCTGGAACATCTGTGCTTTGGAAGCCACAGAAAAAGTCATGCAGCGGCAGCAGCAGCAGCGGCGGCAGCAGCAGCAGCGGCAGAGCTGCCCTGACTCTATGGGTAAGGGCATCATGAGCCTGGGAGTCATGCGAGTGGGAAGCAGAAAAGCCATTCACACAACCCTGCTCTCCAGCCATGGAGAGCTAGGGGCATTCCAAAGGCACCGAGCCATGGGAATTGGAGGGCGGACAATAGGTACTCCCATGGCTTGGTGCCTTTGGGATACCTCTAGGTCTGATCTGCCTGGCTGGAGGGGGGATTGTCCAGGGGCTTTTTTGGGGGGTGCTAATATTGTTGTCCACCCGAAATATGCAGCATGGCCTTAATTTCAGGCCATGTCGTATTTTCAGGGAAACACAGTATTTATTACATTTATATACTGCCCGTCTGTTTGATAGAACAATTCTGAGTAACTTACAGATAATAAAAAGAAATCAATTAAATTAAAAGCAATTAAAATATTAAAATTATGCAAATTTAAATTTTTGACCTAAGCAAAACAAAAAACAAAACAGAACAAAAAGTTAGAGGGCATGGTGAAGAGTTTTCCTACCCTGTTAATTACCTCCACTGGTGAGAGCCCACTTTGGACATCAAGCCAACAGGAAAAACCAATATAAATGAAAGTTATACTGTTAATAGATTTCCCTATGTATAATTTCCATAAAGATTCAAACTTGGGAAAACAAATTTTGTTTTTTGGGGGGAAAAACAGTCTTTGGGGTTTTTTTATATATTAATTGTTAGGTGATATCTCCGTTGGCAGACAGCAAAGGGTGTGCAGCGGAGTATGCAGCTAGAAGAATGTTGTCTCCTATTCCTCTTCATGTAAATTGTATGCTGAAGTGGTGCATGTAGGTAAGCACTTTCCACATCTAAATGTGTACCCTGATAGTTATTTGAATTTGAATTTTATTCGATTTGTAAACCGCACCAATCTCCGTCGAGACGGACTCTGGGCGGTGGACAGGAAATTAAGACCACAATAAATAAATAACAATTCCAAAGTTAAAAAGAAATTAAATTGCAAACCTGTGCTAAAATACCCATTAAAAACCCTGTTAACCATTTTCTGAATTTAGCTGAAGCTCTATCGTACCTGAGTCTAAAATTCTAAGCTAGTCCAGCTTGCTGAAAGAAGTATGTCTTGAGTGAGCGGCGGAAGAGGGGAAGGTCTGTGATGGTGCGAAGTTCGGGGGGCAGGTCATTCCAGAGGGTGGGTCCTGCCACAGAGAAGGCCCTACCCCTGGGCATCGGCAACCGGCATTGACTGGCGGTCGGCACCCTGAGGAGGCCCTCTCTGTGGGAGCAAATCAGTTGGAGGGAGGGATGTGGCAGGAGGCCGTCCCGCAAGTAACTAGGCCCCGAGCCATGGAGCGATTTGAAGATGGTAACAAGCACCTTGAAGCGCACCCAGAAGGCCACCGGTAGCCAGTGCAGCTCGCGCAGGAGAGGTGTTACATGGGAACTTCAGGATGTTCCCAAAATCCCCCGCGCGGCCGCATTCTGGACTAACTGGACCCTCCGGATGCACCTCAAGGGGAGCCCCATGTAGAGAGCGTTGCAATAGTCAAGGCGAGATGTCATGAGTGCTTGAGTGACTGTGCGGAGGGCGTCACGGTCAAGAAAGGGACGCAACTGGCATACCAGGCGAACCTGGTAAAAAGCCCCCCTGGTCATGGCCGCCACATGGTCATCCAGGGACAGCCGCAAATCCAGGAGGATGCCTAAGTTGCGAGCCCTTTCCACGGGGGCCATTGACTCGCCCCCGATAACCAGCAATGGAACTAGCTGGCTATGCCAGGACTCTGGAAACCACAGCCACTCGGTCTTGGATGGGTTGAGCCGGAGTTTGTTACTTCCCATCCAGAGCCGCACGGCCTCCACACACCGGGACATCACTTTGACAGCATCGTTGGGGTGGTCGGGGGTAGATATGTACAGCTGAGTATCATCAGCGTACTGATGGTATTCTACCCCACAACCACAGATGATCTCACCCAGGGGCTTCATGTAAGTGTTGAACAGGAGGGGCGAGAGGACTGACCCCTGAGGCACCCCACATGTTAGGGGCCTCGACATCAACCTCTCTCCTCCTGTCAACATGAATTGCGACCGACCGGAGAGGTAGGAGGAGAACCACTGTAATACAGTGCCCCCCAATCCCAACCCCTCCAGTCGGTGCAATAAGATACCATGGTCGATGGTATCAAAAACCGCTGAGAGATCTAACAGGACCAGGTTAGAGGAATAACCTCTATCTCTGGCCCTCCAGAGATCATCTACCAACGCAACCAATGCTGTCTCCGTGTTGTACCCGGGGCGGAAGCCGGACTGGCGCAGGTCTAGATAAGCAGTTTCCTCCAGGTGTCGAGGGAACTGTTGTGCCACCACACTCTCAACAACCTTCGCAAGAAAGTGAAGGTTGGAGACCGGACGATAATTAATTAACAGCGCTGGGTCCAGGAAAGGCTTCTTGAGGAGGGGTCTCACCACCATCTCTTTCAAGATGGCAGGCAAGAACCCCTCACTCAAAGAAGCATTCACTATTTCCTGGAGCCAGCCTCGAGTCACCTCCCAGGAGGCCAGTACCAACCAGGAGGGACATGGGTCCAATAAACATGTGGTGGCATTCAGCCGCCTCGGCAACCTGTCCATGTCTTCGGAAATAACAAATGTTATGTTTTGCTGCCCACACAAGTCAAATCAATCAATCAAATTCGGATTGCACCCTCTCCCCACAGGGACCCGGGGCGGTGCACAGGAGAAACTAAAAACAATATAGAATAAATACAAAATACATACTTAAAACATAATTAAACAGTATTACCCGTGCTAAAACTGATTAAGAACCCATTAAAATACATTTGGAATCAATAGACAGAGAGAATTATTCAAGGCCGGCCAGTCGAAAGAAATAGGTCTTCAATTTCGTACGGAAGGAGTGGAGGTCGGTGGTCGTTCTGATATCAGGGGGAAGGTCGTTCCAGAGGGCCGGGCCCGCCACAGAGAGTGCAGTTCTCAGTGTAATGGACTTTAAACTAGGTGAAAACACTTGATCATAGTCTATGGCCGATTGGTAAAATCCCTGTGCCGCAAGCCTAGCCTTATACATAATTGATCCATCCAATCCAGTCTTGCTCTTATAGATCCATTTATTGCCTACAGCCTTTTTCCCTTGAGGTAAATTTGTGGTTTGATATATTTCCTTATCCTGCAATGACTTTAGCTCTTTCTCCATCGCAATTTTCCACGCCTTCTGATTCTCTATTGGGAATGTTGTTAGTTCACTGTAGGTTGCAGGAACCTTGTTTACCTGATAGGCCATGGTTGCCTGATATCTATCAGGTGGCCTAGTCACCCGTGTTGACCATCTGGGTAATTGTGGACTAATAGCTGGCTCTTCTGTTTTATTCTGTTCCAGCTCTACTCCCTCTTCAGTATCCACCTCCTCTTTGATATCCAGATCCGGTTCCTTATCAACAATAGTGTGTGGTTGTGCTCTATAATAATCTCATTACTCGGCTCTATTTTATCCCAACCAGTATTTTCAACAAATTTCGCACTCGCACTATTAATCACCTTAGTGGAGCCTCTCTGCCAGAATCTGTATGACCTATGATTAGCATTGAACCCTATAAATATCAGTTGTTGTGCCCTCTTCTGCCCTTTTTGCCTTAGCTGTGAGGGAATATGAACCCATGCAGGAGATCCAAATGTATGCATGTAACTGAGATCTGGTTTCTTGCCATGCCATCTAGTGAATGGCAAAACAACAGTTGTTGTGTTGATCATGTTATTCAATATATTGTTTGCACACATTATTGCCTCCCTCCACAATGATTCAGGCAATCTAGCATCTGCTATCATAGTTCTGACCATCACCTGCAGTGTTTGTCCTCTCCTCTCCACAAAGGAATTGTGTTGTGGACGATATGGAGCTGAAAATTTATGTTGAATACCTGCCCTTAGAAACATTGATCTCATATTGTGGTTAGTGAACTCTGTCCCATTGTCAGTAACTACAGTAATAAGTTTGTGGTTTGTTTTGCATTCTGCAAACCTAACCCAGTTTGTAAACTTCTCGCATGTTTCTGTTTTGTTTTTCAGTAAATAACAAAACCCATATCTTGAATAATGATCCAAAATACTCAATACATAACATGATCCCCCTAAAGTTTTAGTGCTCCTATCTGCAAACACCACCTCTAATGGTTTTTTAGCCTTAAAGCCATTTAGCCTATTAGCCAGTGTAGCTTTGCTCTTCCGCTCATTGCATATGTTGCAGTTTAAATACCTGCTACAAGACTTTAACCTCACACCATCAGCCAACTTCACTGTTTCCTGCAGTAGTTTGAAGCTAATATGCCCCATTCTCCTGTGCATTAGATGAATACATTCATCATGAGGTTTTACATTGGCACATACAGAGTTAATCACATTAGAATTAGGCAAATGTATAAACCATCATGCAACCTTGCATTAACCTTGATACTACCCTTTTCTATCACACACTTATCTTCTTTAAATGATACTCTGTAACCATGAGTCACCAAAACCCTAACTGACATTAAATTATACCTTAACTTAGGTACATACAGCATATGCAGTTTGTCAGTTATACAAGAACATTTTGCTATTCCTTCACCAGATGCCTTTAACCTCCACCCATTAGCTAACGAGACATGTTGGTTTGTTGTGGTCATTTTCACAAAATTATTTCTATTCCTACTAATGCACATTGAAGCCCCACTGTCAACAATCCACAAATCATGGTTAGATGTTGCATTAGTAGCCATAGTCACATTCACATCATCTTTCTTACTTTTTACAGTCTTCTGTGTTTTTGGCTTTTTACAAAATCTAGCAATGTGACCTCTCTTCCCACAATTAAAACAACTCTTTACAGTAAATACAGGGTTAGGCAAAACACTATTGTCTGGTGTCTTCTCCTTTAACTGTGCTCTGTCTTCTCTTCTCCTTGACTCCTCAAGAAGTCTTGCAGTAATGCTGGTCAGTGTGAAGTCCTGTTGGGGAATAACTTCTAGAGATGTTACTTGTTGTAGCTGTCATCAAGTGATGATAAGACTATGTATACTTGGTGCTGTTCAGAGAAAAGTAGTTCCTTCTCATGCAGCTCCTGAAACATTTGCTTCATATTGTTCAGATGAGCTAACATATCACCACTTTTGCTCAGTTTAGTTCTAAACAGTCTCCTGGTAATGTTGATATGTGCACCTACAGAGTCTTGTACATACAGCCTCTTCAAAGTGTCCCAGCGACTTCCTTCCGGTTGGCCGGAGGCAACGGTCGAGTCTTGGTGCTCGTCCGCTGCTTGGTTGCCTCTGCGCCCCCCCCGGGGGCAGGGAGTTCTTTTAAAGGACTCCTGCTGTACGGGCGGCTTGCGGGGAATCCCCCACCCCGACGGCGGTTGGGGGGGTGGCCCCCGCTTTGACCTAGGCACAGAGGAATGAATCACGGGGGGGCGTCGTCCCCTTTGCCGATGGAGAGCCAGAACAGCTATCTGGTTTAAAGAAGAACTGAAACGCCGGAGTTGAAGGCAACACCAAGGCTCCTGGCTGCAAAGTGGATCTCGAGTGACTTTATTTTAATGCTTGCAACTTTAAGCTTGAAAGAAGAAGGAGGGGGGAGTTTGTAATACCCCCCCTCAGAATGGGAAAAAAAGTGGCGTTTGGAAATGCTCCCCAGGCTTGGGGAAGCGGAATCAACATCCGATTTTTTAAAACCATAAGTGAAAGTCTTTCCTTCACGATCTTTGGATACTTTGTATCGAAGTCTGCAACATTGAAACAACTTTCACTTGCTAACTCTCGGCGGCTTCCAGGAGGGTGGGGGAAGATGGCGTTCCTTTGTTCTCAGGAGACATACTTTTCTTGGAAAACTGCTGACATTCCCTTGTGTTCGGGACTGTTTTTCTCTTTTTATTAATGGATGAATAATTGATTAATTGGACCTTTCCCTGAAGTGCCTTCTTTTTTTTTCTTATCTGATTGTTTTTAAGAACTTGGTCTCTCTCTGGATTATAACTAAATGAAACTTTGAATTTGGATATTGGATACTGCTCCCTCCTTGGCTCGCAGACTCCTCTCCAGCGGACGCCATTTTAGTGACAAAGACTTAAATCTTTCATTATGGCTTCAAAAAAGCAGCTACATCAACCTAAGATTACCTCAATGTTACCCAAAGAAGCAGATGTGGATGCTAAATTATCAGCAATAGATGAAACTCTTCAGAACATCATGAAAGAAATTAAAGAAATTCAGAAGGACAATGTCAGTTCAAAATTAGAACTTTTGGAGACACAGAAAGCACTAATGGAAAATAAACAAGAAATTGATGGTCTGGAGGTGGGGTTGACTGAGACAAGGGAAGAGCTTAAAAATTCTCATAATGAAATAGGGGATTTAGCTGGTCATATGTCTAAAATGGATTTTGAAAGAATGTCTTATTTTTTAAGATTTCAGAACGTTCCTGAATCAAGCACTGAGGATCTGGAAGATTTAATGTGTACGATTTTAGCAGATTATATAAAAAAGAGTAAAGAAGATGTTCGGGGGGACATTGATCTGATTTATAGAATTAATTCAGCATATGCCAGAATAAATAACGTACCCAGGGAGATACATATTAAATTTGTAAGAAGGTCAACAAGGGAACGGATCCTGAGAGCACAGAGAGACGGTCCTTTAATTTATCAACAGCATGAGATTGCCATCTTGAAACAGGTCCCGAAAAAGATTAGAGAGATAAGAAGGAAGTATTCCTTCTTGTCCAAAAGATTATTCAAAAAGGGGGTCTGGTTCAAGTGGGTGATGCCTGAGGGAATGTTGGTGTTCTGGGAGGGAGGATGGGTAAGAATTAAAACAATTGCAGAGGCGGAAGCCTTTCTTAAAAAACACTCCTCAATCCTGGAGGATGAAAATGGGAGAGTGGAGGGTGCCGCGGCCCCGCCCACTGGAGGTCAGGGAGAGGAAGACACAATTGCCAAGACTTAGATCTCATAAGTGACTTTATTTTTGTATAGTATAACTTTTATTTGGATGTTTATACATGATTGTTAGCATAGATTTTAAAATGATATATTTGTATTTCTTTCCACTTTGTAGTACAAATGACAATTTATTGTATTATCTATAATTTTTTTTTTGAAGCCTTGGAGGGGGCTGACACTTCTGACATAGAGGTTCTCAAAATGTCTTTGTAACTCCTTATCTACCCTTATCCTATTTTTATAAAAATTTGTAAAACCCAATAAAACTTTGTCAAAACGAAAGTGTCCCAGCATTTTGCAGCACCTCAGATATGAACCAGTTGTTGGTCAGCCAAAGTAAGACCAATAACACATAAAGCACGTTCATTCCTTCTCTGGAACTCTGCTATCTTCTTGGCATCCTCATCATCATTTTCATCCCAGTTAGCTATGTCTGGTGGGTTTTGCACTATGGGAAAAAGCAGGCTACATCACTGCGCAAAAAGCAGGCTACATTTTGCAGACCAAGATACAGAGTTTGTCCCATCCAGCCAGGTAATCAGTGATAAATTTGGAGCTTGACCTTGTGCCATCTTCTCTGGGATATTAACTAAACTATTTAACAGATGTCTGTAAACTATAATGTGTGTAGCAACTCAACTCCTCTATTCACTGCAGCTTGCACTATAAACTGGGATACACTGGGCCCATAACCAGTGTTAGGTGATATCTCCGTTGAGAGACAGCAAAGGGTGTGCAGCGGAGTATGCAGCTAGAAGAATGTTGCTAGTGTACACACAATTAGTAGACCAGACACTGTTAAGTAAAATAAAATAGCTTTTACTGAAGTTGTAAAAACTACTAAGCTAAACTACTCCTTAACAAGCAGTGATGTTAAAGCGATTCAAAAAACAAAGTCTCAACAAATATCAAATTGCTTACAGTCAGCAAACACAATCTTCCTTCTTCTTCCTTCTTCAGTAATTCACAGTTTTTCACAGCACACGAGCAATTCAGTTATCAAACAGCAAATCCGGCAGAGAGAGAGAGAGATGCCGTCTGCTGGCTTCCTCTTATAGTTGGAGATAATTGCACTTACTAATTGCACTCTAACATTCCAACATCCTTAAAGCTACAACAACCATATATCATCATGGTATTATATATTGTCTACCCAACTCTAGGAGTCTACTCCTAATATTAATGATGAACTTCTTGTCAAGATATATAAATTGTTGTTGAAAATGAACTTGGAATATGAATAGATCTCAGAATTCAAGAACTGAGAGACACAGACTTTGGGGAAATGAAAAAAGATTATTTACACGATCCATAAGGTTTACAGGCCTACTCTTAGATATATTCTAATTTGAATTGCAAAAATGTAACAAAAACACTTGGGATACATAGAGCAGCATAATTTGCTAGGTCATATACTGGTCTTTGTTGACAACATTTTACAGGAGAATGATGAGAGGATATTGTGTCTACAAATAGGTAAGATGAGCCAAAGTGGAAGTAGAAACATAGAAAGAAGAAATAAAAGACTTCAGATACCAAGGTAAGCATGGCTTCAGTTTGCCAAGGCCAAACCAGAAGCAACTAAGTGCTAGTTGTTGAAAATGTTGGAAGTCATTACTTAAACTCAGCTATTAGATTCATGAAAAGCCCAAATTATGTTGATGCACAGTTCCTACTGGCAAAACTTTAATTTTTAAACTTAAGCAAATTTAATTTTGTCATCTTTGTTTCACTGCACTTACACTTTCTTTTTTATTTATAATACAATACAACAGCACAGTTGGAAGGGACCATGGAGGTCTTCTAGCCCAACCCCCTGCCCAGGCAGGAACCTTATACCACTTCAGACAAATGGCTATCCAACATCTTCTTAAAGACTTCCAGTGTTAGGGCCTTCACAACTTCTGGAAGCAAGCTGTTCCAATGATTAATTGTTCTAACTGTCAGGAAATTTTTCCTCAGTTCTAAGTTGCTTCTCTCCTTGATAAGTTTCCACCCATTGCTTCTTGTTCTACCCTCTCACAGTTACTACTATTGAGCAAGGTACCACCTATACAGTACCTCTGCATTTTGTTTTTCTTGTCTAAATGTAGAACCTTACTCTTTTCACCATTGAATTTCATTTTATTAGCTATTGCCCAATGTTCAAGTTTGTCAAGATCCTTCTGTATCTTAAGCCTATCTTCTAGAGTGTTGGCTATTCCTGCCAACTTGGTGGCATCTGCAAATTTGATGAGTTCCCCATGTATTCCCTTATCCAAATCATTGATGAAGATGTTGAAGTGTACTGGGCCTAAAACAGAGCCTTGGCGTACTCCACTGCATACTTCCCTCCATATAGATGCAGTTCCATTGAGGACTACACATTGAGTGTGGTTGGTCAGCCAGTTATGAATCCATCTGGTGGTGATGCTGTCTAACCCACATTCTTCTACTTTATCTAGTAGTAGGTTATGGTCTACCTTATCAAATGCCTTCCTGAGGTCCAAGTAAATTATATCGATGGCATTCCTTTGGTCCACTAATTTTGTCACGTTGTAAAAGAATGCAATAAGATTAGTGATGATCTGTTTTTGCCAAACCCATGTTGGCTTTTGACTATTACTTTGTTTACTTCTAGGTGTTCACTAATTCATTTCTTGATTATATTTTCCAGAATCTTTCCTGGTATTGAGGTCAGGCTGATTGGCCTGTAGTTTCCTGGATCTAGTTTTTTTCCTTTTTTGAGGATGGGAACCACATCTGCTCTTTTCCAGTCCTCTGGCAGTTTCCCAGTGCTCTAGGATCTCTGAAAGATATAGTTCAGTGGTTCTGAGATCTCGTCTGCCAGTTCCTTCAGAACCCTGGTCCTGGTGCATCCGGTCCTGGTGATTTGAACTCATCTAGATTAGACAGGTGGTCAGTTACCATTTTCTTCCCTACTTGTGTTCCTAATCTGATTTTTCTGGTGCTTTTTGGGATAGGTTGGACTGTTTTATCCCTTTGTGTAAAGACAGATGCAAAAAATGAGTTAAATAGTTCTGCTTTCTCTCTGTTGCTTGTCACCTTCTTGCCACTTTCTCCCAGCAGTGGACCAATTGTTTCCTTAACTTTTTTTTAACATATTGGTAGAACCTTTTTTGTTATTTTTTACTTTTGTGGCAAGTCTTTCTTCATTGTGAGCGTTAGCTTTTCTCACTTCATCTTTGCAGGCTCAGGCTATTTGCTGATATTCTGCCTTAGTTATGTCCGCCTCTTTCCACTTTTTATATTCATCCTTTTTGTCTTTCAATTTGTCAGAGAGTTCTTTATGCAGCCATGCTGGATCCTTTAAGGAGCTGTTACTTTTTTTCTTCATTGGTATTGTGCTATAATAATAACAACAACAACAACAACAACAGTAATAATAATACTAATAATAATAATAATAATAATAATAATAATAATAATAATAATACTAATAATAATACTAATACTAATACTAATAATAATAATAATAATAATAATAATAATAATAATAATAATAATAATAATAATAATAATAATAATAATAATAATAATAATAATAATAATAATAATTTAATTTATAAACTGCTCTCTCTCCCCGAAGGGACTCGAGGCAGTGCACAGGGAATTTAAAAATACATGTATAAAACCACAAACATAATACAATATTAAAATGAATTAAACTAAAATCCTGCGCTAAAATCCCATATAAAACTAAAACTAAACCCCTAAAAACCCTAAAAACAGTTAAATTACCCCAGGCCGGCCAAGCAGAAGAAGTGTGTTTTTAGTTTTTGATGGAAGGAGCGGAGGTCCGTAGTTGTTCTAATTTTGAGGGGAAGGTTGTTCCAGAGGGTCGGGCCCACCACAGAGAAAGCCCTTCCCCTGGGCGTCGCCCACTGGCATAGCCTAGTGGATGGCACCCGGAGAAGTCCCTCTCTGTGGGACCGAATCGGCCACAGGGATGTATGGGGCAGGATGCAATCCCGCAGATAGCTAGGTCCCGTGCCATGGAGCGTTTTGAAGATGATAACCAACACCTTGAAGCGCACCCGAAAGACGACAGGCAGCCAATGCAGCTCATACAGGAGCGGTGTTACATGGGAGAACCTAGAGGATCCCATAACTGCCCGTGCGGCTGCATTCTGGACAAGCTGCAGTCTTCCGGTGCACCTCAAGGGGAGCCCCATGTAGCTCTCTTTACAGTAGTCCAGTCGGGATGTCACAAGTGCATGAGTAACTGTGCAAAGGGCACCCCAGTCCAATAGGGGATGCAACTGGCGTACCAGGTGAACCTGGTAAAACACTCTACTGGCTACGGCCGTCACTTGATCTTCCATGGACAGCCGTGCATCAAGGAGGATGCCCAAGTTGCGTGCCCCATCCACAGGGGTTAAATGTTCGTCCCCTATGGCCAGTGATGGAGTCAACTGGTTGTACCGGGCTGCCGGGAACCACAGCCACTCGGTCTTGGACGGATTGAGTCTGAGTCTGTTACTTCCCATCCAGGCCCGCATGGCTTCCAGGCATTGGCACATCACCTCAACAGTATCGTTGGGGTGGTTTGGGGTAGATATATACAGCTGCGTGTCGTCAGCGTAGAAGTGGTACTCTACCCCAAAACCACGGATGATCTCGCCCAGCGGCTTCATATATGTGTTGAACAGGAGTGGCAAGATGACCGACCCCTGAGGGACCCCACAAGTGAGGGGTCTCGAGGTCGACCTCTGCCCTCCTGCCAACACTAATTGCGATCGACCGGAGAGGTAGGAGGAGTACCACCGTAATACGGTACCCCTCACCCCCAACCCCTCCAGCCGATGCAATAGGATACCATGGTCGATGGTATCAATAGCCGCTGAGAGGTCTAATAGGACCAGGATGGAGGAAGAACCCCCATCTCTGGCCCTCCAGAGATCATCAACCAACGTGACCAATGCCGTCTCGGTGCTGTGCCCGGGCCGGAAGCCGGACTGGTGCGGGTCCAGATAATCAATTTCCTCCAGATGATGGGGGAACTGTTTGCCAAAAAGTGAAGGTTGGAGACTGGATGGTAATTTACCAACAATGCTGGGTCCAGAGAGGGCTTCTTGAGGAGGGGTCTCACCACTGCCTCTTTCAAGATGGTAGGCAACAACCCCTCACCCAAGGAAGCATTCACTACCTCCTGGAGCCAGCCTCGTGTAACCTCCCAGGATGCCAGTACAAGCCAGGAGGGACACGGGTCCAATAAACATGTGGTGGCTCACAGTCGCCCACGTAACCTGTCGATATCTTTGGAAGTAACAGAGTCAAACTCTTCCCACAAAACTGTCTCAAGATCTGCCTCGGGGCATCCCACTGAACCACTTTCGATGGAGGCTAACTCGCTCTGAATCTGAGCGATTTTATCCTGCAGATATTCCCCAAATTCCTCTGCTCTACCCTGCAAAAGGGCTTCCCGCGTCCCCTGTTGAAGGAGGGAGCGGGTCACCCTAAACAGGGCGGCAGGGCGGTTATCTGCAGATGCGATGAGAGTGGCACAATGCTGACGTTTGGCCACTCTCAGCGCTACAAGGTAAGTCCGTAAATGGGCTCTCACCTGTGTTCGGTCAGATTCAGACCGTGTGGATCTCCATCTCCTCTCTAGGCGTCTCTTGTGACGTTTCATCACCCTCAGCTCCTCGGTAAACCAAGGAGCCTGGGTGGCTCATCGCCGCAGGAGAGGCCGCAAGGCGTGACCTGGTCCAAGGCCTCCATGGCCGCGGTATTCCACATGGCCACCAGGTCCTCCGTCGGGGCGTGGGTCAAGGACACAGGTAGTGGCACAAGCACCATCTGGAACCTATCCAGGTCCATCAGGCGCCTGGGCGGAACCATATAGGCAAATCCGGTTCCGCCTCCCCGCGGTGGGGCGTAGCGATTGGAAAGTCGAGCCGGAGAAGTGAGTGGTCTGACCATGACAAGGATATGATGGCTACGTCCCCTATACCCAGATCACTCTTCCACTGACCAGAGACAAAAATTAAGTCCAGCGTGTGTCCTCCCTTGTGCGTGGGCCCCCAAATTACTTGGGTCAGGTCCATGGCCGTCATGGAGGCCATGAACTCCCGAGCTGCCTCTGATGATTCGCCCACCGATGGCAGGTTGAAGTCGCCCATGACTACCAGTCTGGGGGTCTCCACCGCCATCATGGCGATCATCTCGAGGAGCTCGGGCAGGGCTGCTGACATAGCGGGGAGCCAGGTATACAATCAGCACGCCCAACTGCCTCCCTAGGCCCCACTTCACACAGAGGGACTCACAGCCGGTGGTCTGTGGTACAGTGGTCTCTCTCGGCTCAAGACTTTCCCTAACAATAACCGCTACCCCTCCACCCCTGCCTAGGGCCCATGGCTGATGAAACGCGCAGTAACCTGGCGGGCACATTTCTACGAGGGGAAGTCCTCCCTCGTGGCCCAGCCAGGTCTCCGCAATTCCCACCAGGTCCGGCTCCCCCTCTGACACAAGGTCGTGGACGAGGGGGGCTTTGTTGACCATGGACCTGGCATTGCAAAACATCAGCCTCGGGCCTTGGCTCTGTAATCCCTGACCACCTAGCCTGCGAGGGTTGTGGCACCTGACCGTTTGCAACCATCAGCCTTGTGCCCCCAACTGGGAAGGAAAAACCTGTCTCCCATCGCACCTACCCCTCCCTACGACCATCTTGATAGATAGATCCTCAATGGAAATGGCTTGTGTATCCCCCCTCTTAATGGACCCTTCCGCTTCTTTCCTTGCTCTGCTGGCTCCGCCCATTCCCTTCTTATCTCTCTTAACCTGTCTACACCCTCCCTCCTCCCTGGTACCCCCTAAAATACGTAACATATATTTAGCTAAAAAATCTGGGCTTTTGTAATCTCATTTTTCAAAATTACCCAAGCTTCTTGAGTTGTTTTCCCCTTGAGGATTCTCATCCATGGAATTCTTCCTAAGCTCTCTCTAAGTTTATTGAAATTAGCTCTCTTAAATTCCAAGACATTAGTTTGACTTTGTTTTACTGCTTGTGTTTGTATAATGTTGAATTCCAATGTTGCATGGTCACTTGCCCCAGGGTTCCTGTTTCTTCAACACCTTCTATCATTTCCTCTCTGTTAGTGAGAATTAAGTCCAATATGGCTAATCCCCTTGTTCCCTTCTCTACTTTTTGGGAAACAAAGTTGTCTGCTAGGTTTGTGAGGAAACTGTTGGATCTTCCACTTGGTGCAAAGGTTGTTTCCCAGTTGATGTCTGGATAGTTAAAATCCCCCATTACCTTTGTGGTGTGCTTCCTTACATATCTTAGCTGACTAGCAAAAAGTTCATCTACTTCCTCTGCTTGGTTGGGTGGCCTGTAGTATAGACCTATGGCAATATCATTTCCCCCCCAACCTTTAATATTGACCCAAATGAATTCAAGATAGGTCTCATCATTGTTGTGCTCTATTTCTGTAGAGATGTATATACTTATACATAATGCAATTCCACCTCCTTGTTTATTTGGTCTATTTCTTTTAAATAATTTAAATCCTTCTATCTGTATATTCCATTTTTAGATTAGATTAGATTAGATTTATTTTTCTATACCGCGTCCTCTCCCCTGGGGGACTCGGAGCGGTGCACAGGGAAAAATTAAAACAAGCATAAAATATATACATAAATAAATACAATAAAAACAGATTAAATCAACTGTCCCTGCACTAAAATCCCCATTTTTAAAATTAACATCCCCTAACCCCTGAGGTAGAGACTAACCTAGGCCGGCCAAGCAGAAAAAGTGAGTTTTTAATTTCTGACGGAAGGAGCGGAGGTCCGTAGTTGTTCTAATGTCGGGGGGAAGGTCGTTCCAGAGGGCTGGGCCCGCCACAGAGAAGGCCCTTCCCCTGGGCACTGCCCGCTGACAAAGTCTAGTGGACGGCACCCGGAGAAGTCCCTCTCTGTGGGAGCGAATCGGCCGGGAGGATGTATGGGGCAGAATCCGATCCCGCAGATAGCTAGGCCCCGAGCCATGGAGCGCTTTAAAGATGAGAACTAGCACCTTGAAGCGCACCCGATAGACGACAGGTAGCCAGTGCAGCTCGCGCAAGAGCGGTGTTACATGGGTATACCTTGCGGTACCCATTATTGCTCGCGCGGCTGCATTCTGGACCAGCTGAAGTCTTCGGGTGCACCTCAAGGGGAGCCACATGTAGAGAGAGTTACAATAGTCCAGTCGGGATGTCACGAGAGCATGAGTGACTGTGCGAAGGGCATCCCGATCCAATAGGGGGCGCAACTGGCGAACCAGGCGAACCTGGTAAAACGCCCTCCTGGCCACGGCTGTCACTTGATCTTCCATGGACAGCCGGGCATCCAGGAGGACACCCAAGTTGCGCACCCCATCCACAGGGGCAAGATGTTCGCCCCCTATGGCCAGCGATGGGATCAGCTGGTTGAATCGGGCAGCCGGAAACCACAGCCACTCGGTCTTGGTTGGGTTGAGCCTGAGTCCGTTACTTCCCATCCAGATCCGTACGGCTTCCAGGCACTGGCACATCACCGCTACGGCATCGTTGGGGTGGTTTGGGGTAGATATATACAGCTGAGTATCATCAGCGTAGAGATGGTACTCTACCCCAAAACCACGGATGATCTCACCCAGCGGCTTCATATATGTGTTGAACAGGAGAGGCGAGAGGACCGACCCCTGAGGCACCCCACATGTGAGGGGTCTCGAGGTCGACCTCTGCTCTCCTGCCAACACAAATTGCGATCGGCCAGAGAGGTAGGAGGAGAACCACCGTAAAACGGTGCCTCCCACCCTCAACCCCTCCAGCCGATGCAATAGGATACCATGGTCAATGGTATCGAAAGCCGCCGAGAGGTCTAATAGGACCAGGATGGAGAAACAACCCCCATCTCTGGCACTCCAGAGATCATCGACCAACGTGACCAATGCCGTCTCGGTGCTATGCCCGGGCCGAAAGCCGGACTGGCGCGGGTCTAGATAAGCAACTTCCTCCAAGTGACGGGGAAACTGTTGTGCCACCACACTCTCAACAACCTTCGCCAAAAAGGGAAGGTTGGAGACTGGACGATAGTTGGTTAATAAAGCTGGATCCAAAGAGGGCTTCTTAAGGAGGGGCCTCACCATAGCCTCTTTTAGGGAAGCAGGTAAGGAACCCTCACTTAAGGATGCGTTGACAACCTCTTGGAGCCAGCCTCGTGTCACCTCCCAGGATGCCAGTACAAGCCAGGAGGGACACGGGTCCAATAAACATGTGGTGGCTCGCAGTCGCCCACGTAACCTGTCCATATCCTCGGAAGTAACGGAGTCAAACTCCTCCCAAACAAGATCTGTCCCGTGGCATCCCACTGGGCCATCAATGGAGGCTAACTCATTCTGTATCTGAGCGATTTTCTCCTGCAGAAAAATCACAAATTCCTCTGCTCTACCCTGTAGCGGGGCTTCCCGCACCCTCTGTTGAAGGAGGGAGCGGGTCACCCTAAACAGGGCGGCAGGGCGGTTTTCTGCGGATGCTATGAGAGTGGCACAATGATGACGTTTGGCCACTCTCAGTGCCACAATGTAAGTCCGTAAATGGGCTCTTACCTGTGTCCGGTCAGATTCAGAACGAGTAGACCTCCATCTTCAATCTAGGCATCTCTTGCGGCGTTTCATCACCCTCAGCTCCTTGGTAAACCAAGGAGCCAGGGTGGCTCGCCGCCGCAAGAGAGGCCGCAAGGGCGCGACCCGATCCAAGGCTCCCGTGGTCGCAATATTCCATGCGGCCACGAGGTCCTCCATCGGGGCGCGGGTCAGGGGTACAGGAAGTGGCCCAAGCGCCGTCTGGAACCCATCAGGGTCCATCAGGCGCCTGGGGCAGAACCAAATAGGTGACTCAGGTTCCGCCTCCCCGTGTTGAGGGGCAGCGGTTGGAAAGTCGAGCCGGAGAAGTGAGTGGTCTGTCCATGACAAGGGCGTGATGACTATATCCCCTATACCCAGATCACTCTTCCATTGGCCTGAGACAAAGATGAGATCCGGTGTATGTCCACCCTCGTGAGTGGGGCCTTGAATTAGTTGGGTCAGGTCCATGGCCGTCATGGAAGCCATGAACTCCCGAGCTACCCCAGATGATTCGCCTGCCGATGGCAGATTAAATTCCCCCATGACTAAAAGTCTGGGGGTCTCAACTGCCATCGTAGCGATCACCTCGAGGAGCTCAGGCAGGGCTGCTGTTACATAGCGGGGAGCCAGGTATACAACTAGCAAGCCCAACTGCCTCCCTAGGCCCCACTTCACGCAGAGGGACTCACAACCGGTAGTCTGTGGCACAGTGGTCTCTCTCGGCTCCAGACCTTCCCTAATAATAACCGCTACCCCACCACCCCTGCCTAGGGCCCGAGGCTGATGAAAAGCGCGGTAACCTGGTGGGCACATTTCAACGAGGGGGAGTCCTCCCTCGTGGCCCAACCAGGTCTCCGCAATTCCTACCAGGTCCGGCTTCCCCTCTGACACGAGGTCATGGATGAGGGGGGCTTTGTTGACAACGGACCTGGCATTGCAAAACATCAGCCGCAGGCCCTGGCTCTGTACACCCTGACCACCTATCCTGCGGGGGTTGTGGCACTTTGTGGGTTTCATCCCGCAAAGTTTCTGTAATGGCAACAATATCATATCTGCCCTTGTTTACTTGAATTTCTAATTCGCCCTGTTTATTCCTCATACTCTGTGCATTGGTGTACAGACATTTGAGTCCATGTTGATTGACTCTGTGTTTACTGTCTGCGTAACCTGTGTTATGCCTGACTGTCCCTATTTTCTTGCCACTTATATGATTCATGCATGTGGTTAGGCACTCACTATTAAATGCTTGGTTTTGCTTGACAGCAGGATTGATAGTCTTACCCGCACAAACATCTATGTTACAAATACTTATAGCTCTATGAATTTTAGATTGCTGGGGACATAGATGTTCTGTATCTATTAATTCTCTGTCCCCACTGTTCAGTTTAAATGTTTATCCAGAAAATCTGTGAATTTAGTGCCAAGTAATTCAGTCCTTTTCTTGGATGGGTGCAAACAATCTCTTTTGTACAATTTTTCATTGAACCAGGTACAGGCATCATGACTAATAAAACCAAAGCCTTCCCTTTTAAATCACTCCTTTAGCCACACATTAAACTCTGCAACATGCTGCCCGTTCCCTTTTTGTTCCTTGTATACTGGTAAAACCTCTGAAAAGATAAGCCTACAATCCGTACAACTAAGTTCATACCCCAAGCTCTGGAAATCATTCTGTACAGAAAGTACATCTTTTTGGGACAGATCATTAGTGCCAAGATGTATAATAGCATCAACGTCACAGTCCTATGTTAAATCATAGTTAAAATTCAAATCTGACTGCTAAGTGATTATATTACTGTCTGTTGCATCTGTCTGTCTTTCAGTCTATCTGTCTGTCTATCACATGCTGTCAAACTCACTATGTCATGTTGCTGTCACGTGACATTTCGCGACATTTTTCCCATTCACAGAACTGGGGTGGGCATGAGCTGCACATGTGCATTCTGGCCAGCTGAGTTCAGCCTTTTTTAAAGCCATTTTTCGCCCTCCCCATGCTCCAGAGGCTTTATAGGAGCCTGGGGACGGCAAAAAGAGCCTCCCCCGCCCCTCCCCGCCCCAGAGGCCCTCCGGAGGCTTCATGAGCTTCCCTGGAGCCTCTGGAGCGCAAAAAAACAGCCCTATGGGCAAACTGGAAGCTTGGGATCGCCATTGGTGTCGCTTCCTCTTCTGTTGGCGCATGCAAAGTAGCTGCCGAAAAGGCATAATTGTGTCACACAGTGTTGTTCTGAATCTGCGCAGTGGTTCTAATTCCCTTTTCAAAAACTAGATGTTCTTCAATCCAAATTTGACCTGTTTGGAAAGATACCATAAAAGGTGAACAATAATAATAATAATAATAAATTTTAATTTATAACCCGCTCTCTCTCCCCGAAGGGACTCGAGGCGGGGCACAGGGAATTTAAAATACATATAAAAATACACACATTGTACAATATAAAATAAAATTAAACTAACCCTGCGCTAAAATCCCATATAAAGCTAAAAATTAATCATTAAAACCCTAAAAACAGTTGATTATCCTAGGCCGGCCAAGCAGAAAAAGTGTGTTTTTAATTTTTGATGGAAGGAGCGGAGGTCTGTAGTTGTTCTAATATCAGGGGGAAGGTCGTTCCAGAGGGTCGGGCCCACCACAGAGAAGGCCCTTCCCCTGGGCGTCGCCTGCTGGCACAGCCTAGTGGACGGCACCCGGAGAAGTCCCTCTCTGTGGGAGCGAATCGGCCGCAGGGATGTACAAGTAAATAAGTAAATAAACAAGCAAGTTCACCCATTCACTTGCTCTATGGCACTTCCCGAGCTATTGTGGGATGTGTCATTAAGGAACGAAATGGGTTAATTTTTCAACGTCACATTTTAAAAAGCAAATGAAGAATCATGTACCCCACCCTAAGTTTCTGGGAGGGAAAGTGGAAAAGAGATTTTTTAAAGCACATTTAAAAAATAAAGAACTTTGGTCTGTGCTTCAGAAACAGTCATTTTAATCTGGATTTTTAAAGAATGCCTGACTGGTGTAGATAATGTCATGCACCGTTTTGCAGTGGTTCTCGTCCTACCTCTCTGGTCGGTCGCAATATGTGTTGACAGGGGGGCAGAGGTCGGCCTCGAGACCCCTCATACGTGGGGTTCCTCAGGGGTCGGTCCTCTCGCCCCTCCTATTCAACACATATATGAAGCCGCTGGGTGAGATCATCCGTGGTTTTGGGGTGGGATATCATCTGTACGCTGATGATACTCAGTTGTACATATCCACCCCAGACCACCCCAATGATGCCGTCGAGGTTATGTCCCGGTGCTTGGAAGCCGTACGGATCTGGATGGGTGGTAACAAACTCAAGCTCAACCCATCCAAGACTGAGTGGCTGTGGCTTCCGGCACCCCGGTTCAGCCAGATTATTCCAACTCTGGCCATTGGGGGCGAAACACCGGCCCCCGTGGAGAGGGCGCGCAATTTGGGTGTCCTCCTGGATTCCCGGCTGTCTATGGAAGATCATGTGGCAGCCGTGGCCAGGGGGGCGTTTCATCAGGTTCGCCTGATGCGCCAATTGCGCCCCTTACTGTACCGGGGTGCCTTACGCACAGTCACTCAAGCACTCGTCACCTCTCGACTCGACTACTGTAATGCTCTCTACATGCAATAGGATACCATGGTCGATGGTATCGAAAGCCGCCGAGAGGTCTAATAGGACCAGAATGGAGAAACAACCCCCATCTCTGGCCCTCCAGAGATCATCGACCAATGTGACCAATGCCGTCTCGGTGCTATGCCCGGGCCGAAAGCCGGACTGGCGCGGGTCTAGATAATCAACTTCCTCCAGGTGACGGGGAAACTGTTGTGCCACCACACTCTCAACAACCTTCGCCAAAAAGGGAAGGTTGGAGACTGGACGATAGTTGGTTAATAAAGCTGGATCCAAAGAGGGCTTCTTAAGGAGGGGCCTCACCATAGCCTCTTTTAGGGAAGCAGGTAAGGAACCCTCACTTAAGGATGCGTTGACAACCTCTTGGAGCCAGCCTCGTGTCACCTCCCAGGATGCCAGTACAAGCCAGGAGGGACACGGGTCCAATAAACATGTGGTGGCTCGCAGTCGCCCACGTAACCTGTCCATATCCTCGGAAGTAACGGAGTCAAACTCCTCCCAAACAAGATCTGTCCCGTGGCATCCCACTGGGCCATCAATGGAGGCTAACTCATTCTGTATCTGAGCGATTTTCTCCTGCAGAAAAATCACAAATTCCTCTGCTCTACCCTGTAGCGGGGCTTCCCGCACCCTCTGTTGAAGGAGGGAGCGGGTCACCCTAAACAGGGCGGCAGGGCGGTTTTCTGCGGATGCTATGAGAGTGGCACAATGATGACGTTTGGCCACTCTCAGTGCCACAATGTAACTCCGTAAATGGGCTCTTACCTGTGTCTGGTCAGATTCAGAACGGGTAGACCTCCATCTTCTCTCTAGGCATCTCTTGCGGCGT
Source organism: Rhabdophis nuchalis (assembly GCA_039707465.1). NCBI lineage: Eukaryota > Metazoa > Chordata > Lepidosauria > Squamata > Natricidae > Rhabdophis > Rhabdophis nuchalis. The sequence continues at coordinate 106,298,923 of CM077647.1, read as the reverse complement.
TTCATCACCCTCAGCTCCTCGGTAAACCAAGGAGCCAGGGTGGCTCGCCGCCGCAAGAGAGGCCGCAAGGGCGCGACCCGATCCAAGGCCCCCGTGGTCGCAATATTCCATGCGGCCACGAGGTCCTCCATTGGGGCGCGGGTCAGGGGTACAGGAAGTGGCCCAAGCACCATCTGGAACCCATCAGGGTCCATCAGGCGCCTGGGGCAGAACCAAATAGGTGACTCAGGTTCCGCCTCCCCGCGGTGAGGGGCAGCGGTTGGAAAGTCGAGCCGGAGAAGTGAGTGGTCTGTCCATGACAAGGGCGTGATGACTATATCCCCTATACCCAGATCACTCTTCCATTGGCCTGAGACAAAGATGAGATCCGGTGTATGTCCACCCTCGTGAGTGGGGCCTTGAATTAGTTGGGTCAGGTCCATGGTCGTCATGGAAGCCATGAACTCCCGAGCTACCCCGGATGATTCGCCCGCCGATGGCAGATTAAAGTGCCCCATGACTAAAAGTCTGGGGGTCTCAACTGCCAAGGCTAATCCCCTTGTACTCTTCTCTACTTTTTGGGAAACAAAGTTGTCTGCTAGGTTTGTTAGGAAACTGTTGGATCTTCCTCTTGGTGCAGAATTTGTTTCCCAGTTGATGTCAGGGTAGTTAAAATCCCCCATTACTATTGTGGTGTGCTTCCTACATATCTTAACTGACTGAGCAGTTCATCTACTCCCTCTGCTTGGTTGGGTGGCCTGTAGTATAGACCTATGGCAATGTCATTCCCCCCCCCAACCTTTAATAGTGACCCAAATGCATTCAAGATAGTTCTTATCGTTGTTGTGCTCTATTTCTGTAGAGATGTAGTTATTTCTTATATATAGTGCAACTCCACCTCCTCGTTTATTTGGTCTATTTCTTTTGAGTTTGAGTTTGAGTTTATTGGTTTTTTATACTGCCCTACTCCCAAAGGACTCAGGGCCAAGATAAAAACAAATATAAAAATATATAAAAACACATATATAAAAGTTATATATTTTAAAAAGCTTTTTAAAAACATAATTAAACATAATCAAAATATTGGCAAAAATGTGTAAAAAACCCAAAACTAACCCTAATTAAAATAATAAAAATTTAAATTTAAAAATTTAAATTTAAAAATTTAAAAATCATACTTTATGCCATCCCAGCTTGTTGAAAGAGAAAGGTTTTGAGACCGCAGCGGAAGGTGCACAAGTCAGGGATAGTTTTTAATTCCAGGGGCAATTCGTTCCAGAGGGCAGGTGCTCCCACAGAGAAGGCTCTCCCCCTGGGTGTTGCCAGTCGACATTGTCTAGCCGACGGCACCATGAGGAGTCCCTCTCTATGGGAGCGGACGGACCAGTGGGAGGCTCTTGGTGGCAGAAGGCGATCTCGTAGGTACCCAGGTCCTAAGCCATGGAGTGCTTTAAAGATGGTAACCAACACCTTGAATCACACCCGGAAAACCACCGGAAGCCAGTGCAGCTCGCGCAGGAGGGGTGTTACATGGGAGTGTCGCATCGCGTCGCCCCCATAATTACCCATGCGGCCGCATTCTGGACCAGTTGAAGCCTCCGGGTGCACTTCAAGGGGAGCCCCCTTATTATTTTAAATAATATATATCCTTCTAGCTGTATGTTCCATTTGTGGGTTTCATCCCACCAAGTTTCTGTAATGGCAACAATATCATATCTGCCCTCATTTAGTTGAATTTCTAATTCACCCTGTTTATTCCTCATACTCTGTGCATTGGTGTATAGACATTTGAGTCCATTTCCTTAGCAGGATATTAAACTAAATTGTAAAATGGTTAAAATACAAAGAACATTGCTTTGAGATTGGATGTCAGATTGTTCAGATAAATAATTCAACTTTTTTTTTTCATCCATAGAATGTTCTGCACTAGAATATTCTCAAACATTGTCAAAATAATCCAGCTTTGGGACATAAAGTGCTTGGTGAGGGTGACCTTAATTCCTTCTGAACATCACTGTACCTTTGTTCTCCATTTCTGTTATTGCCATTACTACTTCATATTATTGATGACCTTTTATTCTGATCATTGTCTTCATCTAATGATCACACATGGTTTACAGTAATAAAATAAAATCCCAACAATAAACGTTTAAAATAAAACCATTTAGGAGCATTGTATCAGAAGGAACCAAAAGGCTGAAGACATTTGTAAATAGTATTAAAGTTTCAGAGTATTAATTCTGTTTTAAGCAATATTAGAATAAATGTCAAAAACAGCTTTTAAAAAATGTTGAGTGGTACAATCAGATCACCAATGATACAAATATTTACACCCACAGGGAACATTTGAAAATGTCTCTTCAAAGTTTCACCAAATTTTGTTTAGCTTTGTACATATTAGTTAGTGCATCCCATTTGTTAGCATATGTTGTTAGTAAACAAGCTAGAGTCACATACTTTAATATTGTTCAAATGTTTTCAAAACACCCCTTTTAGTTTAGCAAATAAGCATATAGTCATAGGTCAAAAATTTATCCTCAGGCTTTAATCCACAATGTTTAAAAAGTGCTTGGAGAATAGTTGGGGAGGGGGGATAGCTACAATTTAGTAAGATTATACTTTTTTTTAGTGAGCAAAAGTCCTACAATGTTTCTGGTCAAAAATGGCCAATATTTAATTTACCCACAACCAAACTGAAGGTGTTATTTTGGTACAGATGTTATTTTAAAGTATTTTATTGATTTTCACTTTGCCTAATTTATGTATTTTATATAATATTCCTTACATTGCACAAAATATGTTTTTAAATTTCTCCCCTTTAAAGGAACACTTATATTAAATATTACATTTAAATGTATTACATTTAGAGAAGTCATACATTGTCAAACAAGAAGAATAGAAACAGAGAAATAGAACTATATAGAAATTAAGCAGATCCAGTATGCTATAGGCTGAGTGGTTAAAGGCATCAGATTGTCAGATACTCACTCTCCACTCTAGGAAAAAGGCAATGGCAAACTACTTCTGAAATCTTGCAAAGAAAACTGAAGAAGCCAGGGATCAAAACTGACTTGAATCTCCTCCCCAAAGGATGCCATAGGTATGATCTGTATGTCAGTAGAGTGTATGGTCTAGGAGCGAACTGCTTTGCAAGAATTTTAATGCTTTCGTACTTTTCACTGAGTTCACATATTGCACCAGGCTATTATGTAGTCTATTGTAATTTGTTTTGTCATTTTGTATGAAATTAGACACCTATGGTTTATTCAGTCATTGCTTTATGCAACCTAGTAGATGGCACCTTTATTATAATAAAAAGGAGCAATTACAGAACACCAAAATATTAACAATATCCTCAAAGGAATAAAATTCCCAAGAGAAGAAGAAAACAATGCACTATCCTCTTGCATATCTTCATGAGCAGAGGCAGTGATGGTAAATTAAAAACACAAGTCTTCTGTAAAGTTACCCATTCCAAGTGTTCCAGTACCAAAATTGAAAGCCAACTTCCCATAAGAGAAGATGTATAAGAATCAATTTAAATGAGCACACATAGCAGCAACTCTGAATATCAGAAAAAAGAAATAGATCATCTGTACAATATCTTCCAATAAAATGGATACTACACAACTTTATCAAAAAGTGCCTTACCATTCAAACCAATATAGGGCATTAAACATAAGCTGTGAAAAGAATAACACAGCTATACATCAAAAACACTTCAGAAAAAAACAACAAACTATTTGAGCCACATAACATCACTGTAGCACACAAAGGAACTAGATCCCTCCAAAACTACAGTACGCCTCTGCAGAAATGCACAGAACCAAGAATGAAAGCCTTCTTGAATGCATTTGGATTAATATAAAAGAAAAAAATAATGACATTGCCATCCAACCAAGCAGAGGAAATAGATGAATTTTTTGCTAATCATTTAACTGAGGTATGACATCAGCTGGAAGACAAATCTGCTGCAAGTGGAAAATCAAATTGGTTCCTGATGAGTCTAGCTGACAACTTTGACATCTAAAAGGTAGAAGAAGGAACTAGGTGAGCTATACTGGACTTAAATCATACTAACAGAGATGAGATGATTGAGAGGACTGAAGTTTGGGAACTTTGGAGGAGAGTGACCATATCATAAGGAATTCAACATAATGCAGGCACAAGTAATCTAGTAAATCAAACAAGTGTCTTAGACTTTAAGATAATAAACTAAGAGAACTTTTAGGAATGATTTCATGGATGGAAATCCCAAAGGGGAAAACCACTCTGTTGTTCTGTATCCCAAAGGGGAAAACCTCACTCTGTTGTTCTGTATTCTGCTTGGAAAATTCTGAAAAATGTGATTATGAAAGCTCAATCTAACACAATACCAAAGAGAAAGAAAAACAAGAGGCCTCAGACAAAGCCCCCATTAATCTATAAATAATTCTCTGAAAAATAGAGAAAAAAGGACAAGTATGGAAAATGGAAAGAGAGACAAATAACTAAAACAGAATAGCCTGAATTGGAAATGATCAAGTCAGGAAACCTAAGGTTCAGAATAAACTAAGATTTGCTAAATGCCAAAACTAAGAAAAAAATGTACTTTCAATATGTAAGAAGGAAGTCAAAGAAATGTCCGATGCACTAATGGGAGAAGATACCAAAGAGATGAGAGGTAGCAGTGAGAGAGAAGAGCTGCTTAATACATTTTTTACATCTATGTTCATACAAAAGGGAGAAAAACTAGTCGAACCTCTCAAAAGCAGCCCTGTAGTAAACAGTACGGGAATAAATATCAAAATAGGAAAGGTAAGAGAACATCTGTCCACATTGGATGAATTCACATTTCCTGGGCCAGATGGTTTAGTTTCAGGATACTAAAGGAGCTGGCAAATGTGGTCTCAGAATCATTGCATGAAATCTTTCAGAGTGCCTGGACTCTGCAGGAAATGCCAGATGACTGGAAAACAGTCAATGTAGTTCAAATCTACAAAAAAAAGGTGTGTGTGTGTGTGTGTGTGTGTGTGTGTGTGTGTGTGAATCTAAAAAAACTGCAGGCAACCCAGCTTGACATCAATGGCTGTAAAAACCCCAAATACAATAATAAAACAGCAGATTTGTGAGAAGCCTAGAAATGAACAAAGTGATCAGTAGAATCCAGAGAGGGTTTTTTTCAAAACAGATCATGCCAGAAAAATCTTATTGCCTTATTTGACAAAGTGACTAAGTTAGTGGATCATGGGAATGCTACAAAGATAGTTTACTTATACTTTAGTAAGGCATTTGACGAAATAGACCAAAGTCTAGATAAGATAGAGCAATCTGAGATAGAGTGATCACCAGATGTGTAGTTGGTTGACCAATTACACTTAGCAAACTACATCTATATGGAGAAAAGCATGCAGACAAACAAGCTAACAGTAAATAGCAGCCTAATCAAGGAACCACTAAAACCACTCACCAACACTGACAGGCTGAGCCATTAATATGTAAAATGACAAACCCCACTCTCTTTTAGCATATGTTACTTTGTTTAGTAATACCAATAGCACCTGGATCTTGGCACCTGGATCTTAGCACTTGGATCACCAACATGATCACCATGATCGTCCGAAATGGCATAAGAAGAAGAATAGCACTTAGACTTATATACCACTCCATACTGCTGTACAGCTCTCTCAAAGTGGTTTACAGTGTCAGCATATTATTTCCAACATTCTTGGTCCTCATTTTCTCGACCTCGGAAGAATGGAAGGTTTAGTCGTCAACCTTGAGCAATTGGCAGAATTGGCCTGCAATGCTGCATTCTAACCATTGTGCCACACTCTGTTTGGTAATGAAATGTCTGCAAGAAAGCAACCAAATCCAGACAGAACCAAGAACCCAACATATTAAATCAAGAAACACAAAATATTTATTAATTTATGTGCAACTGCTTGGACCAACTTGTGATTCTGGTAATATTTTAGAAACAAAGGGGATATATTTGCAGTGTAAATCAGAGTATATAAGATTAAGGAAGTCCATAAACTGAGCTCCCTGGGTTTGTTTAAGGCAATTGAATCACAGAAGGAACAAGCCAAATTGGGGAAGTCTGGGATGGGAATGTAGGTAACAATATGTACCGTATTTTTCAGAGTATAAGACACACCTTTTTTCCTCTAAAAAGAGACTGAAAATCTGGGTGTGTCATACATCGAATACAGCATTTTTTACCTCCTGAAACACCACCCCCTTCACCAAAACGGCTGTACATAGCCTTATAGAAGCTTCCAGAGAGCTCCTGGGGACTGGGGAGGGCAGAAATGAGCCTAAAACAGGCTGTTTCTTACCCCCCCAGCCTGCAGCAGCACTCTATAAGCCTCCATTAAGCTATGCATGCAATTTATTTGACATAAAAATGGCCCGTTTTTGTGAAAAACAGGCCATTTTGGGGAGGTTTGCAGAGTGCAAAAAAACTTTTTTTCTCCCTTTCGGAAGGCTGTTTAGTTACTTGGCAACTTTAAGACTTGTGGACTTCAACTCCCAGAATTGTCCCGCCAGCATAGATTGTGGACATAGCTGGCTGAAGAATTCTGGGAATTGAAGTCCACAAGTCTTAAAGTTGCCAAGTTTGGGAACCCCTAAATTAGAGGATTGATGAGAATTACTTTGATCAAGTGCTGTGCCAACAGAAACAAAGTTTTAGGTGCCACAGCAATTTCCTTCTCCAGCACATGGGTAAATATACCTGGAAACATATACCTATCTACCTACTCTATTTGTCCCTCCCCCCCTCTATCTACCTATATACCTACCTACCTTCTCTCTCTCTCTCTCTCTTTCTCTCCCTATCTATCTACTGTATTTCTCTCTCTATTTTTCTTTCTCTCCCTCTACCTACCAACCTACCTATCTACTCTCTCTCTTTCCCTACCTACTGTATCTCTCTCTCTCCCCCCTCTATATACCTACTTACCTACCTTCTCCCCCCCCCCCTATCTACCTACTGTGTTTCTCTCTTTCTCTCCCTCTCTATCCCTCTATCTACCTATTTACTTTTTTTTAATTGCCTCTTCAAAACCTGGGTGCATCTTATACTCTGATGCATCTTATACTCCGAAAAATACGGTATTTTCTTAAAAGGTACGGAATACTAAAAATTAAGGTTCCAAGCACAAATTAAACTTAGATGATTTTCAAGTTTCTTCTATCCTTTCTTTCATGCAATGAAATACAGATTGATCTTATGTAGCCAATCTAATTAAATGTTTATGTAAGCATCTTCCTTTAACCTGAGAATAACAAATCACGTGTGCCCCAATCTGGCAGTAACGCTGGCAGAAACCTACCCCTGCTGTTTGTGTTTCATTCAAAAGTGTATAAAGGGTTTCAAGTCAATCATAAATGTAGATATAGTTTTTTTTCTAACCCAAGAAGTTAATTTAGCCATCTCTGCATCACCTTCACTAGCCATTCCTATATTGTAAGTAGTATTGAATTTTTCCACTTGTGAACATATAATGGTTTTTCTGTGATGATCACACATTAGAAATAAAGTTCTATGAAATTTTTCTAGTTGCCTGACAATTTGCTCTAAAAGAAAAGACTCTGCTTTCAGCTGTACTTTAATCTTTAAAATCTTCTGAATTAATGCATGCATTTGCATCCAACATTTTTTGACATGTCCATCAAACATGGTAAAATTTTCTTCATATTGTTCACACTTCTGGCAAATATTCAAAATACCTTTATATATTCTAGACAGCTTCTTTGGGGACAAATACCAACCAGCAGTGGTGAGATTCAAATAATTTAACATCCAGTTCTCTGCCCTAATGATTTCTTCCAACAACCAGTTCACCAAACTGATCAGAAAGGTATTCCCAAGGTGGTACGAACTGGCTGAATCCCACCACTGCCGACGAGTTATAATTTTATAAAAATTATCTTTAAGGGTAGAAATAAAGTAGATTTCAATTCTCCCAACCACATTTTTCCCATTCATCACTTGTATGTGGTAGCCCATGCTATTAGCCCATTCTTAATTTATTTCATTTGTATCCTGTCTTTATAAACAATTCAAAGCAGCAAATATATCTGATATACCTCCTCCTCCTCCTATTTTCCTTACAACAACAAATCTGTGAAGTGAGTTGGGCTGAGACAGAGTGACTGGTCCAAGATCAGCCAGCTGGTTTTCATATCTAAGGCAGAATTAGAACTCATCACTTCCTGGTTTCTAGGTTAGTGCCTTAACCATTAGACCAAACAGGCCTTCTTTATTATGCATTCTTTGACTTGTTGTACTTCTGTCTCATATTTCAACAAAAAAATTGTTTTTATAGCAATAACATGATCATCCTTAATGTGTAATTCTATTTCAAACTCAATTTACATTGCTCAAAACCATAAAATCTATTTTTGTATTTTAAACTTTTTTGTTAATTGCATATAAGGAGACCATTTACGAAGATATCCTTCTGTTATCAGATCTTCTATTAATTCATTTTACAATCCTCTTAAGAAAATTGATTATGTAATCATTTTTGACCTGCAATAGGAAGCTGGTTTTTTTTAAATTTTCTGCAGTTTCTATAAAGATACATTTGTTAGCATGGAAGCTAATAACATTTCAAGATTGATTTTCAGCAAGGAATAATAAGGATCCTCTGCTTTCCAAAATATAGTTTTAATGTGAGTTTTTCACTTATTCCCCACCCTATCCATACACTTTTTGTCATTCACTTCTTAGAGTTATGCATAAGCAAAAACGTATGTTAAAAAGATTTATCTTTTTGATTTATAGACTGATTCATTGAAATGCTTTGTATAGCTTTTGATCATTGTTCTTGTTTGCAGTTGTTGAAAACCAAGAACAAGTTTTCTATGATCTTAAGTGAATACTGACTCATTTTCAGCTGGCACTTGAATAAAATTAACCATAAAAGAATGTGAATTGAATTAAGCATGGGAAAAATCTATTCTAAATTCAATGGATTAAATCATTACACACACACACACACACACACACACACACACACACACACACACACCAAATATATATTTGGAGTTCTGATTCATATTGAGTATATCATACATGAGATAAGAGGTTTAATATTCTACTGTTTTCTTCTCCTAAAATCCCCAAATTTAAAGTCCTCAACTATAAATGGGGAACTGCTGACCAGGAATCAAATGATTCTATTGAAAGTCTTGAGGGAGCATAGGTGTCAATGTCACCATTGCCTCTGCTGGCCTTCAAGATCATGGAAAGTTTCTCAGGAAACACCCAAAGTCCTTGAAATGATACCCAATGTCCTTGGAGGACCTACAAGGGTGGTGAGTGCTATTTCCATACTTATTTGTCTTATCTAGAGTGTGCCAGTGCTTCTGGGTGGACAAGTGGACAATATTGCAAACATATAAATATGAGTGTCAAAGTGTGTTCAGGGTTCTCCCTTGCTATCATTAGTCAACTAAATAAACATGTATAAATCTTATCGAGGTAAAAACCTAGTGTCTATCTTTCTTTATACCAAGCCACTCTTGAAACCAGCAAAACAGCACAGAACTATATCCAGTATAGTTGTTGAAATTAATTGCAACCTTTCTATTAGCAGTGGCATATGTTTTCATGCACACACATGTACTTTTTCCTGAAAGATTATTCAGACTATTCAAGATTATTCAACATGCAGCTGTGCTTGTTGTTTCATTTTTTTAAAAAATATATTTAAATTTTAAAAGCAAAACTAACATTTAAATGAAAAAGAGAAAATAAAAAGTATAAAAATTAAAGAAAATTTAAAAATTTTCTATTTAAAATTCTATTAAAATTTTTCTTTTATAGCAGTTGAAGTATCAATAAAAATTGTTCTTACTCTATGATTACAGTATTGCTTCATTTCTCTATAATCTTATTTTTTATTTTAACAATCAAAACCATATATCATAACTTTATTTATTTCTAGTTTCCTAAAAGCCTACGTAAAAAGCCTAGAAGGGATTTCCAATCATTGTTGACCTTAGACAATGTCCTATCTCTAATTAAAGCAGTCGATTTGGTCATTTCACCATCCATTCCTCCATTGTGGGTAAATTTGAATCCTTCTACTTTTGTGCATAAAATAGTTTCCAGATGCTAATCCATCAATCCCAAATCTGTGCTTGTTGCTTGGGTGAGATGAGAAACAGATGATCTATCAGATTGGTATATATGTGTATTTGGAACTCTTTCTGCATTCGTTCTATTATGTTTTTCATTTTCAAAAACATTGTAGATCTTTTTTCTGGTTTCCTCCATTCTGTCAATGGGTTATTTTCTTCTTAGAGAATTATAGATTCCTTATAGACTAGATAGACTCCCAATTCCTTATCATAATTTGTTTCCAACATCCCTAAATGTAAAATTTAGAAAGTAGAGAAGAAAATTCCAATGTGGATCCAACCCTGCACGTTTACCCAAGAAGAAAAAGTAAACACACAAGATGATTAGCTGTTCTTTGCAAAATTAGCAACTATAATAAAATACAGGGATTAAGGAAATAATTCAAAAAATTGCCCCCAAAGGTAAGAAGGGTTTAAATCAGTGATGGTAATCTACTGGTTCGAACTGGAACACCTAATCTAACAGGTGCCCCACACACTCGGCCCAGCTCTATGGCATCCCATTTAGGCCCTCTTTTTTTCACCAAAAGTGCATGCACAGAAGGTGTGCACTCATATTTGCGAACCTTTAGGGAAGGTAACTGAATCCCACCCCTGGTTTAAAGGTTACAGTATTAGGGTGACATGGATACATTTCTAGACAACCCTAGGTATAATGAGCTGTAGAATGAATACTTCAGAGCAGAGCAATGATATTAGTCAAGATTTTGTTGTTGTTCCTTAGAGATTGAACTTACATTGGTTATCACCCAAGAAAAATAAATCGGTACCTGTATTTTAGTTAAAGGTGAGTATAGTTTTCCTGAGTCCAACCACATCCTTTCCAGGGTGCGGTTTACCCCTATCCTTATATCCTTCTGCAAAGGTCTGAAGACCTGACTTTGCTAGTTGGCCCAGTAGGGAAGTATCACATTGGAATTGGCTTCTAGAGTAATTAGCTAACCCAACCGTGTCCTTGTACTGTCTGCTCCCCATATTTTAATTCATATTATTGTATTTCTAGTGTTTATTTTTATTGTTTTCATTATTTTGCTATTTTATATTTTCATTTTCATTTCTCTCATTCTCTTCCCCCCCCCCCCATTTTACTGTTGTAAGCAACTTAGAGTAACTCCATGATGAGATGGGCAGCAAATTTAACAAATAAATAAATAGTTCAAAATAAAAGAGATGAGATCATGCCATGTAGTTTTAAATGTATTTTTTGTAATAGTGAATTAGTAGATAGAAGAGAAGTATGCATATTGTTCCTAAAGATAACAAATTAAAAGAAGACATTATGGTCTCCTCATCTTCTGCTTCTTATACATAGTATAATTTTATAACATAGGCTATCTCTTAAAATGACATAACTGGGATGTATTTGTTATGCTTTCTGTATAGTGCTTAAAATGTGAATATAGCAAAAATACAACAAAACAAAACAAAACAAAAAGCTCCAATACAGTTAGAATCAAGTTTTGACTCTCTCAGGATCAAAGCCAAAACCATTGGACCAGAACATGTTGAAGTACTGATATAGTATTTATTACTTTCATTAAGCTTTGGAGATGACATGGTAAGAATTCCAGATCATTATATACTTCTTGAAGGGAGGTACCAAAAGATGCCCTTTGAACATAGATGGTGTCTATGCAGTGGACGATTAATTGAAATGATGAAACACATTATTATCTATTGCCTTCTTTACTCAGGCATTCTCCAGGAATTGTAATCTCAATTCTTTATTAAATATCCTGGTCATTTATCTTTAGCAGTTATTACTGGATCAGTCTGAGTCTATTTTCTTTACTGAGTAGATCATATCTAATCCTTTTTTTAGGTGTTTAAAACAATATTAAGGGATGTGGTGGCTCAGTGGCTAAGACGCTGAACTTGTCAATCAGAAAAGTTGGCAGTTCAGTGGTTCGAATCCCTAGCACTTTGCAACAACAATATGCCAAGTAACAGAGTGAGGTCTAGTTGTCTCAACTTCTGCCAATCTAGCTGTTTGAAAGCATGTAAACATAAAAGTAGAAAAATAGGGACAACCTTTGGTGGGAAGGTAACAGCGTTCTGTGTGCCTTCAGTGTTTAGTCATGCCGACCACATGAACAGCGTTGGCTCTTTGGCTTTGAAATGGAGATGAGCACTGCCCCAGAGAGTTGGGAACTACTAGCATATATGTGCGAGGGGAACATTTACCTTTTAAATAATTATATTTTCCTTTTTTATTCTAATTATTTGTGACATTTGTGTTTTATCTGAAGGTTATAACAGAATAAAGATTTATTGATTGATTATGTGCTTCTAGTTTGTTTAGAAATCTGGGATGCACTGTTAGATTAATGTATTAAAAGTTTTTTTCAAAGCACATCCAAAAAGAATTAGCATTTGCAGGGACATGAGTTTTTGCTCTGTTCTCCAATTTCCTGTAGCATTTAAAACAAGTGGAACCACAAGAGAACCTGAGACTCTTTTGCAACAATGATAGAGGTGTAAGAGGTAACCAGCTATTGCATATAGCACATCATGACCAGTATAATCATAAAGGAGTTCTGTTTGCCTGATACTTCTTGCTTCAATTAATGCATAATAAACATATCTTAGAAGTGTTCAAGGGTTAATTTGTTTAGATGGTTTAAACAAAATTACGAGAAGAAGAAAAAATATTAAAATTGTAATTAATGAGTAACTGATGTACATTGACTGTATAAAAGGTAATCAAATGAACGAGAATGACAAAAAGAAACTAGCACTTCTAAGATTGCTGTTTATTTCAGTGTGAATTAATCCAGTGTGAATTCTTCCTGGACTGAATGCTTCTGTCCTGTAGAATTATCCAGAATGGGGATAATGTTCAGAAATTACATGTATCAAGATAATTCTTTTCCTTCTTGGACATTTGCTCTTTCCTTCTTCTTTTCTTTACCATCTTGTATTTTGATGATCTAAACCAAAATGCAAAAGACCTGTGAAAACACTATCATGTTAATCTATTAAGACAAAGATTTAAAGTACTGTATATTTTAACACCAGAACTGTTTGTCCTCTTTAAAATAAACTAGAAAGATAAAGTTCTTTTCCAAGAGCTCATCCTGTGCAGCTGAGAGCTTACCCTAGCCAAAGATTTTTGAAAGGCTGTGTGTGCTAGAAGTCAAGGAAATGCTGAAAATATTTAGTTTTCATTTAGTAACTAAATATAAGAAGGATTCTTTGCTACTGAGACATATACAATATTTCCACTCTTCAAAAAAGCTGGTTCTTCTCTTTATAAACAGAATTTCAAATGCATAAAAGGGGGGGGGGGACTGTCAGGTCACAAAAACTAAGCTGCACAGTTCAGTTCATCTATTAATTTAGCTACTGCCTGGACTTGCATGATAATATGATATGTCTATCCAGTCACCATAGCTGTGTATGGCAGCTCAGAGTGACAATATATTTTTCTTCTGGAAAATTTCAAGAGCTTTGAGATCACTTATACATCACTGTGCTGCGGAGGAACCAATAAAAAATTACATTAACATTCTTACTTCCTTTAAACATCCAAAATAGAGAAACTGGAATTGAATGGGCAGTCCATTGAGCTGGTTAAGATTTTTAGATATCTTGGAATAGTATTTCAATCCCCAGAAAGTTGAAATGCCACTGGTACTATCTATCCTGCAATGCATAGACACTTACATAAGATACAGAACTTATCATTTTTTTTCATAGGAATACATTTTATCCTTGCAGCAATTAAGTTATTTGCAACTAAAGCCAGAGGTGGTATTCAGCCAGTTCTGACAGGTTCTGGTGAACCAGTAGCGGAAATTTTGAGTAGTTCAGAGAACCACAAATAGGCTGGTTTCACCCCCATTACCCCCCAGCCTCCCAGCTGATCTTCTTTTGTTGCCCTGAACAGGAAAAGGGAGCTGTGTATGTATGTATGAATGAATGAATGTGTACATACATGCGCGCACACACACACGCACACACACATATTATTATGCTTTTCTCTGTGTTGTCATTTTATTTATAAACAGTATTTGAAATTCTTAACATTTAATAATGCTGGAACCTTATCAAAAACTTTGCATGTCATATTGTCCAGTGAGTGCTTAATTATGCCGATGATGTGGCGGTCCTTTCTTTCTCCTGGTGGGTTTGCTTAGGACCCTTAAAATTCTATCCAACTATTGTAGCGACAACCATTTGCATATTAACCATTCTAAGTCCAAGATTATGATCTTTTCAAGAAGCAGGAAACTTTATCAATGGAAGCTTGACGGCATACCAGTGGAACAGGTTCACAGATTTCAATATCTAGGCATTTTTTTCCAATCCAATGCCAAGTGGTTTGCACAGGTTGAGTCCCTTCGCAACAAGGCCAAGATCTCCTTCCATGCTCTCCTGCATTTTTTCTACTCGGAGGGAGCCCATCATATTCCCTCAGTATTAAAAGGATATAGGGCAAAGATGATAGCTGCCATTACATATGGCACTCCCCTTTGGGTTCCAGCAAATATTTCCCATCTTGAGTCTATTCAAAGCCAGTACTTACGCCGTTTAATGGGAGTCCCCCCTTGTGTGAGTAATGCTGCAATCCATTTGGAATTGGACATACAATCGCTCGATACTGTTCTGTGGAAACGTACAATTGGCTACTGGCTGGCCCTGTGGGCCAGACTTCCAGACTATTATTTAGGATAGTGCTTATGGCGGAATGACTTCCACAGCCCCTAGGCCCGCAATATCCATGCCAAACTTATGAAGATAGGCATCTCCCCCCATTGAAGCTTTTATACTTGGCCCTGATGCTGCTAAATTGTTGATATCCCAACGTCTGGATGATATTGAAAAACAATGGAATTTGGCACTTGGTGCAGGAATTTGTTCCTCATTTTCTCTTGGTATTATTCCCCTGACGCACCCTCTAAATATCTCTCTGAGCTATCCTTCATTAAATACAAGCTAGCATTTCTAAAGGCACACTTTAACGCAATCCCCTCGAATGCCCTAGTTAGCAGACGTTTGGGGGGTGTAAAACCCACCCACTGTTCATGTGACAGCCGATCTCCAGAATCATTAGTTCACATTGTATTTACATGCCCCTACTACCAAGAGGAAAGACTACAAGTTATTTTCCCCATGTGCCAAAGATTTCCTGGACTAACCAGAAATCTTAGTCTTTGCTTTTTACTCCAGGACACTGACTCTAAGATAAGGTGACCAGATTTTCAAACTCCCAAAGCGGGACACTGTCGACGGTGGGGCACGCTCCAGTGCGGCACGCGCCTGCGCAGAGGGCATTGGGGCAGGGGCTCGATCCCACCCACCCCCACGGGGTCCTCTTAAAAGGCAGCGGTGGCAGCCCGGCCTAGTGGCGCTGAGAGCCGCCGGCTGGGGCGGGGAAGGGGAAGGCGGCCCGAGCTGGCTGCTATCAGCCCATCATGCCAGTGTGATGGGCTGAGCTGAAAGCGGCTGCCTCGGGCCGCCTTCCCCCTTCCCACCGGAGCCAGCAGCTCTCAGCACCGCCGGGCCGGGTCGCCGCCACTGCCTTTAAAGAGGGCCCTGTGGGGAGGGGAGTTCTCCCCCGCCCTGATGTCCTCTGGGCGGGCGCGTGCCGCGCCAGAGCGCCCCCCCTTTCCTTGGCCCCGACACCCTCTGTGCAGGCACGTGCCACGCCGGAGTATGCAACCCCCTCTCCTCGGCCCCGACGCCCTCCCCACCTGAGCCGGTGCTCTCAGCTATCTGCATCCGCCACCTGCCCACAAAAAGCGGGACATTTTGAAGAGGCAGCAGTGCGTGGGACATCTGCTGGTGAACCGGGACTGTCCCGCCAAAAGCGTGACATCTGGTCACCTTACTCTAAGATCACACTAAAGGTTGCAAATTTTTTTGCTGCAGTCCTGGCATGTATGAACCGTGGGAAGGGTTGGGTTGGTCCCACTGGCTGAGGCCAGTCATACTGACTGTTTGCAGTGTACCATAAGGTGCCAATATGCAGATTTCATGTAAATTCTCATATGGTATCTACTATTTATGCACAATTTTAGCTGACCATAGTCCTTAAAGAATAGATTTAAATTTTCACAATGGATAGATGGTATGGTGAACAGAATGGTCTTTATCATTGATTTTGCCTATCGTCTCCCACTTTTCAGTGGGGCTCGGCTGTATATTTCTGTGTGATTTGTTTGTCTTGATCTCTGGTCCATGACCGCAATTAAGTGAGTACATACAATCTGAATAAGAAATTGTTCACGGCTCACAGAATTTATCTAGTGTTTTTCTAGCCTCCCCCCCCTCCCGAGCTATTAGGTCTGGCTAGGATTATGACATCAAATCCATTTCATATTTAAAGATGGAAAGATGCTGTGGACACATCAATGTGTAGTGAAATAAAGATAGTAAAGCTCTGAAAATAAATACATATTTTATAAATGATATAATTAATGGAGAGTACTTTGGTTAGCATTATCTCCAAATTATTTCTCTGAAAGATACTTTTCCAGTTGAGATTTTGTTTTCTTTCCAATCTCCTTTTATCATGTTATTTTCTTTCTCATGCTATTTCTCTAACATAATTTGTTATTTAAAAAAAAATTCCATGGAGATCCAAGAATGTAAAACCACAGATAATTTTTATCATAAACTATTTTATCTTCCTGTTAATTTTGCATCTCCACAAGCCAAAATATTTGTTTTTATAAATAAGTTTTTCTGTATGGTTTAGTTGGAATTCTGATTGAGGAGATAGGGAAAAGTTGTTATTTTCTATTTTCTTTCATACATCTAAAAATACAAATTCTAAGATGTTTTATTTTTATTTTCTACAATGACTAAACGTATATTGTGCTTAACCTTTTTAGGGAGTAGAATACATTTTAATGGACAATTTGATTTTTAAATAGGTACAGATTACTCAGATGGTTGGGAAATTATCAAAATGTAGTTAATATAAATCTATAGATTATATGTGCTCAAAGCACTCTACAACAATAACAACTAAAGAATTTGTGCTCACAACAATCTGGAATCCAATTTAAAATACGTAGCATTAGAAGAGGTCATGAATATGGTCATGCAAGAAATTCTGACAGCAATAGTTTCTTTCAATTCCCATCCCTCACCCTTTATTTTTCAAATATATTTAAAGGCACTTATTTTTCCTCTTAGTTTGGATAAATTGGTATTTGTGCAGTGCTCCATTCCATAGCTCTGGACTGAACAAAACTCAAACGTTACTCAGTGAGAATATTCCAGGGTAAAATGTAGCATGACTGTGTTCTTCCCAAAGACAATTTTAAAAATAGAATTCATCAATTGATTGAATTAGAATAATGAATGAAAAATTGATTTTGCAGAAGCTTTGGGAGATGAAAGAAAAGAATATTGCCTTCCCCCATCTCTATTCCTTATCATTATTTACAAAATATAAAATTTGTGCCACATGTTGGCTCATTAGAATGGTACCAGAAATAAATTCACTTACAAATCTTTCTGGTCTGCTCATAGTTATTGTTCAAGTGAATAATAACCTTTTGAGGTCCCAGGCAAAGGGAACACCTAGACCAACACCTAGACCAGTGATGGCTAACCTTTTTTGGCTCGTGTGCCAAAAGTGGGGGGAGCACAGGGGGGTCGTGCATGGGCGTGCCACACCCATAATGCTATGTGCATGACCCCCTGCTTTTGGTGCTTTTCAGTCTCCCCAGGTGCCAAAGGCTTTCTAGGAGCCTGGGGAGGGTGAAAATAGCCTCCCGCCCCCACCTCCAGAAGCTTCAGGAGCTTCTCTGAAGCCTCCAGAGGGCGAAAAACTGCCTCAAAAGAAGGCCTAAATCATGTGGCCAATGCACACATGTGCGCTGGAGCTGACAGGGCAACGCCTTGCGTGCCCTAAGAAATGGTTCCGCGTGCCACCTGTGGCACCCGTGCCATGGGTTTGCCATCACGGACCTAGACCAATATTACATGGGGGAAGAAATTAGCTTAACTATTAATTCACTATTTTGTTATTATCCATTTGTTTTGCTTTTTCATTGATTGGTTGCACTTTCACTTGCTGGATAATATTTCTAGCAACGGGAAGATAAATGTTTCCATTGCTAAAATCAAATGAGCATCAAATGAGCAGTCCTCAAAGAAACATATTTGGATGAAAGGAGAGAAAATAACAAACATGAGTAAAAGCATGAAATTGTTCAAAGTCATTGTATTGATTTAAGTTTTGTAGGGTTATGGTTTTTCTGGAGCTGGCCTTAACACCATGCTTTGAAAAATGGGGTGATCCTGGGAAAACCATGAGATTCAGTAGCCTTTTATGATAATGGCAGATCAATATATGAAATGAACTTTCTGGAAAAAAATGAGATGAATCTGCTGGAAGGCTGTACTACTTCAAATTGGAAGTGGGAGAAGATCAAAGGTTTTCTTTATATTAAAAAAAATAAATTAATGGACATGTTTTACCTAAAAAGATTGGACTAGAAGATCTCCCAGGTCTCTTTCAACCCAGTGATTCTATGATAGGCTTGAACGTATCTTATTTTGAGGTGAAGCATATGTGTTGTGTCCTCGACCTGCGACCGGTCTCGACTTACGACCGGCCGCAGGTCTTCCAGGCTGCCTTGGAGCCTTGGCAACAGGCTGTAGCAAGGCAGCCAACTGACAGACGCGCCTGATTGGCTGAGGCGCGCCTGGCCCTTGCTGCAGCCTGATTGGCTCCCCCTTTGACAGCTTCAAATATAAAGAGCTGTCAAAGCGCGGGAGCCCCTGTCTACCGCACCTTTTCTTTAACTGAACTTTTCTTTCCTTGTAAGCTGTGCCTAGCTAAATAAAAGCTATGTTTCTGAGCAAACCTGATGTGGACCCACTTATTGACCAAAGTCACAATACTGGCGACGAAGGTGGGATCAGGCAGCGCTCATCGAGAAATAGCGAAAAGAATTTTTACCCTCCCTGTTTTGTTGCGGTACGATCCCGCTCGACCCATCGAAGCGGCCACGGAAACCTGGGTCTCCTATGGCCCGCCTCGAGCGCTTCCCTGCCGGCTAGTACGACCGGGCCAGGACGCCCGAAGACCTCTCGAGCTGCGGCGGCCGAGACCTCGAAACCGCGCAAGCCGTGGCTACCCCGGCAGCGGTCGACGACCTGCCGCGGGACACCGCTTCGCCCTCGGACAAAGCCACCAGAAACAGCCAGGAACTACGAAACGCACCGCTTCTTCCTCGGATCGAGCCGACAGAAGCAGCCGAGGCCTACGGGACTCCTGAGTCGCCGTGCAAGGCCCATCTACCGCCGCTACGACAAGCCTCCGCACCAAAAGAAACCGACAAGCCTTCGCACCCAAAGAAACCGACAAGCCTTCGCACCCAAAGAAACCGACAAGCCTTCGCACCCAAAAGAAACCGACAAGCCTTCGCACCCAAAGAAACCGACAAGCCTTCAAACGCAAGGCGAGGCACCAGACCACCGCTGCGCCAGCAGCACCAGCAGCACCAACAGCGGCAACCATCCGGCTGCCTCGCCGGGGCCCAAACAGCCCGTCCGGCCGGGCCTGGGTTTTCCCGACTCCCGGCAACCATCTTCGGCCTGGCCTGCCTGACGCCGACCAGGCCCTCCCATCGAAGACCACGCCTTTTTCTCTTCGCCTGACAGCCACCAAGGCTTGGCCTGGCGGAAGCCGACCAGGCCCTCCCATTGAAGACCGCGCCCCCTCGCCCGACTCACCGCTTCAGTCGTCCCCGCCTCTTCGGGTAGGCCCCTCCGATGACGCCGCCGGATCCACACCCCGGCAGGGAGGAGCTTCCTCCGACACGTCCTCCTCGTCCGGCATCCGAGAGACTCTGAGGCTGACTAAGCGGACTGCGCATGCTCCGCTCTCCTGATGGACAGCTTTTCGCGCATGCGCAGACCGAGGGGGGAAAGGGGTGTTGTGTCCTCGACCTGCGACCGGTCTCGACTTACGACCGGCCGCAGGTCTTCCAGGCTGCCTTGGAGCCTTGGCAACAGGCTGTAGCAAGGCAGCCAACTGACAGACGCGCCTGATTGGCTGAGGCGCGCCTGGCCCTTGCTGCAGCCTGATTGGCTCCCCCTTTGACAGCTCCAAATATAAAGAGCTGTCAAAGCGCGGGAGCCCCTGTCTACCGCACCTTTTCTTTAACTGAACTTTTCTTTCCTTGTAAGCTGTGCCTAGCTAAATAAAAGCTATGTTTCTGAGCAAACCTGATGTGGACCCACTTATTGACCAAAGTCACAATAATATGATTGAACTAATAACTTTCTTGACTATATCTATCAAGAGATAAAACTAGCTGGTAGGTTCCTCAGATTCAAACCTGTATTCACTTTTTACTTATCTAAGACATATGCAAAAAAGGGGGGGAAATCAAACTACAAGAGTCAAAATAAAATTACCTGGAGGAAGTGTCTCTTATTAGCACAGCATGCTCTATTAAGAGATTGACAATGTGGGTCACATTTCTTACCACAGACAAATTTATTCAGAATAGAATTTTTACATCCTTCCAATTAAAAGGTAATGCCAGAAAATATTCAAGGGAAAACAGAGGTCCTTTAATGAAGAATTGATTGGTTATGTGCCATCAAGTAGTTTTTGACTCCTAGCTCCCAATCAACAGATCTATGGAAGATCTATCCCTAATTGTTATTTCAAATATCCCAACAGTGTATTCATTGCCATAGTAATTGAGTCTATGGACCTTGCAGCTGGTTGTCTTCTCTTTTCTTCCACTTTCCCTAGCATTAGATCTTTTTTCAGAGAGATGGGATTGCAATGTGCAATCAATTATAAATAATAACTTTATTTAAAAATAAATATTTCCTTGAATGAAGTTATAAAAAAAACAATCTTTCTTGGAAATTGCACAACCGATGTTCCCTTTTTATATGACAACTATGAAATTGAATGCATTTTCTGTTATCATTATTTCTATTTGATTGTTGGGAATCATGTCACTGAGAGATAGCATGTCAATTTTTGTGTGTTTAATGGCTCACAAATGCCTTTGCCGTGTTGGGTGGAAAAAAGGGACCCACAGAGTTCTCAAATAGACTGTCATATATAAAGTGAGGTACAGAAACAGGAGTTGCCATTTTTAGAAATCAGTTTACAGAGGTAAATTCAAACTGCTGAAACTGCACAAAATATGTCCTTCAGCAAAATTGATTGGAATTGCCTACTCTGGAAGAAGAAGAGTGTTCCCAATCTTCTAAGGTGACTCCAAATAATTTAATGTTTGATATATGACAGTATTGAAGTTTACTGAAAGATATACAAGAAGAGAATTGGCATGTTGTTTGATAATATTTATGGTTATAATATTTTGATATAAAGGCCATATCTATCCTGATGCCAAGCCTATTAAGTAGACCAGACCAGGAAATCAACTCATAGGAAGGTTAAAACTTTTAAAATTGAGATTGACTATAATATCAGAATCTATTTGTGCTGTACCACCTCTTTCTTTTAATACTTCAATGAGTTAGGTGGACAACTGCCTAAGCTGCTTGCAAATGATATTACATTGTGCTGAATTAAAAAAAAATTCTCAACACTTTTCAGTTCACCCTCCTAACTACAGTTGAGAACTTTGCTTCCTGCCTCAGACCAACGGTATCTAAAATGATAGTTTACAGTCCCTTGTCTCTGATATTAATTGGTACTATTTTAAATCCTACTAAGTTGTGTGATTCTTTAATGTTCTACAAGGTTTTACAAAACTGATTGTTACAAAAGAAACATGCATTCTATACTAGTAATTATTTTACCATAGTTTTATTCACTACAGAGCACTAAGAGGCATTAGACAACCAGTTTCATTTAGTTGGAAACTCATTAGGTTTAAGTAACCACAGTAGGCCCCAATAGGATTGAATGATTGATCTTTCCAGCCATTTACTGGGATTTACCATAGTTTTCGGAATATAAGACACACCTTTTTTCCTCTAAAAAGAGGCTGAAAATCTGGGTGCATCTTATTTAATTTTAATTTTAATTTTATCAAATTTATACCCCGCCCTTCTCCTTGTTAGGACCCAGGGCAGCGCACAGGCATTATATAAAACCATAAAATACAATATACATCAATTAAAATATATTAAATTAATTAAACCCGTGCCAAAACCCATTATTCAAACCTTACCAAATTATAATTTATATTTAAAAAGTCAGAAGCGGGGGGCTATCCTAGGCCGGCTTGTTGGAATAAGTACGTCTTAAGACGTTGGCAGAAGAGGCGGAGGTCCGAGGTAGTGCGAAGGTCGGGGGTAGGTCGTTCCAGAGGGCCGGACCCGCCACAGAGAAGGCTCTTCCCCTGGGTGTTGCCAGCCGGCATTGCCCAGCCGACGGCACCCGGAGAAGGCCCGCTCTGTGGGAGCGGACCGGACGAAGGGATGTATGGGGCAGGAGGCGGTCTCGTATACATCGAATACAGCATTTTTTGCCTCCTGAAACCCCGCCCCATCACCAAAATGGCCACATTCCAGTGGTGGGTTTCTGCAGGCTCGCACCTACTCGCGAGAGCCGGTTGGTGAAATTTAGAGAATCGGTGAGAGGGGGTTCCACCGGCGTACCTGGAAGTAAATCTGGCCTGCAGCTGCCACTGACCCAATGGGAAGGAAAGGAAAGGAAAGGAAGGAAGGAAGGAAGGAAAGAAAGAAAGAAAGAAAGAAAGAAAGAAAGAAAGAAAGAAAGAAAGAAAGAAAGAATTAATTTATCATAACAATTGAGTTCAAAATTTTGGTTGAAAAGCAAGAGCGTTGTTAAATGAGTTTCACCACATTTTAAAAGGTGGCCACTCCCACCCTGTCACATGACTGCCAAGCCACGCTCACAAAATAGGCCACACCTACAGAGTAGGTTCTAAAAAAATTGAAACCCACCACTGCCACGTTCATACCCTTATGGAGGCTTCAAGAGAGCTCCTGGGGGCTGGGGAGGGCAGAAATGAGCAGGAAATAGGGCGTTTTTGCCCCCCAAAAAACGTGGGGCTATGCATGCTATTTTTTGACCAAAAACCGGCCTGTTTTCATGAAAAAATGGGCCGTTTTTCCTCGTTTTGCCCCCCCCAGGAGCACTCTGCAAGTCCCCCCATTCATGCCTTTTATTTGAAAAAATACGGGCCCATTTTCGCAAAAAGTGGGCTGTCTGGGGGAGGTTTGCACAGTGCAAAAAGAGGTTTTTTTCCCTTTTGGAAAGCTGTTTAGTTAGAGTGATTGAGGAGAATTACGTTGGTCAAATACTGTGCCTGCAGAAACAAAGATTTGTTCCAAAGGTGGTCAGTGATTTCCTTCTCCAGCACATGGGTAAATACACCTGGAAACATCTACCTACCTACCTACCTACCTACCTACCTACTCTTTCTCTCTCTACCTACCTATCTACTGTATTTCTCTCTCTCTCTCTATTTCTCTCTCTCTATCCCTTTATCTACTATCTACACTCTCTCTCTCTTCCTATCTACTGTATTTCTCTCTCTCTCTATTTCTCTCTATCCCTCTACCTACCTATCTACACTCTCTCCCTCTCCCTACCTACCTACTGTATTTCTCTCTCCCCCCTGTATCTACCTATCTACCTACTCTCTCTCCTCCTACCTATCTACTGTATTTCTCTTTCTCTCTCTATTTCTCTCTCTCTATCCCTCTACCTACTTATCTATCTACGCAAACTCTCTCCCTACTTACCTACCTACTGTATTTCTCTCTCTCTCTCTCTCCCTATCTCTTTATCTACCTACCTACCTAACTACACACTCTGTCTCCCTACCTACTTACCTACCTACCTACCACTCTCTCTCTTTTCATTTTTGTATGGGCTCTATAGTATACTGTTTTGGTGTACAACAGTTAACAGAATAATTATTTGTAGGAATGGATAAACGTTCTTAGCATCAATAATCTACTTTCTGCAATGGCATTAAACTCTCTTTTTTCTTGTTGCTATATAGTATAACAAGGGTGGAATAACCTCTTACTTATGTAAATTTACAAATTCCCACTCATCTCCCTTGGACTTAAAAGGCTTTCTGTCCTACTGCAATTTTGAGAAGTTAACAATAATGCCTCTAAAAAACAGCAGTTGGTAATGATGGAGGAAAGGATGAAAAATAGAGTCCAAAATGGAGTAGCTTGTGGCATGATATTATAATACAGCTTTTGTCATTCTTTTAAAAAAAAATGACTTGATGTACTACAAAATTGCTTGGACCAAAGTATGGGTAAGACATTTCTTAAAAGTCTCCTAAATTATCCTATATTATCTTTATTGGCATGTCATAAATTATCCCCTTGGCATGTCTCCAAAAACTGGTAGAAATTTTATTGCTATTATTATCAAAACTATGATCCTCAAATTTCAGTCCAAATGTTCCTGAAACAATAGTTTTGGTTTTAGTCCTGTGAATGTCATGAAGCATAGAAAATTTCATTGTAATTTTATTACAATATTATTACAATGACAGTAAAGATTATTATTATTATTAAAAATTGGCTGTAGTAGCTCTTCTTTTGAGTTCTACAATTATATTGCTCTTGTAAGAATATTTGGCATACAGTTATCTTTTAATATTCCCTATGTTATGAGACATTATAGCAGTTCTCTGAATAATGATTGTTAGTTGAATCAATAGCCATTAGAATCCTAATATGGTATATGGTATATAACAGTGATGGTTAACCTATGGCATGCGTACCAGAGGTGGCCCGCAGCGCCCTCTCTGTGGGCATGTAAGCCATCATCCCAGCATAGCTCTGCTGTGGGCACTTGGTATAGAAAAGGTTAGCCATCACTGGTTTATAATATTTCTTATAATATCCTAATATGTATAACACCAGAAGCTCATAACACGATTACTTACAGATGGAACAGTCACCCAAAGCTCAAGGTGTAGATCAGGGGTGTCAAACTCAATTTCATTGAGGGCTGGATCAGCATTGTGGTTGTCCTTGATGGGCCAGAGGAGAGAGAGGCATGGCCAGGATGGTCACAGCCGACTGGGCATGACCTGGGGTTTAAAAAAAATATTTGCATGCGCCTAAATTAGTACATATATTTCATCAATTGTATCCCGACAAATCTTGTTGATTTTATATTTACTTTGTCTCCCCTTCCCTCTTTAATTTTCTTTCAAGTGGACTTCCTGTTTTTCTAGAGGGGCAGCATGGCCGGTCCCAGACATTTTTATAGGGATGCTAGAATTTTGATGGGAGGAAAGGGGGAGGAATGGAGTTATCTGTAGATGAAGTTTTGGTTTCCTACATTAGTGTGCTAATATCTACATGAAGTTTCTGTTTCTGTTTTTTGCATTACTGTGTTAATCTCTATATGAAGTTTCTGTTTTCAGGCAATGATGTAACATGGGAGGGGTTTGATTAGCACTGCTTTAAATAGCTGGTTTTAAGTGAGAAGCTTCAGTTCTTGCCTAGATCTCTTGTCTTATCACAAACCTTTCAATAAAAGCTCCTTTTGGAACAACTGCAGTTTCAAGAGTCCTGCTTTCTTGGGAAGATTGGAGAGGCAAGACCTTACATTGAGTCCACATTATCAAATAACTTAAACTATTTTAAAATAAACCAGTCCACCCAAAATCAAATAATCTCTCCTCCCTGGATAATAGTATTTCCATTAATTTGGTATTATCACTACCATCCTCCCTATTTCCAGTACGCCCCTGGCAATTATGGGATAAAAAGATCACCATCATATTGTTTTCCTGTACGCTAAGTACATGTGTGGTTCATTTTTTATTTCGCTCATTTTTTTAAAACGGGTCTTTTTCAGAAGGAGATGTACCTATTGGGAAATCCCCATTAGTATACCGAAGGCACCAGCGAAACGTAGTGAGAGATTTTGCTGAACACCTACACTAGCAGTCACAGACACCGAATTGTAAAACAAATAGGTGTTTACTTCCATATTTAAAAAAATGTATAGAAACGTCTTCATACACGGGTGATACGTAAGTCCTAAATCATATAAAACACTTCAGTACACAAAGTTGGCTAACAGTTACACAACTCAAAATTATCCATGCTGATCAATACTCGACATATACAACAGCCAGCATCTAACAATCAGCATCTAATAGTGATTCTGGCTCCCTCTTATGGCCGCTTGAGTAAACAGCAGCCAATCACATTTACTGCAATAGTTAAAGAAATAGTATTGCTATCATGGTTTATATATTGCCAACCCAACAGTTGGATTACATTCCTAACAGTAACCATCTAGAATAGAATAGAATCGAATAATTTTATTTGTATACCGCATCCTCTCCCCGAGGGGACTCGGAGCGGTGCACAGGGAGAATTAAAATAGGTACAATACATAAATAAAATAGGTAAAAACAAATTAAACTAGAATATCCCTGTGCTAAAATCCCCAATTTATAGATTTACTAAAATCCCCTAAAATCCTAATAGACGGAGACTAACCCAGGCCGGCCAGACAGAAAAAGTGTGTTTTAAGTTTTTGATGGAAGGAGCGGAGGTCCGTGGTAGTTCTAATTTTGGGGGGAAGGTCGTTCCAGAGGGCTGGGCCCGCCACAGAGAAGGCCCTTCCCCTGGGCGTCGCCTGCTGGCACAGCCTGGTGGACGGCACCCGGAGAAGTCCCTCTCTGTGGGAGCGAATCGGCCGCAGGGATGTATGGGGCAGGATCCGATCCCGCAGATAACTAGGTCCCGTGCCATGGAGCGCTTTAAAGATGGTAACTAACACCTTGAAGTGCACCCGAAAGACGACAGGCAGCCAGTGCAGCTCGCGCAAGAGGTTTCCATTATTGCTCGCGCGGCTGCATTCTGGACCAGCTGAAGTCTTCGGGTGCACCTCAAGGGGAGCCCCATGTAGCTCTCTTTACAGTAGTCCAGTCGGGATGTCACAAGTGCATGAGTAACTGTGCAAAGGGCACCCCAGTCCAATAGGGGATGCAACTGGCGTACCAGGTGAACCTGGTAAAACACTCTACTGGCTACGGCCGTCACTTGATCTTCCATGGACAGCCGGGTATCCAGGAGGACGCCCAAGTTGCACGCCCCATCCACAGGGGTAAGATATTCGTCCCCTATGGCCAGTGATGGAGTCAACTGGTTGAATCGGGCGGCCGGAAACCACAGCCACTCGGTCTTGGACGGGTTGAGTCTGAGTCTGTTACTTCCCATCCAGGCCCGCACGGCTTCCAGGCACTGGCACATCACCGCTACGGCATCGTTGGGGTGGTTTGGGGTAGATATATACAACTGCGTATCGTCAGCGTAGAAGTGGTACTCTACCCCAAAACCACGCATGATCTCACCCAGCGGCTTCATATATGTGTTGAACAGGAGAGGCGAGAGGACCGACCCCTGAGGCACCCCACAAGTGAGTGGTCTTGAGGTCGACCTCTGCTCTCCTGCCAACACAAATTGCGATCGACTGGAGAGGTAGGAGGAGAACCACCGTAAAACGGTGCCTCTCACCCCCAACCCCTCCAGCCGATGCAATAGGATACCATGGTCGATGGTATCAAAAGCCGCTGAGAGGTCTAATAGGACCAGGATGGAGGAACAACCCCCATCTCTGGCCCTCCAGAGATCATCTACCAACGCGACCAATGCCGTCTCAGTGCTGTGCCCGGGCCGGAAGCCGGACTGGCGCGGGTCCAGATAATCAACTTCCTCCAGGTGACGGGGAAACTGTTGTGCCACCACACTCTCTACAACCTTTGCCAAAAAGGGAAGGTTGGAGACTGGATGGTAGTTAACCAATAATGCTGGGTCCAGAGAGGGCTTCTTCAGGAGGGGCCTCACCATGGCCTCTTTAAGGGAAGCAGGCAAGAAACCCTCACTCAGAGAAGCGTTGACAACCTCCTGGAGCCAGCCTCGTGTTGCCTCCCAGGATGCCAGTACAAGCCAGGAGGGACACAGGTCCAATAAACATGTGGTGGCTCGCAGTCGCCCACGTAACCTGTCCATATCCTCGGAAGTAACAAAGTCAAACTCTTCCCAGCAAACTGTCTCAAGACCCACCTCGTGGGATCCCACTGGGCTATCGATGGAGACTAGCTCGTTCTGAATCTGAGCGATTCAGAAATCTTGAAGGACTTTCAGATATTGGATTGAAAAGTTGTTATCAAGAATGGTTCCATGATGGCAGGTTCCATGATGGCTTACTAGAAAGACAAAAAAGAAAGAAAGAAAGAAAGAAAGAAAGAAAGAAAGAAAGAAAGAAAGAAAGAAAGAAAGAAAGAAAGAAAGAAAGACAACAAAAATGTAGCTATAAAACTCTGGCCACGATTTGATAAGAATGTTTCAGGAAAAAAACTTTAAATACTTTATAATTCAGACTGTAAGAAAATATTGAGCAGCTAGCATGAAAATCACGCCTAATATGACTTTATAACATGCATTAAACTGTGACTGTTAGACTCTCATACTGTCACTGTTTTTGGTCTCCAATCAGAATTTTGAAGAAAGTCCATGCTCATCTTCATTGCTGCCAAATTTCAGAGTTGTGAATAAGCAGAAAATAATTCCTGGCTAACTTCAGGTGCCCCAGTCTAAAGAAACAAACGTTCCTAAAATATCTTCATGTCCACTACATGTGAAATGGAAATAAAAGACATTTGCATCCTCTTCTATGTCCTTACCTCATCTGTGTGCCATTGTTGGATCTTATTATACAATGAAGAGGGAAGATGTATTGCAATTTTTTTTTAAAAAATTGCCATGATAATGTAAAACCCAAGAGCCAAGATGAGAGCAAGAAAACAGTACAAGCTTGGCAAGCTTGCAGAAATTCAAAGAAAATATTAATTTATGATTTCAGATACACTGCAGTGTAGCTGTAAGAGAGAGAAAAAACTCCATAGTTTTTCTAATCAATCAATATTGCAACTTAATTCAGGCTTATGTGAAAATACCATTTGATGGTATTTTACTATTTCAGCAATTTTAAGTTGTGTGGTCCTATTGCTTTTATACCAATATTCTCAGGGTTTTTCAATTCAATTAATTTGGATGAATAAGATAGTGAGAATCCAAAAGCTCTTGGAACAAACATTGTGTTATTTTCAAAATATATGACGAAAATCTGAAAAATACCTTAACTTCCTCCAGGAGCTGCTCATATACCCCAGTTCTGTTCACAGAACTGAAATCTGAAAATGTCTAAAAACACAAGAAAAAAAGAGAGTGAACACTAAAAGAATGAAAACAAAATGTTCTTTGGATTGTCTGAGAAAGGTCCTTTTGTTTTTAATTCATTTGCTTTACAGAATTTTTTTTTTTGGTAAACAGTGTTTTTGTTTTTTAGATACTAACTTTTCTTGTTGAATGAAGATTTATTATCTGATGCCACACACTTTGATCAATGATTTTAACTAGCAGTTCAAATTGCTTGATTTGCAATGCAGTAGTTATTGTTCCTATTAATACAGTATATTTTTCATGTCTGCATTTCCTTGACCTCTTCTAAAAACATTTGATGAACACAGCAAATCAATCATATTTCTACATCAGATCTGGTAATTATTTCATTTAGAAACAATCTTTTTCAAAACTGGCTTTCTTCAGGAAATCCAGCAACAGAGGCCAAGAACACCAAAACCCAAGAATCCAAACAGTATGCCACCATACGCATCATCACAGAATCTCCAGAAACTTGAGATTTGGCACATATGTTCCTCTTGGCTTCTAGGTGCTCACTAACAAAGGATGTTTCAAAATGACCATCAGATCTTTAGTATTTCTTTTAGTATTATTAACATGCTCTGATGCTAAGGAGTTAGATGTTCTACTTCCCCTCCCCACCTAAAAGAACTCTGTTCCAGTTATGGGTTTCAAATTTTTTACTACCTATTCTGTGGGCGTGGCATATTTTATGGATGCGGCCTGGCAATCATGTGACTGGGTGGGCATGGCCAACTTGTAAAATGTGGTGAACCTCATTTAACAACACTTGTTTAGCAACCAAAATTTTAGGCTCAGTTGTGGTCATAGGTTCTCTCTCTCTCTCTCTCTCTCTTTCTTTCTTTCCTTCCTTCTTTCTTTCTTTCTTTACTTCCTTCTTTTTTTCTTTCCTTCTTTCTCTTTCTCTTTCTTTCTCTTTCTCTTTCTATCTTTGTCTCTCTCTCTTTTTCTCTCTCTCTTTCCCTTCCTTCCTTCCTTCCTTCCTTCCTCTTCTTTCTCTCTTACTCTTTCTCTGGAATAGATGTGCTGGCCTCTGACGCTAATCAATCCTTCTGAATAGCTTCTGAAATTTTCTTATTTAGAGACAGTAATTCTACCAGATATAATTTATTAGGCATAATTACTTAATTCTGCACAATTTAATGCCTCTTTGATTTTGGCTTGCTGGGAAATGTGATAGAAACTCACATAGTATGTTATGATTTGCTTGTTAGATTCTGGAATAAATTGTCCTTATCCATCAGGACTTACATTCTATTTATCAATAGACATATAGCGTAGTCTAGTTGAATACTATTGGATGGCCAGTTGAATTCTGGAAATGAATGATTATGAAAGGGAATGAATAGATGGATCTAGAAATTATGAACTAATCTTTTGGAGAGGGAGCTTGTAAAAAGCACTAGAACAGTCATAATGGCCCTATAGGTCATTGACAAGATGCTCAGGTGTGTTGAGGTTGAGGCTAGCTAGATCCAGGCATTTGTTTCTACTCATGAATGTACTCTCTAAACAGGTGCATTTAACACCTATTTTGTTGATCTCTGATTGGCAAGGAAAGGTATTTTCATTCTCTTCCACCTTTAATTGACTGCATACTTGAGTTGTGTCTTAAAACCACTTTGATCTCACTGGATATATTTTCAAAGTTGTAAAAAAGTGTTCTACTTTTTGCTGTTTACAGTTGCAGTTATGACAGATGATTTTTATTGCTTTGTTTGCATTTGGTTGTTGTTGTTTTTGCATGGATGGATATGGATATTTCTCTTTCTTTCACTCCCCTCCCCTCACACACATCTAACCCTTCACAATAAACCCTCCAAAAACTAAATCTTTATTTTTTAAAGCATTTGCACCTGGGGAAAGTCAGAGCAAGGCACACCAGCCACACACACCCTCCACTGACTTTTAAATCTTTATCTCATGCTGCCAAAACCCCTCGGCACTCTTCACCAGCGGTCGCCCCTTCAACCTTCCACCCATAAAGGATATGTGGTGCTCCTCCAGGAGGGGCAGCTGAGGGGCACTTTAACCCCACACCCTGAATACCGCATAGGCTGAGGAAAGTGAGAGGGGAGAGGGGAGCTGCTCTTTTTTACCACAGGCCAGAAGGAGGTGAGGCGGCTTCAGGTGCCATCCAGGGACCATCAGAGGCATCGCTTCTCGGCCCGAAACAAGGTGAGAAAGGAGTCTCCAAGCCTCCTCCCACTGCAGACATGCCTTTTCTTTTCTCCTGGTGAGATCTGCCACCTTAAAGGTGATGATTGTGGAAGAAAGTATTTCAGGTGGAGGCTCCCCTCCCTGATTCAAAAAACAGTGCGTACAGAAGACACATCCACATTAAACCTGAATTAAATATGCTATTCATCTCTTTTGTTTACTATCATCAATGACTAAAAGCTAAGATCTCCTTTCCTTTTTCTCAGATATTAGAATGCAGAATGATTCAGTTGAATTGACCCACAGTAAATTTATTTTAGTCAGCAAATAATTCATATGGAATTCATTGCTGAATGTCTAAGATATGTTGAATATATTGATAAGCTTTAATACTGTAATTTTAAAAGTATTAAGAAAAGTCACCAAAAACAAGTCTGCAAACAATCATTATCCATGGTAGTTAATTTTATTAAATCATGCTGTTGTCCCCAATTCGGGTCTGAGCCTGGTGCCAAAGCCAATGAGGGACGCCAGACACGAGATGCAGGTTTTCTGATTGCTTTTTATTGGAGTACTCCAAGGAAAAGGGTTCCTGGTCAAAAGGCGAAGAACCAAGAACAAAGGATTAAGAAAGCTTTATACATTTTCACTAAAGAAGAAGGCAGGACAAGGTGAAATCATAAGAAATATCCTCTAATAAACATTTTAGCACTAATTCTATAATTTGTTCTATTGGTCTATAGCTGTCCCATTCCTTGGCTAATGAATGCTCAAGGAGTTATCTAATAGACATTTCATTTGTTGCTGGCCATCTCTATTTCTAACTTTTAGTTGAGGTTTGCAAGTTATCTAATTCTTGTTGCTTTTATCAACTTTCCAACTACCCATAATTGCTACTTCCTGCATATTTCCTGTTGATCAGCATTTTTTGCTCTTATGAGACAGACAGACAGACCCTCCCTATTACAGTCTTCCTGATTTACTTTCAAGTGTGTGCCATGACCTTGCTTTAGCAGCCAGTCCATCAATGTTTTCTCCAAAGGCTAACCATTTCTGGCAATGAAGTATTTCTTTATGAGGTCAAGATGAACCTCCTCATTGAGGAAATGATGAAATGTGACCCAAATCTTGCCCCTTTTGTATTTTCAGGGTGACATTATACACAATTATCAAGCTTTCATTATGAGACGACATATTATATGTTGTCCTTTTTACAAATCTTACTTCTGTGTCTACACAGCTTGCTTCTGTGTCCATTTATATCTCCATTCTTCCAAATTTGGTCATTCCTACTATAGAATGAGCTATTTAAGCTATTTTTTGGTTTCATTGCAATTAGTAGATATGGTAGTGGTGAACCTAGAAGAGTAGTCTGAAGAAAGGTCCATATACAGTATATAAGGAAAAATTAATATCAAAAGTTTTGAACTTTGAAATTCAAGGCAGCTTAAGTTCAAGGTTCTTTGACAAGTTGCTTTGCAAGTTTTTGTAATAATCTTTTTTCAAGACTTTCTCTGTCTCTGAGGGATACTCATGTTACTTTTGCATTCAGCCCTCTGTTCTTTCATTTGACTGCTGTTCAGGTTCAGAAGCAATTAACCTGAGATTGGAGTTATGGAAGTTTGAAGGTTTTGTAGGGTTAGGTTCTGCTTAACTCTCTTTCTAACTTGAGCAACCTGGGCTCTTTCTTCCCTAAGCTGTGTTTTCCTCTAAGGAAAAACCCAAGCAGGTATATTCAACATGATGCCTCTAAAGTAAATATTTGCCAATTGATTCCATTGAAAAATAATATGTTTCAGATGAGGAAATGGATATGATGTTTCTGTGATGTGTAAAGTGCAGTGGTATAATTCAGCAGTTCAGACTTTAATTAATATAATCAATGGAGATGTCAATGATAATATGTTGGCATTTCATGATAAGTAACTGTCCTTTAACTGATTCTCTAAAATTGAGCTATTCATACATACATTTAGGATGATGGTAATTATGTATATAATTAAGAAGAGTTTCATAAAAAAAGATACAGGAAAGTTTGCTATTCTTAAGTTTTATCAAAGAAAAAAGAACTTGCATTGGAGATGCAAATATTTATTGTGAACAATTTAAAACAGTTTTAAAATTTAACATTGCAGTCAAAAAGAAAAGTGGTTTATATTAGCAAAACTATTTGTTGGGTTGAAAGTGCAATTACTACACATATATCATCAGCAATTTTTTTGCTATTTAATCATTTTTCCTCATAACAGTTGCAAAAAAGATATAAATACAAGTTTATCACAATTTGCTAGCTAATCTATTTCATCCTAATCAAGGTCAAACATTCTTCATGTCCACTAGCTACTGTAAACTAAATATTTTCACAGGAAGCTTAAATTGCCAACATTTGATTTTGAAAGTATAGGCCATTTATAGAATTGTTATCTGGATCTAAATTTTCTTAAGATGATTCTGTCTTTGAAACAAACGGCAAGGCTGTAATCTTTTAAAAAGATAGACTACTTTTTATAGACCAAAACTATGTTAACATTCACTTCCTTCCCTAGACTAAAGTAAAAATCAATTTGGAGAGATTTGCTCAACAAACTTTGGTGTCAGAGTTTTTCCAAAGGTTTTGAAAATCTAAGAAAATATGACACTGGATAACCTTTGTCCATATCCCTAGTGCTTTCAAAGACCTGGAAAAATGAGGATATATTAATTCTTTAGCAAGCCTAATTTTTTTATATACTTAGAAAGTTATGTCTTAAAAATTTCCACAAATTAGTCAGTAGAACTTCCAAGATAAGTATTCTATACTTCTCTATGTCATTTAGAAACACATAAAATGTGCCGTTTTAAGTTTCCTGTTAATGGGACTTCTCCAGTTAGCTATTTGATTTCATTCTCATCTTTAACTGGCTGAAAGTTACATCAAAGCATGGTTATTTGACATTCAAGGGGAAATAGTCATGGTGTATTTGGTCTCTAGTGATATTCAGGTCTTTTTTGTCTTCACTTCCTCCTAAGAATTATCTTTGTGGAGTAGAAGAAGGTTCAGTTCATATACAGATCCTACATCCAATAACAAGATAATCTTCTTATTTTTATTTATTTTTTTATTTTATTAAATTTATATCCCGCCCTTCTCCTTGTTAGGACCCAGGGCGGCGCACAGGGATGTTAAAATACATACAAAATATAAAATATATGAAATTTAAAATACTTATTTTAATAAATAAAGCCTGCGCTAAAACCAAATTAAAATCCCAAGTTTAAAAACTATCTAATGGTCAGTGTGGAGGTTACGCTAGGCCGGCTAGGTGAAATAGGTGTGTCTTCAGACACTTGCGGAAGAGGCGGAGGTCGGAGATGGTGCGGAGTTCAGGGGGTAAGTCGTTCCAGAGGACTGGGCCCGCCACAGAGAAGGCTCTCCCCCTGGGTGTCGCTAGTCGGCATTGTCCAGCCGACGGCACCCTGAGGAGGCCCTCTCTGTGGGAGCGTATCGGTCTAAGAGATGTATGGGGCAGGAGGCGGTCTCGCATATAACTAGGCCCCGAGCCATGGAGCGCTTTAAAGATGGTCGTTAAAACCTTGAAGCGCACCCGAAAGACCACAGGAAGCCAGTGCAGCTCGCGCAGGATAGGTGTTATGTGGGAGTGTCTAGGCGCTCCCGTAATCACCCGCGCGGCTGCGTTCTGGACTAGCTGCAGCTTTCGGGTGCACCTCAAGGGAAGCCCCATGTAGAGAGCATTACAGTAGTCGAGTCGAGAGGTGACGAGTGCTTGAGTGACTGTGTGTAAGGCCCCCCGGTCCAGTAAGGGGCGCAATTGGCGCATCAGGCGAACCTGATGAAACGCCCCCCTGGCCACGGCTGCCACATGATCTTCCATAGACAGCCGGGAATCCAGGAGGACACCCAAATTGCGCGCCCTCTCCACGGGGGCCGGTGTTTCGCCCCCAATGGCCAGAGTTGGAATAATCTGGCTGAACCGAGGCGCCGGAAGCCACAGCCACTCAGTCTTGGACGGGTTGAGCCTGAGTTTGTTACCACCCATCCAGATCCGTACGGCTTCCAAGCACCGGGACATAACCTCGACGGCATCGTTGGGGTGGTCTGGGGTGGATAAGTACAACTGAGTATCATCAGCGTACAGATGATATCCCACCCCAAAACCACGGATGATCTCACCCAGCGGCTTCATATATGTGTTGAATAGGAGGGGCGAGAGGACCGACCCCTGAGGAACCCCACATATGAGGGGTCTCGAGGCCGACCTCTGCCCCCCTGTCAACACATATTGCGACCGACCAGAGAGGTAGGATGAGAACCACCGCAGAACGGTGCCTCCCAACCCCAACCCCCCCAGTCGGCGCAATAGGATACCATGGTCGATGGTATCAAAAGCCGCTGAGAGGTCTAATAGGACTAGGATAGAGGAATATCCTCTATCCCGCGCCCTCCAGAGATCATCAACCAACGCGACCAATGCCGTCTCGGTGCTGTGCCCGGGTCGGAAGCCGGACTGGCGCGGGTCTAGATAATCAACTTCCTCCAAGTGTCGCGGAAACTGTTGAGCCACCACACTCTCAACAACCTTCACTAAAAAGTGGAGGTTGGAGACGGGACGATAGTTCTCTAATAATGCTGGATCCAGGGACGGCTTCTTGAGGAGGGGCCTTACTACCGCCTCTTTCAAGACGGCAGGCAAGGACCCCTCACTCAAAGATGCGTTGACAATGCCCTGGAGCCAGCCTCGTGTCGTCTCCCAGGATGCCAGTACAAGCCAGGAGGGACACGGGTCCAATAAACATGTGGTAGCCCTAAGTCTCTTTGACAACTTGTCCATATCCTCGGTGGTAACAAAATCAAACTCCTCCCAAGATGGTGTCACAAGAACAGCCTCAGCCCGCTCGACTGGGCCACTGTCGATGGAGGGTAACTCGTTCCGAATCCGAGTGATTTTCTCCTGCAGATAAATCCCAAATTCCTCTGCTCGACCCTGTAAAGGGGCTTCCCGCGGCCTCTGTTGAAGGAGGGAGCGGGTCACCCCAAACAGGGCGGCAGGGCGGTTATCTGCGGATGCAATAAGAGTGGCACAATACTCACGTTTGGCCACTCTTATCGCCACTAAGTAAGTCCTAATATGGTCTCTCACTAGTGTTCGGTCGGCTTCGGAGCGAGAAGATCTCCATCTGCTCTCTAGGCGTCTCTTGTGGCGCTTCATCCCCCTAAGCCCCTCGGTAAACCAAGGAGCCCAGGTGGTTCGTCGCCGCAAGAGAGGCCGCAAGGGCACGACTCGGTCCAAGGCCCCCATGGCCGCACTTAACCATGCGGCCACTAGGTCCTCAGTCGAGTCGCGGGGCAAGTCCACAGGAATTGGCCCAAGCTCCCTTTGGAACCTTATCGGGTCCATCAGGAGCCTGGGGCGGAACCATATAGGAATATCCGGTTCCGCCTCCCCGCGGTGAGGTGCGGCGATCGGAAAGTCGAGCCGAAGGAGAGCGTGATCTGTCCATGACAGGGGTGTGATGACTAGATCCCCTATTCCCAGATCACTACTCCACTGTCCCGAGACGAAGATTAGATCCAGGGTGTGTCCGCCCTCGTGGGTAGGGCCTACAACTACTTGGGTCAGGTCCATGGCTGTCATGGAAGCCATGAACTCCCGAGCTGCACCAGAGGTTTCGCCTGCTGACGGCAGATTAAAGTCCCCCATGACTAACAGTCTGGGGGTCTCCACTGCCGCCTCAGCTATCACCTCTAGGAGCTCGGGCAGGGCTGTTGTTGTATAGCGAGGAGCCAGGTATACAACTAACACGCCCAACTGCCTCCCTAGGCCCCACTTCACAAGGAGGGACTCGCACCCGGTCGTCTGAGGGATCGTGGTCTCCTTTGGCTCAAGACCTTCCCTAACCATAATCGCCACCCCCCCACCCCTCCCTAGGGCCCTAGGCTGATGAAAGGCTCGGTATCCTGGTGGGCACATTTCTACGAGGGGATGTCCTCCCTCGTGGCCCAACCAGGTTTCCGTAATACCTACCAGGTCCGGGTCCCCCTCTGACACAAGGTCATGGATGAGGGGGGCTTTTTGTACCACGGACCTGGCGTTGCATAGCATCAGCCTAGGGCCCCGGGTCTGTGGTTCTTGCCCTCCTAGTCTGCGATGGGAGCATGGGAGGTCGGAGTGCGTGACCGCCTGTAGCCAGCGGCCACGGTCCTCCAACCGATGTCCATCCCATCTCCCACCGCCCCTGCCCCTCCCCAAGACCGAATTGATGGAGAATACCTCCGTGGCAACGACCCCCCCTTCCCCCTCCTCCGTTTCTCTACTTCCGCCGGCCGGCCTTATAATTTGGCGTCCCCCCACCTGACTATCCCCTCCCTCCTCCCTGAAACCCCCTAAAATCCGAATTAAAAAATTACAAAGAAACCCCCTGAGCTTGCGCTTCGCCCACCTC
The DNA here is from genome assembly GCA_039707465.1 of Rhabdophis nuchalis. NCBI lineage: Eukaryota > Metazoa > Chordata > Lepidosauria > Squamata > Natricidae > Rhabdophis > Rhabdophis nuchalis. The sequence goes on along the minus strand of CM077647.1, from coordinate 106,261,051 downwards.
TCAGGAGCAATAACTCCATCTTCGAGGTGGGCCCGAGTTAAACTAGGGGGCCAAGCCTGCGAGAGGGCAGAATCTCGCAGGCAAAGGAGGTCACGCCTCGAATACATTTCTAGGGGAACATGGAGGCTGCATAAACCAGGGGAACGTAATTGCAAGTTAATGTTTAGTTAGTTAATTAGTTAGTTAGAAAGAGTCCAGATAAAGTGCAGGTGTAAAGTGGCAGTGTACAGTGCAAATAATAGGAGATGGTAAGTCCATAGAGGTAAATCCATAGGGGTAGGAGGGGTAAAGTCAGATAGTCCAAAAGATAGTCCAAAGAAAGTCCGGCAGATGGGAAAGATCGCAGTTCAGCCCCTTTAAAGGGCCCCATCCATCTGCCCTCTTCAGCCACACAGGCCTCAGTCTGCATTTAGTGCCGTGCAGCTAGATGGTCCACTGCACGGCCTGATGGTAAATGCTGCCATGTGCAGGCTTGGCTTACCTCCTCCAGTCCCATGCACTCACTCCCAGTCCTCCTCGGCCAAAGTTCCACACTCCACGATCCGGCTGCTTGGCTGCTTGGCCTCCTCTCCTTCCATTCGCTCCTTCACTCCTTCCTTCCGTTTCTATTTCCGTTCCATTCCTTCTTTCTCCTTCTCCTTTCTCTTTCCAATCTCTCCTCTCCTTCTTTCCTTCTTCCTCCTTCCTCCTTTCCATCCCTTCTCCACACGTTTCCTCTCTTCCAATCTCTCCTCTCACATCCTCTCTCCTTCCTCTCACCTCCTCTCTCCGTTCCAGCTTCTCCATCTGCAGCCGTTGTTCGCAGCCGCTCCAGCCCCGGATCAGGTAGGGAACACTCGGGTCGGGGTCGGATGTAGGCTGCACGATCTCCCATCCACTCGTGCAGCCCGATGGAAAATCCTCCCTTCCGCCCGGCCGTTCGCTTGCCTCCAGCGTCCCGGCTTCACAGGCCTGCCTCCTCCTACTTCCTGGCAAGCCGGGGACGCGCTAGGCCGAACAGGCCGATTCGGGCCTTCTCCTCGCTCTTCGCCTCGCCGTCACACACTCGGCTCACCCTCCGTCTCCAAAACGGCCCGGTGTGACGACTGGCATGTAGCCTTGCTGGGCCAGCCCTCGGAGATGGTCAGTGAGGGCTGGCGACATTCCCCTGGGGCAAAACAGCCCCCGGCCCCCGCCCTGCCTTCAGAATCGGACCTCCATTCCGCGCATGCGCAAACTCACTCTGGAGACATAATTCTGAACAAGATGCTTCTAGCCCTTCCTTCCTTCCTTCCTTCCTTCCTTCCTTCCTTCCTTCCTTCCTTCCTTCCTTCCTTCCTTCCTTCCTTCCTGCCTGCACAGCTCTCCCGAGCTCCATTTTAGCTGGCAATGGTACCATGGCCCAGTCCTTTGCTGTTTCCAGGGTGGACCCACAAGCCAGATCTCAGCATCTTACAGGCTGGATCTGGCCTGTGGGCCTTGAGTTTGACTCTCCTGATTTAAGTAAATACTAATTATTTTATCTTTATTTTATCTTTAAATTATCATCTTTTTGAAAGTATCTGTAGAATTGTCTTTGACTTTTCTTTCCTCAAGGAAATGGCCATTATATTCAGTTTTTCTGTTTATTTCCCCCCATGAATCACGAGTAACATAGAATTGGTACAAAATTATTTTTCTTCTCTAACCTCTAATTAAAATAAATAAAAATACCTATGATTGCACTTCATTGCACATTTTAATATAGTTTTAAAGGTCCCACAGAAATGTTTCAACTAGTCAAAAAATGTAATTAATGCAGGAGTGGAATGCCCCAGCTTAAAGGTAAGGAAAACAAGAACCAACAAGTACTATTACATATCTCTGGGGAATCTCTTTTGTAGTGCAGCAGAATCTATATGGGCTCTAAATTTCCATGTTCCTCAAAGGCATGCAAACTATATTATCAAGTTATCTTCAGTTTTCAGATTGAGAGAGATAGTTTTCCTATTAAAAGCTTAGTCAAATGTTATGATCATAGCAGCTGACGGAATGGGGATTAGTTTTTTCTTCTTTTTCTTCTCTATTTTTCTATTCAACCATCTATATAAATAAAAATGTAAAATAGTTTGTACGAATCCACTAATCTCAAAAACTACTGAACCGATCTGCCTCAAATTTTGACACAATGTAGCCAAGGACTTCCGATAATAGAATAGCTATTCATTTTGTGCCTAGCACACGTGTGTTGTGTGCAAGCTAAACACAAATAAAATGTACTCACTGAAAATGTGAGAATTCCCTGTAGCCACGCCCATCAGGCTGCTTTTCAACTGTCAGTGTTGGATGAGGCCTCATATGGAGGCCTCTTGGGGCCAAAAAGGCCCTGGGATAGCAAACTCCCAGGTGGCCCATAGAGAGAGAGTGGGGGGGGGAGAAATACTGCTCAACACTGTTCTCTGAGGTAAAAACACGGAGGCAGGCAGCTGCTTTAAACTGTTGAATATGAACTGAACTAAACTGTAACAAAGAACCAGCCATCTGACAGCAAATATAGTTTAATAAAAGAGGGACTAGGGGAGACATGATAGCAGCCTTCCGATATCTCAGGGGTTGCCCCAAAGAAGAGGGAGTCAAGCTATTCTCCAAAGCACCTGAGGGCAGAACAAGAAGCAATGGGTGGAAACTAATCAAGGAGAGAAGCAACTTAGAACTGAGGAGAAATTTCCTGACAGAACAATTAATCAGTGGAACAGCTTGCCATTAGAAGTTATGGATGGCCCAACACTGGAAGTCTTCAAGAAGATGTTGGATAGCCATTAGTCTGAAATGGTATAGGGCAGTGATGGCTAACCTTTTTTGGCTCACGTGCCAAAAGTAGGGGGAGTGCAGGGGCGATGTGCACAGGTGTGTCACATCCATAATGCTATGTGCATGACCCCCTGCATTTGGCATGCTTTTTACGTCATCTCCAGGCTCCAGAGGGTTTATAGGAGCCTGGGGAGGGTGAAAACAGCCTTCCCCCACCTCCAGAGGGCAAAAAATGGCCTCAAAAAAGGCCTAAATCAGCTGGCCAGGGCACACATACAAACTGAAGCTGACAGGGCAATGCCTCGAGTGGCCTAAGAAATGTGCCATAGGTTCGCCATCATGGGTATAGGGCTTCCTGCCTAGCAGGGAGTTGGACTAGATGACCCCCAAGGGATAGATAGAGAGGGAGAAATAAGGTAGGTAGGTAGGTAGGTAGGTAGGTATGTGGATAGATAGATAGATAGATAGATAGATAGATAGATAGATAGATAGATAGATAGATAGATAGATAGATACAAATAAATAAATAAAAAATAAATAATAAATAATAAATAATAAAAAATAAAAAATAAATAATAAAAAATAAAAAATAAATAAATAAATAAATAAAGAAAGAAAGAAAGAAAGAAAGAAAGAAAGAAAGAAAGAAAGAAAGAAAGAAAGACGGTTGGTAGATAGGTAGGTAGGTAGGTAGAGGGAGAAAGGAAGAAATATAGTAGGTAGGTAGGTAGGTAGGTAGGTAGGTAGGTTGGTAGGTATGTAGGTAGGGGGATGGATTGATAGATAGGGAGAAATACAGTAGATAGGTAGGTAGATAGAGGGAGAAAGCAAGAAATACAATAGGTAGTTAAGTAGAGGGATAGACAGAGAGGGAGAAATACCGTAGGTAGGTAGGTGTCAGTGGTGGGTTTCTGCAGGTTCGCACCTACTCACGAGAGCAGGTTGGTGAAATTTAGAGAACCGGTGAGAGGGGGTTCCACTGGCGTACCTGGAAGTAAATCTGGCCCGCCGCTGCCAGTGACCCAACGGGAAGGAAAGGAAAGGAAAGGAAGGAAGGAAAGAAAGAAAGAAAGAAAGAAGGAAGGAAGGAAGGAAGGAAGGAAGGAAAGAAAGAAAGAAAGAAAGAAAGAAAGAAAGAAAGAAAGAAAGAAAGAAAGAAAGAAAGAAAGAAAGAATTTATCATCACAATTGAGTTCAAAAGTTTGGTTGCTAAGCAAGAGCGTTGTTAAATGAGTTTCACCACATTTTAAAAGGTGGCCACTCCCACCCTGTCACATGACTGCAAAGCCATGCCCACAAAATAGGCCACACCTACAGAGTAGGTTCTAAAAAATTTGAAACCCACCACTGGTAGGTGTATAGATAGATACTGAGAAATACGGTAGGTAGGTAGGTAGAGGGATAGAGAGGGGGAAATACAGTAGGTACGTAGGTAGATAGAGGGAGAAAGAAAGAAATACAGTAGGTAGGTAGAGGGATAGAAAGAGAGTGAGAAATACAGTAGGTAGGCAGGTAGGTAGATAGGGGGATAGATAGAGAGGGAGAAATACAGTAGGTAGGTAGGTAGGTAGAGGGAGAAAGCAAGAAATACAATAGGTAGGTAAGTAGAGGGATAGACAGAGAGGGAGAAATACCACAGGTAGGTAGGTAGGTGTATAGATAGATAGCAAGAAATACAGTAGGTAGGTAGGTAGGTAGGTAGATAGGTAGGTAGGTAGAGGAATAGAGAAAGAGGGAGAAATACAGTAGGTAGGTAGGTAGAGGGATAGAGAGGGGGAAATACAGTAGGTAGGTAGGTAGGTAGAGGGAGAAAGAAAGAAATACAGTAGGTAGGTAGGTAGAGGGATAGATAGATAGAGAGGGAGAAATACAGTAGGTAGGTAGATAGGTTGGGGCTTATATGGTGGTTGTGTGTATGTGTGCAGGTGTAGATCTACACACAGATTGGTTGGCCATTTAACCAGATTGGGCCACAGCAACGCGTGGCCGGGTATAGCTAGTTTTTAATAAAATCACAAGATGTATTCATTGTCCAGGCTTCAGAGACCTAATTTATTATCCACCCAAAACTAAGATACTTATAGATATTAAACAGTAATAACTAGAATACCTTGGTATATAAAATTATTATTTCTGCTTCTCTGGTATCTTAGCCAATATTACTAGTAATACACATATTAGTTATTAATATGTCTTAATTAAACATAAGATATAAAATGTAGATTAGACAGCATCACCACAAGATGGATTTGTAATTGGTTGACCAATCGCATTCAACATACAGTCATTAATGAAACTGCATCTACATGGAGGGGGGTTAACATGTAGGGGGGTACCCAAGGGGGGTCTTTCTTAGATCCAGTACTCTTCAACATCTTCATCAATGACTTAGACAATGGGATAGAAGGAGAATTCTTCAAGTTGGCAGGAATAGCCAATATTCCAGAAGATAGTCCCAAGATACAGAAGGATCTTGATAGGCACTCGGTTCCATCAAACAAAATGAAATTCAATGGAGAAAAAAGTAAGGATTTAGGATTTAAGAAAAACCAAGCACATGGGTATAGAATAGGTGCCTCAATAGCAGTAACTGCAAGAGGGATCTTGGAATTCTAGTGGACAATCTCTTAAATATGAGCCAGCCATGTGCTGCAGATGCCCCCAAAAACCAACACAATCTTTGGCTGCATTAATAGAGGGATAGAAAAAAATCATGTGAAGTGTTAATACCATTTTATAATGCCTTGGTAATATTGCATCAGTTTTGGTCACCACAATTTTAAAAAAGATGTTGAAAGTCTAGAAAGGGTGCAGAGAAGAGCTACAAAGATTATTGGGGGAATAAAAGCTAAAACATATGATGAATAGTTGCAGGAATTAAGTATGTCTCTAGTTTAATGGAAAGAAGGACTGGGGGTGACATGATAGCAGTGTTCCAATATCTGTCGCAAAGAAAATGAGATCAACCTATTCTCCAAAGCACCGAAGAAAGGACAAAAAAAAAAAAAATGAATGGAAACTAATCAAGAAGAGAAGCAACCTAAAACTAAGAAAGAATTTCCTGACAGAACAATTAATCAGTGGAACAACTGGTCTCCAGAAGTTGAAACAACCCTGGAAGTCTTTAAGAAAAGAAAGTATAGGGTTTCCTGCTTGAGTAGAGGGTTGGACTAGAAGATCTCAAAGGTCCTTTCAATTTTGTTATTAGGTTATTATGTTAGACATGATCCAATCTATGCACCAAAAATTGAAATATGAACGATAAATACTATTGTCCAATATTTTCATCTGCAAAAATTTAAATTTTGCCCTTGCAATCAAGAATAAAAATTGTTATGTCATGTATTATCAAGATGAAGACTTTCAAAAATATATAATTTTGGATTCTCCTGTGAAATACTTTGCAATGACATTTATTAGAGCTTCACCTGAACCTTAGCCATATTATAATTCCTTTAGGGTTATTCTAGTATCTTTATACCAAGATTTTTCAAATTCTTCCCCTGTGGAAAACAAAATGTGTGTAAAAATCTGAATTATAAAATTCATATGCATTTATACAGTGTTTGTGAATAACTGCTTATGGAATTCTTAAAATTTCCCATAACAAAGGCCAAAGTCGAGCTAAAAATAGTGGCGGTGTGTTTATTCATGGTCTGACAGGCAAGATGAATAAGAGAGAGAAAAGCAGAAAGACTTTTCCAAATGCCTTAGAGGGCTATGTGGTGTGAGCTCTTGCCAACAAATGAGTGCCTGCTGAGTCTTTTGGAAAGAGATGGCCACAAATTCCACGAGTGCAGATTTTCCTGGCTTTGGCAATCAGCATACTGGCCCAGCTGCTGCTTGGTTCATCAACAAGTCAATCATGTAGCTTAAAATATGATGTCTGGATAGATCATAAATATTACACAGCCCATTTCATGGAAAATTATGAAATCCAAGCTGTTTGTCTACAAAATCAAGTCACATGAGTCACATTGGAGCATATATCATGTGGTTTTATTATTTATTTATTTAACCTACTAGGATTGCACATTTGTTTTTCCCTGTAGCACAACAGGATTATTGGCATTTTTTGCTGAAATAGTGCCAAAATGTAATGTTCAGCTGTCAGCCTTTAAAGCATTGTGTAATGCATAACCAGCAAGACATTTCAGTAACCTGGAACGTATTTGATATTAGAGAGCAGAATTTATCATCTTTCCACTTATTGTATCTAAGGAAGGTATACAATGCTCTGGGGAGATACATATTTTGGAACATTGTAAAGAATCTTGGAATCACTCCTGGTCTTTTGTTAGTATGTTGCCTTGATCTTTGTTGTCACGTATCATGAGAAGAATTTACCCATGTCTAGAACCTATTATTCATCCTTAAGCTTCTGCCTGTTCAAATTTATGATATCTTTCAAAAGCAAATTGCCAGTAAAGATCTTAATATAATGTCATTCTAAAATGTTACTAAAAAGCTAAACCTGTATTCTTCACTAAACCTGTGCCAGGTTGACCACATTTTTGTTTTAATACATAAATGTATCTCCTTCTTGGATTTGAGCAATTTATTTGATACAGTTCCATCACATAAATCCATCTGTCCTTACGTGAGTGCAACTGTACTCATGGATTAATGAGGGACTTTAAGCTCCTGTCCCATATTGTCATCATCCATATTGTTGTACTCTTCCCCCACCCCCCCGTCTGGTTCTCAGAGCTCTGCCTAAATAAACCCCTGTACTTTATGGGGAAATATTTTTCATAACTGGTTTGTAATTGCCTCTTTCTAGGGAGGAGAGAAAGTGACTAGCTCAGGGTCATCCAGTTAGCTAAGGAAGGATTAGAACTCATAATGTCCCATTTCTAGCCTGATGCTTTAACCACTACACTAAACTGGCTCTCTACTGTGTCTTTTGTTGTTGTTATTTAGTCACTAAATTGTGTCCACCTTTGTGACCAAATGGACCCCAGCACACCAGGCTCTCCTGTACTTCATATCTTACAACATTTGCCCATATTCATTGCACCTATTTTAGATTTTAGATTTTATTCAATTTGTATCCCGCCCTTCTCCAAAAGGACCCAGGGTGGCGCACAAGAATTTAAAATAACATACAAAAGTAATACAAAATTCACAAATTTAAAAACCTATTAAATAACAAAAACCTGCGCTAAAACCAATTAAAATCCCCATTTTAAAACTATCTAATACTAGTCACAGCGGAGGCTATGTTAGGCTGGCTTGATGAAAGAGGTGTGTTGTTAGACACTGGCGGAAGAGGCGGAGGTTGGTGATGGTACGGAGTTCAGGGGGTAGGTCGTTCCACAGGGCAGGGCCCGCCACAGAGAAGGCCCTTCCCCTGGGTGTCGCCAGCCGGCATTGTCCGGCCGACGACACCCGGAGAAGGCCCTCTCTGTGGGAGCGTATCGGTCTAAAGGATGTATGGGGCAGGAGGCGGTCTCGCATGTAACTAGGTCCCGAGCTATGGAGCGCTTTGAAGATGGTCGTCAAGACCTTGAAACGCACCCGAAAGACCACAGGAAGCCAGTGCAGCTCGCGCAGGATCGGTGTTATGTGGGAGCATCTAGAGGCTCCCGTAATCACCTGCGCGGCTGCATTCTGCACTAACTGTAGCTTTCGAGTGCACCTCAAGGGAAGCCCCATGTAGAGAGCATTGCAGTAGTCAATTCGGGATGTCACGAGGGCCTGAGTGACTGTGTGAAGGGCAGCCCGGTCCAGTAAGGAGCACAATTGGCGCATCAGGCGTACCTGATGAAATGCCCCCCTGGCCACGGCCACCACATGGTCTTCCATGGACAGCCAGGAATCCAGGAGGATACCCAAATTGCGCACCCTCTCCACGGGGGCCAGTGTTTTGCCCCCAATGGCCACAGTTGGAGTAATCTGGCTGAACCGGGGTGCCGGAAACAACAGCCACTCAGTCTTGGACGGGTTGAGCTTGAGTTTGTTACTACCCATCCAGATCCGTACGGCTTCCAAACACCGGGACATCACCTCAACGGCATCGTTGGGGTGGTCTGGGGTGGAAATGTACAGCTGAGTATCATCAGCGTACAGATGATATCCCACCCCAAAACCACGGATGATCTCACCCAACGGCTTCATATATGTGTTGAATAGGAGGGGCGAGAGGACCGACCCCTGAGGAACCCCGCATACGAGGGGCCTTGAAGCCGACCTCTGCCCCCCTGCCAACACATATTGCGACCGACCAGAGAGATAGGATGAGAACCACCGCAAAATGGTGCCTCCCAGCCCCAACCCCCCCAGTCGGTGCAATAGGATATCATGGTCGATGGTATCAAAAGCCTCTGAGAGGTCTAACAGGACTAGGATAGAGGAATATCCTCTATCCCGCGCCCTCCAGAGATCATCAACCAACGCGACCAATGCCGTCTCGGTGCTGTGACCGGGTCGGAAGCCGGACTGGCGCGGGTCTAGATAATCAACTTCCTCCAGGTGTCGCGGAAACTGTTGGGCCACCACACTCTCAACAACCTTCGCTAAAAAGTGAAGGTTCGAGACAGGATGGAAGTTCTCTAATAATGCTGGGTCTAGGGACGGCTTCTTGAGGAGGGGCCTTACCACCGCCTCTTTCAAGATGGCAGGCAAGGACCCCTCACTCAAAGATGCATTGACAATGCTCTGGAGCCAGCCTCGTGTCGTCTCCCAGGATGCCAGTACAAGCCAGGAGGGACACGGGTCCAATAAACATGTGGTAGCCGTAAGTCTCTTTGACAACCTGTCCATGTTCTCGGTAGTAACAAAGTCAAACTCCTCCCAGAATGGTGCCTCAAGACCAACCTCGGACAATCCCGCTGAACCACTCTCGATGGAGGGTAACTCATTCCGAATCCGAGTGATTTTGTCCTGCAGATAAATCCCAAATTCCTCTGCTCGTCCCTGCAGAGGGGCTTCCCGCGGCCTCTGGTGAAGGAGGGAGCGGGTCACCCCAAACAGGGCAGCAGGGCAGTTATCTGTGGATGCAATAAGGGTGGCACAATACTCATGTTTGGCCACTCTTATCGCCACTAAGTAAGTCCTAATATGGATTCTCACTAGTGTTCGGTCGGCTTCGGAGCGAGAGGATCTCCATCTGCTCTCTAGGCGTCTCTTGTGGTGTTTCATCTCCCTCAGCTCCTCAGTAAACCAAGGAGCCTGGGTGACTCGTCGCCGCAAGAGAGGCCGCAAGGGCGCGACTCGGTCCAAGGCCCCTGTGGCCGCACTTAACCATGCAGCCACCAGGTCCTCAGTCGAGTCACGGGGCAAGTCCACAGGCATTGGCCCAAGCTCCCTCTGGAACCTTACCGGGTCCATTAATTGCGCCCCTTACTGGACTGGGCTGCCCTTCGCACAGTTACTCAGGCACTCGTGACATCCTGACTCGACTACTGTAACGCTCTCTACATGGGGCTTCCCTTGAGGTGCACTCAAGGAAAGCTACAGCTAGTCCAGAATGCAGCCGCACGGGTGATTACGGGACTATCTCTGACCTCTGCCTCTTCCGCCAGTGTCTAAAGACACACCTTTTCCATCAAGCCGGCCTAGCGTAACCTTCCATTGGGACTACTTTTAGACAGTTTTAATTTGGGGATTTTAAATTGATTTTAGCACAGGGGGGAGTTTAATATCTTTTTAAATTTTATATTTTGTTTATACTTGTATGTTTTAATTCCTGTGCGCCGCCCTGGGTCCTTTCTGGAGAAGGGCGGGGTATAAATGCGAATTTAAAAAAATTGGTGCTTTCTGAGTTCAGTTGTTTTCTTACAGACATTTGATTATCCAAACTAGATAATATCATCAATGCTAATAAGGAGTGAGTTTTGTTCTCATTTTAAACTCTGGTGGTTTGGCCTGTCAGTGTTGTTTGAAATGGTCGTGGAGGTTCTTTGATTGAACTGTTTACCATTAACTTGTTTTGCAGTTCCTTGATTGGGGTATTGTTTATTTCTCGATTGTTGATCTGGTATTAATCTTGGTGTCAATCTCTGTTTATTTGGGTGTTGATTGTTAGTAGGGAGGTGTTTGGTCTTTTGGTTCTCTTTTGCACATTATGTAGATGTTGTTGATACTTATAAGTATATTGATGGCTAATTTGTCCCAGTGGCAGCTTCCAGAAATTCTCTACAGTTGTTTTTTACTTAGCTTGATCTAGGATAGTCACAGTTTCTTAGCTGAAACTAAGTCTGTCCACATGTTATGAAATTAAAGAGTTTTCATCATCTCTTCTGCATGTTAATTGGTGTTTATGAATGAGTGAATCTATCAATTTTATGCTGCTCTGATTTCATACTAAAATAAGTTAGCAAGTTAATATTAGCTAAAGCATTATTTGAGAATATATAAAATATTTACATTTTATTGAAGTTGAAATACATTACTATATTCTGAATAATAATGCCTAGGAATTTTGTAACTGCATTGTAAATTGCATGATTTTTAATTGAACAGACAGGTACTCATTTGTATACTGATGAACATTATATTACTGAATTGAAGCAGTTGTTGTTTTTTAGAAAGATCATAATTACAACATAATTCTGCATGGTTTTCCTAAATCTCTAGGTCTATAAAATCAATCTGACATCATATATACAGTGGCTGATGAAGTCACCTATGATGGTATACCAATGAGAACATATAGACCACATAAGGAGGACTCTTCTTAAATTTTACCATTTTTCTATAATGGCTTTTCGAGGACCTAACAAAGTCTTAAGCTGATTGTTTATTTACACATTTGTTCTAGGCAACTGGCATTAGAATTTTCCTTACTTAGATGCTGTAACATTGTATATAGCCATTATAAACTCATATTACTGATTGTCTTATATTTCATGTTGGAGGTACATGGTAGCTCAGCGGCTAGGATGCTGAATCTTAGATCATTAAAGCTTGGCAGTTTGAGACCCATGTGTCACAAGACAGAGTGAATTCCCATCACTTGTCCCAGCTCATGGCAACCTAGCAGTTCAAAAGCCTACAAATGCAAGTATATGAATAGATACCGCATATAAGCATGAGGAAAAGTATTATTGTTACTTTTCCTTGCTTGACTATATGTTTTGTGCTGTGGCATGATACGTGATGTCATATCCCTCTCTCTCTGTTGAGAGAGGCTGTTCAATCTTAATGTAGATGACCTCTTTGAACCCTCTTTCAAACTAGCAGTCCTCTCTGTCCAGAATGTGGTCTTTGCTGTCTTCAAAAAGGTGACCTTTATCTTTTAAATGCAGATGGGCTGCTGACTCTTGTCCTGATAGGTTTGTTCTTCTATATTGTGCCATTAAGTAAACATAATGTATCTGTCGACTGAGCTGATGAATGATACTTGGCTCAAGATTAAAACAAAGTAATTGGAAGCCTTCACCAAACACATCAACTCTGTGGACAGATACATCAGGTTCACATGGGAAGATGTTAAGGAAAATAGTCAGGCCTTCCTGTACTGTGCAGTACACATTAAGGAAGACAGAACCTTAACATTGAAGCTTACAGAAAACCCACATGCAGAGAACAGTATTTACATTTTGATTCTCTCCACCCAATGAAGCAAAAAAAGAAGCAATCAGAACCCTATACCACCAGGCTGAAAGTTTGCCTACCAGCAAAGATGGAAAAGAAAAAGAATTAAAACACCTCTCAGAATTTGTGTCTATCTCAACTGAGCTATAAAATCCAGCAGGAGCTCCTCCATAACAGACAAAGAAAAGAACAACAAACAAAGCAGTGTTGTCATTCCATACATTGCAGGAATATCTGAAAAGATCAGGGGAATTTTCAATCAACACAATATATATACACACTTTAAACCCAAAAATACTCTAAAACAGAAGCTTATTCACTCTAAGGATAAAACACCCAGACACAAACTGTGCAATGTGATATATGCAATACAATTCAGTAAGACATGTGCAGATCTGTACATTGGAGAAACAAAACAATCAGTTCAAAAATGCATGGTACAAAATAGGAGAACAAAATCATGAGGACAAGAGTCAGCAGTCCATCTGCATTTGAAAGACAAAGGTTACTCTTTTGAAGACAGCAAAGTCCACATTCTGGACAGAGAGGACCACTAGTTTGAAAGAGGGGTCAGATTTTATTCATTTGTTATATTTATTTAAATTTAGTGTTTTATTTTGACCCTATAATAGAGTATGCACATCAAATAAGTAGCTACATTGATAGATGAAAACAATTTGCTATAATATATGTCTTAAAGGTAAAGGTAAAGGTTCCCCTCGTACATACATGTTAGCTGTTCCCGACTCTAGGGAACAGTGCTCATCTCTGTTTCAAAGCCAAAGAGCCAGCGCTGTCTGAAGCCATCTCTGTGGCCATGTGGCCGGCATGACTAAATGCCGAAGGCCCATGGAACACTGTTACCTTCCCACCAAAGGTGGTACCTATTTTTCTACTTGCATTTTTTACATGCTTTCAAACTGCTAAGTTGGCAGAAGCTGGGACAAGTAACAGGAGCTCACTCCATTATGTTATGTTACGTTATGACTTACTGTAGTACAAACAAATTTTGTGTTACAATGGATCACAAACACTCAAAAGCACTGGTTTTCTCCCCATGGGTTTAAGATTTTTTTATCTATATTAGTTTATACTAGACTGTTATGTCTTTTGCTTTCATCCAGAATCCTAAGACTCAGGCAGATTGCATGACAAGCATTTCTTGTATACACGGATCAATAGAAAACCACACAGGTTACTTCTTCTGCTATCAGATTCTGATAATAAAGATAGCAGTTACATTGACTCTATCAAATGAATGTGTCCTTAGCCTATGCAGTTCACAAACATTTTTGGTCTAAGGCAAACATTTCACACAAAATAGTGTACTAATTTATTATTTTCTTTTGCAATGTAGTTAAAAAAAACCAAAATACAAACCTACTTTCTCCATGCTTAAAATCAACTGGATTACCACTACCCACTCCAAGTAAAACATAATTGCTTTTCTGGGTAACAAAATGTTCATGTCTACTTAAAAAAATGGACGTTTTTTTTCCCCTTCGGGGAAATTTTGAGCTTATTTTTTATTTTAACTGAATCACTTAATAATTTCCGCTGAAATCTCATTGTGCCATCTGAGATTTTAGCTTAGTTGGCACTGTTTTGGGGCATGTGCTAACTTTTAAGACAATTAAATGGAAAGCACACCTGAGGACTGAAGAATACCTCATTGCCTGAGGCAAAACTCCTTATTCTCTCTCTCTCTCTCTCTCTCTCTCTCTCTCTCTCTCTCTCTCTCTCTCTCTCTCTCTCTCTCTCTCTCTCTCTCTCTCTCTCTCTCTCTCTCTCTCTCTCTCTCTCTCTCTCTATATATATATATATATATATATATATATATATATATATATATATATATATATATATATATATATGAAGACTAATTATCACAGCTCCTGTGAAGAGGTCCCATTATTTTCAGCCCTTAAAAATTCTAACACACACACACACACACACACACACACACACACACACACACACATATATATATATATATAATAGGAAACCCACATACACATTTTTCAAAGCAAATGTGAACTTTTCAGTCATAGTCATAATAATAGTTCTTTTTCCAATGAGTTTGTTAATTTTAAAAAGCAAAAATTATGTGTGAACATTGTTGCATGTCATGTTGAGCCAGCATGGAGAGCAGAGCTGTAATAACCTCACTTCATACCAACAAACAGAAATAAGTCTCTAAACCTACAGTCTAAAGCCTGAGTTTAAAAGGCTCAAAAATCTTAAACAAACACGGAATTGTACTATCGCAAAATGTGGGAATAGAGAATCTGACTTGGAGAGAAGAGAAGACTTTGTGAGAATCAAAGTATTAGTTCTGTGGTTCCCAAACCTTTTCAGTCCAGTGCCCCCTTGATGCTACAAACTGATCCTCAGTGCCCCCCACCCATTGGAGGAATTTAAAATTTTTTACCACTGGTTTTGTGGGCGTGGCTTAGTGGGCGTGGTTGGGGGTGTCATGTGACTGGGCGGTTTGCACGACGAAACAAAGTTAGTAACAATAAAATTCAAAACAGTAACAATTAATAGCACATTTATTCAAAATCCAATTTAAAAACCTTTTTAGTTAATGTTAATTCAACAAAATTGTTGAACATGATCCAGTGATACCAGGTTTTCAAAGTCTGATAGTCATTTATCAAGAACCTTAGTAACTAGTAATTTAGTAAACTCAATAAAATTTAGTAACTACTTCACTGTTCAGTAAATTCTTAATGTGATGGATGGGCTTGATGAAGTGATATCAGTTTCCCAAAGTCACTTAGCAGGAGTCTTAAATCACCATGTTCAGTAATCTGGAGTTGATTTCTTTGCTTGGAGAGAAGTTGGATGAGCACACTGAAACCACGTTCCACCAAATATGATGTTGGAAATGAAATAAGGAGCTTCTTAACCACTGTCTATAGTGCAGGATAGCAATCAGAAATTTCTTTCTGTAACCAAAACTCTTGGTATGATTTCTTGAACTTTGGCTTCAGCTCAATGGCATTTTGCAGCTCTATGAGTTGTTCCTCCACTATCCCATCTTCCTCAATATCTGAAAATGGATTTATCACCCAATCTGGAATTTCCATCAAGAGAAGATCCTGATATGTCGGTGCCATTCGCTTTAATAGAGAGGGCTGAACGGAGAGGTCGGGCGGATCGCCGAGGCTTCAGCTGCGAGAGGGAATGGGCGGTGGAAGTGGCTTCTCTTTGTCCCTGCCTAACTATTTCAACTAAGGAAAATTTCCAGCGTCTCTTTGAAAGCAGGACTCTCTCTGGATTTTTGAAAAAAAATTTCTTTTGATGGATTTGTGACTTCTTCTCTGGAATACCTTCGTTATTACTATTTGCTGATTTGGGAAATTGTGTCTCTTTTGGTTTCTGAATTGTTTGCAACTTCACAGCCCTGAATTGAACTGAGCTCCTGATCTGCTCCACCAGCCCCACCCGGAAAACGCCATCTTGGTGGCAGTGACTCTAACTTTTAACCATGGCACAAGAAGCAGCACTTGTAAATTTGGAACAAAGGATGGCTTCTCTTGAAACCTCTATGCAAACTTTGATATCAGAAATAAAGGCCCAGAGGGCTGAAAATAGTACTTTTAAAAAGGAACTATTGGATACCCGGAAGCAAGTGTTGGAGAATACACAGAAGACCGAGGAATTGGAGGGGGGGCTGGAGGGGGCTAAGGGAGAGATTAAAAATGTTTCTAATGAGGTGGGGGAAATAAATGGGCATGTGTCTAGGATAGATATGGAAAGAATGACATATTTTTTGAGATTTCAGAATGTTCTTGAGGAATCTGGTGAATGCCTACCTGATCTTATGAGTACAATTTTAGCAGACTATTTACAAAAACCCAAAGATGAGATCAGGGGGGATATTGACCTAGCCTATAGAATTAATTCTGCATATGCCAAGATGAATGAAGTGCCTAGAGAGATACATGTGAAATTTGTTAGAAGGTCAACCAGAGAGGAAGTCCTGAAAGCGCAGAGAGAGAAACCTTTAATTTATCAACGAGAAATGGTCACTATCTTGAAGCAGATCCCTAGAAAAATTAGAGATTCAAGAAGGAAATTTTCCTTCTTGTCTAAAACCTTGTTTGATCACGGGATTTGGTTCAAGTGGATGACACCTGAAGGGATGCTGGTGTTCTGGGAAGGAGGAAGAGTGAGGATTAAAACAGTTGCTGAGGCGGAAGCCTTTCTTAAAAAACATTCCTCTGCCCTGGGGGAAGATCCAGGGGGGACGGAGGGGGTCACGGCCCCGCCCGCGGGGGGCCAGGGAGGAGAGAAAGAAGATACAATAGCCAAAAGACTTAGATCAAAAAAATAACTTTGCCTTGATTTTTCTTGAACAATTTTGTATAATATTTCTATCCGGACTTTTTGTGAATGTCTGACAGCATGGAAGGGAAAATTTAGGTAAATGTACTTGCTTCCATCTTGTAGTGGTATGGAAAATGTTTTCTATGTTAACTTTTTTAATGTGTATTTTGAGGTCTCGGAAGGTCCGACGACTCTGACGTGAATGCTCTCAAAATTTCTTTGTAACCATTACCCTATCCTGTTAAAAAATGTAAAACCAATAAAACTTTTTCAATAAAAAAAAAAAAAAAAAAAAAAAAGAAATTTCTTTCTGTAACCAAAACTCTTGGTATGATTTCTTGAACTTTGGCTTCAGCTCAATGGCATTTTGCAGCTCTATGAGTTGTTCCTCCACTATCCCATCTTCCTCAATATCTGAAAATGGATTTATCACCCAATCTGGAATTTCCATCAAGAGAAGATCCTGATATGGCTCAGACATATCTTTATGCAGCATAAAGATCTTTATACAAGATCATCATCTTGTATCCCATCTTTCTCTTCTAGGTCAGACAAGCTCGGAAATGGGTATAGCTTGCGACAGCCTATATTGTGCTTGAAGAGAGTTAGCTTTGAAACAAATGTAGAGATGACAGATTTGGCCCTAATAAGACTGACGTCACTTCCTTGCAACTGCAAATTCAATTCATTGAACTTTACAAATAGTTCTGATAAATAGGCAATGTCATGCCTGATCTCTTTGAATTCACCACTGAACACAGCATTCTTGTCTTCAAAGAATTCCACAACAGTGTCAAAAAGATTGTAAAAGTGTCTCACACAGTTGCCTTTTGATAGCCAATTAACTTCTGTATGAAGCAGCAAACGATCAAAATCTTCATCATTCTCAACACAGAGCTCACTGAATAGTCGATTCAGAAAGCATGTACTTTAATTTTGTTAACTGCAGTAATGACAGTGTGTAATGACTTGTGCAAGTGATCATTGAGTTTTTTTGCAACCAGGTGTTGGCTATGAATGACACAGTGAATGATAAAGACATTTGGCACTGCTTTTTTCAAGTAAGTAACACACCCACAGTAGTGAACAGCTATTGATGGTGCTTCATCAGTTGCACAAGCTAGTATTTGGTAAGTGGAATTTCCTTGTCTTTGAAAAACTGCTCAACAACATGAAATATTGACTCCCCTGTTTTTAGTTGCCTTGCAAATAACAACTCTTGAGTCAAATCTTTGACTTTAATAAAGCACACATAAGCAAGAAGCAAAGATTCATTGCCTAGCAAAGTTGATTCATCCAGCTGTGATTTTATCAATTTTCTTCCCCAAAACCAGACACTTTTGCTCTCTCTCTCTCTCTCTCTCTCTCTCTCTCTCTCTCTCTCTCTCTCTCTCTCTCTCTCTCTGTGTGTGTGTGTGTGTGTGTGTGTGTGTGTTTACATAGCAGAAATGTCTGGTTTCGGGAAAAATAGACGAACATTTGGATATACATTTTGAATTAACCTGGGAAGAAAATTGCTAAAATCACTGTGTTCAGCATTAAGGATTCATGTAGTAGCATTTCTTGTTGAATTAGCAGAATAATATTTACAACAGCCAGCTAAGATAGTTTTATCTGTCTTACAATGTGTGTGGGTAGAGGACCTAGGCATAAGTGGATGTTTGCCTGTTATTAAATAATAAATTCACAGCTTATACATTTCAATTAGATGTTTTTCAATTCACGTTTAACCTATACTTGATATACTTGTATTCAATATAGATAGTTAGATAGATAGATAATTTAATTTCTAGACCGCTCCATCTCCCCAAGGGGACTCGGAGCGGTGCACAGGGAAGTTAAAACAATAAATACACATAGAAATACACATAATTCAATAAAAACAAATTAAACATCAAACCCTGCGCTAAAATTCCCCAATACACTAAAATCATATAACCCTATAAAACTATAGAACAGAGGCTACCCTAGGCCGGCCAAGCAGAAAAAGTGCGTTTTCAATTTCAGACGGAAGGAACAGAGGTCCGTGGTTGTTTTAATATCGGGGGGGAGGTCGTTCCAGAGGGCAGGGCCCGCCACAGAGAGCGCCCTTCCCCTGGGCGTCGCCCGCTGACAAAGTCTAGTGGACGGCACCCGGAGAAGACCCTCTCTGTGGGAGCGAATCGGCCGTGAGGAAGTATGGGGCAGGATCCGATCCCGTAGATAGCTAGGTCCCGAGCCATGGAGCGCTTTAAAGATGATAACTAACACCTTGAAGCGCACCCGAAAGACGACAGGCAGCCAGTGCAGCTCGCGCAAGAGCGGTGTTACATGGGCGAACCTAGCGGTTCCCATTATTGCTCGCGCGGCTGCATTCTGGACCAACTGCAGTCTCCGGGTGCACCTCAAGGGGAGCCCCATGTAGAGAGAGTTACAATAGTCCAGTCGGGATGTCACAAGAGCATGAGTGACTGTGCGAAGGGCATCCCGGTCCAATAGGGGGCGCAACTGGCATACCAGGCGAACCTGGTAAAACGCCCTCCTGGCCACGGCTGTCACTTGATCTTCCATGGACAGCCGGGTATCCAGGAGGACACCCAAGTTGCGCGCCCCATCCACAGGGGCAAGATGTTCACCCCCTATGGCCAGCGATGGAGTCAGCTGGTTGAACCGGGCAGCCGGAAACCACAGCCACTCGGTCTTGGTCGGGTTGAGCCTGAGTCCGTTACTTCCCATCCAGATCCGCACGGCTTCCAGGCACTGGCACATCACCGCTACGGCATCGTTGGGGTGGTTTGGGGTAGATATATACAGCTGAGTATCATCAGCGTAGAGATGATACTCTACCCCAAAACCACGGATGATCTCACCCAGCGGCTTCATATATGTGTTGAACAGGAGAGGCGAGAGGACCGACCCCTGAGGCACCCCACATGTGAGGGGTCTCGAGGTCGACCTCTGCTCTCCTGCCAACACAAATTGTGATCGGCCAGAGAGGTAGGAGGAGAACCACCGTAAAACGATGCCTCCCACCCCCAACCCCCCCAGCCAATGCAATAGGATACCATGGTCAATGGTATCGAAAGCCGCCGAGAGGTCTAATAGGACCAGGATGGAGGAACAACCCCCATCTCTGGCCCTCCAGAGATCATCGACCAACGCGACCAATGCCGTCTCGGTGCTATGCCCGGGTCGAAAGCCGGACTGGCGCGGGTCTAGATAATCAACTTCCTCCAGGTGACGGGGAAACTGTTGTGCCACCACACTCTCAACAACCTTCGCCAAAAAGGGAAGGTTGGAGACGGGACGATAGTTGTTTAATAGAGCTGGATCCAAAGAGGGCTTCTTAAGGAGGGGCCTCACCATAGCCTCTTTTAGGGAAGCAGGCAAGGAACCCTCACTTAAGGAAGCGTTGACAACCTCTTGGAGCCAGCCACGTGTCACCTCCCAGGATGCCAGTACAAGCCAGGAGGGACACGGGTCCAATAAACATGTGGTGGCTCGCAGTCGCCCATGTAACCTGTCCATATCCTCGGAAGTAACGGAGTCAAACTCCTCCCAAACAAGATCTGTCTCGTGGCATCCCACTGGGCCATCAATGGGGGCTAGCTCGTTCTGTATCTGAGCGGTTTTCTCCTGCAGAAAAATCACAAATTCCTCTGCTCTACCCTGTAACGGGGCTTCCCGCACCCTCTGTTGAAGGAGGGAGCGGGTCACCCTAAACAGGGCGGCAGGGCGGTTGTCTGCGGATGCTATGAGAGTAGCACAATGATGACGTTTGGCCACTCTCAGCGCCACAATGTAAGTCCGTAAATGGGCTCTTACCTGTGTCCGGTCAGATTCAGATCGGGTAGACCTGCATCTTCTCTCTAGGCCTCTCTTGCGGCGTTTCATCACCCTCAGCTCCTCGGTAAACCAAGGAGCCAGGGTGTTTCGCCGCCGCAAGAGAGGCCGCAAGGGCGCGACCCGATCCAAGGCTCCCGTGGTCGCAGTATTCCATGCGGCCACGAGGTCCTCCATCGGGGCGTGGGTCAGGGGTACAGGAACTGGCCCAAGCACCGTTTGGAACCCATCAGGGTCCATCAGGCGCCTGGGGCGGAACCAGATTGGTAACTCAGGTTCCGCCTCCCCGCGGAGGGGAGCAGCGGTCGGAAAGTCGAGCCGGAGAAGTGAGTGGTCTGACCATGACAAGGGTGTGATGACTATATCCCCTATACCCAGATCACTCTTCCATTGGCCTGAGACAAAGATGAGATCTGGTGTATGTCCACCCTCGTGAGTGGGGCCTTGAATTAGTTGGGTCAGGTCCATGGCCGTCATGGAAGCCATGAACTCCCGAGCTACCTCGGATGATTCACCCACCGATGGCAGATTAAAGTCCCCCATGACTAAAAGTCTGGGGGTCTCAACTGCCACCGTAGCGATCACCTCCAGGAGCTCGGGCAGGGCTGCTGCTACATAGCGGGGAGCCAGGTATACAACCAGCAAGCCCAACTGCCTCCCTAGGCCCCACTTCACACAGAGGGACTCACAACCGGTGGTCTGTGGCACAATGGTCTCTCTCGGCTCAAGACCTTCCTTTACAATGACCGCTACCCCACCGCCCCTGCCTAGGGCCCGGGGCTGATGAAAAGCGCGGTAACCTGGTGGGCACATTTCAATGAGGGGAAGTCCACCCTCGTGGCCCAACCAGGTCTCCGCAATTCCTACCAGGTCCGGCTCCCCCTCTGACACAAGGTCATGAACGAGGGGGGCTTTGTTGACAATGGACCTGGTGTTGCAAAACATCAGCCGCAGGCCCTGGCTCTGTACTCCCTGGCCACCTAGCCTGCGGGGGTTGAGGCACTTGACCGTTTGCAACCAATGGTTTCGTGCCCCCAACCGGGAGGATAAAACTTGTCTCCCCTCGGACCTGCCTCTCCCCATGACCTTCTGGATGGAAATGCCCTCTGTCAGGACGACTCGTGTTTCCCCCCCCTGACGGATCCTTCCGTTTCCCTGCGTCGCCTGCATAATATGTAAGATATTATATCTTACATAATATTAAGATATTATGTCATTGGAAGAGATAGGAAACTGCATTAGTGATATATATGTCAATATGTTGATTTGTACTAAAAATGTTTAGCTTAAAGAAGTTATAAGGAATCACAAATATGAGTGTGGAAAATGTAATGTACGCGTGGATAACCCCTTGCATGAGTTGTATTGGGGGGGAAATCATAATAATAATAATAAAAAAGAAAATGATTCCCCAAAGCGGTAAAAAGTTACATTTTGCTAGAGTTATTGTTTGCTTCCAAACTGTTGCGGAAGGGATTTGAACTCCATTCTCTATATTTCCCTTTCCATCCCCATGGTTCTTTAGTGAAAATTATAACCCAAGAACATATAGATCTGTTAAAATGTTCCCATTCTCACTTTCCATATTGGGAATCCCTAGGTTCCATGCAATAATCTCATCAAATAATTAAAGCAAATGTTGATGCTTTTTAAATTACACCAATGCAAACAATGTGCCCACAAGGGTAGCAAGGGGCAAGCGAGCGATGCTGGGGCAAGCGAGCGATGGAGTATCAGGTAGCAACTGCCCTATTTGTGATTTAAGAAAAAAATATATCTTGCAGCATTCCTCAAATAAATGGACATGGAAACACCCCTGATTAAACTTTTGGGAGAGAAATGGATTTTGGGGGCAAAAAGTATGAGTAAATTCAGTAAAAGATATTCTGGATTTATTAAAATAAAGAATATTATTTTACAAATTTCATCTCATGTTATCAGTAGACTTAAAATGAACTTACATATACTATGTATGATAGGAGCAGAATTTTGCTCATAGTTATGAATTCTTTGAAAAGATTATGAATATCTTAGTTAGAACAAACCAAGAGAGGAAGATGTTTCTGGAAGGGTAGCCAGGGCGGCACTGCTTGCTCACCCACTGCCCCCCCCCAGGTACACCCCCCCCCCGCTACCTCCATCCCTCCATGCCCTGGCAGCTTCATCCAGCTCATCAAGATGGTACCCTTGGTAAATATAAGGGCTCCCCTATCTCCCTTAACCTGGTTGCCCCGATCAGGCTTAAGGCCTGCAGGGTTCCCTTTGCCTTGAGGCCCAAGGTCAACACTGAGCTGGACAAGCTCCTGGCACAGGGCCTCCTTTGAACCTTTTAACCATTCCAAATGGGAGACCCTTATTTTGATCCCCAATAAGGCCAACGGGCCCATCAGGATCTGCACTGACTATAAGTTGACCATCAACAAGGACCTCCAGGCAAATCCATATCCAGTTCCCGTGGTGCAGCACTTGCTCCACTCTTTGGGGCAAGGCTGCATCTTTGTGAAACTGGATATGGCCCAGGCCTAACAGCAGTGGATGACAAGGCAGCAGCTCCATAGACCATCATCACCCACTGAGGAGCCTTCCTGTACCATATATTACGATTTGGCATTTCCGTGGCCCCTAGGATCTTCCAGAGCCTTATGGAATGATTGCTCCTTAGGATACCAGGAGTTGTCCCCTATTTTGATGACATTCTGATCACTGCTGGCAGCTGGTCAGAACTCATTGAAATACTTTGGAAGGTCCTATCTTGTTTTAGGGACATGGGTCTGAAATTAAAATGCAGTAAATGTTTTTTTGCTGTACCACAGGTGGAATTCTTGGGCTTCCTTATAGATGCCCAAAGAATCCACCCCACTCCCTCAAAAATCAAAGCTGTGAGGAACACCCCCACCCCCTCTAATCAGATCAAGTTGCAGACATTCCTCAGCCTTTTAAACTTTATGTCCCTTTTATTGCCCACAAGGCATCACTAGCAGACCTACTCCATCAGCTTCTCAACCGATTGGCAGCCTGCCGCTGGGGCAGCCATGAAGCGCATGTGTTTGTGGCTGTCAAATCCATGCTAACATCAGTGGCTGTCCTTGTTAGCATGTGATGCCTCGCCTTACGGAGTGGGGGCTGGCCTTAGCCCTGTTTTTCTGAATGGCTCAGAGGCCCCCATTGCCTTTTATTCCTGGACTCTCTCCACAACAGAGAGAAACTACTTTATTACCTCTCGTTTATTTATTCCATTATTATCTAAGGGTGAGTTTTATCTTCTAATGTTAGTTAATAGACCCTTATTATTGAGTTATTCTATACGGACCTTTGCATTATTCTGTCTTTGATATATCCTTCATTGGCACTTATAAAACAAGCATTATTCTGTTATAACGAAAAGTTTGACATAGATTAATAGCTT
Organism: Rhabdophis nuchalis; assembly: GCA_039707465.1. Classification (NCBI taxonomy): domain Eukaryota; kingdom Metazoa; phylum Chordata; class Lepidosauria; order Squamata; family Natricidae; genus Rhabdophis; species Rhabdophis nuchalis. Next base: position 106,237,179 of record CM077647.1, on the reverse strand, counting down.
TGTTTATTTAATAAGACATTAATTACTTTCACAATTGGAAAATTAATGGTGTTCTGATGGTCTAGATCAGTGGTTCTCAACCTTCCCAATGCTGTGACCCTTTAATACTGTTCCTCATGTTGTGGTAACCCCCCAACCATAAAATTGGTGTCTAGGTTCCTAAGACCATCGAAAATATATGTTTTCCGATGGTCTTAGGCAACCCCTGTGAAAAGGTTGTTTGACCCTCAAAGGGGTCGCAACCCACAGCTTGGGAACCTCTGGTCTAGATTCTAGATTGGGGTAACTCACATCACATCATCATCATATGATGTATCAGGAATTTTTTCTTCTTTGCTAAACCAGGCATGGCCAGCACATGATGCATCTAGCCCGTGAGCCATGAGTTTGACAGCCCTGCTCTAGATCAAAAACTTTAAATATTCCTGAGGTGTTTTTTTTTCAAATCCACTATCTGGAAAAACCAAACAAAAGGTATCACCATTTCTATAAACAAATTTGCTTAGGTACAACGAGAATAATTAAAACTTAAAAAAATAAAATATTCAGGATAAAGGTGTTAAGCTCTATGTTCTACACAGCACTGCATTTATAACTACTTTGAAAGTAATTAGTACATTATGTGCTTAGCTAAGTGTAGTACAGAGAGAATAAAACAATAGTTGACACAACAATATTTTACAATGAATTATAACATAATTTAAAATAAGCATGTTCTAAATTAAAAGTTTCATAACATATAATATTAACCTCTAAAAATGAAAAATACCAGTAGTCCTTGAATTACAGTTTGTTTAGTGATCATTCAAAGTTACAACATCAATTTAAAAAAGTATAGCCATTAGTCACACCTCTGACCACCTAATCAACATTCAGATGCTTGATAACTCATAAGAACATAAGAACAGCCTTGTTGGAACAGGCCACAGCCCATCCAGTCCAGCATTCTGTCTCACACAATGGCTCACCATTTGCTTCAGGGTATTCCCAAGCAGATGTCTTCACCTGCTTATGATTCCCTGCAAATGGCATTGAGAAATACCCTGCCTATCTCTCCAACCCGGAGGGTGTCCTTAGGCATCCATAATGATAGCCATTGATACCCTTGTTCTCCATGAACTCGTATCATATTTATGTTAATTGTGGTGTCCCATGATCCTGTGATCCCCTTTGGCAACCTTTTGAGAAGCAATTTCAGTGATTGTCAATCATTGTCAATGCCAGATTTACTTAATAACTGTGTTACTAACTTACAACGGCACTGATTCACTTAGCAACTCTGGCAAGAAAGATCATAAAATGGAGCAAAATTTGCTTAATAAATATCTCACTTAGCAGTGGGAATTTTGGCTCTATTGTCATAGGTCAAGGACTATCTGTAACAGGCAATTGTATATTGCAGGAAGAGGAGGAACAACTGAGTCCAATGCCTGATGTGCGAAAGCATAGAAAGCAGAGGAGATGAGAGCAGTGAAAATCCATGGGCCAATCCTTGGGAAGGAAAAGCCATCACTATTAGTGAAGCCCCACCATAGCTCTGAGGATAAAAGGCAGGAGGTGGAGATGAATAGATGTGGCAGACAACTATTCATCCCCTTGCCAGCCGGACTTGTTAGCCTGCGGTTAGAGAGACATTTTTGGGGGGGCTGCTGGGACTCCTAATAAAAGGATATTTGAGTTAACTTCAGAGGGGTTTGTCATGTTTGGAGAGCTGGGTCAGAACAACAGGATGGCTGATGGTAGCGCATGACACCATGCAAGAGAAAATTCTTTCCGGTGGTTCGCCATCTCCAGCTGGCTAAGAAAACTGGCAGGAATAACAACATATCTAATAGAATCTGGAGCCAGAAATAACAGAGCTTTCCCTAAGTCCGCTTGCTCTTGATGTCCTCTACCCTTTGTCACAAGGTTTGTTTTGATTGGTCATAGTCCAACTTGAGTATTGAGGCTGGAGAGAAGCCTTGTTTGGCAAGACTGCACTTGATGGCCTTGATCCACGAAGAGGATAATTTGTTGGGAGGGTTAATAAAGCAAGGCTCTGTGGGAAGAAATTCAGTTTTAGCCAAAGATTTAAAGATGCTATACAGATTCTTGCTTTGACTTTTATCAATCCTGTGCAGAAGGGCATTTGAGACACAATGCAATATCTGAAAAATTGCTCTAATAAATTTGATTGAATTCTTTCCAATGGTGTGAAACACAAAGCTGAGGGTCCGAGCCAGGGGTGGATTTCAAAACTTTTTACTACCTATCATGTGGGTGTGGCCTATTTTGTGGGCATAGCTTGGCGATCATGTGACTGAGTGGGTGTGGCCAACTTGATGTCACTCACCAGGAGATATCATGGATTGGATAAAATGTGGTAAAGCTCACTTAACAACACTCTTGCTCAGCAAACAAAATTTTGGGCTCAATTGCAGTCATAAGACAAGGATTATCTCTGCCTGGCAGCCTTGTCCTAGTAAACTCCTTCTCCTTTCTGGCAATTTTCCTCTCTGTTAGAGGCACCAAAATAATCCAAACAATGCAAGGTTTCCTACTGCAACAGGGGGTTGGACTTGATGACCTCTGAGTAGCCTTCTAGCCCTAAATTACTGTTCTTTCTTTCTTTCTTTCTTTCTTTCTTTCTTTCTCCCTTCCTTCTCTGGGAAGCAACCCCCCCCCCCAGCAGCTTTTCAATTTAAAGCAGGACTCTAAAGTTTGCAGCTTTAAGACTTGTGGACTTTAACTCCCAGAATTCCACAGCCAGGCATGCTCAGTTTTGATTTAAAGAGGCAGCATTTGTTTTTCTCCTTTGCTGAACCTCCCTTGAGTTTCCTTCTTTTTTCTTTCTTTCTCTTTCTCTTTCTTTCTCCCTTCCTTCCTTCCTCCCCTCCCCCCCCCCCATCACTTTTTAAAGCTTTTTTTCCCCTTGCCTGAACTGGGAGGGGAAAATAACTTAAAAAAAAAAAAGCTTCTGACAAATCTTCTGATGAGAGAACAGGGTTCAGGAGTGTGGCCAAGCCACCATTTTTACTACCAGTCCTATCTGGTACACCAGATTTTCACTACCTCTTCTGGCGTACCGGACAGGTCTGGGAAGAACCCACCTCTGGTCTGAGCAAGATCCCATAAAGGAGCTATACTAGTGGCTTGGCCTAAAAGAGCTTAATTGCAACAGGAACATCATATCCTCCCTTTGTGCAGGAAAATGTGAGAATAGCGTTTTGCTGATCTTTGGCCAAAGGCAGCTGTATATTCACCATGTGCTTTTTTTGAGCCAGAGGCATAGATGATCACCCCTAGGTACTTAAAGATGGCTCCTTGCTCTATATTATGACAATTAAGTTACCATGTGCAGAGTTTGAGCCTTTTTGCAAAGACAATAACTTTGTTTTTGTTTTTTGGGTAATTTATGTCCAGTTTATTATAAGCATGATACTGGATATTTAATACTTAAAAAGCTCACAAGGCTCTTTTAAGGTGTCTACAGGAGTCCTGGAGAAGATCACAGGATCATCTGCATAGAGCAGCAGGGTGATGCTTTGGTCACCTATGGGGGGCGGGGGCGAGGGTGTAACTTGGTTTTATTTAAGCATTTTACCATGTCATTTATATAAAAGTTGAAAAGCAAGGGGGGAAATGCATTCCTGTTTAACTGCCTTTTAAGTTTTGACTGACCTTGAGAGGGACCCTTACATGTTACATCTAACCTTGAGGGATGTTTTAGTATAGGCACATAACATATGGAAAAGCCTATGATAAATTGAAATGGCTTCCAGTTTCTCCCATAGCTTAGTCCTGGTTACTGTATCAAAAGCTGGCTTGAGATCTATACATGATACAAATCTATTTGAAACATATTTTTCAATCAAATAATGGAGAACTAAGCACTGATTTATGGTGCCTTTCCCCTCACTAAATCCAGCTTTCTTCTTTTCAGCAATCAAGTTCTCAAAACCTAGCAACTCTTTTAACCTATCTTGGGGGTGTTTGACATAGAATTTGCTAATTATATTTAGCAGACTTATTGGTCTGTAATTTTCAGGATCGTTTCCTTTTTTAAAAATTGGGACAACAATTGACAAGTCCCAGTCCTCTGGGATATGATCAGTGGAGTTGAAAAAAGTGAATAGTGCCACCGGGACTAATAGTTCAGCAGAAATGAAGTCAGCTCATGAAACTAAGGGCCACTCAGGTAAATCCTTTATTGTACACCTTATTCTCTCACTGGAGTGGTCTTCATACATTCTCAGAAACTGAAGTTCACCAGTTGAGGTCTATGGGGGTCTAATGCAGAGGTGGGTTTCAATTTTTTTAGAACCTACTCTGTAGGTGTGGCCTATTTTGTGGGCGTGGCTTGATAGTCATGTGACAGGGTGGGAGTGGCCACCTTTTAAAATGTGGTGAAACTCATTTAACAACGCTCTTGTTTAGCAACCAAAATTTTGGACTCAATTGTGATGATAAATTCTTTCTTTCTTTCTTTCTTTCTTTCTTTCTTTCTTTCTTTCTTTCCTTTCTTCCTTCCTTTCCTTTCCTTTCCTTTCCTTTCCTTCCTGTTTGGTCACTGGCAGCGGTGGGCCAGATTTACTTCCAGGTACGCCGGTGGAACCCCCTCTCACCGGTTCTCTAAATTTCACCAACCGGCTCTCGCGAGTAGGTGCGAGCCTGCAGAAACCCACCACTGGTCTAATGGGACATTAATTATGCCAGAATGGCAGGCTATTAGATGCCAGAATACAGAAGAGTTCTTTTGCTTTTGCCTCAATAAGCTGTTCTCAGGAAGACCTTGTGCCGTGTCTCTTACATGCAATCAAATGCTTAAAAGGTTTTCTGAGTGTGAGGAGATGTTAAAGAGTTGTTTTATTGCCATTTCCAATCTCCCTTTTATACATCATATATGCCAAGGTAAGAGGTTTCTTGGCTTCTACACAGTCTTTGTCAAACCATGGCTTGTAGGTGATAACTAATGCCTCCACAGACAAGTTGTCTGGCCTGCCCAGAGATACAGAAAGAGAAGATGAAAGATCAATGACTTTGGCCTGATGAAGTGGATTCCTTGGCTCAGGCAATATATCTCACTGGTATTGCATTGTCTATAATTTGTTCTTCTTATTAATGTGGGTATAATTTAGGCAAAAATCATTCCTCAACATATTTGTTTTCAGTCCCCTTTATATCTATGAAGTTGGAGAAGTTTTGCTGGAAAACAGAAAAGCTTCAGAGCAGTTGTGATAGTTCATTGGTAGGGATGTGGTCCAGAACAACTGGCACAGTGGAGCCACCCTTCATCAGTGATATACAAGGCTGAGTGGTTTATCATTTTGTTTACTCAGGCTTTGTCTCTGACTCATATTAGAGAAGCCAAATAACTTGTTGCAACAAAGAACAGATTTATTAAATGGTTTTAAAATAGGCTTTACATCATTCTAACTCACTTTAAAAGAAAGCTGGCTGCAATTTTTTTTTTGTGCTAAAGATTTCAATTTGTTCACTTTGTTTTATTAATATTTCCCACTGAAAATATTGAAGGCAGTCTTTGTTGTACTGTATAAGGATTGTAATGAGAGAAACCAATTTAATATCAGAATGCTTATTCACTTATTATTTGAATAATATGACTTCCCATTTTACATGAGCTCTGGATAGCTAACAATCATTTTAAAATAGCCAACAACAAACAATACTTGCATAATCTCAACTGATATTATAAATTAAAAAAAAATATTTGATATTTGAAATGAAGGACTTTACTCGTTAACACAGCAGGTAAAATTCTAGCTAGAGAAACTTTATCCATTCATAGGAAGGCATAGGTTCAGAAGTTAAGCTTGTTCAATAACCAGGGCTACCTAAAATTGGAGTTTATACCGCTTAACTAAAGGACATGAAAAGAAACATAATGTTGGGACTTCCTGTTTTTTTTTGTTTTTTGTTTTACTAATTTTATCAGGAATAACATTACTAAGATAAAACTAATACAAATTAAACAAATAAAGACTAAAAGGAAAAAAATATAAATTCTAGAAAAGGAAAAATAGAAAAGAAAGAAAAACTAAATATACACTAAAGAATAAAAAAAAGAAAGATACTACATTGGATATACCAAAAATACTGACGTCTTAATAACTAAAAGGAATGTACAAATAACAAGCCAAAGAATGACCTGGATAATTTTCTTATACTGGATTTGCAAAAGAGATTTGTTAAAGCTTTGAATATTTTGTGAGAAGGGACAAAGAAACATGAAAAGAAATCAGGTTCTAAGATATTGGAAGGACAACATTTTTAACAGCAAAAAAGGTATATAAAAAGAAGGAATAAAACAATTAAAAAAGCTATTTGAAGGGCAAGATTGTTAAAAATAAAAAGGAATATAAAAATAAAAATAGTAATGTTATCATCTCTGGTAACTCTTAAAGGACTTTTGTTGATTAGGACTGAAAATCATGAATCTTTGTAGATTTGTTTATAGAAGACATTGAATATAGGAAAAGGATGTCATTTGCAGTAATTCAAAAGGTAGTAAGTTATTAAAATTGTTTATAATTATTGTGATGAAAGTGGGAGGTCATTTCTTTACATAATTCTGGAACTTCTCCCTCTGTCCTCTCCATCAGTCAGTGATTTCTTTCTTTAGAAGAGGAAGAAGGACTAGAGAAATCGTGGACCATAATAATCAGAAAGCTCTTTTTCGTTCAGAATTAAGACTCAGTTGAAACCACTTCTAGCAGATATTCCTCCTGGCTATAAATTAACTACACTTCAACATTCTTTCTTTGAATGCTCTATATTACTATCTATAATATAACATGTGCAGACACCAGGTGCTCACAGAACTCGGTTCCAAGTTTTCAATGCCATCCTCCCACCAATTCATTCCACTTCCTTTGTATCCACTCTGCCTTCAGAGAAAGCTCTGCTTAGCATTTGATAACTTTTTCAAAACCTTTAAGCATTCCTTTTGTTATTACTCAAAACAATGAAGGGGAACCCAGCAGTGATTCTGTCTCTGTGGTGATATCCCTTCTACTGTAGTTTCAACAGATGCTTTAAAAAAAGTGCAGTGAGAAAGTAGAGAACCACAGAGGTGTTGGCTTTGTTTTGCCTCATTCAACAAAATTTCTAAAGAAAATATGGCACAATGTCCATTTTTGTGGTTCTCTGCTAGAAGGCTGGAATGATCACTGCATCAATATTTATTTTTTTCTTATTAATTAATATTATTTGGGGTTTTTTGTTTTCCTGAGGCTTTTTGACTCTGGCTGATAATTTTGAATTACGCTGGTGAAATTCACTCCAGCAGAAACCCACCCAGTTTTAGATGGGGTGCACTTTTAATTATGTTATGAACAGGCAGTCTTAAAGCTATTCATGTCATGGATACAGTGGACATTGTACCCTTGTAAAGGTAACTAGATCAATGTCCTGGAAAATATAAACTTAAAAATTCCATATGTACCAATACTTTGTCCTTATGACAAAGGGGGCATTGAATTTATAGAACACTTGTATGCTCTTATCTATAAATACATTTTATAATCCCTTTCCAGACCATTCAGTTCTGTTATAGTATATTTAGTTTTGCTGTCTGTAATTGTATTATTTTAATGTGGCACCTTTCTGTTTTGTTGCATGTAGAACATATTGTGATTGTAAAATTAAATAAACATATGTACAACATTATTATCTAATTGCGGAATTCTAACCATAATAAAGCTTTCATAATACAGTTTTTGCTGACAGTTTGTCTTTGGGCTACCACATGGAAAACGTCCTGATACATGTGACTTCTTCATTCTCTGCCATAAGATTACCCATCCTATCTCCTTGAGCCTGAATGTAAAGGAGGTAAAGACAGAGAAAGTTTTATTACCATGCCCAAAAGTAAGCCCTGAAATATTTCATTATATTATATATTACAAATAATGTTCTTATTTTGTACTGAGATAATTATTCGGGTTGTAGCAGCAGCAATCACAGAGCATGGTTAATCAGAGTCTTCCCATAGAAATGGAGATGGGAGAATTCTTAGAGCAAATTAAAGCCTTACTTTTCTCCCTTTAGTTCTTTGAATATGTTCTTTCATTCATTTGAGTGTAATGCATCTTTTAAAAAAGAGGACATGATATGTAATTATAAAATTCCTTTGGATATAAGGAGATTTCCTCTTCAAATTTAAATCAAAGTACATTCCCTATCCTGTTCAGTATATTTCAGTAGGAGGATAATTTATATACTTAAATTATGTAAGGGAATTTGTTTGGAAATTAGGTTCAGTATGGTATTTTTCTCCATAGCCTGTCAAGTTTTTTTTTAACGAAATTTTTATTGGTTTTACAATTTATAATATAGGAAAGGGGTAAATAGGGTTTATAATATACATTTTAGAGTTTCCATATCAGAAATGGTGGCTGCACTCGGGTCTTCATACAATATTTTTTTGGATAAATAGTGTTAAGAGATATATACATATAACATGTTTTTTTTTAATTCATACATTCAATCATTAGTTTTACATTCACATCCATTTCAAGAATTACAATAATTAAAAATTAATTATTTTGAGGTCTGAGCCTTTTTGCTATCGCACCTTCTTTCTCCCTCCCCACACCGTAGCTCCTCCCATTCCTTCTTCTTCATCCCCCAGGATTGAGGAGTGTTTTTTAAGAAAGGTCTCCGCCTCTCCTGTTGTTTTAATTTTTATCCTACCTCCATCCCAGAATATCAACATTCCTTCAGGCGTTAACCATTTAAACCAGATTCCATTTTTATATAACTTTTTGGACAGGAAGGAATATTTCCTTCTCATTTCTCTAATCTTTTTTGGAAACTGTTTCAATATAGTAATGTCCTTTTGCTCATATTTCAAAGGGCCCTCCCATTGTGCCCTCAGTATCTCATCCCGTGTGTACCTTCTTAAAAATTTGATATGGATCTCTCTGGGAACTTCATTTATTCTAGCATATGCTGAATTAATTCTGTAAATTAAATCTATTTCCCCCCCAAAAGTATTCTTTGCTCTTTTTAATGTAATTTGCCAAAACTCCACTCATCAAATCTCTTAAATCTTCACCTTCTCTCTCAGGAACGTTCTGAAACCTAAGGAAGAAAGACATTCTTTCAAATTCAAATTTAGACATATGTCCAGAAAATTCTGCCGTTTCTTTTTGCAGCTCCTTTATCTCTGCTTTCACCTCGGCTGCCCCCTTCTTCAACGCTCCAATTTCCTGTTGATTAGTTGTTATAGTTTTTTGTGTCTCCAGTAGCTCTGTTCTTAAGTTCATCAGGTCTTTACTTAGGCTTTCCCCCAATTCTTGTATTTCCTTCATTATGTCCTGAAGTGTTGGTTCTTTCTCTTTCTCTTTCTCTCCTCCTGTTGCCCCTTTGGGTAACATGGTAGTGATTTTCCCTTGTTGCATAGTCGGAGTGGCTCTAGTTGAAGTTTGAGCTGAAAGGGACTTTCCAGTTGGGGATTTTTTTTAATGAGGCATTTATAATTTTTAAGTCCGTGCACTGAAGATGGCGTCGAGGAGGAAGCAGTCTGGGAAGTTCAAGATGTCAGGAACAAACTGAGTCAATAGTCAGTGATCTAATTTTGTAATTTTATAAAGTCCAGAGAGATAATTTTCCTATAAATCCACAGTAGAAAAAAAGAAGGTTCACGTATTGGGAAGTACACCGAAGGCTTCTTGAGAAGACCTTAGAAATATATTTTTCCTTGGTTTTCAATTAAATGAAGGAAAGTTTCCATAAGTCAGTAAAAGTTCTCCGTTCACAACAAAGAAATCGCCATTTTGCCGCCCCTCCTCTGGAAAGGAGAAAAAAGTGAAAGTTTAACAAGCTTTAACAAGCTACAGATACAATGTTGCTGGTTGTAATTCCCACATTGAAACAAAGTTTCTTTAGATGGTATAGGAACGGATGGTGTTAATCCTTCTCTCTCCTAAGTTCGGAGAGCATTTTAAACAGCCACTTTTATGAGGGGGGGTTTCTACAATCAAAACTCCCCCCCTCTATTTTTCTTTCTGTCACTGATTCAATGAATAATAAAGCAGAAACTCACAATCACTTTTTTTCCTTTAAAAGAGAGTCCTGTTGCATTCCATCAAGTCTGGCATTTCAACCCGTCTTCTTTGTTTTGTTAATTCCAGCAAGCGTTGGCGAGGGGACACCCCCCCCCCCCTGCTTTCAGCTCCTTCGGTTCCTAGAGCAAAGTGGGAAAAGGCATTCCGCCAACCTCCATCGATACGGAAGCCCCCACAGCCACTCGTACAGCAGAGAGTTAACTCAAACTCCCTGGGCCCCTGGGGGGGGGGAGCAGCCAGAGAAGCAAGCAGCAGGAGCACCAGGGAGGTGCTCCTGTCACCGTCGGGAACCGGAAATCAAGTCCTCCATAGCCTGTCAAGTTATTGCTGCATCATCTTTCCTTATTGTATTTCTCAAGTTGATCTATAGTAAGCCATGATTTGTCTTGCACCTAATAACAATACAAACTCCCCCTGACAACATCAGTTTTCTGTTGTGTTTCCCTTAACCTAGCCACCTAAATATTTAATCCATTTCTTTCCAGGATGGAAAATGTCACCTAAGAGATAACATGTACTATGTAGCAGCATCTGTTTTGTCAAGCAGGGGGGCCGCCCTGGGTCCTTTTGGAGAAGGGCGGGGTATAAATTTAATAAAATAAAATAAAATAAAGGTGATATTGCTTATCTTGGAGAAAACGTGGTATAGCCCCTTCTCAATAAAACTTTACTGGAGCCAGCAATCCTGTGTAATGTTGTCCAGTTCCCCTTTTGAGATTAAGTTGTTGAGACAATGCTTTGAGTACCATAGAGCAGTGATAGTGAACCTTTTTTGGCTCGCGTGCCATAAGCGGAGGGAGCGGAGGGGGGTCGTGCACCAGTGTGCCGCACCCATAATGCATTGTGCTCCCCCCCCAGCACACATGTGTGCCTAACATGCACTCCCCCCATTTTTACATGCTTTTTTCACCCTCCCCAGGCTCCAGAGCTTTATAGGAGCATGGAGAGGGTGAAAACAGCCTCCCCCCCAGAGGCCCTCCAGAGCCTTCAGAAGGCTTCAGAGACCTTCAGGAGGCTTCCCTGCAGGCTCTGGAGGACCAAAACAGCCCTACAAGCAAACTGGAAGTGACCTATAAAGTCTCTGGAGCCTGGGGAGGGTGAAAAATGGCTTTAAAAAGGCTGAACTCAGCTGGCCAGCATGCACATGCATGCTGGCTAGCTGACAGGGCAACACCTCGTGTGCCTTGACAAATGGCTCTGCGGGCCACCTGTGGCACATGTGCCATAGGTTCACCATCCTGGACATAGAGTATTAGGTTATACTTTTAATATTTTTAGTCATATTTCAGCCACATTTCAGTCTGGGCAATAATTTTGCAACTGTGTTGGTTGTACTTATTGATGACCTCTAGTGAACCTGGGATAGAATTAGTGCACTAGCCTCAGTTCTTGATCTCTCAACAGTTTTCAGTACCATCAATTATTAGATGCTTTTGGATCATATACTGAGATAAGGAATGAAAGGCATGGTGATTCTTTCAGGAGAGAGTCCTAAACCATGAGATGCCTGAGGGCTTCCATTTTTACTCCTCCTGTTTAATCTCAGTGTGAGACACAGGATGAGGTCATCAGGTATCTTATTTCATGTATCATTGCTGAAGATACCAAGCTCTACATCTCAACCATAAGCTGTCTTTGCATTATTGTCTTGCCCCAGTGTCCAGAGGTTGTGGGCAAAACCAGATGGCAGTGAATATTGAACCATCCAGGTCTGGAAATTGTCCATCTTTAGTCATGACTATGGCTACATTTTCCCTTTTGATATTGGTATGTAACTGGTCATGTGATTATTGAACCACACTACCAGGCAGTAACTATGTCCAGGAATACCTTCACATAAATTAATTGAATGTGCGATTGTACCTACATCTGTACAGTCAGTTATGCTTTAGAAAACTTGTATTTGGAATTCTATAATGTGTTCTACATGGGGTTGCCCTTGAGACAATTTGGAAACTGTAATTGTCTAGAATACATATCTAATTCTTTAATTTTGTTCCCTAGTTGTTTGTATTCTCTTGTTATTGTTTTTAGATTCATTGTTGTATCATTGGTCCCCACATGTAGGAGAAGAAAGCGGTAGTAATCCATAGCAAATTGCAATAGCCCAGTCATATTTAGACTGTTCTGATTTTGTTTACCACCTGCACCCATTGCCACGTGAGTCTAGATTCTTTTCTCATAGACCAATTCTGAATCTCTGTAAATATCTTGTCAGAAAGAGCATAGTCCTCTGAAAAATTCACCAGGTTTAATGTTCAAGCTATTTTCATTGCCATATGAAGACTTTCTTTAAGACTTCTATATTAACTTTTAATATTAATTCATGATATACTTATCTCTGTATGAGCATACATCAATGGTATTTTTTTTATTTACAACTTCTTTATTGCTTTGAATTATACTTTAATATTTGTGTACCATATATGAAATTCATGTGATTTGACAACTGTAGAAATTCAGGAATACATAAAAATGGAATAAATGAATTTCTCTCTTTTTTGCCTGTATCTTGCTCTGATGGTATAATTCAGTTCATCTATTTACTATGTAAATAGTAACATCACTGAAGCTTTATTATGTTATTCAGAATATAAGTGTACCTTTATCACTGAAATCTTACGGAGAAATATACGATCTGCATAAATTCATTTGGATCATTTAACTTCTAGTGTTTGCTCATGAGCTCAGGGTTTCTAACTTCTCTTGCTCCTAAAGCTCTGGTGTTTGCTAAGATTCCTAGAATCACAGATAGTAACCCTAAGGGAATTTATTTCACTATATTTAAGATATGTGTTATTCATGTCTAGATTGGGACACAAATCAGACAAAGCTTTTGGGGGCGGTTAGGCAACATGATGAGGTGCAGGCAATATTATAAATCAATTTGGATCTATAAAAATATATTTTCTTCCCAATGCCTTTTCCAACAATGTCCATTTTGTTAATCTAATTTTGAATTGTTTTGAGGAGATTTTGTCCATCACTATAGTGATATTAGAATTAGCAAAATGACATACAGTTTTTCCAGTCCAGTTTGCAGTGGAGGCAATTTTTTTTTTTATTCTTAGATGTCAGAGAGAAAAGCCTGAGAATGAGAAATGGAAGCCATGTGGTCAGACTTGCCCCAATCTGATCCCTTAGGAAAGAAAGACCCTCAACTCCATTAGATTGAAGCAAAGATTCTTGTACTAAAGGAAATTGATTGCAGTAAAGTTAGGCTAGCTCTAAGGTTTTCCTGTGCAAAAAAGATGCAGAAAAGGTTCCCTTTTCTCCTCCCCCCTGTGATTAGTCCATGTTTTGCCAATCAGAATTCACCAAGATATTATGGGAACACTGAAATGTTGTGGGCAATTCACATTCCTTTCCCAGGATTCTGATTAATAATTTTTTTTTATGGGGTTCTGGGGTTCTCTGGTTTTCATCACCTGTCATTCTCTCTTTTCTATTTCCCATCATGTACACAAAATCATATTGCCTATTTGTCCATCCCCCTCCAGACTTTGATGGCAGGAACTGGCAGATTGACACATGCTTTCCCTACTTTCTAAAAGCAGTTATGAACTGTGGAGAGAGCGACAATATGTCTATAATACTTTGTGTCTCCTATCCCCAAATTAAAATTTGCATGAGATGAGTTTTAAGGGGAAAGAACATCATAAATGTTTGGTTATGTCATGATTTCCTTCTAGCAGAGTTTAACTCCTAGTGACCATGTAGAAGCACTGTGCTATTTAATACTACCAGGATTGATAGGTTAATTTTTTTAAATCTAGTTTACAAACTTGGACGTTCCTGGAAACCTGATGCTACTGAGCTACTCAGTTACAACCAAGGTTTATTAGATAATGTCACCTGTTCCTCTATACCTTGTGGAAACCTAGAGATCAAGAAAAGGCCCCATTTCCCTTCAGTCTACTGTGCTTTCACTTTAATATATGTATATTAAAATGTATAATATATTTTTGTGCTGATAAATAAATAAAGGGAGACTAGTATAGATCTATTTCAAACTATTTAGGTCTCATCATCTAGCCATACCCTTACTGGGATTCGAACCTGGGCTGTTTTACATGTGAGGTAGTTGTAATTGCCACTAGGCCACAGGTTCTCATCCTGATCAGCTGAGCCAGGGGAATAAGTATATATTGTATCACAACACCCTGGTAAGCCCCAAATACGGGAGGGAGCAGAACTGCTTTCCTTTTCTGTCTTTCGGCTCACCAGAGGAGACCATCCAGGCAGAAAGCTATTTTTTGTTGCCTTTGTTATATTTGTGATATGTCAGGTTTTCACCATTTCTGTCACTAATGAGAAAAATCATAATTTTGTCCAATTCATGTATGCTCGTTTTATTTTATTTTATTTTTAATTATACTCTGTGTTTTTTTTCCTACCAACTTCACATGACTCACATAGGTGTTCATTCTTTTTCACAAAAGAAAGATTATACTGAGAAATACTGGTCAAAAGTCAATCAGTGAGCTTCAGCGTCAAGGGCTGTTAAACGTTGTTTCCTCAATAACAAATTAGTATTTTAGCTTCTGTACCGTACAGAGTTCCAAAGCTGTTCACATTTCAACAGATAAATAGAAAGAACAAAGTGCAAGTGATTCAGGAGTTTTTTTCATTTACTCTCACATATTTGTCACATACTGAACACATATATACTTTTTAAACTGAGGGTATGGATTATTAGTAAATGGAAAATATATGTGGGCGAGGCTATTCCAAGTTTATTCATAAAGAAATACTCATTTTTACCGTTAATGTAAAAATATTTGAGATAACATAATTGAAGCTGCATTACATAATTAAGAGGAATATTAAATTACAGCCCTCTTCATCTGCTCATTTTCACAGAAAGAAACTTTGTGTACAGCAGGCCATTCAATTGTATGACTTCTCCCAGTCCCTGCATTAAGATAGTCACCAGAGACCAAAGGCATGTATTTCTTTATGTTAGGAACATTTAGAAACACACACGTCCAAGCTAAGTTGATAGCAAAATCTTTACTATCTAGGGTTAAAGCATGGATGAAAATATTGAGTGAATGTCTATCAGATTGACACAAAAAATGGAGAGTTTACAGCATTCCTTAACAGTCTCTTTTCTGAGTTAACCAGAATTATTTTAGGCATGATTTGAATTACACTTGTCTTCCTGTTTTAGTGCTATTAAAGTAGATCTATGGTTCTGTTGTTATGGTCAGATGACTGCCTGATCACTTTTTAGAATGTTGGCTCTACACAATTCTGAATTGATAGAACTCTGAATAAAATATCTCCACCCCTCCCCATCTCTCTCATCTATAATATTTATTTAATTATAAAATGGTCTCCTCCATATTACTTCTTTGCCTATTGGAAGCATGTCCTTCCAATTCATGCCAGAACATATATTATGATGTTTCTACCTGTATTTTAAGGACAGCCCACATATGCAATAGTCTGATGATGCTTTCTGATGCTCTACTTCTAAGGAATAATTCTACTCATGGCCATTATTTTGTAGATTTGGTCATCTTTAGTTCTCCTTTTTAACTATCTACTTTTGTGGTTATAGAATAAAATATGACTTGTTATGATTTCCTATTGTTTCTTATGACAGAACATTAAAACACTGAGTTTTGCTCTCTTATAACACTACACAGTTAAAACATTTGGAACAGAATATTTCAAGAGATCTATTTTGTTTTGTGCTGAAATCAAAACTTTTTGTTTGATTTATTGTTTTGTGCACCTCTTTATGGTCATCTGGCAAACTGCCATGCATGGTTGGGATCTGAGTTTGCTTAGTGGGTCACATGATAATGTTTTCTGAATGATTAGTAACTAAATAAATAATCAGAGCAGCTGCTTCACTGTTGGCCTAAAAAAAGACACTTTGTGAAAAACATGTGAATATCTGCTGAAAGTTGCTGTAGAACTTCCAAAGAATTTTGTGATGCTGGCTCATGCTGTTTGTAACATATTCATTTTATAGAGGCTCATCTTTCAAGATGAAAAGCAATTAGTTGGGGGGAAAAACAAATTATGTTTGAGCTTATTTTGACGTGATATTCTTCTTCCTAATAGCATTTTCTCTTTTTCTAGCATGTTCAGGAAGGCAGCAGCAATCCAGTAAGAAGGGATTCCAGTTTTGAACACCTGATAAAGAGTTTAAGCTTCTGAGAAAATCCTGAAACATTTTTAACTAGGCATATGTAGACAAGAAGTCAGATTAGGCATCAGAGAAGAAGCCTAGGGGAGTAGAGATACCATCCCCCAGGTGGGAACGAAAGAAATCTTAATCATCAAGAAACAGCAGTTAATGATAACAAGAGCAATTACTTCTCCTTTGGCAAATATATATATTTCCTTTGAAGCTTTATGTCTGTATTTTCATAGCACTTTCTCTATTCTTTATCCAATATCCAAGTCTTACATTGCAACCCTGGAAATTACTTTGAGAAAAATCAAACTCTTTCTTTTTCCTAGCATGAGGCATATGGCTAACCTTTGTTGTGACCCGTTTGGAATTGAAATTCCAGTAGCACCAGTTCTGATGCCTTTTGCTGACCAATCCCATTCTTCCCACTACGATGCACATTATAGGATTATTATTTTCTATGATTACAATATCATCAAGCCATAGATTGTTTAAAAGTATTTTATTTACAGACATGGTTCACACACATGGCCAAATAACAAACAATAATAGATTACAAACCACTACAGTAAATCTTAGACATTATATTAAGACAAAATCAACTCTCATTTACTCCATCCAAGGATGGCATAGCATGCTAAATCAATCCTGCTCTGTCTTTAAAAAAAAATTGTTGTACCACCATTACTTTCTACCTTCAAATACCATCCTAAATTATAAAGTATAGTAGAGCCATTTGCAATTTAACTTAACATTGCTAGCACTCAAATTTTGGATTGATATTTTCCCAATCCAAAAAGTATAAGCCAAATGTTAAAGGTTATTATGGTAAACTTCTATCATAATGTTGTCTCTCAAAAACTTTCTCAAAATTTCAAAATATACAATATATACTGTTCCTGTCAAATAATTGACAGATGGATGGACAGATATCATACCGCAAATATTACAGGAAAAGGGGGGATAGTTCAGCATCTTTCTTTCCTCCCTCCCCCTCCCTCCCTCTCTCTCTCCTCCCCCTCCTTTAATAACGCTTTTCCAAGGATCACAATGTTTTATTTGTTTTAGAATGAGGTTACCTCAACTCCTACAGTGGTATTTTAATTAAGTTGGCTATTCTATTATCTTTCTTTCATAATCTTTCTTCATTTGCCAGAATTCTGTCATGTAAATAGCCTCTTTGATTTAATTCACGATGAAGTAGCTAAAGGTTGTTATTATGTAATAGGAAACCTTTTATCTGCATTGTCCAGAAAGAATATAGAGAATCATAGCACTTCTGTTAAGCTGATAGTTATTACCTTATAAAAGAGATTTGGAGATCAGCCTGGAAGAAATTCTGGTTAAATAACGAGAAAGAAAGATGAATATACACTAATCTTGTCCCTAATATCCTACACCTGTCCTCTCACAAATCCCTTTCACACTTGGAATACTACTTGATACAAAAAACATACTGAGATCCTATAAAGAGTACAGAGAAACTATAAAGATTATGGTGGTAAAATGTATGATGAATAGTTGAGTCACTATTACAGAGAAGAAGGATCCAAAGAGTAGAGGGGGTTCCAAAGCACCTGAAACCAGGAGAAGAAACAATGGGTAATAATCATTAAAGAGAGATCCAATCTGGAACTAAAGAGACATTTCCTGAAGAAGAAGAAGGAAGAAAACTTAATCAGTGGAACAATTTGCCTTCTGGAGTTGTGGGTGCTCCATCACAGGAAGTTTTCAAGAAAAAATTGGACAACCATTTGTCTGGGATGGTATAAGGTCTCCTGCCTTGAACAGAGGGTTGGACTAGAAGACCTCCAAGGTCCTTTCCAGCTCTATGATTCTGATTCTATCTTATATTGCTCTACTAAAGGGTACTTTCATATTGCACTTCATTACAGTTATTTATTAAGTTTACAAGTGATCTTTAAATGTGTACATTTGTATCTTTTCCTTGTGCCTCAGTTAACATATTATTCTGTATGTGTGTGATTTTTGCTACCTTAATTGCCAATCTCAATTGTCTCTATTACGTACTATAACATAACAATTTATGTTACATCACTGGAGGTTTTCAAGAAGAGATTGGACAGCCACTACAGACTAATCAGCCTGACAATACCTAGGAAGATCCTGGAAAAGATAATCAAGGAATAGATCTACGAACACCTAGAAAGACGCAAAGTTATAACCATGAGCCAACATAGGTTTGTCAAAAACAGATCATACCAAACAAATCTTATTGCATTCTTTGAAAAACTAGTGACCAGTGAATTTCAGGGAATATTTGAATTTCAGTAATGCATTTAAGAAAGTAGACCACAACCTACATACTCCACAATGGAACTACATCTACAGGGAAAGAGAATGCAGTGATTGAGATGTGGGGATATAAGTAGCAGTCATTAAATTTTCAGAATGCACCAACCTAGCAGGGATAGCCAATATCCCAGAAAATCAGCTCAAAATCCAGAAGGATCTTAAAAGACTTGAACACTGGGCTCTTTCTAACAATATGAAATTCAATGGTAAGAAAATTAAGTGTTACACCTAAGCCAGAAAAATTAAATGCACAATACACAATAGATAGATAGATAGATAGATAGATAGATAGATAGATAGATAGATAGATAGATAGATAGATAGATAGATAGATAGATAGATAGATAGATTGATTGATTGATTGATTGATTTTTCTATACCGCGTCCTCTCCCCTGGGAGACTCGGAGCGGTGCACAGGGAAAAATTAAAACAAACATAAAATATATACATAAATAAATACAATAAAAACAGATTAAATCAACTGTCCCTGCACTAAAATCCCCATTTTTAAAATTAACATTCCCTAACCCCTGAGGTAGAGACTAACCTAGGCCGGCCAAGCAGAAGAAGTGAGTTTTTAATTTCTGACGGAAGGAGCGGAGGTCCGTAGTTATTCTAATGTCGGGGGGAAGGTCGTTCCAGAGGTCTGGGCCCGCCACAGAGAAGGCCCTTCCCCTGGGCGTGGCCCGCTGACAAAGTCTAGTGGATGGCACCCGGAGAAGTCCCTCTCTGTGGGAGCGAATCGGCCGGGAGGATGTATGGGGCAGAATCCGATCCCGGTAGTAGGTAGTACCTGGTTCAATAGCAGTGAGAAGGATCGTGGAGTCCTAGTGGACAGCCATTTAAATATGAGCCAGGACTGTGCTGCAGCTACCAAAAAAAGTCAAAGCAGTTCTAGGGTTTAGTTACAGAGGGATACAATTAAGATCATGTGAACTGTTCATACTCCTTTATAATGCCTTGGTAAAACCACATTTGGAATATTGTATTCATTTTTGGTCATCACAATATAAAAAGATAGTAAGACTTTACAAAGAATGCAGCAAAGAACAGCAAAGATGATTAGTTGGCTGGAAACTAGAATACTGTATATAAAGAACAATTGCAGGAATTGGTATGTTTAGTTTAATGAAAAGAAGGACTGGGATGACACTATAGTAGTGTTCCAATATTTGAGGAACTTCCACAAAACACAAAAGGGGGATCAATCTATTCTCCAAAGTAACTGAAGGCAGGATAAGAAGCAATGGAAAATAATCAAGGAAAGCTACATGCTAGAATTAAGAAGGAACTAGTGAGATTAATTAAGTGAGTGCTCCATCACAGGAGGTTTTCCAGAAGAGACTGGACAGCCACTTCTCTGAAATGGTATAAGTTCTCCTGTTTGATGAGGGGTTAGACTAGAAGACCTCCAAGAGCCCTTCCAACTCTGTTATTCTAGCAGTGAATTAGGGGGATGTCTGCCAGATGTTTACAAATGTTATCTGGATGTTCTAGATTTAGAAAATATTTATCCCTTGTTTCCTTGGCAATACAGTTTGCATCTCCTCATCAAGGTTATCTTCCTGACTCTTTATACTCCATATTCTCTGACCCCACCTGATTTCCCAGCTGGGAGACCTGGATTTGCTGGAATAGTTGACAGTTATATTTATTTGTACTTATGACTCACCCAATTCCAACAGGCTTTGGGCAGTATACAAAACTAGAAATAACAGCAACAATAGCAAACAGATTTGGAAGTGGTGTTGCATAAGCTGTCTCTATGTCTGCCCCTGCTGTTGCAGCTTAATGGAGCAATGTTATGAGGCCTATTGGCTTTTGTTAGGATGCTTTTGAACATGTTTATCATTCTTTTGATGAGTGCGATGAAACTTTCTATATCCCACTTCTTTGGAGAGCTTCCATTGACCAGGCTCTATTTGGGCTGATCAAGATACCTGGGAGAGGGTTGAAGATAGTATCCACTGAACAGTGGGACAAAATTGGTAATAGTGCCAGGAAATGAACAATAGTACCAGCCCCCTAATAGTCACGTGAGTGTGCCATTGACAAAATAATGTGTATCATAATGTATCTATGGTAAAATTGCCACAACTTGCTGCCTAGCTTAATACTCTTAACAGATAAGGCAAACTTTAATCTGCCTCCAGTATGGGTATAAATTAGGGGGAAGAAGAAGACAATATCCTGAAAACATGTCAGGAAAAAGTAAGATATGTTTTTCCAAGTTGGAAAGAACCTGAGGGGTACTTAATTGAAAACAGCATATTTCTGAAAAATCTTCGAATTGTTTAGTTCTTAGCTGAATAAAAAGCCATCTTGCTCTTGGACATTAATCTCTGTGGTGTTTCTATTTCTCTGCTAAAATAAGAATTTAAATACTGTTAGCAAGTGGCAGAAGCCATATGGAAATCTGGAAACTATGCCTTTGTGCATAAAAGTAGAACATGGATTGAGTTATATGTCCTATGGCACATAAAACAGTCTTGCCTGGGAAAATGTGCAGCTTTTGTAGACTCCTCTAGATTTCTCACTTGTCAGCTGGTCATCAGTACTTTTATGATTTTCCCACTAACCAGATATCAACTCAATAAAGTTGCTAGCAGATACCAAATCACTGATTTTGGCCTATTATCTGCATTACTGCATTACTAAAGCAAAAATAATATTTTTCTGCTTCCTCCTTCCTCCTTGAAACTTTAAGCAGAACAGGGAGGAGGGGAGTTTGGTTTGTTTCTTCCTTCCCATTTGTCTATAAAGAAAAGCAACAATTTTCAAACAAGTTTTAGGGAGAGACCAGTTGTTTGCTTGTTCCTTTCCTTCAAGTAACTTTGAGAGCATTCCTTCCCCCTCTCTTTTAGCAAGCTAAAGTAGTGTATACAAATATCTATAGGATTCAAAAGGTGCTACATAGCAGATATATGTTAGACCATCCTGAAAACTGCATATCAAATGATGCTATAATCAATCTTAATCATGTAGAGTTTATTTTATCTGTTTCTAAATGTGTCAGGTGTATCATATTGTATCAACATTCAGCAAGGACCACATACATGTATAAAGCTGGGAATTAACAAATAGCCAGTAATCAGTAAATCTATCCTGGATTCAATGATATATAAAGTGTTAAATGCAATAAATCACATTTTGCAAATGTTTAAAAGTAAATAAAGGACTTTTTAGATAGCTCTGATTCATTCATGTTGAAGCATCAAATCTGTACTTTGACTACTGTATTCATGCAGAGAACAATACAGAATTGCAGAGAACAGTACAGAAAATACCTTTATATCAGGCATGCTATTTCACTTGGTAATGAAATCTGATAAATCATCTGGATCCATCTAGTCAGCAGAATCATTTGAAGAGAACAAACTACTCACCCTTACCTAAAGCATTTGCAAACTTTTCTTGAAGGAGAACTTTATTAAACAAAATTATAGCACAAAATAACAGTATTGAGAATTCAAATATCTCTGGACCTTCTTAATAATGTTTGGAGAGTTAGCCATTTGCCAATTGGCTGTTGCTGCTATCTCACCCCATTTGGCATACATAATCTTGAAGTCTGAATTAATGTGAAAGTAGAGGAAGAGGATAGTGTTTGCTTAAAAGTTTTAGTGTTTAAACTCAATTACATCATTCATAATGCCAAATACAAAAGTTTCATCTGTAATTTCTGTCATTTGAGTGTTGAAAGAGTTTATTGTTTCACAGTAAAAGCAAAAAACCTGACTTTTCATTCAAACACAGGATTCCCCATTCCAAGTGCAATACTCTCTTCCGTAATATGGTCCTGCTTTTATTGTATTATTTTCTCATGTTCCATGATGATATCTTCAAATATTGAAACCCATTCAATACTAAAATGCATTGTTTAAAAGAATCTGAACATTTGCTCAGGGGGGAAAAATACCCCGTGTGTGACCAAAGTAAATCAGTTTAATGTATCAGAATTGCTAAAAATTAAAAGGAGCAGTTGCCTGAAGAACTGGATCTGATATTCTAGACATTGTATTCTACGCCAAAGTATCTTCATTTCTGGAGCTCAAGAAAGATCTTTCTTGCTGAGAGGATTCATTTGTGTATGTTTTTATGCATGCATGTTTATTTTCTTTAATTAAGAAAGTGCTCAATGTAATGAGCAATGTTATGTTCATCATTTCCTCCTGGGTAATTAAATATTTAGTGTTTCTGTAGTGGAATCCATTTCATTCATGATAATGCATGACTATGACCTCCACCAAGTCTCTGGAGCAATGTGTAACAGATCCAGAGGTGGTATTTAGCAGGTTCTGAACAGTTTTGGAGAACCGGTAGCGGAAATTTTGAGTAGTTCAGAGAACCAGTAAATACTACCTCTGGCTGGCCTGACCCCCATCTATTTTCTGCCTCCTGAGTCCCAGCTGATCAGGAGGGAATGGAAATTTTACAGTATCCTTCCCCTGGAGTGGGGAGGGAATGGAGATTTTGCAGTATCCTTCCCCTGCCATGCCCACCAAGCCACACCACGCCCACCAAGCCATGCCCACAGAACCGGTAGTAAAAATGTTTGAATCCCACCATTGAACAGATCAACTATTTTCATAAGGAAAAATAAGAGATATTTCTTATTTTTCCGGCATCCCGGTACAACCAGTTGACTCCATCACTGGCCATAGGGGATGAACATCTAACCCCTGTGGACGGGGCATGCAACTTGGGCGTCCTCCTTGATGCACGGCTGTCCATGGAAGATCAAGTGACGGCCGTAGCCAGGAGGGTGTTTTACCAGGTTCGCCTGGTCCACCAGTTGCGTCCCCTATTGGACCGGAATGCCCTTTGCACAGTCACTCATGCTCTCGTGACATCCCGACTGGACTACTGCAATGCTCTCTACATGGGGCTCCCCTTGAGGTGCACCCGAAAACTTCAGCTTGTCCAGAATGCGTCCGCGCGGGAAGTTATGGGAACCTCTCGGTTTGCCCATGTAACACCGCTCCTGCGCGAGCTGCATTGGCTGCCTGTTGTCTTTCGGGTGCGCTTCAAGGTGTTGGTTATCATCTTCAAAGCGCTCCATGGCACGGGACCTAGCTATCTGCAGGATTGCATCCTGCCCCATACATCCCTGCGGCCGATCCGCTCCCACAGAGAGGGACTTCTCCGGGTGCCGTCCACTAGGTTATGCCAGCAGGCAATGCCCAGGGGAAGGGCCTTCTCTGTGGTGGGCCCGACCCTCTAGAACGACCTTCCCCCCGAAATTAGAACAACCACGGACCTCCGCTCCTTCCGTCAAAAATTAAAAACATACTTCTTCTGCTTGGCTGGCCTAGGGTAATTAAACTGTTTTTAGGGGTTTTTAGGGCTTAGTTTTAGTTTTTATATGGGATTTTAGTGCAGGGTGAGTTTAATTCGTTTTAACTTGTATTCTGTATTCTGTTTGTGGTTTTTATTAGTATTTTAATTCCCTGTGCCCCGCCTCGAGTCCCTTCGGGGAGAGAGAGCGGGTTATAAATTAAAAATTATTATTATTATTATTTTCAAAGGCTAATACTTACATTCCCTCAATCAATAGAAGCCTTGAACATTATGAAGTGCACAATGAAAAACAGGTTGCACTACCCGTTCGACAATGTGAACCGGGAATTTTTGCATCAACAATTGGAACATGGAATTTGGGGATAAATTTATAAACACAATTAGAGCAATATATACAAATCAAAAAGCCAAAGTAATAATTAATGATGAATTAACGCAAAGTATAGCAATCCAGAAAGGTGCAAGACAAGGTTGTCTCTTATCCTCGCTGCTGTTTATATTAACCTTAGAAGTTTTAGCCAGGAATGTACATAAAGAGTAACAGATAAAGGGTGTAGAAATTAAAAAGGAACAATTTAAGTTACAGGTTTTTGCGGGCGATCTAGTTTTTGTGTTAGAGGATCCTATAAAGTCTGGTATGAAACTTATTGAGGAATTGGCAGAGTATGGGAAAGTAGCAGGTTTAACGATAAATATGAGAAAGAGTAAAATGCCGCTTAAAAATATGACATCCAAATTGAAAGAGGAGTTAACGAAGAAATTGGGTATCCAAATTGTTTAAAAAGTGAAATATCTAGGTAGACACTTATCTGCGAGGTGTGCGTCCATCAAAGAAGACAACTATACTAATCTGATCAACAAAACTAAGAAAGACCTAGAAAGGTGGAAAAACCTACAATTGTCCCTGATGGGTAGGATTGCAGTCATAAAAATGAATATACTACCAAAATTTCTTTTCCTATTTTAGAATATCCCAATTAAATTAGAAAAAGGTTTTTTTAAGGATTTGAATCAATTGGTTTCAAAATATATTTGGCAGGGAAGAAAATCAAGAATAAAACTCAAAGCTATGCAAGGTAATAAGGAAAAATGAGGATTTGGTGTACCAGATTGGGAACTTTATTATATTGCAGCCACTCTAACATGGTTAAAAGAATAGATAATGTTGAGAAATAAAAGATTACTCAAATTGGAAGGTCATGACCTCCAAGCAGGATGGCTTGCCTTCCTGTGGTATGAAATAAATATTTCAATAGACACTATATCAGACAGTTCCTGTTATTAATATGGAACAAAATTAAACACGACCACTATACCGAAACACCCATTTGGCTATTTACGATGGAAGCATATATATATCCAAATGTAATTAATATGGAAAATATTGTTACATATAAAGAGTTATTGAATAGATGGGGGAGATTAAAACTAGATTAGAATTGGCATCATAAGGGGTACAAGTAGAATGGTGGTCTTATTTACTGATACAATCAAGGTTTGCACAGGATAGGAAGAAGGAAGGTATTACTAAAGATTACACAATGTTAGATAAACTTTTGATAGAGACAGAAAACAAGTTGATCAAAGTGCTGTATGAATTTTTATTGGAATATAAAATCAAGGAAGAACATGTCAAAGAAACTATGGTCGCCTGGGCAAATTGTTTTGGTTATAATGTGGAATTGGCTAAGTGGGAAAAACTTTGGATATTTAATTGTAAACTAACATTGGTTATGGCATATAAAGAAAATATCTATAAGATGTTCTACAGATGGCATCTCCCCCCCGCACAGCTCTCCAAAATGTTTAAAAATCTGGTCCCAAATTGTTGGAAGTGTAAAAAAAACCCACCAGGCACCTTTTATCATATGTGGTGGACATGCAATGAGGCCAAAAGATATTGGAAAATGATTCAATCATGGTTGGAACAAATGGTGGGAGACCAAATTTTGTTTAAACCAGAAATTTTTCTCCTAGGCATAATACCGAAAGGGTTTAAGAAAAATGTACTCTATCTAATTATACATGTACTAACTGCGGCGTGCATAACTTTTGCACAGTATTGGAAAAAAGAAAATACACCATCAGAGCTAGATATAATCAGAAAAGTGTTGGCCTGTGCGGAAGCAGATAGGCTCACTCTTGAACTTAAAAACAAAAGGGAATCAGAATATTTTGAAGTCTGGAACAGATTTTATGATTTGTATAAGACAAGGTGACAAGACTGGAACAAACTGTATATAGTGATTGGACAGAAGGATAGATAATACACTAAGTAAGCTAATAGTTAATGGTTGAGACTAATTGTGTATAATGTGAATGTATGGTCATTTTGACTTTGAGGTACTGCATTGTTTTAAATATAAAAATAAGAAAAAAAATTTTTTTTAAAAAAACAGAAGCCTTGGTGCCGCCATAATTGCTATTCTAAGTTTGAAAGTGGTTATATAAATTGCTGATCTTCTTTTCCTTCAGTCAAGGGTGATTTAATCTGAAATCGGATTTTTCACTAATGCATCACATCCTTTACTCTCCTCAGCATATTTGACTTATCAGACATGGACTGCATAAATCTGAATTATCACAAAGTGACAGGAAAGAGACATAGAAATGTGTTGAATTAAACCATAACTAGCCTGTATAAAGTGAACAATATGGGAATGCTATATGATATTAATAATAATAATATGATATTAATAATAATTCCTATTAAGATTTTGCTAATGGAAAGTTTGGGAAATGGAGTGTATTTGTCATTCGATAAAAAAATTCCTGACAAATTTGTAATAATGTTTGTTTGCCCCCATTCCCTCAGTTTCCTTTTTTTGCTGAAAAATAAATCTAAGTAAAGTAAGGTAAATTGAGCAAATTACATTATATTAAAACAAAGCAGTATTAATATTCTATTTTCAGAAAAAAAATCTATTTTCAGAAACTTGCCTAGAGAAGTAAAAAAATGTAGGGTTGCCACAAAATCAGGAAGCTATCACATATTTAAAGACCAATCTTTTTATTGGAAATTAATAAACTACTCTTTTATATTAATCAAAAGAAAGGATGCAAGAATGTAAAAATGGGCTTGAGTAAAACTTTTGCCTAGCTAATTCTTAATTCTTTTCTCAAATTTTCTCCATCCAAGTCCTCCATATCTTCTATCTTGACTTCTTCATCAGCCATGTGTCAACCAAGAGTGTAAAACTGAATAACTTTAGCATACTTTCTCTATTCGAAGTAAAGGATTTGCCTACTGGGAGAAAGGCAATTGGTGTTTTGTTTGCTTGCTTTCTCACTTGCTTTTAGCAAGCAGGGCTTTATGCCACTTCTTTGAGTGCTTGTTATAAATTATAGAGAGAAAATTGGATTAAAATAAAACCACATACATAAAACCTAGAATCAGTCATTTCTGAAAATTAATGAGTGACCAAATCTGTCCCCTTCATAAAGCCTTGCAAATGCTATAAAAAGGGGGGAGAGAATTAAGAGAGCTCTTAGTTCTAGATAACCATTAATAATCTAAGAATTTAGCATTTTGTTCCAGAAAATGCTATTTTCTGAAGGGGTCTTTATAAGCTACTATATATACCTTTTTAAAAATGTCTCAAGCTTGTCACACAGCTTAAAAGCCTGTACCAAAGGACTGTAGCCAACTTGCAATATAATATCTTGGTTTAGGAGGCACTCCAGAAAATGCATGTCTGATTAGAGCACAGAGTCAGCACTGTCCTCCTTTTTTCCTCTTCAATTTGTGCAGCTGAAGTCTGCCTCAGTAAATATACTAAGGATGTAGTGTATGATGAGTGGAGCATAATACACATTTCTATACCTTATTATGGTTCATCACACAGTCAACCAAATGTTCAGATTGGTTTTGGTATTTTTGTCAGATGAATGAGTCCTTCCCTGTGGGAGCAGACAGATCGGATGGAGGTATGTGGCAGGAGGTGGTTCTGCAAATAACCAGGACCCATGCCATGGAGCACTTTGAAGATGGTCACCAAAACCTTGAAGCGCACCTGGAAGGTCACAGGCAGCCAGTGCAGCTTGCGCAGGAGAAGTGTTATGTGGGAGTGCCTTGGTGCTCCCAAGATCCTGCGCGCGGCCGCATTCTGCACTAACTGGAGTCTCCAGGAGAACCTCAAGGGAAGCCCCATGTAGAGAGCATTGCAGTAGTCTAGGCGGGAAATGACAAGAGCTTGCGTGACTGTGCGCAGGGTGTCACCATCTAGAAAGGGGCGCAACTGGTGTATCAGGTAAACCTGATAAAAGGCCCCCCTGGCTATGGCTGTCACATGGTCATCCAAGGACAGCCGAGAGTCCAGGAGGATGCCCAAGTTGCGAACTCTTTCTGCGGGGGCTAATGACTCGCCCCCGATAGCCAGGGATGGAACTAACTGGCTATGTCGTGGTGCCGGAAGCCACAGCCACTCGGTCTTGAACAGGTTGAGTCGTAGCCCGTTCCTCCCCATCCAGACTCGCATGGCCTCCAGACACCGGGACATCATTTCAATGGCATCGTTGGGGTGGTTAGGGGTAGAGATGTACAACTGGGTGTCATCTGCGTACAGATGGAATTCTATCCCAAAACCACGAATGATCTCACCCAGTGGCTTCATGTAGATGTTAAACAGGAGAGGCGAGAGGACCGACCCCTGCGTCACCCCACAAGTGAGGGGCCTCGAAGTCGACCTCTGCCCCCCTGTCACCACAAATTGCGACCGGTCGGAGAGGTAGGAGGAGAACCACCGAAGTACGGTTCCCCCAACCCTAACCCCTCCAGCTGGTGCAATAGGATACCATGGTCGATGGTATCGAAAGCCGCTGAGAGATCCAACAGGACCAGGATAGAGGAGCAACCCCTATCCCGAGCCCTCCAGAGATCATCTACCAACGTGACCAATGCTGTCTCTGTGCTGTGTCCGGGCCGGAAACCAGACTGGCGCGAGTCTAGATAGGCAGTTTCCTCCAGGTACTGGGGGAATTGTCCTGCCACCACATTCTCAACAATCTTTGCCAAAAAGGGAAGGTTGAAGACTGGACGATAGTTGGATAATAGAGCTGGGTCCAGGGATGGCTTCTTGAGGAGGGGCCTCACCACTGCCTCTTTCAAGAGGGCCGGCAAGAACCCCTCGCTCAAAGAAGCATTTACAACCCCCTGGAGCCAGCCTCATGTAACCTCCCGGGAGGCCAGTACAAGCCAGGAGGGACATGGGTCCAATAAACATGTGGTGGCCTTCAACTGCCCCAATATCCTGTCCATGCCATCGGGGGTCACGGGGTCAAACTCATTCCAAACAGTGGTCTCAAGGCCAATATCTGTCATCCTATCCAGACTAGTCCATTGGAGGCCAGCTCGCTCCGGATCTGAATGATTTTATCCTGCAGCTAAGATCCAAATTCCTCTGAACGACCCTGCAAGGGAGCCTCCTGCGGCCTCTGGTGAAGAAGAGCATGGGTCACCCTAAACAGGGCAGCAGGGTGGTTATCTGCGGATGCGATGAGGGTGGCGAGATGGCCTCGTTTCGCCGCTTTTATCGCCACTAGGTAGGTCCGTAAATGCGACCTTACCCGTGTTCGGTCAGATTTGGCGCGGGTTGACCTCCAGATGCTCTCTAGGCATCTCTTCTGGCGTTTCATCCTCCTCAGCTCCTCAGCGAACCAAAGAGCTAAGGTAGATCGACACCGAGTGAGAGGCCGCAAAGGGACGACCCGGTCCAGGGCCCCCATGGCTGCACTATTCCAGGCGGCCACTAGGTCCTCAGTCGGGTCGCGGGTCAGGGATTCAGGTATTGGCCCAAGCTCCATCTGGAACCTTTTTGGATCCATCAGGCGCCTGGGGCGGAACCATATTGGCACTTCTGGCTCCGCCTCCCCATGGTGGGGTGCAGCAGTTGGAAAGTAAAGCTGGAGGAGAGAGTGATCTGATCATGACAGGGGTTCGATGACTAATTCCCCTAATCCTAGATCACTCGTCCACTGGCCGGAGGCAAAAACAAGGTCCAGAGTGTGTCCCCTAGTGTGCGTGGGGCCATGAATTACTTGGGTCAGGTCCATGGCTGTCATGGAGGCCATGAACTCCCAGGCCACCTCAGATGTCCCGCCTACCGATGGTAGGTTGAAATCCCCCATGACTAAAAGCCTGGGGGTATCAACCACCACCTCAGCGATCACATCGAGGAGCTCGGGCAGGGTTGCTGAGACGTAGTGAGGAGCCAGGTACACAATCAGCAAACCCAGCTGCCACCCATGACCCCACTTCACACAGAGGGACTCACAATCGTCTGTCTGTGGCACAGAGGTCTCCCTCAGATCGAGACCTTCCTTAATAATAACCGCCACTCCCCCACCCCTGCCCCAGGCCCATGGCTGATGGAATGCCCAATAACCTCGTGGACACATTTCTACGAGGGGTACTCCTCCCTCGTGGCCCAACTAGGTTTCGGTAATACCCACCAGGTCCGGGTCCCCCTCAGACACTAAGTGGTAGATGAGGGGGGCTTTGTTGGCCACAGACCTGGCATTGCATAGCATCAGCCTAGGGCCCCGGCTCTGAAATCCCTGATCTCCTGGATTGCAGGAAGAGCCCTGGGGATGAGAGCATGCAATCGCTTGTAAGTAGCGGGAGCGCCCTCCCAATGATCCCCGGCTCCCGCCATGCCTACTCCTCCCCCAGACTGACCTGATTGGAAGGCCCCCTGTTGACTCGACCCTAGCCCCCCCCCCAATAGAAAAAGAAAAGGGAAACAATGGGGGGAGGGAAAGGAAGGCAGGGAAAGAAAAGGAAGGGAAGGGGGGAGGGAAGGGAAGGGAAAGGAAAGAGAAAAAAAGGGAAAGAATGGGGAGAGGGAAAGGAAGGGAAAGAAAAGAGGAAGAAACAGAAAAGGGAAGAAAAGTGGAAGGGAAAGGAACAAAAGGAAGAGAAGGAAGAAAAGGGGGAGGGAAAGGGAGGGAAAGGAAAGAGAAGGAAAGAATGGGGGAGGGAAAGCAAAGAGAAAGAAACAGAAAAGTGAAAGAATAGGGAGAGGAAACGGATGGCAAAGGAATGAGAGAAGAAAAAGAAAAGGGAAAGAAAGGGGGGAGGGAATGGAAGGGAAAGGAAAGAGAAAGAAACAGAAAATGGAAAGAAAGGGGGAGGGAAAGGAAGGGAAAGGAAAGAGAAGGAGAATGGGGGCGGGAAAGAGAGAGGAAAAAAGAAGAAAAAGAAAAGGGAAAGAAAAGGGGCGGGAAAGGAAGGGAAAGGAAAGAGAAGGAAAGAATGGAGGAGGGAAAGGAAGGAAAAGAAAAGGGAAAGAAACAGAAAAGTGAAAGAATGGGGGGAGGGAATGGATGACAAAGGAAAGAGAGAAGAAAAAGAAAAGGGAATGAAAGGGGAAGGGAAAGGAAGGGAAAGGAAAGAGAAAGAAAGAATGGAGGGGAGGGAAGGCAAAGGAAAGAGAGAAGAAAAAGAAAAGGGAAAGAAATGGCGAGGTAAAGGAAGTTAAGGAAAGAGAAGGAAAGAATGGGGGAGGGAAAGTAATGGAAAGGAAAGAAAAGAAAAATAAAGGGAAAGAAAGGGGGATGGAAAGGAAAGAGAAGGAAAGAATGGAGGGAAAGGAATGATAAGGAAAGAAAGAAACAGAAGAGGGAAAGAAAGGGGGAGGGAAAGGAAGGATAAGGAAAGAGAAGATAACCGAAAAGGGAAAGAATGGAGGGAGGAAAAGGAAGGGAAAGGAAAGAGAAAGAAAAAGAAGAGGGAAAGAATGGGGGAGGGAAAGAAAGGATAAGGAAAGACAAAAAAACAGAAGAGGTTAAGAATTGGGGGAGGGAAAGGAAGGAAATGAAAAAGAAAAAAGAAGAGGGAAAGAATGGCAGAATGGAAAGGAATCAAAAGGAAAGAGAGAAGAAAAAGAAAAGGGAAAGCAAGGAGGGAGGGAAAAGAAGCAAAAGGAAAGAGAAGGAAAGAATGGGGGAGGAAAAGGAAGGCAAAGGAAAGAGAAGGAAGGAATGGGAGGGAAAGGAAGGCAAATGAAAGAATGAGAGAATGGGTGGGAAAGGAAGGCAGAAGTAGGAGAAGGAAAGAATGGGAGAGAAAGGAAGGCAAATGAAAGAGAAGATAAGAATGGGGGGAGTGAAATATCTATATCCAATGTCTGCAGTCATCCCTGCAGGCATCATTATTTAATCTATCCTGCGTTGTTCAAGAAATCTTTTCATTTCCTTGGCCCAGTGGTGCTGGCTGCATTCCACATGACCATGCCTCTTTGTCCATCTCTTAAAACAAGTGGGAAAGCTATCTCCACCCATTTTCTCATTGTTGTCTTGGTGCCCCAGGCTTTCTCTGTTCCCAGAACATAAATCCCTCCAATCTTCTCTACTTTGTCCTTCTTTCCTTTATTTATTAATAGGGGTATCACTTTGGTACCATCCATTATGATGGCCAGGATACATGTTACTCGGGGTTTTTCATTATCTGTATCAGAAATATAGATGGACATGGCACCCTTTTGGTCAATGGTAGTTTGAGCCCCTTGTCCCATGAACACCGCTGTTTCATCCATTGCAATAATGTTCAATAGCTGGTACTTGGCAACGTCAATGCCATCAACAAATTACTTGAAAGCCACAGCCCGTTTCACCAGTTCACCATCTTCCAGCCTGAAGCCAGATTCCAGGTGGATCTCCTCAGAGAGAGTTCATGTCGCTGAAGGAAGTTATCCAGCCAACGTTTAGAGGCTTTAAATTGTTCCTGCGGTATTTGTAACTGTGGTGCCATTTCAAGGGCAAATGCTTGAATATTAGCCCTGCGTACAACCAAAGCCTTTGCTCTCCTGTCAGCAATCCAGTCAGAGATGCTGTCTTCGAGTTCTTGAAATAATGGTTTCCGACCAGTTCCACGCTTGTGCTTCTTGCCATTTCCCTCCTGCAACTGTTGGCTGAAGTTATCATACTCCAATCTCCATGTTCGGACCATATTAAATAATGTGTAATATTTAATTCCATTGTGCCATCTGATCCAAGTATATTGATGATGTTACAAAATGTGTGGTCATTTGCCTCCATTTGTTTGATCAAAGGGATTTGTTTGGATAGATCCTGCTATATACCTATTAAACCATATTCTAAAGATTTTTTTTAAAAAAAATGTCAGATCAGTTTTACCCCCTCTGCATTAAACAATGCATATTCAAACGTTTAATTTTAAATGAAGTGCAGACTCCCTTTCACAATATGCCTAAAATTCAGCTAAAGCCTACTATACATTCCTTCCTCAACATAGAGTCCAGTAGGAGTTTCTTTTTATTAACCATAATATTGGTCTGTTTATAGACTGCTCTTTTCCACCCACAAAATGTATGGTTCTAAATATAACAGTGAATGATAACTGTGTTTTCATTAACAAAGAGTGCATATTTGTAGTAATTTAAATATTGTGGAAAATACATAATAGTTTATATACTCCATTCCACCCTTCTACTCGGTGGTCCCTTTTTATCTAAATCATTTAAGCCCCTGAGTTATGGATAAGTAGACTCCCTGGAACCACAAATTCTAATCCCAGCAGAGTTGACTCAGCCCTTCTGTCCCTGAATAGACAAATTTGATATGATGTAGTTTACGTTGTCTACTAAATAAGACAAACAGTATGCTACACATCTATCTGAATCTTACAACACTAAAAATCTTGAGTGGTTTGTCTCATCTACAGACACAGACATGCAACATACACCAGCATTTCATTTGCATGGTGGCAAACCTTTGCCACAGGTTTTCTTTTTTCTTTTTAACATCACATTTGATGCAATTATACAAAAAGATGTGAAAATAACAATTTGTATATTGAAAAAAGTAATGATGGTACTCATTTTTGTTATTTATTTATTTTTCCAACTCCAGCACATTATAAAAGAAGAACATGGTTCCATTATGTCATAGAAAAATAAATATTTTCCAAAAACGTTTTTAAGGGAAACAAAACAAAATTGACAAGTGAACTGAATTCTAAAATTCAGAATGCTTAGAAAGCTAATAGAAGAAATAATAGAATGCAATAAGAAATTTTATGGAATTAATTGTTTTTATTTTATTGTATTTGTTTTTATTATTATTATAATTTTTGTGTTTGTTTGATTGATTGATTGAATTTAGAAACTGTCCATATCTCTCATAGAAGGACTCTGGACAGTGTATAAAGAGATATAAAAAGTCTTAATATTAAAAACTGAATTTTACAATAAAAATGTTTAAAAACAAGGATAAAACAGTTAAAAAATTTAAAAAAGCAGAGGAGTGGCTTTAGCAAGCCCATGGCTTCCTGCTCCTTTGTGGGCCCCAAGAGAATCAACAGAGCCAATCCTCCAGCATTTATGAATGTTCAGGAGAATGGGGACCTAACTGCTGGGGGGTGAGAGTGGAGAATATTCCTCATGGTGGGTGCAATGGCAGAGAATGCTCTCTTCCTGCACCCTACCAATCAGAATTCTTTAACTGAAAGCATCCACAGAATACTTTCTCTGTTTGACAGAGTGAGAAAAGTTGATGCAATAGGGTGGAGATTTGCTCTGCATGTAATGTGGCTTCATGCCATGCTAGGGCTTTAAAGGTTTCCTTTACACCTTGAATCGGATCTGGAAGCAAACCAGCATCCAATGCAAACTGCATGGAAGAGGTGTTATATGCACTATTCTTAGGGTGCCTAAGATTGTTTATGGGGTCACATTCTGAACCAACTGAAGCTTCCGGCTACTTTTCAAGGATAGCCCCATGTAAAGCATATTATAATGGTCTAAATGGGAGATGACCAAGCAGTGCCTCCAATCCAGGAAGGGGCATAACTAGTGTAAAACACAAAGTTGAACAAAGGACCTCCTAGGCTCGATTGCCACTTGCTCCTTGAACAGGAGCTGTGAGTCCAGGAAAAACCCCAGATTATGCACTGGGTCTATATGTGGTAATGCTACCCCATCCAAAACCAAATAACAAACTCCTGGATGCAGGGGATGTCCCCACCTATATCCATTCAAACTTATCCCTTCTTGTTCCCCATCCAGACCCCACAACCTTTAGACACTATAATATATAGTAATATATAAATAATATATACAGCATCACTCATTTTACCCAGGATAAAACCAAAATTTTGGGCTCAATTGTGATCATAAGTTCTTTCTTTTTCTTTCTTTCTTTCCTTTCTTTCTTTCTTGTGTCACTCTCCTTTCCTTCCTTCCTTCCCTCCTTCCTTCCTTCCTTCCTTCCTTCCTTCCTTCCTTCCTTCCTTCCTTCCTTCCTTCCTTCCTCTCTCTTCCACTTCCTTCCTTCCATTCTTTCTCTTTCTCTTACTCTTTCTCATTCTCTCTCTCTCTCTCTCTCTCTCACACACACACACACACACACACTCAAACACACACACACACACACACACACACACACCTTCCAGTTGGCAAAAAATTCTGTTTTGTAAGCTGCGAGGCTGGCAAAGAAGCATTGTTCCATGTCACCCACAGGCCTCGGAGGAAGGA
Organism: Rhabdophis nuchalis; assembly: GCA_039707465.1. Classification (NCBI taxonomy): domain Eukaryota; kingdom Metazoa; phylum Chordata; class Lepidosauria; order Squamata; family Natricidae; genus Rhabdophis; species Rhabdophis nuchalis. The sequence goes on along the minus strand of CM077647.1, from coordinate 106,201,848 downwards.
GGCAGGGAAGAGAGCCCTGAGCCTCATCACTGCCTCCTTCCTCGAGAGCTGGCTTCAGGGATGACCAGCCTCTCATGCCATTGCGCCCTTCACTCACCTTTCACCTATTTATTTATTTATTTATTTTATTTGTTGGATTTATATAACCGCACCCTCTCCCCAAAGGGACCTGGGGCGGTGCACAGGAAATTAAAACACACAATATCACAAATATAAATAATGAATACCAAATTAAATCAATTATCCCTGTGCTAAAATTTAAAAATGTTAAAACATGACCCCATCTAAAACCCAATTAAAACAATTTATGGTACAGACTGTAGGCTAGGTAAATAGCTTAGGCCAAGCCGGCCTGATGGAACAAGAGTGTCTTTAATTTCTGGCGGAAGGTGCGGAGGTCCGTGGTTGTTCTAAGGTCAGGGGGTAGGTCATTCCAGAGGGTTGGGCCCACCACAGAGAAGGCCCTTCCCCTGGGCGTCGCCCGCTGGCATTGCCTAGTGGATGGCACCTGGAGAAGTCCCTCTCTGTGGGAGCGGATTGGCCGAAGGGATGTATGGGATAGGATGCGGTCTCGCAGGTACCTGGAGGCTCTGCCAGTGGTTGCCTCCTGAGAGAAGTGCAAACGGCTGTGAGCCTCCCGAGGAGGATGCTGGGCATTGGGGGGGGGGGTGTTTACTGTTGTTGCTGCTGCTGCTCCCAGTAATATAGGCTTCTCGCATTAAGTTACAGGTGCACTGATTTCAGCAGCTGCATTTTGCCTTGAAACTTGCTGTCCCGGCAAACCAAAGGGGACATTTATCCAGCAGCAACTCTCTCAAGCAACTTTCTCTCTTGCCGCACAAGAACCTCCTGCTCCAGTGTACCCTGCCCTACTACATTAAGATCCCCGTGCTTCCCATTCCTGCTAAAAGAACACAGGCCATGCAAACGAGCAGGTGCGCGAGGCTCCCCAATGATCTGATGGGAGGCGGGAGGAGCCAAAACATTGCTGGAAGAATGTCCCCTTTGGGTTGCCAGGACAGCAAGTTTCAATTTGCCATTTGTTATTTTCTAATCGGCGCCATGTCACACACTCCTTCGGGCCACGTCTAAAGCTTACAAAGCGGCCTTTCACCATTTATGAATCAGAGACAAGGCAGCTGTGAAAGACAAGGGAATGCACCCATGTACTTGTTCAAACTGCAGAAAAAGGAAGAGGAGGGGAGTTGACTGTTTGAAAAGCCCTGCATGGAACTCCCCTCCTCTTGCTTCTTCTGCTGTTTGAACAAGCCACGTGGGCCACGCTCCTTTGCCTTTGACAGCCGCCTCATTTCCAATTGGGGAGGATCCATGGACAGGGAGGAAAAAGATGGATTTCTTCCCCCCCCCCCATCCACCCCAATTGTAAATGAGGCAGCTGTCAAAGATAAGGGAGCGCACCCACATGGCTTGTTCAAACAGCAGAAGAAGGAACAGGAGGGGAAGATTCATTGGACAAATCCACGGGCGTGCACTGCTGTCTCCTCTGATAGCCGCCTCATTTCCAATAAAGGGGTGGGGAATCCATGCGATTTCCTCCCTCTGCATGGATTCCCCACCACCTTCATTGGAAACAAGGCAGCTATCAGAGAGAGGAGGGCAGTGCACGTCATGTGGGCTTGTCAGGGGCCTCTGGAAGAACCGGTACGCTAAGGTATGCTAAATTTCACCAACCAGTACACCTGTACCAGTCCACACCAGCTGAAACCCACCCCTGAACAGCGCGGGGAGGAACATCTCTGCCGCATGATTTACATTCTCTAGGAAACAGGATTTTCTGTTTTCCAGGTAGTAAAAAAATGTTTTAAAACATTTATTTTAAAGTTCTAATGATCAGCTGTGACAATTAGCTGTACTGCGCAATTATTGAAATCTTTTTTAAAATTTTTGTTTAGCATTTTTTTACTACTGGATTGCCTGAACCTGTAGTTAAAAAATGCTTTAAAAAAGTTTTTTGAAAAGCTTTGACAATCAGCTGTGTTCTGATCAGCTTGTTCTCTTTCAAATATCCAAGTTAGAAATAATGTATATAGAAGTTAAGCTATGCACTCACACCTGGCAGCTTGTCTGCTATGGAAACAGAAATTAAGTTCTTCTGTGTACTGCTCATAAACTCTGACATTGAGCAAAATCAATTGGATCTAGACTAAAGTTGATTCTGTATTTCAGCTGACATTTTAGAGAGCTTTAAAGGCCTTTCCTTTGTAGAAAACACAAAAAATATTATTTGTTGATTTAAAACCCCAAAACTTGTTTGTTAGTTAATTGCAATTACATAAAGAACTTAGGACATTCTTAGCAATATATATATATATATATATATATATATATATATATATATATATATATATATATATATATATATATATATATATATATATATATATATATATATCTGAAAGTATAGTAGTGAATGAAACATTTATTTAACAGATATACAGAGTAGGAAGGGACCTTGCAGGTAATCTAACACCCCCTGCCCAAGCAGGAGATCCTACATCTGCCTCTACCTAGGATCGAACTCACAACCTCCTGCTTATGAGGCAAGCACTCCACCTCTAGGCCACAGCAGCAGGTGTAAAAGACATTTATTTATATATATATTTAAAAGAAAATACTGCACAACATAGACATAAGAATTTTTAAAACATATAATACAACAATTCACAAGTTGCTTATCATCTGTTATGATCCAGATAAAATTTATTTACACTTCAATTTCTTGGCATCTAAATCAGAATTGAAAAATAGAGAGTAACATTTCCATCAATTTCACACTGTAAGAAATCTACAATCTCTTTTTTCATAAATCACCTTGTTTAACATGTATTTAATAAACTCTCATACATATTTATTCAAGATTATGTTAATACCAGGAGATTAACTGCAAAATAGAATTACAACCATTTTTCAAAGCCTGGATCTTTCTGTGACATTTTTTATGGTCTCTCAGGTCATAAGTCTCAAATGGTTGAACACAATGTCTGATAATAACTCTCATTATGTAAAAATGCATTGATAGAAGTCTAACTTTATACATATCATAATGCTTCAGGATGAAATTCAATACATACACAAATTTAGCCCAATCCACAGAAAAATCTGGATAGCCCTATGCTATTACAGATATCTGAAAAGTTTATTATAAGCTATTCATGATTAAATTGCTTCTCTTCATTTCATTATTTCTATAAAAATCTAGACAACTACTACATGAAGAAAGGAATGAGGAGTTGGATTTTGTTTTGGTTTGAGCAACCTAGTGATTCTATCTAATTTTTGAAAATCAAATCAGAAAATGCTGTATTTCATTGAAAGTTAAATGGCTATTATATTCTCATATTATTCCTGCTGGTCTCTACTAGAAGTACTTATGAAAGCCCTGTGAGATTAAAATGAAGTAAAAGTTGTAAACACTTAAGAGTGAAAAAAAGTCCATTAAGACTATGATATGCAAACTGTGCATCAATAAATCTAGATTAGATACCTATATAAGATAAAATAATATTAACTTTGCAACTGACTAGTCCTACTTCACCCAAAAGAAAAAACAAAATTGCTTGCAACTTTTTGTTCAGACTACCAGAATAATCTACTTCTTCAATATGCAATATGCTACTTTTTCCTTGCAGGCAGAGTAAGAACAACAAGCCTTTGAAATAGAGTAGAGCTGGAAGGGAACTTGGAGGTCTTGTAGTCCAGCCCCCTTCTCAAGCAGGAGAACCTATACCATTTCAGATAAGCGATTGTCTAGTCTCTTCTTAAAAACCTTCAGTGATGAAACACCCACAATTTCTGAAGGCAAGCTGGTTGATTGTTCTCACTGTTAGAAAGTTTCTCCTTAAATCCAGGTTAATTCTGTCTTTGATTGTTTTCAACCACTGTTTCTTGTCCTGCCCTCTGGTGCTTTAGAAAATAATTTAACCTGTCGGCACAGCGCGGGGTCTCAGGGCTCTGAGACCTCCGTTGATACTTTTGCCGCCTCTTGGTCCATTCGGACCTAAACTGTCCTGGAGGGACGGCGACGAGGAAGACAAAGCCTTGCTGGTCATAGGGCTACCGCAAACCCCTGTTTGACCCAAGGGAAGAGCTTCTGCAAGGCAGCAAACAGGCAGCCCCTACGGGCTGACAAAGACAGGGCAGCTCCGGAAGGAAGGAAGCTGAAAGGGAAAGTGCGAGACCAGGAAGGTATTTTTTTTTCTTTTGAAACATTTTGCTTAAAGAAACTTTTTTTTTTAAAGTAAAACTAAAGCTTTTAACCAAGAAATAAGCGAGGGAATTAATCTAATATGTTTTGAACTGGGAGGTTTTCTTTTTCCCCCTTTTTTTCTGTAATTGTGGATTGAAGCGTCAGTAATAAGGTTTTGTTTTTCCTTTGAAAGTGATTGGACTATCTCTTTTCCTTTTATTTTTTGTTACTTAAATTCTTGAATTTGGGATTATTTTTATAATTCCTCCTATGACTTACCACTTATTTTTAAAATCCAACAAGAATTATACTCTTTACTTTTTTTTTTTTAACAATAAAGAAGAAGGATATATTAAAAAGTGAAAATCTGCAACACTGCCACTGGGAGGTCAAAGGCTGGTCTTTATGAAACAATCTATTTTTTCTTACTTGGAGCAGCTGGTTGAAGGTTGTGAAAATTGTTTATTGAAACTCACAAAGCATGAATTGTTTTTAACAGGTGCTCTTTGATAACTGATAGTAATATTTTCCTTTGGAGAACACAACAGGAGCTGTATTTCAAAGTAACCCAATGAAAAGATAAAATAGGCGCGAGACCAGGGTGGCAGTGAGAACCAAGTTTCATCACTTTTTGATTTGTCAACATGGTTCCATATCCAGAAGAGGATACTTTAGAAAATCAGAAGGCTTTGGCTGGAATCTTAAATCTTTTGGAACGATATGGAAGAAGAATCAATAAAAAATTGGATAAACTTTTGTCTATCACACCAAGCTATGAGCACTTTGAGGCTCCAAAAACTAAAGAGAAAGAAGAAAATGTTGAAGATAAAGAGATACTCATTTTAGTTGACGATAAAGATATGATAATAGGGAATTTTATTAATGGATCAAATGTGGGAGAAAATAAAAAGAAGGAAATTCTGAAAAGAGAATTTGAGGAATGTGAGCCTCATCTTGGTTTTCAAGGAAAAGAGGGGAAAAAAGAATGGAAGATGGATGTAAGAGGAGAAATCTCCCCAGAAATACATCTGATATTTAAAGACAAACAACGTGTAATGACAGAAATTGGGCAGCGATATTATTTGAGAGCTATACTGGACAATAAAATGCAAAAATAAGTCTATAAGAAACCTGGAAAGAAGAATAAAAAGAGACTGGAGCCACAAATGGCAAGAGTGATAAGTTGACCTCACTACTGGAAAGACATTGGCTGACAATGAAAGTTGATAATTAAAGATTAGCCATCCTTTGATGATTAATAAGTAGAAATTTAGTATGTCATAGATTGTTTTAGATTGTCGTCAAAGGATTATTAGTTAGTAAATAATTATCTACAATAAGAGTAACTAATGATAATGGTATAGTTTAATGATATGTATGTATGTATGTATGTATGTATGTATGTATGTATGTATGTATGTATGTACAGTATGTGTATGTATATATGCATGAGTAGGAGGTTGGACATAAACAATAAGACTTTTAGTTAACCACGTAGGAATGTTGATGGATGTTGTTTAACAAAATAGGGGAGAATTTTAGCAAACCCTACACTGTTTTAGATTGTTATTGAAGAACTACCAGTTAATAAACAATGACTTATAATAAGAGCAATGGAATAATAATAGATGATATATACATATATGTGTAAGTATGCATGCATGTAGGTAGGTAGGTAGGTATGTATGTAGGTATGTAAGTATGGAAATGAGTGTCTGTTTATCAGGTTGGATATAAATGGTAAAAGATTTTTAGTTAACTATTAAGGCATATTAATGGATATTGTTTAATAAAAAAGGGGGCTAGAAACAACATGATTTCTATGCAGAATATGTTTCCAGGGTGAAATACCAGGGGAGATATATTTTTTTTGGAATAGACAATGAATGCCATTATGTGGTTATTTTTAAGTAAGATTTGTCTGAAGAAGAAGATAGACTAAATATGGAATATTAGAGGAGAATTCTGGTATAATGATATTAAGATATATAAAGATTTTTTTTATTTAAAATCTATAAATTGAGATTATTTATGAGCAATGATGGTTCTAGAAATGCACAAGAGTTATGTGCAACCAGTCGACATGCTTTCCAAAGGATACAATGTAGAATGATGGTTTTTCCTTTTTGTATTTTTGTTTTATTAAAAAAACATTTAAAAATTCAAAAAAAAAGATTAAAAAAAAGAAAATAATTTATCCCCCTCTTCTTTGTGGCAGCCTCTCAGATCCTGGAACACTGCTATCACGTCAGCCCTAATTCTTTTTTTCTTTAGACTAGCCAAACCCAAATCCTGCAACTGTTCTTCATATGTTTTAGTCTCCAGGCCTTTGATCAACTTAGTTGCTCTTCTGTGATCTTTTCTCAAAGTCGCAACATCTTTTTTGTAGTATAGTGACCAAAATTGGTTGCCGTATTCCAGGTGTGGTCTTACTAGGTTTTATAAAGCAGTACTAATACTTTATGTGATCTTGATTCTATGCATCTGTTTATACAATCCAGGATTGTATTAGCTTTTTTGGCAGTGGTTGCACACTGCTGGCTCATATTCAAGTGATAATTCACTAGGACTCCAAGGTCCCTCTCACAGTTACTGTTTTTGAGCCAGGTGTTAACTAATCTGTACTTATAACTTTGATTTCTCCTACCTAATTGTAAAACTTTGCTTTTCTCCAAACTAAAATTCATTTTGTTGGATAGGTCCATTGTTCAAGTTTTTCAAGATCTTCTTGGATCCTGGAACTTGTCTTCAGGGGATGTTGGCTATTCCTGTCAGTTTAGAGTTATCTGCAAATTTGATGAGTTCCCCCCTTTTATTCCCTCATCTAAATCATTTATGAAGATATTGAAGAATACTGAGCTAAGACGGAGCCTTATAGTACCCCAATACTTACTTCTCTCCCTGTGGATATAGTACCATTAAGAACTACTCATTGAGTACAGTTTGTACATCTGGGATGATATTGTGTACTCCACATTTTTCTAGCTTACCAAGAAGTAGGTTGTGGTCTACTTTGTCAAATGCCTTGCTGAAGCCTAAATATACTATGTCCACAACATTTCGCTGGTCTACTAATTTAGTCACTTTATCAAATAATGAAATAAGATTGGTTTATCATGATCTATTTTAACAAACCTGTGCTGTAGTCTAGTATAACTTTATTTGTTTCTAGATGTTCGCAGATCTGTTTTTGATTATCTTTTCCAGGATCTTTCCAGGTATTGATGTTAGACTGATTGGTTTGTAGTTTCCTAGCTCTTTTTCCTTTCCTATTCCCCCTTCCCCATTTCTTGAAAATGGGAACCATGTCAGTTCTTTCCCAACATTCATGTACATCCATGTGCATGGAATTTTGAAAGATATGGTACAATGGTTTTAAGATAACATCTGCCAGTTCCTTCAGAACTCTGGGATATAATCTGCCAGGTCCCGGTGATTTATATTCATCAAGGTTAGATAAGTGTTCTCTTACCATTTTCTTGCTTATTTTAATTTTTATTTCTAGTTTGTCTTTTACAAGTTTTAGTTTTTTTGGTACGTTGGACTATAATTTCTTTTTGCATGAAGACTGAGGCAAATAATGAGTTAAGCAACTCTGCTTTCTTCCTACATTGTTACTTCCTTGCCATCTTCTCTCTTTAATACACCTACTATTTCCTTGACTTTTTTCTTGTTATTAATGTTGAAATAAACTTTTTAAATTATCTTTGACTTTTGTTACAAGTCATTCATTTTTAGCCTTTGCTTTCTTGACTTATCTTTGCATGTTCTGGCTATCTGCTGATAACATTGATCTACACATTATGGACCTCTGAGATAAAATGTGTTAGTTTTACATATTTTGATTAGATTAATTAGAAAACAGGTAATAAACATGCTGATTGGTTAAAGTTTTCAAGATATTTCACAATAAAGATTTATACACAGTTGAGTATATTTGCCTACAAGGGAGGGGGGTGTTGAACTATGAAAATGGTACCATATGGAAGTATATACATTTATCTTCACCTTGAGAACAGCAAGGCAGATGACTATGAAAAACATTTTCAGTGGTATTGTACTGGACTAAGATTTTATGATCAAATTTTTCAAAGTTTCCCATGCTTTTGAATTGTTTTTCTCTTTGCAATTTTCATACATGGAATCTTTCCTAGGCTCTCTCTAAAAATCAACTCTTTTAAAGTTTAAATTATTGGTTGAATTATTTTCTATTGCTTTTGCATTATATTGAATTTCAGTATGATGTGTTCACTTTCACCCAATATTCTGGTAACTTCAACTCCCTCTGTCACTTCTCTATTAGTAAGAATTAGGTCCAGTATAACTTTACTTCTTGTTCCGTCCTCTATCTTTTTCGGCTAGGTTCGTTAGGAATCTGTTTGATCTCCCACTTCTCCATTTGTCTTCCAGTTGATAGCTGGATAGTTAAAAGTCTACCATTAGTTCTGTGGTATGTTTCCTACATACATTTGTTAACTGGTTGGCAGGTTTTTTCTGATTGTTTGGGTGCCTTTAATATACACCTATGGCTATGTTACTTTTTGTGAAAATTTGTAGTTTGAAATCATAGCCTTGCAGGAAAAATGAAAATAAAAACAAACAAGAATTTAATTATAAATAATAAATCCAATTCTGGTATTAAAAGTATGAAAGGCTGAACTATGAAATATTGCAGTCCTCCTTTTTGTCATTGTCATTGTCAAATCCTAATTTTTAACAGAAGTCTGCCAAATATATTCGCAATTATTTTTAACAAAAAAGTTCGCCTTTACTTTTAAAATATATTTCCTCTTGTTACCTTTCCCTTTTTATCAGGAATCAATAAGAGCATTTGTCATCAATCTTATCACGTACCCACATTAAAAAAATACACACAGAAACTCATACTCAAATCAGATTCATTTGCAGTTATACTATCTTTACCATATTTTTAACCACAGCATCTATGTCTTCCTTTTCAGTGTTTCCCCCCCCCCCCCTTGGACACTAATATTTATAGCATTTGTTTCAACTTAATTCTCCATTATACCACTATTGTTCCCATTCAAACCTCTAAAATATTCCTGCAGCATTCCCTCAGTTTTCTTTCATTGCAAGTCATTTCATCCATTTTAATGCATTCATTCTGCTGGAGGGTTCTTATATAACTTTTAACTATTTCCCAAAACAATGTTTTACTTCTGTCAACAATTTTCTCTGCCTCTTTTAATAATAATAATAATAATAATAATAATAATAATAATAATAATAATAATAATAATAATAATAATAATAATAATAATAATAATAATAATAATAATAATAATAATAATAATAATTTAATTTGTAGACCGCTCCCTCTCCCCATAGGGTGCACAGGCAGAATAAAAACAACAAGTATACAAACATATTTAAAAACGAATTAAACCTTATTCCTGTGCTAAAAATTCCCCATTAAAACTAAAACTAAACTAAACTAAAATTCCCAATAAATTAAATATAATAAAACCCCATAGAAAGAGAGACTACCCTAGGTCGGCCAGGCAGAAAAGATGTGTTTTTAATTTTAGACGGAAGGAGCGGAGGTCCGTGGTCGTTCTAATGTCGGGGGGAAGGTCGTTCCAGAGGGCTGGGCCCGCCACAGAGAGAGCCCTTCCCCTGGGCACCGCCCGCTGACAAAGTCTAGTGGATGGCACCCGGAGAAGTCCCTCTCTGTGGGAGCGAATCGGCCATGAGGATGTATGAGGCAGGATCCGATCCCGCAGATAGCTAGGTCCCGAGCCATGGAGCGCTTTAAAGATGATGACTAACACCTTGAAGCGCACCCGGAAGACGACAGGCAGCCAGTGCAGCTCGCGCAAGAGCGGTGTTATGTGGGTAAACCTTGAGGTTCCCATAATTGCTCACGCGGCTGCATTCTGGACCAGCTGAAGTCTCCGGGTGCACCTCAAGGGGTGCCCCATGTAGAGAGAGTTACAATAGTCCAGTCGGGATGTCACGAGCGCATGAGTGACTGTGCGAAGGGCGTCCCGATCCAATAGGGGGCGCAATTGGCGAACCAGGCGAACCTGGTAAAACACCCTCCTGGCCACGGCTGTCACTTGATCTTCCATGGACAGCCAGGCATCCAGGAGGACACCCAAATTGAGCGCCCCATCCACAGGGGCAAGATGTTCGCCCCCTATGGCCAGAGATGGAGTGAACTGGTTGAATCGGGCAGCCGGAAACCACAGCCACTCGGTCTTGGTCAGGTTGAGCCTGAGTCCGTTACTTTCCATCCAGATCCGCACGGCTTCCAGGCACTGGCACATCACCGCTACGGCATCGTTGGGGTGGTTTGGGGTAGATATATACAGCTGAGTATCATCAGCGTAGAGATGGTACTCTACCCCAAAACCACGGATGATCTCACCCAGCGGCTTCATATATGTGTTGAACAGGAGAGGCGAGAGGACCGACCCCTGAGGCACCCCACATGTGAGGGGTCTCGAGGTCAACCTCTGCTCTCCTGCCAACACAAATTGCGATCGGCCAGAGAGGTAGGAGGAGAACTACCGTAAAACGATGCCTCCCACCCCCAACCCCCCCAGCCGATGCAATAGGATACCATGGTCGATGGTATCAAAAGCCGCCGAAAGGTCTAATAGGACCAGGATGGAGGAACAACCCCCATCTCTGGCCCTCCAGAGATCATCGACCAACGCGACCAATGCCGTCTCGGTGCTATGCCCGGGCCGAAAGCCGGACTGGCGCGGGTCTAGATAATCAACTTCCTCCAGGTGACGGGGAAACTGTTGTGCCACCACACTCTCAACAACCTTCGCCAAGAAGGGAAGGTTGGAGACTGGACGATAGTTGGTTAATAGAGCTGGATCCAAAGAGGGCTTCTTAATGATGGGCCTCACCATAGCCTCTTTTAGGGAAGCAGGCAAGGAACCCTCACTTAAGGATGCGTTGACAACCTCTTGGAGCCAGCCTCGTGTCACCTCCCAGGATGCCAGTACAAGCCAGGAGGGACACGGGTCCAATAAACATGTGGTGACTCGCAGTTGCCCACGTAACCTGTCCATATCCTCGGAAGTAATGGAGTCAAACTCCCCCCCAAACAAGATCTGTCTCGTGGCATCCCACTGGGCCATCAATGGGGGCTAGCTCGTTCTGTATCTGAGCGATTTTCTCCTGCAGAAAAATCACAAATTCCTCTGCTCTACCCTGTAACGGGGCTTCCCGCACCCTCTGTTGAAGGAGGGAGCGGGTCACCCTAAACAGGGCGGCAGGGCGGTTGTCTGCGGATGCTATGAGAGTAGCACAATGATGATGTTTGGCCACTCTCAGCGCCACAATGTAAGTCCGTAAATGGGCTCTTACCTGTGTCTGGTCAGTTTCAGATCGGGTAGACCTCCATCTTCTCTCTAGGCATCTCTTGCGGCGTTTCATCACCCTCAGCTCCTCGGTAAACCAAGGAGCCAGGGTGGTTCGCCGCCGCAAGAGAGGCCGCAAGGGCGCGACCCGATCCAAGGCTCCCGCGGTCGCAGTATTCCATGCGGCCACGAGGTCCTCCATCGGGGCACGGGTCAGGGGTACAGGAAGTGGCCCAAGTGCCATCTGGAACCCATCAGGGTCCATCAGGCGCCTGGGGCGGAACCAGATTGGTGACTCAGGTTCCGCCTCCCCGCGGAGGGGAGTAGCGGTCAGAAAGTCGAGCCGGAGAAGTGAGTGGTCTGACCATGACAAGGGCGTGATGACTATATCCCCTATACCCAGATCACTCTTCCATTGGCCTGAGACAAAGATGAGGTTTGGTGTATGTCCACCCTCGTGGGTGGGGCCTTGAATTAGTTGGGTCAGGTCCATGGCCGTCATGGAAGCCATGAACTCCCGAGCTACCTCGGATGATTCGCCCAACGATGGCAGATTAAAGTCCCCCATGACTAAAAGTCTGGGGGTCTCAACTGCCACCGTAGCGATCACCTCCAGGAGCTCGGGCAGGGCTGCTGCTACATAGCGGGGAGCCAGGTATACAACCAGCAAGCCCAACTGCCTCCCTAGGCCCCACTTCATGCAGAGGGACTCACAACCGGTGGTCTGTGGCACAATGGTCTCTCTCGGCTCAAGACCTTCCTTGACAATGACCGCTACCCCACCGCCCCTACCTAGGGCCCGGGGCTGATGAAAAGCACGGTAGCCTGGTGGGCACATTTCAACGAGGGGGAGTCCTCCCTCGTGGCCCAACCAGGTCTCCGCAATTCCAACAAGGTCCGGCTCCTCCTCTGACACCAAGTCACTGATGAGGGGGGCTTTGTTGACCACGGACCTGGCGTTACAGAACATCAGCCGCAGGCCCTGGCTCTGTACTCCCTGACCACCTAGCCTGCGGGGGTTGTGGCACCCGACCGTTTGTAACCAACGGCTACGTGCCACCAACCGGGAGGCTGGAACTTGTCTCCCCTCGGCCCTGCCCCTCCCCATGACCCTCTGGATTGGTATGCCCTCCAACGGAACGACTCGTGTTTCCCCCCTCCTGTCGGATCCTTCCGCTTCCCTCCGTCGGCTGCTGGTCCGGCCCTTTTTTCCATTTTGTTCTTCCGTCTCTATCTGTCTATGCCCACCCCCCTCTCTGGTACCCCCTAAAAAAGACAATAATTTACATACTAAAAACCCCCTAAGGCCGCGCTTCGCCCATCTCTCCGGATTAATAAATCCCTCATCAAGACGGGCCCTCGATAGAGCAGAGGGCCAAACCTGTGAGAGCGGGGACTCTCGCAATAACAAAAGATTCGCTCTAGAGTACATTGTGCTATAAATAAATAACTAAAAACTAATTATCAATAAATAGGCAATGTAAGGTGGAATTCATCAGTGGGTCATGGGTTAAAATACAATAGATTTTAAAAACATTGTTGGCCATGATTTAAAATAGATTTCATCAATTGATATTAAAAATGAAATAAAGTGCATCAATGAGGATTAGTTCGCAATGAGGATTAGTTCGCAGTGTCAATTAGGGTATCCATTTGTTATTCCCGTCCATAGGTCTTTAGGACAAATCAAGGTCTTTCAGGATCTTAACATGGCTCAATTCTCTCGATCTTAAAAGACCATAGGGAGAGGATTTCAAAGTTGGTCAGCATGGCCGTCCGCGACCACTTCGGCGCTCCCACCGCCGCCATCTCCTGCGCCACCGCCTTCGCCACCGGCCTCTCGGCGCTCCCACCGCTGTCGGCCTGGCTTCCAGCGGCCGCCTCGCCACTCCCTCCACCTCTCTCTCCGACCTCCCAGCTCTCTCACTGCCGCCACCTTCTCTCCGCACCATTGTCGCCATCTCCTGCACCACTGCCTTCACCATCGGCCTCCCAGGGCTCCCACCGCCGTCGGCCTGGCTTCCAGCGGTCGCCTCGCCACTCGCCACTCCCTCCGCCTCTCTCTCCGACCTCCCAGCGCTCTCACCGCCGCCATCTTCTTCTCTCCGCCACCATTGTCGCTGTCGCCGCTGGCCTCCCGGCACTCTCACCGCCGTCTCACCCCCATGGCGAGCCACAGCCAACGTCGGGAACTCCTAGGCGCAGCCGGCATCCCCGCCCTTACTAAAACGCCAGGGACGCCGGCCTCCGCTCCGGCCTCCGCTCCGACGGCCTTCGCTCCGACGCTCTCACAGTCTCAGCGTCCCCCGTCGCCGGCGCCGTATTCGCTCCCGACTCACCCATCGACATCGCGAACCTCACCCTGAAATGCCAGGGTGGACTCCTCATCGATCCCAAGCCCTCCGAGCCATAAAGAGAGGGCTGGGAGCACTTAAAAAGCCAACGACCTCCACAGCCCACACGGAGCTCCAGAGATAGCCCGCCATCTTCGCGCAAGCGCAAACCTATATCTTGCTTTCTTTAACTGTTTTTAAATGTTCCTTTCTGTCTCTGAACTATTTTCTTTTTATATGTTTAACATATTTTCATTTTTCTATAATTATTTCCCATGGCTATCTCATTTGATCATTCCACCAAATATCCTTTTTAAAACTTTCACATTACCATAGCTCTATATTAATTCTATACTCTGTACAAAAATTGTTTCTAACTTTAGCTCCGAGCAGTTTCCATATATTTCTTATGTACAGTTTCCATTTATTCTTGTTGGAAGATCAATGATCTTCTAATACTTTTTACACTTAGGACTTGTGCTTTCTCTTCCTGCAGTTATTCTGCTTTCATTTTTATTTCTTCCACTATCCTTTTTTATGTTTAATTTCCCTCCAAATCCTTTGGGGAATATCAGCCCCACACTCAGGATTTCTCATCATCTTTCAGTAATTTTCTCAACATTTCGTCATAATCAACCAGACCAATCTTCCATTATATTTATGTTTATTTATTTATCAAGTATACATATAAACATGAAAGCTCAATGTTTTCTCTGTATTAAAGATCTGTATTACTAACATATACTGGTAGTTCCTTTATTTGGAATTATAGTTAGCATTTCATTTTCCCATAATGCTTTTTTGTTCTACTTTAAGGGCTGGGAATTGGACTGTGTTTTTTGTGGAGATAGTTGCTGACACCTAATGGCAATTTCCTGTAATTGCAACTTTAAAAGTGAGCATTTTGTCTGTTTGACTCCCCTCCCCTTTTTGGGGGGGGGAGGGTTCATTTTTACTCTTTTGCTTTTTCTAAATTGACTACATGTACAACTCAAGCCAGTTCCAGAGGAGGAACTGTTCCAGATGAGGGTATTAGAAAAAACATTCTTCGGACTCTATCACATTTTTTAGATTTGCAGGAGGATGAAAATAGGAAGGACACTGATGGGAAAAAACATACAATTGATACCATGGACATTTCTGTTGACAACTATGGACAAGATATTGGAAAAATATGCCCCTTGTGGAAAGGCTCAACAATTCCTACAATGGAAGAATAGTTGAATTGATGGATATGGCTAAACTGACAATCTTACTTGGAGTAAAGGTGTCAATTAACTTAAATGCTTGATGGAACTTGTGGATG
This sequence comes from Rhabdophis nuchalis, assembly GCA_039707465.1. NCBI lineage: Eukaryota > Metazoa > Chordata > Lepidosauria > Squamata > Natricidae > Rhabdophis > Rhabdophis nuchalis. The sequence goes on along the minus strand of CM077647.1, from coordinate 106,186,662 downwards.
TTTTTGCATGAAATGGGGAAAAAAATTAAACTATCATGTATGGATATAATGATTACAAGGTGTCCTCAACCTATGACCAAAATAGAGCCTGGAAGTTGGTCATAGGTCATTGAGGTTGTTGAGGACGCCACATGACCTGACTCGTGTTTATTATTGCAGCATGGCTTTCTCAGACATGATTGTTAAATGATCATGTAAGTCATTAAAAGGAGCACAGAGTGCTTTAGGGGTTCTGGTACAGGCCATGTGCAACGTATGGGAGTGCAGCAGCATGGCATGTGTGAAAAGGCATCTTGCCCAGGAATCATAAAATATCTGGGAAGCTTCCCTAGTGGGGCATGAAGTGGCCACTCCTCTCAAGGACTGAACATCTGGGATGTCTTCACCGTGGGGTACAAAGCAAAGAAACTCCAAACACCCAGGAGACTTCAAGAGTGTGAAGCCGTCACACACCCATGAGGTCCAAAATGGCCAGAAATTTCAAGTATAATCATCCTCACTCTTCTCCACCAACTGACTTTCACTCTTTTATTTCTCCTACACAGCTGCCCAGACTGATGAAAGGAGGAAGAGGAGGAGGAGGGAGGAGGAGGGGAAATACTCTCACTTTCTGCAAAGAAGTACAGCTTCTTAGGAATGTGCAAAACAGTCCCAATTCAAAAGCAAAAGATTAACATCTTTAAGATTCTGAGGGTTCATGTCAACTAAGCCTGAAAGTTTTATGAAGTTTTGGGTTGACTTTCACGGGTTAAAATTATGAGGCACGCATTCCTACAGATTGGCTTCAGGGAAAGGAATCATGTATTTTAGGGTTGCCAAGCACCTTACTTTGATCATGTGACTACCAGGGGGCTGCAACTTCTGTAACTTCAGGCACAGGTGGTAAGGCTCTTTGTTCAGCATTATTGTAAGTTTGAACAGTCAGCAAACAAATTATTGTAAGTGAAGGACTACTCATGGTAATATTAATAGATTATTTTAAAAATAGTCCATAGATCAACAGTTATGATGCTAAGCTTGTTGGTTGGAAAGTCAGCAACCTGGGTTTGAGACCAGAGCTCCATAGGATAGGTGAATTCCCATCCTCAGCCCAACTCCTGCCCACCTAGAAGTTCAAAAGCATGCAAATGCAAGTAAAATTACAAAAGCCAATTTGCATAATTACATATATTAAAAATGTGTCACCTCAGAATATAGATAAAGAATTGCATTTTTATTTGTTTGCTATATATTTAAAATCTTAAAATCGAAAAGGAGAGATGATTTTTTTCCCATGGAGGAGGGACTGCATTCCAAAGAAGTATATATCTTCAGAACTGTGATAAGTGACCAACTATCAAAGTTTTTGGAATAAGTGAATACTAGTAATTGAGTTGAAAAAATAAGATTAAATTATCTAGAAGCAGGACTAGTACCTGCCTTTGTTAGATTCCCCCCAAAAACATACATGAAACTATATCAGCTTCAAAGTGCTTGTACAAAAATGAGTGGATATGATCATAATTTAGTAAGATTGTATGTTATGAATATATAATGGAATAAAGTAAACATGAAACTACTGTTACAGTAATTTCCTTTGTAATTTTGGATTAATTCCTTGATGAGAAAAATTTTCCAAAAGAAATGTAAAATACAAATGTTTCAAATGAGCAATCCATTCATATGCATTTTGGACTAAAACGTTAGTTTCTCCCCCTTGACTTTGGTTTTAACATCACAAAATCTTTTAAACTTCATCACTCTAAGAAATTCCACTTCAAAGGCAAAGCAGTTATATTTTTAAAAAAAGAAGAAGAAAGGCAAAAATCATCATTAACCAGTTTCCAGATAGGAATTTTCAATGCTTGCTATATAAATATACATTCTGTATTCGTTAAGAGTATTTTTGGGCCCAGTACTCTTCAGTATTTTCATAAACTATTAGATGAGAGAATAGAAGGGCAACTCATCAAATATGCAGATGACACTAAACTGGCAGGAATAGCTGACACTCCAGAAGGATCTCGACAGGCTTGAACAGTGGGCCCTATCTAACAAATTGAAATTCATCATAGAGAAAAGTATGCTTTTACACTTAGGCAAGAAAAAACAACTATACAAGTACAGATTAGGTGAAACTTGGCTTAATGTAAGTAACTGTGAGTGGGATCTTGAAGTCCTAGTGGACAATCACTTAAAGCACCTGAAGGCCAAACAAGGAATAATGGGTGGAGATTCAACCTAGAAATTAGCAGAAATTTATGACAGAAAAATCAGCCAATAGAATGACTTGCCTTCAAAAGTTGTGGGAACTTCATCACTGGAGGTTTTCAAGAAGAGGCTGGACTTCCATTTGTCAGAAATGGTGTAGGGTATCCTGCTTGGGTGGGGGGTTGGATTAGATGACCTACAAAGTTCCTTCCAACTTTGTTACTCTACTCTATTCAGTATTGCAGTTGAGTCAACAACTGGATGGTCAGTTCCGGCTGCCAAAATATTTTCAAAAAAATCCAAACATAATAAGATCACCAATGCTTCAGAGAGTTGCTTCTCATGTAGACTGCAAGAACTTAGGTTCTTTGTTCGGGGTCATGAGTTGGGCACTTGGAATTGAAGTATTTCAACTAAAGCTCACAATGACCAAAAAAGTTTGCCAAGCCCAATTTCTTAAAAACTTTCAGAAATTGTTTTCTAATTGCTATTTAGCTATTAGGAATCCTTATAATGGCACACTTGGAGCCCTAGACGAGTCTCTTTCAGTAGAAAAAGAAGATATAAATATAGGTTTGATTTTTTTTTAAACCAAACAAACAGCAAATTTTATAGTTTGATAGTTTGATTGTTGGAAAATTACAAACAGACTAAGAATCCAGATGGATTTAAAATAAGATTTGGAAATTAATTATAAAAAATATTCAAATTGAAAAATACTGTTGTTTTGAATTCTTTAAAAAAGAACCATAATAGGATGGACCATTGAAGGTTCAACACTAGAGGGAACCAAAAGGAACTGAAGATACAATTAAAAGAGAGAAACATTTTAATTTGACATATTAATACTAATAAAAATGGAGCAAATACTTTAACATTAAATATATTGAAAGATATTTATAAACAATGGACACAGAAATTAGTTATTAAAACATCTTTCATTATAGATAGACCATGTTCAAAAGAAGTTATGGAAGAAGATCAGGTTTTACAGGAAAACACAGAGACTGATCTGAAAGTGGACTTAATAATAATAGGCAACAAGAATAATATGGAAAAAGATGCTGAACTAGATGCACAAATGAAATTGGCTGATGCCTTAATAATCAAAAGCAATACAATAATAAAAACCAAAAAAGTGAGCAGAATAATTTTCTTATAATTGGGTTCATAAAAATATTTTTAAAGTTTCAAAGAATTTATTTTATTTTTTATATTTTTATCTTATATTTATTACTTTTATAAATTGTGAAAAGGGAAAAAGAAAAACCAAAACAAAGTTCTAGAACAGTGTTTGAAGGGATTGAAAATCAAAATTGTTAAAAGTAAAAGGATAAGAGTATAAAGTTGGTTATTTGATCCAGATTAAAATAGCTATGTTACTATAGTATATCTGGCAACTTTATTGACCTTTTCATTACTAGGACTGAATGATGAATTGCTAAAGATTTCTTTAGAAATAATATATAGATCATTTGATACATTTTAACAGAAGGTGATGAGGTATTAAAATTGTTTATACTTGTTATGAAGGGGGAAGTCATTTCTTTAAATATCTGTTCTTACTATACTTTTATTTTTTTCTATTCTATTTTTATTTTTTCTCTTTTTTCACTATTTTTTCTTTATATTATTTTTTAGTTTGTATTATTTCTGATCTTTTTAATTGTAATGTTTAATAACATTATTATTTTTAAAAAGACCTATTTATTTCTGTTTCCAGATAGGCACATTATATGCTGTATATGTGTCAAATATTATTACAATTATTGCCATTATCAGGCTCAACAACAAAGGCAATACTTTGGTGAAATGCTGACCATTGTTCAAAGCTATTCATGTTTGCTTGCTCTACTAAAACCACTGATAATAACAATTAGACTCTGCATGCTAAGATTCATTTTGAAGCTGGAAGTCTGCCAACACCCAGAAATTTGCAAGGGACATGGGGAGATTGGGTGGAGATAACCTTTAGCCACCTTAAAGGATATTTCAGAGACAATCCTTTTCTCTGAAGGACTGCTTGAAACAGATGTTTCAATGGATGAATTTATTGCTACAAGACAAAAAAAATCAAAGGAAAAGTTTGTGGGCTAGCTTTTTGTGATATATTTGAGAAGACGGGGGAATTTCCCAAGTAGAAACTTCTAGTACCTTCTTTCATTATCAAACAATGTTTTATATGACACTCAAAATGACAAGTTTCATATTGCTTTAACAATGGCTAGGTGATACTAGGAGGCACTGCAAATCTCTAGGTCTCTTTGAAATATCTCAAAAACTCTTTAAATTATAACTTTAGACTGTGCCTAACAGTAATACTGATCTAATACAATTATTGGAAGGAAATGATTACTGGATATAATATGTCTCTAGTTTATATAAGTCATTTATTTATCCTTAGTTATTCCCCCACTATGGATGTCCTCGCCATGGCTAATTATGCAACACTCTTTACCAGAATATAAAATGATGTAGTCAGATCCCTTTGCTCCCTGCTCTCTCAAATTACCTTTGGAAAACTTTATTTTTGTAGTAATTGTTTTCCAAACAATGTGTAATGGTGCAACAATCTCTATTTACCTGTAATGCCAAGAATGCATTCCAAAGGCTTTTTTGAGCACTCAGAATTTAATGTCCAGGTATTTATTTATAGGGAGGAAATGTCCAGACTAAATGTAATTTTAAATGTTGGATTTTTCCCTTTACCAGAGGGAGCTCCCTTGTGGACTACTGTGAAGCCATTACCATGGCACCTCCATTGCGCTGTACAGTAGAATTCATTTTACAGCAGTACAGTAGAAGCCATTTTAAGACATAAAAGGCTGTATCTTAACAGAACACACACCCCGAGGGGTGTTAGAGGTATGTTACCACCACAGTATTTTTTTCCAGATAGTAAGTTATCTATGTACCAAGTGTGGTTGAAATTGCTTGAGGCATTCCAGAGTTATGCTGGAACACACACACACAAACACACACACACACGTTTTTGTAGATTTTCACGGGTACAGGTCTTGGTGTATTCGGGCCTTTTCCCATGTAAGATTAAAAGTATCTTGGCAATGTTTCGACAAGGTCACACTCGTCATCTTCAGGCTGGTGCCTTTGGCTTCGTGCTTCTGCGAGCAAACTGTGATTGGAGTGGCCGTTTTTCTATAAATATAGGTGGGTAGGTGTGGAATGTTGGTTTTGTTGCTTTAAACAGATTGGTTGGCTGTGTTGTCACATCTTGATTTGTTGATGGAGTTGATATTTGTTGAGGGTGATTTGTGATGGTGTCTTGTATTGTTCTGGGTCTGGTGTCAGTTTTTCTGACTGAGACTCATTTATTGGCTAGGGCTAGTTTCCAAATGTCTGGTAGGGAGAGGTATCATCACGTTTATTCATGTTGTGGAGGTGTTTCTCTATTTCAATAGCTTCCATAATTATTCTCTTGTTGCATTCAGTTTTGGAAAGTAATTTGTTTCCTTCAAAATCAATTTCATGTCCAGTTGCTTTAAGGTGCTGGGAAAGAGAGGAAGTTTTTTCTTCTTTTCTGACAGCGTTCTTGTGTTCTGTGAGGCATGCATTTATTCTTCTATTAGTTTGTCCAATGTATGTGGCTGGGCAGATTTTGCATGGTATTTCATAGACTCCTTGGTTTTCTAGCTGGATTTTGTCTTTGGGTTTCTTAAGATGTTGGCTATTTTTTGGTTAGTGCCGAAGGCTGACTTGATACTGTGTTTGTGGAGAATTTTGCTGATTTTATCTGTGGTGCCTTTGATGTAAGGGAGGAGGGCGATGCCGTTGTCCTGTTCTGTGTCTCGGTTCTTGAGGTGTGTCTCCCTTTAGATTAGGTTGGTAATTGTGTTTCTTTTGAATTCATTGGAAATTAATACATTTGTGAGGGTGTACATCAGTTTTCAGGTGGTCTTTGTTGGCTAGATGTTTGGTTCTGGAGATGAGGGACTTGGCTATGGAGTTGATCTGTGCAGGATGGTAATGGGATTGTGTGTTTAAGTAGCAGTTGATGAGTGTTTTTTCTGGTAGATGGTGTGTCCTAGGGAGCCATTGGGTTTTTTGTAGATTAGAATGTCCAGAAAGGGAAGTTGGCCACATGGAAAAGACCACATGGTTGTTAGCAGGGGTGGGTTTCAAAATTTTTGGAACAGGTTCTGTGGGTGTGGCCTGCTTTGTGGGAGTGGCTTGCCAGCCATGTGACCGGGTGGGAGTGGCTTGCCGGCCATGTGACCGGGTGGGAGTGGCTTGCCGGCCATGTGACCGGGTGGGAGTGGCTTGCCAGCCATGTGACCGGGTGGGAGTGGCCAATTTGGAAAATGTGAAACTCACTTAACAATGGTCTTGGTTAGCAACCAAACTTTTGGGCTTAATTGTGGTCATAGGTTCTCTCTCTCTCTCTCTCTCTCTCTTTTACTTTCTTTCCTTCTGTCTTTCTTTCTCTCTTTCTCTGTCTCTCTTTCTTTCTCTGTCTCTTTCTTTCCTTCCCTCTTTCTTTCTCTCTCTCTCTTTATTTCTTTCTCTTTCTCTCTTTCTTTCTCTTTCTCTCTTTCTTTCTCTTTCCCTCTTTCTCTGTCTTTCTCTCTCTCTCATTTTTTCTTTCTTTCCCTCTTTCTCTCTCTCTTTATTTCTTTCTCTTTCTCTTTCTTTCTTTCCCTCTTTCTCTCTCCCTCTCTTTCTCTCTCTCTCTTTCTGTCTCTTTCTTTCTTTCCCTCTCTCTTTCTTTTTCTCTCTCTTTCTTTCCTTTGTCTCTTTCTTTCTCTTTTTCTCTGTCTGTCTTTCTTTCTCTCTCTCCCACTTTCTTTTTCTTTCTTTCTCTTTCTCTCTCTCTCTTTCTTTCTCTTTCTTTCTTTTTCTTTTTCTTTCTCTTTCTTTCCCTCTTTCCCCCCCTCTTTCCCTATTTCTCTTTCTCTCTCTCTCTTTCTCTTTCTTTCTTTCCCTCTTTCTCTCTCCTTCTCTCTCTTTCTCTCCCTCTCTCTCTCTTCCTCTTTCTTTCTCTTTCTCTCTTTCTGTCTCTTTTCTTTCTCTCTTTCTCTCTCTCTTTTTTCTCTTTCTTTCCTTTCTGTCTCTCTTTCTTTTTTCTCTCTTTCTCTCTGTCTGACTTTCTTTCTCTCTTTCTTTCTCTCTCTCCCACCTTCTTTTTTTTCTTTCTCTCTCTCTGTCTCTCTCTCCTTTGTTTGCCCATCTGTCACTCTGTGTGTGTGTGTGTGTGTGTGTCTGTCTCGCATTCAGGCACTTAAATCACTCATTCTGTGTCTCTGTCTATCTTTCTCTCCCTCCCTCCCACTCTCTGTCTCTATGTGTGTGTCTGTCACTCTCTGGTTCCCCCCTCCCTCCCTGTCTCTCTGTGTGTCTGTGCCTCTCTCTGTCTGTCTTTCTCCCCCCCCCCAAACTTCCTCAGCTCCTGGAAGTAGCCTGACCGGCCCGCCAGCCCACTGGCTGTATTTACTCGCTCTCTCTCTCACCCATCCACCGGACGAAGGAACCTGGCGTCCGATGGATGAGCAAGCGAGCGAGCGAGCAACCGCGGCCAGCGGGCCAGCGGATTGTTGGGCACTGCCGCAGCAACTTTCCTTACCCGCCCACCGGCCAGTCGGCCACAGTTACTCACTCGCTCGCTCACCCACCGGACGCTAGCTTCCTTCGTCCGGTGGGCAGGTGAGCGAGCGAGTAACCGCAGGCGGTGGGCAGGCAGGTTGTTGGGCGCTGCTGCAGCAAGTTTCCTTGCCCGCCCGCCGCCCGCGCTTGCTTGTTCGCTCGTTCACCCACCCCCGGACGAAGGAACCTGGCATCCCCGTCCCTGCCCCCCGTCCCCACCCACCGCGATCACTCACCTTAGCCTGCCCCGGCCGCCTGGCTGCGCGCTCTGCCCAGGGGGCTGCCCCCTCCTCCTCCTCTCTGGCGCTGTGACCCGGTCCCTACTAAGCTGATGGGCGAGGAGGCGGTGGCCGTGGCGGCGCTTCGCTGAGGGAAAAAGAAGACAGCGCAGCCGCCTTGCTTGCTTTCCTGCCTGCCCGCCCCAGCTGAGGGAGCAGCAGTTAGCAGCGGCGGTTAGCCCCCCCGGCGTCCAGCGATTTTAGCGTTGGCTAGGCGGCGGGGGGGCGGGGACGAACGCGGAGGACTTACTTCCGGGTCCACGGTCCAAAGGGATCGCTCGGGATCGGGAAATTTGACGAAAGGGCTCGCGGGATCCCGTGCGAACCCTTAGGAACCCACCCCTGGTTGTTAGCTTCTATTTCCATAGTGAATTGTATTTTGGGGTATAGGCTGTTGAGATGTGTGAGGAAGTTGTCCAGTTTTTCTTTTCCATGTGGCCGAATTACAAAAGTGTCATCTACATATCTAAGCCAGAGTTTGTGTTTGTGTTCAGATTTACACTGGTTTCAAAGTGTTCCATGTATAGGTTTGCGATAATGGGTAAGAGGGGTGATCCCCTCTAGGTTCTCCTTCTATCTGTTTGTATCTTTGTCTATTGTGGATGTAGTATGTGTTGGTTAAGCAGTGGTTGGTCAGAACTAAACTTACAACCTAGCGACCTACTTGTGAGCTTCAATGTCATATCCCTCTTCACCCAAGTGCCTATTAAAGAAGCCTTGACAGCTATTCAAAACAAATACAACCCCCCAAGCACATCCTAGATCTGACCAACCACAGCCCTTGTAGATGAAGTATGTGTTGGTTAGGCAGTGGTTGGTCAGATCTAGGATGTACTTGGGTGGGGGGGGTGTTGTATGTGTCTTATAGTCCGGAACATCTTATGGTCCAAAAAATACGGTATATTGGCTTTTTTGTTGCTGCTACATACTGCTGGCTCTTTTTTAGGTGTCAACTAGCATTCTAAGGTCCCCTTCACAGTTATTGTTTTTGAGCCAGGTTTTGCCTAACCTGTACTTTTATCTTTGGCTTTTCCTGCCTAAGTATAAAACTTTGCTTTTCTCCACTTAAATTTCATGTTGTTGGATAGGACCCATTGTTCAAGTCTGTCAAGATCTTTTTGCATCCTGAGCTTGTATTCTGGGGAGTCTTCTTACCAGCTTAGTGTTATCTGCAAATTTGATGAGTTCCCCTTCTCTTCCCTCATCTAAGTCATTTATGAAGATATTAAAGAGTACTGAACCTAAGATGGAATTTTGACTTTTACTGGATTCAATCTGCTTACTTCAATTTTCCTCTATTAACTTTGCAAATAAGAATGACAATTGTCCTCATGACTGTATTAGCATCTTTGAAAAAGGCCTAATTTTTCTTGTGTTATTTCATGCTCCAGGTCAGTCTGTTAATTTTACATTTATCTTATTTTATCAGATAAGAAAATTCTCAGTGCCTGTAATGTGGTGAAGTTTGGTATAGCAGCTATCAATATCTCTAAACAAAAGATCTGTAGTTTACAAGTATATTGAGATTTTAACTAACTTTCTATTACTCAGTATTCAATTTTAGTGCTTTTTCTCTGTTTCTGATAAAGAATAAACAACTGAAGAAGAATAGCTTATTTTGAAATAAAATTAAGATGTAAATCTATAATAAATTGAGAGTATGGTACATAAAACATAACAACTGTAATTCATTGTCTGGTATATATTTTTTCTTACAAATATTAACATGGATGATCATGGAGGTGGGAATCCTTTCCTCTGACCCCACTAAACCATACATACAAAGCTACTCCAAGAAAAGGAAGAGATTTTCCAGGTCTCGTAACTGTAGCATGGAAGAAAAGATCAGACTTCCATTCCTAATTTGTACAGCCAAATTCCAAATGCTCTTACTCAGCCATGCCTAATTTAAGAAGAAAATGATACAAAAATTAAGCCTTCAAGGATATGTTTAGGATGGCCTTTGGTCTGGAATGACAATACAGAATTGATTAAATTTATGTCCCACTTATCCCTAGTCTTCTTTAAGACCTTCCAATGTACTCTGCAAACATTGCAGTAAAGTGCTTAAAACATGTTCTGTAGGAAAAATAGGCAAGCCTGAAATAGTGAAAAAATTCATTAACTGTAAGAACTTGTATATTAAAATCTGATTTTCTTTCAAGATAATTGCAACAGATGAATGAAATATGTTTACAAATATGAGGCAATGGAAACTTCTATGGTGCTTAATTTTAACAACAACAAAAAGCATATCCTTTATGCCAGGGAGAAGAAAGACAGAATTCTTCTTGGAATTAGTATTGGTATTATCTTGACTGACCCAAACCACACTTATGGAGTATAAAATGTGGGAAAGTTAGTGGGTGGGCTGTAAAATTCCAAGAAAAAGGAGAGGAACTTTTCAAATGAAGACCATGTTGATGAGACCAAGCTGATATTCAGAACAGCTTGAGTCTATTGAACAATAAAACAAAATTGTTAAGATAATCAGTAGAGAAAACGTAACAGCTGTCTCATTGCCTCAAATAACTAATCTGTGTGTTTTCTTACTAATACTAGGTAGTGCTCAATTTATGACCACAATTGAGCCCAAAATTTCTATTGCTAAGCAAGGCAGTTGTTAAGTGAATTTTGTCCCATTTTAGGACCTTTATTGCCACAGTTTTTAAGTGATTCACTACAATTATTAAGTTATTAACGTGGTTGTTAAGTGAATCTGACTTTCCCATTGACTGTCAAAATGTCACAAAATGTTACAAAATTAATATTATTTAATCTTTTTTCATGACATTTGCATAATGGATTTATAGAAATAATGTTATGTGATCAAAAATCTACATATTACAAAATGTGGAAGCTATAGCATCTCCATAATAATTCTGATTTATTTTCTTTTATGCCCTACATACATTTTACATTTCTGTATATATGCATTTATATCATATCTTCTCTATAGAGAGAGTTAATCTAAAGACAATAAAGTTTATAAATACATAAAACAAAAATAACATCAATAACACTATTATTAATTTTAAAATTCCTTTTCCTGCAATGCCTTTCAGAAGAAAGATGTCTGCCATTATTCATTAGGAACCAAGGATTCAGTTAAATAATCCTCCTGAAAAGAGTCCTATAACTCTTATGATACAACAGAAAAATTTCAGTTCATTGTACTTCCAGCTTAATCTCTGAAAAGTGACAAGCCATAGAATGTGAAGAAACTAAGGAAATGTCCACCAGCCCTCATAGAGTTTCATGATTGGGAGTTGATCTAATTCAGTTTGACCTATTCTTAGACTCTATTCAGTTCTGGAAATACTTTCACTGTAGAATATAATGGGAAAGCATTAAAAGGCCTGCAATTGTGTTTCATTTTTTGGCAGAGTAAGATGAAATGAGTAAAGAAAGTAAGCTTTTGGAGAAATAATAACTTAGAGTAGAAAACACACATAATAAAGTTGGAAGGGACCTTGTAGGTCTTCTAGTTGAACTCCTACTCAAGCAGACAACTCTATACCATTTCAAGCAAGTGGCTGTCCAGTCTTTTTTTTAAAAGCCTCCACTGGTGAAGCAGGCACAACATCTGAAAGCAAGCTGTTCCACTGGTTAATTGTTCTCACTGTTAGAAAATTTCTCTTAATTGTAGCTTGCTTCCCTCCTTAATTAATTTCCATTCATTGTTGAGAGTGCCTCGGATATATCAATCATTTCATACCTAGTCCTTCTTTTCTCCAGGCTTGCCATATCCAATTCCTGCAACAGTTCTTCATAGATTTTAGTCTCCAGGCCCCTAATTATCTTACTTGCTCTTCTTTGCCCTCTTTCCAAAGGCTCAGCATCTTTTTTATAATGTGGTGAGAAAAACTGGATATAATATTCTAGATGTGGCCTTCCTAATGTTTTATAAAGTGGTACTAATACTTCATGTGATTTTGATTCTATGCCTCTGTTTATACAATCAAGGATTGCATTGGCTTTTTTGGCTGATGCCATAATTGCTGGCTCCTATTTATGTGATTGTTCACTAGAACACCAAGATCCCTCTCACAGTTTTATTTATTTATTTATTTATTTATTTATTTATTTATTTATTTATTTATTTATTTATTTATTTATTTATTTATTTATTTATTTATTTATTTATTATTTATTTATTTATTTATTTATTTATTTATTTATTTATTTTTTAAATTTCTATACCGCCCTTCTCCCTTCCGGGACTCAGGGTGGTGTACAGGCAGCAATAAAATCAATGATAAAAATATAGGAAATATATATTTAAAAATGTATTAAATAATATGCCTGTACTAAAACCATTAATAAAACCTACTAAAACCAATTAAAAATTATGCCAGGCCGGCTGCACGAAATAGATAGGTCTTCAAAGCCTGACGGAAGAGGCGCAGGTCCGTGGTCGTGCGTAGGTTAGTGGGTAGATCATTCCAGAGGGCAGGAGCCGCCACAGAGAAGGCTCTCCCCCTGGGGGTCGCCAGCCGACATTTCCTGGCCGATGGCACCCTGAGGAGGCCCTCTCTGTGGGAGCGCACTGGTCGGTGGGAGGTATTTGATGGCAGGAGGCGGTCTTGCAGGTAACCAGATCCCTTGCCATGGAGCGCTTTAAAGGTAGTTACTAATATCTTGAAGCGCACCCGGAAAGCCACAGGCAGCCAGTGCAGCTCGCACAGGAGAGGTGTCACATGGGAGCATCTAGGAGCTTCCGGGATCCCCCGCGCGGCCGCATTCTGAACTAACTGGAGCCTCCAGGTGCACTATTGAGCCAAGTTTCACCTAATCTTAAAGTCTGTAGAGATTCTCAGTTATCCAGGTCATGGTTGTACCAAAGATGCTTTTTCCGAAGGTAACTTTCTTGTATTTTCTTTTGAAGATGTTTCGCTTCTCATCCAAGAAGCTTCTTCAGCTCTGACAGGCTAGTGGGGAAAGGAAGGATTAATATTCCTTGCAGACCACTAGTTGTTTGCATCCTTTTAGAGGGTCGTTGAAGAACTTGGAGGTCACCTGAGTAGTGCTCCTGGTTCCTGTAGTCTACAATTATTCCTCTGGAAAACCATTCCTACTCCCAACAGTATTCAAAGGGTGTTCATCACAAATTGTACAGCTAAAAGTCTGTAGAGACTCTCAGTCATCCAGATCATGGTTGTCCCAAAAATACTTTTCAGGAAGCAACTGGAGTTTCTTGTTTGTTTTTTTTGAAGACATTTTGCTTCTCATCCAAGAAGCTTCTCCAGCTCTGACAGCATAATAGGGAATCTTCTTGGATGAGAAGCGAAACATCTTCAAAAGAAAAAAACAACAAAGTTGTTTTTAGTCTTCTAGTCATACAATAAATATGCTTAGGTTAACTAGATAATTTGGTTTATAAATGCATAAAATAAACAGTCTCAGACCCCCATATAGCCTCTAGAACAGTGGTTCTCAACCTTCCCAATGCCGCAACCCTTTAATACAGTTCCTCATATTGTGGTGACTCCCAACCGGTGTCTCTGTTCGTAAGACCATCAAAAATATGTGTTTTCTGGGGGCGTAGTTATGGCCGGATGAGGTGAGGACGTTTTCTCCACCTCGTAGGGCTTCTTTTTACCAACAAATGTGGATTAAAGTGATTAAAACGCGCCGCTGAGAGCTGGAAATGTTTATAGATGTTTTGGAAGGTCGGTGTGACTTGTAAATTGCTTTTTCAAAGTGATCGGACAACTCGAACTGCTTGAATTTCAAAGTTTTGTTTCTCCGTGGAGCAGAGAGTTGGCGAGCGGCCGAGGTAAGGGGGGTTACCCTTTGTCTCTGGCAAAGATCATTTGCATGCCTTTTGTCTCGCTACAAGGCTGTAAATACAAGCTGAAGTTTAAGAAAGAAGGAAGTTGGTGATGGCATGTGGATTATAACTCCTTTGAACTTTCTAATTCTTTTAAAGTGGACTGTGTGAGCTGAATGTAGCGGACAAGCTTTTTCGATTACACTTAAAATGGAGGCTTAAAAGTTAAATAAACTGGGGAAGCTCCCCTAGGCTTTTTTTTTTTTTTGGCTCTTTTGGTGCATTTTAAGCCGGCTTAGCCTTATCTGATTTGGAACACTGTTTGCCCTTATTCTTTATAAGAGACCCTCTTGGCAAAGAAGTATAAATATAAAGTCTGTTTTTGAACTGGAATGTCGACTCAACAGCCTTCAGAGCTGGAAAGGATCTTCGGAGCTTTGAATACAATTGGCGAAAAGTTAACCGGATTAACGGATCATGTGGCTAATTTGACATTGGAAGTTCAAAAAGCTAAAGAACAGATAAGTGAATTGAATGTTAGTTTTGTAAAGCAAAACGCGGAGGTGAAATTTATTAAAGATGAAATTGAACAAATTCATGCACACGACGCACAAATTGATCGTAAGATGGAAGGAATTTTTTATAAAAACCAGCAGCAAGATAAGAGAATTAGTCTTTTGGAGGAAGAAGCTAGAAAATTCAATATTGTTATACGTAATATTCCAGAAAATAGATCGGATGATTTGAAGCAGAGGGTGCTAAAATGGTTGAATGATTTTGGATTTGAATATACAGCAGCAAATTTAGTAAGTGTTTTTAGAATTGGTTATAAGAGGCAAGGTGGAGCGGTTAGAAATGTTTTAGTAAGATTTGCAAACCTTGGAGATAAACTAGAGGTTATGGCAAAAATAAGAGATCTGGAAGGTGTTCCTAAGTTTGAGGAGAAAGAGATTCAAGTTTTTCCGGATATTTCCAGGGAAGACAGAGCTTGGAGATATCATTTGAAACCAGTTACAAAGCTCTTGAGAGACAATGATATTAAGTACAATTGGAGGCCACTACAGCAACTTAAGTTTTTTTATAAAGGAAGGATGCATACTATTACTTCAGAAACAGATGTATTAAGATTAATTCGGGGGCTTGGGCTGATTGAGAAAGAGGAAGATTTGGTAGAAATTAAAGATTATATGCTTAAGACGGGTGGAGTACAAGAGGAATCCCCAATTTTGGAAGAAAGAGGTGCAACTGGCGGCCAGGATCCCAAGAGTTTAAAGAGAAAAGAAATTTCCCCGGCAGTCTCTGAGTATAAGAAAATTCGTGAAGATACTGAACGAACGCCAGACAAGATGGAGGATCTTAGTAAAAAGCAGGAAGCTGAGTCCGGGGCGAAGCCAGCCTTGTCTTCTTTTTTTGAAAGTGGAATTTAAAGAACAGCCCGAAGAGGTGATCCGACCATCGGCACGTCCCACTCCCCCGCACTCTTTATATAGAGGCGATATCTGATTGAGGATGTGGGGGATGAAGATTGCTTGTTATTTGTTGTGGTTGTTGTGTTTGATATTTGAGTTTTTTGTTTATGTTGTTTGTTATATATTGTTTGTGGAGTTTTATGTTTTTGTATGTCTTTTTTGTTTGGTGTTTGGTGTGCACATAAAGGAAGAGGAGGGGTCAGGCTTAAAAAAGTTACCGCTTAAATGCGGTTT
This sequence comes from Rhabdophis nuchalis, assembly GCA_039707465.1. Taxonomy (NCBI): domain Eukaryota; kingdom Metazoa; phylum Chordata; class Lepidosauria; order Squamata; family Natricidae; genus Rhabdophis; species Rhabdophis nuchalis. The sequence goes on along the minus strand of CM077647.1, from coordinate 106,171,120 downwards.
ATAAAAATAATGACATGGAACGTGAAAGGTACAGGCAATCATATAAAAAGGAAAAGATTGGAACTTAAATTTAAAAGGGATTCTCCAGATATATTATTTTTGCAGGAAACTCATCAAAAATCTGAGGATTTTAATAGAATGAATATTAAAGGTATGCAAATTTATGAAAAATCTTTTGGGACTTCCAAAGCTAGAGGAGTTGCGATATTGATATCAAATAGGGTACACTTCGAGAAAAAACAAGTAATTAGAGATGAGGAAGGCAGATATTTAATAATTACAGGGAATATTAACGAGCAAAAAGTGACATTGGTTAATTTATATTTACCGAATGAAAAACAAAAGGGATTTTTGGATAAAATTACTAAGATTTTGGAAACAGAAAGTGAAGGGAAAGTAATTGTGGCGGGAGATTTCAACCTAATTAGGGATAAAATTGATAGTAATAATCCTACCCGCTTTAGACAAACAAATAAAGGGGAAATTTTAAATAATTGGATGTTTCAAAACAGTGTGGCAGATGTTTGGAGAGAGTTGAAAGGCCCTGAAAGGGTGTATACATTTTGTTCTAAGGTACATAATACTTATTCAAGGATTGATTATATTTTTGTTTCTAAAGATTTGCTGAATAAAGTAGATAGAATAGATGTGGGAATTTTTAAGGATTCTGACCATGCAGAAGTCATGATGGAAATAGATTTTAATTTTGAGAAAAAGGAAAGAGGTTGGAGATATGATGAAAAATTGTATAAAAGGGAGGAGGATAAAATATGGATATTCAAAAAATGGAAGGAAAGTTGGGAATTGAATGATAATGAAGAGGTCAAATTTGAAATTGTTTGGGATACCATGAAAGCCATATTTAGAGGAGAAAGTATTAAATTGTCAAGCAGGAAATATAGAGAATACAAAGCAAAAATTGATCAGGATACAAGACAAATTAAGATATTGGAGAACCAATTCTCACTTACGAAAGATAAAAAATGTTTGGAGGAATTGACCTTATTAAAAACTAAATTGATAGAAGAAGATATTGAATTGGTTAAAAAAAATTTAAGATATTTGAATAGGGATTTTTTTGAATTTAGTAATAAAAATTCTAGGTTATTGGCAAAGACGGCGAAAAATAAAACTCAAAAGAGAGAAATTGGTTCTCTGATAGATGATAAAGGTATAAGGTGTTATAAGAGATTGGAGAAATGTGAAGTAGCTAGGAATTTTTTTCAAAAATTATACTTAAAGAAATCAATTGATTTAGAAAAATTGAAGAATCATCTTGGAAAATATGGTATGAAGATAGATCAAACATACAAAGACTTGATGGAAAGAGATATTACACAGGAGGAAATTAATGAAATAATACAAGAGTTAAAATTAGGGAAGACCCCAGGAGAAGATGGATTACCTGCTGAATTTTATAAAGATTTCAAGGAACTAATAGTACCAAAACTACAAAAATTATTCAATGGAATTTTACATGGTGGAGAAGTCCCGATGTCATGGAATAAGACAGTAATATCTATAATTCCAAAACCGGATAAAGATCTTGAGAGGATCGAGTCCTATCGACCTATTTCTTTAATCAACCAAGATGCTAAAATATTTACAGCTATTATAAGTAATAGATTAAATAGTTTTATAGATAAATATATAAGTTATAACCAAGTAGGGTTTGTTAAAGGTAGATATATGAGTGATATAATTAGAAGAGTATTGAATATTATAGATGTAGCAGAGAATAATGGAGATGAATTAGGTATAATATCGTTAGATATTTTTAAAGCTTTTGATTCTGTACAATGGGATACTATAAAAGTAATTATCGAGGCATTAGGCTTTGGCAATAAATTTATACATGTTATTTCAAAACTGTATCAAAAAAGCAGTGCAAAGGTAAAGGTGAATGGAATAATGACGGAAGAGATTAAATTGGAAGCAGGCACGAGACAAGGATGTCCCTTGTCTCCAACATTATTTTTGTTAGTTATGGAAATTTTGATTAAATTGATAGAAGCAGATGAAGAGTTGGAAGGTTATAAGGGATATAAGATAAATTTGTATGCGGATGACACTTTGATTATTTTGAAAGATATAGAGAGAGATTTAAAGAGGATAAATAAACATTTGATAGAATTTGAAGAAATGACAGGTTTAAAGGTAAATTGGTCAAAATCTGAATTACTAATGAATAAAGATGGTAAGGAGTGGGAGAGTATGCAAGAACAATTTGGGATAAGAGCTAAGAATACATTGAAATACTTGGGGATAACACTTTCACTTAAAGTTAGAGATTTAAAAAAAATTAATTATGAGGTGATGCTGAAGGAAGTAGAAAAAAAGATAGATAAATATAAAGAGATAAAGTTGTCTTGGTTTGGTAGAATTGCAATGTGTAAAATGATGTTATTACCAAAGTTTAACTTTTTATTTGAGATGCTACCATTAAATTTGACAGAGAAAGATATAGAAGAATATCAGAAGAAATTAGATAAATTTTGTAATGGTGGGAAAAGACCAAGATTAATGAAGAAATTGTGGTATCAAAATCAAAAAGAGGGTGGATTGGGAATTCCCAATCTACTTAATTATTATCGGGCATATAATATTAGAACTGTGATAAAAATACTTAAAGGTGGAGATGGTCATTGGGGAGATCTGGAGTTAAAAGATATTAAGAGATTTGGGTCTATATGGTTTTTAGATAGAGCAAAAACAAAAAAGACAATTAATAGTTATTGGTTAAAAGGGTTGAGTAAAACTTGGAATAAATTTGTTAAAAAATTGATTCCGGATATAACGTTTTTGGGAAAGACAACTGAAAGTTGGCCGATTAAAACCAATATAAGTCGGAACAAAGTAATTGAAGATGAAAATATAGGAAATATAGTAGATTGGTTAAGAGCCTTAGGAACTGAAAGTAGGAAGAAAAAAGTAATTCAAAAATTGGAGTTAAATTGGTTTGAAAAAATACAGGTAGAAAAATGGAATATGAAAGTAAGGGGAATATGTAACATAGATAGAAGTAAAACTAAGTTTGAAAGTTTAGTATCTCAAATTATTAAAGATGAAACCGGGTTAAAAGGACTCGTCAGTAAGATATACAGGATTATAAACTTTGATGGAAATCCACAAATGGTAATGAAAAAGAATTGGGAGGAAGATCTAAAGATTAAAATATTGGATTTGGATTGGAATGAGAATTGGAAGAGTCGGATTATGAGGACTTTATCTATAAGGATTAAAGAACATAATTTTAAGGTTGTTTGGAAATGGTACTGGACCCCACTAAGATTATCACTGATAGATAAAAAAATGAATGATAAATGTTGGAGATGTAATACGGAAGTGGGAACTTATGAGCATATGTGGTATAAATGTGTGAAAATTAAAAAGTTTTGGCAGCAATTAGAAGGAACAATGTGTGAAATGATGAAAAGAATAATAATATTGAGACCAGAAACTATATTGTTATTGATAATTAATGAACCAGAGTTAACAAAACACGAGAAAGAACTGATTAGAATTATGATTATAATGGGTAGAATTGTAATAGCAAGATATTGGAAAATAGAGGTAAATATTAAAATAGAAGAATGGTATTGTGAAATGTGGAAATTAGCCTTAAATGATAAAATGACGTGTGATATTAAATTTAGAGAGGGGGTTTATAAAAATGATATCTTTTGGAAGACTTGGAAGCCATTTGTGGACTATGCACTTGGAACTTTGGACGTCTCGACGCCTGTACCGAGGGAACGTGGATTTTGGAGATCCTAAAGATAATAGACGACACTTGAAACCAACTCTTCCTTTTGTTTTGTACAGCACTGGGTGATATATTGTAAAACAGTATAAAAAATTTAATAAAAAAAAAAAAAAAATATGTGTTTTCTGATGGTCTTAGGCGATCCCTGTGAAAGGGTCATTCGACCCCCAAAGGGGTCCCGAACCACAGGTTGAGAACCACTGCTCTAGAAGTACTCTGTTGGGCAGAGTTGGCAGAAATGCTAAAAGTTACTTTCTAATTTATTAAACTGTCTAATGATAACTCCCTATTTCATATGCAATCTTTGACCATATATATTATGTGTACCCTCTGTTAAAGCCAGAAACACTAAAACAATTCATTGTTGAATAGATTGATGGTGATCCATACGCATATAGAACCAAACACTTTAAAATGAACTTTGGAAAGTTAATACAATTCTGAGATTAAATTAAGTAGTTTTGAATTGATTTTTCAAACTGAATTATGAAAAAGTGCAAGGGAATTGCATAGTCGGTATCCAAATGGAATCAGCCATTTATATAAATAAATATATTTACTGTAAATAAGATAGGCAAACAGGAACATTGTCAGGTAAATCAACACAATAGGAGCACCATGAGATAAATCACCGAAAGCACACATAGCGCACAGAGGAAAAAAATATGAAACAAGGAAACTCCCCCTTCACTCTCACAGCAACCAATTAGTCCCTCATGTAGTGGACAGATCTGTTTAACCAATTAGCTATAACTGTGTGATATTATTCATTGTCCAACACTTCACTGCTCCAGCTATTAAAATTTAAATATCTTAACACCCCTCCAATGTATAACTGGACAGCATTTACTGTATTTTTCGGAGTATAAGATGCACCCAGGTTTTGAAGAGGCAATTTCTTTTTAAAAGTAGGTAAGTAGATAGAGGGATAGAGAAGGAGAAAGAGAGAGAGAGAGAGAGAGAGAGAGAGAGAGAGAGAGAGACAGTAGATAGGTAGGGAGAGAGAGAGAGAGTAGGTAGGTTGGTAGGTAGAGGGATAGAGAGAGAAAAATGGAGAGAGAAATACAGTAGGGGAGAGAAAGTAGGTAGGAGGTATATAGGTAGATAGAGGGGGAGAGAGAGAGAGAAATAGAGAGAGAGAAATACAGTAGATAGCTGGGGGGAGAGAGAGAGAGTAGGTAGGTTGATAGGTAGAGGGATAGAGAAAGAAAAATAGGGAGAGAAATACAGTAGATAGGTAAATGTAATTCTCATCAATCCCTCTAACTAAAAAGCTTTCTGAAAGGAGGGGAAAAAAGTTTTTGCACTCTGCAAACCTCCCCTAAACGGCCTGTTTTTCGTGAAAACAGGCCCATTTTTTTCAAATAAAAGGCATGAATAACCTTGGGGGGCTTGCAGAGTGCTCCTCGGGGTGGGGAGGCCAAAAATGAGCAAAAAACAGCCCGTTTTGTTCGTGAAAATGGGCCGGTTTTGTCAAAATAATTGCAGGCACAATCTTGTAGAGGCTTATACAGTGCTCCTGGGGGCTGGGGGGGACATATTTGAGCAAAAAAAGGCCCATTGGTTGCTCATTTCTGCCCTCCCCAGCCCCCCAGGAGTTTTCTGAAAGCCTCCATAAGACTATGCACAGCCATTTTGGTGAAGGGGGCAGGACTTCGGGAGGCAAAAAAATGCTGCATTCAGAGTATAAGATGCACCCAGATTTTCAGCTTCTTTTTAGAGGAAAAAAGGTGTATCTTATACTCTGAAAAATATGGTAAATCAAATTATTTCACAAGATTCTTGTGTTTCTTTATCTTTACCCCTAAATAGTTTTCTTTTAATTTCTCTTAGACTCCTTAACTGAAATTCCTTTTTAAGCTATTTTGAAAATAAGTAAATTTGTAATTGTTCTTTTGTTGTTCCAGAAGTAAATTTAATACTCCCAGATACTCTTGTGGCTCTTAAAAGATGCATACTTTTATCTCACCTGCTGTGAATCTTTCAGGAGGAATACCTTCATTTGATCTTTCAGACTTTCTTGGAATAAATGCTTTTTGTTTTACTGGAATCTCACTTTCTAAACATTTCTCTGAGCAATAGTCAGACCCTGAGCCACTCTCAGACCTTTGTTCAACATGCCTGTATGAATGCCCAGCCACTTGAGACCTCTGACTAACGGGCATTAAAACTTCAGTATTGGCATGTACCTTTTTCCAATTCTCATATTCTGAAAAATTTGCAGAATGTGAAATAATAATATTTTGTGACCATGTGTAAACCTATATGCCTTTGATCCTGACTAATAACCTATAAATTTCAATTTCTTTGCCTTTGGCTGTCCTTTCCTTTTAATTGTTTTGGGAATGTATAGTACATCCAGGCACTGCTGCCAAATATTCTTAAATGTGCCAAATATGATTATTTTTCCATATAACATATAATATGGAGTTTTATTAATTGCTGGACTCCATAGTCTATTAACCAAACAATTGGCAGTTAAAATTGCCTCGCCCCAATACAGCTTACTCATTCCTGCTAGCAATGCATCTTTCATAGTTTGTAACACACCACTGCTGTGTTTGGCAGCTCATTCTGTGCTGAAAAGTATGGGTTTGTTCTTCCATGTCTTGTGCCATTCTTTCTCGGCCACTGCTGGAACATGTTAGTCATGAATTCTGTACCTCCGTTTGTTTGTAGTTGAGATACACCTTGGTACCTCCTCTCTACAAACATTATCTTCTGCTTAAATTTTTTAAACAAAATTTCAATTTTGCTTTTTAATAAATAGAAAAATCTATATCTAGACTAATCAACAACAATTACCAAAGCAAATTTGGTCCCTCCCATTGGGATAGAGAGCCAATTAAATCAGCATGTACTAACTGAAACATTTGGTCAGATTTCCTTTCACTCCTTTTGCTGACAGGTATACTTTCGATTTAGCATCTTTGCAAATAGTGCTATTCAAATAATTGTCACAATCCTTAACATTCAAACCTGCAGCCAGGTCAAGAATTTTCTGAAATACTTTAAAGCAAGGGTGTCAAACTCAAGGCCCGAGGGCCAGATCCAGCTGCAGGGTGCTTAGATCTGGCCCACAGAGCCGCCCTGAAAACAGCAAAGGACCTGCACGCTGTACCTCTGTCAGAAAAAATGGAGCTTGAGAGAGCCATGCGCAGCCCTTCTGGGCTCCATTTTCCCTGGCAGTGGGCTGGAGGAAGTCATCACAGCCAAAAACGGAGCCTCAAGTGATGTCGAGCTGGCCATGCCCACCCTGGCCATGCCCCCATCCCCAAGATTAAACACAATCCTGATGTGGCATTGCAGCTGCTATGACCCAGCCTTCTGTGTAGTAAATCTGCATATTCATTTTGCTTTGGTTCATTAAAAAAGATTTTCTGCACACTCCCACCAGTTTTCTTGTGTTTCAAAAGATATCAATTTTTCAGTTTCAAACTTGTGCACATACTCTGTTTTTCTTTATGATTTTGCATGTACCTTTTGAAAAAATTACCTCCTACTCTTAATTGTCTAAGCAAAATGCTCAGTAAATTATGATCCAAATCTAAAACTTTACATATATAAAGTACATATAAAACATAAACTCTTTTCCAATACATGGTACATATATTGTTCCTTGCCTCTGTACAAAAAATGATTATCATTTACCAGGCTTACATATTCCTGGGCATCTGGTCCCAGATTAGAAAAAGGTTTTGGGTTATTATATGCTCACTAGCCCCATTGTCCAAAAACCAAATATTTTTGTTGTTTTTGTTGTTAACCTTCACCACAGAAATCCATGTGCCTTCTTTCTTCTGTCTCTGTGCCTTCTCTTTCCTTCTTGAATCTTTTAATCTTCCTACTGAGCAATTTCTCTGGATATGTTGAGTAGATTCACATGAAAATCAGTGTTTCATTACACAAACTTTCTCTTCAACCTTGTTATCTCATTGGAAAACAGTTCTTTTCTGACTGGGTGAAAAGTACTATCATTTCTTTCTAGCTTTTTCTGTTTTTCTTCCAAAAGTCTCCCAATCATATAGCTCATAGTTAAATCATGGTCATTCATGGACTCAAGGCTTCTTACTGATACATCCCATGTATCACTGAGGGAGCTTAATACAACATATACTTTGTGCTGTTGTTTTTTAAACAGCATTCCTCAATCTTCTAACTCAGGGGTAGTCAAACTTTTTATACCTACTGCCCTCTGTTAGTAGTAAAATTTTCTAACCCCCCCACCGGTTCCACAGTAATGGTGATTTATAAAGTAGAGAAGTCAATTAAATTTAAAAAAGGAAAGTGCAGACAAAACCCCTACCACCCACCATGAAAGCTAGAACCCCCACCATGAAAGCTGGAATGCCCACTAGTGGGTTGAAGGAACCAGGTTGGCTACCACTGTTCTAACTCAAGGAAGGTTTTCCTCATAAACTGGAGGTGATCTAACACAATTTCTCCAGACTGTAGCCTTGCTCTATAAACTTTTCTGGCAAGAGTAACTTTGCTACTTGCAGTTTCCATTATATACATTTTGCATAAGGCCAGCCAGCATTTTGTAGCAGATGTAAGCCCACACACATGCATTACCTGACTATCTTCCAAGCACAAAATTATGCTGCTAGTGCTTTTTCAGTTTGTCTTTACTCCTACTTATTTAGATCTACCGGATCTACCAAATTGCTTTCAACTGTCCACAAATCCTCCCTCTGCAGAAACATCTCCATCTTTAGACTCCACGAGGGATAATTCATCTCATTAAGACAAGCCACAGGAAATCCTCCTCCCATTGCTGTAACATATAGAATCATGCTGTCTTTACAGGCTAATAGTCCTCAACCTCCCTCAGACTCACGAAGAAACTTTTATCTCAGAGAAATACTACCAGTGCTTCAGGGTGCTTCTGAGTCCATAACCTGTCAGTGGCCAAATAGAGTCAGAAACACTGATATGAATAATTTATATAAATAAATATATATACAGAACAGTGAGGAGATGCCCCATCCGAGGGGCTGAAGACACGGTGGTCAGCAGGGGTGGGGAAGTTGGCAGAAGCCAAGAAGTTCCTTAACTCTCCAGGAGTAAATGTGATATGAGGGAGCCAGTGGAAGACTTGGTGAGAGGCTGAATGGGATGACCACACCAAATGGAAATTCCAGTCATTGCCCCAAGCCCAACTATGGAATAGCTAAGAGAGTAGTTCAGAGGGATGGAGGTTCATGCAATAGTAAAGCTAGGGGAGGTTACCTAGAATCAAGACTACCACCACCCATGTCAAGACTCTTGTAACTTTTCTGCCTCCTTGTCTTCTCCAGCCAATGGTCCCAGTACCATCACTAGCTGCTGGGCCCTACCCCAGGGATTTTAACTAGTCTATGAGGAGTGCCAGCAAACCTCCCCCCTCATGGCTCACTTCAATGGGTGCCTGAACCGCCTAGCCCACTTCAGGCTTGCACCACATAGAGCATTATGGAGTAATGTACTCATGTGACCTGGGTCTATGCCATCACCATCATCACCATCCTGGAAGAGGCTGTCTTGGAATAGCTGGTGTCACTGTATGATGAGGATGCTCCAGAGTTGAACAACTTTGATGCCTTTATGCAGCCCTTACAAGAGTGCTTAAAGGACCCTCTGGTAGCCCTTTGTGTGAAAATCTGCATCCAGGATTTGAAACAGGGAAAGCAACCAGTAACAGCATACCTTCTCGCTGCGCATGCGCGAGATGGCGACCTGCCTTTGAGCTCCGTTTCGGGTCTTGGAGCTCGTTGGCCTAGAAACATGCTGCCTGGTCCGCTATTCTTTTTTGAGGGCCGGGCCCAGTGAGCTGCCCATCCTGGCAGCCGATTGAGATCCAGATGGCCTGCCAGGGTGAGGCTGGGGCTGAAAAATGGCATGGATGCCAAGTGGGGACACCGAGGGAGGATGCTGACTGGAGGCGCCGACCGACTGGGACAGACGTCAATGGATCAGCAGAGCCGAGCTGGGAGCGCTGGAGAGCGAGGAGAGGCTTGCCAGGCCGGTAGGTGGAAGAGCGCCCGGCCTGAGACCCAAAAGACTCTAGGAGGAGGTGAGACAGGGCGACTGGGAGAGGCAAGAGCGGGGTTGAGGCCTGAGAAGAAGAGTGGTCGGCTCCGGGCCTTTTAGGCCTTTTGCGTGAACCGAGGCCTGAGAGGCCATGAGACATTGCCTGGCTGTCGTCGCTTTGTCCAGGTCGGGCCAGGCCAGGCCGGGAGATGGAAGAGCGGCTGGCCCAGGCCTCTCGGGCCTCCTGGACCTTTGAGAAGGACGTGAGGCCAGGAGAGTCCTGAGAGCCCTGATAAGATCTGGGTAGGCCTTGCTGGGAGACAACTAAGGCCTGCGGACGTGGACTGAAAATGGATGGCCAGGCTTACCCCCTACCCCCAGACTATATTCCATCATACCCTACTCGGACAGACTATAGAACTTGGCTGGCACACCTGTGCCACGTGCAAGCAGCACAAATATAAAAGTACTGCACTTCTCAGTTATTTTTCTCCCTTAAGCTCCTCCCACTTGGCTGTTTCTTATGATGTGTCATATACACACCCCTCACATTTCCAATGGTTATTTCCTCAGCAACCAAATAAGCCCCCAACGTTCCCTCACAAATGGCACAATCCCATGTGGCCCAGTCTTTAAGAACTTTAAGAACTGTCAGAGTTGCAAGAACTGTAAGAGCCGGACTATATCTCACTGGAGCATGTGAACTTATTTTAATATGAATTTTATATGAATTATTTAACTATCTTAACATCAATTTTTAACATCTAATTCAAACATTTTTATATGCCAACCATGTTCTCCATAACCAACTATGTGACCCATTTTATATCATATTTATATTTATATTTATTTCTATTATTTATATGTCATCATGTACTCCCTGCGGGAGTCCCCCCTCTCGCAGGCTTGGCCCTCCTCTCTATCGAGGGCCCACTTCGAGGACGGACTAGTTAGTCAAGAGAAGTGGACACACCGCAGACTGAAGGGTTTTTTAATTAAATATGTTATTCGGCTTTTAGGGGGTTCCAGGGTGGAGGGAGGGATTAGGCAGTCTAGGGCTAGGAATAGGGCCAGGCCAGTTGGTGATGATGGGAGTGAAGCGGGTGAGTCCAAGATGGGAGGGGGAATACGGGTCGATTGTACAGAGAGTTGTTCGATCAGAACAGTTGTAGGGAGGGGCAGGGGCGTTGGGAGACAGGAAGGTCACCACAGGTTGGAGGCACGTGGCCGTTGGTTACAGGTGGTCATGCGCACCAGCCCCCTGGGCTCCCCCCGCGATCTAGGTGGTCTGGGCTCACAGAACCAGGGCCCGCGGTTGATGTTATGCAACGCCAGGTCCATGGTCAACAAAGCCCCCCTCATTAACAACCTTGTGTCGGAGGGGGAGCTGGACCTGGCTGGGATTATGGAGACCTGGCTGGGCCACGAGGGAGGACTTCCGCTCGTGGAAATGTGCCTGCCAGGTTACCACGTGTTTCATCAACCCCGGGCCCTAGGCAGGTGTGGGGGGGTAGCGGTTATTGTTAGGGAAGGTCTTGAGCCGAGAGAGACCACTATACCACAGAACACTGGTTGTGAGTCCCTCTGCATGAAGTGGGGCCCAGGAAGGCAGTTGGGCGTGCTGGTTATATACCTGGCTCCCTGCTATGTATCAGCAGCCCTGCCCGAGCTCCTTGAGGTGATCGCTACGGTGGTAGCTAAGACCCCCAGACTGGTAGTCATGGGGGACTTCAATCTGCCATCGTTGGGCGGATCATCTGAGGCAGCTCGGGAGTTCATGGCCTCCATGACGGCCATGGACCTGACCCAAGTAATTCAGGGTCCCACTCACGCGGGAGGACACACGCTGGATCTGATTTTTGTCTCTGGTCAGTGGACGAGTGATCTGGGTATAGGGGATTTAGCCATTATGCCCCTGTCATGGTCAGATCACTCACTTCCCTGGCTCGACTTTCCAACCGCTACACCCCACCGCGGGGAGGCGCAACCAGAGACTCCTAGGTGGTTCCGCCCCAGGTGCCTGATGGATCCCGAAAGGTTCCAGACAGAGCTTGGGCCACTACCTGTGACCGTGACCCGCGCCCCGACTGAGGACCTGGTGGCCGCATGGAGTATTGCTGCCGCCAGGGCCTTGGACCGGGTCACGCCCTTGCGGCCTCTCATGCGGCGGCGAGTCACCCAGGCTCCTTGGTTCACTAAGAGCTGAGGGTGATGAAACGCCGCAAGAGACACCTAGAGAGTAGATGGAGGTTCACACGGTCCAAATCTGACCGAACACAGGCAAGAGCCCAGTTGAGGACTTACCTTGTGGTGATAAGGGTGGCCAAATGTCATTATTGTGCCACCCTTATTGCGTCCGCAGATAACCACCCTGCCGCCCTGTTTGGGGTGACCCGCTCCCTCCTTCAACAGAGGCCACAGGAAGCCCCTTTGCAGGGCAGAGCAGAGGAATTTGTAGAGTATCTGCAGGATAAAATCGCTCAGATCCGGAGCGAACTGGCCTCCACCGAAAGTGGTCTGGAGGGACTAGCAGATGCAGGTCTTGAGATACCATTATGGGAGGAGGTTTTTTTTTTTTGAAAAAGTTTTATTGGGTTTTACAAATTTTTATAAAAATAGGATAAGGGATTGTAAGGAGTTACAAAGACATATTGAGAACCTCTATGTCGGAGGTGTTGGCCCCCTCCGAGACTTCATAAAAAGAAATAGAAAATACAATAAATTTTTCATTTTTCTACAAAGTGGAAAGAGATACAAATATTTCAATTTTAAAATCTATGCAATCAATCATTTATAAACATCCAAATAAGATTTGTACTATACAGAAAAAAGTCACTTATGAAATCTAAGTCTTTTGGCAATTGTATCATCCTCTCCCTGACCTCCATAGGGCAGAGCCGTGGCCCCCTCTGTTCCCCCATTTTCATCCTCCAGGATTGGGGAGTGTTTTTTCTTAAAAAAGGCATCCGCCTCTGCAATTGTTTTAATTTTTACTCTTCCCCCCTCCCAGAACGCCAACATTCCGTCAGGCATCACCCACCTGAAACACATCCCCTTTTTAAATAATCTTTTAGATAAGAAGGAATAATTCCTCCCTATCTCTATAATCTTTTTCGGGATCTGTTTCAAGATGGCAATCTCATTCTGTTGGTAAATTAAGGGACCGTCTCTCTGTGCTCTCAGGATCCCCTCCCTTGTTGGCCTTCTTACAAATTTAATGCGTATCTCTCTGGGTACTTCATTTGTCCTGGCATATGCTGAGTTATTTCTATAAGACACCCTTTCAGAATCCATCCTAAACATATAACCATCCAAATCCACTATTTCATTGTGAGAATTTTTTAGCTCTTCCCTTGTCACAGCCAACCCCCCCTCAAGTCCATCAATTCTTTGTTTATTTTCCATTAGTGCTTTCTGTGTCTCCAAAAGTTCTGATTTTGAACTGACATTATCTTTCCGGATTTCCTTAATTTCTTTCATAATGTTTTGAAGAATTTCCTCTATTGTTGATAACTGTGTAGCTTCCATCTCTGTTTCTTTAGGTAACATTAAAATAATCTTAGGTTGATGTAGCTGTATTTTTAAAGCACTAATGAAAGTTTTAAGTCTTTGTCACTAATATGGCGTCTGTTGGAGAGGCAGTCCGCGAAGCAAGGAGAGAACAAAAGCCAATGTCCAGATTCAGAGTTCAATGGGAGGAGTTTGACTCTGTTACTTCCGACGATATGGACAGGTTGCGTAGGCGACTGCGAGCCACCACATGTTTATTGGACCCGTGTCCCTCCTGGCTTGTACTGGCATCCGGGGAGGTTACACGAGGCTGGCTCCAGGAACTTGTGAACGCTTCCCTGAGTGAGGGGTTCTTGCCGGCCTCCCTTAAAGAGACGATGGTGAGGCCCCTCCTCAAGAAACCTTCCCTGGACCCAACATTGTTAGTAAATTATCGTCCGGTCTCCAACCTTCACTTTTTGGCGAAGGTTGTAGAGTGTGGTGGCGCAACAGTTTCCTCGCCACCTGGAGGAAATTGATTATCTGGACCCACGCCAGTCCGGCTTCCAGCCCGGACACAGCACTGAGACGGCATTGGTCGCGTTGGTGGATGATCTCTGGAGGACCAGAGATGGGGGTTGTTCCTCCATCCTGCTTCTGTTAGACTTCTTGGCGGCTTTTGATACCATCAACCATGTTATCCTATTGCATCGGTTAGAGGGTTGGGGTTGAGGGGCACCGTTTTACAGTGGTTCTCCTCCTACCTCTCCGGCCGATTGCAATTTGTGTTGGCAGGAGGGCAGAGGTCGACCTCGAGACCACTCACTTGTGGGGTGCCTCAGGGGTTGGTCCTCTCGCCTCTCCTGTTCAACACATATATGAAGCCGCTGGGCGAGATCATCCATGGTTTTGGGGTAGAGTACCACCTCTATGCTGATGATACACAGCTGTATATATCTACCCCAAACCACCCCAACAATGCCGTCGAAGTGATGTCCCGGTGTCTGGAAGCCGTGCGGATCTGGATGGGAAGGAACAGACTCAGACTCAACCCTTCCAAGATGGAGTGGCTGTGGTTACCGGCGTCCCGGTACAACCAGTTGACACCATCACTGGCCATTGGGGGCAAACATCTAGCCCCCGTGGATAGGGCATGCAACTTGGGCGTCCTCCTGGATACCAGGCTGTCGTTAGAAGACCACTTGATGGCCGTGGCCAGGGGGGCGTTCTACCAGGTTCGCCTAGTTCATCAGTTGCGGCCCTTATTGGACCGGGACGCCCTTTGCACAGTCACTCATGCGCTCGTGACATCCGTATAGACTACTGCAATGCTCTCTACATGGGGCTTCCTTTGAGGTGCACCCGAAGACTGCAGTTAGTCCAGAACGCAGCCGCGCGGGCAATTATGGGAGCTCCTAGATGCTCCCATGTAACACCGCTCTTGCGCGAGCTGCACTGGCTGCCTGTGGTCTTTCAGGTGCGCTTCAAGGTGTTGACTATCATCTTCAAAGCGCTCCATGGCACGGGACCTAGTTATCTTTGGGATCCTGCCCCATACATCCCTTCGGCCGATTCGCTCCCACAGAGAGGGACTTCTCCGGGTGCTGTCCACTAGGCAATGCCAACGGCCGACGCCCAGGGGAAGGGCCTTCTCTGTGGAGGGCCCAACTCTCTGGAACGACTTACCCCCCAAACTGAGGATGATCACGGACCTCCGCTCCTTCCGCCAGAACCTTAAAACTTATTTTTTCCAGCAGGCCAGCCTGGCCTAACTTACATCACCTAACCCACAGCCTGCAGTTAAATTGTTTTAAATTGGTTTTAGGGATATTGTTTTAATATATTTAAATTTTTTAGCACAGGGATATTAATTTAATTTGGTTTTGTATTTTGTATACTGTTATGTTTATATATGTTTTTTAATTGCCTGTGCACCGCCCCGAGTCCCTTTTGGGAAAGGGTGCGGTATATAAATTTAATAAACCATAAACCAAACCAACCACAAGACTTCTATTGATTTGCCAGTCACCTATGGGTCTGGCCTGACTGCCTATTGGTCACATACTTTATAGAGGAACTGAATAAGGGGTTATACCATACCTGTCTATCTTGAGGAATGCTATGAACCCTGCATATTGCATGGCCAGTGGGGTGGAGATCAACCTAATGGAGTTCCATGAACACACAGGATAGGAGAAGTGGGTACACCCTCTATCAAAATGGGAATGCCATGTAAGAACCCTACCAAATGTTTCCACTGTGGCAAGGAAGACCAGTATCTGACCGAACCAGTAGCTGACCGAACACTAGTGAGAGACCATATTAGGACTTACTTAGTGGCGCTAAGAGTGGCCAAACGTGAGTATTGTGCCACCCTTATCGCGTCCGCGGAAAACCGCCCTGCCGCCCTGTTTGGGGTGACCCGCTCCCTCCTTCATTTGAGGCCGCGGGAAGCCCCTCTGCAGGGTCGAGCAGAGGAATTTGGAGTATTTCTGCAGGACAAAATCACTCAGATTCGTAACGAGTTGCCCTCCACTAGTGGCCCAGTGGGGGCGTCCGGTGCTGGTCTTGAGATAACACCTTGGGAGGAGTTCGACTTTGTTACTACCGAGGATATGGACAGGTTGCGGAGGAACCTTAGAGCCACCACATGTTTATTGGACCCGTGCCCCTCCTGGCTTGTACTGGCATCCTGGGAGGTGACACGAGGCTGGCTCCAGGGCATTGTGAATTCATCTCTGAGTGAGGGGTACTTGCCCACCGTTTTGAAAGAGGCGGTGGTGAGGCCCCTCCTCAAGAAGCCATCCCTGGACCCAGCTTTATTAGAGAACTATTGTCCCGTCTCCAACCTTCACTTTTTAGTGAAGGTTGTTGAGAGTGTGGTGGCTCAACAGTTTCCCCGACATCTGGAGGAAGTTGATTATCTAGACCCGCGCCAGTCCGGCTTCCGGCCCGGTCACAGCACCGAGACGGCATTGGTCACGTTGGTTGATGATCTCTGGAGGGCACGGAATAGAGGTTGTTCCTCTATCCTTGTCCTATTAGACCTCTCAGCGGCTTTTGATACCATCGACCATGGTATCTTATTGCACCGATTGGGGGGGTTGGGGCTGGGAGGCACCGTTCTACGGTGGTTCTCGTCCTACCTCTCTGGTCGGTCGCAATGGGTGTTGGCAGGAGGGCAGAGGTCGTCCCCGAGGCCCCTCATATGTGGGGTCCCTCAGGGGTCGGTCCTCTCTCCCCTTCTGTTCAACACCTATATGAAGCCGCTGGGCGAGATCATCCGTGGTTTTGGGGTGGAATACCATCTGTACGCTGATGACACTCAGTTGTACATATCCACCCCAAACCACCCCAACGATGCCGTCGAAGTGCTGTCCCGGTGTCTAGAGGCCGTACGGATCTGGATGGGTAGTAACAAACTCAAACTCAACCCGTCCAAGACCGAGTGGCTGTGGTTTCCGGCACCCCGGTTCAGCCAGTTAAGTCCAACACTGGGCATTGGGGGCGAACAACTGGCCCCCGTGGAGAGGGCGCGCAACTTGGGTGTCCTCCTGGATTCCCAGCTGTCCATGGAGGACCATGTGGCGGCCGTGGCCAGGGGGGCGTTCTATCAGGTACGCCTGATACGCCAGTTGCACCCCTTACTGGACCGGGGAGCCCTTCGCACAGTCACTCAAGCGCTTGTGACATCCCGGCTGGATTACTGCAACACTCTCTACATGGGGCTCCCCTTGAGGTGCACTCGAAAGCTACAGTTAGTACAGAATGCGGCCGCGCGGGTGATTATGGGTGCCTCAAGGCAAACCCACGTAACACCTCTCCTGCGCAAACTGCACTGGCTGCCTGTGGCCTTTCGAGTGCGCTTCAAGGTGTTGACAACCATCTTTAAATCGCTCCATGGCTCATGGCCTAGCTATATACGAGACCGCCTCCTGCCCCATACATCCCTTCGTCCGATCCGCTCCCACAGAGAGGGCCTTCTCCGGGTGCCGTCGTGGGGCAATGCCAGTTGGCGACACCCAGGGGAAGGGCCTTCTCTGTGGCGGGCCCGGCCCTCTGGAACGACCTACCCCCCGACCTTCGCACTATCTCGGACCTCCGCCTCTTCCGCCAACGCCTTAAGACGTATTTATTTCAACAAGCCGGCCTAGGATAGCCCCCCGTTTCTGACTTTTTAAAAATAAATTATAATTTGGGAAGGTTTTTAACATGGGTTTTAGCACGGGTTAACTAATTTAATATATTTTAAATTGATATTTATTGTATTTTTGTGGTTTTAATAATGCCTGTGCGCCGCCCTGGGTCCTAACAAGGAGAAGGGTGGGGTATAAATTTAATAAAATAAAATAAATAAATAAATAAATCTTACTCTTGCCCCCCACACCCACAACATCGTAGCCAATCAAAGAAGGGTAAGAATCTGCCAAAGCCAAAAGAGGGGATCCACAATGGACAACAAGTCATAGAATTCACCCCCCCATCCAACGAGAAGGAGGGAACTCTGACCAAGACAGGCCCTATAATGTGCAAGAGCAACAGTGAGGGAGAAGACAACCTGATGGTAAGTGGTCCCATCATTGCCATGACTACTATAGTCGACATCACTGGTTTCTTCAGCTGCAAAGGGATCTTAATCTGAATTTCCCATATATCAATACAAAACTATTTCCTTCATTCTCCATCACTCCCACCATGACCAATCCAAATCTAATGGTAATGCGATACCACTGAGATGTTTTAGGAATGCTGAAGCGTTTGGGCTCATAAATTTCCACACACAGGCTAAACAGCCTTGAAGATCCCTTGCATGAACTGGTTCCATGTTCCAAGTTATAATGCATTATCCTACATTAGTCCTGTGTAATAACATCTCTGTATAAAACTGTTAAAGGAATTCTACTGTATATTTCAAGGGGTGAGGTCATATCTAGTATGAATTGTAGTTCTTTTATTTAGAATTAGTTCTTTTATTTAGTTCGTTTACAGTCAAAAGTGGTACTTTTGTTTTCAAGATATGTTTAGCTATAGTTTTCTTAATTAATGTTATAATCTAGGTCAGGGCTGTCAAACTCAATTTTGTTGTGGCCTGCATCAGAACTGTGGTTGTCCTTGAGGGTCTGAGGTGGGGGGCATGTCCGGGGTGGTCACAGTTAACTGGCTGTAACCTATGGGGGTGGCCAGCTTGAAGTCACTTGCCTGGGCCAGGGGGTGTTAGGAAGGGAATCCAGGGGTCTCTGGCAGGTGGGATGGTAGGTGGGAACCTTGTCTCACAGGAAATGAGTTGAGATGATGCAAAGGGTGGGGGGGGGCTGCTGCCATGAGGGAATGCAAGGGGTGGAGCAGCTGGTGCTGGAAACTGTCAACCATCATTCACTCACCACCCTTGGTGCATGGGAGCCAATGTTTTCCAGCCCCTCAGCTGGCGCACTCTGTGGCTCCAGAGCCTGCTCCACCAGGCTTGCCATCCCAGCAGCATGCACAACAGCGGCATCAGCAGTAGATGGAAGCGGGGGGGGGGGGGGGGATGCACGTGATGTGGACAGTTGGATGTGCTTACTCTGTCCCACAGTCTGCTTTGGCTTGTGGCTGGAGAGTAGGTCACCACTAGTCACCTTCTCCTCTTGTGTGCATGCATGCCTGTTGGGATGGTATGGGCCACGCATGTGCATGCATGTGCCCACCTCCTGCTGTGCATATGTGCGCTCACAGGAGGCACATGCATGCATGCCCACCAACATGTACAGCACAGTCCCTTACTATTTACAGGATGCTGGCTGCATACATCCTGTGGGGCCTTGCGTTTGATCCCCCTGATCTAGGCCATCTGGATGGTACAGGTTTGGAAGGCTATGTGGGGTAACATTTCCATAGCTACATTGTACTTAAATACAATATAAAGAATAGCAAATACCAAACATATTATTCTGAAGGACAAGCAATCTCCTACAACATTAGAAATAAGAATCAACTACTCAGCACTATTTAATGAACTTGAGAAACTAATGAAGATTGGGATTGATTGGTACTTGGAAGGGAATATGAGAGCAGTAGTTTTGTCTGTAAAACTGAACCTTTATCCCAGAAGAAGAGAATGGCAAGTTAATTCCATATTATTGTAAGAATGTTGTAAGGAGATTTCTATAAAATAGGAGTTGAACTTGACTAGAAGGAAAATTTACTTATCCTGACTCCTTACTGATTGAGCTATCTTGTCAGATGAATTTTCACAGTGGTTCAGAGAATAGCCAAAGATAGAATAATTATAGTAGTTCAATAACTATTGTAAACTTTTGAAAAGAAATAATAACCTCCCATTCTTTTTTCTGCACTCAAATTCATTCCTAAAATGTCAGGAAACAATAGTTTATTGAAGTTGTTTTATTCAAAAGAATTTGTTTGCTCAATTTAAAATTACTATAGTATTTATTTATTTAAATTTATATCCCGCCCTTCTCCACGTAGGACCCAGGGCGGCGCACAGGAAAATTTAAAAACATACAAAATACAATAAATATAATTTAAAAAACTATTAAATAACCTATCCTGCGCTAAAACCAAATTTTAAAAACCCAATTTAAAACTACCTAAAAGTCCCCATGGGAGGTTAGGCTAGGCCGGCTTGTTGAAACAAATATGTCTTAAGACATTGGCGGAAGAGGCGGAGGTCGGTGATGGTACGTAATTCAGGGGGTAGGTCATTCCAAAGGGCTGGGCCCGCCACAGAGAAGGCTCTTCCCCTGGGTGTCACCAGTCGGCATTGTCCGGCCGACGGCACCCTGAGAAGGCCCTCTCTGTGGGAGCGTATCGGTCTAAGGGATGTATGGGGCAGGAGGCGGTCTCGCATATAACTAGGCCCCGAGCCATGGAGCGCTTTAAAGATAGTTGTCAGAACCTTGAAGCGCACTCGAAAAACCACAGGAAGCCAATGCAGCTCGCGCAGGATCGGTGTTATGTGGGAGCATCTAGTGGCTCCCATAATCACCCGCGCGGCTGCGTTTTGGACTAGCTGTAGCTTTCGAGTGCATCTCAAGGGAAGCCCCATGTAGAGAGCATTACAGTAGTCGAGTCGGGACGTCACGAGAGCTTGAGTGACTGTGCGAAGGGCAGCCCGGTCCAGTAAGGGGCGCAATTGGCGCATCAGGCGTACCTGATGAAACGCCCCCCTGGCCACGGCCGCCACATGGTCCTCCATGGACAGCCGGGAATCCAGGAGGACACCCAAATTGCGCGCCCTCTCCACGGGGGCCAGTGTTTCGCCCCCAATGGCCAGAGTAGGTGTAATCTGGCTGAACCGGGGTGCCGGAAACCACAGCCACTCAGTCTTGGCAGGGTTGAGCCTGAGTTTGTTACCACCCATCCAGATCCGTACGGCCTCCAAACACCGGGACAGCACTTCGGCGGCATCGTTGGGGTGGTTTGGGGTGGATATGTACAGCTGGGTGTCATCAGCGTACAGATGGTACTCCACCCCAAAACCACGGATGATCTCACCCAGCGGCTTCATATATGTGTTGAAAAGGAGGGGCGAGAGGACCGACCCCTGAGGAACCCCACATAAGAGAGGCCTCGAGGTCGACCTCTGCCCTCCCGTCAACACATATTGCGACCGACCAGAGAGGTAGGATGAGAACCACCGCAAAACGGTGCCTCCCAACCCCAACCCCCCCAGTCGGTGCAATAGGATACCATGGTCGATGGTATCAAAAGCCGCCGAGAGGTCTAATAGGACTAGGATAGAGGAATAACCTCTATCCCGCGCCCTCCAGAGATCATCCACCAACGCGACCAATGCCGTCTCGGTGCTGTGACCGGGTCGGAAGCCGGACTGGCGCGGGTCTAGATAATCAACTTCCTCCAGGTGTCGCGGAAACTGTTGGGCTACCACACTCTCGACAACCTTCACCAAAAAGTGAAGGTTGGAGACCGGACGATAGTTCTCTAATAAAGCTGGGTCCAGGGACGGCTTCTTGAGGAGGGGCCTCACTACCGCCTCTTTCAAGACGGCAGGCAAGGACCCCTCACTCAAAGATGCGTTGACAATGCCCTGGAGCCAGCCTCGTGTCGTCTCCCAGGATGCCAGTACAAGCCAGGAGGGACACGGGTCCAATAAACATGTGGTCGCCCTAAGTTTCCTTGACAACCTGTTCATATCCTCGGTGGTAACAAAGTCAAACTCCTCCCAAGAAGGAACCTCAAGACTAGTCTCGGACAGTCCCACAGGACCACTGTCGATGGAGGGTAGCTCATTCCGAATCCGAGTGATTTTCTCCTGCAGATAAATCCCAAATTCCTCTGCTCGCCCTTGCAGAGGGGCTTCCCACGGCCTCTGATGAAGGAGGGAGCGGGTCACCCCAAACAGGGCGGCAGGGCGGTTATCTGCGGATGCAATAAGGGTGGCACAATACTCACGTTTGGCCACCCTTATCGCCACTAAGTAAGCCCTAATATGGGTTCTCACTAGTGTTCGGTCGGCTTCGGAGCGAGAGGATCTCCATCTGCTCTCTAGGCATCTCTTGTGGCGTTTCATCCCCCGAAGTTCCTCGGTAAACCAAGGAGCCTGGGTGATTCGCCGCCGCAAGAGAGGCCGCAAGGGCGCGACTCGGTCCAAGGCCCCCGCGGCCGCACTTAACCATGCGGCCACTAGGTCCTCAGTTGAGTCGCGGGGCAGGGTCACAGGAATTGGCCCAAGCTCCCTCTGGAACCTTTCCGGGTCCATTAGAAGCCTGGGGCGGAACCATATAGGAATATCCGGTTCCGCCTCCCCGCGGTGAGGTGTAGCGATTGGAAAGTCCAGCCGAAGGAGAGCGTGATCTGTCCATGACAAGGGAGTGATGGCTAGGTCCCCTATTCCCAGATCACAACTCCACTGTCCCGAGACAAAGATGAAATCCAGTGTGTTTCCTCCCTCGTGAGTGGGGCCTAAAACTACCTGGGTCAGGTCCATGGCCGTCATGGAGGCCATGAACTCCCGAGCTGCTCCAGAGGCTTCGCCTGCCGACGGCAAGTTAAAGTCCCCCATGACTACCAGTCTGGGGGTCTCAACTGCCGCCTCGGCTATCACCTCTAGGAGCTCGGGCAGGGCTGTTGTTGCATAGCGAGGAGCCAGGTATACAACTAACACGCCCAACTGCCTCCCTAGGCCCCATCTCACGCAGAGAGATTCACACCCGGTTGTCTGAGGGACTGTGGTCTCCTTCGTTTCAAGACCTTCCTTTACGATAATCGCCCCCCCCCCACCCCTCCCTAGGGCCCTTGGCTGATGGAAGGCACGGTAACCTGGTGGGCACATGTCCACGAGGGGCATACCCCCTTCGTGGCCCAACCAGGTTTCCGTTATACCCACCAGGTCCGGGTCCCCCTCTGACACAAAGTCACGAATGAGGGGGGCTTTTTGAACCACGGACCTGGCGTTGCATAACATCAGCCTCGGGCCCCGGGTCTGTGATTCCTGCCCACCTAGTCTGCGATGGGAGAGCGGAGAGTTGGAGCACGTGACCGTCTGAATCCAGCAGCCACGGTCTTCCAACCGATGATGACCATTTCGTCTCCCTCCGCCCCTGCCCCTCCCCAAGACCGAATCGATGGAAAAAGCCACCGAGGAAATGACCCCCCCCTCCCCTTCCTCCGTTTCCCTATTTCCGCCCGCCGGCCTCAATTGCTGTCCCCTCCCTGGACTATTTTTCCCCTCCTCCCTGGAACCCCCTAAAATCCGAATTAAAAACCTCCCTAAAAACCCCCTCAACCTGCGCTTCGCCCACCTCTCAGGAATAATCAATCCGTCATCGAGGTGGGCCCGTGTTAGACAGGAGGGCCAGGCCTGCGAGAGGGGAGACTCCCGCAGGCCAAGGAGGTCGCGCCTAGAGTACATGATAAAAGCCCCCGAGGCAGTCCAAGTCCAGGAAGGCAAAAAACACAAGTCCGAAAAGCAGATAAAGTGGCTAAGTGCAAGGATATATTTCAGGATGGGGGGTAAAGTCAGAATCCAGAGTCTTATGGATGGGGAGATCGAATCCAGTCCCATTACAGGCCCCATCCATCTGTCCTTCCGACCAAAAGGGGCTTAGTTCGTATTTAGTGCCGCATGGCTAATTAGTCCATCATGCGGCCTGATGTAAGATACTGCCCTCTAATGGCCCAGATATTATCAGCCAACCTCCTCCAGTCCCGTGCACTCACTCCAAGATGTTACAGATGTTAAAAGCTCTTCCCGGGTCGTCCTCGGCCAGGTCCACCATTCCACAAAGCGGCTGCAGATGTTCCACGCCAGACTGCTCAACCAGCATACATGTTCAAATTTTCTCCTTCTCCTTCTTCCATTTCCACCATCTCCAACTCCTTCCCATCTCCATCTCATCACCATCTCCGTCCATCTCTCTCGATCTCCATCCATCGCTCCTTCCATCTCTCTCATTCTCTCTCCTTCTTTCTCTCTCCTCCTCTCCTTCTCTCTCCTTCTCCATTTCTTTCTTTCTTTCTCCTTCGCCTTCTCCTTCCTTCTCCATTTCCTTCCTCCAACTCCTCCAACAACACCTTCCTTCCAAACCTCCACACCTTCTCTCACCAGCCTTCTCTTCCAGCCTCCCTTATGAGCAGTCCTCGCCAACACAAGCCGATCGGGATTGGGGATATTTCGGGCACAGGCCAGGGTAGGACCGCACGACCTGCCACTGGTCGTGCGGCCCGATGGTAGCTCTCCTGGCCCGGCCCCATCTCGCAGCCGGCCGATCTTCCGCGTCCCGGCTTTGCGGCCTACCTCTCTTCCTTCCGGCCGCGCCGGGACGCTCTAGGCCGCAAACAGGCCGAGTCGCCTCTCCCGTCTTCTCTGCTCTCCGTCGTCGCCCGCACGGCTCGTCCTTCAGCTTCGGGCGGCTCGGCGCGACGACGGGCAGTTCGGCTCGTCGGGCCAGCCCTCAGTGATGGTAAGTAGGGGCTGGCGACATCTTCCTGGGGGTGAAACTACCCCCCGGGCTTCTCCCAGCCTCAAAACGCGACCGCCATGTCGCGCATGCGCAGATGCATGTCAGATGCATCTTTTTGAATTATTAAAGTAAATCATAGTTGTGATTTGAAGCCATAAAATTAAAACATTTTTAAATGATTCATTTCATCAAAGCATTTTATAAAACATACATTGGCATAACTCAATGTTGACAACTCTTTGATAAATGAATATTTATTAAATCGAATAAACTGAAGAGCTTAGAAACAAACGAAATAAAAATGTCTTTATCTGTATAATCAGGCAGATATTTTCTGTTTGCTGTAGATGATTCGAAACTCATAGATGATTGGAAATTATTACATAGAATGACAATGCATAAATGTAAAACTATTTCCTTTTCTAAAGTTTTTGAATGATAGAAACCTATTAGAAGTTTTCTCTGGAGAAAATATTTTTGATTTATGGCATTCCTTATTGTGCCTTCTCTTTATCCATTATTACCTGAAGAGATAGAAAATTTCAGAAATTAACTTACTTTTTATAAATCAAAAGTTTCCTTATTTATATCCATTCTTCTGATATTCTTATTCACTGTGTCCTTTGGATATTCTATTTATTCTTTCTCTCTTAGTTTCTTTCATAGATACACACATGTCATTTTCATAGAAAGTAAAAAGCTCCCTTCTAGTAGTACTGGCATAAATTGTTGATAAACATCAGTTTTTGAAGATAAAACAGAATGGGGGAAAATGGCAATACGTATTATCAATGTTGTGTTTGATCCTCCAGAAAGACAAGTCCAAATTCCACATGTGCAAATTAATATAGCTTTCTTTTCTCTTGTGGATAGTTTAAGACTGATGAAGCAATTTAAACAGAAGAATTGGAGACAATTATCAGGATATTAAAAGATGTCTGCTGAGGATTAATGCCTCTTAGAATCTGCTTGGGGCAGCTGAGTGGTTAGACGCCATGCTTTAATCACAGATCTTATGTGTAGTTTAGTATTAAACATAATGATGCCCAGAGATTTAATCAAAAGCTGCATGGGCCCTATGCCAAACTGTATTTAGAAGCCAGTTCCCAGACCACCTACATATCATCTCTCTCAACCTCTCCAATATGCATGTGTACATATATATATACATACTGATTTGCACATTATCTTTACAATTGATTATTCACAAACAGAACTGTCAAGCCCAACATATATGTGATGTTGCACATTCTATTTCCACCTGATCTAATCTACTAAAAATTGATCTTAACTCGGAAGAAGCAAGGTGATGCTAGTTTCTACTTTGCTAATGTCTATGACTTTGACTTCTCCAAGCACACGCAACTGGTAAATCCAATATGGTGCTGTCATCTGTCAGAAACCTAGGCTTATAATGATCAGACGCATTATTTGGTGTAATCTAAATTTAGCATTTTAAAAAGGATAATTACTATTATCACCAGCTCCTTTTATCTTTATGTATATGATTTAATTTTCTGTAGGCCCAAACAAATGATTTGAATAGATGGCATGAATTGTTCAAAAACTAAGCCATGAACAGATCTCTTCTTCTGAAATTACTAATGGTGTTTACATAAGTGATAACTCATAGGCCTTTAATTTTAAAAAGTAACAAAAGTACTAGTCTTTAATACATCTAGAAGCTGAAATAAGAATAAAAAGCTGCCATACTTCTGTTCATTTTATCTCAAAAGTGAGGAATAATTTCTACTTCAAAATATCAACAGTAACAATAAAAGTGGAATCCCTATGACGAGAATTACTTTGAGAAGTAGCTAGAAACCTCTTTAATGAGATCTTACGTAATTCGGGTCTACTATAAAAAATTTATATTTTAAAATGAACAATTGCTGTGAATTTCTACATATTTGAAAATGGTATCCTGTGCATCCATGCAGTCTAAATACAAAATTGTATCATCCTACAAAGGTAAGTCAGCGAATGTTTGAAGAAGCTCCACTTCAATCCTGACACAATAGAAAAGCAACCGGGAAACTAAAAGCATGTTTTGTAATTAGTTTTCTAAGATCTTTATGGAAAGTTGGAGTAGACAATTGAACTTCTTGCTGAATGGCATTACAGTTTCTCTGCTACTTTTTCTTCACTTTGGGCACCCCTAACAAGGAAAAGTGTTGGTTCAAATATGAATTGGGAGGAAATCTTGATGTTGTTGAAAGGGTCTCTAAACTTTTTATTTTTATTCTGGATGGATGGGTGGATGGATGGAGAAATAAACAAGCAAGCAAGCAAGCAAAATAAAGTGTTGGGTGTTTCGTTTTGAAGCCTACATCCAAATTGGATTTTTAAACATGCAAATTGAATTGGTTTGTCTTTGAATCTCAGAACATTTCCTCAGATGAAATCTTGTCAATACCCAAGCTTCAGCTGAAAAGAGTAATTCAAAACACTTGAAATATCAAGAAAAAAGTTGAAGTTCATATTTCTTAAAGTTGTTAAGATTGAAAAACTGCCAAACACTCAACATTTTCTGAAATGCTAATCTTTGATCAATATTTCTGTTTCTACTGAGCAATAGAGGGTTAGAAATAGAAACAAGATATTTAGCAACAGAGATGGGAGACTTATGCCACAAATAAATATGATGCTGCAAGATACCACGTTTCCCCAAAAATTTTCTTTTGGGCCCCAAAATAAGTACCAAGTCTTATTTTTGAGGGAAGTCTTACCTGTTTACCTTAAGATCACTGCAGCCAGGCCTTCCATGTCTATCACCTGTCATGCCACTGACCAACTTCTTCTGCAGATGCTCACAGGCACTCATGACTGGGCACCATGTTGTGCATTGCTCCAGTTCCACCACTCAGAGCAGGAGGCCATATGCCACCATTCATGGCAAGAGGCCACATGGTGTGTGCCATTACATGCATCAGCGGTGGAACTGGTTTGAGATGGCACCCAGCCTCCTGCCACAAGCAGCAGCACCAGCACAATGTGCCATGCAGCCTCCTGCTGCGAACAGTGGCACTGGTGCAAAGCACCATGTGGTGTTTGGCTGTGAGCAGCAGTACCAGCACAATGTGCCATGCGGTGTCTTGCTGCAAGTGACCACACCAGTGGTGGGTTTCAAATTTTTTAGAACCTACTCTGTAGAGGTGGCCTATTTTGTGGGCGTGGCTTGGCAGTCATGTGACAGGGTGGGAGTGGCCACCTTTTAAAATGTGGTGAAACTCATTTTACAACACTCTTGCTTAGCAACCAAAATTTTGGACTCAATTCTTTCTTTCTTTCTTTCTTTCTTTCTTTCTTTCTTTCTTTCTTTCTTTCTTTCTTTCTTTCTTTCTTTCTTTCCTTTCTTCCTTCCTTTCCTTTCCTTTCCTTTCCTTCCTGTTGGGTCACTGGCAGCGGCGGGCCAGATTTACTTCCAGGTACGCCGGTGGAACCCCCTCTCACCGGTTCTCTAAATTTCACCAACTGGCTCTCGCGAGTAGGTGCAAACCTGCAGAAACCCACCACTGCCACAGACGAACTTGGGCAGCAATGCAATACGTGTTGGGGCATTGGAGGACTAACTGTGGTGGTCCTAATGTAAGCAGGTACAAGTTAGTCTCCAATTGGGTTAGTCCAGATGGGATGACAGAGACAGGCCTTGAGACTGTTGTTTGGGCTGAGTTTGATCCTATGACTCCTGATGGCATGGACAGGATACTGGGGCAGCTGAATGCCACCACATGTTTATTGGACCCGTGTCCCTCCTGGCTTGTACTGGCCTCCCGGGAGGTCACATGAGGCTGGCTCCAGGGGATCGTTAATGCTTCTTTGAATGAGGGGTTCTTTCTGAACATCTTGAAAGAGGCAGTGATGAGGCCCCTCCTCAAGAAGCCCTCCGTGGACCCAGCTGTGTTATCCAACTACCGTCCGGTCTCCAACCTTCGCTTTTTGGCGAAGGTTGTTGAGAGTGTGGTGGCACCTGGAGGAAACTGCCTATCTAGACTCACACCAATCCGGCTTCCAACCTGGGTACAGCACGGAGATGGCATTGGTCGCGTTGGTAGATGATCTCTGGAGGGCTCGGGATATAGGTTGTTCCTCTATCCTGGTCCTGTTAGATCTCTCAGCGGCTTTCGATACCATCGACCATGGTATCCTATTGCACCGGCTGGGGGGGGGGTTGGGGTTGGGAGGCACCGTATTACGGTGGTTCTCCTCCTACCTCTCCGACCAGTCACAATTTGTGTTGGCAGGAGGGCAGAAGTCGGCATCGAGGCCCCTTATGTGCAGGGTGCCTCAGGGGTCGGTTCTCTCGCCCCTCCTGTTCAACATCTATATGAAGCCGCTGGGTGAGATCATCCGTGGTTTGGGGTAGAGTTCCATCAGTATGCTGATGACACCCAGCTGTACATCTCTACCCCTAACTACCCCAATGATGCCGTCGAAGTAATGTCCCGGTGTTTGGAGTCTGGATGGGGAGGAACAGGCTCTGACTCAACCCGTCCAAGACCGAGTGGCTGTGGTTTCCAGCGCCATGACATAGCCAGTTGGTTCCATCTCTGGCTATCGGGGGCGAGTCATTAGCTCCCGCAGAGAGGCCCTGCAACTTGGGTGTCCTCCTGGACTCTCGGCTGTCTTTGGATGACCACTTGACAGCCGTAGCCAGTCTACCTGATATGCCTGTTGCGCCCCTTTCTGGATCGTGACACCCTATGCATGGTCACTCAGGCTCTCGTCATTTCCTGCCTGGA
The DNA here is from genome assembly GCA_039707465.1 of Rhabdophis nuchalis. Taxonomy (NCBI): domain Eukaryota; kingdom Metazoa; phylum Chordata; class Lepidosauria; order Squamata; family Natricidae; genus Rhabdophis; species Rhabdophis nuchalis. The sequence continues at coordinate 106,142,189 of CM077647.1, read as the reverse complement.
CTACTGTAACGCTCTCTACATGGGACTCCCCTTGAGGTGCACCCGGAGGCTCCAGTTAGTGCAGAATGCAGCCACCTGGGGGATTTTGGGAGTCTCAAGACACTCCTGTGTAACACCTCTCCTGCGCGAGCTGCACTGGCTGCCTGTGGCCTTCCGGATGCATTTCAAGGTCTTAGTGACCATCTTCAAAGCGCTCCATGGCATGGGACCTGGTTACTTACAGGACCGCCTCCATTCGACCTGTCCGCTCCCACAGGGAGGGCCTCCTTAGGGTGCCGTCCGCCGGACAATGCCGGGTGGCGACTCCCAGGGGAAGAGCCTTCTCTGTGGCAGGCCCCGCCCTCTGGAACGACCTGCCCCCCGACCTCCGTACAATCACAGACCTTCGTCTCTTTCGTCGGGCATTAAAAACATACTTCTTTCATGCGGCCGGCCTGGCATAGCTGTTTTATGGCTGATTTTAGTTGAGTTTTAATTATGTTTTTAGCACGGGTCCAAATTTTATTTAATTCAGTTTTAACTACTTGATTGTCTATATATTTTTATATTTTTATTGTTCCTGTGCACCGCCCTGAGTCCCGTCTGGGAGAGAGGGCGGTATAGAAATACAATAAAGATTAAGATTAAAAATTAAGGTAGGTGGGGCAGCTCCTCTCTCCCACCCCCCGTCCTACCTTGATTTTTATGCATGCGCCTCATCCCACCTTGTACAACCAGACAGTGGGATGGAGTGGGCTAGGACTTATTTTATGTATAGGTCTTAGTACTTAGCTGATTTATTTCCTATTGATTCAGGAAAGCCCACTAAGGCTCCAAAGTGATGTTTGGTTGAACTGGGGACACATTTTCAAGCTTTGTCAAAAGAAACTGTTGATTCAGCATTAAAGGCACTTGTGTGTGCACATCATATGTCTGCATATGCATGTAGTTGGAAGAATCTGCAAAGAGTGAAATGAACATAAACTAAAGATTTTTAACAGAGATTAGTGAGGAGACAGGAAATGACAGACTAACAGATATGAGCAAATGATTAATGACATTAATATACTTTAAATGAAAATAAATAAAATTAACTCAAAACAAAGAGCTGCAATCCAGTTCTGTAGAGCAAAGGTCCCAGTAAGAATGAAAGTCAGCAAAATTCAATTCTCGTGATTCAGTTATGAGCTACCAAGTTAATTCTGATATCCAGCCTTATTAATTATAACATTTTCTGAGTAACAAGGAGCTTTTCATCCAAATTAATGGTACCAGATTCTGCAATAGAATCATCTCTGAGAAGCTGAAAAGTTTATGCTAACACAACTGGGGGTACATTTATTTATTTATTTTTATTAAATTTATATCCCGTCCTTCTCCAAAAGGACCCAGGGCGGCGCACAGGAATTTAAAATACAATACAAAATCAAGTAAAAATTTAAAAAACTTATTTCATACCCATCCTGCGCTAAAAACAAATTAAAATCCCCAAATTTAAAACTGTCTAAAATAGTCATTTGTGGAGGTTACGCTAGGCCGGCTAAATGGAACAAATGTGTCTTTAAACACTGGCGGAAGAGGCGGAGGTCGGAGATGGTGCGAAGTTCAGGGGGTAGGTCGTTCCAAAGGGCAGGGCAGGCCACAGAGAAGGCTCTTCCCCTGTGTGTCGCCAGTCGGCATTGTCCAGCCGACGGCACCCTGAGAAGGCCCTCTCTGTGGGAGCGGATCGGCCGTAGGGATGTATGGGGCAGGAGACGGTCTCACATATAACTAGGCCCCGAGCGATGGAGCGCTTTGAAGATGGTCGTCAAAACCTTGAAGCGCACCCGAAAGACCACAGTGCAGCTCGCGCAGGATTGGTGTTATATGGGAGTGTCTAGGCGCTCCCGTAATCACCCGCGCGACTGCATTCTGGACTAACTGTAGCTTTTGAGTGCACCTCAAGGGAAGCCCCATGTAGAGAGCATTACAGTAGTCAAGTCGAGATGTCACGAGTGCTTGAGTGACTGTGCGCAGGGCAGCCCGGTCCAGTAAGGGCGCAATTGGCGCATCAGGCGTACCTGATGAAAGGCCCCCCTGGCCACGGCCGCCACATGGTCCTCCATGGACATCCGGGAATCCAGGAGGACACCCAAATTGCGCGCCCTCTCCATGGGGGCCGGTGTTTCGCCCCCAATGGCCAGAGTTGGAGTAATCTGGCTGAACCGGGGTGCCGGGAGCCACAGCCACAGCCACAACCACGGATGATATCGCCCAGCGGCTTCATATATGTGTTGAACAGGAGGGGCGAGAGGACCGACCCCTGAGGGACCCCACATAAGAGGGGTCTCGAGGCCGACCTCTGCCCCCCTGTCAACACATATTGCGACCGACCAGAGAGGTAGGATGAGAACCACCGTAAAACGGTGCCTCCCAGCCCCAACCCCCCCAGTCGGTGCAATAGGATACCATGGTCGATGGTATCAAAAGCCGCTGAGAGGTCTAACAGGACTAGGATAGAGGAATATCCTCTATCCCGCGCCCTCCAGAAATCATCTTCCACTATCATCTACTACATATTATAATAAGATAAATATTATATGGACAAAATGGGGAAATCTGGTAGGAAGATTTTGGTTTGGAGAATTTTACTTCCTATCATCAGTCTTGATTAGATAGCCTTATGTTGATCGATTTAATTTTTTTCTTTCTTACTTGGATTCTTTTTCTTGTTTTAAGCTGCAAGCAATTTTGACTGCATATAGCACTGGAGTGAATGACCTTAACTGAGAGATAGTAATGTCTGGTTTTCTCTGTCTGTATGGGTGGCTAAGCAGGTATGGAAAATGCTAGTTTGTTGTATTTTGGATCTTCCTCTAACAGTTTCTTTAAAAATGGCACTGTGTTTTGACTTATTTGAGGATGGATTATAGATAGACCTCAATTTACAACAGTTTATAATCAAAATTACAATGGCATATGACTTATGACCATTTTTCAGTTACGACCCTTGAAGCATCCCACATCATCAAGTGATCGAAATTCAGATGCTTAGCAACTGGTTTATATTTATGACAGTTGCAATGCCCCAAGGTCATGTGCTCACCTTTTGCGAATTTCTGACAAGCAAAGTCAATGGGGAAGCCAGATTCACAATTGTGGCAGGAAAGGTAAAAAAATGGGGCAAAATTCACTTAACAAATGTCTCACTTAACAACAGAAATTTTGGGCTCAGTTGTGGTCATAAGTCGAGGACTACCTGTATATTCAGGAGCATTCATTTCCTGTCTCCATTCAATGTGTAAATTGTGCTCCCATATGAACAAAAAATCGTTATTCATCCATTTTCTAATCAACTTTAATTTATGCTGCATTATTATATTTTATGTAAACATTTCATGGTATAGAGCAGGGGTCCCCAACCTTTTTTGCACCAGGGACCGGTTTCATTTTAAAGAAAATTCTGAGGACCGGCTGGCCTAGAGGGGGAGGGGGGAGGGGGAACAGGCGGCGCATGCGCACGTGGGGGGGGGGGAGTCGGCTCACTTGGCCCTGTAGGGCAGTGGTGGGCAAACTTATTAGTCAATAGAGCCAAATATCAACAGTACCACTACTGAAATTTCTTTTGAGAGCCAGAAGGTGTGGCCTTTTTTGTGGGAGTGGCTCAGTTGTCATGTGACCCGTGGCCAACTTGGAAAATGTGGTGAAACTCACTTAACGGTCTTGCTTAGCAACCAAAATTTTGGGCTCAGTAGTGGTCATAAGTCCTTCCTTCCTTCCTTCCTTCCTTCCTTCCTTCCTTCCTTCCTTCCTTCCTTCCTTCCTTCCTTCCATTTCTGGCTGGTCTTTGGTCTTCTGAAGATGGTAAAAATGGATTTATGGGCACTCGTTATATATAAAGGCAGCCCATGACTCTTTGGGATGCTGGTTTGAATCCAGGAAATGACTCAGAGGATGTGATTCCTTTGAAATGATCACTGGGAGAAAAATAGATCTTTAACCTGGTTAACCAAACAGGTAGCTTGAGGTGGATGGAAATAGGAAAATAGATTTCTTCCTTTCTTTTCTTTTCCTTTCCTTTCCTTTCCTTTCCTTTCCTTTCCTTTCCTTTCCTTTCCTTTCCATTCCATTCCTTTCCTTTCCATTCCTTTCCTTTCCTTCCTTCCATTGCCTCCCTCCCCCTCCCTCCCTTCTTTCCTTCCTTCCCTCCTTCCCTCCATCCCTCTTTCTTTTTCTTTCTTTCCTTCCTTCCTTCTTTCACTCCTCCCTTCCTCCTCCCTCCCCCTTCTTTCCTTCACTCCCTCCCTCCCTCCCACCCTGCATTCATCTTTTCCCCCTATTTTTCTTTCTTTCTCTTTCTCTGTTTCTCTCTCTCTCTCCCCTTCCCCCCACCCATCTGTCACTCTGTGTGTGTGTGTGTCTGTGTGTGTCTGTTTCCCTCTCTCTCTCTTTCTGTCTCTCTAAGTCTGCCTCTCTGTGCGTCTGCCATTCTCCCTCCCTCCACCCGGGGAAGCAGCAGAGGGGTCAGCATGTCGGTTGCGGAGGTTATCCCGCAGCGAGCGAACGGAGGACCCTACCTGCGACTAGTGCAGGCGAGGAGGAGGGAGCAGCGCCCTGGGCAGAGGATGGGCGAGCGCGCCTCCACCACCTCATTCCGACGGCCACCGCGGCGCACTGCACGTTCCGGGGCTTCCTGGAGGGGCCAGCATGTCGACTGGGGAGGTTATCCCGCAGCGGGCGGGCGAAGGACCCAAGCTGCGTGCTGCCGAAAACGTCCGGGGCTGGGCGTGCGGCGCCCGGATAGCTTTGGCGGCACGCAGCTTGGGTCCTTCGCCCGCCCGCTGTGGGATAACCTCCCCAGTCGACATGCTGGCCCCTCCAGGAAGCCCCGGAAAGTGCAGTGCGTTGAGGTGGCCGTCAGAAGGAGGTGTGGAGGCGCGTTCGCCCATCCTTTGCCCAGGGGGCTGCTCCCTCCTCCTCGCCGGCCCTGCGGCCCGGTTCCTAGGAAGCCGCGGACCGGCACCGGTCCGCGGACCGGGGGTTGGAGACCCCTGGTATAGAGAGAATGAATTTTTGCTTGCTCAGAATATTGCTGCAGAAATTTTGGTAGTAATCAAAAGATCAGAATATATAATATATTCTCCAAAACTATTTAATTTCAAAACTAATTTTGAGGTTCACAGCATTATGTGACTAAAGGCTTTCTCTTATCTTATATGTGAAGTAGCTGACACTATCCTCTTTCCACTAGTTTGCCAACTGATTTTAGAAATAAATTATACAATCATCAGAAATGTGTAACCTAGATTTGCTACACAACATCCCTTCATCTAAAAGTAGCAACTTTTGTAATTATTCTATTAAATTCTTATTTAAAAGAATGATCAGTATAGCTAATGAGCACATTTTTGGAGAAAGCTGCATTACAGACTTCCAGCCACATTTTATTAGCTAGGGTTGGTGATGATTTAAGATTGGTATAATAACCTTGTCCTGGTTGAAATCCACAGAATTTGAAAAATCCCTCCCTGTCTCCAAATTTTCTCTGATTTTGCTCTTAAGTCCAAAACGAAATTTGCCTTTTTTGCTCTTCCTGGTGCAGGAATATTGGTTGAAGCAATGGGACAAAGGAGATAAAAATATTTATCCTTTTCTCTTTATATAAAACAATGCAGATACAGAAATCCTTGAACAAGGATTTGTTTTCCATATGACGCAAACTACAAGGTACTTTGCGTCATATGGAGCAAATCTTTTATCTTACACTGGGGAGCAATGAAATAATTATTCTCTATTTTAGCTTGTTATTGCTGCTGTCACTGGGTACAGACAATAAGAAGATAGTAAGACTCATATTGCTCAAGCATGTTTGACATTTTGGCTCCATTCAGTAACTTTTTTTTCTAAAGTATCTTGCCATGTCACTCGCTATATTTTCCCCTGTATTACTTGAATATAAAATTGGAACTTTCTTCTCAAAGTAATTGCTTTGCATTACACTGTAAAAAAATTTAGCATGACAATTCACTAGCAGTTTACTTTTCTCACTAGTCAAATAGCTTTCCTGTTGAGAGGATGGAAGGTCTAATCTTTTTTTAATAAGGGTCAATAAGTCTCTTTTTTCACATTTTCATGGGCCACCTGAGTGAATATTCTCTGGGGGTACCATCCATATCTTCCTATACAGTGAAGAAAAGTGGCTCAGGTTTCATTTATTTTTGCATGACACATCAATTTGGGCTCCATGCTGATGGAATCTGTCTTTTGACATGTGATCAAAACTTCAACTAGTCTAGAATGCAGCAGCACACACAGTAATAAGGGCCCTAGATTTTCTCATGTAACAGTTTTCCTGCATGAGCTACATTGGATTCCAATTATTTTCCAGGTGCATTTCAAAGTACTGTTTAGGGCCAAGCTATCTTCAGGACCAGCTTTTCCTAAGGAAATCTATCTACGCTATCAGGTCAGATAGGGTGGATACATTCTTAGCACATTTCCTAAATATTGTCATCTGATGGGAGCGAGGAAGCTTGCCTTTTTGTGGCAGCCCTTGCCCTATGTCAGATAGGGTGGATCTTGCACCCTGAAGTTCAGGGGTAGAGTACCATCTCTATGCTGACGATACGCAGCTGTATGTATCTACCACAAACCACCCCAACGATGCCGTCGAGGTGATGTGCCAGTGTCTGGAAGCCATGCGGGCCTGGATGGGATGGAACAGACTCAGACTCAACCCGTCCAAGACCGAGTTGCTGTGGTTTCCGGCATCCCGGTACAACCAGCTGACTCCATCACTGGCCATAGGGGGAGAACATCTAACCCCTGTGGATGGGGCACGCAACTTGGGCGTCCTCCTTGATGCACGGCTGTCCATGGAAGATCAAGTGACGGCCGTAGCCAGGAGGGCGTTTTACCAGGTTCGCCTGGTTCGCCAGTTGCGTCCCCTATTGGACCGGGATGCCCTTTGCACAGTCACTCATGCACTCGTGACATCCCGACTGGACTACTGCAATGCTCTCTACATGGGGCTCCCCTTGAGGTGCACCCGAAGATTACAGCTTGTTCAGAATGCGGCCGCGCGGGCAGTTATGGGAACCTCTCGGTTTGCCCATGTAACACCGCTCCTGCGCGAGCTGCACTGGCTGCCTGTTGTCTTTCGGGTGCGCTTCAAGGTGTTGATTATCATCTTTAAAGCGCTCCATGGCTCGGGACCTAGCTATCTGCAGGATCGCATCCTGCCCCATATATCCCTTCGGCCGATTCGCTCCCACAGAGAGGGACTTCTCCGGGTGCTGTCCACTAGGCTATGCCAGTGGGCAACGCCCAGGGGAAGGGCCTTCTCTGTGGCGGGCCCGACCCTCTGGAACGACCTTCTCCCCGAAATTAGAGCAACTACGGACCTCCGCTCCTTCCGTCAAAAACTAAAAACTCACTTTTTCTGCCTGGCCATCTTGGGTTAATTGACCCATCTATCTCAAGCTGAATATTCAAACTGTTTTATTAGGGATTTTTAGGGGTATTAGTTTAGACAGTCTGGGATTCTAGCACAGGGTCTTTAATTTATTTTAAATTTGTATTACAATGTCTGTTGGTTTTTATATATGTATTTTTAATTCCCTGTGCACCGCCTTGAGTCCCTTTGGGGAGAGAGAGCAGTTTACAAATTAAATTATTATTATTATTATTATTATTATTATTATTATTATTATTTTCTGTTTCTTTATTATATTCTTCTCTTTTCTTTCTTTTTTCTTACTCTGTTTACTCCTCTCTATTCTACTTTTTCCTTTAAATTTAATTTGTATTAGAATTTGATGTCATAATGAAAATTATTAATACATTTAACTGTACATATAAAGAGAAACATATTCTCATGTCATTATTCTGAAAACATTTTCCAATGAAACAACAGATGTTCCCACTCTATGTTCTCCAACTGAGCCCAGCTGATACTCCTGCAACATCATGAACCTTCAAAATGCTTATGGATCACCTGAATAAACACAAGTACTTTCATCTTGACTTAATCATTTTGTTAAATCAAAGTATTGTTGGCCACTAATATAAAGGTTACATCATTGCATTTAAATCCAAACAGATTTTGAAAAACATGTAGTGTCTAAGGTTCAGAACACAAACAGGTGTTGCTTTTTCAAACAAACTCTCTTCCTGGGCATAAAGCCAAGATCTATACCTCTTTAAGATCCATCTTTAGTTTGAATTCAACCAAACACATTTTGTTATTTCTTTCAAAAATAATTTACTGCTGCAGTTTGGCAGACCTTGTGAAAAACAGTCAACTTATCTGCAGGGTTTTTTGTGATACAAAAAGAAAATGTCATGTGAACTAATATATACATTCTAGTTTTGAGAGAAGATCTGGGTGGGATTAAAATCTTAAAATCTTTATTTCTACTCTTCATGCTATTTGTACTTTGACAATCAGATACAGGAGATTTCCCCAGGAATGAACTTGGTACTTCAAAGATAGTAAATAGCATTGGTTGAATTTCTCTATCTTGTTTCCCCACCCATAGTATTCCTTTCTTGTTAACATGATGTTCCAATATGCAAAGTTTTGGAATTTTAATGATAAATTAGCAATTTCTATTTCCCTTTAGAAAATTTACTATTTTAGAAAAAATGATATTAAGTCTTTTTGTTTTTGTCAAACTCCCTCTATCTCCAAACCATGAAAATTTAATAAAAACAATAGTAATAATCTTTTACATTCATGTAATTATTGTTGCTAGAATTTTAGCTTATAGATATGAAACTGTTCTTCTTACTTGATTCATTGATGCATTGTATTTGTACAATCACAAAAGGAACAAAATAAGCTTATGTAGATTTGACTTTACTTATTTAATGAACACTTTAAAGTAAAATATGTATTTGCAACATTGTTTCTTAAAAACCATTCTGTTTTAAATATAAGTAGAAAACAAACAGCAGTTGAGGGATAAACCCATGTTAATTGTATCCTATAACTTATACAGGTTTTGCTCTGTATTTTAGGACCTGGAAATTAGCAGATCTTTATGTGGAAAAAGGTGGGGACACAGTGCCTAAGGCACTGAGTTTGTTGATCAGAAGATCGGCAATTCAGTGGTTTGAATCCCTAGTGCCGCATAACAGAGTGAGCTCCCATTACTTGCCCCAGCTTCTGCCAACCTAGCAGTTCGAAAGCATGTAAAAATGCAAGTAGAAAAAAAGGACCATCTTTGGTGGGAAGGAAACAGTGTTCTGTGTGCCTTCGACATTTAGTCATGCTGGCCATATGACCATGGAGATGTCTTCAGACAGCGCTGGCTCTTCAGCTTTGAAACAGAGATGAGTACTGCCCCTAGCATCGGGAATGACTAGCACATACAGTATGTGCAAGGAGAACCTTTACTCTTACCTATATGTGGAAAAATGATATCTCTGTAATATGGAAAATATATGAAACTCAAGTTGAGATATTGTTTTATCTTTTCTCTCCTTCTCCATAAGACATTTTCTATCTATAAACATAACAGTTTTGTTGGAATGATTGCTTGAATGAATAATTGCATGTCTGTCAACTAAGGGGATGAATTACTATTCTCCTGAATATTTTTTAGAATATTGGGATAATATCTGCACACATCCTTTCTTCATGTAGTGATGCCAGATTGTTGGTAACCTGGTTTTCCCTTTAAAATACAGGTATTTTAAATAAGTAAATAAATATATGAAAAGGGGCATTGGTCTTACCTGATATGCCACTTCTCGTATGGTGGAGATAGCATCCAGAATGGGTTGACCTTGTCTGCTTCCTGATGGGACTGAGTCTGCCAAAGCTGTTGTTTAGACATGCCCTTGTTGCTAGTTGCTTCCAGCATTTTACTTCCACGTTGCAGTGACAGACCCTTGTTTTGTTGTGTAGACCTTCTCTGTCCTAGCGATGATCCGATGGTCTTCAGAGTGGGGCTGAATGCTATCCCCAGAACACCAGCCCCAGAGATCTGCCAGGTGGAGTTATAAATGCACTCCATGTATGGTCTTGATAACCGTGGAGGAAAATTTGTCCTCCCTCAGGAGGCTCCACTCAAGAGCCAGGCAGTCAGCTGGAACCACTGCGGTTCCAGATGGACCAACGTTCCCTGGCTGAGTGAAATCCTGTCCTGAGGGATCCTCCAGGGGGTTGCCACAGACAGGGTCATGAGATCAGCAGACCACAGGCGCGTGGGCCAGTGGGGGGCAAGGAGAAGAATGTCCGCTTTCTCTGAGATAACCTTCCAGGTTACTCTTGTGATAAGAGGAAGAGGAGGGAAGGCTTATATTAGTCCTGGAGGCCACCGGCTTCTGAGAGCATCTACCCCCTCTGCCCTTGGGGCAGGAAACCTGGAATAGAACCTCTGCAGTTGAGCATTGTCCAGGGTGGCAAAGACTGCCGGGAGGTCAAAGCAGTCCATGAGTTCCTGCAATAGAGATGGGTGCAGGCACCACTCTGTGGTCGACTGAAGTTCTGCTGAGCCAGTCCACCTGCATGTTCGTCATCCCTGAAATGTGTTTGGCTATGATGGATAGCAGATGCCTCTCCACCCAGAGCCATAGCCCTTTCACTCCTGCATGAGTACCCCGGATCAGGTCCCCCCTGATGATTGATGCAGGCTTTGACGGCCACATTATCTGTCAGCACCAGGATGTGTTTGCCGGACACTGTTTGTTGGAATTGTCGCAGGGCCAGGTAAACAGTCTGCAACTCCAGCCAGTTGATGTTCCTGCCTTGGTCCCTCTGACCCCATTGACCTTGGGCCACCTGTGAATGAAAGTGGGTTCCCACAACTGAAAAGGCTGGTGTTTGTCCTTATCATTAGCTGATCTAGTTCCCTGAAAAAGCAGCCCTTGGAGATGGCCAGAGACATCCACCAACAAAAGGAATGGATAACATCCAAAGAGAGTCAAACCCTGGCTGATGAATTGCTCCTGCACATCCTCTGAAATGGTAAAAGAAACCATTGAAGGTCCCTAGTGTGCAGGTGTGCCCAGGGAACGATGGAGATACAGGACACCATTTTGCACAAGAGTTGAGACAGCAAGACCAAGGACATGGTCCACTTTCTGTTAACCAGTCCTGACATTTCTTTAAGGCTGGCCTGTTTTTCCTGGGATAAATAGACCTTGCATGCCAAGGTATCAATAATGGCTCCTAAATGCAAAATGGTAGGGGTGGGATGATTTTTCTCTATGTTAATAGAGAACACATGGTACTCGAGAGTCTGGATGGTGGTCCTCAAGTTGACCATTGCTTGAAGGGCCGAGGAGGACTGGATAAGTATGTCATCTAAATAAAATTGGATGTGGACAGGAATAGCCCTCAGATGGGCCACTAATGCAGCCAGAATGCAGTAAATATTCTAGGTGCAGAGGAAAGACCAAATGGTAGGGATGCATATTGATAATGGACAGCCACATAGTGGAACCAGAGGTATTGCCAGTGATGGGGCCAAGTGGGAATGTGTAAATACACTTTGGTGAGGTCAATGGAGGGGAGGAAGTCACTCCACTGGATGCCTGCCAGAATAGAATGAAGGGAGTGCATCTTGAACTGCCAGTATACAAGATGGTGGTTAAGTTTCTTTAGGTCTAGAATAGCCCTCCAAACTCCCGAGGCCTTTGGAATCACAAAGAGAATCAAGTAAAACCCCTGCCCCTGTTGCCACTCTGGAACCTATTGTATGGCCTCAATGTCCAGCAGATGCTGAAATGCCGAAGTCATCAAAGACTTCTTAGAAGGGTTCTTTGATACAGTGGATGAAGAACCTCGGGGGGAAGGGTGGACAGGAACCCCAAGGCTAGATTGGACCTCACGGTCTTCCTAACCCAGGCATCTGATGTAGTCTCCTCCCAGCGGTCAGAGAATAGGGTCAGTTCACCCCCGACGGGAGGTTGAGTCCGTCTTTACTTGGAGTGATGAAAAGGCTAGTCTCCTGCATCCTGAAAAGGTGGCTTCACCTGTCTACGTTGGTAAGACCTGTCCGGATACTGGTGATGCCTTGGGAAGATGTCCCCCTATGGCCGGGATGTGGTTGGTGCAGGAGCTGGTCCCCAAAAGGAAGGCTGGTTAATAGTTAGGGGTGTAGGGGTGAAAATTGCCTCTCCAAGTCATAAAAGGCAAGATCTTCCTCTTGTCCTTGGACTCAATGAGGAAAGAGTTCAGGGCCTCACCAAAGAGCTGTTCCCCTTTGAAGGGGGCCACAATCAGATGCCATTTATGGCAGGTGTCAGCCTGCCATTGACTGGCAGCAAATTTTGCGGCATTAAGCATGGTGTCTGCCAAAAATTGGATTGTGGCCACAGGTTTGTTTAAGTCTTTGTGTGACCTGATATCCAACATTGGAATTCTTTTCTGCATCTGGCAAAGCCACATTAAGGACACTCTGTTGAAAAACAAGGCAGTTGTAGGTGCTCAGACCACCCATGCTCTGCTGCAGTGTCTGCTCTGCATGCTTATCCTATGGCTTGAAACAATCGTCAGGATCCCCCGGGCATGGTGGTCAATGTATGCAGTGCTGTCACCAGCGCGCCTACGTTAGGGACCTGTACAATCTTTGAAAAGTCTGGTGCCACATTATAACATTTCTTATCCACCACCAATGGATTGGTGGCAGTCCCTAAAGAAGACCACTATCATTGGAGCACGTCTATGAACAGTTGTGGCAATGGAATGACCTCAAACTCAGTGGCTGGCTTGGAAAACAATGACGCTGTTGGATCCTGGTTGCTTGGCCCAGGTTGCATAGCAGTAGAACCCATTTGAGCCATATTACATGCCTTAAACAGCAAAGACCTAAATAGGCCCTGCTGGAACAATATAGTAAAGGCAGGCTGATCAGGCCCCATGTCCTCATCATCAGATAATTGGTTGTCTCTTTGCCCTTCTTCTTCCTCTGAAATCTGAAGTTCAGGGTCTGGAAACACCCCCTGAAATGTGGAGCTGACATTTTGGGGTGGTTGTAAAGAGAAAGTCAGCCCCCAAGAGGGTCTGTTGCAAGCCTGCAGCCATGCCTTGTTTAATTGCCTCAGATATGATAGCCTGCATATTGCCCTGCACAGGGGCTAAAAGCCCCATTTCACGGCAAAGAGAAGCTGCTATGGGAGTGAAAGTGGCCTCTGGAACAGTTCTGATCAATCCCCTGGTCAGGCCAGAAGGGGCTGTAGAAACTATCAATATATCACTAGAACTCCATACATCTGCACTGTTACTAGGCAGAATACAGCACTGGAAATTTTTCTGCTCTCTAGCGCCTTCTGGTGAGAGCTGCAGCCTGTCTATAGGAATTGTCTGCCTATCCTCTTCACTTAAATCTGACAGGTGAGACAGTTTGTTGTCAGCTTTATTGCAGATCTTCACCAGAATTTGTTGTCTTCTATTCTCATATTTCTGAGCAGCCTTAGATATCTTATGAGGTTTGGCAGCCTTCCTGCCTGACTTGGAGCTGTGCTTTTTAAAACAGCTGGAGGCTTTTGGCTTTTCATTTATATCAGAAGCTGTAGGCACTTCTACATGAGCCTCAGCCTGCCACACTAAATTCTCTGCTCCTTGGTCACTCAATGCTGCTTCTATAGCAGCACTGTTGCCTTCCTCCTCCATATTGGGGGGCTGTTAAAGATAACAGGCAAATTGACAGTCTGCTCTCCAAGTGCCAAAGCCGCGGAGCAGATCACTTCCACGTGGCAGCTCCCAGGTTGCTGAAACAAGTGGGGCTGTTAAAATCTTTGATCTAATGATCCTTGCTGAATCGGGAGATTCTGATTCCCCCTTTGGCTTTGGAATAGCAGCACGAAATTTGTGCTGTGACTGCTATTCCCCCGCTTCGTTTCAATTAGATTTGACAGCCAAAAAGAGCGCAAAGCTCCTAAAATGGCTGCCACTGCTTGCCACTGTTATCAGAGACACAGACCCATGCTACTGTCCTCTCTGTCAGCTCTTTGCCTGAACAGAAACCCTTAAAATCACTTTTCCTTCCCTGGTTTCTAAGCAATATCTAGCAACGATCAGTAGCCAAGTGAGACAAATCCTGACAGCGTGCTAGAATCTGTGGCTGTCTATCAAGTCTTTTCAAATCCCCTGTTTGCCTGACAGATTTCTCTCAGGGTTAGAGCCAAGGCCCCAGGGCTCACAACTTCAGTGACTGTACCTAGGGGAGGGAGTCAAACTGGAAAACTCATGAAAAACAGTATAAGATGATTAAAGTCCAATATACATATAAATGTCCAGAGAAGGATGACACATCGGTCCTGCTGAGTTGACTGAATCAAAAAGTTGGAAGTAACTAGCAAAAAGAGCATGTGTAAACAACAGGTTTGGCAGACTCAGTCCAATCAGCAAGCAGATGGGGACAACTCATTCTGGATGCTATCTCCACCTAGATGGAGAAAATTAATCCTTTCTTCTCCCATAAACAAGTTGTCAGAATCCAATCTGGGTCAGTCCCTTGGACCAGAGGTTTTACAAGCTTTTGAATTCTAGCTGGGGCCTATCCTCAGGGCACCTCTCTCTAGCAGAATGTCTCTCTAGCAGATCCATTATACTAGAAAGATGTTCCCTGAGCATGGGCTCCTGCACAAGTCTAAAAACTCGGAACACTAAATCTCTGCTCCGGATGATCACCCCATCCTGCAAAATTATCCTGAGAGACTATATTTGCCTTCATTTGTAACAAGTTGCTTGCTAGTCAGAAACCTAGCATGCATATGTACATACATACATACATATATACATACATACATACATACGGAAAAGATCTTATTGATCGACCCACTCCACTAGTGCCAGCAAAGGGGGCATGCTGTGGATCCCAACAGTCAAGGATTTTTGCCTGATGGGATTCAGGAAAACAGCCCTTTTGCTATGCTCCTGTTCTTTGGAAAATCATGCTCTCTTAAAGTAAAAATTGCCTTCGCCACTTTTAATCTTTTGTAAGGGCCTGAATGCCAGTTGGCCTCGGGCTCTAACATTCTGGAAGTGTCTGTTGGATTAGGAAATATCCCATTTCACCATCACATATTCACCTCATCCCATCTTTTAACATTATTTATTATTGCTGTAATTTGTTTTACTATTTTAATGTGTATTCGTTTTTATTTTTCTAAACTACCCAGAATAGTCTCTGATAAGAGAAACATTAATTTAAAAAGTAATAAATAAATAAAAATATAATAAGTAATACAAAATAAAATATTACAAAGTCAAAATTATTTAAAAAATCAAATAGAGACACTTAAAAAAATGGCTTCAATGGCCAAGGAGAATGGGCCAAAATTCCTTTCATAGAACTAGTGAACAAATTAATGTTAATATCCTTTCATACTTTTTCCTCAAGCTTTATCCCCATCTCATATTTCTTTTCTGTTGCTTTCCAAAAGTTCAGCCAAACTCATCTACAATGAAAGAAAATAATGGTATCAGAAATGGAAGCAGCAGAGCACACTTTCTTCCTGAGGATTTGTCAGGGACTACAAGATCTACTGCTTCAGATGGTAATTTTTCTGTCATAGAACAGGGGTCTCCAACCTTTGCAACGCTGGCTGGAGAAGTCTGGGAGCTGAAGTCCTTCAGACTTAAAGTTGCAAAGGTTGGAGACCCCTGTCATAGAAGATTTCCAAAAATGCAGTATGAAGGTTCTGAATATCTTTAAGTGTTTTACACAATATTTAATGTATTCACTATTTGAAAATTGAAATTTGCTATTATAATAAAAATTCAGAAGTAAGGATAAATAAAATATATCATTATCTAATCTATAAAGTCTTTTAATGACAAACTTACAAGGATATACTGTACTCAACTAAAGAAGGTTACAAAGTAACACAATATTTTCATTGAAAGATATTTTTCACACACGAGTGCACACACAAACACTATATACACTGAATACACCAGTACAATTTTGAAGAGGCAACAACTTTTGATGCTCTTATATTTCCATATCTGATCATACCAGCTTGGTTCTAAGAATTACAGTACAGTAAACTGAGGATTGTATGCTTGACAACTTGTTCTCCTGAATTATGATGAACCAGTAAAAACAAAAAAGATAGCAATCATGCAACATTATCTGTTATTTCTGTATCCGGAATGTGGAACTGGAACATTCCTGACACATGTGTACTGCAGGAAAAAACACTTTTGTTAATAGTACTGATTTGAACTTTGGATTGTTATTCAGTTTTGCAGAGTGATTTAACAATTTGCAAATATTCCCAAACAGTATAAAGGATTGTTTCAAAAATCTGCTCATACCAACCTTCTGAATAAATGTATACTTCTGAAATAATATAAATCACCAGCTGTCAATCCCAACATAAGCTTCCAGTTAGAATTTCTATACATGCTGAGGCTTTACCAGATTTTTTTTTTCCTGGAGTAAAATTCAAACCAAATTTTTGTTGAATCCAAATAAATTAAAATAAATGTTAGTTGTGACTTGATTTCAATGGGAATTAAATTTAATGAAGATAGTTTTGAATTCAGCTCCTTAGACTGATTCAGTATTTTAGTCCTCAAAAGGAAAATGACTGGTGTAACAGAAATTGCTACTATGAGAGATTCCATCAATCATTCAGATTTTATCATCATGTAGGCAACAGCCATGGCTAACATTACTTTTTGTGAATAAACATTTTGAAATTCAAAGGAAGTTTGAGGTAATTTATATTGTCGCTAACTCTTCATTTTAAATTGGAATCAGATGTGCATTATCCTGTTGTTTACGTGGGAAAAAGTAGTATAGATTTTCCCCTCTCATCTGAGGGCAATGTGTTATACAAGCCTGCCCAATTTGTCGTGCATTGTCCACATTAGTCATGCATGGTCCACAAAAAGTTCACTAAACTTCTGAATATTGTTGCTTCCCTTGGGCTGTAAGCTTGAGAGAGAGTGGGAGGTGAGTATGACTGTTCAGCATCTGGCACATTAGAGTAGATGGTGGGTCAGTTTAAGTTGGTGAGTCATCACTTATAAATGTGATTGTTAAGCATCGAGCTATTTAATGTTGACTGTATTCCTCTTTTGTAATTCTTCTGGAAAAGACATAGAAAAATATTAGCCACTATATATACATAGTGATGGTCCAGCACCAGAAACTCTGTTTTCTATGTAAAATACACTCTCTTCAATTTAGACTTTTTGGGGTCACAGTGTTATTGATTCTTTTTCAATTAATCATAATATGCACAAATGCAAAATACAATGTAGTTTGCCTTGAATCTTTTTGCCTGATGAAATTTTGCCAGTATATCAATATGGAATTCCTACAACTTTTATCACAATGCCCTTTTAAACAAGAATGTGTGTGCTTAAAAGAAGGTGAGCTGGATATTTGTTAGTTTAGATTCCCATGAAGAATACAATTGTATTGTACAAATACAATACAATACATTTATTGCCAAGAAATGCTAGGCCAAGGAAACAAATATACAATCAGTTAAACCGTTTAGAAATTTTTGTTGCAAAGCCATGTTCACACTACTGATCTAGTAATGAATCTTATCTCCATTCTTCTTCATCATAAAGTTTTCTTCTCTTTCTGTATACGCAAATAATCTGAATGCATTTCTTTTGGATTTGTCACTCATTTTTACATTCTTTTATTTTTATTCTCATCTAAGTACCCAATTCCCTCTACATTCAACTTAGTTTTATATTTTTAATGACATCACAGGTTTTTTTGCACACTTTTCATTCTTTTTTCCCCCAGAAAACCAGAAGCAATGCAAAATACTGAGAAACTATTTGTCATAAATAAAGATGAAATCTTTTTTAGCCTCCAAGTTATCTATCTTGAAAGAAAGATAAGAAGAGGGCAAACATTGGCAAAGTGGAAGGGCTCAATTATAGTTGTGATGGATGCACTCCTGCAAGATCTGAAGGATTATCTCGGGGTCAGATTCTATTGGAGAAAATCTGTCTATGGGTTGCTAAGGGCCAATGCCAACTTACATTTGTCTGGTCTTCAACCTCCCCTCCCCAGGAATGCTTGGAAGGAGTAAAGCTAAAACAAATAAAGGGTAACTAGGATTTATCTGCCTCTCAGAAATATGTACCTATTGATGAAGAGGATACTAAAAAGGTATCTCCTTGTCTTATAGAGATGAAAGATTACAATTGCTTTTTTTACTGTGTGAAATGACATTATTTTCTTTTTAAAAATCCAGTGTGTTTACAGCAACATCAGATTCCTTGAATAATAGTTTCTTCTTGTGTCCAGCTTTTCCTAGAAACATGATCTGTGCCAAAATATTTAATGCTTTTAAGTTCTGAAAGTTCTATCAATAACCTTGAACAAAACAAAACAAAACAAATGGCAATTTTGAAGTACTAGACTGAATACTTGGAAAAAATACCAGACATCAAAAATAGAAAATAGATTTCTAAAAATTCAAAGTACATTAATTATAGAACTATAGATAATAAAGCTGTGTTTTATTTGTTTGCTTGCTTGTTTATATTTGAAAGAATGATCAAAGGCAAGTTGTAGCAGCAGCTAACTTCTAAACTCATAATAGCTTACAAGTTTGAAAAAAGTCTTTACGGCTCCTGTAATACTTCATATAAGAATTTATTTTCCAAATTCCAAAGCTATTAAAGTTTGAATAAAAATTGGAACGGTTATATACACTCACCTTCATTTTAAGGTTATTATGATTGTGATGATGTTTGTTGAATTTGTGTGTGTGTGTGTATGAGGTTAGTGAGTAGCCAGTTGTGTACTTTGGTTGATTTGGAAAAGCTAAAGTTAAACCAGTTGCCGAATTGTTGCCAGAAACTACTTCACTATGTTAACCCTGAGTTGAATTAAAATGGATCAGAAGGAGAATAATGGTAGTATTTTAGCAAAGAAAATATTGCTTGCTTGCTGAAATATTTATATTTGGCATGTGCCATCAAATTAGCACTGACTCCTAGTGACCACATAAATAGATTTTCTCCATGATCTTCTCTCCCTAAATTGGCCCTTCAGGTTTTCCAACAGAGCACCCATCATCATATAAATGGATCCAACTATCTGGTTCCTGGCCAATCCTTTCATCTTCCTACCAGACAAGCACTAGCTTGCTTAATGTGTCTCAAATTGGATAATTTGAGTCTATCACTGAAATATAGATACCTGCAAATCAGTGAATCTTCATTAGAGAGGAATTAATCGGGAGAAAAATTGGGAGACAGGGAGGGGAGAGGGAGGGGGGAAACCCCAGTATTGTTTTAATCTTCACAGCAGCTCGGATGAAGGAGATGATGAACTTAGTTTCCCCCAAAAGTTGGAAACATTTATCACTGCTCCTGCTGTATACACAAACACACACATATAAACAGATTACCGTATTTTTCAGAGTATAAGATGCACCTTTTTCCCTCAAAAAAGAGGCTAAAAACTGGGTGTGTCTTATACACTGAATACAGCATTTTTGTCTCCCAAAACTCCGCCCCCTTCACCAAAATGGCTGTGCATAGCCTTTAGGAGGCTTCCAGAGTGCTCCTGGGGACTGGAGAGGGCAGAAATGAATGAAAAATGTGCTGTAGTTTGCTCATTTTTGCCCCACAGCCCCCAAGAGCACTCTATAAATCTCCTAAAGGCTATGTATGCCCTTTTTTGACAAAAAATGCCCCCCCACCCCCAGGAGTACTCTACAAGCTTTCTAAAGGCTATTCATGCCCTTTTTGGGGGGGAAATGTGCCCATTTTCATGAAAAAATGGACCATTTTTAGGAGGTCTGCAGAGTGCAAAACCTTTTTTTTCAAAATCTTGGTGCATCTTATACTCCAGGATATCTTATACACTGAAAAATATGGTATTATAATGCAAATTGATAGCATGTGCTATGCAAACATGCATTTAATAAAGCCTTCTGGGGAGATTGTTTCAGGCTTCGGACGTGGACGGATGTGGATCCCACACGTCCACCGCTGTGTTGCCTCAGCTGCGCCTTCGGGTGCGGGGGGGGATGGGCATAATCCCCCCCTCTGCACGGGCGGCTTGCGGTGAGGGCCCCCATCTCGACGGCGGTTGGGGGGGCTGCTCCCACCTTGCCCTAGGGGCTGGGGAACTTTCACGGGGGGAGCTTCCCTTTCGCCGAAGGAGCTGGAACATGGAGGATGTTAAAAGGAGCTGAAACTCCGGGGCTGAATGGCTGCGCCGAGGCTCCGGATTAGAAAAATGGTATGTGCCTTATTTGGATTTTTTTTTTACATTCAATTCGATGAAAAGAGAAGATAGGGGGGAGTTGGAAACAACCCCCCTGGAAATAAAGCGGCATTGGATAAAGAGTCCCGCGCTACAGAGAGAGTGAAAGTGACTTCCATCGGATTTATTGAAAAAGGAAGTTTCTTGTTAACTAAGGGATTGCTGTTAGACAATGTATCCTGAGCCTTGCTACATTTTAAATTGATTGTTTCCACTTTTTCTTTTGTCCACCCTGCCGGCAAGGCGGAAAGATGGCGTTCTCTTTGTTCCCAGGACGGAACTTTTCTTCTTTGGAAATAAGCATTCCTCTATTTCAACAAAATTAGACTAATTTCAAAATATATAAGAAAAGGACCTGCTCTGGTGTCTTTCGGTGCTCTCTTCCTTCGTGAAACCTTCTGCTTTGGTTTGGAAAGTTTTTTCCTTTTTTCCTTTTTCTCTCTGGACGTTGTAAACTTAATTTGAACTACAGCTTTTGTCTCGGACTTCACAGACTGCCCGCCCAAAAGCGCCATTTTTTTTCTTTCTTTCTTCTCTACGCACCAACACTTAAAACTTTAATTATGGCATCGAGGAAACCCCCACCTGGGAAACCAAGCTCTGCTCCAGCATCTACAAAACCCAGCCCATCCTCACAAACAAAGATTTCAGCTTTGTTACAGAAGGAAGCAGAAGTAGAGGATCCTAAGTCACCAAGCCCTCAGCCATTAAACGTAGAGGAGATGTTTCAAAGAATAATGAATGAAATGCAACAAATCCGGAAAGAGAATTTAAGCACAAGATTGGAATTATTGGAGGCGCAAAGAGAAATAACAAATAATAAACAAAAAATTGTGGGGCTGAAAGGGGGGGCAGTTGAGATGAAGGAAGAGATAAAAGACTTTAAGAAAGAACTTACAGATATTACTGGTCAAATGTCTAAAGTTGATTTTGAACGCATGTCTTTCTTTTTAAGATTTCAGAATGTTCCAGAATTACCGAATGAGAATTTAAGAGAGCTGATGGCTACTATGTTAGCGGATTATATTAAGAAAGATAAGGAATTTATTTGGGGGAACATTGATTTGATTTATAGAATTAATTCAGCATTTGCCAGAATAAATGAGGTACCCAGAGAGATACATATTAAATTTATAAGAAGGTCAACGAGGGATGAGATACTGAGAGCGCAAAGAGGGGGCCCTTTGATGTATCAGCAAAACGAGGTGGCCATATTGAAGCAGATCCCAAAGAAAATAAGAGATCTAAGAAGGAATTATTCCTTCTTAACTAAAAAATTATTCAAAAAGGGGGGGGGGGTTCAAGTGGTTGATGCCTGAAGGGATGCTGGTATTCTGAGAGGGAGGAAGAGTTAGAATTAAAACAGTTGAAGAGGCGCATAATTTTCTTAAAAAAACACTCCTCAATCCTGGATGATGATGAGATGGGAACGGGAGGGTCCACGGGTCCACCTGCTGGTGGGGGGGAGGAGGAAGAGACTATAGCAAAGAGGCTCAGATCGCAAAAATAATTTGTTATATATATTTTTTATGATGGTAATTCCTGTACGGATGTCAATAGTACAAAGTAATTGAATGTATAAAATAATATGAAAATTTATGATTTTAAAATGTATGTACCCCTTCCTTTTAATTTTTTTTTTAATGGAATATGTATGAAGACTCGGAGGTGGTCATCAAAACCGATGTGGAAGCTCCAAATATTATCTAACACCTTATTTACCCCTTTCCTGATATAAATTGTTAAAACCAATAAAACGTTTTCAAATAAAAATAAATAAATAAAGCCTTCTGGCACCTAAACATACATTTATTTAAATATTAAAATGAAATAATATACAGTACACACAAAATAATGCAGAATGAATGGATTCAGAAACAAACTAGTGTGCACATATATGTACAAAATAAGACAAACTAATTCAAAAACTAATGCAAAAGCATACACATATACTTGACCACAGGACATGGAGAAAATCATGGTATGTCTCTTGGAAGCACTAACTTCCTTTTGTTCTGTATCAGAGTTGAGACCAAGCTCATAAATTCATATTTTGTGACATTGCATCCTCATAAATGAGAAGACAAGAGGAAGAACAATGGCTCAGTGGTTAAGATGCTGGGCTTGTCAGCTGGAAAGCCTGGAACAGCTCTGTTAAACAACTTGCCTCCAGCTCTGGAACAACTTGCCTCCAGCAGTTGTGAATGCCCCAACCCTGGAAGTCTTTAAAAAGATGTTAGATTGCCATTTGTCTGAAATGGTATAAGGTTCCTGCCCACGCAGGGGGTTGGACTAGAAGACCTACAAGGTCCCTTCCAACTCTGCTATTGTATTGTATTGTATTGTAAAGCAAACAACTTGGGTTCGAAACTTGAGCACTACACAATGGGATGAGCTCTTGTTATTCACTCCAGTTCCTGCAATCCTAGTAATTCAAAAACATGCAAATGCAAGTAAATAAATAGGTACATACTTGCCTTTGCATACAGTAGAAGTATATTAGACAACTATTAGGCTATCTAGGCATAGAATTGGAGATGAGCACCATCCCTTTGAGTTGAGAATGTGCAATAGGGTCAACAAGGAAGCTCATAAGGTAAATATTATTTTGTAATGTACATACTATGTTCTTATGTTGGATATAATTTTGCAATATGCACACCCTGTTCTTAGGCTGAACCAGATAAACTGTCATGAATATTATTGAGAAAGATTCATCTAAAATTCTTCTAGTTTGGCCTTGAAAATCACATAGTTTATTTACATTTTCTGGCTGAGGTCTAAAATTGAATCACAGTTGAGGATAGCACGGTAGCAGATAGCTTTGAAGTGAAAGATTTTATGCACTCACAAATGGGCATATGGTTTATTTTTTTCTAGTTCTTCATATTTAGTATGAAAAAGTGTTTTGCCTTTCACTTGCAATTTGTTCTAGTTCTAAAATAATTAGTTGGAGGAAACAATATAATAAGGCTGTTTTTCACAGATAGTATCTGCTACAAAATAAGAACCCAAAATTACAGGATTTCAATTACTATCTCACTAGATTGCATTCTTATTTCAGAGAGAAACAAAATTGCAGGGCAAAAGTATGCAGGTCACACTGTAATTTTTCTTCTTCTTTGAATGCTGCACTGTGTAGGATATTTGTAGGACTGGAGTGCTAAAATGAAAGCTCTCTGACTTGGGTCCTACATCTCATGGAGGAAAGTAAGTAGTGGGTACCCTAAGATTTGGTCTTAGACTCAGTAGTCTTCATTATCTTCATAAATGATTTAAATGAGGGAACAGAAGAAGAAATTTGCAAATTTATAAAAATTGCCGACCACACCACACTGGTAATAGTCAACATTCCAGAAGATAGACTCACTCAAACACTGGGCCCTATCTAACAAAATGAATTCAATGGTATATAAGGTCTTACACTTAGGGGGAAAAAACCCACATACTTTTGTACAGGTATAGAATAGCTGGAACCTGCTGAATAGTAGTAATTGCGAGAGGGATCTTATAGTCCTAATGGACAACCACATAAATATGAGCCAGCAGTGTACAGCTGTTGAAGGAAATCTATTACATTCCTTGGAAGAGTTAAGAATTTATTTCTATGCTCCAGGATTTAATCTTCAGCTTTTCCTCCCCTCTTTGATATTTGGTGTTTCCTGAAAGCCAAAGGGGAGTATCTGGAGAAAATATTCATAATGGTTTTTTTTCACTCTCAAGATCGCTGGTTCCTGTCTCACTAATTTTAATCCTTCACATTAAGTCCCAAGGATGATCCACTGGAGAAGGAAATGGCAAACCACTCCATTATCCTTGCCAAGAAAACTTCACAGACACTACCAAAAGATTAAAATATAAGAAGCCAGAAGATGAATCCTTCAGGTTGGAAGGATTTGCTATTGGGGAAGAGCTGAAAGCAATTACAAGTAGCTCCAGAAAGAGAGATGTGGCTGGACCAGTTAAAAGGAGGCTCAGCTGTAGATGTCTCTACTGATAAAATGAAAGGCCAATTCTGTAAAGAACAATATTACATAGGAACCAGGAATGTAAGATCTAGGATTCAAGGTTAACTGGATGCAATCAAATATGAGATGTCAAGATAGAACATTGACTTCTTGGGAATTGGTGAACTAAAGTGGACAGGAGTAGGAAAATTTACTTCAGATGAACAACATATCTACAACTGTGGGCAAAATCCCTTAGAAGAAATGTAGTAGTGAAGCAGTACTGGAATACAATCTCCAAAATGATATAAAGGTATCAATTCGAAACCAAGGCAAATAATTCAGCATCATAGTAATTCAAATCTATGCCCTAACCACTGATGCTGAAGAGGTTGAAGTTGACTGCTTCTATGAAATCTACAAGTCCTTTTTTGTTCTAAAAAAGATATGGCTCAATAGCAGATATTTGGTTTAATAACTGTAAGTATGAGAGAGATCCTGGAGTCCCAGTGAACAATCATTTAAATAGGAGCCAACAATATGCTGCAGCCTCCTAAAAAGCCAATGAAACTCATTAATTGAGTGATAGAATCAGGATCGTGTGAAATGTTACTACCACTTTATAGTGCCTTGATAAGACCACTGGAACACTGAATTCAGTTTTGGTCACCATAATGTAAAAAAGATGTTGAAGCTCTGGAAAGAATGTAGAGAAGAGCAACAAAGATGATTAAGGGGCTGGAGACTAAAACATATGAAGAATAGTTGCAGGAATTGGGTATATCTAGCCTACTCTTTCCAAAGTACAAGAAATTCAAGATAAGCAGTAGATAGAAACTAATCAAAGAGAGGGTCAGCCCAGAACTAACCAGAATTTTCCTATCAGTGAGAACAATTAACCAGTGGAACAGTTTACCTCCATAAGTTGTAGAAGTTCCATTACTGGAGATTTTTAAAGAAAAGATTGGAAAACCATTTGTCTCAACTGGTGTAGGGTCTTCTGTTTGTGCAGGGGTTGGACTAAAAGACCTCTAAGGTCCCTTCTGTTGAGTCCTCAGGTCTACGACCCAGACAGCAAGTCTGGTAACCTGTGAGTCACCGCATTCCGGAACAGATCCGGCAGCTGCGTTAATTGACTGAGACGAGCTGACTGGAATCTGTCTGGAAAGGAGTTACAATGTTGCAATTGCTTGCTAGTAGTTTCCTGCCTGGTAACTCTATATAAGAGGTTGCCAGAGAAGAAACCTTGCCAGTTGAATCTTGTGTGCATTGTAAATAGTGTGAATAAACGTTCCTGTTGTTTTGACCATGCCTGAGTCGGAATCCTTTGTCTGATCTAACACTGGCGACGAAGGTGGGATCCAGGCCGTGTCTTTAGACACAACGGGGAACGAAGCCTCAACCAACGAGCGCAGAACAACGCACAGCCCCATCATGGCCAT
Source organism: Rhabdophis nuchalis (assembly GCA_039707465.1). Classification (NCBI taxonomy): domain Eukaryota; kingdom Metazoa; phylum Chordata; class Lepidosauria; order Squamata; family Natricidae; genus Rhabdophis; species Rhabdophis nuchalis. Next base: position 106,116,626 of record CM077647.1, on the reverse strand, counting down.
GGCGACAATGCCTCCGTTTGCGCCGTTCGACCCGATGAAGGAACAATGGGCTTCCTTCTTAGCCCGTTTCGAGTGCTTCCTGATAGCGAGTGACTACGGCGAACTCGCGCCTGCAAGGAAGCTGAGCCTTTTCCTCCAGTGCGGCGGCCCAGAATTGTTCGCTACCGCCCGAACCATAGCAGCACCTGCCGCGGTACACGAAGTGCCCTGGGACGATCTCCTGGGCCGCCTGAGAGCACACTATGCGCCTGTACCTTCCCGCATAGCACACCGCTACGCATTCAGGCAATGTGTGCAACAACCGCAACAATCAGTAGCTGAATTCCTTCAGAAATTGAGAGCCACCGCAATTCCCTGCGAGTTCCCCGCAGGCTTCCTGGAGGAATCCCTGCTGGAGCAGTTTGTATGTGGCGTAAAAGACATCCGCCTAAAGCGCCGCTTGCTCTCAAAAACTGTACTGACTCTCGAGCAAGCGGTGGAAGAAGCCCGTGCGGCGGAATTGTCAGAGATTTCCACATCTGACATGGGCCGCGCGCGCCCTCCTCTCTTCCCCACCCCGCGAGCGTGTCTAGTGGACGAGATAACCCCGCTAGACGAGATGGAGGAGGAAGACCAAGAGGAATGCTTGAGGGTGACCGGGCGTGTGCATAATCGCGCATTCGCGCCCCAGCAGAAGTCCGGGAGCTGCATAGGCTGCGGAGGTGCCCACCAGAGACCTGAGTGCCCCTTCAAGGCATCGGTGTGCCGCAGATGTGGCAGGAAAGGACACCTAGCAGCTGTGTGTCGTGCTGCCGCACCAACGACAACTTCAGCTGCTGCCTCCAGAGCCGCTCCACCAGGACAATAAGCGTCGCAGAAGCGTTCGAGATGCTACCAGCCACAGCCGACTGACTGCTTCGCGCTGTCGGAGATGCCCCCAGCTCTAAACTACGACCAGGCAGAGAGTATGAGACTGTCAACAATGATTTGCTTAGAGGGGGTGGGTGTAAAAATGGAAATAGACTCCGGGTCCTCTAGATCGCTTATTTCCTGGGCACAATTAATTAAGCTGCGCCCCCAGCTCAGGAAGCGAGATCTCAGCCCCACGGCGACAATCCTGAAGGACTACCAGGGCTCGCAAATCCCCATTCTAGGACTGCACAGAGTGAGGGTAGATTACGGCTCCTTCCATGGATCCCTTCCCATCTTGGTTGTGGCCAAATCCCTAGCTGCCTTGATCGGATTGGACTGGTTTCCGGCCTTGGGACTGCCAGCCAGTTCTCCGGTAGACGTAGTGATCAGAGAGTTCAATGACGTCTTCGATGGCAGCCTAGGAACGTACAAGGGCACCCCCGTTTCCCTAAACCTGGATCCCCAGGTTGCTCCTGTCCGCTTGAAGGCCCGCAGGCTGCCGTTCGCGCTGAAGCCCAAGGTTGAAGCGGAATTAGATCGACTAGTGGCGCAGGGCGTGCTCTAACCCGTCGATCAGGCAAAATGGGAGACCCCAATTGTGGTTCCCATTAAGTCCGACGGGTCCGTGAGGATCTGCGCCGACTATAAGTCGACGATCAACCTCGGGCTTCAGGCGAACCCATACCCGGTTCCAGTAGTGCAAGACCTGCTCCACTCTTTGGGACGGTGTCGAGTGTTCGCGAAACTGGATATGGCGCAGGCCTACCAACAGCTCCTGGTGGACGACAAGGCTGCGGAGGCGCAGACCATCGTCACCCACCGTGGGGCTTTCCGCTGTCGCCGCCTACAATTCGGCGTGTCCGTGGCCCCGGAGATCTTCCAGAGCCTCATGGAGCGACTGCTCCATGGGCTCCCTGGCGTTGTACCGTACTTTGACGACATCCTGATTGCTGCTTCCAGCATATCAGAACTCGCCAAAATGTTGCGGAAGTTTTCAGAGTTTTCAGGGGCGCGGGTTTAAAGTTGAAGCGCAGCAAATGTACGTTTGCTGCATCGAGGGTGGAATTCCTGGGCTTCATGATTGATGCCCAAGGAATCCACCCAACCCCCTCCAAGGTCGAGGCCATCCAAAAAGCCCCCACTCCTGCTTCCAAAACGGAGCTGCAGGCATTCCTCGGCCTTTTAAATTTCTACGTGCCATTTATTCCCCACAAGGCATCGCTAGCCGAGCCGCTGCATCGGTTGCTCGACCGATCTGCGGCCTGGCGCTGGGGCAGCCACGAAGCGCATGCGTTCGCAGCTGTCAAAGCCATGCTCACATCAGATGCGGTACTAGTCCAGTACCATGACAGGCTTCCTCTGACGCTTGCATGCGATGCCTCCCCTTTTGGCCTGGGGGCTGTCCTTAGCCACATCTTTCCAGACGGCTCGGAAGCCCCCATTGCTTTTTACTCCCAGACAATGTCTCAAACGGAGAGAAACTACAGCCAAATCGACAAGGAGGCTTTGGCTGTAGTGTCCGGGATTAAGAAGTTCCACAATTACCTCTATGGGCGGACTTTTTCTGTTGTCACGGACCACAAGCCACTCCTTGGGCTGTTGGCCAGTGACCGTCCGACCCCCCCATCCTGTCGACTAGGATGACCCGCTGGACGGAATTCCTGGCAGCGTATGACTGGCAAGCAGATAGGGCATGCAGATGCCCTGAGCCGCTGCCCTCTCCCGGGGCCGGATCCGACCCCTGTGCCTGCCCTCTCTGTCCTGATGGTCGCGGAGTCGGACTTGCCCCTGTCCTCATCTGCCATCACCGCTCACACCCGCGCAGACCCCGTCCTCGCCCAGGTCTGCCGATGGGTGCTGAGGGGCTGGCCTTCGGGCAGCGTGGCCGAAGACTTTCGGCCTTACAAGTCATGCCAGCTGGAGCTCTCGCTCCATTGCGGCTGCTTGTGTTGGGGAGATTGGGTCATCGTCCCTTCCCCTCTGAGACACATGGTTCTTCAGTCGCTCCATGCCAACCACCCAGGCATCATCCGTATGAAGGCTTTAGCCCGGAGCTATGTCTGGTGGCCTGGCATGGACGCTGAAGTGGCGGAATGGGTGGCCGCCTGCTCCTCCTGCCAATCGTCCCGGCCGGCCCCGCCGGTCTCCCCGCCGAGGGAGTGGGACGTCCCCAGGAGCCCGTGGTCCAGGCTCCACTTGGATTTCGCGGGTCCCTTCCATGGCCAGACTTTCCTTGTGGTGGTGGACGCGTTCTCCTGCTGGGTGGAGGTGATTATCATGGCTTCCACCACGGCGGAGAGCACAGTGCGCGTCTTGCGCCGCCTGTTCGCAACCCACGGGTTGCCGGACATCATTGTGTCAGATAACGGGCCCCAATTTCAGTCCTCCACCTTCTTGGATTTTCTGGCCACCCAAGAGATCCGCCACGCGCCGGTTGCCCCTTATCACCCGGCGTCTAATGGACGCGCGGAACAAGCAGTCCGCTCGGCCAAGGAAGCCTTGGCCCGTTTGGATAAAGGGGACTGGCAGGCAAGGGTGGCTGCGTACCTCTTGGGACAGCATGTCACACCTTGCCCGGCCACAGGGAAAAGCCCCGCAGAGCTCTTGATGGGCCGACGCTTGCGGACCACCCTGGACAGACTGCACCCCGATTACGACGGGTTGCAGAGGAGCAACCTGCAGATTTCCGCCCCTCGCTTATTTAAAATTGGGGACCTAGTTTGGGCAAGGAACTTCTCAGGGGAGCCGCGATGGATTGCCGCAACCATTTTGGACTTAACCAGCCCCTGCTCTTACAGGGTTGGCCTTCACGATGGATCTGAGTGGCGGCGCCACCTGGATCAACTGAGGCGCCGCCTGCCCGAGACAGCCTTCACCACACCAGGCCATTCCTGTCCGTTGGCCCCCGTTGGGCCGTTGTTCCCTGTTCAAGCCGAGCCGCAGTTTGGAAATTCTGAGACCCTTGCCTGTCCAGGCCTCTCCTCGGCAGGCAACGTCTGGGGAGGTCGTCAGGACCATTCCACTCAACCTGATACTGAGCTGTGGGCCTCGCCCATCGGAGGCCCACCCTACCAGAACGCTGCCTGCCAGCAACTGTCAACTACCTCAAGCCCGGTCGCCACGCCCCCTCGCCCGGACTTACTATTATCGCCAATTCCAGCTACGGCGACTCCACCTCCGGGGGCAGGCCACGGTGACGTAGGCGAAAGCTCCACTCCCCGCAGGGAGGAGCTTCCACAGGACCTGCTGCCCGCGCCGAACTCTCCGCAGGAACTAAGGCGTTCGGGGCGGACCCGACACCGCCCCGCCTATCTGAACGAATACGCGTGCGCATGTATTGTGATGGACAGAGAGCCTGGACATATGCGCACTGACTATGGGGGAAGGAGTGTTGAGTCCTCAGGTCTACGACCCAGACAGCAAGTCTGGTAACCTGTGAGTCACCGCATTCCGGAACAGATCCGGCAGCTGCGTTAATTGACTGAGACAAGCTGACTGGAATCTGTCTGGAAAGGAGTTACAATGTTGCAATTGCTTGCTAGTAGTTCCTGCCTGGTAACTCTATATAAGAGGTTGCCAGAGAAGAAACCTTGCCAGTTGAATCTTGTGTGCATTGTAAATAGTGTGAATAAACGTTCCTGTTGTTTTGACCATGCCTGAGTCGGAATCCTTTGTCTGATCTAACACCTTCCAATTCTGTTATTCTGTTATTATGTCATTTTCATCATATGGTATTTAAATGGTAAAGTCAGGAAGTAACCAGAATAACAGGCATTTTGGCCTTGGAATACAAAATTAAGCAGGGCAAATAGTAACAAGAGTTTTGTCAAAACAACACACTGGTCATAGAAAGCATTCTTTTACAATAACGCAAGAGCTGAAGAAGCTTCTTGGATGAGACACAAAACATCTTCAAAGAAAAACCAGAAAGTCTAGTTGCCTCTTGAAAAAGCACCTTCAGAATTCCAGTCAGTATATTTCTAGTGCATGAGGACTGGAAAAGAACTGATGTGATTCCCATCTTCAAAAAAGGGGAAAAAACAGATACAGAAAACTACCGACCAATACACCATGACATCAATACCTGGAATGATCCTGGAAAATATAATAAAAAAACAGATCTTTCTAAATTAGTGGATCAGCAAAATGCTGCGAACATAGTATACTTAGACTATAGACTATAAACTACAACCTACTTCTTGATAAGTTAGAAAAATGTGGGATAGACAGCATTACCACCTGATGGATTTGAAACTGTTTGACATATACTCAACAAGTAGTCCTTAATGGTACTACCTCTACATGGAGGGAACTAAATAGTGGGTTACCCCAAAGTTTCATCTTAGGCCCAGTATTCTTCAATATATTCACATATGATTTAGATGAGGAAATAGAAAGGGAACTCATCAAATCTGCAGATGACACTAAGCTGGGAATTTAGTGCCTACCAAGCCAACATCTCATAAATTAAGAACAGGATCCAAAAGTTTTTGACAGACTTGAACAATGGGCCTTATCCAACAAAATGAAATTTAAGAAGAAAAAATTTAGAGCTGGGCAGGAAATCCAAATATATAAGTACAGGTTAGGTGAATTCTGATTCAAAAACAGTAACTGTGAGAGGGATCGTGTAGTCCTAGTGGATAATCACTTAAATGTGAGCCAGCAGGGTATGGCAGGAGCCAAAAAAGCCAATGCAATCCTTGGTTGCATAAACAGGAATAGAGTCCAGATGTGTGGAGCATTAGCATCATATTATAAAACCTTAATAAAACCACACCTGGAATATTGCATTCACTTTTGGTCACCACATTACAAAAGAGACTTTAGAAAAAGTGCATAAAAGAGCAACTAAGATGATTAAGAGCCTGGAGACTAAAACATATGAAGAATAGTTGCAGGAATTAGATATGACTAGTGAAAAGGACTACTGGTGACATGGCAATCCCTTTCAGTATTTGAGGGACTGCAACAAAGAAGAGGGGATTAATTTATTTTCTGAAGCACCAGAAGGCAAGACAAGAAACAATGGATGGAAACTAATTGAGGAAAGAAGCAACCCAAAATTAAGGATAGATTTCCTAACCGCTTGCCTTAAGAAATTAAGAACATAAGAACAGCCTTGCTGGAACAGGCCACAGCCCATCCAGTCCAGCATTCTGTCTCACACAGTGGCTCCCCATTTGCTTCAGGGTATTCCCAAGCAGATGTCTTCACCTGCTTATGATTCCCTGCAAATGGCATTGAGATATATCCTGCCTATCTCTCCAACCCGGAGGGTGTCCTTAGGTATCCATAATGATAGCCATTGATACCCTTGTTCTCCATGAACTCATCTAATCCTTTCTTAAAGGTGTCGAGGCTGACAGCTGTCACCACTTCTTCTGGCAGGGAGTTCCATAGACCAGTGATCCTCTGGATGAAAAAGTACTTCCTCTTATTTGTTTGAGGTCTAGCTATCAAAAGTTTTATGGAGTGCCCCCTAGTTCTAGTGTTGTGTGATAGGGAAAACAGTTTTTCCTTTTCTACTTTGTCCACACCGTGCATGATTTTATAGACTTCAATCAGGTCACCTCTCAGGCGCTGTCGTTCTAGAGTGAAGAGGCCCAGCCGTTGCAGCCTCAGATGGTAAGGAAGGTGTTCCATCCCCCTAATCATTCTGGTTGCCCTCCTTTTCCATTTCCATAATATCCTTCTGAAGGTATGGTGACCAGAACTGTACACAATATTCCAGATGGAATATCACCATAGATTTATAAAGAGGCAAAATGACACTTGCTGACTTATTTTCTATACCCTTCCTAATGATTCCTAGCAATGAGTTTGCTTTTTTCACTGCTGCGGCACACTGGGTTGACACCTTCATTGAGCTATCCACCAGGACACCAAGGTCCCTTTCCTGGTTAGTTGCAAGGAGTTCAGACCCCATCAGTTTATAGATATAGTTGGTTTTTTTTGCCCCAATGTGCATCACTCTGCACTTACTAATGTTGAAGCTCATTTGCCACTGGTTTGCCCACTCCCCCAGTGTCAAGAGATTCCTCTGGAGCTCCTCACACTCTCTCTCAGTTTTTACTACCCTGTATAATTTAGTGTCGTCGGCGAATTTGGCTACCTTGCTGTTTACTCCTACTTCTAGATCATTTATGAAAAAGTTGAAGAGCAGGGGTTCCAGTACTGAACCTTGGAGGACCCCACTCTTTACCTCCCTCCACCTGGAGAAGTGTCCATTTAATGCTACTCTCTGTTTCCTGTCCCTTAGCCAGTTGCTAATCCAGGACAAGGCCTGTCCCTTTATTCCATGACTGGCAAGTTTATTTAAGAGCCTTTGGTGCAGGATCTTGTCAAAGGCCTTCTGAAAGTCCAAATAAACAATATCAACTGGATCTCCCTTGTCCACGTGCTTGTTGACACTCTCCAAAAAATTCCAGCAGATTAGTGAGGCATGATTTGCCCATGCAAAAGCCATGTTGGCGCTCCTTCAGCAGCGCCTTCTCTTCTACGTGCCTATTCATTTTATCTTTTAAGATGGTTTCCATCACTTTACCTGGTACACTTGTCAAGCTGACCAGTCGGTAATTTCCTGGATCATCTCTGGATCCTTTTTTGAAGATAGGTGTTATATTCGGTACCCTCCAGCCATCCGGCACAAGGCCTGATTTGAGGGAAAGATTATATATTTTGGCAAGGACATCAGCAATTCATCCCCAAGAAGGGGTCTAACCACCCGGTCCCTTATCCCAGGCACATGCAGTTTAGGGCCTAGGATTTTTATTTATTTATTTATTTTTCAAATTTACAGTATATCCCACGCCAATCTCCCACAAAGGGACCAGGGGCGGCTCACAGGAAGATTAAAAATACAAATATACAAAATACAAAGACTCATTAAAACTATATTAAACCCAACCCTGCGCTAAAACATAATTTAAAACCCCAAATTAAAACTTTGCTCAACTAAAAGCCAGTTCGGTGTCAGGTAGTTCATGCCAGGCCAGCTAGATGAAAAAAGTGCATTTTTAAGCGCTGGCGGAACAGCCGGAGGTCGGAGATGACACGGAGTTCAGGAGGTAGGTCGTTCCAGAGGGCTGGGCCCGCCACAGAGAAGGCCCTTCCCCTGGGTGTTGCCAACTGGCATTGCACGGCCGACGGCACCCGGAGAAGGCCCTCTCTGTGGGAGCGAATCGGACGTAGGAATGTATGGGGCAGCAGACGGTCTCGCAGGTAACTAGGCCCCGTGCCATGGAGCACCTTGAAGATGGTCATCAAAACCTTGTAACACACCTGAAACATCACAGGTAGCCAGTGCAGCTCGCGCAGGAGAGGTGTTATATGGGATTGCCGAGAGGCTCCCATGATTACCCGCGCGGCCACGTTCTGGACTAACTGCAACCTTCGAGTGCATCTCAAGGGGAGCCCCATGTAGAGAGCGTTACAGTAGTCTAGACGGGAAGTCACGAGTGCTTGAGTGACTGTGCGAAGGGCGTCCCAGTCTAGGAAGGGGCGCAATTGGTGGACAATTGGTGCAATTGTCCTTCAAACCCAACTATTACCAGTCAGGCTTCAGGGAGCAAGGAGGGTATGGTCAGCACTACCGCCAGCAGCAGCAACCACAATATCAGCAACCACACTGGGCTCAGTCTAAAAGTCCCTTTCGCGGCAACGATACTACCATAAACAATAACAGTAACTGTTACTCGGTCCAGGAACAGTAACAGTAACTCAGTCCAGAAGAGGCCTCCCATTGGGGGAAGACTGCATCATTTTGCAGACCAATGGGAGGTCAAGACCTGGGGTGTTTGGGTGAATACCATGGTCAGGTTCGGTCTGGCCCTGGAGTTTGGTTCCCCTCCCCCAGGTTCCTTTCTTCGTTGCCCGGTCCCAAGTAACCCCCAGAGGAGGCTATTGATGGATTCCATGATCCAGCATCTTCTGAGCATTGAGGCTATTGAGATGGTTTCCCCAGGAGAGTCCCATCAGGGTTTCTATTCAGTTCTATTTGTCATTCCCAAAGCCTCTGGGGGGTGGAGGGACATCCTCTATTTAAAGCATTTGAATCAATTTATTGTATACAGACATTGTAAGATGCATTCCTTGCATTCGATATTTGAGGGCATCCGTGAGGGCGACTGGCTTACATTGATCAATCTTACCAAAGCCTATTTACATGTGCCTATTCTGCGGGAGCATCAAAAGTTTTTATGTTTCTGTTACACCTCTGTTCATTATCAATACACGGCTTTGTCATTTGGTCTTTCTTCTGCGCCCAGAGTTTGTACCAAGATCATGGCCACTTTGGTATCCCACTTGTGCACATTGCCAATAAGGGTCCAACTTTATCTTGATGATATCCTCATTCAGTCAAGCTCAGAGGACAGGGCTAGAAGTGACCTCTCCATCACATTGCGCACACTCCAGGCCCACGAGTTCTCCATCCACGAGGTCAAGAGTCATTTCCCCCCCACAACCAGGATCCTCCACCTGGATAGACTCTGTGCAGGGCCAGGTGTTCCTCTCCGAGGAACAGATCACCAGTATAAGGAAATTGGTGGGGGAGGTGGAAAGGGACAGTAGACCTTCCCTGGCATCCCTGTCCAAATTGTTGGGAAAGATGGTCTCGACCTTTGCAATAGTTTCCTGGGTGAGACTTCACTCCAGGGACCTCCAGTGGTTTCTTCTCCCCTTTCAGAAACAGAGGGTTGGCCGTTTCAGGTGGAACTGCCCAAGGAGGTCTGGCAGTCACTCCTCTGGTGGCGGTTCTCAGCCATGCTGAAGGGCTGTTGCTTCGGAGTCATTGACAGGTCCACCATCACCATGGATGCCAGTCTGTACAGCTGGGGGGGCATATGAGGTTGCAGGTTACTCAAGGACAGTGGTACCAGGAGGAGGCGACCAACAGCATCAATTGGCTGGAGCTCAGCGCCATTAGGTTAGCTTTCCTAGAATTCCATCACCAGGTGGCTGGTCAACATGTTTTGGTGTTGACAAATAATATCACAGCCAAGGCCCATGTGTATAGGCAAGGGGGCACTCAGTCTAAAGGGCTCATGCAGGAGGCCTCTGTGTTGGGACACTGGGTGGAAGATAAGGTATTATCGTTATCGGCAGAACACATATCGGGGGTGGAGAATACCAGGACTCACTGGCTCAGCAGGGTTAGGATCAATGAGGTGGAATGGCAATTACACCCTTCTATCTTTCAGGAGGTCTCTCGTTGCTTTGGAACCCCATTTGTGGACCTGTTTGCCACCCCCAACAATGCCCAGCTCCCCAGGTTATTTTTTATTTATTTATTTTATTAAATTTATACCCCGCCCTTCTCCAAACGGACCCAGGGCGGCGCACAGGGATGTTAAAACACATATAAAACATATAAAATTTTAAAAAACTTATTCTAATAGACCCTGCGCTAAAAACCGAATTTAAAAAACCCAAATTTAAAACTATCTAAGAGTCAGTAATGGGGGTTATGCTAGGCCGGCTAGATGGAATAGGTGTGTCTTCAGACACTTGCGGAAGAGGCGGAGGTCAGAGATGGTGCGGAGTTCAGGGGGTAGGTCGTTCCAAAGGGCAGGGCCCGCCACAGAGAAGGCTCTTCCCCTGGGTGTCGCCAGTCGGCATTGTCCAGCCGACGGCACCCTGAGGAGGCCCTCTCTGTGGGAGCGTATCGGTCTGAGGGATGTATGGGGCAGGAGGCGGTCTCGCATATAACTAGGCCCCGAGCCATGGAGCGCTTTAAAGATGGTCGTTAAAACCTTGAAGCGCACCCGAAAGACCACAGGGAGCCAGTGCAGCTCGTGCAGGATAGGTGTTATGTGGGAGTGTCTAGGCGCTCCCGTAATCACCCGCGCGGCTGCGTTCTGGACTAGCTGCAGCCTTTGGGTGCACCTCAAGGGAAGCCCCATGTAGAGAGCATTACAGTAGTCAAGTCGAGAGGTGACGAGTGCTTGAGTGACTGTGCGTAAGGCACCCCGGTCCAGTAAGGGGCGCAATTGGCGCATCAGGCGTACCTGATGGAATGCCCCCCTGGCCACGGCTGCCACATGATCTTCCATAGACAGCCGGGAATCCAGGAGGACACCCAAATTGCGCGCCCTCTCCACGGGGGCCGGTGTTTCGCCCCCAATGGCCAGAGTTGGAATAATCTGGCTGAACCGGGGCGCCGGAAGCCACAGCCACTCAGTCTTGGACGGGTTGAGCCTGAGTTTGTTACCACCCATCCAGATCCGTACGGCCTCCAAACACCGGGACATAACCTCGACGGCATCGTTGGGGTGGTCTGGGGTGGATATGTACAACTGAGTATCATCAGCGTACAGATGATATCCCACCCCAAAACCACGGATGATCTCACCCAGCGGCTTCATATATGTGTTGAACAGTAAGGGCGAGAGGACCGACCCCTGAGGAACCCCACATATGAGGGACCTCGAGGCCGACCTCTGCCCTCCTGCCAACACATATTGCGACCGACCAGAGAGGTAGGATGAGAACCACCGCAGAACGGTGCCTCCCAAACCCAACCTCCCCAGTCGGTGCAATAGGATACCATGGTCGATGGTATCAAAAGCCGCTGAGAGGTCTAATAGGACTAGGATAGAGGAATATCCTCTATCCCGCGCCCTCCAGAGATCATCAACCAACGCGACCAATGCCGTCTCAGTGCTGTGCCCGGGTCGGAAGCCGGACTGGCGCGGGTCTAGATAATCAACTTCCTCCAAGTGTCGCGGAAACTGTTGGGCCACCACACTCTCAACAACCTTCACTAAAAAGTGGAGATTGGAGACGGGATGATAGTTCTCTAATAATGCTGGATCCAGGGACGGCTTCTTGAGGAGGGGCCTCACCACCGCCTCTTTCAGGACGGCAGGCAAGGACCCCTCACTCAAAGATGCGTTGACAATGCCCTGGAGCCAGCCTCGTGTCGTCTCCCAGGATGCCAGTACAAGCCAGGAGGGACACGGGTCCAATAAACATGTGGTAGCCCTAAGTCTCTTTGACAACTTGTCCATATCCTCGGTGGTAACAAAATCAAACTCCTCCCAGGATGGTGTCACAAGAACAGCCTCGGCCTGCTCGACTGGACCACTGTCGATGGAGGGTAGCTCGTTCCGAATCCGAGTGATTTTCTCCTGCAGATAAATCCCAAATTCCTCTGCTCGACCCTGTAAAGAGGCTTCCCGCGGCCTCTGTTGAAGGAGGGAGCGGGTCACCCCAAACAGGGCGGCAGGGCGGTTATCTGCGGATGCAATAAGAGTGGCGCAATACTCTCGTTTGGCCACTTTTATCGCCACTAAGTAAGTCCTAATATGGTCTCTCACTAGTGTTCAGTCGGCTTCGGAGTGAGAAGATCTCCATCTGCTCTCTAGGCGTCTCTTGTGGCGCTTCATCTCCCTAAGCCCCTCGGTAAACCAAGGAGCCCAGGTGGTTCGTCGCCGCAAGAGAGGCCGCAAGGGCGCAACTCGGTCCAAGGCCCCCGTGGCCGCACTTAACCATGCAGCCACTAGGTCCTCAGTTGAGTCGCGGGGCAAGTCCACAGGAATTGGCCCAAGCTCCCTCTGGAACCTTATCGGGTCCATCAGGAGCCTGGGGCGGAACCATATAGGAATGTCCGGTTCCGCCTCCCCGCAGTGAGGTGCAGCGATCGGAAAGTCGAGCCGAAGGAGAGCGTGATCTGTCCATGACAGGGGTGTGATGACTAAATCCCCTATTCCCAGATCACTACTCCACCATCCCGAGACGAAGATGAGATCCAGGGTGTGTCCGCCCTCGTGAGTAGGGCCTAAAACTACCTGGGTCAGGTCCATGGCTGTCATGGAAGCCATGAACTCCCGAGCTGCACCAGAGGTTTCACCTGCCGACGGCAGGTTAAAGTCCCCCATGAGTAAAAGTCTGGGGGTCTCAACTGCCGCCTCGGCTATCACCTCTAGGAGCTCGGGCAGGGCTGTTGTTGCATAGCGAGGAGCCAGGTATACAACTAACACGCCCAACTGCCTCCCAAGGCCCCACTTCACAAGGAGGGACTCGCACCCGGTCGTCTGAGGGATCGTGGTCTCCTTTGGCTCAAGACCTTCCCTAACCATAATCGCCACCCCCCACCCCTCCCTAGGGCCCTAGGCTGATGGAAGGCTCGGTATCCTGGTGGGCACATTTCTACAAGGGGATGTCCTCCCTCGTGGCCCAACCAGGTTTCCGTAATGCCTACCAGGTCCGGGTCCCCCTCTGACACAAGGTCATGGATGAGGGGGGCTTTTTGTACCACGGACCTGGCGTTGCATAGCATCAGCCTAGGGCCCCGGGTCTGTGGTTCTTGCCCACCTAGTCTGCGATGGGGACAGGGTGAGTTGGAGCGCGTGACCACCCGTAACCAGCGGCCCCGGTCCTCCAACTGGTGATGTCCATCCCCCTTCCCACCGCCCCTGCCCCTCCCCAAGACCGTATTGATGGAAAATACCCCAGTGGAAACGACCCCCCCTCCCCCCTCCTCCGTTACTCTACTTCCGCTTCCTGCCGGCCCTTTTTGGCATACCCCCACCTGACTCTCCCTCCCCCCCTCCCTGGAACCCCCTAAAAGTCTTTACGAGGTACCATGCTCTGGGAGCAGAAGGGGAGGATGCCCTTTGGACTTCTTTGTTGGTTCACTAAAGTTTGTTGAATAACGCTGGTGAGTCTGTCTCTTTCCTTCGTTGGAAAACTGGATAGGATAACTCCAGGAGGGGTTTTTATTAACAGTTCATTAATTAGTAGTCAGACTCAGTCCAATCAGAGAGAGGACGGAGTTAACCCATTTGTGGAAGCTATCTTCCCCTTATTAGAAGAGGCATATCAGGTAAGTACCAATGCCTTTTCTATTTTCTACTAGTACTTTACTTCTGAATCAGAGTTCCAGGATTTTATTTATAAAAAAATATAGCTTGAAAAAACTTTCAACTTTCAGCTAAATTTCTTATAATTAAAGTGCCTTTTGCTATAAAATGAATAATACTCATGTTGGCTTTCTAGCTTTGTCCTTCATATGGCTGGAGATTTTGATAAGCATGAATTAACAGACTGGAAAACAAAATAAATAAGGAAAATGCTCTTTCAAGTCTTCTTTGTTAGGACTTAGCTCATTTTAATATTCATCCATGTGGTCCATCTTGGAAATGTCTTAGTTATCTAAAAACCAATCTTGATACAAAATTATTTTGTTTAAACCATGTAGAATGCAATAGATAATAAAGTTCTGAGCTGGATAATTGAAGTTTGTCTTAATAATACTGCTCTGCTGTCAAGAAGAAAAAATGTCAATACAGAAAACAAAGTATTGTGCCCTTTAACCTATCACAAAGCCTAAGAATCATAGAAGAGGGAATAACTACATTAAATGTGAAGCAGCCAATGCAGCTAAATAATCTTCACAATTTTCAGAACCAGTAGAGAACCACAGGTTGAATTCTCAACAAAAGCAGATTCAAAATGAATTGGATTGGTTATTCTGTTAAATTAGACATTTCTTAGGCACCCAGAGAAAGACTAATTTAAAGAAAAGCCTCCCGTTCATGGATCACTGCCTTATTTCAACCAAGGAGCTTGTACAACTCAAAGAAGCTATGAGCTAAGCCATGCAACTCCCAGAGATGCTTTTTTTTAAAGAGGCAACTGGATTTTCTGCTTTTTCTTTGAAGACATTCCACTTCTCATCCAAGAAGCTTCTTCAGCTCTGACTAGATGGTGAGAAAGATCTATTTGCATAGTAGGCAAATTGAATAGGAACCTGGAATGTAAAATCTATTAATCAAGTTTAAGAGAACCATGGTGGACACAGTGATTAGAATGCAGTATTGCAGGCTAATTGTGCTGACTGCCAGCAGTATGATTCTCACCGGCTCATGGTTGACTCAACCTTCTATACTTCTGATGTGGTAAAATGAGCACCCAGATTGTTGGGGGCAATATGCTGACCAGGTGGTATTCACTTACCTCCATACATGCACTCAGCCTTCCATGCATGCACTTTTGGTCTAAATGGGATGCCATAGAACTGGGCCATGTGGGCGGGGTCACCCATGATTTCCATTACCAGTTCGGGCGAACCGGTCCAAACTGGTTTACTATAAATTATAAAAACGTCCTTTTTTTACATTTACATTTCCAACCTTAATTTGAAATACCTTTATACATTCTTGATAACTTGTCTAGTGTTAAATACCAATGATACATTATCTGATAATTTTTTATTTTAAATTGTAATTTAATGTAAATTTTAAACCCTTTGTCCACATATTTTCCCATTGTTCAAACATTACATTATATTCAACATTCCTTGCCCACTGAATCCTACAATGCTTTACATTTTCACTTTCCAAATTCAAATTCAATAACATTTTATATACCTTAGTAATAATATGTTCATCACTAGAAAGAGGTTCATTTTTAAAATGTCTAACAATATTCTTTTGGCTATTTTCAAGACTGCTCTTGCCCACTGGGTCCATGATCAGTTCAAAGGTCATCTTGGATCACTCCTAAGTGCTCCCATTCAAAACCAGAGCAACCCTGTCAAAGAACCAGCTTTAACAGTGAAACCACCAGGTAAGAGAAAAAAGAAATTCTCTGTGCAACAGCCATCATGATAGGGAAGGCAACTTGAATCTAGCTTACAAGAAGGCATTTGACTCCCTGCCACATGACTGGATAATCAAGTGCCTAGAAATAACAAGAGTCAACAGAAACATCAGAAGCAGATAGCACAATGGAAGATACAGTTTCTTTTATCGGCATTCATTATCACACCGCTGTTTGTTATTGTACTTATTCTTCTATCAACAATACTGAACAAATCATGCTATGACTATCAAGCATCAAAAACATTGGCCAGACAATCTCTTTTACATGCATGAGGTGAAGCTTTATGACCATACGGAATAGAATCACTGTTTGCATATACAGCCAAGACATTACAGTGGACTGGACAAATGTGCCATTGTCACCATCAACAGGGAGGAATATCCAATATCCAATTATTTTCTTCTTGAGAGAGGCCATAAAAAGGGTAATGGGTAAGGGAGACCCTTAGGATTTTATTCCACTTTTGCCAACTATAGGGGACAGTGCTCATCTACGTTTCAAGACCATTGAGCCATCACTGTCCGAAGATATTTCCATAGTCATATAGACAGCATGAGGTCACAGAGTGCTGCTGAAATGGTATTTATTAATCTACTCAAGAGAGGGAGGAGGAACACTTAAACCTATTTCAAAGACAGAAAAAAAGAGGAAGGAATCCTCTTCCTCTTTGAAACTTATCAAGATTCCAAAAATGTTGTATTTGTGGGGATAACAACACTTTAAAATATTAGAGGTATAATTATAATTAGATTTTCTGCAACAAATCATTAAAATTTGTTATTTATTAGAATTTGAATCTAGCTTTACACAGAAAAACCAGAAACTGGAATATTGAACCGTATATTTTTTCCTATGTTGCATGGCATTTTTCATCAAAAGAAAACAAAGTTTTTTTGTACTAGAATGTTATTACTGTATAATTTATAATTTTTAACAAAGTAATTTACATGTTTATCTATACAGTTCAATTATAAGATGCATCCATGCAGTGGTGGGTTTCAAATAATTTAACATCTGGTTCTCTGCCCTAATGGTTTCTTCCAAAAACCAGTTCACCAAATTGCTCAGAAACTTAACAACTGGTTCTCCCAGTGGTGCGAACTGGCTGAATCCCACCACTGCATCCACACCATAACAAATCTTTAATATGTCTTTTTACCCTATCTTGTTTCTATTTGCATTTTGGATTCATTTTATATTTTTGATATGGTCAGACAAACTAAAACAATAAAGTTTCTATTTTATTTAGCAATAGCAATAGCATTTAGATTTATATACCAATTCATAGTGCTTTTACAATCCTCTCTAAGCGGTTTACAGAGTCAGCATATTTCCCCCAATAATCTTGCGCCCTCATTTTACCCACCTCGGAAGGATGGAAGGCTGAGTCAACCTTGAGCCAGTAAGATTTGAACCATTGAACTGTTCAGCAGTCAGCTGAAGTAGCTTTAAGTACTGCACTCTAACAACTGTGCCATCTCAGCTCTCATTTCCTATAAATACAGATTGATCTACAAGTAGTGCACACAAATTATATCCAGCAATGATATTTTTTCTTCTTAATGGATTAGTAGGTTTGGTAATGGGACAGAAACAGTCTTCACAAAATTAATGAAATATATAATGATATGCTTAATATTTTTCCTTGCAATAAACAGGATATTGATTGCCCTTTATCTGATTATTGCTGCTTGTTTTCCTATTTTTAAGAGAAATAAAGAGAGAGAAAGAGAAAGAAATATTATTATGTCTGTTCTACAGATAAATTAACTCAAAGGGAAAAATCCACAAGAATGAATTCCTTGGCAAAAATATCATTTGGAATACCACAAAAATGTTATTTCTTTTAGTATTTGGGTGTCTATAATTATGGCAGCAGCCAAAAAAGTTAGACATTTGGGGGGAGGGGAGCACTTTTCCATCATTGTTGGCTTTTTTCAAGTGACAGAAGTATCTAACTTGTTCTGATTAGATTTTAATATATTTCTTTTTCTTTGCTTTGTAAATTTTATATATATGTAGGAATTCTAGGCAAATATATGTACAATTGCTCAAGGATCACAATTGTACTAAAATATGTAACAGATAGCATTCAGGACAATATCTTGTATTTTGAAATACCTCTCAATTTAAAAAAAATAAAAATTCTTCTTTTTAGTGTTTTTCCAAAAGATCTTTCAAAGATCTTCATTTGTATCACTTATTCTTTCAATGGAAATTACAATGGAACTTAAATAATATAAAATATTTATTCTTTACTCCTTCCTCCTTAACTTTTGCTTCATAGTAGTATTAAAGTTCTACTGATTTTTATTTAATAGTCATTACCTAGAAACAAAAAAGCACTTATTTACAATCAATGCAATGGCAGATGTTACAAGTAATCATATTTCATTTATCTCAGTTGACCAGAACAGCAAATATTTCAGGAAAGGAGGGAGGGAGGATTTGGCTAATTTGTGGAACTTTCTTGTTTTATATTTAGTATAACTGTATAAAAGTAGCATGGGCAGCTAATGGAATGGATCAATTCTGAACCAGAATGTATTATAAAAACAGGAATCAAGATTTAAAGCACCTATAGGATTACATCTAGAGTTTAGCAAGAGAGCTGAAGCCTACTGTAGCCAAAGGTGCGGTGTAGTATGGCTTCCTTCAACCATCTACTGTATTAACTAAAAAGTGTAGAGAAATCCCAAGGGTGTTAATATAGAACCATCAGAGATTTTTTTCCTCCTTGGCGTTGTTGCAATTTTATTTATACTTCCAATCAAAGTCTATAGTAAATATGTACTAGTTCTGGCGACTTGAGGCATTTACAAACTCCTCAAACTGCAATAACTAACATATATCCAAAGAAAAATAACCAGAAAGATTTAAAACAATCTGTTTCTGCATATAAATTGGCAAAAAAAGGTCAGCAAATGTGAGCAATTCTATTTGCAATATGTCTTGCAAATAAGTCACTGTTTTGTGCTGTGCATAGATACAACATTGGTTTTCAGTGATCACAATTTGCACTTTCAGTGGATTTGCTTTCCTTATCAAATGACAATGAGGATGTATTTCTGGGCTTGCAGTATATTATGAAGAATGGCCTTAAACTTGTCCAAGTGGTTTTAATGACTGTCTTTGGAACAGCCAGAATACATTGAAAATATTATTGAATTCATGTAAGGAGGACAGCAGAATAGCCAAGTAGAAAGCTCAAGAACCAATGATAAAAGTCAAAATCTCTGGAAAAGTCTGGTACTGAATTGCACTCTTACATAGATCTTTCTACAACTCCATATTGCTTCTGGTTTTTTTTTTAATGAAAAACTATTCTTCATTACATTTGATTTCTCCCAGCAGTATTATTTAGCTAAAAAAAAGTTGTGAGAAAGTCAAACATGAGAATTATGAGGTATAACTCATATATTCATATATATATATTGCTTGAGTTTTCTAGTGGTAACAATTTTAATGAAATCATCCAGACAGCTCAAGCAATTAGCCAAACCCCATGTTACAAGGAAAGGAAAAATATTCTCCAGATTGTTAGCCAATCTGTCCTAATGGAAAATTCCTTCTCAGGATCAGTCAGTTATTCCCTAAATGTGGAGTAAACCCATAATAGATTAATATACTCATCACAAATATTCTGGGCCATCTAAAAACAAGTTCACTCTCCTCAACCCATTCTTATTAATCATGATTTATCCCTGGTAAAATATATTTCCATTCTTTGAATTATGCTTCATCATCCTTTTATTTTTCCTATTTGTTCACGTATAAAAAAAATCTTTGCTAAAGTGGTATCATTCAAATGTAACTGTTATTATTGTTTCAGCTAGTGTAATAATTGTACCCTTTGTTTTTTGGACCCCATAGAAAAATCTTTTTCTTTCTCCAACTTTCAATAGATGTAATATTGTCTCAGTTCTTGACTTATACATAAAGATTTGGATACAGATTTCCTGACAGTTAGAAAATTCAACCAGTGCAACATCTTACCTCCAGAAGTTCTGGATGCTGCAACACTGGAGATTTTTAAGAAGACATTTAACAACCATTTGTTTAAAATGATATATAAGATGTCCTGCTTGAGCAGGGAATTGGACTAGAAGACCTACAAGGACTTTTCAATTCTGTTATTCTCTTATAGATATACTATATGTTTGTTTTATATTTGCTATTGCTTACTTTTACTTTGGTGCCATTTTTCAATTTTGAATTGCAGTCATATGCGTTTGTGTTTCTCCCAACTCCTCAACTGACAGTATAGGAAACTGACAAGCACCAAGCACTTTGATAGCCTGCTATTAGCAGCTATTGTTTATTCAGACTTTGTGGAAACTTATTGTGTTATTATGTTTTATGGCCTCACAGGCCACAGGAAAATGACTTGCTCTAATGCCAAATGTAAGCCAAGACGAAACTTAGAAATACCAGCATGCTTCTAAATGTATGCTTGTCACTTGCTAACCTCATGGTCCCTCCTCCTTTGCTTCTGCAGCTTGCCTTTCAAAAGCAAACTGTGTGGAACAGAAAAGAGGCTTTTAAGAGCAGTGTTTGAATCATGCCCAATTTTATACTGACAGAGGAATGCTGTCCTAGGAAGCCATAAATTATTGTACTGTGAACAAGGAGAATATTTTCCATTGATTTAATTGCATCATAAAATTCATTTTTGCACAAGAACTGTCAAGAGGCTGCATACTCTCATATACAGATATCTTCTCAAATAGCTTTTCAAATATTAATAGGATCCTTCAACCTCTTACTATTTTACAAAAAGTTTTACCTTAATTGGTAAACTTTTCAGTGTAAATGCTTTATTGCAACTTGCCAAAAGCACCTATCTATCAACAAAACATCTGGTTATCATTGGAACGCTTGCATTATTCAATTCACCATCAAAGCAACAACTACAAATTTGTATTGGAAGATGCCCAGTACTTAAATTGAAGCAGACATGTGTAACAATAGGACTCCAAAGTATGTTGTAATCAAATTAACATTTTCACTCACCTTTTTAAAAAAATGCTTTGATCTTTTTAATGCTGTGTGCTTGTGTGTGTGCATGGGTTTGCATGCAAGTGCCTTAGAGAGACAAGTATCAAATGCTTTTCAGAAATTATTTTGTGTAAATCTTATAGTTAAAAGTTAAACCTCCCAGATTATTAATAGATCTGTAAAATGCAGTTCTGTTTCATGAATGCAGCTGGATCGGTGAGTATATACCTCACTATCCTTACACACAATTGCAATTCCTTAGTTTGATTTAAATCCATATATAAAGATTGACTGCCAAGCATCAAATAAGAAAGAAAATATTACTTTCATCCTTCTAAACCTATCATTTATAAAGTGACAAGACATACTAAGCAATATCTTAATTATAGTTTCAGTCAGTGCCCTATAGTAAAACTGTGTTAAATTCCCTTAAGATCAAAATCTAAGAAAGTAAATTAGTGTGTGTGCGTGTGACTTGTGTATGACTTTATAAAAGATTTCCAATCTTTTATAAAAGTATTTATCATTTTATCCCTGACCAAACAACTAGTTTTTCCATTTCTGCCAATTTTGACAATCCATTCCTCCATTGTGAGAATACCAGTATTCCTCTACTGGTTTTAAAGGAATTATATGGTTTTAATTCAATTGCATATTAGGTACTTGTATCCCACTCAGAGAAAGCCAGAACCAGAACCAGAACCAGAACCAAACACAGAAAGTGTGTGTGGGGGGGGGGGGGAGAGATAAATAAGATTTAAACCAATCAACAAAACCCAGAATAAGACAGATTGTATCGTGCATTTAGATATTCAGATCACTTTGTTCCATACAAGAATTTTAATTAAAGAATTTTCAATAGCTTGCTGTCTAGCCTTCAGATGCAGACACCTCCAGGGAAAGTGGGGGGGTGTCTCTGTAGATAATTCATTCTACTATTGAACCATTCACATTACTGGTATTAAATAGCTTTTCCTAACATTCAATGGTATTTAATTTTATTTCACATTCCGCCATCTGAAACAATGAAGAATATGTCTTAGATTGCTTCTGTGCAAACTCATTCCAAATACTTTAAGGTTGTTGTTACTATATCACCTTCACAATATTTTCAAAGCATTTCCTGATCTTTTAATTTCTCTTCAAAATAACCAGTTTTTAAAGAACAGTGTACTCTACATTCTTCCAGCGTTTCTGAATCCCTCTTACAGTATAACTGTCCAGAACTGGATACAATACTTGAAGATAGATAGAATTATATCTAATTCTCTTTTGTAAGTAAAGAACTTTTCATTTGTCCATATTGAACTTTATTCTGCTGATTTCAGCCTGTTTTTCTAATCTCTTAATATTATTTTGAGTTCAGTTTATTTTCTATCACATTTGTATTTCATCTAATGTTATATCATCTGCCATTTTGAAAATCATTTCCTTCATCTTCTCATCCAAATCATTTTAATCATGAAGAATGCTATGCTCAGGCCTGAACCTTGTCATATTTTATAATGAGGATTCATACACGAGAGCTATTTCATTATGATTTTTACAGCCTCTATGTATCCAAGTAATAGTCATGCTCTCTAATCCACACTTAACTAACCTATTAATCATTAAATGTTTATAAATGCTTTCAAATGCTATCTGAAATCAAGATATATCAACAGCATTCATACAGTATTCTACAAAACTACCTAATCAGAAAATAAGATATAGTGAGTCTGAAATATGGACTTAGACTTGGCAAGGCTATATATAGTTAGTTGTTGAGGTTCTATTTGGCAACCATTGTTAGCAGAGAATAAGGTTATGTAACACTAGGTTTGGCAAGAATGCTGCCATAATACATAAAAATACTATAGTGAATTCACATCAGTTAAGACCCTGAAAATAATAAGGTTATTAGTAAAAGTGAAAATAATTCTCAAGCACATGTCTTGTCTGTACAACTGAATATAAACATAAGTTAAGCAAATTGAAACAAACCACAGTAGTAATGGGATACTTTAACTACCCTAATATCAACTGAGAGACAAATTTTGTAGTAAGTGGGAAATTGAACAGCTTCCCAGCCAACTTAGCTGGCAACTTTGTCAACCAAAAGTAGAGAAGGAAACTAGAGAGAAAACTTTACTAGACCTAATTCTTACTAATGGAGTGATAGAGTTGAAGTTGCTGGAACCTTGGGTAAGAGTGATATGTCATGCTGAATTCAATATAATGCAAACATAAGCAATAGAATATAATCAAACCTCTCTGGTGCTTTGGAAAATAAGTTGACCTTCTCTTCTTTCTGGTAACCTCTCAAATACTGGAATACTGCTATCATGTGACCAGTAGTTCTTTCTCTAGATTAGCTTCTACAGGTTGTTCCAAAATTCCTCAGTCTCTGACAAATTTCTTCCCTTATTGGTTCCAGTGTTGCCACATCCATGCCTTCATTCATTTCTCTTTTTCCATGAAACATTGCAATGACAAAAATAAAAACTAATGCAAACTAAAAAAATAAAAATACAAAAATACAGAAATGGAAAAAATAGAAAGAAAAATAGAAAATAAAAAAAAAATAGTAAAGAAGAAATTATTTCCACCATCACAAGTATCAACAGTTTTAATAACTTATTACTATCTGTTAGAATACAATGTATTACTTCTTATTTCCATATTCCGTTTATTTTCTACAAACAAATATTTTTATGTACTTTTCACTTCGGTCCTAATCAGAAAAAGCCATTACAGCGCCACACTATGGAGCCTGCCCCATGCACCATTGCAACTTCTCCCTTCACTGGGTGTTAGCCAAGGGGAAGCAGACAGAGCAAGGAATGGCAGGGAAGCCTTGTGCAAAAATGTGTGGTCTGTGGAGGTGAGGGTGAGGCATTAAATTATGGGGGTGGGCACACAAGCGTGTTTTTGGCACCCGAGGCCAAAAAAGTCTCACCATCACTGTCCTAGAACTTGGTTTCTTTTCAGTTTCTTTTCATTTTTTCAGAGTCCCTTTTCATAAAAATTTTCCAAGCTCCCAGAAGCCCAGAAGCCTCTTTTGTAAATCTAATATAGGAAAATTATCCATATCACTATCTTGGTTTGTTATGAATAGAATAGAATAGAATTCTTTATTAGCCAAGTACACAAGGAATTTGTCTCAGGTACATAGGCTATCAATGTACATACAAACATACAAACAACAAAATGATAAGTCAGAGCTCATAAATCATAAGATATGATCATAATAATAAAATAGGAATAAGTGATAAATCATAATATCATTATAAGAAAGTAGTAAGAAAATGAGAAGATGAGAAAGATGAGAAGATGAGAAGTTCAAAAAGACAAAGATAATAGCAACATAGCCTACTACATACCTCTAGGCATAAAACTAGAGAATAGAATAGAATTCTATCCTAATAGAATTCTATTCTATAATTTTAAAATTGTAAATCTATGAAGTTTTGGGAGGGCCACCACCAACGGCAGGGAAGCTACCAAAATGTTATTCTTACCCTATACCTTTTTCATTGTATAAATTTTGAAAACCAATAAAATTCTTTAAAAAAAAAAGAGAATAGAATAGAATTCATTACAGAATAGAATTGAATGGAATGGAATGGAAATTCTTTATTGACCAAATATGATTGGATGCAAAAGGAATTTGTCTCTGGTGCATAAGCTCTCAGTGTACATGCAAACATCAACTGATAAATCATGATTATAATAATAAAATACAATCATAACTTATAATATAAAACACTCAGTGATAGTCATAGGATACTAACTAAAGTAATCAACATAAATAATAAGAAACAAGTTATAGTCATAAGATGCTAAAGGAATCGATAGTAGGAAAGATGAGAAGGATAATAGTAATATAGCTCTACTACATGGTTTGACATCTTAGGACATAAGACAGTATTGTGATAATTAGTTGTTTAGGATGATAGTATGGGTGAAAAAAACTGATTTGTATGTCTAGTTATTTTTCCATGCAATCAGTGGTGGGATTCAGCCAGTTCGCACCACTTTGGGAGAACTGGTTGTTAACTTTCTGAGCAGTTTGGTGAACTGGTTGGAAAAAATCATTAGGGCAGAGAACCGGTTGTTAAATTATTTGAATCTCACCACTGTATGCAATGACCAATAGCAACATCTTGAGGGAAGAAGTTGAAACATTTTTTGTTCAGGTGAGGGGTCTGTAGATATTTTCACAACCCTCTTTCTGCCTTGTGCAATATACAGAACTGCAAGGGAAGGCAGGCTAGTTGCAATTGATTTTTCTGCAGTCCTAACTAACCTTTGAAGTCTATACCTGTCTTGTTTGGTTGCTTTGCCAAACCAGATAGTTATAGATGTACAGATGACAGACTCAATAATTCCTCTGTTAGAATTGTATCAGCAGCTCCTTGGGCACAAATAATACATCTTATATATACAATAGCTATAACTATTATTCTCAAAATCTATTCACCATATTCTTCACATATCCTTATTAAAAAAATTCTGTTATTTAATTAAACACTGTTCAGTTTTATTTATAATTAGTTATTATCACACATTATACACATCATATAACGATCACATTGATAACCATTATAGTCCAAATCTATTAATCATAATGTTTGCATTATCCTCATTATTCAATGTTTATTATTTAATTACACATTTACTTCATTTTGATTTACATATTCTTCTTAATTCTAAATTTCTAACTTCTGCTTCTATTTTTTAACCATTGGTAAAATAATTCCCAAGTTCATTTTTATTGTAGCTATTCTTCCAACCATTGACAGCTGTAAGTTTTTCCATTTTTCCAAGTATATCTTTTGTCACGGTTCTAAGTAACATCCCCAATGAAAGAAGACTCTGAGGCTTGAGTTTCCTCAGTTCCATTTTATTAGAGATGTCATATTGTCACATCTGGGAAACCTGAATCTGAAAGTTTTTCTCACCCAAGTGAAAGTTCAAGTCCCTGCGCAGCACCCACATGTCCATCACATGGTCCAATCAGGCACCGTGTCAGCTGGAGATGCCTTCCAGTCACATCACTCCAGGTACAGGCCAAGATGTCCACGGCATAACAAATGTGTGTTGTGTGATTGCAGTAGTTGTTAAAACTACTCACATAGCAATGATTTTATCATTTTTATTTTGAACCTCCCAAGAGATGACCTAATTAAATTACAAGCCTCGAGACAAAGTTCAAGCAAAAACCATTCATTTATTAGGATCAGCATCTTGGCATTATCTTCTGTGAAGTCAAAACTGGCTTCTGCTTAATTGCATTTGAACTTTACCCCTCTATCTCCTCCCTTCTGTCATGCATCATAAATTATTTTTGCCAACTAGATTGTAGAAATATGGGACCTGACTCTGGCCAAAGATATGCATGGAATACTCCCTCCAATGCCAATCTGATAATAGTCATGGCAATGTTTTACAAGTTGACATCCGGCTCCACTCACTTCCTGAAAGCGGCCTGTGAGACACAAAGACAATTTGAGTACAGGCATATAATTTAGGGATGCGTTCCTCCCCCAGGCTTGCCTGGATTTTCTGCATGGAATTTTGCTATAAGGTGATCAGCCTGGATATTCCTACTTTTTGCCCAAGATCCCTCTAATAAGGTGTAGCCCTTCCACTTGATTAAGAATTGGAGTTGTCTCCTGTGCCATCTCGAATCAAGGACTTGTTGAACTTCATAATGGATTTGGCCCCCTATGATCACAGGGCCCGGGGGCTCCTGGGGTAGTGGTCGCAGAGTGGATCTGATCACAGGTTTCAAGAGGCTACTATGAAATATTGGGTGTATCTTCCCCAGCAATCAAGGCAGTTTTAATTGCCCTGTGACTGGGTTGATGATCTTTACTATGGGGAATGGTCCCATAAACTTTGGCCCCAGTTTCTTGCTAGGTAAACTTTCTCTCCCACCCGGAATGGCTGTTGCAGAGCCTGGTGTTTATCTGCCTGTTTTTTATAGGTTTGTGCCGCTTTAGCCAGCACTTTTTTGACATTTTCCCAGATTGCTTTCAGCATCGACATCCAATCAGTTAATCTGACTGAGGAGGAGGGGTCCCTTGGATACTCAGGAATTGGGATGAAGTCCATGACACTCACTACTTTGAACGGCATGAGTGCTGTGCTACTGTGAACAGCATTATTGTACGCAACCTCAGCAAAAGATAAAAGATCTGCCCAATTGGACTGCTGATTGTTCACATAGCCATCATTCCCTCTACTCAGATACTGCTCTACCATGGCATTCAGTCTCGCTGCTGCTTCAGATGAAAAGCTGAACTAAGACCCTGAGATGACCCAATCGACTGCAGGAACTCTCTCCAGAACTTAGACGTGAACTGGACCCCTCTGTCTGAAATAATTCTTTGAGGTACTCCATGCAGTCAGTAGATATGCTTCACAAACAGTATAGCCAGCTTGTGAGCCAAGGGTAGTCCTCTACAGGGTACGAAGTGTGCCTGTTTAGAGAACAGTTCTATTACAGTCCAAATCACCGTGTTTCCCCCACGTTTTGGCAACTCTACTATAACGTCCATTGTGATCTCCTCCCACAGTCTCGTTGGGTCTACTACTGTTTGCAACAGTCTGGGGGTGTTTCCTGGTCGTCTCTTCACTGTGGCACAGATGGTACAACTTTTCATGTAACTGTCCACATCTATCTTTATACCGGGCCACCAGAATTGCCTCTGGGCTAAGTGTAAAGTCTTTAGGAATGCAAAATGGCCTGCCAATTTGGCATTGTGGCTCCTCTGGAGAATTAGGGTGTGTGGGGATTCTGGAACATAGAATTTCATCCCCTTCCATGCAAGGTCATCTCTTTTTGTCAAGATGCATTAGTTGTTTTGGAACCAAGGGTCTGCTAGCAGCTCAGTTTTTAGCCTCATGATTAGGTCGCTTGCAGGTTGGTCTTGCCGGTCACGGCATTGCCGCCTGGTAGTCACTTGGGCAGCGGTTTGAGTAGAGGGAATGATGGCATCCACTACGTGCTCCCATTCACATTTGTACTGGGGCATGCGGGAGAGAGCATCAGCTAGAAAGTTCCTCCCCCCTGGAATGTGTTTTAAAATAAAATCAAAATGGTTGAAGTATTGAGCCCATTGGACTTGTTTGGGTGATAGCTTCTGTGGAGTCCTAAATGTCTCCAGATTTTTGTGGTCAGTCCAGACTTCAAACAGTTTCTGGTCTCCTTCCAACAGGTGTCTCCAGGTTAGCAGTGCCCATCTCACTGAGAAAGCCTCTTTTTCCCATGCAGCCCATCATCTCTCTGTGAGCTTGTGGGAGGTATAGGTGCAGAGTTGTAAGTTTCCTTGGTTGTTTCTTTGGGGTAGCACTGCTCCCACTGCCATGTCGCTGGCATCTTCCCAGATCACGAAGTGTTGCTCAGGGTCAGGATGCTTCAGCACTGGTTCCTTTGCAAACATTTATTTTAATGTTTTGAATACCTCTTGGCAGGTTAGGTCCCACTGTAGGAGTTGTCCCAGATGAGGTTTCATTCCTGGGCTCCCTGTCTTCAGGAGGTCTGTCAGGGGTTTGGCAATCTTTGCAAAGGAGGGGATGCGAACCCTAGGAAGCTTTGTAGCTGTCTGCAGGTGTGAGGGGGTTGCCAGCCTAAGACGGCTTGAACTTTGGCTGGGTCCATCTCTATTCCTTCATTTCACACTCAATAACCCAGGTAGTCTAACTGTGCATGGTGAAATTCACATTTTGATACCTTGACAGGTTGGCTGCCAGGAGTTTTTCCAGTACTTGGCAGACCAGGGGTATGTGGTCATCCATAGTCTCTGTGTAGATGAGAATGTCAAACAGGTAGATGAGGACCCCCTTGAAGAGGCGCTAGTGCAGCACCTGGTTTATTAACTGCATGAATACCGCTTGGGCCCTAGCAGTCTGAAAGGCATTGAATTGAAAGCTCCCTAGATGGCAGTTGAACGCTGTTTTCCACTCATCTCCCTCTCTGATACATACTCAGTAGTATGCTTCTCTGAGGTCTAGTTATAGGTTATAGGTTGTATACGCACACCCCATTTATCCCTCAAAAGTCCACACACAATCTCACAGTTCCATCTTTTCTTTCTTTGAAGACAACTGGTGCCGCAACCCTTTCTTTGAAGACAACTGGTGCCGCAACCCTTGGTTTGGCTGGCTCAACCCTTTCCTAGGTTTTTGTCTATGTATTTGTGCATCTCTTGCATTTCCCGGGGCATCATGGCGTAGTTGGGCTTGGGTAGTTTTGCCCTGGGGATGATTTCGATGGTACAGTCTGTCTCATGGTGAGGAGGCAGAACATCGCACTCGGCCTTGCTGAATACTTCTGCAAGGTCCTGATATTCCATCGGAATCAGTTCAGCCTCTGGGGTTTTGTCGGATGTGGTTGCCAGTTGTTCTTGTGGGCTCTTTTGGGGGTGGGTGGGTTCCTGTGTGGGCGGTGTTTCTGCTAGCTGTGTGGGCAATGTTTCTGCTAGCTGGTGTGGGAGGGGTTGGGGCCCCCTTGATATCCTAAGTCTTGGGTACCCCCTTTCCACCAAATGGTCGGTCCCCATTTGTCTAGCCAGGAAAGTCCCAGTATGACTGTGTCTGTCATTTTGGGGGTGATTATGAATCAAATTACTTCACAGTGATCCTCTAGCTCTAGCCTCACTGGTTCAATCAGGTGGGTGGCATAGGCTCCTCCCATTAGGGACCTGGCAACCTGCTCAAACTGGATTGGGTGGGCCAGTTTTTTTGCTCTGATCCCCAGTTTCAGGACTGTGGTTAGGTTGATCAAGCACCTCATGCAACCTGAGTCTATTAGAGCTCGAAAATCCCCCTGGTTTCCTGCTTTTGTGGTGGTGAGGCATATTAGAAAAAGGAAAGGGTGAATTGGTTCACTCACCATTGGGTCAGATGATTTGGGTGACTGGTTGTCATTGCCTGGGGTCTCACCACTTTTGCCTGAGGGGGAAGGGGCCTCTGCAGCCTGGAGGGCTTTCCCAGACATGTTGGTAGTCCATTTGGAGCTTGTTCTGGTTGTGCCCTGGGCGGTGGGTCTGGCCTTGGTTTTGGGGCTGGGGTTGGGCATGCAGCTACCATGTGGCCCATCTCCCTGCATCTATAGCATTTCAGCAGACTTCGAGGGAGGGCTGGTCTCAGGGCTTGCTGTGGTGCTGTGGTTCCCCAGTGGCTGGGTGATTTCAGATCAGGTTGACCTCTCTCTCTTGTGTCCGGTTGCTTTCTCATGTTGTTAGCACGCAGCCGGCTATCAACTTTTGCTGCTACTCAGAACCATTCAGACAATTGATTTGGGATGTCACAGTATGCAGTTACCTGGACAATTTGCTTGTCCAGGCTTGTTCTGAAAAAATGCACCAGCAGCTGCTCTGGTAAAGGGGGTAGCCTTCCTATGACCCTCCTAAATTCATGGATGTGCTCTTTGATGGTCTTTAGGTTGCTGAGTTCCTCTTACGCATATAGGTCCTCCTCCTCCCCCTCCTCAAACCTGGCCTCTAGCAGTTGCAGGAAGTCATTTATGTCTTGCAGTTGGGGGCCTCTCCTCTTGCTTCTCCCTCTACATCCTGTGTCATGGTATTCACCATGACTCTGGGGGATGGGTAGAGGTGCCCATAGCATTCTAGGTGGATATCAGTTGAATCAAGGAATAGGGCTAGCTGGTCTGAGTCTCTGTCAAACTTTCCCCTGAAATGGGGTGGGCTGTTCAACCCTACTCCTCCAACTTCCTGTCGCCCTCTGTATGCTTGTGCCTGATATGGCTGGCCATCTTCTTCACCCCTAGTTTGGAGAGAGGGAGGGGATTGCCTGCTCTTGACAGCCTGCCTGCTGCGGGGGGGGGCACTGGTTGCCATTTTGGGCTCCTTCTATTGGGTGCGGGAGGGTGGCTGCACTCCAGTCTGCATCTCCTCCCTTCAACAGGATCAGATGTCTCTTCCCTCTCTTTTGGGCAGCATGATGGCCCCTCACCATGAAGGGTGGCCCGGTCAAAATCCTCCCTCAGCTGCTCTATTGTACTTCATAGGAATTCCATCTGGGGCTTGGGAAGCCTGGCTTATTTCCAGTCCTACCTCCATGCCACCCTTGCCAGCTTGCTTGAGACCCTTTCCTGTATCTGGGAATTGGGGTAACAGAACTCTACTTCAGCTGCCTTAGGGGCTAATTTCCACCAGTACTCATCCTTTCTTGCTTCTGCTGCTGGGAAAGGCATCACAGTGTGGAAGTCTGGAGCTCTGATGTCAGGGCCTGGCTGACTTCTTCTAGCTGAAATCAGGCTTTCTTCCAATAATCCACCTTCTGCCATGGTTGCCTGATTTTCCCTCCAAGCATCCCAAATATTGGGAAGTGACTGGAGAGCCCAGGATTCAGAAGCCTGGAGTTTTGGCGCTCTGTGAAGTTTCCAAGAGATGGCCTAATTAATTTATGATCCTCAAGACAAAGTTCAAACAAAAACCATTCATTTATTAGGACGAACATCTTGGCATTATCTTCTGTGGAGCCAAAACTGGCTTCCGCTTAATTGCGTTTGAACTTTATCCCTCTACCTCCTCCCTTCTGTCATGCGACATAAATCATATTCACCAACTAGATTGTAGAAATATGAGACCTGACTCTGGCCGAAGGTATGCATGGAATCCTCCCTCCAATGCCAATTTGATAATAGTCATGACAACGCTTTACAAGTTGACATTTATGATTTCTCCCATATCAGCCATTTTGTATTTTTTTGGTAAAATGCAAATGCACATGTGTCTCAAAATGTTGAATATTTCAGAGTGTATATTGTATTTCTCTAAAATTTGGGAATGGGATAATTTTTATTGTCTTCACCTCCTGTTTTTTTAAAAGTCATTTATAAGTACTCAGATCTTCCAAATAATTCATCATAATGCCCTGCCAAGCTCTATGAAATGAACATTTTCTACACTTTAATTTGAAGAGGAACAAAATTAAATTAGAAATTAAAAAATCTAAACAGTTGGTTAACGTCAGTCAGATGGAAAGTGGTAATTGGCATGAATTTTGACTTGTAAGCAGGAACAGTAAAAAGAATGTTTATTCTTAATAGAGGCACATCTTGGCATAGCATCTTGAGAATACAGTCAAGAGAAGGCTGACGTAATAATACTTTTCAAAATAGAAAATTGAAACTTCTAAATAAGGTATCCATGAAATGTTTCAGATTATATTTTTTATACTTAGATTTTAACCTTCAACCTCTGTTTTTATCTACTCACACTGAATCCTGTAAAAACTTCTAGCTAACCCTTTTGTTAATTTACTCATTTTGGGCCAGTATCCCATATTTACAGCCATGATTACATATTTGCTAACTTAGAACTTTGATTCTAACATAAACTCAGAACAATCATTGGAAAGAGAGTTTAAAAAAAAGCATTAATCTTCTCTCTTCTAATAAATGCTGAAACACTTGAAATTAATTAGCAGTAGCTTAAAACAATTGAACTTCTTTTAACACTTTATTTATATGTCCATCCTGAGAAATTATTCTGGCTGGCTAACACAATACAAATATCAATATAAAAATTTAAAAAACATAAAAATCAAAAATGGCAACACGATAGACCTATCAACAGCAAATTCACACAATTAAGAATCAGTTATATCCCCATTCCCATCCCTGGAAAGACATCTACATCTTGAGAGTTTTATGGAAGAAATCAACTTACCTTTGCTACTGGTTCACAAATGTGAGTATGCGTGATATATATGTGTTGGACATAAAAGGTGGATCAAAGCTTTTTGATCCAAAAGGTGGATCAAAATTTTTCTTTTTCTGCATCTGTCAACACATGGGCTTTCATCCATGATTACACATCCCAGGGGAAGGGCCTTCTCTGTGGCGGGTCCAGCCCTCTGGAATAACCTACCTCCCGAGCCCCATACCACCACGGACCTTCACCTCTTCTGCCGATTGCTTAAAATGCACTTCTTTCATCTAGCTGGCCTAGCTTAGATCCCGATATAATTACCGCAGATTTAGTTATTGAATTTTAACATTTGTTTTAACAGTTTTAACTATATTTTAGCACAGGCCACATCTAATTTAATTACATTTTAATGACATGATTGTATTTATTATTGTCTGTTTGTTGTATTCTTTTAATTTTCCTGTGCACCGCCCTGAGTCCCATTGGGGAGATAGGAGCGGTATAGAAATGGAAATAAAGTGAAAGTGAAATTTATAAGATAGTCCTTATGTTCATAAAAGAGACTTGCAAAATCACTATCAGAGGATAATTTAATTAAAATTACAAATGATCACAATGAGAATCACTTCAAAAAAATCTATCTGGTTGATATTATAGGTGCACATAGGATTGTTAAAAATGGGATAAGGGATATGATTTTCAAACTAGCATAGCTAAAAAAAAGTGGTGAGCTGCTCACTAATTACACCATATTATTTCATTCCATGTTAAATTCAATGCATTCCAGCAAGTGGGGAAATTGCTTACTTTTGTAAAATCAATATTTGCTGCTGTCACTAATTACACCATATTATTTCATTCCATGTTAAATTCAATGCATTCCAGCAAGTGGGAAAATTGCTTACTTTTGTAAAATTGTTATATAAACATAGCTAACTCCAATTTGTTAGCCAGCCAACAGGTTATTATTTTAACAAACAGAGGCAAGACTGATTGGAGCCTTCAGTATACAAATGTATAATGAAGGGATTAACAGATGTAACCTAGAGATTCAGTGCAGGACACAGTGTGGGTTAAATGCTGGAGGTTATAGACTTTTCAGTAAACAATATTTTTAAATTACTGTACTAATTTGGTTATAAACAGAATATTACTGTATATTAGCTAAAACAGACTTTCAATTTTATATTACATGCCCATCATTATTTAATTCTGATAATGAATGAGTGGGATTTATGGTTGTACTTTTGGCTTAATTATATGAAGGATTTGAAATGCTGAGATTCAATTTTTTTTAAACATTTCTGGGCTAACAAACTTTGCATCTGTACTCTTATGAAATGTAAAGCTGAATTAAACAATTTTAAATCATGCATACCACTCCAAACACATTTCAGGTTTTTCAGTACTGCTTTGTTATTTCATTTCATTCTTTCTTTAATCCCTCTGCTTAGTTTTATTTTTATTGTTGTTTTTCATGCCTAACAACATAATTCATGATGGCAATTATATTTTAACTTATGCAGTGGCTAAAGATCTGATGCCAAATTGAGAACTTATACTAGTTTCCAATCTTTCAATATACTATTGTATACATGGATTATCTTGCCAGATGGCTCCCAGGAAGGAATAAGGACAGTTACAGTCCCTCATTGCTACAAAATTGATTGATACCTCTGCTTTTCTTCGCAAATCATTATTTATTTATTTATTTATTTATTTGATTACATTTGCATACCGCCCTTTCTCCCTTGCGGGACTCAGGGCGCTGAACAGGCAATAATAAAAACCACAATAAAACATCCAATAATTCAATAAATAAACTAAAAATTCTACAACTAAGTTAAACAATGGGCGTGCTCCAAAATAACCTATAAAACCCCTAATAAAACAAATTTAAAACTACGCCAGGCCGGCGCAAGAAATAGATGGGTTTTCAGGGCTCGGCGAAAAAGGTGCAGGTCTGTGGTTGTGCATAGGTCATTCCAGAGGGCAGGAGCTGCCATAGAGAAGGCTCTCCCCCTAGGGGTCGCCAGCCGGCATTGACTGGCCGACGGCACCTTGAGGAGGCCCTCTCTGTGGGAGCGGACTGGTCAGAGGGAGGTATTTGGTAGGAGGCGGTCTTGCAGATACCTAGGTCCCTTGCCATTGAGCGCTTTAAAGGTTGTTACTAACACCTTGAAGTGCACCCGGAAGGCCACAGGCAGCCAGTGCAGCTCACGCAAGAGAGGTGTTACATGGGAGCATCTAGAGGCCCCCAGAATCCCCCACGCGGCCGCATTCTGAACTAGCTGGAGTCTCCGGGTGCACCTCAAGGGGAGCCCCATGTAGAGAGTGTTGCAATAGTCCAGGCGGGAAATAACGAGGGCTTGAGTGACCATGCGTAGAGCATCACGATCCAGAAAGGGTCGCAACTGGCGTATCAGGCGAACCTGATAAAAAGCTCCCCTGGCCATGGCTGTCATATGATCGTCTAAAGACAGCCGAGTATCCAGGAGGACACTCAAGTTGCGGGCCCTCTCCGCGGGGGCTAATGACTCACCCCCGATAGCCAGAGATGGAACCAACTGGCTATGTTGTGACGCCGGAAACCACAGCCACTCGGTCTTGGACGGGTTGAGTCGAAGCCTGTTCCTCCCCATCCAGACACGCATGGCCTCCAGGCACCGGGACATCACTTCCGCGGCATTGTTGGGGTGGTCCGGGGTGGAGATGTACAGCTGGGTGTCATCTGTGTACTGATGAAACTCCACCCCGAAAGCATGAATGATCTCACCCAGTAGTTTCATATAGATGTTGAACAGGAGAGGCAAGGGGACCAACCCCTATGGTACCCCACAGGTGAGGCACCTCGAGGTCGACCTCTGCCCTCCTGCCAACACAAATTGCGACCGGTCAGAGAGGTAGGAGGAGAACCACCGTAAAATGGTGCCCCCCAGCCCCAGCCCTTCTAACCGGCGCAACAGGATACCATGATCAATGGTATCAAAAGCCGCTGAGAGATCTAACAGGACCAGGATAGTGGAGCAACTTCTATCCCGAGCCCTCCAGAGATCATCTACCAACGAGACCAATGCCGTTTCCATGCTGTGCCCAGGCCAGAAGTCGGACTGGCGCGAGTCTAGATAGACAGTTTCCTCCAGGTGCTGAGGGAGCTGTCATGCCACCACACTCTCAACAACCTTCGCAAGAAAGTGAAGGTTGGGGACAGGACGGTAGTTGGCCAAAACAGCCGGGTCCAGGGAGGGCTTCTTGAGGAGGGGCCTAACCACTGCCTCTTTCAAGGTGGCCAGTAAAAATCCCTCACTCAAGGAAGCATTGGCAATTCCCTGGAGCCAGCCTCGTGTAACCTCCAGGGAGGCCAGTACCAACCAGGAGGGACACGGGTCCAGTAAACATGTGGTGGTGTTCAGCCACCCCAGTATCCTGTCCATGTCCTTGGGAGTCACAGGATCAAATTCTTCCCAGATTGTGAACTCAAGACCTGCCTCCATCGACCCGTCTGAACTAGTCCAATCAGAGGCTAACCCGTCCCGGATCTGATCAATTTTGTCATGCAGATAATGCCCAAATTCCTCTGCTCGATCCTGCAGGGGTGCATCCCGGGCCCTCTGATGGAGGAGCGAGTGGGGCACCCCAAACAAGGCGGCAGGTCGGGTACCTGCAGACGCGATAAGAGCGGAGAAACAGTTCCGATTCGCCGCTTTTATCGCCACTAGGTAAGTCCTTAAATGGAACTTTACCAGTGTCCGGTCAGATTCGGAGTGGGTGGTCCTCCAAACGTCCTCTAGGCATCTCTTCTGATGCTTCATCACCCTCAGCTCCTTGGAGAACCAAGGAGCCAAGGTAGATCGGCATTGGGTGAGAGGCCACAAAGGCACGACGCGGTCCAGGGCCCCCATGGTCGCACTATTCCAGGCAGTCACTAGGTCCTCAGTTGAGTCGCGGGTCATGGTCTCAGGTATTGGCCCAAGCTCCGTCTGGAACCTCTCAGGGTCCATCAGGCACCTGGGGTTGAACCATCTTGTCACTTCCGGTTCCACCTCCCCGTGGTGAGGTGCAGCGATTGGAAAGGCCAGCCGAAGGAGAGAGTGATCTGACCATGACAGGGGCTTAACGGCTATTTTCCCTAAGCCAAAATCACTCAGCCACTGGCTGGAGGCAAAAACTAAGTCCAGTGTGTGCCCTCTGGTGTGGGTGGGGTGACAAACTAATTGGGTCAGGTCCATGGCCATCATGGAGGCCATGAACTCCCGAGCCGCCTCAGATGCTTCACCTACCGATGGCAGATTGAAGTCCCCCATGACTAACAGCCTGGGGGTCTCAATCGCCATCTCGGCTATCACATTGAGAAGCTCGGGTAGGGCTGCTGATATGTAGTGGGGAGCCAGGTACACAATCAGCATGCCCTGCTGCCTCCCATGAGCCCACTTCACACATAGGGACTCACAACCGGCAGTCTGCAGCACAGTGGTCTCCCTAGGGTCCAGGCCCTCCTTTATAATAACCCCCACCCCCACCACCCCGACCCTGGGCTCTCGGCTGGTGAAATGCACGGTAACCTGGCGGGCACATTTCAACAAGGGGCACCCCCCCTCTTGGCCCAACCAGGTTTCTGTAATACCCGCCAGGTCCGCCTCCCCCTCCAAAACCAGATCATAAATGAGGGGGCTTTATTAATCACGGACCTGGCATTACACAACATCAGCTGGAAGCCCAGGCCCTGAGATCCCAAACCCCCTATGTTGCAAGAGGAGCCATGAGGGCCGGAGCGCGCCACAGCTCGCAAGCAGTGGGTGCACCCTCCCCTAATGTGATATGGCCCTCTGCTCCCGGCATACCTACCATACACAGTCTTGATGGGATTGCCCTCTGTTAAGCAGACCCTCCCTCCCTTTTCAATTCCAGGACCTATGCCCTCCTTGTCGAGACCATCAGCCGGCCTGGGAGAATTCCCCGGTAGGTGATCACCCTCACCCACCACCCTAGTTTTGGTTTGCCCACCCCTCTCCCTGAAACCCCTTAAAACCCAGACAAAATTTAATCAAAAATCCCTTTAGGTTCCGTTTCGACCACCTCTCTTGATTAATAAATCCCTCATCGAGGTGGGCCCTTGTTAATGCTGAGGGCCAAACCTGCGAGAGAGGGGACTCTCGCAGGACATGGATGTCAGCTGCTGAGTACATTGCGGGCATTGAGGATAGTCTGCGCGAGAAAAGTTGTCCGAGAAGAGGCACCGCTATGGTCTATATTGTCTTTGGGGGCCATAATCGAGATGTTACCAGTGGGCCATGTTAGCTGTCGCTGTTGGTGGAAATGGTGGCGGCGACAGTAGGGCAGGCCAACGCTCTCCGTCGGGCGAGGCAGCCGGGACGCTGGAAGACAAAACGAGACGAACTGGAGAGGCATGAAGATGAGACAGCAGGAACGAGCGGCAGGAGCGACGGGAAAAGCAGGAATGGGACAGCAAAACAAAGGCAGAAGGCAAAGCGGCAGGAACGATGAACAAAAATATGATGGGCTGAGTGACAAGACAGCAGAATCCGCAGAGACAGGAACGGGCGACGAAAGCGAAGAGGTAGGCGACGAGAGGGCAAGAGCGGCAGGAACAGAACAGCAGGCAACAAACGGCACGACG
The DNA here is from genome assembly GCA_039707465.1 of Rhabdophis nuchalis. Lineage (NCBI taxonomy): Eukaryota > Metazoa > Chordata > Lepidosauria > Squamata > Natricidae > Rhabdophis > Rhabdophis nuchalis. The sequence continues at coordinate 106,078,823 of CM077647.1, read as the reverse complement.
TCACAGGACAAAGGACGCAGCGACGAGGCAGTGAAAACTGCAGGAACAGGAACGGGGCAACGAGGAGCAGGGCGACAAGATGAAGAAGCAGGGTGACGAGGACGGCAAGAGCAGCAGGGACGAGACGACAGGGAAACGAAACAGCAAGACGAAGAAGCGAAAAATGGCAGGAGCAACGGGAGACGAAACCGCAGAATGGCAGAATGCAGCAGGGACGGCAGAGCGGCAGAACAGCAAAACAGCAGAGCAGCAGAGGTGGCCAGGGACAGGGATGGCCAAAAAAACAGGAGCAGCAGGGACGGGGCCAGGTAAAAAACTGCAGGGACGGAGCAGCAGGAACGGGCTGGCAACGGCCATAACACCGTGCAAACCACGATAACAGGCCACACACACCCCGCCAGGCCTTGCCGAGCCCTGCGCGCTAGCAACCGGTAGCCAGCTCCCACAGAGTAGACCTCACAGTCAAATGCTCACGGCTCTCCTCACAGGTTCCCCCAAGTGTTCACAGGGCTGGCAGCCAGACCTGGCAGCCCCGGCAGGTTTATTTCAACAGGCACACTCTCTTTTCAGCTCCCTTCAGCTCGCAGCTCACGGCTCGCAGCTCCTCCATCTTAGCAACTGGAACCGGATATAATAACCAATATCGTTAAACAATATGCTTAATTTTATATTTATCAAAAACAGTTTCTTGCATTTTGTATGAGTTCATAATAAGTGGCTTTCTCTTTGACTTTTGAAAGATGTTAGCCATATACATTAAACTATATTTGCATATAATCATGCATTATTATTTTTGTGAGCCATCTAGTGTAGGTCTATCGCAAGTTGAGTGCCAAATAAATTCAATTTAATAATAATAATATAGTTATTCAGTTTTTAAAAATATAAAGTTTGGTGAAGCACTGAGCTGCTGGCTGCAAAGGTCAGTATAAATGGTTATGAATTAGAATTTCCATGAATAGATCACATGTATATTTTATATTTAAAATAAGAAGTTAAATCTCAGTAATAGTAACAGAGTTGGAAGGAACTTTAGAGGTTATCCAGTCCAACCCACTGCTCTCACAGGAGACCTATGCTATTTCTGATAAATGGCGGTCCAGTCTCTTTTGAAAAGCCTTTCATGATAGTACACCCACAACTTCCCAAAATAATTTGTTCCGCTGGTTAATTGTTCTCACTGTTAGCTTCTCCTTAGTTCTAGATTGTTTTTCTTGAAACTAGAAACAATTCAAACCATTCTTTCATGCAGATATACTTAGAATTGCCTGCCTGCTTTGCAACCAAAATTTTGGGCTCAATTGTGGTCATAGGTTCTTTCTTTCTTTCTTCCTTCCTTCCTTCCTTCCTTCCTTCCTTCCTTCCTTCCTTTCTTACTTTCTCTTTCTTTCTTTCATCTTTCTCCCACTTTCTTTTTCATTCTTTTCTTTTTTCTTTCTTCCTTTCTTTCTCTTTCTCTCTCTTTCTGTCTCTGTGTGTGGCTGTCTGTCTCTGTGTGTGGCTCTTTGTCTCTCTCTCCCTCCCTCCCTCCCTCCCTCTCTGTGATTCTCTCTGTGTGTCTGTCTTTCTGTCTGTCTGTCTGTATCCCTCTGTCTCTCTCTCTCCTCCCTCCCCCATCTGTCACTGTGTGTGTGTGTCTGTCTCTCACTGTGTGTGTGTGTCTCTGTCTCTCTCCCCTCCCTTCGTCTCTCTCTGTCACCCTGTGCGTATGTGTGCGTGTGAGGGGGGGAGTGTCTCACTCACTCACTCTCTTAATCACTCATTCTGTGTATCTGTGTGTGTGTGTGTGTGTGTGTGTGTGTGTGTGTGTCAGTCTGTCTGTCTGTCTGTCTGTCTGTCTGTCTGTCTGTCTGTCTCTCCCTCCTTCCCAAGCAGATCAGTGAAGCTTCGTCCTTCTTTTTAATCAGGTGGCTATCAGGGAGGAGAAGGCAGTTAAAGATCAACTGGCTAAAAAGAAGGATGAGACTCGGCTGGTCTGGACCCCATTTGCGGGGAAGGGATTCCCCTCGCATTCCTCATCTTCCCGGATGGACTGGATGGGCTCAACTTTTGTTGAGCCTTCAGTTAAGGTTCTTTTTTATGTCTTAGGAACAGTGGCGTAGCATGGGTTGTCAGCACCCGGGGCAAGGCAAGTAATTTGCGCCCCCTACTGCTGCTGCTGCCACCTCCGGGCGCCCCGCGCGCGGCGTCCTGCTTCTCCCACCTTTCTGCCGCCGAATCCTTTTGTTAAAGAGGCTGGAGCCGCCGAGTGTCGTTCAGAGCGGCGGCAGCCGAGGCTGAGGACTTGGCTGGGGGCTCCTCCGGCATTTGCCTCAGCCGCCGCCGCCGCTGCCAGCACTCTCACGCGGGCTTGAAGGATGGCAGCGGCGAGGAGTCGGCATGACAACGCGAGGGGGGCACCCTCCGCTCCCGAGGCGGCCACCTCACCTAACGCTGCCAGCCGCCCCAGCCTGGAGGGACGGCGACTCGACCCTTCTGAGCATGTGCGAAGCCTTTCCCTCGGCCGCCTTCCTTTCGAGGGCCCGCACATGAGCACTGAGGAGCAGCGAAGCCGTTTTCTGGCCGGAGCCAAGCAAGGCTTGGGTGGAACCGAAGCCGAGCGGAGTTCTCGTCTTCGTCTTTGCTGCCGCCGCAACTTTAGACACTCCCGACTCGAGTTTGGCTTTTTCGGGAAAGGGCTGCTGTAGCAGTGGTGCCCTTTGCTTTGCCCACGAGAAGGACCATCGGGCGACAGTCAATATATCTCTACAGTTTTAGCAACGAGGCGCCCGCGTGGCAAGGAAGTGTTGGGGTCCATGGGGTCCATCTGCGGGAACTAACTTTAAAGGAGAGAAAGGGAAACTTTCCCTTTTCCTTCTTTTTAACGGGAATTCCTCCCCTCCGCCGCAAAATATAGGGTGAAGGAGCTAATTCTCGGGATAGTATCCCCTAGATAGGAGCGTACTCAAATCTGTAAGGGGTGTATTCAACAGTTGAATACACCCCTTACAGCTTTGAGTACGCACCCCCCCTCCACAGTGGGCGGCGACCCGGCGGCTTGGATCGGATTCGCACAGCCAGCACTGCAGAGAGAGTGAGTGAGCCAGGCAGGGGCAGAGAGCTGCGAGTGCGAGTGCGCCCCCCCAGATGTTGCGGCCGGTGCGGCCGGCACCCCCTGCACCCCCCACGCTACGCCTCTGCTTAGGAAAAATCACCTGGTTAAAAAGAAGGAGGAGGCTTTGCTGGTCCAGAGCCCATCCAGGAAGATGAGGAACACAAGAGGGATCTCTCCCCCTGCAGATGGGCTTTGGACCAGCGGAGCCTCCTCCTTCCAATTGGGGGAGATCCATGCAAATGACTACTCCCGCCCCCCAATTGGAAACAAGGCAACTGTCAAAGACAAGGCAGTGTGCCCTGCAGAAGAAGGAACAGGAGGGGAGTTCATGCAAGCCACCGGTCAGGCCAGGGCAACTCTCGACTCACCCGCCTGATAGTGGCAGTGTGGTCGCCGGGCTAGCCCTGCTGTCCTGGCCAAATGGCGCCCATGGCCACCACTTACCTAGAAGATGATGTTGTGGAACTCACCACTGCTGCTGAGGGAGGGCCAGCTGGGCAGTGCCCCCCGTTGGCTGCCCCCTCCTGGGCCATGCCCCTGCCTCTGCCCAGCCCACCTGCTGAGGAGAAGGAGGAGGAGGGGGCACATTGCTGGGTGGTGGGCAGGGCAGAGGTGAACGCGGCACTGCCGTCCTTGCCCTTGGGGCTCTTCTTAAGGGACTGCTTCAGGGCACCCCACCTCCATGCACAGCCCATTCCCTCTCCCAAAAAAAGACCACTTTCTTTTTTTAAAACACCTCTGCAGATGATCTTGAAAATCTGTGAGGTTGATTTATATTTATAATTGTTATGTTTATGTTTTTTTAATCTCCTGTGCACCGCCCCGAGTCCCTTCGGGGAGAGGGTGCAGTTTATAAATGTAATAAATAAATAAATAAATAAATAAATAAATAAATAAATAAATAAATAAATAAATAATAATGATAATAATGATAATGATGATGATAATAATAATAATAATAATAATAATAATAATAATAATAATAATAATAATAATAATAATAATAATAATAATAATAATAATAATTTGGGAAGGGGGCAGATGGGCAGCATCCCCTTGCCAGTCCGTGGGCACCTGCAGCCTCAGAGCCTGCAGCAACTTGCACACTAAAGGCAATTAAGAGCTTCTCATGCTGGTGAGAATATTTTCTTTACTGTGAAAAGGCTTGCTTTAAAGCTGCAGGCTCCGAGGCTGCAGGTGTCCAGGAAGGCAGGCAGGGGGAAATGCTGCCCATCTGTCCCCCCTCCCAAAGCAACCTCAAAGGTTTTCAAGATCGTCCAGAGAGGCATTTTTAAAAAAGAAAACCCTGAAAAAGCTGCAATATCTGGAGAAATGGGCGGACGGTCTTTTGGGGAGGGGGGAAATCCCCAGAACCAGGTTGCCCAGCCAACACCCTGAAGAGATCCGTGCAAGACTCCAGCGGCTGCAAAGCACCCCATGGGCAGAAGTCCCCGAACCCAGCAGGGAGCCTAAGCAAAGGAGGAGGCAGAGAGCTGAGTGGAGGAAGGGGGAACCACTGCTACTGTGGAGCTACATTGCCCCGCTGGGTTTGGGGACTTCTGCCCCTCATGCCAAGCTTTGCAACCACCAGAGCCCTGCACAGACCTCTTTGGGCAACTTGGTTCTGGGGAGGAGGGATTCCTCCCAGCACCCCAAAGAGGGCAATGCAGCTCCAGCAGCCCTTGCTGGGGTTTCTCCCTTCCTCCGCCCAGCCCTCCTGTGCTTAGGCTTCTTTGTCAAGAAGCGACTTTTGGGGCTAATGAGGCTTGGATTTCCAAGGGCTCTCTATAGGGCTCTTAGAGGCGTGGTGGCGACCGGATGGGCAGGGCCTGGGGGTGAGCGAGCAATGGTGCGCTCCACCAACTGGTTCTAAATGACACGCTAGATTGGTGGAACCTCTGCTAGCGAACTGGTTAGAACCAGCAGGAACCCACCTCTGTTGCCTGCCTATCTCACAATGGATGGCCACATTTCTACTTTGGAAAATGTTAGCTTTAAAATTTTGGAGTTTTTAAAACATTCTCTATGCTACAGTTATAATTGATTTTATTTTATTTTGGTCAATTACTACATTATTTCCAAATTGAAGCCAAAAGTGACAGAAAAAATTGCCTCAACTAGAATAAACTAAACTATAAAATAAACAAATAAATCCTAGGGAGAGAAAAAAAAAGAGTGACAAATAACTGTCAAAAAAGATTCCTGTTTGAACATTATTATTTTAATTATTTAATTAATTATCTTCACTCTTATAAAAAATAAAATTTTCAAAATTTGGATCTGGAGGTTTATTATCCTTATATCTGGATTAGCTTGCAGTGCCTCAGACAGACCAAATGGATAATCTGGGGTTCCCCTAGACTTGCATCTTTTCCTCAAATGTCAGATGACAGTAAGGTGGTAGGAATAGCCAATGCCCCAGAAGATAGGCTCAAGATCCAAATGGATCTTGATAGATTTGAACACTGAGCCCTATTTAACAAAATGAAATTCAATGGAGAAAAACATAAGGTTCTACATCTAGTGAAGAAAACCAAATATACAGATATAGATTAGGTGAAACTTGGCTCAATAGCAGTAACTGAGAGGGATCATGGAATGCTAATGGATAATCACTTAAATATGAACCACCACCAGCCCAAAAAGTCAATAGAGTTGTAGGCTGCATTAACAGAGGGACAGAATCAAGATCATGTGAAGTATTTTATAAACTCATAGTAAGACTTGGAATACTGCATCAGTTTTGGTTACTACAATATAAGATAATTTTTGAGACTCTGGAAAGAGTCCTGAGAAGAGCCACAAAGATGATCAGAGGGCTAGGTGCTAAAACCTGAAGAATGGTTGCAGGAATTGGGTATGCCTAGGTTAGTGAAAAGCAGGCCTGGGAGTGGCCTCTTCTGCTTGGAGCTTGGTGCAGTAGTGGCAGCAGGAAGTATGAAAATGGGAATGCTTCAGCTGCCACAAACATGTTACACTTGTTGACATAGTGACTAAATTAGTGGATTAGCAAAATGCAGTGCTCATCGTATATTTGGATTTTTGTATTATATTTGGAAAGAATGCAGTTATCAATGGAAATAATGTTCTTGTTCACTTTGAATATCTGTAATCAAAAGTATAGGCTACTTTCTCTGATTGGAATTGGTTTATATAACAAATGTCATCTACATCAACCCTCTGTGATTTCTGCTGCTGATTCTAAATGATTCCCTTGATCTATAACTTATGAAAACCAGCTTATTGAGCTAAAATTTATCTTACTGAAAGCATTTTCGAGTTCATAACAATGAGATGAATTAACAAGTGGTTGCCTTCTGAAGTTGTGGGTGCTCCATTACTGGAGGTTTTAAAAAAGAGATTGGACAGCTGTTTTCATAACACCCTTTCCTTTTACATTGTTTGGGAAAAGGGACACACTGTACCTTGTCAACCATGGTATGAGGTAAAAACTATGTCCTTCCTGACCATAGGACTCCTAACATATTTTTACCAGTGTCTGCTTCTTGGTTCATTAATATTAATGCTCATTTTCAAATGCACAAGTGTATTTGCAGGCCAGTTGAATACTTCTGTAGTAAAGTTAAATGATCGAAGATTAAAATATCAGAACATTGCCTAACAGGATATGGCTGAATGCAAGCAATTGAAACAAACTTGAATAATTCATTGCATTTTCTATTTAGGTAAAGACAATATTATTCAACCACAGATAACTTTAATACTATTTAATTTTCTAAACTGGAGGTTTTTCAAGAAGATATTGGACATCTCTTTGTGTGGAACAGTATAGCATCACTCCTGTTCGATCTGGGGGTTGCATTAGAAGATTTCCAAGATCTCTTCCAACTTATTCTAAATTCAAGTTTCTAATCTTTTATCATTATATCAAACTGTCTCTCTATATAAACAAGTAAGTCTTCCTTTCCTTAAGAAAAAAACACACCTTTGACAACACCCTATCCACTTTGCAATGCAAGGATTTTCAAATACATATACTGAATTATACCTTAAAGTTCTCAAAACAAGATCATATCAAACTTCATTTCTTTTGTTCAAATCTCAGTCAAATTTTTCTTTAATTCACTCCCATATAAAAAAGGAAGAAGAGGTATAGCACAATCCAGTTTGCAAATATCAAGGTTGACTCAGTCTTCCATCCTTCTGAAATAGGAAAAATGAGGACCCAGATTGTTGGGGAGAAAAAGGTGCTGACCAGAGGTGGGGTTCTAGTGGTTCTACTGGCAACAGCAGGAGGCTCTACCCACCCGCCAGTTCGTCCTGCACAAGCAAACTGGTAGTAAAATAAATTGAAACCCACCACTGATGCTGACTCTATAAACTGCTTAGAGAGGGCTGTAAAAGCATTGTAAAGTGGTTTAGAAGTCTAAGTGCTATGGCTATTGCTAGGATAGTCATTCTGAATAAAAGTACTTTTAGCCATTCTGCATAATTGATTTCTGGTATGGTCTCTCTAATGTGTTTACAATGTTTCTGTTGGTTTATTTTGTGCCAAAATGTTACTTATATTCTTATAGAATAATAATGCTAATACTACTATTGAAGAAAACCAGGACTAAAAATGTGAATGTCAGGCCTGCCTCTGTTCAAAACGCAAGAAAGAAAACCGCTAACTTCATTGAAGTAGAGAAGAGGTACTTTTCCTGAGTTTGAAATGATAGCAGCGAAAGAAAAGCAAGATCTGAGCCAAAAGACACAAAAGTAACATATTGAAACTTTCCCCAAATCCCTTCCCCCAGGGACCCAGGCTGAATGTCCAATCCACATCCTGCACAATGCCATGTAGGACACATCTTCAGGTGCATTCGTCCATTTGGAGTTCTAGGATGGTTGGCCTTCACTGGATGTATAAACAACTCCATTCAGCAACACTATAATTCAGGAGAGCAAACCTCCCTTTTAGTTTACAAGGGGCTTCATCACATCAGCACCCTTTCCAAACCTCAATGCCATGCTCTTCATTTCCATTACTATGGCAGCTAATAGCAAATAAGGATCAAAGGGAAAACCCATGCTGGAGATTCGGCTGACAGTGCGATTCAGCTGAATAAAGAATACTTTCTTATGTAGCGAATTATCCAGTAATTGCCAATATAAAGACTAAATACATAAAACACCAATATGAAGATGAAATACAACAAAGCAGAGGACACAGCAGTAGTGGTGGGACAACAACCAATTCTCTGTGCTAATGGCTGGCTGGGTAGGTGTGTCTGGGTGGTCATGTGACTGGGTGAGTGTGGCCAGGGGTGGTTGTGACATAAGATTTATGTTGTGCTAAGCAGGACTTCCTCATTCTTATTATACAGGTAATCCTCCAGTTACAAATGAAATAGAGCCAGCCAATTATATTTGTAACCTGGGGATTCATTTGATTGAACCATGTTAAATGAATGTGATCACTCCCTGCTTTCCCAATGCATTTGTTAATCGAATGTGCAGGTCTTTAAATGCACATAAGGTATCTCAGGCTGGGGAAAAGCATGTAGGGCCTAGTGCTGTAGCAGCACATCCAAGGCCTCAAACTGGTCTGAACTGGTTTGCCCAAACCAGTCTGAACTGGCTGAATCTCACTTCTATGCAGCAGCCCTCAAAAACCTAAACAAGGACCAAACCATCACTATCTTCCCAGCAAACAAAGACTCAACCATGATTATTTTATTGGCAAAATACAATGCATACAGAAAGCCAAAGAATTACCGAGGACAAAGAAACCTACATCCCAATAAACACCAATGCAAAACCAAAAAATCTAAACTACAACATAACTAAAGAACTTATAAAGAACTTGGGCAGCTCCTAGAGGAGAGTAAATATTCTATTAATTCCCCATTATGAATCCAAGAACCTAAAAATAGAAGAATATAAAATTATGGTTTTATTCAACATCACGGTATTCTTCATATCCTATATAAAGAACAAACAAACAAAAATCCATGGTAGCAGTATTATATAACAAATCTAATCTCGCCAATATGCTCAGATTGAAATACCTAGAATATGTACTTTATCAATCTCTGCCTCACTACTTACTTTAAGTTTGATGGACAGATGATGAACCAAGATGATTAGGGGACTGGAGACTAAAACATATGAAGACCAGCTACAGGAACTGGGTATGTCTTGTTTAACGAAAAGAAGGACCACGAGAGACATGGTAGCAGTGTTCCAATATCTCAGGGGTGCCACAAAGAAGAGGGAGTCAAACTATTCACCAAGGCACCTGAGGGTAGAACAAGAAGCAATGGGTGGAAACTAATCAAGGAGAGAAGCAACTTAGAACTGAGGAGAAATTTCCTTAGAGTTAAAGCAATAAATCAGTGGAACAGCTTGCCTCCAGAAGTTGTGAATGCCCCAACACTGGAAGTCTTTAAGAAGATGTTGGATAGCAATTTGTCTGAGACAGTATAGGGTTTCCTGCAAAGGCAGGGGGTTGGACTAGAAGACCTCCAAGGTCCCTTCCAACTCTGCTATTGTATTGTATAAATAGATAGGCCAACACAGCAGAGGAAAGTATTCTCAGGACTCATAGCAGAGCCCGTAAACTGTAACGCTTACACACACACCCACTATAATCAACATATGGATCTGATATGTAAACAACACCTCTGTCAATATAAAAAAAGAAACAAACAGAGAAGATATATAAAACAATCAACAACTTCAAATGAACAGAATTTACAAGAGAAGAAAACTGCAACAGAATAATAGCTTTCCTGGATATCTTCATCACAGAGGAAATGGTGCCAAAATACAAATGTTGAAAAACAATCCTCACTAACTAAATGCTCCATTACCAAAGCAACAACTCTACCTTCCACAAGAGGAGATGTGTAAGAATATTATTCAAATGAGCATAAATGCAACACAGCAACCCTGAACAGCAGAAAAAATGAAACTGACTACCTTTACAACATCTTCCAACAAAATGGATATTCTGACTTTATCAAAAAATATCTGACCACCGAACCCATTATGGCACATTCAATACATCTATGAAAATAATAATGACATTACATATATCAAAACATCACAGAAACAACCAACAGACCAAATGCAGCACCATAGCATACAAACAAACTAAAGCCCTCCACAACATCTTAAGTAAACTAAAAAATATAATCAATCAAGAAGAAGAAACAGGAATTATGTACAACATAGAACAGGGGTACCCAAGCATTGATCCATTAGGAACCAGGCTATGCAAGTGGCAGGTGTGCTTGTGCAAAGCTCCATCCTCTCCCCCCCCCACCCCCCATGGCCACCACCAGTCCACAGAGCCAGAAAAGTTGGGGATTGCTGATATAGAGCATACAGACTGTAACCACCACCATATTGGACATGCAGGAAAAAGACTAGCAGAGCACATCATTAGATACCAATTAACAATCAGAATATAAAATGAAAACTCCTTTATGTCACAGTACATGAATAGACTCAACATAGTTTCAACTAAGAAATTGTGAACATCCTAGCCAAGCCAAATCAAAAACTGCGAGGAAATTCCTGACAGCTTGGCCTTCAGAGAAATGAAACATCAACAGACACATAGAAATAAAATAAACATACGCATCATTCAAGCAGGCAACAAAAAGTTGAGAAGCAAAAATGATTAGAACATATTCCTGTCCTTTAGCCAGCAGAAGGTAAATAGAGATTAACACCAGACCCTCTCACAACCTAAAAAAATCAAGCAAAAAATAATAATCAAATCGAAGAAGTACCAAGGAGAAAATCACATTCTCACAAAACAGAATCATAACAGAAGTGGAAATAGCAAACCAACAATCCCTTGTACCAATAATTCTGATTTTTTTAAAAATTTAGTTTTTCCTGATCTAATAGAGCAGGGGTAGTCAACCTTTTTATACCTACTGCCCACTTTTGTATCTCTGTTAATAGTAAAATTTTCTAACCGCCCACCAGTTCCACAATAATGGTGATTTATAAAGTAGGGAAGTCAATTAAATTTAAAAAAGGAAAGTTCTTCAGTATCAGACAAAACCCCTACTACCGACCATGAAAGCTGGAATGCCCACTAGTGGGCAGTAGGGACCAGGTTGACTATCACTGTAATAGAGGAACTGAGGAAGGCTATTCCACAATTCTATGTATTTTATTGAAAAATATTTTCTATTGCTAAATATTTCCCATGCTTAAGAGAGAACACTGTTCTGAATTTTGAAATCTTCCTGTGGCTATTTTTTTTTTAGTTATTTATTTATTAAATTTACTCATTGCCCATCTCACCACATCTTTTTCATATCATGAATCTGCAAAAGCCCCAATATTTTATTTTAAGAGAAATTATTGGCTTCAGCTTTTAGAATTTAAATTTTATTTTTATCTGTTCTTATTGTGATGCCACAAAAGGATTTTCATAGTGATGGAAATTATAAACCATATTTTTGAACTTGGTAGCAAAACAAATAATTGTCACAATATTTTGTTATATAAACATTTTTTTTAAAAACCACGGCAAATGGATGAAAATTGGGGGAATATGTCCAAATAGAGCTAAGTGAGAGGAACTCAGAAATAATGTCTATTACATCTTCTAGCTCAAACAAGCATTCGTACGTTCCAATCTTATTGTATAGTATTCTTAGAGACAGGCATTATTTTTGAACTATTCCCTTCTATACTGATATGGAAGTGGATCAAATATTCTGACTTGATTCGGATCTGAGGATTTTGAGTTCAGAAAGCATGAAATTTCTGATAAGGACAAATAGAAAAATTCTACCATCCCACACGACATCATTTTTATTTGTTTTTGAAAAGTAGTAAAATGGGAGAAACTATGCAGAGTCAAACAAAGGAGGAATGTTTTTCAATGTATATATTTAAACCTAACACCATGAATGTAGTGTGAAAAAATGATATAATATCAAACAGAAAAGAGTGTGATGTCTAAAACATGTAAATTTATTGGGATTTGTTCCAGATAGGTTTTTTTCTAGTATATCACTAAAATACTGTGTTGCGGGAGGTGGAAACTAAGCATGAGGTTGGATTGAAACCTGAATGAGAAGCAACAAGAAAATTTCAGGCCTGTGAGCTAGATTGGAAGGTCAACAAACATCCCAGGAGAAGACAAAGGCACACTATTTCAACATTATTGCCAAATAAATGCCATTGAGGTAATCATGTGCCCCAGGTGTTTAGCTTGATTTTAGAATGTTTTATTATACAATGTTCTACATAGACAGCAGTTTCCCATAGATAATCTACTATATATTCCCAGATGATAAAAGTTGACTTTTTCTTTGAAATTTGTCTTGAAAAATGCTTTGAAACATAGAGCTGATAAGCATTGTTGATGAGAAACTTCTGTTACACTTCTGCTGTCCTTGGGCTAATCTGCTTTCCATGGAGATACGTCTTGAATTGCTTCTTATCATTCAACACCTGCAAAGAACTTCAAAAGTTAATTTCCATATGAAAGCAGAGAAGATAGAGCTTCTGTAATCTCCTTTTCTCTTCACCACGGGATTTAGCATTTTGTAAATGAACTAAATGCCATATTTATGTTGTTCATGACAGTAAATTCAATATTTTTCAACAAAATTAGGATATGTTTTGCCATTAAATAAAATTTTAACTAGACCTAAATTATTATCTGTGCTGTGCATGAATGCCTACATGAATATATCAATACATTCAGAAAGTTTCCTCTCATTCAGTACAATCAGAATTTAATCTATCAATGTGGCATTTGAGCCCCATAATTTCATTGTCCCTATGAAGAGTTAAGTCATTTTTTTAGCAATGAGAAATATGACTATTGTATCCCATTTGGCATTTATGAAGACTAATTGAATATCAGCACAGTCCTGCATTTATTTTGAAGGATCTGAAAAATGTACATAAACTGAGGACTCCTTGGTGATCTCTGAGCTTGCTTGTTTTCTTGCAGACGTTTCATTACCCAAAATAGGTAACATCGTCAGTGCATCTGTAATTATTTCTCAGTCTCAGGAAAATTTGCAATGCATGTTAAGACCATAATTTTCTATTTAAAATCTCAGTTCCAGTTGTAGCACACAGCATTAGGTAAAGGAAAATAATGGAAGTGTGTAATGGAAAATCATATTGGAATTTGTGATAAGAACAAGAAAAATTTGAGCAAACTCCAATCAACCTTCAATAAATAAAGAGAAAACTAGAGCAGGATTATCCCATATATTGCACTGAATATCACACATACATTAAAGTCTCTCTCAATGCAGGATTAAAGTCCCGAGTATTCAATCACTGCAATGAACACCTGGCTTTAATTTTGTTTCTTAAGACTAATTTAACTGAACTGTAGAATATGGGAATTCATTTACTTATTAAATAAATCTATACAGGTACCCCACTCACACACAGTGACAGCTTGCTGAAGCAAGCTTTAGAGATAAAATGGGCAGATGTAATGGAATCTACCCTGCAGAAGCAGAAGGGAAGACTTTTGGCAACACAGAGCTTTCTCAGAAAGAAGCCTGGATTAAGTGAATGCATATAGGGCAGCGATGTGGCGTACCTTTTTGGGCTCCTGTGCCAAAAGCGGGGGGAGTGCAAGGGGGTCATACGTGGGCGTGCCATACCCATAATGCTATGTGCGCAACACCCTTACACATGTGTGCGCATGCACATACTGCGCATGCATGTGCGACACCCCCCTTTTTGGTCCACGATAGACTGGTTTTTCGCCCTCCCCTGGATCCAGAGGCTTTCAAGGAGCTTGGGGGGGCAAAAACAGCCTCCCCTGCCCTCCCGAGGCTCTTTGCTGTCTCCCGACTGCACTGGGGGCAACTGAACAACCTGCTCTTGGAACACAGTTCTTGGAGGCTGTGGTCAATGAGCTTGGCGCTGGGCTCTTGCTCCGCCTGCCCAGGAGACAGAACCCAGGGAGGAATGGAGGGAATGGACCCAGCACCTTCCACTTACATCCACAGCAGCCACATCTGCTGCGCCCCACTGCCTTCAGAGGCAATGGAGGAAACTGCTCCTCTTGGTGGGGTGGTTGAGCTGGCCCGCACCGGGCCCCAAGCCTCACGATCACCCCGTCCAGCGCACAGACTTTGTCTCTATTGCAGACTGCGAAGGCCCACGCCCTGGGAGACTCATTTCCTGGCTCTATGTTCCCAACGTGGGTTATGAGGCAACCCCTAGGCATTATCCTCTGCCCTCTAAAATGCTGTTGCCACCACTGCCTCTGCCAGGTGTGTTGCCTACGTCCATGCCGCCGCCACCTCAGGTCCCAGTAATCATTCTGCCTGTTCCATCAGATGCACCAGAAGCATTTGCAATTGGTGTCTGCTCTGCCCACCTCCCCACAGCTGCTGGTGGGGAGGCGAGTTACCTGCATAAAGATGCTGCCAAGGCCCTGGCAGAATATATCCCGGGCTGGAAGCAGCAGCGCTCCGGACTGTGGATCCTCATCAGAGCCGTGAGCTGGAGCCATGTAAGAAGCCTGCTTGGGCAGGGGGGGAGGGAAGCCCAGGCCCGCCCATCCTCACCACCGCTGCCTCATTGCCCTCAGCAGCTGTCACAGTGCTGCTTCTGCCTGGGACACCACCAAGGGCTTGACAGAATATCTCGGCTGGAAGCAGCAGCGCTACCAGGGCAAAGGAATGGCAGTGGTGAGGATGGGCGGTCCCAAGCTTCCCTCCCCCCCCCCCCACCCAAGCAGGCTTCTTGCACAGCTCCAGCCTGTGGCTCTGATGAGGATCCATTGTTCAGAGCACTGCCACTTCCAGGTGGATATATTCTGCCATGCTCTCAGGGGCCTCTTTATGTGGGTAGCTCCTCCACCAGCATCCCAGCTGGAAGCAGAAGTGCAACAGCTGCTGTTGGGGAAGGGATGAAGGGGTGATGGTCACCCTTTTGCCACTGATAATGGCGACTGTTGCGCTGCTGCTTCCAGCCAGGATGCTGGAGGAGGAGCTGCTAGCAGGGAGATAAGCTACCTGCATAAAGATGCCACCGAGAGCCTGGCTCGCCGATGTAGGAGCAGCTGCAGTGGCTGCCCGGTTGCTCCTGCCCTTCCTCCTGTGGCTGCAGCTACTGCTCTTCTGGAGCGCCTGAGCCAGCCAGGCATTCCAGACTATGGATCCTCATCAGAGCTGTGGCTGGAGCTGTGCAAGTAGCTCGCTCAGGTGGAGAGGGAGGAAAGCCCGTCCTTGCCGCTGCCACCCCCGGCGGTTGTCATAGTGCCACTTCTGGCTTGTGGGGGGGGGGGGGCTGGCCAGTTGCTCCTGTCCTTCCCCTTGTGGCTGCCACTGCCGCTGCTTTTCTGGGGTACCTGAGCCAGCCAGGCACTTCGGACCGCAAATGAGCCATGGACTGGAAGGCTGGGGCCATGCAAGAAGCCCGCTCAGGCCAGGAGGGAGGGAAGCCCCGATCACAGCTCTACTCCGCTAAGAAGCAATGGCCGGGAACCCCTCTCCTCATCTTTTGGCATGTGCAGCCATTGCTCTTCCTGTTGTTGGTTTTTGCGTGTGCATGCGCGCCAGGAACCAGATCATCAAATGGCCGATCTGCATGTGCACCCTGGAAACAAAAAGATCATTTTCCTGGCATGCGCATGCACACTGGCAGCTCTTTCTGGCACACCAATGTGCATCAAGACCAGCTGACTGCTGCGCCCGAACCCAGAAGAGCAACTGGTGATGGCTCTGCATGCCAGGAGAAATGTCTCTGTGTGCCACTTCTGGCACGCGTGCCATAGGTTCACCATCACGGACATAGGGTGTCATATTACCATTTTACTACCCATTGGTAATTGCTGAATGGCCAACTATTTTACCATTTGGTAAACTATTAAAAATGAGTGAAATATTCCAGAAGGAGAATTAAAGGATCCTATGACTTTTTCTTTTCTTTTTTTTTTGTAAAGTAATTTTATTAGTTTTACAATTTTATAAGGGTAAGGGTATATAGGGTTAAAATAGAAATTTTTTAGAGCTTTCATGTCAGAGATTGTGGTCATTTCCGATGCTTCATATAAAAACAATTTCAATAAAAAGTAAAAAGAAATACATACATATTGTATCTTAAATAATAAAAACTCCATTTAACCTTTAATGAGTCCCGGATACAAAGTTTCCAAGTGTAATTCCATATATGGTAATACTTTCGCTTTTAGCTAATAGAAAGTCGGATGTTACTTTCTCTCTCTCTCCCGGCGCCCGGGAAGCATTTTAAAACGCCGCTTTTTTTTCCGAGAGGGGATTTTCTGCAATCTCCCCCCTCTATTTTCCCTTTTCAGAAGTTGAATGCATAGAAAAACACTTACAATCCACACTGAGCCTCGGTATGATCCTCCAGCTCTGGCACTTCAGCCCGTTTGTTAAAAGTCTGTGGTTCCGACATTCCTTCGGTGAGAGGACATTTCCCCCCCTCCCCCCGCGATCTGTTCTCCTGCTCCTGGGGCGAAGCGGGAACGCCCCCCCGACCGCCGTCAAGGTGGGGGTTGCGCCAGCCGCCCTTACTAAAACTATAAGATAAGTATTTCTTTTAGAGTATTAAAAGTTTGCGCTATTAAAATCACTAAAACTATAAGATAAATAATCAAAGATAAAAATTATAATTAAAAGATGGGGAGGGAAGGAGCAGGAGGTGCATGGGAAAGATAGAGTTGTCTCTTAAGTCATCAGCACCTCAGTGTGATATATTCTTGTGTCCCTTCTAATTCTGAATAATTAACATTTCAACAATAATTCCTTGAAGAATTAACAGATCCCTTCAAAAATTTTAATTTTAATGTATTTTATATTTTAATAATGTTTCTATGACAGAAATGAACTTCTACCTAATTCATAGGTTACTATTGTTGCCATTTCTGTTTGACTTAGATCTTTTGATGTTCTCTGTGTTTATTTATTTTAAATCTAATGAGATCCCGGGTACGTTTGACAGGCATATATATCTTCAGTGCTTCATGATGTGGCATGTATTATTCTGGCATACAATGCAGATCATAATCCTAATAGACATTCTCAGTACACATTGCTATCAGGGTTTATGACAATTGGCTGCAACTGCCTGGTCCCACCCACTTCACCTCAGCCATTGTCCCCAGATCACCTGTTGTGATCAATCCTTTCCTGCCACTTCTCCCCCTCTGCTCCTCTCCCTCTGTTTCACCACAAGTGGTTCACTGCAGGACAAATCTGGCCTATTCACTACATGGAATAATTAGCCTTATTTCCTGGTTGCCAATCTTAATGCTGAGGGGTAGGCTTCTGCCTTCCCATTAAATATGGTACACAGAGAGGGCAATGAGTGTGATAGGCAGTGCAATGCATTTCATTTATTTTGAATTAAATTATTATTTTGAATTATTGACTACACTCACAATAAACCAGGAGCCAGGTTTAGAGAGGGAGGTGTAGCTGGAACTAGGACCATCTGACAGGAATAGTATGTCTCCCATGGCATGTTTGGAAAGGCCAGGGGCTGAGGACTATGCTGACCCAGGCCCCTCAGATATTGGGGGAGGAGTGCAACTAGAGAGTTGCTGCTCTCCCTCACAGACACAGGGGAGGATCAGCTGCTGGCAGCAGATTTCCTCTGATAGGGAACAGCTCACGTCTCTACTCAAAGAGCATAGAAAGTGGAGTGCAAGCAAACTCAGAGAAAGGCTGCAGGCTGCAGGCTACTCAAGAGGAAGTTACCTCACCCCTCCTCCTAAGGAACACCTGAAGGAGAGTAACTTAAGGTGAAGCCATAGGGCCTTTGTCATGAACAAATGTTTGTTTTGGATTATACTCCCCCAGCTTTGACTTGTGCCTTTGCCTTGCTTCCAGCACTGCTTTTCACCTTTGCTTTGAGAACTGCGATTTGTCTTGCCTTAGCCTTGTGTATTGCTTTGCTTTACCTTCAGAATTGCCGTGTACCTTGTCAAAGCTATGCCTTCTGCCTGATACTTTTATTCTCATATTCTTCCTGATTCCTTTTGGTATCCATCTTAGTTTATACTGTGAATTCATGACCCAATTTTAAACATAAGTTTCCCAATGTTTTTTCTCTCCCTCCCTCTCTCTCTCACTCATACAAACATACACATACACTTTTTCATTCCACCACTAAATCTGTTAAGTGTTCACCTTTTAAAAATAAGTAAACAAATAAAGAAGAATGCCAAACAAATTTTTTCCTTTGATAAACTATTCAGTTTCATAAAGTAATACTTGTTTTCTGTTTGGAATAATATTGATTGATTGTTGAAAAAAATGAAAGTAAAATAAAATGATCCAGAGATAGATCATTATAATTTGGAAACCATATTTTTATTCCCTTGTGGGCATGAGAATAAATTTTATGCCATTAATATAACTTTTCTACAGCAAAAGAATATTGCAGCTTGTAAAAGTGCCAAATAGAACCCATTAGAAACACCCAATCTAACTTGCCCTGGCATGAAAAATGTTTAATAGAAGTCGTTCTTGTCTGAGCAAGATGGATGTTTTCTTTGATCTCCTTCCGCCTATTAAAAGACAGGTACTTCACTACCAATTTTCTTTAAAGAATACTATTTTATGTTCTATTTGCATTCAAATGCTAGGTATAAGGATTTGAAACAGAAAAAACATAACTTTAAAATTTCTTGATACGGAACAGAGCCTGGCTTTGAAAAGGATAGTCCCAATTTAGATTATTTTTTGTTTAGATATTATAATCAAAACTTGTTATCATAAGCATTTTGGCAGCAGGTGGCAACGGCTGATTTGATACAACATATTATTCTTGCTTTATTTTTAACACATGCTTAAACATGTACTGTAGCTCTGTTACAATACTTGCCTAAATGAAGGCGTTTGAAGGGCTACGTTTTGTATTGCGTGCAACTGCTGATGGGGATACGGAAACAAGTTAGATGCACTATTACACATGGCTAGCCTTTAACCATTCCATTGAAATGAAGACAACTTCAAATAAATGAATTATTTAATTAAATTTATCACAGAGTGCTATAAAAAGTCAATATTGCAAATAAAATTTAAAAATGTTGCATGCATGATATAATCCAGTACTAAGTACTAAATTAAAAGCAAGGCCACGTGGCACAAATCTGCCTTTGGTCATAGGAGCTCATAAAAATGGACTATCAAACTAAATCACAAAGTGGTTGTTGAGAAAATTAGATAAGTCTCTACAATGCATATTAATGTTTGATCCTGTAGGGCAGGAGATATATAAATGGAATAAATAAATAAAGTGATATATTTTAATGTATAAATAATAATTCTGTTAATTTCTCCTTAGTTTCTAAAAATTTATACATATTGTTGAAGTCTGGACCGACAGAAAAGGCCACAAACTGGCTGAGGTAAAACAGAACAGCTTTATTGCCAAAGAACAACCAACAAGGTAACTACAGAAGACTTCAGCACCCTGCTCTGCTTGACAGCTATTTATACAAGAGCTGTCAAGCAAACAGCCAATAGTAACAGTGTAAAAAGCCCGCTTCCAGCCCGGCACGTCTTAGCCAATAGGTGTGAGCCTTTGGATGCTGGGCTGTCAGTCGTAAGTCAAGGACTTAAGACCAGTCGCAAGTTGAGGACTTTACATCTCTTCCCTCCCAAGTGGGCACATGCGCAGTTGAAGTGCATGCATAGTCCACTAAATAGGCAGGGCGCCACTGGACCCACCCAGAACGTCTCAATTGCTGCTCATTGGTGGACAAAGTAAGATGCCCCTGTTGCAGATTCACCCCAGCCGGGGAGAAGCTCCAGGTGATGTCACGAGGTTCTCGCCCTGGAGGTAGGTCTAGCTCTGGAGGTAAAGTCGTGTGGCAGATATTGTGATGCAGGTTGAGGAGGAGTCTGGTCTAGCTGCGGGTAGGTGCAGGCTGGATGCAGGTCTTCATAGGCGAGGCCTGACTTGGGGAAGGCCTCCATTGGAAGGCAGCACCTCAATTGATCGACGTGGTGCCACCATTCTCGCCCATCACATAGGATGACCCTGTAGGAACAGGGGCCAGTTAAATTGGTAACTGTGGCTGGCACCCACTTAGGATCCCCTGTGTAGTTCCTGACATAGACTGGGTCTCCCTCCCTGAAGTGGTGTGTGGATGTTCCCAGATTGTCAGGCTGTAAGGTGCCAAACAGTGGGTGCAGCTTGTCCAAGGTGGTTCTCAAGCGTCGGCCCATCAGCAGCTCCGCGGGGCTTTTGTTGGTAGAGGGACATGGTATGGAGTGTTGGACGAGGAGGTAGGCGATTATTTTCTCCGGCCATCCTCCTCAAAGTCACAAAGCTTCTTTGGCCAAGGGGATGGTCCGTTCTGCTTGGCCATTGCAAAAAGGGTGATGTGGAACGGTGAGGGCATGGTGGATCCCTAGGCTAGCCAGGAATTCTTAGAAGGATGCAGCTGTGAATTGGGCTCCGTTATTGGATGCCAAGGTGTCCGGTAGGCCATGCATGGTGAAAAGGTGGCCTTGATGGCGGTGGATGCCATTAGAAGGAGTTCCACCCACTTTAAGTAAGCATCCACCACCACTAGAAAGGTCTGGCCATGGAAGGGGCCTGCATCGTCTATGTGGAGGAAACAGTACCCTCTCATCCCAAAGCAAACACCCTCCCTGGAGTGACAGTTCCAGCTGGCAGGTTTTGTAGAGCCTGAACTCCTTGGCCACCCTGCCCAAGGGCCACCCCCTTCTTACCCAGTGGAGGACTTGAGAGAGAACGGGTCAGCAAGGGAGTGGTGGGCCACATCAGAGGCAGATATGAGGAGGTCAAGGCCCTTGGGTGACAAGGCTGAGGAAGCCAGGGAGGGGTCAGCATCAATGGAGGGAAGGGGGCAGCAGCTGAGGGCATTGGCATGCTCCAGCTGCTTCCCCGGACGGTATTGCAATGTATATTGATGTCTGAGTGGGCCAGCAGCCTCCACTTAAGGCAGATGTCTCACACCCCACAGATGAACTGCTCTAGCAGTGAGTCATCCAGGTCAGGGTATTCGCATTGGATGGCCACTGTTCTGAGGGGCACAAGGAACTGGCTGACCATTTTGGTATCTTTCTGGACACATTGCCGGAAAACATAGTGCCAGGCAATGTGGGAAGATGTCGGAGTGTAGGGGTTCTTGAGTTTAGCAATAAGCATGTCCCATAATAATGCGTGGACAGTCAACGGGGCGGCCAATGCTTGAGCAGCCATGAAGATGTTGGGACTGCAAGAGCTGAGGAAAAAACTGCATTTCTGATCCTCAGGCAGCTGTTGGTAATTATTGGCTATTATAAAGCATTCAAATCTCTCCAAAAATCCAGCCTAAGATTCTGTAGTAGAACCAAAAGGGGCGAAATGGGGGAGAGAAGCCATTGTAGCCTTTTTACCAAAGCTGAGGGAAAAAGGAGAGCATTTTTCTTCTTTCTTCTAGCTGTTTATGCATAGCTGTTCATATACATCTATATGAAGCCACTGGGTGAGATCATCTGCGGTTTTGGGGTGGAGTTTCATCAGTATGCAGATGACACCCAGCTGTACATCTCTACCCCGGACCACCCCAACGATGTCGCGGAAGTGATGTCCCGGTGCCTGGAGGCCGTGCGAGTCTGGATGGGGAGGAACAAGCTTCGACTCAACCCGTCCAAGACCAAGTGGCTGTGGTTTCCGGTGTCACGACATAGCCAGTTGGTTCCATCCCTGGCTATTGGGGGTGAGTCATTAGCCCCCGCGGAGAGGGCCCACAACTTGGGCGTCCTCCTGGATACTCGGTTGTCTTTAGACGATCATATGACAGCTGTGGCCAGGGGGGCTTTTTATCAGGTTCGCCTGATACGCATGTTGCTCCCCTTTCGTGACGCTCTATACACGGTCACTCAAGCCCACGTTGTTTCCCGCCTGGACTATTGCAATGCTCTCTACATGGGGCTCCCATTGAGGTGAATCCGGAGGCTCCAGCTAGTTCAGAATGCGGCTGCACGGGGGATTCTGGGGGCCTCTAGATGCTCCCATGTAACACCTCTCCGGCGCGAGCTGCACTGGCTGCCTGTGGCCTTCCGGGTGCACTTCAAGGTGTTAGTAACAACCTTTAAAGCACTCCATGGCAAGGGACCTAGGTATTTGCAAGACCACCTCCTACCACATACCTCCCTCCGACCAGGCCGCTCCCACAGAGAGGGCCTCCTCAGGGTGCTGTCAGCCAGTCAATGCCGGCTGGCGACCCCTAGGGGGAGAGCCTTCTCTGTGGCAGCTCCTGCCCTCTGGAAAGACCTACCCCCTGACCTACGTACAATCAAGGACCTGCGCCTTTTTCGCCGAGTGCTGAAAACCCATCTATTTCGTGCGGCTGGCCTGGCATAGTTTTAATTTGTTTTATGAGGGTTTTATAATGGTATTTTAGAGCAGGCCCACTGTTTAATTTGGTTTTAGAACTTTTAGCATATTTATTGGATTATTGGATGTTTTATTTATAAATGACCTTGTGTCAGAGGGGGACCCGGACCTGGTGGGAAACACGGAAACCTGGTTGGGCCCCGAGGGGGGTTTACCCCTCGTGGAAATGTGCCCACCAGGCTACCGGGCATTTCATCAGCCTAGGGCCCTAGGCAGGGGTGGGGGGGTGGCGGTTATTGTTAAGGAAAGTCTGGAGCCGAAGGAGACTACCGTGCCTCAGACGACCGGCTGTGAGTCCCTCTTCGTGAAATGGGGCCTAGGGAGGCAGTTGGGCTTGCTGATTGTATACCTGGCTCCCCGCTATGTAACAGCAGCCCTGCCCGAGCTACTCGAGGTGATCGCCGCGATGGCAGTGGAGACCCCCAGACTGGTAGTCATGGGGGACTTTAACCTGCCGTCGGCGGGCAAAACATCCGAGGCAGCTCGGGAGTTCATGGCTTCCGTGACAGCCATGGACCTGACCCAAGTAGTTCAGGGCCCCACTCACGAGGGGACACACACGCTGGATCTGATTTTTGTCTCTGGACAGTGGAGAAGTGATCTCGGAACAGGTGATTTAGTCATCTCACCCTTGTCATGGACAGATCAATCTCTCCTTCGGATGGACTTTCCAACCGTCACACCCCACCGCGGGGAGGCAGAACCGGAAACATCAAGTTGGTTCCGCCCCAGGCGCCTGATGGACCCTGAAAGGTTCCAGAGGGAGCTTGGGCCAATACCTGTGTCCCTGCCCCGCGACTCGACTGAGGACCTAGTGGCCGCATGGTATAGTGCGGCCACGGGGGCCTTGGCCCGGGTCGCGCCCTTGCGGCCTCCCATGCGGCGTCGAGTCACCCAGGCCCCTTGGTTTACCGAGGAGCTTCGGGAGATGAAACGCCCCAAGAGACGCCTAGAGAGTAGGTGGAGATCTTCTCGATCCGAAACTGACCGAACACTAGTGAGAGACCATATTAGGACTTACTTAGTGGCGTTAAGGGTGGCCAAACGTGAGTATTGTGCCACCCTTATCGCGTCCATGGAAAACCGCCCTGCCACCCTGTTTGGGGTGACCCGCTCCCTCCTTCATCTGAGGCCGCGGGAAGCCCCTTTGCAGGGTCGAGCAGAGGAATTTGGAGTGTTCCTGCAGGACAAAATCACTCAGATTCGGAACGAGTTGCCCTCCACTGAAAGTGATCCAATTGATTTGTCCGGTGCTGGTCTTGAGATAATACCATCGGAGGAGTTTGATTTTGTTACTACCGAGGATATGGACAGGTTGCGGAGGAACTTTAGAGCCACCACATGTTTATTGGACCCGTGTCCCTCTTGGCTTGTACTGGCATCCTGGGAGGTGACGCGAGGCTGGATCCAGGGTATTGTGAATTCATCTCTGAGTGAGGGGTACTTGCCTACCATCTTGAAAGAGGCGGTGGTGAGGCCCCTCCTCAAGAAGCCATCCCTGGACCCGGCTCTATTAGAGAACTATCGTCCCGTCTCCAACCTTCACTTTTTAGTGAAGGTTGTTGAGAGTGTGGTGGCCCAACTTCCTGGAGGAAGTTGATTATCTAGACCCGCGCCAGTCCGGCTTCCGACCCGGACACAGCACTGAGACAGCATGGGTTGCGTTGGTTGATGATCTCTGGAGGGCACGGGATAGAGGGTGTTCCTCTATCCTAGTCCTATTAGACCTCTCAGCAGCTTTTGATACCATCGACCATGGTATCTTATTGCACCGATTGGGGGGGTTGGGGCTGAGAGGCACTGTTTTACGGTGGTTCTCGTCCTATCTCTCTGGTCGGTCGCAATGGGTGTTGGCAGGAGGGCAGAGGTCGTCCCCGAAGCCCCTCACATGTGGGGTTCCTCAGGGGTCAGTCCTCTCTCCCCTTCTGTTCAACACCTATATGAAGCCGCTGGGTGAGATCATCCGTGGCTTTGGGGTGGAATACCATCTGTACGCTGACGACACTCAGTTGTACATATCCACCCCAAACCACCCCAACGATGCCGTCGAGGTGCTGTCCCGGTGTTTGGAAGCCATACGGATCTGGATGGGTAGTAACAAACTCAAGCTCAACCCGTCCAAGACTGAGTGGCTGTGGTTTCCGGCTCCCCGGTTCAGCCAGACAAGTCCAACACTGGCCATTGGGGGCGAACAACTAGCCCCCGTGGAGAGGGCCCGCAACTTGGGTGTCGTCCTGGATTCCTGGCTGTCCATGGAGGACCATGTGGCGACCGTGGCCAGGGGGGCGTTCTATCAGGTTCGCCTGATACACCAGTTGTGCCCCTTACTGGACCGGGGGGACCTTCACACAGTCACTCAAGCGCTTGTGACTTCTCGGCTGGATTACTGTAACGCTCTCTACATGGGGCTCCCCTTGAGGTGCACTCGAAAGCTACAGCTAGTCCAGAACGCAGCCACGCGGGTGATTATGGGTGCCCCAAGAATGCCCACATAACACCTCTCCTGCACGAGCTGCACTGGCTGCCTGTGGCCTTTCAAGTGCGCTTCAAGGTGTTGACGACCATCTTCAAATCGCTCCATGGCTCGGGGCCTAGCTATATACGAGATCGCCTTCTGCCCCATACATCCCTTCCCAGGGCCTTCTCAGGGTTCCGTCGGCCGGGCAATGCCGGTTGGCGACACCCAGGGGAAGGGCCTTCTCTGTGGCGGGCCCGGCCCTCTGGAACGACCTACCCCCCGACCTTCGTATTATCTCGGACCTCCGCCTCTTCCGTCAACGCTTGAAGACATACTTATTCCAACAAGCCGGCCTAGCATAGCCCCCCGTTTCTGACTATATTTATAAATTTTAAATTTTTAGGGTTTTAAAGGGTTTTAGCACGGGTTTTAGGTTTATTTAATACGCTTTAAAGAGTTTATATTGTTTTTGTAATGGTTTTTAATGATGCCTGTGCGCCGCCCTGGGTCCTAACAAGGAAAAGGGCGGAGTATAAATTTGATAAAATAAAAAATAAAATAAATAAAAATATTGTGGTTTTTTTTATTATCGCCTGTTCACCGTCCTGAGTCCCGCAAGGGAGATAGGGCGGTATATAAATGTAATTAAATAAACAAATAAAATAAGGGGTCCCTCAGAATCCTATCCTTGTCGCCAGTGTTGAACTCTGGACTGACAGAAAAGGCCACAGACTGGCTAAAGTAAAATGGAACAGCTTTATTGCCAAAGAACAATCAACAAGGTAACTACAGAACACTTCAGCACCTTGCTCTGCTTGACAACTATTAATATAAGAGCTTCAAGCAGAGCAGCCAATTGTAACAATGTAAAAAACCCGCTTCCAGTCCAGCACGTCTTAGCCAATAAGCGCGAGCCTTTGGTTACCGGGCTGTCAGTTGTAAGTCAAGGACTTGTGGCCGGTTGTA
This sequence comes from Rhabdophis nuchalis, assembly GCA_039707465.1. Taxonomy (NCBI): domain Eukaryota; kingdom Metazoa; phylum Chordata; class Lepidosauria; order Squamata; family Natricidae; genus Rhabdophis; species Rhabdophis nuchalis. The sequence continues at coordinate 106,052,958 of CM077647.1, read as the reverse complement.
AGTCGAGGACTTAAGACTGGTCGCAAGTCGAGGACTTTTCACATACCATAGATTAATATTACTGCTTTATATTTATACTATAAAATCTTTAGTTAAAATTCTCTTTAAAGTAGATATCGTACTTCAAATATTAAAAATATCTTCCAAGTTTCATGAATTTTTTTCACACTTCTATTTTTATAAAATATCCCTCTTAGATTCAGTTACTTTAATGGCATTCCCTCTTTTACTATTTTAACTTCTGGAAAGGTGTCTATCGTAATAACATGTCAACTCCAGTTTCAACTTTATGACCATACTAAGTTAATATTTTGGGGAAACCCAAACTTGAAAACATCCTGGCAATCCTTTTGTTACAAAAACATAGGCGGTGAGTAGAGCTAGTATGCCTTAAATAAATTAACAGTATCAGACAAGTGATTTTTGTTATATGAAGAATTGCCATATATGTATCATTTGTCAAAAAGTGCAGATTGATGGCATATTTTATGAAAACATCTCTTGATGTTTTCCCATAATGGCTGCAGAATCCCCTTAAAAGTAGAAATGGGAAACTATTAGAAAATTACTGTGGATAATTTTCAGATTAATTTCCACCCAGCAAACTCTTAGTCTTTCCCTGTATGCAGATCAGATCAAGCGGGTACATCATTCAGTTCAATTTGCAAAAATATAACTTGAAGTTTATTTATTAAACATCACAAACATCAAAAATAATTAACATACAAAGAGAATAAAAGGATGGCTATGGAAGGGAGACCGTTGTGAACAAAGAGAAGAAATTAAAAGATCATCAGTGTTAATATTAACAATCCACATACTCTAAATATTTGTATCTCTGAAGCATCAATTTTCCAGAGTCCCTGGAAGCACTAACTAGCATGGATAAGGAATGACGTTTGATTATTTCAACTTTAACATGCAGATGAAGACTACAAACATGATGGAGTTATCTTGTATAAGTGAGCACTGTTGAGTTTTGTAAAAGGTTCTTTTTTTTACTATTTTCTTTGCTTTTTAATCACAGCTTATTTGTGTTAGATTTTATATTATAACTTTTAATCTGTCCTCCGACTGATGATGGTGGAAAAATATGACATTAATTTTCAGCAGTAAGTGGGAAGGTTATTTTAGAATTGTAAAAAGAGGCCATTTATGGAATAGAAGAGAATATATCAAATTAATTGTTGTAGAATAAAGAACTGAAATATCCATTATATAAATATAGCAATATCCATGTCTTTTTTATATAAACATGGTAATTGTGATTAAGGCAAGAAAAATATTGTTTCAGATGAATTGGACACCTAGAGATTTTGAAATGAAATTAATAGATTCAGTCAAATACTGGAAAAACAGTATTCAGAATACAGCTACTATTTATATGATATGATTTTTTCATGAAATAAGGGAAGCTGAAGCATGAAAACATTTTTTTCCAACCAACAATGTATAAATAGCTTTTCTTTGGATATTAAGCAGCCCTACATGATGTCCTTCTGGACTATTAGACTATTCAGGAAAGTCTTCAGCAATTAAATGCAAATTGTTGTTGTTAAATCATGATAATGAAATCATTATAATGTGAAATCATTATAATGATTGCTATATTAATATATGATTAAAACAACATGTTATAGTTTCTTATAGTGAGATTAAGGATATTTTGCTGCTTACTACAGACATTTTAATGTTTATCAAGATTTTAAAAATAAGTCATGATGAAATTAAATAATTATAAATTTGTTTAATCTATATAAATAAAAAATTAAAATAGTTTGTACAAAGCCGCTAATCTCAGAAAGTACTGCACCGATTGGCACCAAATTTTCACACAATGTTCCCAAGAACTTCCAAAGCAATCATACATACAGTTTGTGTGGCTGGCACACCTGTGCCATGTGCAAGCAGCACAAATGCAAAAGGTACACACTTCTGATGTTTTCACCTCCCTTAAGCTCCTCCCACCAGGCTGCTTCTTATACTGCGTCACGCACATGCCCCTCCCCCATGCTTTCAACGTCACATTTGCAACGGTCATTTCCTCAGCAACTAAATAAGCCTTCAATGTTCCCTCACACATGGCACACTCCCATGTGGCCCATTTTTGGTCCCAGGAGGCTGCATGGTAGGTAGATAGGTAGAGGGATAGAGAGAGAGAGAGGGAAAATATAGTAGGTAAGTAGAGGGATAAAGAGAGAGGGAGGGAGAAATACGGTAGGTAGGTAGGTAGGTAGGTAGAGGGATAGAGAGAGAGGGAAAAATACAGTAGATAGGTAGGTAGATAGGTAGATAGGTAAGTAGGGGAATAGAGAGAGAGGGAAAAATACAGTAGGTAGGTAGGTAGGTAGGTAGGTAGGTATGTAGGTAGGTAGGTAGGTAGAGGGATAGAGAGAGAGAGGGAAAATACAGTAAGTAGGTAGGTAGGTAGGTAGGTAGGTGGAGGGATAGAGAGAGATAGGGAAAAATACAGTAGGTAGGTAGGTAGGTAGAGGGATAGAGAGAGAGAGAGGGAAAATACAATAGGTAGGTAGAGTGATAGAGAGAGAGAGGGAAAAATACAGTAGGTAGGTAGCTAGAGGGAGAGAGAGAGAGAGAGGGAAATACAGTAGGTAGGTAGGTAGGTAGGTAGGTAGGTAGGTAGGTAGGTAGAGGGAGAAGGGAAGAAATACAGTAGATAGGTAGGTGTGAAGTTATACGGTGGTTGTGTGTACGTGGTTGTGTGTGAAGGTATAGATCTACATACAGATTGGTTGGCCATTTAACCAGACTGGGCCACAGCAATGCGTGGCCGGGTACAGCTAGTAAATAATAAATTAAAAATGCTTTATAGAAAGCGCTGAAGCTGGTGTACCAAGAATCAATGATTCTCAGGCTATAGGGAAGCATTGTAGAAGTAAATGTCTCCTACGACATTTACTTCAAAGCAGGAAAAGAGCAACCAAAGAGAGGGAGGGAGGGAGAGGGAGGAATTTGATATCTTTGTTCTGCAGCAACAGATCTTCTGCATATATGATTTCAGTGTATCAATGAACACATTGTTGGAAGACCTGAAAGGTCAGATCTAAGATAGATCAACCTGGAGAAAGTTTATCTATGTTGTCAGTTAGAGCTCACACCCACTTGACGCTACATAATCAATCAAAGTAACTTTTTCAGCAGGGTCAACTCTGTAAAGTTTCTACTCTAATTGAATAAGCTTTGTACTAATAAATTTTGAAACATAGATTGTTAGTATTTTATTATTATTCTGTGGTTAATCTTTGGTGAGATTCACAGCATTATTATTATTATTGTTATTGTTGTTGTTATTATTGTTATTATTATTCTCTGGTTAATCTTTGGTGAGATTCACAGCATTATTATTATTGTTATTATTGTTGTTGTTATTATTGTTATTATTATTATGTGGTTAATCTTTGGTGAGATTCACAGCCTTTGGGGCTGGTTGGTAGCTCAACAGCTTGAGTCCTAACCAAGGACCTAGGAACTGTCAAGGTAACGTCAGAGGATAGAAGCTGTTCCAAGCAGGGTGGCCCTTTGTAGAGTCAGAATGCTTAAGTCCAGCAAACCTAGAACCTCCACATTTTTTAAAAATTTAAATTTATATCCCGCCCTTCTCCACAGAGGACCCAGGGCGGCGTACAGGAAATTTAAAAACACACAAATACAAAGATAAATATATAATTTAAAATAAATATTAAACATTCCCATCCTGTACTAAAACCAAATTTAAAATACCCAATTTAAAAACTTCCTAAAAGTCCCCACGGGAGGTTAGGCTAGGCCGGCTTGTTGGAACAAATATGTCTTTAGACATTGGCGGAAGAGGCGGAGGTCGGTGATGGTACGTAATTCAGGGGGTAGGTCATTCCAAAGGGCTGGGCCCGCCACAGAGAAGGCTCTTCCCCTGGGTGTTGCCAGTCGGCACCCTGAGAAGGCCCTTTCTGTGGGAGCGTATCGGTCTAAGGGATGTATGGGGCAGGAGGCGGTCTCGCATGTAACTAGGCCCCGAGCCATGGAGCGCTTTAAAGATGGTCGTCAAAACCTTGAAGCGCACCCGAAAGGCCACAGGAAGCCAATGCAGCTCGCGCAGGATCGGTGTTATGTGGGAGCATCTAGTGGCCCCCATAATCACCCGCGCGGCTGCATTTTGGACTAGCTGTAGCTTTCGGGTGCACCTCAAGGGAAGCCCCATGTAGAGAGCATTACAGTAGTCGAGTCGGGACGTCACGAGAGCTTGAGTGACTGTGCGAAGGGCAGCCCGGTCCAGTAAGGGGCGCAATTGGCGCATCAGGCGTACCTGATGAAACGCCCCCCTGGCCACGGCCGCCACATGGTCCTCCAAGGACAGCCGGGAATCCAGGAGGACACCCAAATTGCGCGCCCTCTCCACGGGGGCCAGTGTTTCGTCCCCAATGGCCAGAGTTGGAGTAATCTTGCTGAACCGGGGTGCCGGAAACCACAGCCACTCAGTCTTGGCAGGGTTGAGCTTGAGTTTGTTACCACCCATCCAGATCCATACGGCTTCCAAACACCGGGACAGCACTTCGGCGGCATCGTTGGGGTGGTTTGGGGTGGATATGTACAGCTGAGTGTCATCAGCGTACAGGTGGTACTCCACCCCAAAACCACGGATGATCTCACCCAGCGGCTTCATATATGTGTTGAAAAGGAGGGGCGAGTGGACCGACCCCTGAGGAACCCCACATAAGAGAGGCCTCGAGGTCGACCTCTGCCCTCCAGTCAACACATATTGCGACCGACCAGAGAGGTAGGACGAGAACCACCGCAGAACGGTGTCTCCCAGCCCCAACCCCCCCAATCGGTGCAATAGGATACCATGGTCGATGGTATCAAAAGCCGCCGAGAGGTCTAATAGGACTAGGATAGAGGAATATCCTCTATTCTGCGCCCTCCAGAGATCATCAACCAACGTGACCAATGCCGTCTCGGTGCTGTGACCGGGTCGGAAGCCGGACTGGCGCGGGTCTAGATAATCAACTTCCTCCAGGTGTCGCGGGAACTGTTGGGCTACCACACTCTCAACAACCTTCACCAGAAAGTGAAGGTTGGAGACCGGACGATAGTTCTCTAATAAAGCTGGGTCCAGGGACGGCTTCTTGAGGAGGGGCCTCACTACCGCCTCTTTCAAGACGGCAGGTAAGGACCCCCTCACTCAAAGATGTGTTGACAATGCCCTGGAGCCAGCCTCGTGTCGTCTCCCAGGATGCCAGTACAAGCCAGGAGGGACACGGGTCCAATAAACATGTGGTCGCCCTAAGTTTCCTTGACAACCTGTCCATATCCTCGGTGGTAACAAAGTCAAACTCCTCCCAAGAAGGAACCTCAAGACTAGTCTCGGACAGTCCCATAGCGAGACATACATAGTGAGGCAGTCCCCTAGGTATTGCTCCAAGGGCTCCAATCACAATCGGGACAACACACGACTTTCTCTTCCACAGTTGCTCAACTTCAATTTGTAAGTCCCGGTATTTTGTGATTTTTTCCTTGCTGCTTATTTTCAATTTGTGCATCACCAGGTATTGCAATGTCAACGAACCATACTTTTTTCTTCTCAATTATTCTTATCAGGTGTGTTGTAGTACAAGTGCCTGTCAGTCTGAATTCTGAAGTCCCACAAGATCTTAACTTTCTCATTCTCTTAAAAGTTTCTCAACCTGATGTTCCCAGTTATTTTTGCTGTAGTCAAATCCAAACTTCTGGCACAATTTCCAGTGAATGATCTTAGCAACACGGTTATGGTGTTGTAGGTAGTCAGTTTGTGAAATTTTGCTGTACCCCTGATCAGGTGGTCGACTGTCTCATCTTTCTCATTACAGAGGTGACATTTGCTGTTGGGGGTAACATGTTGAATTTTTGCCTTCATGCAGTTTGTGGCTAAGGCTTGTTCTTGAGCTGCCAAAATAAAGCCTTCTGTTTCTTTTTTCGATACGCCCGATCTTAACCAGTTCCAAGTTAGTTTTTTGTCAGCTTTGCCTTCAATACTTTTCAAGTATTGGCCATGCATAGCTTTGCTTTTCCAATTTTCAGCTCGTTTCTCAATTACTTCTTTCATATATTCAGTTTTTGACTTAGTTGTCTTTAAAAGGTCTCCTTTATTTACTTCCTTAATCATTGGTTCTTCACTTTTCTGGATGTAATCATTCAAGCTGTGTCTTTCTTCTTCCACAGTCTGCTTTACTTGTAGGAGTCCTCGACCACCCTCTGCTCTTATAATCAGTCAACATCACTTTTAGGGTGCATAGCATGATTCATTGTCATAAGTTTCCTCATTTTTATGTCCAAATTGTCCAACTCCATCTGGGTCCAGTCAATTATTCCTGCAGAGTATCAAATCACAGGTATAGCCCAGGTATTTATGGCTTTTATGATGTTTCCTCCATTCAATTTGGACTTTAATATCTTGTGGATTCATCAAATGTACTTGGTTGAAGTTACGTGGGCGACTGCGAGCCACCACATGTTTATTGGACCCGTGTCCCTCCTGGCTTGTACTGGCATCCTGGGAGGTTACACGAGGCTGGCTCCAGGAGGTTGTCAACGCTTCTCTTAGTTAGGGTTTCTTGCCTGCCTCCCTTAAAGAGGCGATGGTGATACCCCTCCTGAAGAAGCCCTCTCTGGACCCAGCATTGTTGGTTAACTACCGTCCGGTCTCCAACCTTCACTTTTTGGCGAAGGTTGTAGAGAGTGTGGTGGCACAACAGTTTCCCCGTCATCTGGAGGAAGTTGATTATCTGGACCCGCGCCAGTCCGGCTTCGGGCCCGGGCATTGGTCGCGTTGGTGGATGATCTCTGGAGGGCCAGAGATGGGGGTTGTTCCTCCATCCTGGTCCTATTAGACCTCTCAGCGGCTTTTGATACCATCAACCATGGTATCCTATTGCATCGGCTGGAGGGGCTGGGGGTGAGGGGCACCGTTTTACGGTGGTTCTCCTCCTACCTCTCCGGTCGATCGCAATTTGTGTTGGCAGGAGAGCAGAGGTCGACCTCGAGAGCCCTCACTTGTGGGGTGCCTCAGGGGTCGGTTCTCTTGCCTCTCCTGTTCAACACATATATGAAGCCGCTGGGCGAGATCATCCGTGGTTTTGGGGTGGAGTACCACCTGTACGCTGATGACACTCAGCTGTACATATCCACCCCAAACCACCCCAACGATGCCGCCGAAGTGCTGTCCTGGTGTTTGGAAGCCGTATGGATCTGGATGGGTGGTAACAAACTCAAGCTCAACCCTGCCGAGACTAAGTGGCTGTGGTTTCCGGCACCCCAGTTCAGCCAGATTACTCCAACTCTGGCCATTGGGGACGAAACACTGGCCCCCTTGGAGAGGGCACGCAATTTGGGTGTCCTCCTGGATTCCCGGCTGTCCTTGGAGGACCATGGATTAAATAGGTTATCCCTGTGCTAAAATTTAAAAAGTTAAGACATAATCCATTTAAAAACCCAATTAAAACAATTTATAATACAGACTGAAGGCTAGGTAAATAACTTAGGCCAAACCGGCCTGATGGAACAGGAGTGTCTTTAATTTCTGGCGGAAGGTGCGGAGGTCCATGGTTGTTCTGAGGTCGGGAGGGTAGGTCGTTCCAGAGGGTTGGGCCCACCACAGAGAAGGCCCTTCCCCTCTCGCCCCTCCTGTTCAACACCTACATGAAGCCGCTGGGTGAGATCATCCGTAGTTATGGGGTAGAGTACCACCTCTACGCTGATGATACGCAGCTGTATATATCTACCCCAAACCACCCCAACGATGCCATAGCGGTGATGTGCCAGTGCCTGGAAGCCGTGCGGGCCTGGATGGGAAGTAACAGACTCAGACTCAACCCGTCCAAGACCGAGTGACTGTGGTTCCCGGCATCCCGGTACAACCAGTTGACTCCATCACTGGCCATAGGGGACGAACACCTTACCCCTGTGGATGGGGCACGCAACTTGGGCGTCCTCCTGGATTCCCGGCTGTCCATGGAAGATCAAGTGACAGCCGTGGCCAGGAGGGCATTCTACCAGGTTCTCCTGGTACGCCAGTTGCGTCCCCTATTGGATCGGGATGCCCTTTGCACAGTAACTCATGCCCTCATGACATCCCGACTGGACTACTGCAATTCTCTCTACATGGGGCTCCCTTTGAGGTGCACCTGAAGACTTCAGCTTGTCCAGAATTATGGGAACCTCGAGGTTTACCCATGTAACACCGCTCTTGCGCGAGCTGCATTGGCTGCCTGTCGTCTTTTGGGTGCGCTTCAAGGTGTTAGTTATCATCTTTAAAGCGCTCCATGGCACGGGACCTAGCTATCTGCGGGATCGGATTCTGCCCCATACATCCCTGCGGCCAATCCGCTCCCACAGAGAGGGACTTCTTCGGGTGCCGTCCACTAGGCTATGCCAGCGGGCGATGCCCAGGGGAAGGGACTTCTCTGTGGCGGGCCCAGCCCTCTGGAACGACCTTCCCCCCGAAATTAGAACAACTACGGACCTCGGCTCCTTCCGTCAAAAATTGAAAACACACTTTTTCTGCTTGGCCAGCCTAGGTTAGTCTTCCATTTTTAACTGGGTTTTTAGGGGATTGTAGTTTAGTTTTAGTATAGTGGGTTTTAGCGCAGGGATAATTTGTTTAATTCTTATTTTAACTATTTATGTATTTTATATTTGCTTTTTAACTTCCCTGTACACCCCTCCGTGTCCCTTTGGGGAGAGGAGGCGGTCTATAAATAAAATTATTATTATTTATTATTATTATTATTAATTCCTTGACTTTATTATGCATTAAGTCAGAGGCCTCTAAAATCCCCAAGTAGCCTTCTTCTGGTTTTACTGCCTTCATCATTTCTTCATTCTCAAGTTCTATTCCATCATCTTCTATGACCTTGCCTGCTTTGGTTGCCATTGCTGCACATTTGTCAATTCCAAACTGCATACCAATGTCTTGGCTAAATTCTTTTGTGCTTTCAATTAATAAATTCAGTTCAGCTTTTGTTTTACCAAACAGCTTCAAATCATCCATGTACATCAAGTGTGAAATTTTCAGTCCTTTATTCGCAAGTTCGTATCTACAGTTCATCTTCTTCAAAATGATTGTTAGTGGTAGCATTGAGAGTATAAAAAGTAGGGGTGAAAAGGAATCACCCTGGAAAATGTCTCATTTAATTTCAACTTCACCCAATTCTTCTTCATTAGCCATACGTTTCGTTTTCCAGAGGTTCATTGAAGATTCCATGAATTTTTGTATGTTGCTGCTGATGCCAAAGATTTCCAGGCATATCTTGATCCAGCTATGGGGAACTGAATCAAGCCATGAACAGGTTGGTTTGTCTTTTCTTTGAATTCTTTAGGATTAGCTTGTCAATCAGCAGTTGGTCCTTTGTTCCTCTTGAATTTTTGCAGCATCCTTTCTGTTCTACAGGAAGCAAGTTATTTCTTTCCAAGTATCCATAAATTTGGTTTGCAATGATACCAGTAAGGAGCTTGTATGTTGTTGGCAATAGTTTCCAGGGTCCTTTCCTTTTTCTTTATCTTTTTGGATCAAAAATGTCCTAGTTGTCATCCATTCATCATTTTCAGGTATTTTAAAGATCTGGTTCATTTGGGCTGCCAATCTTTTGTGCATACTTGTAAGTGCCTTTAACCAAAAGCCATGTAACTCATCTCCAGATCCAGGTGCACTCCAATTCTTCACTTTTCTTGACAGCCTTTTCACCATTTCTTTTGTTATTTTCACATCTTCCATTTTATGCACTTTAATAGAATCCTCAATCTTTTTGATCCACTTTGCTTCCCACAAATTCTTCCAGAATTTCAGAGCTTTCTCTTTATCAGGCTTTTCATTTGTTGTTACTTGATCTCCATTTTCTAAGCTCTTATAAAAGTGGTGCTGATTTGCTCTGAACTGTGAGTTTTCTTTGAACTGAGTTACTCGGTTTTCATACCTTTTAATCTTTTCAGCAATGGCAACAACCCTCTGCTCCAGCTCTTCAATTACTACTGCAATCTCCTAATCAATTCTCTAAATCGTATCTTGCTTCCAGGCTGCTTTTGACCTGCTTGTTCTTTAGCTGATGGCAAATTGCCTTAGGTTCTTCAAGTTGCTCAGGTCTCCATGAAATTTTTTGATCTTCAATTCCAACCAAATTTTCCACTTAGGCTTCCTCTTCTTGCCTCTTTGGTTCTTTTATATTTTCAAACCCAATTCTTTGGTGGTTATGAAGGCTGCTGCATACATTAGCTGGTTTCAGCTAATGTAGTGGTTTGAATGGTTTGCACAGCCTCATTGACCTTTTTTAGTACCTTTTTCATTTTTTTCTGGTTCACTTGGTTCACCTTTGGCAAACGTGTTCTTTCAGCATCTTCCATTTGGTGCTTTATTTTCTTAGTTAATTGAGCACTATCTGTTGGTGTTTGTTCTTCAGTGCTTCCTTCTTCTTTATCTTCATCCACTTCAGCAGCCTCTTCCTCCGTTTCTTCCTCAGTTTGCTTTTGAGTCTGCAAATCATTCTTAATGTCACTCTTCTTTGTTGGTATACTCAGACCATTAGTTGCTTTCTCTTCGATTTCTACTAATTCTGCTGCAGTGAAAGTTTGTGGCTTAGAATTACATGTCGTTGGTCCATTAGCCTTTGTTCACTGATATCACTGTCCATGTGGTTCATCTTCCAAATCTGATACATTCATTTTTGAAATACAAGTTTTGCTGGCTCAGACTGATAGTAAGCTTTCATAATAGAGATGTTTTCTTCCGTAGTCCAGATTTTTTGCTTTTTTGCTTTTTCTTTCAGTAGCTTGTCAGTTCCATGCCCTGGTTGCCTAGAAGAGGGAGCTGAGCCCTGTAGCTCATTTTGCGCAGAATGCCCAGGAGCCATAGCATCCAATGGAACCCTTGTTAATCCAGGCGATGGTTCAGCCGGCATAACGCACGGTCACTCAAGCCCTCGTCATCTCCCGCCTGGACTACTGTAACACTCTCTACATGGGGCTGCCCTTGAGATGCACACAGAGGCTCCAGTTAGTACAGAATGAGGCCGCGCGGGGGATTCTGGGAGCCTCAAGATACTCCCATGTAACACCTCTCCTGCGCGAGCTGCACTGGCTGCCTTTGGCCTTCCGGGTGCGCTTCAAGGTACTAGTGACCATCTTCAAAGCGCTCCATAGCATGGGACCTGGTTACTTGCAGGACCACCTCCTACCACACACCTCTAGTCGACCTGTCCGCTCTCACAGGGAGGGCCTCCTTAGGGTGCCGTCCACCGGACAATGCTGGCTGGCAACTCCCAGGGGAAGAGCCTTCTCTGTGGCAGGCCCCGCCCTCTGGAATGACCTGCCCACCGACCACCGTACAATCACGGACCTTTGCCTCTTTCGTCGGGCATTAAAAACATACTTTTTTCATGCAGCCGGCCTGGCATAGCTGTTATGGCTGATCTTAGTCTGGGTTTTAATTATGTCTTTTATCACGGGTTTACAAAATTCGATTTAATTCATTTTTAATTATTTTGATTGTATTTATTATTTTATTATTTTTATTATCCCTGTGCACTGCCCTGAGTCCCGTCAGGGAGAGAGGGCGGTATAGAAATACATGAAAATAAATAAATAAAAAAAATAAATAAATTTCATTTTTTTCATATTCACCATGTTTGGATGGGTTTTGGAGCAAATTTTGTCTGGCCCTTCACCTAAGACCTGTCCTATATGGTTGCACCTGTTCAGCATAGCCCTTAGGAACACTAGAGCGTGCAAGCCCCTCCACCATGACAAGGTAAAGCTCCTCGGAGGGGATTATTATTATTATTATTATTATTATTATTATTATTATTATTATTATTATTATTATTATTATTATTATTATTATTATTATTATATCTTTGGTGAGATTCATAGCCTCTGGGACTGGTTAGTAGCTCAACATCTCGAGTCCTAACCAAGGACCTAGGAACTGTTAATCGGATGATATATAAGCTGTTCCAAGTAGGGTGGTTTTTTTTTTGTAGAATCAGAATGTTCAAATCCGGTAAATTTAGAATTTCTAAATAGCAAGTTACCTCTTTAGGTATTGCTCCAAGGGCTCCAATTACAATTGTGACAACACATGATTTCTTTTTCCACAATCGCTCAACTTCAATTTGCAAGTCTTGGTACTTTGTGATTTTTTCTTGCTGTTTATCTTCAATTTGCACATCATCCGGTATTGCAATGTCAATGAACCATACTTTTTTCTTTTCAACTATTGTTATGTCAGGTGTGTTACAGGCCAAGTGCCTGTCAGTCTGAATTCTGAAGTCCCACAAGATCTTGACTTTCTCATTCTCTAAAACCTCAACCTGATGTTCCCAGTGGTTATCGCTGTACTCAAATCCAAACTACTGGCACAATTTTAGCAACTTGGTCATGGCGTTGTAGGTAGTCAGTTTGTGAAATTTTGCTGCACCCACTGATCAAATGGTCCACTGTCTCATCTTTCTCATTACAGAGATGGCATTTGCTGTTGGTGGTAACATGTTGAATTTTTGCCTTCATGCAGTTTGTGGTTAAGGCTTGTTCTTGAGCTGCCAAAATAAAGCCTTCTGTTGTTTTTTTCAGTCCTCCTGATCTTAACCAGTTAGTTTTTGGTCAGCTTTGCCTTCAATACATTATTATTATTATTATTATTATTATTATTATTATTATTATTATTATTATTATTATTATTATTATTATTATTATTATTATTATTATTATTATTATTATTATTATTATTTACTTTATTCATAAAACATGAAACTCAGACAACTGAACATTTAAAAATGCATATTACAAATACTATTGACTGGTGCTAATTGTTGATACAGTTTGCTGCCAGCATTCTAGGTATCAACCAAGTATCTACATAGAATATAACATGTGCCAAGTAGCGCCGTTTTTTTGCAGTTCCACTGGTGTTATTGCAGGAAACTGCAATTTGCTGAGATATTTATTAAAATTCTTGGACATGGTGCCAAGTGCCCTGATGACAATGGGTGTCACTGTGACATGCTTCATCCATAGCCGTGTGGTTTTGATGGCCAGGTCACGATATTTCATGATTGTTTTCTAGTTCTTTTTCTTCGAGACTGGCATTTCCAGGAACAGCGATATCAATGAACTGTACACTTTGGCCCTCTACAACCGTGATATCTGGTGTGTTGTGCTCCAAATGACGATGTGTTTGTATTCGAAAGTCCCACAAGATCTTCACCCTCTCATTCTCGATAACCTTTTCTACTTTGTATTCCCATGACTTTCTGGATACAGGTAAACCATATTTTTTACATAATGACAAGTGGATTAATTTAGCAACTCGGTCATGTCTAGCTCTGTAATCAGTTTGTGCGATTTTGCTGCATTCACATATTAAATGTGAAACAGTTTCGACTTTGTTATTGCAAAGTCAGCAGTTTGGGTTGTAAGTGGATTTTTGAATCTTCGCTTTCATGGCATTAGTTGTAGTGCTTGTTCTTGAGTGGCCAGTATTAAACCTTCCGTTTTATTCTTGATGGTTCCCATTTTAAGCTATGCCCATGTAAAGTTGTCATCACATTTTCCTTCAATGTTTTTCAAGTGCTGTCCATGCCAAAGCCTTGGTCTTCCATCTATTTAATCTGTCATCCAGCTGTTTTTCCTTATATTCTGCCTGTGTTCCTTGTGTTTTCACAATGTTCTCCATTTTCACAGCCTGCAGCAATTTTTCTGTACTTTGGTTCATATAATTATTGAAACCTTGTTTTTCCTCTTCTACAGTTTGATGGATTTGCAATAGCCCTCTGCCCCCTATTTTTCTTGGCAGGTCCAACCTGTCAATGTCATTTCGTGGATGTATTTATTTATTTTTATTTTTTATTTTATTAAATTTATACCCCGCCCTTCTCCTTGTTAGGACCCAGGGCGGTGCACAGGGATGTTAAAATACATACAAAATATATAAAATATATGAAATTTAAAATACTTATTCTAATAAATAAACCCTGCGCTAAAAACCGAATTAAAATCCCAAGTTTAAAAACTATCTAATAGTCAGTATGGAGGTTACGCTAGGCCGGCTAGATGAAATAGGTGTGTCTTCAGACACTTGCGGAAGAGGCGGAGGTCGGAGATGGTGCGGAGTTCAGGGGGTAAGTCGTTCCAGAGGGCTGGGCCCGCCACAGAGAAGGCTCTCCCCCTGGGTGTCGCCAGTCGGCATTGTCCAGCCGACGGCACCCTGAGGAGGCCCTCTCTGTGGGAGCGTATCGGTCTGAGGGATGTATGGGGCAGGAGGCGGTCTCGCATATAACTAGGCCCCGAGCCATGGAGCGCTTTAAAGATGGTCGTTAAAACCTTGAAGCGCACCCGAAAGACCACAGGAAGCCAGTGCAGCTCGCGCAGGATAGGTGTTATGTGGGAGTGTCTAGGCGCTCCCGTAATCACCCGCGCGGCTGCGTTCTGGACTAGCTGCAGCTTTCGGGTGCACCTCAAGGGAAGCCCCATGTAGAGAGCATTACAGTAGTCGAGTCGAGAGGTGACGAGTGCTTGAGTGACTGTGCGTAAGGCACCCCGGTCCAGTAAGGGGCGCAATTGGCGCATCAGGCGAACCTGATGAAACGCCCCCCTGGCCACGGCTGCCACATGATCTTCCATAGACAGCCGGGAATCCAGGAGGACACCCAAATTGCACGCCCTCTCCATGGGGGCCGGTGTTTCGCCCCCAATGGCCAGAGTTGGAATAATCTGGCTGAACTGAGGCGCCGGAAGCCACAGCCACTCAGTCTTGGACGGGTTGAGCCTGAGTTTGTTACCACCCATCCAGATCCGTACGGCTTCCAAGCACCGGGACATAACCTCGACGGCATCGTTGGGGTGGTCTGGGGTGGATAAGTACAACTGAGTATCATCAGCGTACAGATGATATCCCACCCCAAAACCACGGTTGATCTCACCCAGCGGCTTCATATATGTGTTGAATAGGAGGGGCGAGAGGACCGACCCCTGAGGAACCCCACATATGAGGGGTCTCGAGGCCGACCTCTGCCCCCCTGTCAACACATATTGCGACCAACCAGAGAGGTAGGATGAGAACCACCGCAAAACGGTGCCTCCCAGCCCCAACCCCCCCAGTCGGCACAATAGGATACCATGGTCGATGGTATCAAAAGCCGCCGAGAGGTCTAATAGGACTAGGATAGAGGAATATCCTCTATCCCGCGCCCTCCAGAGATCATCAACCAACGCGACCAATGCCGTCTCGGTGCTGTGCCCGGGTCGGAAGCCGGACTGGCGCGGGTCTAGATAATCAATGTAAAACATGTAAAACATGTTACATATTTAAAAGTTTGTGTGTTTTCTGGTCCATGTTTTCCAGTTCAGCCAATGTTCAGTTGATGATTCCAGCTGAATAGCGTATCACTGGAATTGCCCATGTATTTAATGGCTTTAATTATGTTGCCAGCATTCAGCTTTGATTTTAATATTTTGTGGAACCTCCTGATTTATTCCTTTCACATTGACTCTTTGACTTTTCCATTCAAGATGTTAGCTGCTTCCAGTATGCCTAGGTATTTGTAACCATCATCCTTTGCTAATGCTTTCACTATGCTTCCATCTCCCAGTACTATTGCTTCAATTTTTTTCATGTTTCATTGCTGCATGGATAATGTAGCACATTTCCAAAGTTCATTTTGATGCCATTGCTGAATAGTTGAACTGTGTTGAGTATTGATTTAAGTTCAGTAGGGCTTTTTGCATACATTTTTAAGACATAGTAGTAGATGGTTTATCTTGCCATGTTGGCTTAAAAACATCAATGATGGAACACTCACAACTTCTGGAGGCAAGCCATTAACTGTTGTCACTGTCAGTAAATAGCCAGTTCTAGGCTGGTTTTCCCCTTGATTAGTTTCCATCCATTTCTTCTTTTCCTGCCTTCAGGAGCTTTGGAAAAGAAACGTTGGTCCTACCTGAACAATGTTTTTCAGAATACTGCGGGAGGGGCCAGGAATGGATTTATCACATCCTGATTGGTCCAGAGACTGGATGATATTTTTTGCAGTCGTGCCTCTGACTCTCTCTCTTGGCTCCAGTTTTCAATGAGGCCACAACTTCACAAAGTGATCTGAAATGGCAAGAAAGACAACTAGGCCTCCCCCCAATGCTAACTCGCTACAGACCCCAATTAGGATGGGACCTGGCCCCTCCACAGTGTCCTGAGAAACAACATTCAGGTAGGACCAATGTTTCTTCTCCAGGATATACGGCGTGAGGGGCCAGGAATGGGACATACCCAAGCTATTGTCCTAATGGGGGTGGGGGGTGGAAGAAGCCTATCTAGTCCAGAGCGGCTGAGGTGGAAATAACCTGCTGAAGTACCCTGAAGCCAAAGGTAGCCTCGGCGGATGCGAAAGCATGCCACAAGTAATGTCTTATAAAGGGCAACAGTGTTGCCCAGGTGGATGCTTGCAGATGTCCTCGAAAGGAGCCCTGGTTGCCCATGCTGTGGTGCTGGCAGTGCTCCTGGTGGAGTGGGACATAATTCCAGCTGGCAGTGGACAGCCCCTGGCATCATATGCTCTAGCAATCATCCTCGCAACCAATGACCAATGGTCGTAGGAATGACCCTCGCTCCCAGTGTTGCTGTCTGGAAAGAAATGAATAGTGCCTCAGTCCTCCAGATTGTAGCTGTGTGCTTAAGGTAAATCTGGAGTTCTCTATGGATGTTGAGTCTATGCCAGAGGTGTTCCCTATCATGTGATAGGGTAGGACAAAAATCTTGCAGGAGTACCTCCTGTGACCTGTAGAAAGAGTTATTCACCTTTGAATTGAAGGTGGGGTCCAATCGAAGGATAACCCTATCTTGGTGAAAAATGAACAAGTCCCCCCTTGAAGACAGAGTCCCTAGCTCTGAGATGTGTCTGGCTAATGTTATGGCAATCAGAAATGCAACCTTAAGTGTGAGGAACTGAAGGCTAACTATTCAAAGAGACTCAAAGGGAGCACCTGTTAGGGCCTGAAGGACCAGAGGCAGATCCCACATGGGAAAACTATAAATAGTGGGGGATCAGAGATTAGCCGTCCACTTGATAAATGTGTAAGTATGCCTCTGTGAGGTCTATTGCCACTAGGTGGTCCCCCCACCTGACTCCCTCTAGGATGGATCTTAGGGAGGACATCTTGAACCCCCTGTAGATGAGGTAAGTGTTCAGCTAGAAATAGTCCAATCACTTTCAGCGCAGACAAAATTAGCTTTACTCTTGCGCTTCAATCCGCCATTTCAGAAAATTCTATAAAAAGCAGAAATCTCTCAATTCAATTAATTCCGCCACTTATTCCAAAATTCAAGGCTTTGATTAAGAAAAAAAAAGTTTCTTTAGCAAAATGTTTCAAAAAAAAGGTAGAATACCTTCCCGGTGTTGCACTTTCTCTTTCAAACAGTTCCTTCTGTTCCAGAGCTTTCCCAGCGCCTTATCCACCAATGGGGGGAGTGCCTGTTTGTCGTCCTTTAGAAGCTTTTCCCTCCTGTCAAACAGGGGTTTTGCGATACCCCTGTGACCAGCGAGGCTAGCTTCTTAATTGCCGTCCCTCCAGGATGGTTTAGGTTCCTATGGATCCAAGGGGATGACAAAAGTCCAACTGAGTTCTCTTAGCACAGAGACCTCCGGTTGTGTCGGTACGGCGTAGTTCCACCTTCTCGAGGTAAGTGTTCAGGAGCTTCAGATTGAGAATTGTCCTCCATCTCCCTAAACTCTTCAGTACTACAAAGAGGTTGGAGTAGAATCCCAACCCCTGCTCCACTGGTGGAACCCGTTGGATTGCTTGTATCTCTAGTAGATGTTGAATAGTGAGCCACATTAGCTTCCGTTTCACCAGGTTCCTTGATGCCGGAAATATGCTGAAGTAGTTCGGAGGGAGAGAAATTCCAGTCTGAGCCCCTCCCTCACTGTGCTGAGAACCCAGGCATTGGTCGTGATTCATTCCCATTGATTCACAAACTGAGCTAAATGACCGCCTATGGTGGGACTCAGATTCAAGTCACTTCCCCCTGTGGTAGTGGTGACCGCTGGCCCCACAAAAGGGCTTCTTTGATTGGTTTTGGATAGTAGGGCCTTGGGGTCTGCCTGTCTGACCATGCCTGAAAGTATCTATGCTGATGGAAGTCTGAGTCCAGGAGCCAGAATGAAGGCCTGCTCAGTGCACTTGGCTGTCATAAGCAACATCTTCTTCTTATCCTTGTTTTCTACAAGAATAGGGTCCATGGGGTCCCCAAACAAGCTGCCCCCCCCAAGTATGGGGCTGTTGCTAGATGCCACTTAGACATTATCTGCCTGCCAGTTCCATAACCACAAGAGATCACTGGATGTTACAGAAGGCAATAAAGCCCAGGACACATATTTATAGAGTTAATAATAATAATAATCTTTATTGTCATTGTAATAATATTGTAATAAAATTACAATTAAGGGTGGTGTCCTCAGAGAACTGGATAGCTACTATTATTTTGTTGACATCCTGCTGCAGGTGGGTGTCCTAAGGGGGTATGAGGTCCTGAAATTGACTTAGCCACAGTAAGGTGGTATGATTAAAGAAAGAGGCTGCAGCTGCCAATTTAATGGCCTGTGCTGATACCTGGAATGTCTTACGTAATGTAAGTTCAGCCTTGTTATCCTCAGCCTTGAGGTTGTCAACAATGTCTCCTGAGACTAAGGAGGGAAAAGAGGCTAAGGCTGCTACTGGGGCATCAATGGTTGGAACCTGTAGAGCCTGGGAGAACCCCTGGTCTATGTTATTGAACCTGTGGTCATTGTCGCCCGTGTTGGGAAAAGCCCCTGGTCTGCTCCACTGCTTTTTTACAACCTCCAAAAATAACTGCGGGGCTGGAACCTCCTCCTTCTCCACCAAAGGTTCCAAAAAAAGCCTTCTCCAGGGTCCTTCTGGGTTGTGGCCATAGCCAGAGCAGTAGCTCCTGTCTCCAATTTGGTAGTAGCACGGACCTAGTCAAGAAGGGGCTTAAAGAGAGAAGGAGAAAAGAGCCCTGAGAAAGCTGGAAGATGAAGAACCAATGCCACACCATCATCCAACAGATTGAGGTCTCACTGAGCATCATCCCCCATGATAGACCCTTCTCTGGCCAGCAATGAAGAAATAGGTCTGTGCTCACCCCAGGTCTGAGCCCTGTGGCCTGAGTGGAGTGGCTGGGTAACCTCACATGTTGCTGTCCAACCCAGGCAGGCTCTCTGTGTTGTCTTAGGCCCGAAGCAATGCCCTGCGATATGGCTGGGGCAATACTTTTTTGCAGGCTGTCTAGAAAGTTTTCTAGCCCTTCCCAGTTCTCATAAGGATCAACGTCCATTTGCTGAGCAGGTGCCTGTGGAGCCAGAGTGGGTCCACACAAAAGGTGCTCCAAGGCCTGAGTTCCACCTTCCAAGGAATCCTCCCTAATTCCCCTAATGGCCCCAGGAGACAGGGGTGGGGAGGGCAAAATATCATGCCTGGAATACCCTTGTTTAGAGTTTAGAGTTTATTGGGTTTTTTATACCCAAAGAACTCAGGGCGGTGTACAGCCAAAATAAAAACGTTAAAGTTATAAAAGTTAAAAGAAAGCTTTTAAAAGACATAATTAAAATATTGGCTGAAACGTGGGGAAAAAAACCCAAACTAACCCTGATTAAAATAACAAAAATTTAAATTTAAAAATTTAAATTTAAAAATTTAAAAATCATGCTTTATGCCAGCCCAGCTTGTTGAAAGAGAAAGCTTTTGAGACCGCAGCGGAAGGTGTGTAAGTCAGGGATAGTTCTTAATTCCAGGGCAATTTGTTCCAGAGGGCAGGTGCTCCCACGGAGAAGGGTCTTCCCCTGGGTGTCACCAGTCGACATTGTCTAGCTGACAGCACCATGAGGAGACCCTCTCTATGGGAGCGTACGGGCTGGTGGGAGGCTCTCGGTGGCAGAATGTGATCTCATAGGTACCCAGGTCGTAAGCCATGGAGCGCTTTAAAGATGGTAACCAACACCTTGAATCGCACCCGGAAAACCACCGGAAGCCAGCGCAGCTCACGCAGGAGGGGTGTTACATGGGAGCGTCACGTCACCCCCATAATTACCCATGCGGCCGCATTCTGGACCAGTTGAAGCCTCCGGGTGCTCTTCAAGGAGAGCCCCATGTAGAGAGCATTGCAGTAGTCCAGACAGGAAGAGACAAGGGCGTGAGTGACTGTGTGTAGGGCATCCCAATCTAGGAAGGGACGCAACTGAAATCAGGCGAACCTGATAAAAAGCCCCCCTGGTGATAGCCATCATATGATCTTCTAAGGACAGCCATGCATCCAGGAGGATACCCAAGTTGCGAACCCTTCCTGTGGGGGCTAAGGTCTCAACCCCCATAGCCAGCGATGGAACCAGCTGACTGTAACGGGATGCCAGGAACCACAGCCACTCGGTCTTGGAGGGGTTGAGCCTGAGCCTGTTCCTCCCCATCCAGATCTGCACGGCCTCCAGGCACTGGGACATCATGTCAAGGGCAACATTGGGGTGGTCTGATGGAACTTTACCCCGAAGCCCTGGATGATCTCGCCCAGCGGCTTCACATAAATGTTGAACAGAAGGGGTGAGAGGACCAACCCCTGGGGCACTCCATAAGTGAGGCACCTTGAGGACGACCTCTGCCCCCCCCCCCCCGTCAACACAAACTGTGAACGGTCAAAGAGGAAGGAGGAGAACCACCGAAGTACAGTGCCCCCCACCCCTAACCCCTCCAACCGCCGCAGCATGATACCATGGTCGATGGTATCAAAAGCCGCTGAGAGGTCTAATAGGACCAGGACAGAGGAACAACACCTGTCCCGAGCCCTCCAGATATTATCGACCAATGCGACCAATGCCATTTCCGTGCTGTACCCAGGTCTGAAACCTGACTGGTACAGATCAAGATAGACAGCTTCATCCAGGTACCTGGGAAGCTGTTGCGCCACCACACACTCAACAACCTTTGCCACAAAGTGAAGGTTGGAGACTGGACCGGGCCCAGGGAAGGCTTCTTGAGGAGGAGCCTCACCACCGCCTCTTTCAAAGCAGTGGGGAAGAAACCCTCTCTCAAAGAAGCATTGATAATACCCTGGAGCCAGCCTCGTGTAACCTCCCAGGTGGCCAGCACCAACCAGGAGAGACATGGGTCCAATAAACATGTGGCAGCACTAAGCTTACCCAAAATCCTGTCTACGTCCTCGGGAGTCACAGGGTCAAACTCCTCCCAGATAACAGTGTCAAGACCTGCCTCCATCACCCCAGCTAGCCCTACCCAGTCAGAGTCCAGCCCTTCCTGAATCTGAGCGATTTTGTCTTGCAGGCATTGTACAAAATGGACTAGGCCTGCAGCCCTGGGCCTCCCTCTGCCTCTCTGCCCTGGCCACCCTATTCTCCAGTGCCCTCTGTCTGCACTGTTCATCCTTAACAGTGGCTCTTGAGGGACGCTGGGCAGTCGAGGTCTTAGCCTTCTTGGCCCAGGTATGGGGCTGGGGTGAGTCTTCTTCTATTTCCAGGGCTCATGCTAGACTGAGGGCCCCGGCGCAGCATCGACTCTGGCAGCCGCCACCTGCCTTGCCACGGAGTACTCACGCACCTCTCGCTGTGCTCTTCTCCGCCTTTCCACGAAGCGTTAATAATTTAGCCACATCCGATAACCTTGCCAGGCATCGCGGCTGCCTTGTCGATTCTTGCAACTGTTTTGTGAGGTTCCTCGGTCTTCCAGAGCAGATATGGACCATGTGGTGTGCTTTAAAATGGCACCACCTGTCCGTCACTCCTTCAACCCTCAGCACCGAAAAACAAGAAAGCTGATCGTTGCTTGACATTTCCCGATGAACAAGCCACTACCAGGCTGCGAAAAAATGCTGTTCCCAGCTGTTTTGTTCTGTGGAGCCCTTGCACCCCTTGATGAATGGGACTCTGCAGGCTTCACGTGGCCAATGAAAATGGCTGCCACACAGACATTCCAAAGCTTCAGCAAGGTGGCTGCGTTAGACTGCCCCTGAAGTAGCCCAAACAGCCTATCAATTTGGAATTTAGAATAAGCCAATTGAAAGAATCAATTTTAGAAAGTTTTCCAATTAAACAAAAAGAAACAGGAATAAGATCCAGGAGCCAAAGAATAGCAATCTCTCTTGGACCAAACTGAGTTGAAAACTGGAGCTAAGAGAGCAAGTTAGAGGCGTGGCTACAAAAATATCACTCAGTTTCTAGGCCAATCAGGACGTGACAATCCCATTCCTGGACCCTCCCGCAGTATACCCTGGAGAATATGTTAACTCCCTCATTTTTTAACAGTCCCCTCAAATATTGGAACACTGCTAATTCTTTCACCTACTGTTGCATTCAGTCTATATAATCATCTTTATTATTAATTGCTTCACCCACCATTGAAACCCATTATTTCTTTGTGAAGCCATTAACTAATAGCCATTTGTGCCATTTGTGGTAGAAAAGTCCATATGATATATTGGAGTTGTGTAAGAAAGTGAATCTTTCTGTCTATTTTGTAGGACTCATCTCTTCTTTGAATAGCAAATCTGAATCCTATGATTAAGAAAACATTAAATTGCACTGATAAGGGTGGTTTTGTTTAGAAGCCATGATTAGAAACAGCAACTAGGTTGCAAAACAAATTGGTCACTAAGTAAAGGTGTGGTCTCACCTTTAATTTACATAACTGCAAACATCATAAACCTACTTATTTAATAATTTTTGTTTATTTTTCAAGTTTATACAACATCCCAATTAGTTTGTATAGATCCTAAAAATAACACAAAATATGGGATTTTTCAAGATGCTACTTTAGCCCTGAGGTGAAAAGTTCTTCATCCTATATATAAACTAAGATATTTACACACCTATCTTGTTGGTTATTTTTTTTACAAACTTACTGGTTTAGTATCAATCTACCAAGTTTAATAACTGTTTTTAACTTTTATATACCTGTTTTTTTGGCTGTACACCACCCTGAGTCCTTTGGGAGTAGGGCAGTATAAAAAACTAATAAATAAATAAATAACTGACCTCCAAAATAAGGTTGCTGACAATCTTAATTCAAAATGTACATTAGCGACATAGATTCTTGCCTTACTGCTTGATTGATCAAAGAAACTTAAGGACAGTTATTCTACTGGTAATTAGAATAGAATAAAACTGAAAGGGTCCTTGGAGGTCTTCTAGTCGAGCCCCTTGCTCCAGCAGGAGAACCTATACTATTTCAGATAAGTGGCTGTCTAGTCTTCTTAAAAAACCCAATGATGGAGTGCTCACAATTTCTGAAGGCAAGCTAGGCCAATAAAACCAAAGCTGATCTCTAACATTGAGATCAGAAGCTATATTATTGTTGATAATCAAGGAAACAGAACTAACAAAATATGAGAAAGAATTGATTAGAATTATGATTATAGTGGCTGGAATTATAATAGCTAGATATTGGAAATTAGATGTGAATTTTAGAATAGAAGAGTGGTATTGTGAAATGTGGAAATTAGCTTTAAATGATAAAATGACATGTGACATTAAATTTAGAAATGGTGTTTATAAAAAAGATACTTTTTGGAAAACTTGGAAACCATTTGTGGACTATGCGCTTGGAAATTTGGACGCTTTGATACCTGTACCCAGAGAACGTGGGTTTTGGAGATCGTGAGGATATATCCGAAGAACCAAATCTTCCTTTCTTATGTACAGCGCAGGGTGAAATATTGTATATGTATATTTTGTTGTAATGTCAAAAAATTTAATAATAATAAAATAAAAATAAAAAATAAAAAATAAAACCAAAGCTATTCTAATTTTACAAAATGACTGTGTTTTTTAGCCACAGCTAGATGTTTTAAAGCTGCATTTAGAAAATCTTTATCTGTGATCATCAGGTAGCATCATTATGTAGCAAAAATATTTCTTATTTTGTGACAGTATAACTATAGAGAACAGACAGACCTATTTCTTCCCATTTTCTCAATATTTTGTTAATTTCACAATGCTGATTGCTTTTATTCTGTGCTTCCAAATCATTTCCATTATAAAAGTCATTGAATCTGCCTTCCAGTTTTGTTTTTCCCTCTATTCCTCTGCTGTTTCTTCTTATCTTCCTTTCGGCTCATCTGCTTTCTATTTTGGCTTCCTTTCTTTCATTCCTTTCATTCCTTGTTTTCCTCCTTCATTATACATAAACTGACCCTTGCCTGAACTGACCGAAGCCCTATCCATTCTAAGTCCCTCCCATTTTCCACTTCTATATTCCAAAATCCTAAAGCTCTACAGACATTATAAATATTTATTTAAATTGCACCCAGTGCTTCTGCTCAAAAATTGATTATTTGTGCAATTTTGGAATTATATATGGACTTAAGTTAAAACATTTGCTTGGCTTGGAGCATGAAGACATCTGGTGTTTTGTTCAGTTTCCTTTTTATAGATTAATTTCCAGAAAGTGCTGCTAATGACAATGTTCAGCAAATTCAGCAAAGTAGGTTATATCATTGCATATTAGCAATATGTTTAATGTCCATGAAATCATATTTCAAGATCCTGTCTTCCACTTATTTAATGTACTTCATAATTAAAATACATTTTAATTTGTTTTCATAAAATACTGCAAATACAGGTGAAACTCGAAAAATTAGAATATCGTGCAAAAGTTCATTTATTTCAGTAATGCAATTTAAAAGGTGAAACTAATATATGAGATAGACTCATTACATGTAAAGCAAGATAGTTCAAGCTGTGATTTGTTATAATTGTGATGATTATGGCTTATAGCTCATGAAAACCCCAAATCCACAATCTCAGAAAATTAGAATATTGTGAAAAGATGCAATATTCTAGGCTCAAAGTGTCCCACTCCAATCAGCTAATTAAGCCATAACACCTGCAAAGGGTTCCTGAGCCTTTAAATGGTCTCTCAGTCTGGTTCAGTAGGAATCACAATCATAGGAAAGACTGCTGACCAGACAGTTGTGCAGAAAACCATCATTGACACCATCCATAAGGAGGGAAAGCCTCAAAAGATAATTGCAAAAGATGTTGGATGTTCCCAAAGTGCTGTATCAAAGCACATTAATAGAAAGTTGTGTGGAAGGAAAAAGTGTGGAAGAAAAAGGTGCACAAGCAGCAGGGATGACTGCAGCCTGGAAATGATTGTCAGGAAAAGGCCATTCAAAAGTGTTGGGGACTTTCACAAGGAGTGGACTGAGGCTGGAGTCAATGCATCAAGAGCGACCACACCCAGACAGATCCTGGACATGGGCTTTAAATATCGTATTCCTCGTCAAGCTGCTCCTGAACAACAAACAACATCAAAAGCGTTTTACCTGGGCTAAAGAAAAACAGACCTGGTCTGTTCCTCAGTGGTCCAAAGTCCTCTTTTCTGATGAGAGCAACTTTTGCATCTCATTTGGAAACCAAGGACCCAGAGTAAGGAGGAAGAATGGAGAGGCACACACTGCAAGATGCTTTAAGTCCAGTGTGAAGTTTCCACAGTGTGTGTTGATTTGGGGAGCCATGTCATCTGCTGGTGTTGGTCCACTGTGCTTCATTAAGTCCAGGGTCAACACAGCCACCTTCCAGGAGATTTTGGAGCACTTCATGCTTCCTTCCACAGATGAGATTTACGGGGATGCTGACTTCATTTTCCAGCAGGACTTGGCACCTGCCCACATTGCCAAAAGCCCCAAAATCTGGTTCAATGACCATGGGATTACTGTGCTTGATTGGCCAGCAAACTCGCCTGACCTGAACCCCATAGAGAATCTATAAGGCATTGCCAAGAGAAAGATGAGAGACATGAGACCGAACAATGCAGAAGAGCTGAAGGCCGCTATTGAAGCATCCTGGTCTTCCATAACACCTCAGTAGTGTCACAGGCTGATAGCTTCCATGCCACGCCAAATTGAGGCAGTAATTGCTGCAGAAGGGGCCCAAACCAATACATATGCATGCTTATACTTTTCAGAGGTCCAATATTGTCCTATGTACAATCCTTGTTTTATTGATTGCATGTAATATTCTAATTTTCTGAGATTGTGGATTTGGGGTTTCATGAGCTGTAAGCCATAATTATCACAATGATGACAAATCACGGTTTGAACTATCTTGCTTTGCATATAATGAGTCTATTTCATATATTGGTTTCACCTTTTAAGTTGCATTACTGAAATAACTGAACTTTTGCACGATATTCTAATTTTTTGAATTTCACCTGTATATTAACTTTATTTAATTCTCAATTTTCAAGCCACATTTTAAAATTGGATAGATTTTTCATAAAACAGACATTACCTATGTAAAATCTAAAAAATATGTACAGTAAATATTTTTCATACAAAAATATTTTATTGTATTTCATACAATTTTTTCCATAGAAGAAAAAAATAGGGAAGCTATTTTTGTTTCACCATTGTTATATATTATAATGCATACCGTATTTTTCGAAGTATAAGACGCACCGGACACAGATGCAAGATTAACAGCTATGGAGGAAGTGTTACATTCTTTGGTACTTGAAATTAAAGAGCTTCGAAAGGATCACTGCAGTTCCAAATTAGAGCTTTTGGAGACACAGAAGAAGTTGATGCAGAATACACAGAAGACTGAAGAGTTAGAATTGGGGCTGGCTGGGGCAAAGGGAGAACTCAAAAATGTTAATATTGAAATTGGTGATTTAACTGGTCATATGTCTAGGATGGATTTTGAAAGGATGTCATATTTTTTAAGATTTCAGAATATTCCGGAAGAATCTGGTGAATGCCTTCCTGATCTTATGA
Source organism: Rhabdophis nuchalis (assembly GCA_039707465.1). Lineage (NCBI taxonomy): Eukaryota > Metazoa > Chordata > Lepidosauria > Squamata > Natricidae > Rhabdophis > Rhabdophis nuchalis. The sequence goes on along the minus strand of CM077647.1, from coordinate 106,026,173 downwards.
GCACAATTTTGGCAGACTATTTACACAAACCTAAGGAAGAGATCAGGGGGGACATTGATCTGGTTTATAGAATAAACTCAGCATATGCCAGGATAAATGAACTACCCAGAGAGATACATATTAAATTTGTTAGAAGATCTACCAGGGAGGGAATATTGAGGGCGCAGAGAGAGGGTCCGTTAATTTACCAACAAAAGGAAGTCGCCATCTTGAAGCAGATCCCGAAAAAGATTAGAGAGGTGAGGAGGAAATATTCCTTCTTATCTAAAAAATTGTTTAAACAGGGGATTTGGTTCAAGTGGGTGATGCCAGAAGGGATGCTGGTGTTCTGGGAAGGAGGAAGAGTAAGGATTAAAACAGTTGCTGAGGCGGAAGCCTTTCTTAAAAAACATTCCCCAATCCTGGAGGACGAAACTGGAGGAGCAGAGGGGGCCACGGCCTCGCCCACTGGGGGTCAGGGAGGAGAACAAGAAGACACAATTGCTAAGAGACTTAGATCTAAGAAATGACTTTTTTAATATAGTATAACTTTTGTCTGGATGTTTGTATACGATTGCTAGCGTAGAATTTATAATGATGTATGCACCTCTCTTCACCTTGTAGTATTATTGAAATATGTATTATCTATGTTTTGTTAAGAAGCCCCGGAGGGGGCCAACGATCTCGACGTGAAAGCTCTCAAAATATCTTCTCATATCACCTTACCCCACCCTATCCAAAAAATTTGTAAAACTCAATAAAACTTTTTCAATATAAGACGCACCTTTCCCCCCCAAAAAAGAGAGTAAAATTTTGGGTGCATCTTATACTCCGAATGTAGCTCCACCCACCCGCCTTGCATCACATTTTCAAGATTTCTCAGGACGCTAGATTGGGAAGTTAAAACCCTGGAATGGGATACAATCAAGCTTGATTCAAAGGCTTTGGCTTTGGATTACTGCGCTGCTGCCCAAAAATGTTGTTACAGTGATCTCTGCAGAGCCCACTTCACCTTCTCGGGCAGTTCCAGGCAGCAGAGATTGCGATAACAGCCTTTTTCGATGGCAGCGAAGGGATCTCAGGAGCTTGATTGTATCCCATTCCAGGTTTTAACTTCCCAATCTAGGGTCATGGGAGGAAAAAAGGCATTTCAGGTGACAAGCGGTTCCAAGCTGCAGGGATACAATCTGCCTCCGCACCGCCCTTTTTGGAATCAGGTAGGGGATTGTGGTGTTGCCGCCCAAAAATGCTTTAGTTGAAAAGGCTTTGAACGCAATTCCCCGGGAATCAGGCTCCATGCGTCCTATACTACGGTGCATCTTATATTCCAAAAAATATGGTTTTTAATGTCAGCTTCATTGTTTTGATTTTATTGGCAGTCTATCTGAATTAAAAAATAATCTGTTACAGGATTATATTTCAAAATGAAATGCAGTTGATAAGGAAATCTACTTTGTTCTCAATATGATAACTACTTAAACTTCTGTGTTTTCCTAGAAGCTTTCGTCTGTGGAAACCCATAGAAACTAAAAATGTCCAAGTTCTAGGCTTGGTCCACTGTTTAAATTGTGATCTGAATTTGTGTCAAAATGCTGCTTTTCTTTAACCAGCAAATAAGTTTCTTCTCTTCTCCCATATGGTTACCCCCCAATATCTAAGTTTCATTACACTATCCCATCTTATACTGCTAACGGGATGGGATGAGGCAAATTACAGCTCTTCTCCTGGCAGATCATCTGCATGGACAGAACAAATTTGGGGTTCTTCCTTGATTCACAGATCTTGCTCAGTTCAACCAGCTATGATTGTATGAGCTGCGCTGGTTAACAGTCAGCTGCTAGGTGCAATTCAAATTATGATTGTTAACTTTAAAGCGTATCATGGTAAAAGATCTGGTTATTTGAGGGACCACCTTTCTCCTGTTGTTTTGGTGGTTACTCAGCATATAGCACTAAGGCATTTATTGTGCTCTTGAATTATCTTTTATGGATCCAGAATGGGGTGGTATAATCTAGCTTTAATTGATTTCTAAATAGCCTTTGATACCATCAATCGTAGTTGGTTGAGGGGTATGGAGTCAGATGTAATGTCCTTCAGTGATTTTCCTCTGTTATTTTTATTGGCCCCTGCTTTGTGGGCTGCTATAGGGCTTGTCTCTACTCCTGTTCAAAGAATGGGTGGCAGGTGTTGCCAAGGGGACCTTTGCACAGATACAGTTGTTCCTTTCCTACATTGGAGGGGGCCACCACTCTTGGTCATGCCTTAATCACTTCCCAATTGACTTTTGCAATTCAGTCTGTATGGGATTGCCCTTGAACAGTTTTGGTAGCTACAGCTAGTACATAATGCAACCACATATATAGTAGTGGGCACACTGGAACTACCATGTATGTAACCACAATGTAACTATTGTGTAACTACCACAATTGCATGAGATGCATGGGTCCTGTTAGCTTCTAGAGGCAATTCAGGATATTGATTGTTACTTTTAAAACCCTACATGGGATAAACCAGATTACTTTTATTCACTTTACAATAAAAATGCTGAAACACTATTCCCTAGAGGAACCTTGCAAGAATGTACTCTAACAAATATTCTTGATTTATGGACAGTCTCCTCCCTAAGATATGAATGACTTTGAGCCTGTTGTCTTTCACCTAACACTGAAGATCTGGTTTTTCCCCAACACATTGAGACCAGGATATTAATAGAGTTGGCATACAGTGCTTGATGGATAAATGTTAAGTTTTATTGGTGTTCAATATTATTTTAAATATCTGTGTTGTATTTTTGTTTTGTTTGCTACCTTCTTGTAAAAGGAGAGCTATATAAATTTATTAAATAAATCAGATCACATCAGTACAACATTATGATCTGAAGGAATTATGGAGATTAAGCTTTCTCAGTTGCAATACCTGTTTTCTGGATTTATTTTCTGGAATATACCCTGGAGATTTGAGTAGCTCCAAACTCCTGCTCTTTCCATAGGCCTGGCTTTTTCTTTAGGTCCTGAGTTAAAGACAGGTCTTTTCTCCTGTCTTTTACTGTCCCTTTGCAGTATGTTGTTTCCCTGGTTTGACCTTTCAATTGTTTTTATTTACTATCTTATGTTTTAACATTGTTGTCCTTAATTAGATGGTTTACTAAATTGTGCCCCATTGTGCCACAATGAAGTTTGCCTTTAGATGAGTCCCGAGACAGGTTTTATACAGGTGATAACAGTAGAAACTTGTTAAGTTATTGTTTACTACATAATGCCAAAAGTACTGATGTGATTGTTTCATAGAGAAACATGTTCAGAGCCAAAGTAAACAAACACGACTAAAAGTCTCTAAGTATTGTAGGAGTAAAGAAAGAATTATAAAATAGTGAAATCATTCAAGTTCAAAGTGATCTAGTCCAATCCTTTTTGATGCCAGATTCACTATACCAGTGGTGGGCAAACTTATTAGTCAAGAGAGCCAAATATCAACAGTACCACGATTTAAATTTCTTTTGAGAGCCAAAAGGTGTGGCCTGTTTTGTGGGAGTGGCTCAATGGTCATGTGACCAGGTGGGCGTGGCCAACTTGGAAAATGTGGTGAAACTCATTTAACGACAGTCCTGCTTAACAACCAAAATTCATTCATTCATTCTTTCTTTCTTTCTTTCTTTCTTTCTTTCTTTCTTTCTTTCTTTCTTTCTTTCTTTCTCTCTCCTACTTTCTTTTTCTTTCTATTTTTCTTTCTCTTTTTGTCTCTCTCTGTCTATCTCTCTCTTTATCTGTCTCTCTCTCCTCCCTCCACCCATCTGTCATTCTGCGTGTGTGTGTGTGTGTGTTTGTGTGTGATTCCCTCTCTCCCTCCCTCTCTCTCTGTGTCTCTCTGTTTGTCTCTTCCTCCCTCCCCCTGTCTCTCTCTGTATGTCAGTCTCTCCCTCCCTCTCTCCCTCCCTCCCCCCCCCAGCAGTGGAAAGCCCGGCACGCCGGCTGGGGAGGCCACGGCTGCCTTCCCCCTCAGCGAGCGGGCGGGGGGAGCACCCGAGGCTGCGGCCATCCAAGCACCGCGAAGGCTGTCAGGGCACCGCACGCACACCTCCGTCCACTGCACGCGGCGGCCAGCCCCGGAAAGCACGGCTCGGCGGCCTCTGCAGGTGGCTGTTGCTGCTGCTGCCCCCCGAGCCCTGCGACATGCAGCTCCCACAGTCCGAGCGCATCGGGCAGGACAGCCGGCCACGTTTCCACCAGGTCCCTCTTTGGCCCCTCTCCTCTCTTCCTCCCCCCCTGCCCGGAGGCAGCGGAGAGCCCGGCATGTCGGCTGCTGGGGCTTTGGCTACTGGGGCTCCGGCTGTCTCCCCCTGTAGCGGGCGGAGCGCGACGCCCGGACGCCTCCGGCGAAGCCTCCCAGGCTCGCCTGTGCTGGGACGACTCCCTGGGTCTCCCACCAGGGAGCCAGGCTCGCCTGCGCTGGGACCCGCCAGGGAGCCAGGCTCGCCTGCGCTGGGACGACTCCCTGGGTCTCCCGCCAGGGAGCCAGGCTCGCCTGCGCTGGGACGACTCCTTGGGTCTCCCGCCAGGGAGCCAGGCTCGCCTGCACTGGGACCCGCCAGGGAGCCAGGCTCGCCTGCGCTGGGACCCGCCAGGGAGCCAGGCTCGCCTGCGCTGGGATGACTCCCTGGGTCTCCTGCCAGGGAGCCAGGCTTGCCTGCGCTGGGACGACTCCTTGGGTCTTCCGCCAGGGAGCCAGGCTTGCCTGCGCTGGGACGACTCCCTGGGTCTCCCGCCAGGGAGCCAGGCTTGCCTGCGCTGGGACCCGCCAGGGAGCCAGGCTCACCTGCGCTGGGACGACTCCCTGGGTCTCCCGCCAAGGAGCCAGGTTCGCCTGCGCTGGGATGACTCTTTGGGTCTCCTGCCAGGGAGCCAGCCTTGCCTGCGCTGGGACGACTCAGGCTCACCTGCGCTGGGACAACTCCCTGGGTCTCCCGCCAGGGAGCCAGGCTCGCCTGCGCTGGGATGACTCCCTGGGTCTCCCGCCAGGGAGGTGGGAGCGCGACGCCCGGACAGCTCCGGCGAAGCCGCAGCCCTGGGCGCTCCCCCCGCCCGCCCGTTCGCTCGTGGGGGGGGAGGGCGAGAGGAAGAGCTGCACCCGAGGGGCCAAAGAGCCGCTCGTGGCTCGCGAGCTGCGGTTTGCCGACCACTGCACTATACCATCCAGCCTCTCCTAAAAATCTTGAGTGATATTTATGAAGAAAGGAATCAAAATAAAATCTCTTCGTTCATAAAATGAATTCTTGCAGATGCTATGCTTTCCCTCTTTAAACATTCTGGTCACAGTTTTATCAATCAGAATTTTATCAGAATTTCCCTGGTCTTCTTGAACTCCATCTTTTTAAAAGGAAGAAATTTGTCAGAAGAATCAATCCACAAGCCAGGTTAATGCAACACAATTCCTGTATTTATAAAACATCTTCTGTCCAAATAAAGAAATCATCCTATGTCTTAACATTGAGTCCTATTCAAACAATATCCTAAGGTAAGGACATGTTTCTACCTCACACAGAACCACCTCGTCACCACATTCAGTTAGCTTTGTCTTGAGCATCATAGGAATGAAACAAAGCTGCCATAGTTTGCTTTTAGTTCAGGAAGTAATTGCATATGCTATGCTACATTTCCAATAATTTGTTTCTTTTCTGACTGTGGTTTTATTCTGATGTTTTTCTTAGAATTTTCTTTGGTTCCTTGAGGAGGAAAAAAGATAGATGAGCAATTATTATTTTTATTATTATTTAAACTTCTCTGTTTAAATTTGAAGAATGACTAGCTTAAAAGAACAAAGACTCTGTACCATACTGTTCAAAATTCACAGGTCATTTAAGATGCTTTGGAATATATATATAAGGAAATTGCAATCTTTCCCTTCCCTTTCCTTCTTACACAAATATGAATCATAAAAATTTATTAAGATCTATTTTAACCCTTTCTAAGTTTTTTGGTAGGGTTTAGAGTTCAACTTTGGTGCCATTCCAGTGGTCCTTCCTTCTCCTATGGGAACATTTTCTTAATAAGAAGCTAAATTAACTCACCTTTTATTATAAAATAGCTACAATAGGAGCATTTGTTTGGGAATCTGTACAGATAGAGTGTAGATAGGATGGATAGAATGAGATTTAGGTGAAGGTATTGTAGGTAAAGAAATGATCAGACAATTGTTAGTGAGCCATTTTCACATCAGGGCAAGGAGACTGTATGAGCTTGACCAAATATAATAATAGTAGTTGTTATGTTTTCATTGGTTATTTACATAACAATAGATTCACATGTAATAAATTCATATACACTTACATTTATTTTAATAAATAAACATTAACTTAATTTAATGTTAGTGATTTTTTCATTGCCAAAGTCACAATATGTGAAATATAAAGTAAATGACATACACAAATGATAATAAATGAAACTGATACAAACAGTGGGTGCCTGATTCTGGATAGCATTTATAATCAGATCCAAATACACTGAACCATTGTCTAAAATGTTGAAGTTATCCTGGGATCTGGAATGGTAATATATTTGTTTACACATCAAGCAAAGTAACACAATTTAAAATATTTGTAGCTCTAGTTCTACTTCTTTCTCTACTTCCTGGATACCAGGTAAGCACAATGAAGGAAAAAGTCTTCTACCAGAGAAACAAAAACCTTTTTCACAAATGTTATGTGGTGCAGATGTGATGATATTATTAACCATTCTCTCATCACTCTGAAAATATAATTAGCTCAGAGTTTTACAGTGGTTTAAATAAATAAAATGTTTCTGAGCAGAAGGACAGAGGGGGAATGAATTATCATGGACTACTGTAGTTAGTCCATAATCTAATATTCTTTCCTATACAGTCTCTTAATGTTATTTCCCAGACTATGTGAAACCTAGCAGCATATGCCATTTGGGCAAGATTCCAAAGTTGATGTCATTACACCGGACATCCTGCCTTGCCACAGCAAGAACTTGCTAAGCCAGCTGGCCTTGCCATGTATCTCCTACTGGAAATGGCAAATGTCCTTACACAATCTCTGCTCACAGAATAAAGAAGCCAGATCTTATTTTCCAACCCTAGGGACAGAATTTTGAGAATTGGGGGAGGAAGTATGCTGACAGATAAAACAAAGAAACCATGTGACAAAATGCAGAATTTCTGAAATTTTAGTGGTAGTATACTTAGTAGTAATTAGTAGTATACGATAGATAGATAGATAGATAGATAGATAGATAGATAGATAGATAGATAGATAGATAGATAGATAGATAGATAGATAGATAGATAGATAGATAGATATTGAAATATATCTATATATCAAAATATATAGAGATATAGATGAATTATCTATATATAATGTGTGTGTGGTGTGTGTGTATGTATTTGCCACACTTAAGACAACAGATTGACTCAGAGACACCTACATGTCTGGGGAATGGTACTTTGCATGCAAAGATTGACTTTCCATTTCGGAACTCTCCTGGCAATTTCCATTTCTGGCTTTCATATTACACAACATTACAGAAACATTAAAAATAAGATAGATAGATAGATAGATAGATAGATAGATAGATAGATAGATAGATAGATAGATAGATAGATAGATAGATAGATAGATAGATTTTGCCATTTACTGTCGTTTTAAGAACATGTAAAAACAAATCTTTGAGACCTACTACAGAACCTGCTCTTTCCTTTGACATGTACTTTCTTTTTTTCTTGAAATTTGAAATATGCCAATGATTGCAGGGAGTGTCTGTTACTCAAAGGAAATAGAATAGTCTTCCATGCAGGAAACTTCTCCTCTGGCCAAAAACTGACTTCTATTTATGGACAGTTTGTTGTTACTAAATGAATGAGAAGGGCATTGGCAATGTTGTGATTTGAGAGCATTTGACTTGATACAAAACAGGAGAAATGGAAGATGTGAAACATCCTAGGCAAAGTGTCCTCCATTCCTTATCATTCTGGCCTCTCCTCCATGCTTTTCCTCCCTTCTTTTTTCAACTATTTCATCCCAGTGTGAAAGAGGAAAGCGCTCTCTTACTTTATGCATATTTTGGTAATTTCTTCATTGCCCAGGTGGGTCCATCTGACATATGTAGTGAAATGTGTTAGTAGCTTCATCACCTATCAATGCCTTTTAATGAGAGGAAGAACATGAGAGTGACTAAAGAATGTGTCAGAAATAAGTTGTGGTATCTTCAGTTTTCAGCCTTGTAAGAAGCATTGTTGGCAAGGAATCCTTTGGTTGCGTGAATGCCCACTTGAAGAACTGTTTTTGTTATAGTAATCAGTATTGTCTAAATAAACCAATGAATTACATAAGGTAGTTTAACATACATTATATAGATAATCCTTTCAATGCTGCATTGTCTATTTTGTTTTTATTTTTTCTCTATTTTTCTAATCAAAGAGGAAAAGAAGAAGAAAGTAGCACTGGAAAAGCACAAGAAATTGCAAAATGATTTCATTAATTCATAGAACTCCATGAAGATAGCATTGCTGCATAACACAAGACTCATTTTTAAATGCTATCTATTCATTCAATGTGAAAATGTAAAATTTTAAAAAAAGGATAGATCTTCTGGACAGAATGGAAGCACAGGGGTCTGTAATAGAAAAAAATCAAGATTGCAATTGCAAGTGTGTAATCAAAATGCTGCCCTATTTTTACATGCATCACATGATGATAATGCCTTGTTAACTTTTCAAACCCCATCTTGGATGACAAAGTAAAAGCAACAACTGGTCTCTTTTCACCTGACAGAAAGAACTCTTCAGCTCTAAGAACGGCCGTTGGATTGTAATCATATTTTTCTATTGCTTTTTAATAGCAGAGTGAGAACGATTACTATCTCCAATAAATTACTATCATACTGCAAGACAAACTAACAATTTTCAGAAGTTTCTAGCTTTCAGAAGTACAACAAACATCAATCAGAGTTCCTAGGAGACTAAGATTTGACCACTTTTTCAATAATATCTCTTTTTACTCTCTTATTACTTTGCAGTCACACTGTGAGAGTGTATTTATGCAGTTAGTTTGTTTCTGTCCTCTGTCAAACTAGTTTGTTTGACGGACAATATTTGGGTCAACTGGGGTCAACTGGGGTAAGTTTAGCATTGCCTGAAACATTGACCTCAATATCTATATCCAGCATAGCATTACCTTGCTTTTTAAAAAAGGGTATTTCTGTAGCCTCCAGCAAATTATGGTGGCTAATAATCACAGAGGAATGAACATACACACCCTCTTGTCAGACGTCTATAAGTTAACTATGAGGTAATATTGTGTAATGAATTGACAACTTCAGTGACTCTTAATCAGCAGACCTCTTATGCACTACTTAAGTTCATAATTAGCAGTCTTGTTTTGCTTTAGAAGGACATAAATGGAATAATTAAATAGCTTTAAGATCTTAATTGATAAATTCAATTCATAATTCATCTTATACCTTAAATTTGGATACCAAAAGTTACCCAAATGTAATACCTACTTAAAATACATTATACAGGAAAAATGTGCACTGAAAGTCCTAATCACTACAACTTTATTGCAATGCTAGAATTAGCAAAGATGTATTTAAATGTATCCAAGTATCTTTCTTGATGGCAAAAATAAGGTACAACACCACCTTCAGAGTGCAGTAGACATCCACATTTACTGTACTTCCTTTATGATATATATGCTTTTATTATATATTGTATGTGTTTCATTCTGTTCTTGTCCCCCAATAATCTCAACCACCTCTTTCCTCCCTGAAGACTGCCTCAAAGTACAAAACATAAAATAAGCTAAGATGCCTTGGCAACACTATAAGATTAAAGGTTCTTCTGCCTCTAAGATCAGACAAATGCAATCCAGCAATAAAAAAATAGTATCACGTAAACATCTAAGGACAAAACTGAAAGTTAGTAACTGAAAGTTACTAACAAAACACAACTTAAAAACTATTTTCAAACCAATGAGAAAAATCCAAGAAATAATTTGGTTACTTAAAGGTGGCTGAAGTCCACTGTTTGCTATTATCATACTTTGCTGCTCAGAAAAGATATTCATTGGATATTTGTATTTGTGTGTGCACATGTGTGTACATAATAACTTTAACAAGAATGAAGATAGTTTAAAGGTTAAAGCCTGATTTCTAGCTTTACATCAAAATAAAACAGTCTTTAAACAACAAACCATTTAGATCTCTCACTTGACAAATTATAAGCAGCAGTTTGTTTCAAAGAAAGTCAATAAAAATGATTCCTCTGGAACTTCTTTAAATCAAATCAATTAAAAATTTATCGGGATGAAGAACCCATCAGAAACCAGCTTTCCAGAATTCAGATGACATAGTCCAATTGATTATTATATCTGCTACAAACACGTCAGTCCGTTCCTGCTTTTTTTCCTGTGAATTGCCAAAAAGTATACCACAGTATGTATGAGTATATATGCTTCATAAGAACAAAAATAATGGTTAGATATGTAATCACAGAATTTATATTTAATGGGACTTCTTTTTCATCCTGTTATAAAGTTGAATATATAATAAATGTTACAATATATTCCCACAATGCTTTGTCATGTGCATCTTTTAACAATTAAATGGTCTTTATTCTATTAGTGCTGTAGTATAAATTAAATATAAATAACAAGGGTAAATGAATTAGATACACTCCCCTATTACTAGTAGAAGTATTACTACTATCACCAATAAAGCAGAAAACCATTGATCCTAACAATTTGTTACTCGTGCCACTATCCACCAACATATACCCCGTGTGTGTGTGTTTGTGTGTGTGTGTGTGTGTAATTATAGAAGAGGAAGTGTAAGGGATTTTTCTCCTTATAAGATGACTATTTCTCATATTAAGACTTCTTCCTTATGCTTAAAAACTAGTTCTTCCTTGAACTATTATGGTAGTTAAGTAATTAGTGACTGATTTGAATTCTGCTGACTTTACCTGCATTCCATGGCTGATTGTGTTTTGGTGTGCCCAATTTGCTCTTGAAAATAATTTTAACATGGTATGCATTTATCTAGTAGTCTGTACTTTGTTAATATTGTTAATTTACTCAAGCAAATGCTTCAAGTCAGTCAGTCTCTTTGTCTTACAAAGTTTTATTACTACAAGTAAAGCAAAATACTGGTGCATATATTTGAGAAACTAAATGCACTATGCCGAAGTATCTGTATATGTGATTTGATATGCAGTTTTTCCTGACTGATCAATCTTGCAAACTATTTTTTTTTCTATTGATCAGAAGTATGTTTTTCTGTTGCTTACTTTATTGAACCTTCCAAAAAAGTAATGCCAATGAGTATACAGGAATTATAATGTATATAGGCAAACAAGATAACAGAAAAACCCAATATTAGATCAGGTAAGCTTAACAATCAAGAATGACAATAGCTAATATACTGCATGTTTATCAACAAGTTGATGTACAATATTCATAGCTTTTTCTCATTCAAAGAAAACATATCTATTTTTGGTTCATTACTACTTGACATAAAAAGTAATTGTAGAGTAGAATGGGAGTTACACTGTAATGATTAAAATAAATTAAAACTTTTACTTTATTAAATATATATGTAACCTGATTCCCAGAGATCCTGGATGATATTTGTATTCAATAATATAAGAAAACATTCGTTAAAATGGTTTTGGAGTTCAGTTGACTTATGAAATATGTACACCACACCAGTCCAAGTAGCCAGGCATATCTAGCTTGTTAGCTACCATAGGCAGAGGTACAATATTAACAATGCCATTTGAGAAAATAATATATAATTATAAAACTAAAATCTAGAAGTTTAGATAGGGCTTTCTGTTGCAAGAATAGGGCAGGTCTTTTTATGAATTAAGATTGTGAAAAAACACTGTGGAGTGGGAGGAGAATCTCACAGGTTCCCAGCTCTCAGGAAAAAAAATCTTGAAACACAGAATCTGGTCTTGATTTCAAGAACAGATTTCCCAGATAATCTTATTCATCTTTTACATAATTCTATTTTAGGCAAATCTGCTGAGTAACCTTCCACCAACAGGGACGCCATATGGATTGATTTGCCTCCAATATTTCTAGTTGTGAATTTCTTACAACTTTGACCAATATTATTAGGAAATAGCTTACATCCACAAGAGTGATGTAACAAGGTACTATAATAACATGAACAACACTAAGCCACTGAAAATATGAATGAATCTCTCTGGGTACTGTAGTGGGGGAGAAAAGATTTCCTTAGAATTAGAACTAGGCATCCCCTTTCACACAAGTATAGTGCATATCAAAACCATATTATGTATTCAAATAATTTCACCCTCTTTCTTTTGTACAAAGTAATTATTGAAAAAGTCTCATATATTATACAGTAATTGTATGAGGGATTGATTTTGGTAAGCAAGGGTGAAAGATGCTGCCTAATGATCAGATAAAAAGGTATGGGGGATGGGAGACTGCAGTTGAATAATGAACAGAGAAAGAAACTTATAAAGAATCATCCCTGATTTATCATACTATAAAAAGAGACAATGGTAGATTTATACTTTCTGACTTGCAATATAGTAGAATTGTTATATTTCATGTCTGGTCCACTTAGAACATTGACTTACTTCCATTAATGCTAAGTCCCTCCTCTGGCATAGATATACAATCTTTCTAGCTTGTCTTAATTTTTTTTTGTAACACTAGAAATCTCAGTTCTCCACCCAAATCCCCTGAGCAATTTTCTCAAAGGTGAAAGATTTAGTTTTTTAATGGTCTTTATGATTAAACTGCCAATCAAAAATAATATTTTTTGCAAGCCATTAACCCACATTCTTGCTGCCTATCTTTTTTGATTAGGTGTAGGATGTAAAATCCATCTGGGCAAAAGATTGCTGGGTAGAAAAGAAAACTAACCTACTCTTATTCCCAAGTAATCTTCTGCTGGTTTCTAATAGTTTTCCTTTCTTCTTTTTCTCTTCTTTCTTTTGCTCTATAACACCCAAATTGGGATTTTCTGTCTAATTCCGAACTAGCTCTTCTATTTTCAAAACTGAATGTTTTCATTCAAACCCCCTTCTATATTAATCTCCAGGTAAGCCAAAATTCAGGAAGTCTAATAGGAGCTGTTTATATCCATCCAAAATCTCCATCTCTTATTTTCCTACTACCATTACCTATTATTTCTGAGGTCCCATTTCTGCATCCTTCAATTTTAGCTTAATACATTTTCTTAGTTTGCAATAAGTTTACTTCAACCTTCATGAAGTATTTGAGGGGCAATGACCCAGAACTTTCTGCCAATGTGCCTTATGTGATTGGCTGAAAATTTCTTTGACTGAAAATGTATTTTGGCTGGTCATTTGGCAAATTACACTTTCCACAACACTTTTCTAGTCAAGTGGGCCAGAGCAATAGAGGGAGCCAGTTTGACTCTCCCTGTATTGAAAATATTGGACCAAGGAAACCTTTGCGTGTAATTTGTAATCTGCAGGTCCCTTCTTCTGTTAGCAAGAGGTTAGAATCATGAATCAGACATGAGACACAATGGAAAAATCAAAATAAAGTAGGATCATATCAGGGTGAAATCCAAGTTCTGACAGGTTCTGGAGAACTGGTAGCAGAAAACAGCAAATGCCACCTCTGGCTGGTCCCAGAGTAGGGTGGGAATAGAGATTTTGCAGTATCCTTCCCCTGGAATGGGGTGGGAATGTAAATTTTGCAGTATCCCTCTCCTGCCATGCTCACCAAGCTGCGCCCACCAAGCCACTCCCACAGAAACGGTAGTAAAAAAAAATGAATTTCACCACTGGATCATATAGAAAACAGCATTTACATTAACACAGAAGTCTTTGTTCAGTTGATTTACACAATTAAGCATTACACTTCTTCCTTCTTCCCCAACCCTATTTGACAGTTTCTACTATATATGAGTGATATTCCTGAGATTGTGCACGAGAATCCAAATTATAAATTAATAATACTCTACTGGAATTTAAATGCAGCACTACATCCTAAAACAGTTGTGTTTGTATTGCCCAATCTACACAATTGGGTTCATAGATAGAGTTTTTGATGTTGTTGTTGAGATATCATAAAATTCCAACTTAATGGAAAAAAACGGCACTAAAAGTGGTGCCGATTGTAATTTGAATTATTAGCATATACAAAAGACTTGCAGATTTTAATTTGAGCTATATTCTAGAAACAGAATGTGTCAGTAAAACTTGGTATACTATACATATAAAAATAATAATATAATCATAATGTTTCAGCTAACATTTTTTTAAATTTGAAAATACAGATGCTGGTCCACTACTTGTGAAACAGTATAAATCAGCAAATCTTTCTGAGGATGTGGACATGACGAACACATTTACCTAATGACTTCGGAATTGAAGTTAGTTATTTTAATCAAATGCTTTATATTTGTCTACTTTTAGGAATGTTTAATTATGAGAAATAATACAAAACCAAAATATATTTTATAAACTTGATCTATCAAGTTTATAGATACATACACAGAGAGAGCAATCATTTAAAAAACCCATAGATGGCAGTGTGCCATAATAATGCTAGAATACATATTACAGTCTTACAAATACTGTTGTGTGTTTTTGATTAATTGATGAGAAACACCCAAACACAAAACAGCATAAATAAGTAAATCATAATTCCTTGTAGAAAAATTTCCAAATATTTTAATATTACTAAGCAGAACATGTAGTTCCAATATCGTTCCATTTACACTGGGTGGAAATGGATTCTTTTTCCATAATAACTCAAACTTTCACTTCCTATCCAAGACTACACAGTGGTTGGCCTGCCAGCTGCATGGGGCATGCATGGTGATGCAGTAAGAGAAACAGCATTTTCTGTCATGTTTTCATGACAGGCATGGCAGATAATAATAACTGTGGGAAATAGCTGAAAGTGTTGCAATGTTGCAAAAACACCCCAACTGAAGAAGAAGAAAGGGCATTGGAAGATTATTTGAAGGACGGTGAAGAAGATATACTGAAGCTAATATACCATGAAGGCTTACTAAGTACTAGAGAGATCAGAAAACCTGAAGAAAATTAATACTACAAGAAGATGACACAGATAATGGCATGAGGAAGTTACAATGATGGTGCATTGGAAGATCAGCAAGAAATAACATTTGCCTACAAGTAAGAACTAGTGGGACCACAAAATGCACCAAGTAATGGAAACTGAAGAAGCAGAGGTTTTGGGGGACTTTAGAATTCAAACAGACAAGCACCTACCAAACTTAGATATGAAAAACAAAAAGGTTTGGATAATGGATGTTATAATGTGGAGACAGAATAAATTAAAAAATATGGAGAGAAAATCACAAAATTTCACAAGAGCCTGCTAACAAATTTAGAATGATTCTCAAAAAAAAAGGAAAGATAGTATCAATAGTAATAAGTTCATTGGGCACAATTTCAAAATCTCTGAATTCCCACTTTACATATCAGCCTTCACAAAGTCGTCATCAATTTATCCATTGCAAAAGGCAGATTTATTCAGAACACGTTACATTCTGTAATGATAGCTTTAAGCCAATCACACAGCAGCTGTGTATCTCAAGTCCTTCGAAAGCATCTGATAGGTGGATAAAAATGCCACATCCAGTATAAACATCATGCTAACTATGCGTCAAACCATAGTGGCAATAATATTAAATCCTTGGGAAGGACTTGATAGGGGGATAACAATGCCATGTCCAATGTAAACATCTTACTAACTATGCGTCAAACCATGATGACAAAAACATTGGGTCCTTGAGAAGAACTAGATAGATGGATAAAAATGCCAAATCTAATCTAACCACCTATTATGCAACCAGCCATAATAATGATAATACTCTGGCATTGACTCTGTAGTAGGATCCATCCAGCCTGATAATTTGTAAGGGTTTTTTTTGTGGGGTGAGGTAGAAGTTTTACACAGGATTATTGGTGTGAGCAATAGTCCACTGTTTCTTATAAACTCTCTGTCTTGATTTCAGGTGTGGGGTTAACACTGTCATAAGAAAATTCCAATAGGAAAGAAAGGCAACCTCACAAGCAATAATTCTTACTTTAAGATCAGAGGGTTATTGTTTCTAATAATTTGGAACATTAGAAATGAATAGATACAAAAAAGATATAACAGCAGTAATACACTGCATTAACATATTAATGCAGTGGGCCAATGAGAAATAGCAAGTCTTACAAGGACTGCTATAAATGAAAGAGCCCCGAGCTGATCTTGAACCCTATGCTTTATGCCAGGGGTCTGCAACTGGTACTCCCAGAATTGGGAGTTGAAGTCCACCAGTCTTAAAAGAGCCGACTTTGCAGACCCCTGCTTTATACTGTTCCTCTAACCCAGGGGTGGGCAAACTTTGCAACTTTAAGTCTGAAGGACTTCAGCTCCCAGAATTCAAAGCAAAGCTGGCTGGAGAAGTCTGGGAGCTGAAGTCCTTCAGACTTAAAGTTGCAAAGTTTGCCCACCCCTGCTCTAACCACATACATGATCCACAACTTCACTGTCACTATCCATGAACACCTGTGTACTTTACTTTCAATTCCTCATTTCCAACAGTTTCATTCTTCCTGTTTTAAACAAATCCATAAAAGTGCATATTTTACAAAAAAAAAAAACATATTTCACAGTTGGCAACGGTTCAGCAGGATTACAAATATTTCTGGTAAATTTTGAAATCATTCTAGCTGAAAACTTTGGTTCATATCTCTTCCTTCTGGGGCCTTCTATCATCCATTTTGAATCTAATAGATCAATAGGCTATATTTCTTTATTCTCATAACACTTTACATTCTCACAGTCCTTCTGCTAACAGTACCTTGGATGACTTGAAAAAGTATATGATATTTCCACAACATTTTATATATTTTCAAATGATAATTTACACTGGTGAAAAAAACCAACAATATGACATTTGCATATTTTAATATGTCTGCCCTTCCTGGCTATTTAAAGGGCAATAATCCAATATGAACTGTTTCATACCATAACAAAAACTTCCAGGAAGAGAATTTCCTTGGGTTAGAAAGAGAAAATCCCAGTCACCACAAAATGCTCAAAACCAAGAGAATATTTGGTAATCATATTATTATCTCATTTATCAAATCTGATGAAGTTCCTCCTCCCAGCAGGATGCATTTGTTAACCTTATTTAAAGGTTCAGTGATAACCCAAAAAGAAAGTGAAATGTCAAATCCAAAAAGGACACATTTTTACTTCTCTAGAAAAGACAGGTTTTGGCCTTGATTGCCATTGACTGGGTAAGAAAAACAATCTACTCACCCTTACAGCTGACCACAGAGACATGGAAATGCCTCTCCCACCTATCCTTTCCCTCATCCCACCCAACTGGATCCCACAGCCTTAGGTCTTCTTTCCATCTTACAAAGTCCCGCACTCTCCTCCCCCCCCCCCCAAATTATGATTTGTTTCCTTTTCCTTTCCTGAATATTCCCCTTCAAGGAGGAGAACTGGCCAATCCTCCCTGCAGCCTCTTCCTATGCACCCTCAATTTTTTACTCCCAAAATGTCAGTGCTTCTGGGACAGTACCATTTGTACCATATGGGATTATATAGGAAGTCTGCAGGATGGATCGGCTACTTCTTCCTGAAGTTGATCTTCCAAAAAGTGGATTGACAGATGATGAGTGGAAAGGAAGTCCATTGATGTGTGTCCAGCAGGGAAAGAAGTGGAGCATGAGGTGCCTCAGGGGATGGGGAAATCTCTGGGAAGCCCAAGACAGGCCTTACATGAATTAGTGGGTTTAGGTTTAGGTTTTATTCGATTTATATCCCGCCCTTCTCCAAGAGGGACCCAGGGCGGCGCACAGGAATTTAAAAGCATATAAGACAAAGTATACAAAATTTAAAAGCATATTAAATTACTAGAAACAATCCTATGCTAAAACCAGATTAAAAACCCCAATTTAAAACTATCTAAAATAGCCCCAGTGGGAGGTTAGGCTAGGCCGGCTTGCTGAAAAAGATGTGTCTTTAGACACTGGTGGAAGAGGCGGAGGCCCGAGATGGTACATAGTTCAGGGGGAGGTCGTTCCAAAGGGCAGGGCCTGCCACAGAGAAGGCTCTTCCCCTGGGTGTCGCCAGACGGCATTGCCCGGCCGACAGCACCCTGAGAAGGCCCTCTCTGTGGGAGCGGATCGGCCGTAGGGATGTATGGGGCAGGAGACCGTCTCGCATATAACTAGGCCCAGAGCCATGGAGCGATTTAAAGATGGTCGTCAAAACCTTGAAGCGCACCCGAAAGACCACAGGAAGCCAGTGCAGCTCGCGCAGGATAGGTGTTATGTGGGAGTATCTCGGACCTCCCGTTATTACCCGCGCGGCTGCATTCTGGACTAGCTGTAGCTTTCGAGTGCACCTCAAGGGAAGCCCCATGTAGAGAGTGTTGCAGTAGTCGAGCCGGGATGTCACGAGTGCTTGAGTGACTGTGCGAAGGGCAGCCCGGTCCAGTAAGAGGCGCAATTGGCGCATCAGGCATACCTGATGAAACGCCCCCCTGGCCACGGCTGCCACATGGTCCTCCATAGACAGCCGGGAATCCAGGAGGACGCCCAAATTGCGCGCCCTCTCCACAGTGGGGAGGGGGGCACTGCTGTACAGCCCTGAGCCTGGTTAAACTCAAGAATTAACATTGGTTTTAGCAGTGATGTGGACAATGTCTAGGCTTAGATGTTGTCAGTATACTGGAAAACCTCCTTGACAAACTGCATCATTTTCCCTTTCCTTAAAATGTGTAGACGAGAGGACCTGTCAGGTATATTCTGGTATATTGTTAGTTGACAGCAAAAATGAGACTTGAGATTGATTCATTACCTAAATAAAGAGAAACCCAGTATGTAGAAATATAATTAGAAATATAGAGAGAGTAAGCAAGAATAAACACAGAGTTTTATTTTGGTTGCCATCTTGGTTACCATCTCTTTAAATTTATGGAAGCAAACATATACAATGGGGATCTTGTTTTATTCAAACGAAATTTAGATCACCTTTTGAATCAGACTGAGTGGATATAAAAAGTCTACACATCCCTGTTTAAAATGCCAGGTTTTTGAGATGTAAAAAATCAGACCAAGCTAAATCACTTCAGATTCTTTCCCACATTTAATCTAATATATAAGCTATACAAATTAATTGAAAAACAAACTGAAAGCTTTGTGAAACCTGGGCTCCTTGGTTTACCGAGGGGCTTAGGGAGATGAAGCGCCACAAGAGACGCCTAGAGAGCAGATGGAGATCTTCTCACTCCGAAGCCGACCGAACACTAGTGAGAGACCATATTAGGACTTACTTAGTGGCGATAAGAGTGGCCAAACGTGAGTATTGTGCCACTCTTATTGCATCCGCAGATAACCGCCCTGCCGCCCTGTTTGGGGTGACCCGCTCCCTCCTTCAACAGAGGCCGCGGGAAGCCCCTTTACAGGGTCGAGCAGAGGAATTTGGGATTTATCTGCAGGAGAAAATCACTCGGATTCGGAACGAGCTACCCTCCATCAACAGTGGTCCAGTCGAGCAGGCCGAGGCTGTTCTTGTGACACCATCTTGGGAGGAGTTTGATTTTGTTACCACCGAGGATATGGACAAGTTGTCAAAGAGACTTAGGGCTACCACATGTTTATTGGACCCGTGTCCCTCCTGGCTTGTACTGGCATCCTGGGAGACGACACGAGGCTGGTTCCAGGGCATTGTCAACGCATCTTTGAGTGAGGGGTCCTTGCCTGCCATCTTGAAAGAGGCGGTAGTAAGGCCCCTCCTCAAGAAGCCGTCCCTGGATCCAGCATTACTATAGAACTATCGTCCCATCTCCAACCACCACTTTTTAGTGAAGGTTGTTGAGAGTGTGGTGGCTCAACAGTTTCCACGACACTTGGAGGAAGTTGATTATCTAGACCCGCGCCAGTCCGGCTTCCGACCCAGGCACAGCACCGAGACGGCATTGGTCGCGTTGGTTGATGATCTCTGGAGGGCGCGGGATAGAGGATATTCCTCTATCCTAGTCCTATTAGACCTCTCAGTGGCTTTTGATACAATCGACCATGGTATCCTATTGCACCGACTGGGGAGGTTGGGGCTGGGAGGCACCGTTCTGCGGTGGTTCTCATCCTACCTCTCTGGTCGGTCGCAATATGTGTTGGCAAGGGGGCAGAGGTCGGCCTTGAGGTCCCTCATATGTGGGGTTCCTCAGGGGTCGGTCCTCTCGCCCTTACTGTTCAACACATATATGAAGCTGCTGGGTGAGATCATCCGTGGTTTTGGGGTGGGATATCATCTGTACGCTGATGATACTCAGTTGTACATATCCACCCTAGACCACCCCAACGATGCCGTCGAGGTTATGTCCCGGTGTTTGGAGGCCGTACGGATCTGGATGGGTGGTAACAAACTCAAGCTCAACCCGTCCAAGACTGAGTGGCTGTGGCTTCCGGCGCCCTGGTTCAGCCAGATTATTCCAACTCTGGCCATTGGGGGCGAAACACCGGCCCCCGTGGAGAGGGCGTGCAATTTGGGTGTCCTCCTGGATTCCCGGCTGTCTATGGAAGATCATGTGGCAGCCGTGGCCAGGGGCGCGTTCCATCAGGTACGCCTGATGCGCCAATTGCGCCCCTTACTGGACCGGGGTGTCTTACGCACAGTCACTCAAGCACTCGTCACCTCTCGACTTGACTACTGTAATGCTCTCTACATGGGGCTCCCCTTGAGGTGCACCCGAAAGCTGCAGCTAATTCAGAACGCAGCCGCGCGGGTGATTACGGGAGTGCCTAGACACTCCCACATAACACCTATCCTGCGCGAGCTGCACTGGCTCCCTGTGGTCTTTCGGATGCGCTTCAAGGTTTTAACGACCATCTTTAAAGCGCTCCATGGCTCGGGGCCTAGTTATATGCGAGACCGCCTCCTGCCCCATACATCCCTCAGACCGATACGCTCCCACAGAGAGGGCCTCCTCAGGTTGCCGTCGGCTGGACAATGCCGACTGGCGACACCCAGGGGAAGAGCCTTCTCTGTGGCGGGCCCTGCCCTTTGGAACGACCTACCCCCTGAACTCCGCACCATCTCCGACCTCCGCCTCTTCCGCAAGTGTCTGAAGACACACCTATTCCATCTAGCTGGCCTAGCGTAACCCCCATTACTGACTCTTAGATAGTTTTAAATTTGGGTTTTTTTAATTCGGTTTTTAGCGCAGGGTCTATTAGAATAAGTTTTTTAAAATTTTATATGTTTTATATGTGTTTTAACATCCCTGTGCGCCGCCCTGGGTCCGTTTGGAGAAGGGCGGGGTATAAATTTAATTAAAAAAATAAAATAAAAAATAATAATTTTGGGAATTTTTTAAAAAAGTACAATAATATCATTGCATAAGGGTGCACACCTGCTTACAAGTAGGGATGTGGCTGTGTTCAGAATTAACCATCACATTCAAACTAATGAAAAATAGTAGCCAGTACATATTTGCCATCAATTATAGTGATTGATGAAGTCCATATAAAGTTCAGCTATTCTAATAGGATTTTCTGACATTTACAAAATGTATGCTTTGCAAAAATCTAACAATGTATCAACTGGATCACATTATTGAAAGGTATTAGTCAGGAGAAGGGTACAAAAAACAACAACTGCAAAGGCATTGGATATACCAAGGAACACAGTGAAGATAGTCATCAACAAGCCCATTGCTCTGAGCCTCCGCTCCTCTGCCACTTAACTCTGCACAGCTGTTGCTCAGGGTTCACCATGCTGCTCTCTGCTGGTCTGCTATCACCTTTGTTCTCCTTAAAAACTGGTGTCTTCATTAGAACTTCGGTTTCCTAGATCATGGTCTGCATTACATGCATGAATGGCTACTGGCAAGGGATGGAGTGAACCTCACAAAAGCTGGAAAGAATTTATTTGGAAATGACTGACTTCTCTTATCAGAAACGTTTTAAACTAAAAATGAGGAGGGAGGGGGCTAATCTTTCAGACCTTTAGAACCTGATTCCAAGCAAAAAGCATTAGATAAACAATCATATAAAGAGCTAGGGGGTAAAGAGAAAGAAGAAACGAAAAACCAGTGAAGTAGAGAGTGATGGAAAGGATGGAAAGCCAAGAAACGAAGTAGGAGATATAAGAAACATACCCAAGAGCCACAAAGGACTCAAATACTCAAAGTTTAGGAAACAAACAGGGTAAAGTTGAAATACCAGTACATGAAGGTAAATATGATACAGTTGCCATTACTGAAACATCATAATAATAATAATAATCATCATCATCATCATCATCATCATCATCATCATCATCATCATCATCATCTTTATTGTCATTGTAAAAATTACAATGAAATTGGTTTTAACTTCACTGGTGCAAAATTATAACAGAAACAAAAGAGAGAGAAAAGAAAAAAGAAAAAACTAGCATGTGCATGGAGTGATTGAGGTTGAATTTAAAAGTCTCACAGCCCATGGATAGAAGCTACCTTTAAACCTGTTCGTTCGGCTGGCTATACTTTGATATCTTCTGCCTGATGGTAGAAGGGCAAAGAGATACCAACCAGGGTGTGAATCATCTTTGAGAATCTTCCTTGCTCTGCTAAAGCAGCGAGATCTGGCGATGTTATCCAGTGATGTCAGAGGGCAACCGATGGTTTCTTGTGCCGAATTGATCACTCTCTGTAGTGCCTTCCTCTCCGCAACTGTTAAACCAGCATACCACACTGTGATACAATATGTGAGGACACTTTCTATGATGGACCGATAGAAAGAGGTCATCAGCCGTTGTTCCACCTGATTTTTCCGCAGGACTCTAAGGAAATGAAGTCTCTGTTGAGCTTTTCCAATCACCAGAGACGTGTTCTTTTTCCAGGTGAGATCTTGGCTAATAAGCACTCCTAAGAATTTAAAAGAGGAAACCCTCTCCACACAGCCCCCCTCGATATACAGTGGGGCAGGTTCCTCTCTGTGCCTCCGGAAATCTAGCACCATCTCCTTTGTCTTGCTAGTATTTAGATGTAAGTTGTTTCTTGAGCACCATGCGGATACCTTCTGGACTTCTTCCCTGTATGCTGATTCGTCCCCTCCAGTTATGAGACCCACCACCGTTGTGTCATCTGCAAACTTTATTATGATGTTGGATGGATCAGAGGATATGCAGTCATATGTATACAGTGAGTAGAGGTAGGGGCTGAGCACACATGGTGGAATAAAATGCATTCCCTAACAAAAGAGAAGGTGGAGTTGCATTATATATAAAAGATCACTACATCTCTACAGAAATAAACAAAACCCAGGATGGAAACTCTGTAGCAAGTGGGGTATCAAACAGATTCCTAACCAACCTAACCAGGGGTGGGTTTCAAAATTTTTGGAACAGGTTCTGTGGCTTGCTGGCCATGTGACCGGGTGGGAGTGGCTTGCTGGCCATGTGACCGGGTGGGAGTGGCTTGCCGGCCATGTGACCGGGTGGGAGTGGCCAATTTGGAAAATGTGAAACTCACTTAACAATGGTCTTGGTTAGCAACCAAACTTTTGGGCTTAATTGTGGTCATAAGTTCTCTCTCTCTCTCTTTCTTTTTCTTTCTTTCCTTCTGTCTTTCTTTCTCTCTTTCTCTGTCTCTTTCTTTCCTTCCCTCTTTCTTTCTCTCTCTCTCTCTTTGTTTCTTTCTCTTTCTCTCTTTCTTTCTTTCTCTCTTTCTTTCTCTTTCCCTCTTTCTCTCTCTTTCTCTCTCTCTCATTTTTTCTTTCTTTCCCTCTTTCTCTCTCTCTTTATTTCTTTCTCTTTCTCTCTTTCTTTCTCTCTTTCTTTCTCTTTCCCTCTTTCTCTCTTTCTTTCTCTCTCATTTTTTCTTTCTTTCCCTCTTTCTCTCTCTCTTTATTTCTTTCTCTTTCTTTCTTTCCCTCTTTCTCTCTCCCTCTCTTTCTCTCTCTCTCTTTCTGTCTCTTTCTTTCTTTCCCTCTCTCTCTTTCTTTTTTTCTCTTTCTTTCCTTTGTCTCTTTCTTTCTCTTTTTCTCTGTCTGTCTTTCTTTCTCTCTCTCCCACTTTCTTTTTCTTTCTTTCTCTTTCTCTCTCTCTTTTTCTTTCTTTCTCTTTCTTTCTTTTTCTTTCTCTTTCTTTCCCTCTTTCCTCCCCTCTCTTTCCCTATTTCTCTTTCTCTCTCTCTCTTTCTTTCTTTCCCTCTTTCTCTCTCTCTTTCTTTCTCTCTCTCTTTCTCTTTCTCTCTTTCTGTTGCTTTTCTTTCTCTCTTTTTCTCTCTCTTTTTTCTCTTTCTTTCCTTTCTGTCTCTCTTTCTTTTTTCTCTCTTTCTCACTGTCTGTCTTTCTTTCTCTCTTTCTTTCTCTCTCTCCCACCTTCTTTTTTTCTTTCTCTCTCTCTGTCTCTCTCTCCTTTGTTTGCCCATCTGTCACTCTGTGTGTGTGTGTGTGTGTGTGTGTGTCTGTCTGTCTGTCTGTCTGTCTCGCATTCAGGCACTTAAATCACTCATTTTGTGTCTCTGTCTATCTTTCTCTCCCTCCCTCCCACTCTCTGTCTCTGTGTGTGTCTGTCACTCTCTGGTTCCCCCCTCCCTCCTTGTCTCTCTCTGTGTCTGTGCCTCTGTCTGTCTGTCGTCGTCCCCGCCCTGCCCCCACCTCCGCGGAGCCTCCTCAGCCTGGGTCACTTGCCTTAGCCTGCCCCAGCTGCCCGGCCGCCCGCCGTGCTTGGTCACTCTCTCTCTCGCTCAGGCTCCTTCCAGGAGCTGAGAAGCCTCCATGTGTGTGTGTGTGAGGAACGGCAGCCCCTGGAAACGATGAGTGGCCAGCATGGCGGCTGTGGAGGGAGGGAGGGGGAGGGAGGAAGGGAATCGCGCGCTCTGCCCAGGGGGCTGCCCCCTCCTCCTCTTCTCTGCAGCGGGGGTGGCAGCAGCAGGGGCTGGGGCGGCGCGTCGCTGAGGGAAAAAGAAGACAACGCAGCCGCCTTGCTTGCTTTCCTGCCTGCCCACCCAGCTGAGGGAGCAGCAGTTAGCAACGGCGGTTAGCCCCCCCCCCCCCGACGTCCAGTGATTTTAGCCTTGGCTGGGCGGCGGGGGGGGGCGAGGACGAACGCGGAGGACTTACTTCCGGGTCCACGGTCGAAAGGGAACGCTCGGGATCGGGAAATTTGACGAAAGGGCTCGCGCGATCCCGGGCGAACCCTTAGAAACCCACCCCTGAACCTAACTTATAACTTTGTCATCCAAGATAAAGGAGGGAACTAGAGGAAAAGCTACACTAGACCTAATTCTTACTAATAGAGAACAAGTGATAGAAGGGTTTGAAATTGTTGGAACCTTGGGCAAGAGTAACCATGTCATATTGGAATTCAAAATACAATATAATATAAAAGCAAACACAATTCAATATAGAAGCAAACACAAATAATAGAATATAATCCAACCAGTGTCTTCAACTTTAAAAGAGCTGATTTTAACAAACTCAGAACGGGCCTAAGAAAAATTCCATGGATGAAAGTCATAAAGGTGAATACAACTTAAGAAACGTGGGAAACTCTGAAAAATATAGTCATAAAAGCCCAGTTCCACACAATACCACTTACAAAGAAAAACAAGAAATGCAAAAAGAAAACAGCATGATAGCACAAAAATCTCTCTAATAAACTTAAAGACAACGAGAACAAGGACAAAAAAATGGAAAGAGGGTCAAATACCGTATTTTTTTGAGTATAAGACACACCTTTTTTCCTCTAAAAAGAGGCTGAAAATCTGGGTGTGTCTTATACATCGAATACAGCATTTATTGCCTCCTGAAACCCCACCCCCTTCACCAAAATGGCTGTGCCTCACCTTATGGAGGGTTCCAGAGAGCTCCTGGGGGCTGGGCAGGGCAGAAATAAGCCTCAAACGGGCTGTTTTTTGCCCCCCACCCCCGCCCCCAGCAGCACTCTATAAGTCTCCATAGGGCTAGGCATGCAATTTATTTGACACAAAAATGGCCCGATTTTGCAATAAAAGGGCCGTTTTTTTGCTCATTTTCCACACACATCCCAGGAGCACTCTGCAAGCCCCCCCAAGGCTAGTCATGCTTTTTATTTGAAGAAAAACGGCCCCGTTTTCGCAGAGAGAAGAGCAGTTTTAGGGAGGTTTTCAGACTGCAAAAACACTTTCGGAAAGCTGTTTTGGAAAGCTCTTTAACTCTTTCTGTGCCAGGAGAAACAAAGTCTTTTTTTTTATTAGAAGATTTTATAAAGATTACAAACAGTTTCTCCCCCTCTCCCCCCAACCTCTTCCCCCCTCCCCCCTCCCCAGACTTCCCAGAACAAGCACAGGGTATAACTTTCACGAACATAAAACTAAGATACATACACATTATCCCTAATTCTTTAACTATAACTCAAGACATCATAAACATAAACTACTTTAAAAAAAATATTTCATTCATATGCTATATAAATCTTCTTATTTGGATATTTTTTTTGCATATAATCGATCCATCTTCTCCATTCTAATATATAGCTTTCATTTGAATGATCTTTAAGATACGATGAAATTTTTGCCATCTCAGCCAGGTGCACAACTTTTAAAGTCCATTCCTCTGTGGTAGGTGGATCTTGCTTCTTCCAATACTGTGCCACCAGCAACCTGGCAGCTGTTATCAAGTTCAAAATCAACTTAGTTTCTATTGCTGTACAATCCGTAACAATTCCCAACAGGAAGAACTGTGGTGTAAATTTAATTTTTTTCCTTAAGATATTTTGAATAATCCACCATATCTTAATCCAAAAAGCCTTAATTTTTTTACACGTCCACCATATGTGGAAGTATGTGGCATCTTCACATTCACATCTCCAGCATTTAGGTTGTACACTTGGATATATGCAAGATAACTTTTTTGGGTCTAAATGCCATCTATAAAACTTTTTATAAAAATTCTCTCTTAAATTTTGAGCTTGTGTAAATCTTACATTACTAACCCATATCTTCTCCCAAGACTCCAACATTATTGGTTCACCTATATTTTGCGCCCATTTTATCATGCAGTCTTTAACTAGGTCAGTTTCTGAGTCTATTTCCAGCAATGCACTGTACAACCTTTTAATGTGCATTTGACCTTTATCCCTTATCTGCTTTACCAGGTTCTCATCCTGTTGCAAGATACCAATTGTTTGGTCTTCTCTCCATCTGGCCTGCAGCTGTGCATACTGAAACCAAGTCCTGATAATTCCTTCTTCTCTTAGTTGCTCTCTAGATTTTAGTTGTAATTTAACTCCTTCTTTGTAAAGGAGTTCCTTATAAGTAATCCTCTCTTGCTTTGGCTCCACATTTATATTCTCTATCACGTGTCTGGGTACTGTCCATATTGGTAACTTATCATTTAACTTATATTTACACTTTTTCCAGACTCGCAATAGAGCATTTCTTAGTATATGACTTTTAAAAGTCTTATCTATTTTCTTATAGTACACTAAGTAAGCATGCCAGCCGTAGACCAGACCATATCCTTCAATACTCAGTAATTTTTCCTCTGTTAAGTTGATCCAATCCGTAATTGCTGAGAGGGCCGCAGCTTCATAATACAATCTTATATTAGGCATCTTAAGCCCACCTCTTTCTCTGGTATCTTGCATTATATTTTGATTAACTCGGGGTTTCTTCCCCGCCCACACAAACTTGTTTATACCCTTCTGCCATTCTTTCAAATTTTCATCTTTTTTAAGTATAGGTATCATTTGAAAAAGAAATAGAAATTTTGGCAAAACATTCATTTTTACAGCTGCTATCCTTCCCAGTAAGGACAATTGTAACTTTTTCCATTTTTCCATCTCTATCTGAATTTTTTTCCATAGCAGTTCATAATTATACTGATATAATTTCGTGTTTACTGACATAATATGGACCCCTAAGTATTTAACCTTCGTAACTAGTTAATAATAATAATAATAATAATAATAAATTTAATTTGTTGACCGCTCCCTCTCCCCGAAGGGACTCGGAGCGGTGCACAGGGCAAATAAAACAATAAATATACACACATAATAAAAACAGATTAAATGATATCCCTGCGCTAAAAATTCCCAGTTAAAAATTACTAAAATCCCCATCTAAAATTATTAACAACCCCATAGAAGGGAGACTACCCTAGACCGGCCAAGCAGAACAGATATGTTTTTAGTTTTAGACGGAAGGAGCGGAGGTCCGTGGTTGTTCATATCCTGTTAACCTTTCTATCTCTTCTTTCTGGCTTCCAACCATATTTTTAGCAATTATCTTTGTTTTAGCTGAATTTATTTTAAAACCAGACACTTTCCCATATGAGCAGATTGTTTCGGTCAAAGCTGTAATTGATTTTACCGGTTGGGTTAAGGTAACAACCAGGTCATCCGCAAACGCCCGTAACTTGTACTCATGTTGTTTTATTTTAATTCCCTTTATTGCATCCATCCTTCGTATTTTATTTAGTAGAATTTCCAATGTCAGAATAAACAATAGTGGTGATAAGGGACAACCTTGCCTTGTTCCCTTCTCTATATTAAAATTTCCTGTCAAACCACCATTGATTACTATTTGCGCTGTTTGTTTTTGATAAAGTGCCTTAATGGATTTTATAAAATGTTCTCTGAATTGCATTTTTTCTATTAATTTTAATAAAAATTGCCAATTCAATCTATCAAAAGCCTTTTCAGCATCTAAAAAAACCAACACCGCAGGGACCTGCTTGTTACATCCTAAATATTCTATTAAGTTAACAATTTGCCTTACATTACTTTTCATTTGTCTACCATTTATAAAGCCAGTTTGATCTTGATGAATCATTTGTTGCATAGTTGTCATTAATCTATTTGCTAGAATTTTAGCAAAAATCTTATAGTCTGTGTGTAGAAGTGAAATCGGACTATAATTTTTAGGATCTGCATGATCTTGCCCATCTTTTGGAATCAACGAGATAAATGCTGTCTTCCAAGATGGAGGTACATCTCTCCCCTGTTGTATGTTATTAAATAATTCCTTCAATGGTTCCACCATTTCCTCCTGTAAACTTTTATAATATATAGCTGTCAAACCATCCGTACCAGGAACTTTACCCATTTTTAGTTGCTTAATAGCAGACAAAATTTCCTCAGAAGTTATCAGTTTGTCTAAACTTTCTTTCTGCTCGTTGGAAATTGTAAGAATGCTCTCTCCCTGCAGATACTTGTCTATATCTATATCTTGAATTTTATCACCAGTGTACAACTTGGAGTAAAACTCTAAGAATGACTTTTTAATCAATTCATATTCAAAAACAACTTTACCTTTATAGTTAATTTTTTCTATTGTCATAGAATCAAAAATCACATGAGGTATTAATACCACTTTATATAGCCTTAATAAGACAACATCTGGAATACTGCATCCAATTTTTGTCATCATATTATATGTCTGAAATTATAGGGTCTCCTCTTGAACAGAGGGGTGGGCTAGAAAATATCCAAGGTCCCTTCTAGCTCTATTCTGATTCACTTGCTGGTGATTATGGTTTTATTCCTTGAGTCTTTGCTACCTTCAAATGTATGTTCTCCAAGTAGCCTACATGTTCTAGGCCTGATATAATTGTGTGGCTCAAGACATTGGGAAGTTTGCAGTTCCCTCAATCAGAATATCAAACAGAGGAATCCTCATGATTTCATTTTAATTCAGTTCACTTCATTTCATTAAAGATTGCACAGAAATCTAAAGCCACTTTAGCTCATGCAACAAAAATATTACATGGACAGACCTAGGAGCATTTATTACTGTGCATACTACTACATTCTGGACCAGTGGAAGTTTTGGGTGGTCTTCAACAGTAGTCCCATGTATAGTGCATTGCAGTAATCCAGACAGGGAGTGACCAAGGCATCACTAACTGTGAACAAGACCTCGAGATACAGGAGAGGGTGCTACTGGCACCTCAGACAAATATGTATAACCCCCCTCCCCCCAAGCATGACTGACACCTGCTCCTTGAACATGAGCTGGGAGTCCAGGAGGACCCTCAAACTGCTTACCAATTCACTCCAGGGAAGTGCTATCCCACCCAGAGTCAAAGATAGCCAGTATTCAGTATTAAATTGAAGCTGGTTCCTCTTCATTCCAGCCCTGCCAGCCTTCAGATGCTTAGCCAGCACTGCCACCAGCATACTAATGACAACTCCAAACCAACAGATGACTTTCCCTAAAGCTTCATGTAGATCAGTGGTTCCCAAAGTGGGCGGTAACGCCCCCCAGGGGGCGGTGGCCTGCGTTAGGGGGGCGCTAGGAGGCCAAACGGCTGCAGGGGGCACTAGGAGGCAACAGGGGGGCGCTGAGGGCGAGGAAGAAACTTGCCGATCGGAAGATGGGCTGTTAAAGCCTATCGGCGTGGGCAGAAGGATGACATCGTTAAAACAAACCTGGAAATAGCAGGTTTCCCTTTAAGCAACGTCACCACCCTCCCCTCCAATCACTGCCTTCCTCCCAGGAGAGGTGTGTGCGCGCGCTGCTTCAATCTCCTGTCCCCGACCAGCTCCAGCGTCCCCACTTCCCTCCACAAAAGCCCCTGCCAGGCCAGCAAAGATCCCATCCAGACCAGGCGGCACTGGTCCCCTGCGCCCCCACAGCTCCCTTGCTCTGAGCTGCGCTTTGGAGCGGGCAGCGATCCCTCGAAAGCCCCCAGGTTGGTCCTCCTCCTCACCCAGATCCAGCGCGGCGCTCGCCGCCCGGCCTTTGTCCCTGCTGGCCCCAAGGAAGCTGCTGCTCCAGTCCCAAAGTGAACCAGAGGGAGCTGGAAGAGAGCTTGGAGGTCCTCTAGTCAGCCAGCAGGGACAAAGGCCAGACGGGGAGCGCCGCTCTGGATCCGGGCGAGGAGGAGGACCAACTTGGGGGCTTTCGAGGGATCGCTGCCCACTCCAAAGCGCAGCTCAGAGCAAGGGAGCCACTGCGAGGGCGCGGAGGGCACAGGGGGTCCCAGTGCCACCTGGTCCAGATGGGATCTTTGCTGGCCTGGCAGGGGCTTTTGCGGAGGGAGGAGGGGACCCCAGAGCCGGTCGGGGATGGAGATTGAAGCAGCGCGCATGCGCACACGCCTCTCCTGTGAGGAAGGAAGCCTCTGCTCCAGCCCCAAAGTGAACCGGAGGGAGCTGGAAGAGAGCTCGGAGGTCCTCTAGCCAGCCCCTGCTCAAGCAGGACTAGAGCCTCCGCTAGTCCAGATCAGGGGCTGCCTCCTTCCTTCTGAAAAGTCTCCGGGGATGGAGCTCCAGTGCGGCCGCTTTTGGCCCCTCCATGCATCTGGGGAAGCGGTGCGGAAGATCCGGCGCATGTCTTGCAACCTCCCCGCGTGAGAGGCAAGGGGTGCGGGGCGGCTTTGGAGGGAGAGCCCGGCTGGAGCGCGGTGGTGGGCGGGGCGGGCAGAACCAGGCAGGTGCGGCAGCCGAGTCCTCCTGAAGCAGCGCCAGCCAGCATGTCCCTTAAGAAGAGCCCCAAGGGCAAGGGCTGCAGTGCTGCACCCACCCCGCCCCCTGCCCACTGCCAACAACACGCCCCTGCCTCCTCCTCCTCCTCAGCAGGCAGCCCGGGGCGCGGGCACGGCGGCAACCACGAGCGCCACTTGGCCAGGACAGGGGGCCCAGCGCCCACCCAACCCAACTACCGCTTGGCAGGCGGGCGGAGGGCTGATGCTAACTCCCCTTCTGTTTCTTCTTCTGGGGGGGGGGCATTGCCTTGCTTTGACAGCCGCCTCGTTTCCAATGAGGTGGGGGGGGGGAGAAATCCATGTTTTTCCTCTATCTCCATGGATCTTCCCCAATTGGAAATGAGGTGGCTGTGAAAGGAAGGGAACGCCCCCCGCGTGTCTTCAAACAGCCGGTGGAGGAATAGGAGGGGAGTTCCATGCGGGGCTTTTCAAACAACCAAACTCCCCCTCCCCGTTCCTCCTCCTGCTGTTTCAAGAAGACACGCAGGGGGTGCTCCCTTCCCTTTCACGGCCACCTCATTTCCAATAGGGGGGGATCCATGGAGATGGAGGAAAAACATGGATTTCCCCCCCCCCCCATTGGAAATGGGGCGATTCCAGCAGCTGCGTTTTGCCTTGAAACTTGCTTTCCTAGCAATCCAAAGGGGACATTCTTCCAGCGGCATCTCAGGTGCTCCCACACTTAGCTGGGAGGGAGTAAGGATGGCTGGGCACAGTTTGGCTCTTCCCGGTTCCCATCAGATAATTGGGGACCTCGCGCGCCTATTTTGCAAGAGAGAAAGTTGCTGGGAGAATGTCCCCTTCGGGTTGCTGGGGCAGCAAGTTTCAAAGCAAAACACAGCTGCTGGAATCGGTGCGCCTGCAACTTAATGTGAGAATCCTGCATTACCAGTTGCAGCAGCAGCAGAAACAGCAGATGCCACCCCCACCTCCAATGTCCAGCATCCTCCTTGGAAGGCTCACAGCCGTCTTGGGAGGCGACTGCCGGCAGAGCCTCCGGGTGGAAGGTGAATGAAGGGTGCAGTGGTGGGAGAGGCTGGCCATCCCTGAAGCCAGCTCTCGAAGAAGGAGGCAGAAATGAGGCCTGGGGCTCACTTCCCTGCCTCCTGCCTCTGAGAGCTGCGGGCAGCAGGGAAAATGAGTCTCCTTTGCTAGCCTCCCAGCTGGCAAAACAGAAATTTTCACCAACTGGAAAGTATGTGTGAGAGAGGGGTGGGGTGGGGTGGGGGGGGGAGAGAGAGAGGAAGGAAGGGAGGGAGGGAGGGAGGAAGGGAGGAAGGAAGGAAGGAAGGAAGGGGGGGAGAATGACACAAGAAAGGAAAAAAGGAAGGAAAGGAAAGGAAGGAAGAGGAAGAAAAGAAGAAAAAAAAGGAAGGAAGGAAGGAAGGAAGGAAGGAAGGAAGGAAGGAAGGAAGGAAGGAAGGAAGGAAGGAAGAGGGGGAGAGTGACACAAGGAAGGAAGGAAAGAAAGAGGGGGAGAGTGACACAAGAAAGAAGGAAGGGGAAGAGAAAGGAAGAAAGAAAGAAAGAAAGAAAGAAAGAAAGTCAGGGAGAGTGACACAGGGAAGGAAAGAAAGAAAGAAAAAAAGAAAGAGGGGGAGAGTGAAAAGAAAGAAAGAAGGAAGGAAGGAAAGAATGAATGAATGAAAAAGAAAGAATTTATTATCATAATTGAGCCCAAAATTTTAGTTGCTAAGCAAGAGCATTGTTAAATGAGTTTCACTACATTTTACAAGGTGGCCACTCCCACACGGTCACATGACTGCCAAGCCACGCCCACAAAATAGGCCACACCTACAGAATAGGTTCTAAAAAAATTTGAAACCCACCACTGGTGGGGGGCACTGAGAATCAGTTTGTAGCACCAAGGGGGCGGTGGACTGAAAAAGTTTGGGAACCACTGATGTAGATGCTACAAAGCAGTGGTGAAAGGGACCCATATTGCAGGGGCCTAAGGCACGACCTCTTCTCTGCTATCAACAGAGACTGAAACTGGCCATGAAGGAAGGAGGAAGAGGAAAACGACTAATAGAGTCCTCTTGCTTCCAATCCCCAAAGCCAGTCCAGAATGACACCATGGTAAATAGTACTGAAAGCCGCTGAGAAGTCCAGGAAGACCAGAATGGTTGCAGTAAGAACAAAGAAGTTATCCTTTACAAAATCGGTTGAAAAGAGAAATAAAGCATTTAAAGAGGAAGATTTTAAACTGGGGCACCGACATAGATAACATTTAATTTTAGATTGTGTTATATGATGTTTTAGTTTTGTAATATTTTAAGCTTCTTACATTTCCAGACCTTAGGAGGTAGCTTATAGATCAGTGATTGCTAATCTTTTTCCCATTGAATGCCAAAATCAGGGGAAGTGCAGTGGGGTCATGTGTGGGCATGCCCACATCCATAATTCTATGCACGCTTTTGGCATGCGATGGATCCATTTTTCCCCTTCCCCAGGGGCTTTCTAGGAGCCTTTCCCGCTCCTGCCCCCAGAGGCCCTCCAGAGGCTTCAGGATTTAGGACCAACGTAAATCAAATTGACAATTTAGCAATTACCTGAGTTAAAGTCTATTAATATTAATGGGAATATAGTACAAAGATCCTAGCTTGAATTAGACTTATATTGTAGATATATTATTCCATGAAACATTAGCATATTCCAACAGTCTTATAATAAATTGTAAGAACCTTACAATATATGAGGACATATTACTGAACTGAAGATGCATACTATCTTCAGACAACTTCCAAAATAACTATGGTCATCTATGGTACACAAGTACTGATATTGATATGAGCCCCCAATACCTCAGTGTCTTTCTTATTACAGAAGAACTATTTCTGTATGTTGATCTAGGTTCCTGCATGTCAGGAGTAAGGCGGTTGGTGGCAATAATATAACTGAGGTCCACTCAGCTCTATGCTTTTTGTCCTTTTGAGACGTATGTGCTTATTAAATAGAATCAAGGTTGTTTTTCCAGAAATCATCTGCATTTCAATTTTTTTTAAATTTAGGACTGATAAGCAGCACAAAATGTTTTCAGCAAACAGGAATATGGTTTCACAGAAGTGTGAGCAACAAGTACTTTTCTTATGTGTGCACGAATCTCCTAATCTTATAAATAAATGCGTTATTTCACAAGCTACTCCTACAGTAGTGGATTGAAGATATCAGCAAGTATCTGTTTCTCGTAAATTCCTGTTGAGTGTGATTATTTTACTATTTAGAGCGCTCGAATACTGGTCGAATAATCCCGGGGCACAATTGCCAGACAACGCTACTGGCCGCGCATAGGAAAAGAATGGAGCGTGCTGTTGGGCACGAGCTCCTGCAGGACATAAATCTGCTTCTCATTCTGTAATCTCTGGAAAAGGAAACGCGAACTACGCGGGGTAAAAGCGTCAGTAGACGGGCGGGAGAGGGGCGTGTTAAAACTGAAGTCGCATGCGTCCTGGATCTGAGGAAATGGAAAGCAAAAAGCTTTCTGGGGGCGGCTGTAATGAAGACGCTGCGTTAAACCCAAACCGACCTGCGTGAATCATGTGTTTCCCAGCTGCTATCCTCAGGAGAGTCGGGAAGAGAGAGCAGAATACAACACGTCAGGCAAATCGCTTTTGTTTGTGTTCCTGGCATGAGGAAGCAGCGACTCACTATAGCGAGGGATGATAAATGAAGATGAATAGCATGTCCCTTACTTTCAGCACGTAGCTTCGACCTCATCTCTGGCATTGCCCTGTCTCTAGCCACCTCTTCATTTTCTCGGGTTCTTGGTATACTCCTTTTTAACGCTCATTGATCAAGTTGGCAACTGATCTCAAGATCTTAAAGAAGTCAAGCTGTATCTTATCTGAATGGGTAATACCCGGATTAAAGACACCAGGAAATCTTACCACATAGACTGAGAAATTGAATAACAACAAAAATCACAGAAGAAGGCTCTTACCAAGAGGAATAAAATGTAGAATACATTAGTTTATAAAGCCCAGATTTCAGTTCAACTCAGAAAGTGTCTCTTTGGAATGGGTGTGTTGACTTCTGCCTGCCCTCACCTTTCTGACACCAGTGTGTCTGTGAGAAATTGCAATATCTTCTTGGCCAACTTAGTCAAATCTTTTCTCAAAAAAAGTTAAAACATATAGTCTCCAAAAATATGTGTCTGAAACTATGGTAGATCAAATATTATCTCCTGCCTCATTAAATGTATGTTAAAAGTGAAATATGGGGTAGAAGAAGAGCTTTTAAAATGCTTTTTACATCTGTAATAATTTCCTGTCATAAACATTGAGCATTAAAAAGAATTCATCCCAATTGTATTGAACTACGGTATACCCTCAGGAAAACCGGAAATGAATAATAACCACATAGTTGTATACCAGATCTTCTACACACCCACTCCTAGAATACCTAAACACTAATTAAAAGAAAGGGATATTCAGTGACATCTTACTATATTCTACATGATGCCAACTTTGAATTTGATTTTAATTTAAGGCAACACAAGTGAATATGATAGATTATTGAGACTAATGTTCTTTTAACCCTAGAGACTTAAAATAAGTTAATTGTAAAGAATTTCTAAACATCCAGATTGCACATGAACCAAATAAGACAACCTTTTGACTCTAAATTGGAAGTTTTGACAATTTTTCTGATATTTTAATTCCCATCATAATTCTTTTAAAAATAGTATGAATGGCTCTCTCCAAATGTGCCAGTAATAGAAATGAAAATTCTATGGCAATCAAAATTGCTCTTTATATAAATCACAATGGGCTTTACAAGTCCAGAAAACTTCTAGATGCTAAAATAGAAAAAGAGAAAACTTCTCTCTCCTTCCAATTAGAGACCTTGCGATTTTTATAGCTCACATATGGAA
This sequence comes from Rhabdophis nuchalis, assembly GCA_039707465.1. Classification (NCBI taxonomy): domain Eukaryota; kingdom Metazoa; phylum Chordata; class Lepidosauria; order Squamata; family Natricidae; genus Rhabdophis; species Rhabdophis nuchalis. The sequence continues at coordinate 105,989,857 of CM077647.1, read as the reverse complement.
TGCTTACTTTCAACTCCATCATTTTAGTAACTTTATGGGAATTAATATATTATTAAAAGATCCCACACATTATTTACTTGGTCAGAGTATTTCCTATTATTTGCTTCAAACTTTAGATAACACTGAAAATTGGTTACACATAATTACATTTATTTTTTGTAATTCATGAATAATCTATTGTTCCATAATTTTATTTTTGAAGTGTTATTATCTGAAATGACATATTTGGGGAAGGGGTTATCCATGGAATATTTTATGTCTGTATTTAATAATGATATTTTTTTTTTAAAAATACCTCAATTTTCCAAAGTGATATTTAGGTTTTTTTTTTTTTTTTTTTTTTTTTTTAGAAAAAAACATTTTCCTGGAAAAAAAAAATACTCCCAATACACTCCATTTCAAATTTTGCAGTCAATTCAGTTGTATATTTCAGTTTTGGGTCCTATCCACGTATTTGCAGCAAATATTTGTAAACTGCCCAGAGTCATCAGTGAGACAGGCAGCATATAAATTCAATAAACAAACATGCATATTCAATTTTGTTTTTTTCCAGAATCATAACATAATTAATAGGACCTTTAATTTACTAAATTTCAACTGTACGATGTAGAAAAGGGATGAAAAACCTGAGAAAATAAGGTTTTATTCCATAACTAGCTGTACCTGCCACACGTTGCTGTCGCCAAGTTTGGTTAAATGAAAGTTTCCCCTCATAGAACCTCTCAGTGACCCCCTTCCTTCTCTGCCTCGGTTTCCTCTCCCTTTCCCTCCCCTCCCTCTCTTACTCTACCTACCTACCTACCTCCTGTATTTCTCCCCCCCTCTCTCCCTATCCCTCTACCTACCTACCTACCTACTGTATTTCTCCCTCTCTCCCTCTACATATCTACCTACCTACCTACCTACCTACTGTATTTGTTCCTCTCTCTATCCCTCTACCTACCTACCTACCTACTGTATTTCTCCCTCCCTCTCTCTCTCTCCCTCTCCGTACCTACCTACTGTATTTCTCCCTCCCTCTCCCTCTACTACCTACCTACCTACTTACCTAATGCATTCCTCCCTCTATGTCTTTTAATTCCTGTAATTACCTACCTACTATATTTTTATCTGTCTATATTCCTCTACCAACCTAAATAACTACTGCCTTTGTATGTGTCCCTGTAGCTAAGTACCTACCTATCTAATGAAATACCTATATCAGCATAAATACCTTTAAGTTAACAGTAGATCTTGGGAGGGGGGAAGAGAGCGGCTGCAGCAATGGGGGGGTGTTGATCAGAAGGCAGTGGAAGTGGCAAAGTGGGAGGGCCGGAAGGAGCCGGAGGGCAAGGCGTCAGCGGCGTGGGCGTCGCCAGCAGTGAGGTGGGAGGGGCAGAAGGAGCCGTAGGGCGAGGCAGTGTTGGCAGCAGTGAGGTGGGAGGGGTGGAAGGAGCCAGAGGCTGTGGCAGCCCTGGCATCGGCAGCAGCGAGGTGGGAGGGGCAGAAGGAGGCGGGGTGGTGAGTGAGTGAGGAAAACACACAAAAGAGCTGCAGTTTTACATTTGTGTGGTATGTACCTGGCACCGGTGTGCCATCTGTACGTATCATTGGTGCTGCACTTGTAAGGAACGTTGTGTGAAAATTTGGTGGCGATTGGTACAGTAGTTTTGGAGATTAGCAGTTTTGAATAAACTTATAGTTAACTTTTTATTGATATAGATTTCTCACCATAGCAAGCTTATAAGGTCTCACACATGGATTTTTACAGAAAAACATTTCTTTCTACCACAGTTTAAGCATTATTTGGCTAAGAAACGTGCAATGATCTCTCAGCACCTTATTTTTTATTATTATAATTATGGTTAATCATCAATCCACAGTCTGGGTCTGGTAAAAATTTAATAGTTCAAGTTATAACCAAGGACCTATAGGCAGTTCCGATTAAGGTGGGGGTTTTTTGTTTTTTGTTTGCAAAGTCAGGATATTCAGGTCTAATAAGTTCAGAATTTCCATGCTCTTTCGATATTGCTCCAAGGACTCCGATTACTATTAGTACAATCATTGATTTATTTCTCCACATTTGCTGAATTTCAATTTGCAAATCACAATATTCTGTTATTTTTTCTAGCTGTTTCTCTTCAATTCGTGTATCACTTGGCATTACAATATAAATGAACCAGACTATTTTCTTTTCCACAATAGTGATACCAGACGTATTTTGGGCCAGATGTCTCTCTGTTTGAATCTGAAAGTTCCGCAGGATTTTGATCTGTTCATTTTCAAGAACTTTGTCAATTTGGTATTCCCAGTAATTTTTACTGCTTTCAAACTCAAATTTCTGCCAAACTTTTAATGTAAGATTTTGGCAACTTGATCATGATGTTATCTAGATAATCTGTAGTCTGTGAAATGTTGCTGCAGCCACTGATTAAGTGATTCAGTGTTTCATCTTTCTCACTGCATAAGTGACATTTGCTGTTGTTGGTGACATGTTGAATTTTTGTTTTCATAGAATTGTTCTTGGACAGCAAAAATGAAGCCTTCAGTTTCTTCAGCACCCCTGATCTCAATCAGCACCATGTTAGCTTTGTATCTGCCTTTCCTTCTATGTCCTTCAGGTATTGACTGTGCATAAACTTCTTTTTACTGTTAGAAACTCGATGCTCAATTGTTTCTTTTCAATATCCTGCTTTTAATCTTGTTGTTTTCAAGAGGTTTCCTTTATTTGCTTCCTTCAGCAGAGGCTCTTTTTTTATTTAGTCATTTAAGCCACAGAAGAGAAAAAAACTCTTACACACTTGTAAGAGTGCTCTGTCACCCTCAGATCTGGGCAAGTACAATAAATCAATATCGTTTTTTGGTTGTATAGCTTGATGTGTTGCCAGTTTCCTTACCTTTCAATCCAAGTTATCAAATTCTAGCTGAGTCAAATCAATTATTCCAGCTGAGTATCATATTACAGATACTGCCCAGGTGTTAATTGCCTTTATGATATTTCCTCTGCTCAGCTTTGATCTCAAAGTTTTCTGGACTTGTTTTATGTATTTTGTTTAAGTTTCTATTTTTTATTTTTCAAATTTATACCCCACCCTTCTCCTTGTTAGGACCCAGGCATTATTAAAAAACTATAACAAAATGACGTTTATCACCTCTTCATTTTTAAGTTCCGATCCATCATCTTCAATCATTTTTCCTGCCTTAACAGCAATTGTTGCACATTTGTTAATGCCATGTGTTTGTTTTTCCAAACAATTTTAAATCATCCAAGTAGAGCAACTGGAAAATTTTCAACCTTTTTTTAGCTAATCTATAGCCACAATTTGTCTTCCTCAAAATGCTTGTTAGCGGCATCATCGATTGTATAAATCACATAGGTGACAATGAGTCACCTTGGAAGATTCCTCATTTGATTTCAACTTCACCAAGTTCTTCTCCACAGGCCATCAACTTACTTTGCCATAGTTTCATGGAACTCTTCAGGAATTTCTGGATGTTACTGTTAATTCAAAAAATGTCAAAGCATTTCTCAATCCAGCGGTGTGGAACAGAAACAACTGCTTTCTTGTAATCAATCCAGGCCATGAATAGATTTGTTTGTCTTTTTGAATTCTTTAAAACCAATTTATCAGCCACCAATTGGTCTCTGGTTAATCTATATTGAATCTATATAGATTATATATATTATATAGAATACCATCTGAATTAGAAAAGCAGGTAAAAGATTTAAAATTAATTTGGGAATCAGATTTAGGAGAAATAAATGATAATGATTGGAAAAATATTTGGAACAGAAGAGTATATAATAACATGTCAGTTAGTTAAGGAAAATGGATATAAAATGATATGGAAGTGGCTCCTAACACCACATAAATTAAATCAAATAGATGTTAAATATGCAAATATTAGTTGGAGGTGCGAGAAAGAGGTTGTAACATATAAACATATGTGGTGGGATTGTGATAATGCACAAAAATATGTGATATGGTGTTTAGAGGACTTCAATTTAGATATGTCACAGGATTGCATTACTGTTGCTGGTGAAAAAACGAGATATAAACGAAACAAAAAAAGGAATTGATTGTAAATTGATAATGGCAGCTAGATTAGTGATGGCTAAATATTGGGGATGACATTGGGATATTTAAAGAAATGAGTGGTATAATGAAATTTGGAGTATGGCAACAAATGATAAATTAACAACAGAAATTAAATTTTAAAGAGGGATTATTAAAGTAAACAATTAAAATGAAATATGGGGGATTGTATAAAAACAGTGTTGGTGGAAGTCAAAGGGAATAAACCAACTCAAGAATATATGTTGTTTTGGCGGGGATAACGGCGTAATTGGAATATATTGTAACTTTTTTAGTTGTTATAGAACAGAAATATAAGGAAAAAATGGTCTCGAGGGATGGTGGTGCACAATAATATTTGTATTTTCCCCTTTTTTGTATTTTGATCTACTTATATATATTATGCTTGTATTATTTGTATTCAAATTAAAAAAATATAAATAAAAGATCAGTTGGTCTTTGATTACTCTTTAATTTTTGCAGCATCCTTTCTGTTCTACATGCAAAAAGTCCTTGTTTTCTCGATATCCATACATTTTGTTTGCGTTAAGGCCTGTAATAATTGTATGTTAGCAGGCAAGTGATTGGCCTATAAATTTTAGACTTATTTCCCTTTTCTGCATCCTTTCAAATCAAAAACGTTCTTCCAGTTGTTATCCATTTATCACTTTCTGGTGTTTCCACAACTTGATTCATCTGTTTTCAGAGGTGGTATTCAGCAGGTTCTGAACAGTTCTGGAGAACAGGTAGCGGACATTTTGAGTAATTCAGAGAACTGGTAAATGCCACCTCTGATTGGCTCCACCCCCATCTATTCTCTGCTTCCAGAGTCCCAGCTGATTGGGAGGAAATGGGGATTTTGCGGTAACCTTCCCCTGGAGTGGGGTGGGAATGAGATTTTACAGTAACCTTCCCATGTCAGGCCAAACAAACCACATCCATCAAGTCATGCCACACCTACCAAACCATGCCCATAGAACCAGTAGTAAAAAATTTTAATCCCACCACGTTTTAACGAAACAAAAACAGGCCATTTTCCTCGTTTTGACCCACCCACCCCAAGGAGCACTCTGCAAGCCCCCCCAAGACTGTTCATGCCTTTTATTTGAAAAAAAAAGGTCCATTTTCACGTGGAAATGTGCCCACCTGGCTACCGTGCATTTCATCGGCCTAGGGCCCTTGGCAGGGGTGGGGGGGTGGCGGTTATTGTTAAGGAAAGTCTGGAGCCGAAGGAGACCACTGTGCCTCAGACGACCGGCTGTGAGTCCCTCTTCGTGAAGTGGGACCTAGGGAGGCAGTTGGGCTTGCTGATTGTATACCTGGCTCCCCGCTATGTAACAGCAGCCCTGCCTGAGCTACTCGAGGTGATCGCCGCGATGGCGGTGGAGACCCCCAGACTTATAGTCATGGGGGACTTTAACCTGCCATCGGCGGGCGAAACATCCGAGGCGGCTCGGGAGTTCATGGCTTCCATGACGGCCATGGACCTGACCCAAGTAGTTCAGGGCCCCACTCACGAGGGAGGACACACGCTGGATCTGATTTTTGTTTCTGGACACTGGATTAGTGATCTAGGAACAGGGGATTTAGTCATCTTACCCTTGTCATGGACAGATCACTCTCTCCTTCGGATAGACTTTCCAACCGTCACACCCCACCGCGGGGAGGCGGAACCGGAAACACCAAGTTGGTTCCGCCCCAGGCGCCTGATGGACCCGGAAAGGTTCCAGAGGGAGCTTGGGCCAGTACCTGTATCCCTGCCCCGCGGCTCGACTGAGGACCTAGTGGCCGCATGGTATAGTGCGACCACGGGGGCCTTGGACCGAGTCGCGCCCTTGCGGCCTCTCATGCGGCGTCGAGTCACCCAGGCTCCTTGGTTTACCGAGGAGCTTCGGGAGATGAAACGCCGCAAGAGACGCCTAGAGAGTAGGTGGAGATCTTCTCGATCCGAATCTGACCGAACACTAGTGAGAGACCATATTAGGACTTACTTAGTGGCGCTAAGGGTGGCCAAACGTGAGTATTGTGCCACCCTTATCGCGTCCGCGGAAAACCGCCCTGCCGCCCTGTTTGGGGTGACCCGCTCCCTCCTCCATCTGAGGCCGCGGGAAGCCCCTCTGCAGGGTCGAGCAGAGGAATTTGGAGTTTTCCTGCAGGACAAAATCACTCAGATTCGGAACGAGCTGCCCTCCACTAGTGGCCCGGTCGAGATGCCCGGTGCTGGTCTTGAGATAACGCCTTGGGAGGAGTTCGACTTTGTTACTACCGAGGATATGGACAGGTTGCGGAGGAACCTTAGAGCCACCACATGTTTATTGGACCCGTGCCCCTCCTGGCTTGTACTGGCATCCTGGGAGGTGACACGAGGCTGGCTCCAGGGTATTGTGAATTCATCTCTGAGTGAGGGGTCCTTGCCTACCGTCTTGAAAGAGGCGGTGGTGAGGCCCCTCCTCAAGAAGCCATCCCTGGACCCGGCTTTATTAGAGAACTATCGTCCCGTCTCCAACCTTCACTTTTTAGTGGAGGTTGTTGAGAGTGTGGTGGCTCAACAGTTCCCTCGACATCTGGAGGAAGTTGATTATCTAGACCCGCGCCAGTCCGGCTTCCGGCCCGGTCACAGTACCGAGACGGCATTGGTCGCGTTGGTGGATGATCTCTGGAGGGCTCGGGATAGAGGTTGCTCCTCTATCCTGGTCCTGTTAGACCTCTCAGCGGCTTTCGATACCATCGACCATGGTATCTTATTGCACCGATTGGGGGGGTTGGGGCTGAGAGGCACCGTTTTACGGTGGTTCTCATCCTACCTCTCTGGTCGGTCGCAATGGGTGTTTGCAGGAGGGCAGAGGTCGGCCCCGAGGCCCCTCACATGTGGGGTTCCTCAGGGGTCGGTCCTCTCGCCACTTCTGTTCAACACCTACATGAAGCCACTGGGCGAGATCATCCGTGGTTTTGGGGTGGGGTACCATCTGTACGCTGATGACACCCAGCTGTATATATCCACCCCAAACCACCCCAACGATGCCGTCGAGGTGCTGTCCCGGTGTCTGGAGGCCGTACGGATCTGGATGGGTAGTAACAAACTCAAACTCAACCCGTCCAAGACCGAGTGGCTGTGGTTTCCGGCACCCCGGTTTAGCCAGATAAATCCAACACTGGCCATTGGGGGCGAACATCTTGCCCCCGTGGAGAGGGTGCGCAACTTGGGCGTCCTTCTGGATTCCCGGCTGTCCATGGAGGACCATGTGGCGGCCGTGGCCAGGGGGGCGTTCTATCAGGTTCGCCTGATACGCCAGTTGCGCCCCTTACTAGACCGGGGGGCCCTTCGCACAGTCACTCAAGCGCTCGTGACATCTCGGCTGGATTACTGTAACGCTCTCTACATGGGGCTCCCTTTGAGGTGCACTCGAAAGCTGCAGTTAGTGCAGAATGCGGCCGCGCGGGTGGTTATGGGTGCCTCTAGGCAAGCCCACATAACACCTCTCCTGCGCGAGCTGCACTGGCTGCCTTTGGCCTTTCGAGTGCGCTTCAAGGTGTTGACCACCATCTTTAAATCGCTCCATGGCTCGGGGCCTAGCTATATACGAGACCGCCTCCTGCCCCATACATCCCTTCGTCCGGTCCGCTCCCACAGAGCGGGCCTACTCTGGGTGCCGTCGGCCGGGCAATGCCGGCTGGCGACACCCGGGGGAAGAGCCTTCTCTGTGGCGGGCCCGGCCCTCTGGAACGATCTACCCCCCGACCTTCGCACTACCTCGGACCTCCGCCTCTTCCGCCAACGTCTTAAGACGTACTTATTCCAACAAGCCGGCCTAGGATAGCCCCCCGCGTCTGACTTTTAAATATAAATTATAATTTGATTATAGTCTTAATAAACGGGTTTTAGCACGGGTGAATTAATTTAATATATTTTTAATTGATGTATATTGTATTTATGGTTTTATATAATGCCTGTGCGCCGCCCTGGGTCCTAACAAGGAGAAGGGCGGGGTATAAATTTAATAAAATAAAATAAATAAATAAATAAATAAATTTGGGGGAGGTTTGCACAGTGCAAAAAGGTTTTTTTTTCCCTTTTGGAAAGCTGTTTAGTTAGAGTGATTGATGAGAATTAGGTTGATCAAATACTGTGCCTGCAGAAACAAAGATCTGTTCCAAAGGTGGTCAGCGATTTCCTTCTCCAGCACATGAGTAAATACACCTGGAAACATCTACCTACCTACCTACTCTCTCTCTCTCCCTACTTATCTACTGTATTTCTCTCTCTCTCTCTCTCTCTGTTTCTCTCTCTATTTTTCTCTCTCTATCCCTCTACCTACTTATCTATCTACACACTCTCTCTCTCCCTACTTACCTACCTACTGTATTTCTCTCTTTCCCTATCCCTTTATCTACCTACCTACCTACCTACCTACCTAACTACACACTCTGTCTCCCTCCCTCCCTCCCTACTGTATTTCTCTCTCTCTCCCACTCTACCTACCTACCTACCTACCTACCTACCTACCTACCTATCTACACTCTCTCTCTCCCTACTTACCTACCTACTGTATTTCTCTCTCTTTCTCTCCCTCTCTATCCCTCCATCTACCTACATACTTTTTAAAAATTGCCTCTTCAAAACCTGGGTGCATCTTATACTTCGGTGCGTCTTATACTCCGAAAAATATGGTAGGTTTTTCACTTGTGATAGTACCATGTCTACCTTTAAGGATTTTAAGGATTTCTACTTTTAGAAATTATGCTGGTTTGCTCAAAATTGCGAATTTTGCTGAAAATGCATTATTTGTTTATCATATTGCTTTATTTTTTCTGCAATAGCTACATTTCTTTGTTTCAGTTCTTCAATCACCTTCATTGTTGTTGTTTTTGTTGTTGTTATTTAATATTCAACTCGATTCAAATCAGGGACCATACTTTGAAGTAATTTTAGTGTTTACTGGCCCACATCCACTTCATTATAGTATTATAAACAATGATTTGGTGCTTCTACTGCCCCATTTAAGTTTGATAAACTGGGAAAACAGAATTGGGTGTCACCTACATTCATAATGATACACACCCTAAATCCTTGAATGGCAATTATTCTAGCTATTGAGACAACTATGCAACTATAGATCATTGGTTATTGTCATTGTAGTAAAAGATCCAGAAAAAGAAATAAATATAAGGTATTTGATCTCTTCCTTTGCCAACAAAATGTCTGAAAATGAAGGGGAAAGGCATAGACATTGACTTTCCCCTTCAGGATACAAAGAAAAACTATGTGAGGTCCCAACCTGCTACATAACTTTAGCAATATGCATTTCAAGGAATGTTTGTGAGATTAGTATAGGTTCAGCCATACTAGACTTAATTCTTACTAATAGGAATGAAATGGTTGAGGGAGTGGAAGTCATAGGAAATTTGGGGGAGAGTAACTATGTCATACAGGAATTCACCATAATGCAAACACAGTCAGACTAGTGTTTTAGACTTTAAGATTTCAACAAACTAAAAAAAAGAGAAGAAATGATTCCATGGATAGAAATCCTAAAATAAAAGTAGTTCAAAACAATTGAGAAATCCTGCAAAACAACATAGTAAAGGCCCAAACAAAAATGAAGAAATGCAGAATGCTCCAGATGAAAGTCAAGAAAATGGTCGCTCCACCAATGGCAGAAGATGGCAAGAATGTGATGGACAGAGGGAGATAGCAGAACTGCTTAATTTCTTTGCTTCTATGTTTATGCAAAGGAGGAAAAAATCCAACCTATCAAAAGCTTAGCACCTGGGAGACAGAATAGGAATGCAGGTCAAAATAAACAAAGATTTGGTAAGAAAACACCTATGTAGTTTGGATTAACTCAAATCTTTGGAACATGTTGGTTTACATCCCAAGATCCTGAAGGCATTGGCAAATCTCAGAACCGCTGAATGAAACCTTTCAGAGCTGCCTTTCAGGAGAACTTTTAGAGGGCTGGAAAAGAGGTAATGTGAATCTAGGAAACTATAGACCAATCAGTTTGACATTAATACCTAGGAAAATCCTGGAAAAGATAATCAAGCAGCAGATTTGTAAGCATCTAGAAATGAACAAGGTAATTACTAGAAATACCTATATTGGTTTACAAAGAAAGTATGTGCTTTATATTGAGTTCCGATACTAAAAATTACATAGTTGTTGTTTTTACCAATTTACATAACAATTTACATATTAGTACATGTTTTAAAGGGAATATGTAATACTGGGATAGTAGATCAGCTTAGATTTGTTCTTAATAGGGAAAACATAGGAAAATCACTGTATATGCACCTTAGTTTTTTAATTAAAGTCTATGTAAATATAAGACTCTCCGGCAATACATAAATGTTTCTCAAGTATTCTCAAATACAGACAATATAGATTTTATTTAATAGTTAATAAAATAAGATATATGGATAGCAAATGTTGAGAATAGTGAAGTCTGACAATACTTGACAAAATAAAGATATATATTCAGTTTTCTTGCAAACAAATGACAAGAACAATTCAAAAGATGTGATGACAAATCAACAGGAAAACATCTGCTCCAACCAAAGGAAGAAGACCATATCCAAACTGAACTTAGTAGCAAACAATTACCAGAAGAAATGAACCTGTACATAAATCTTTAGAGATAAATCAATGGTAACATGCCACTCAAAGAAAACGACAAGAATAATATCCCTGCTATCTAGTGCAGCCCAGTCCAGTACTGCCCCACTTGAGCCAAGTGATCAATTTCATATCAACTCCCTGGAAACAAGCATGGGGACACCTGGAGAAGGGATATCATCAAGTGTTCCAGTGATAGGAAGAAAAGTACCCCATACTTTCTCACAAAAAAGTAGGCAAGTGTTGATGATAGGAGATTCACTTTCCAGGGAATGAAGTCAGCAGTTTGTCGACCGGATAATCAATCTAGGGAGATATCTTGTCTTCCACAAGCAAAAATCAAAGATGTTACTGAGAGCCTTCAACTGTTCCTTATTTAGAAACAATGTTTAGAGAATACCATGATATACCTAAAAGGTGAAAGTAAAGGATTCTCCCTGTCCAGTTGTGTTCAACAGTAGGGGGTGGTACTCATCTCCGTTTCTTAGCTGAGGGAGTCAGGATTGTCATGGTCATGATTATACATCGAGGTGCATGGAATGCTGTTACCTTCCCATCAAAGTTACATTTTCATGTTTTCAAACTGCTAGGTTGGCAGGAACTGGGGCAAGTAATGGGAGCTCATTCTGTTGTGCAGTTCTCAGATCTTGAATCCAGGCTTTCAACTCTCTAGTAGACAAGCTCAGTGTCTTTAACTGCTGAGCTATTGCCCTCTTCCAATATACAAAAACCTAAGATAAAAAAAAACATATGGAAACTATCTGATAAATCAAACCAGCAGCTAAACTTACAAAGGGACTTTACATTCCAGAATGTATAGATTATGTGAACTCTTAAGAGGAAACTCTTAAGCATTCAGTCTTGTAAGTATAAAAATACTGTCATATATTCAATATTAAAAATTTACATGATTCCAAAGTGAAAATGCACAATCGTATGTTGAAATGTATATTTATTTACATAAATTGAAATAACAGATAAGTAAGATTTTACAATAGACAAGAAAAAACAAAGGTACAGATTAGATGAAACTTGGCTCAATAGCAGTAACTGTGAGAGGGATCTTGGAATCCTAGTGAACAATTACTTAAATATGAGCCATCAATGTGCAGCCGCTGCCAAAAAAGCCAATGCAATCCTAGGCTGTATCAACAGATGGATAGAATCAAAATCATGTTAAGGGCTAATACCACTTTATAAGGCTTTGGTAAGACTATACTCGGAATATTGCATCCAGTTTTGGTCACCACAATATAAAAAAGATGTTGAAACTTAGTTATGAAGATGATTAGGGGGCTGGGGAGCTAAAACATATGAAGAATGGTTGCAGGAATTAGTTATGTCTACCCTAGTGAAAAGAAGGACTGGGGCCACATGATAGTAAGGTTCCAATATTTGAAAAGCTAACACAAAGAAAAAAGTGTACGTGTGTCAGTCTATTTTCCAAAGCACCAGAAGGCAAGACAAGATGAAATGATTGGAAGCCAACCAATGAGAGAAATAATCTAAAACTAAGGAGAAATTTACTGAGAGTAAGATAAGATAAAACTTTATTGCGGTTATGGACTAGAAAACAAGATAAACAAATCACATGGGGATATATAGCCGAGCCCCACTGAAGGGTGGGAAACAACAGGCAAAATCAATGACAAGGACCATGCTGTCGACCTTACCATCTAACCGTTATGGAAATTTAAATCTATGCTTTAGGAGTATGATCAGTTCAAATTGAGCATAAATAGTAGATACTGTGTAAAGGTTTGCATGAGATCTACATATCAGCACCTGATGCGGCCACCAAGTGGTATGCTGCAAACTGTCAGCATGATTGGCCTCAGCCAGTGGGACCAACCAGACCTTTCCCATGGTTCTTACGTGCCAAGACTGCAGCAAAATTTTTTGCAACCTTCAGTGTGGTCCTCGAGTCAGTGTCCTGGAGTGAAAGGCAAAGACTATGATTTCCAGTTAGTCCAGGAAATCTTTGGCAAATAGGGGAAATAAATTGTAGTCTTTCCTCCTGGTAGTAGGGTGTGAATACAATGTGAACTAGCGATTCCAGGGATCGACTGTCACATGAACAGTGGGTGGTCTTTATACCCCCCGAAAGTCTGCTATCTAGGGCATTCGAGGGGATCACGTTAAAGTGTGCCTTTAGAAATGCTAGCCTGTATTGATTTGATTTGATTTGATTTGATTTGATTTGATTTTTATACCGCACCTATCTCCCCGAAGGGACTCGGCGGTGAGGATAGCCCTAATGGAGGATAGCTCAGAGAGATATTTAGGGGGTTGCATCAGGGGAATAATGCCAAGAGAGAATGGAGAACAAATTCCTACACCAAGTGCCAAATTCTGTTGCCTTTCAATGTCATCCAAACGTTGGAATATCAACGATTTAGCAGCATCGGGGCCAAGTATAAAGGCTTCAATGGGGGAGATGGCTATCTTCATGAGTTTGGCGTGGATATTGCGGGCCCAAGGGCTGTGGAAGTCATCCTGCCATAAGCACTGTCCTAAATAATAGTCTGGGAGTCTGGCCCACAGGGCCAGCCAGTAGCCAATTGTACGTTTCCACAGAATGGTATCGAGCGATGGTATGCTCAATTCCAAACGGATTGTGGCATTACTCACACAAGGGGGGACTCCCATTAAGCAGCGTAGGAACTGGCTTTGAACAGACTCAAGACGGGAAATATTTGCTGGGACCCAAAGAGGAGTGCCATATATAATGGCAGCTATCACCTTTGCCCTATATACTTTTAATACTGAGGGAATGTGGTGGGCACCCTCCAAGTAGAAAAAGTGCAGGACAGCATGCAAGGAGATCTTGACCTTGTTGCGAAGGGACTCAACTTGTGCAAGCCACTTGGCATTGGATTGGAAAAAAATGCCTAGGTATTGAAATCTGTGAACCTGTTCCACTGATATGCCGTCAAGTTTCCATTGATAAAGTTTCCTGCTTCTTGAAAAGATCATAATCTTGGACTTAGGATGGTTGATTTGCAAATGGTTGTCACTACAATAATTGGACAGAATTTTAAGGGCCCTAAGCAAATCCACCCGGGAAAAGGAAAGGATCGCCGCATCATCGGCATAAAGCAAAAGCGGGCACCTATAGTCAGCTAGTCTAGGGGCATGAATATAATCCAGATGATTCATTAATGCCCTTCTCCAATTTAATTTAATTTTAATTTATTTAGACTTATAAACTGCAACCTATCTCCCCGAAGGGACTTAAGGCGGTGCACAGGAAGTTAAAACAGTTATAAATATAAATAGATATATACAACTATACAAAATATACCACAATAAAAATTAATCAAATTTAATAAACCCTGTGCTAAAAATTTAATAAAACCCCCTAATTAAAACCTCCCCCAGTTTAGTACAGTCTATATACAATGGACCCGAGGACTAGGCCAGGCCAGCTAGATGGAATAGGTGCATCTTCAGCCGCTGGCGGAAGAGGCAGAGGTCCGAGATGGTCCGGAGATCGGGGGAAGGTTGTTCCAGAGGGCTAGGCCTGCCACAGAGAAGGCCCTTCCCCTGGGGGTCGCCAACCGGCATTGGCTGGCTGACAGCACCCAGAGAGCTCTATGGGAGCGAACCGGTCGAAGGGATGTATGAGGCAGGAGATGGTCTCGCATATAACTAGGCCCCGTGCCATGGAGCGCTTTGAAGATGGTTATCAACACCTTGAAGCGCACCCGAAAGACGACAGGCAGCCAATGCAGCTTGTGCAGGAGCGGTGTTACATGGGAATGCCGTGAGGTTCCCATAATCCCCCGTGCAGCCGCATTCTGTACCAGCTGTAACCTTCAGGTGCACCTCAAGGGGAGCCCCATGTAGAGAGCGTTACAGTAGTCTAGCCGGGATGTCACAAGTGCTTGAGTGACTGTGCGAAGGGTGTCCCGGTCCAGTAAGGGGCGCAACTGGCAGACCAGGCGAACCTGGTAAAAAGCCCCCCTGGCCACGGCTATCACATGGTTGTCCATGGACAGCCGGGTATCCAGGAGGACACCCAGATTGTGGGCCCTCTCCACAGGGGCTAACAATTCGCCCCCAATGGCCAGTGTTGGAGTGAACTGGCTGAACCGGGACGAAGGAAGCACAGCCACTCAGTCTTGGATGGATTGAGTTTGAGTTTGTTCCTCCCCATCCAGACCCTTACGGCCTCCAGACACTGGGACATCACATCAACAGCATCGTTGGGGTGGTTTGGGGTAGATACGTAGAGCTGATGGTACTCTACCCCAAAACCACGGATGATCTCACCCAGCGGCTTCATGTAGGTGTTGAACAGGAGTGGTGAGAGGACCGACCCCTGAGGTACCCCAAATATGACGGGCCTCGAGGTCAACTTCTGCCCTCCTGCCAACATGAATTGCGACCGACCGGAGAGGTAGGATGAGAACCACCGCAGAACGCTGCCTCCCAACCCCTCCAGTCGGTGCAATAGGATACCATGGTCGATGGTATCAAAAGCCGCTGAGAGGTCTAATAGGACCAGGATAGAGGAGCAACCCCTATCCTGAGCCCTCCAGAGATCATCCACCATGCTGTTTCGGTGCTGTGCCTACGTCGGAAGCCGGACTGGCGCGGGTCCAGATAATCAACTTCCTCCAGGTGCCTAGGGAACTGCTATGCCACCACACTCTCTACAACCTTTGCTAAAAAGCGAAGGTTGGAGACCGGACGATAATTTACCAACAATGCTGGGTCCAGGGAAGGCTTCTTTAGGAGTGGTCTCACCACTGCCTCTTTCAAGGTGGCAGGCAGGAACCCCTCACTCAAAGAGGCATTCACTATATCCTGGAGCCAGCCTCGTGTGACCTCCCAGGATGCCAGTACAAGCCAGGAGGAACACGGGTCCAATAAACATGTGGTGACCTTTAGCCTCCTCGACAACCTGTCCATATCATCGGAAGTGACAAAGTCAAACTCCTCCCATAATACTGTCTCAAGACCTGCCTTGGACAGTCTGTGGACCGGTGTCGGTCCATGGCTTCATAGCAACCAGGCCGCAGGACCGGAGAGGAGGAGCAGGGAGGAGGGGGAAGCCCCCTGGGCAGAGCGCGCGCTGGATGCGGGAGAGCGCAGGCGTGGCCATTCGCACCGTTGGAGGCCCTAGAGCAGTGGTTGGCTCTTTGGCCCCTCGGGTGCAGCTCTTCCTCTCTCCCTCCCTCCCTCCCCCCCCCAGGCAGCGGAGGGGCCGGCATGTCGGCTGAGGGAGGCTGCGGCTGCCTCCTCCTGTAGCGAGTGAGCGAGTGGGCGGGGGGAGCACCCGGGGCCGTCCGGGCGCAGCGCACCCGCCTTTTTCCCAACCCCTGGAGGGCATGCCTCGGTGGCTGTTGGAGGGAGCTGGTAGAAATGCGCCCGGCTGTCCTGCCTGATGCGCCTGCTGAGCGACCTTGGATGGCGGGAGCTGCATGTTGGAGGGCTCGAGGGCAGCAGCAGCAGCAAAAGCCGCTTGCAGAGGCCATCGAGGTGCGCTTTCCGGGGCTGGCCGCCGCGTGTGGCTGGGAGGGCGGTGGGTGTGCGGCGCCCGGATGGCCTCGGCGATGCTTGGGTGGCCGCGACCTCGGGTGCTCCCACCACCCACTCGCTGCGGGAGGAGGAGGCAGCCATGGGCTCCCCGGCCAGCATGCCAGGCTTTTCGCTGCTTTCAGGGGGGGAGGGAGGGAGAGAGGGAGGGAGAGACTGACATGCAGAGAGAGAGGGAGGGGGAGGGAGGAAGAGACAAACAGTGAGAGACACAGAGAGAGAGGGAGAGGGAGAGAGACAGACAGACAGACACACACACACACAGAATGACAGATGGGTGGGGGGAGGAGAGAGACAGATAGAGAGATAGACAGAGAGGGAAACAAAAAGAAAAAGAGAGAAAGAGAAAGAAAAATAGAAAGAAAAAGAAAGTGGGAGAAAGAAAGAAAGAAAGAAAGAAAGAAAGAAAGAAAGAAAGAAAGAAAGAAAGAAAGAACTTATGACCACTGCCCTAGAGCAGTCGAGTTGCGGGTCAAGGTCACAGGTAATGGTCCAAGCTCCGTCTGGAACCTCTCAGGGGTCCATCAGGCGCCTGGGGCGGAACCATCTTGGAATCTCAGGTTCCGCCTCCCCGCGGTGGGATGTGGCGATTGAAAAGTCCAGCCGGATGAGAGAGTGATCTGACCATGACAGGGGTATGATGGCTAAATCCCCTACTCCCAGATCACTCATCCACTGTCCAGAGAAGAAAATTAGATCCCGTGTGTGACCCCCCCTTGTGTGTGGGGCCCTGAATTATTTGGGTCAGGTCCATAGCCGTCATGGAGGCCATGAACTCCCGAGCTACCTCGGATGACTCGCCTACCGATGGCAGGTTGAAATCCCCCATGACCAACAGTCTGGGGGTGTCAACCGCCACCTCGGCGATCATCTCAAGGAGCTCGGGCAGGGCTGCTGATACGTAGCGGGGAGCCAGGTACACAATCAGCAAGCCCAACTGCCTCCCCAGGCCCCACTTCACGCAGAGGGACTCACAACCGGCAATCTGAGGTACAGTGGTCTCTCTCAGTTCAAGACCTTCCCTAACCATAACCACCACTCCCCCACTCCTGCCTAGGGTCCTTGGCTGATGAAATGCTCGGTAACCTGGTGGGCACATTTCAACGAGGGGGAGTCCCCCCTCGTGGCCCAACCAGCTCTCTGTGATACCCGCCAGGTCCGGCTCCCCCTCAGACACAAGGTCATTAATGAGGGTCATTTGCTCCCCCTCAGACACAAGGTCATTTGTTGACCACGGACCTGGCATTGCATAACATCAGCCTGAGGCCCCGGCTCTGAGATCCTTGACCTCCTAGATTGTGGGGGGGGGGGCACAGGGAGTTGGGACGCGGGACCGCCTGTAGCCAGCGGCCTGACTGTAGCCAATCACTAATGTTTAGGTTAAAGAGAAGGGGTGCCAGTATACATCCCTGTCTGACTCCTTTGTTAACGGGGATGGCGTTGGAAAGGTCCCTTTGGGGGGTAAGGCACACTTTTGCCTCTGTCCCTTTGTGCAGTTGGGAAATGAGCCAAAGTAGTCTTTTGTGAATGCCCCAGGAGGAAAGTTTGCCCCACAATTTATGTCTGAGTATGCTTTCAAAGGCAGCCTTTAATACTGAGAGTAAGAACAACCAGTGAAACCACTTGCCTTCAGAATTTGTGGGTACTCCCATCATTGGAGGCTTTTAAAAACAGACTTGACAGCCATTTGCTTGAGCATTGACCACTCACAATAATTCCACTCTCAATTTTCTCTTAAAAAGCTACTTTTTCCCTAAAACAAATGTTATGAAATTAAAATAAATATTAAGAAGGTTAAACTATGATTTTACATGATCAAATGTTTTAGAATAATAGTCTATTCCAGTGGTCGGCAAACCGTGGCTCGCGAGCCATGAGCGGCTCTTTGGCCCCTCGGGTGTGGCTCTTCCTCTCTCCTTCCCCCCCCCCCCCGGAGGCAGCGGAGGGCTGGCATGTCGGTTGGGGTGGAGGGGGAGGGATGAAGAGACAAACAGAGAGAGAGGGAGGGAGAGAGGGAGGGAGAGAGGGAATCAGAGAGAGGGAGAGAGAGAGAGACACACACACACACAGAATGACAGATGGGTGGAGGGAGGAGAGAGAGACAGATAAAGAGAGAGATAGACAGAGCCAAAGAGAAAGAGAGAAAGAAAAATAGAAAGAAAAAGAAAGTGGTAGAGAGAGAGAAAGAAAAAGAAAGAATTTTGGTTGCTAAGCAGGATCGTCGTTAAGTGAGTTCCACCACATTTTCCAAGTTGGCCACGCCCACCCGGTCACATGACCGCTGAGCCACTCCCACAAAACAGGCCACACCTTCTGGCTCTCAAAAGAAATTTCAATCGTGGTACTGTTGATATTTGGCTCTCTTGACTAATAAGTTTGCCCACCACTGGTCTATTCCATTTTCTACTGTGTTTTCCCGAAAATAAGACCTTGTCTTATACACTGCTCAAAAAAATAAAGGGAACACAAAAAATAAGATATCCTAGATCTGAATGAATGAAATATTCTTATTAAATACTTTGTTCATTACATAGTTGAATGTGCTTCCAGCAAAAACACACAAAAATTATCAATGGAAATCAAATTGAGCAACCCATGGAGGTCTGGATTTGGAGTTACACTCAAAATTAAAGAGGAAAAAACACTATAGGCTGATCCAACTTTGATGTAACATCCTTAAAACAAGTCAAAATGAGGCTCAGTAAGCCAAGTGTGTGTGGCTTGCACGTAACTCTTCCTAGTTTCCCTTCTCATTCTTTCCTTTTTTATATTATAGGAAATTAGGACTAGGGTATACAAGTCCTTAGGAATATAATTTTTAATTTTTCTGGAATTACTATATTAGAAATCAATTGTTTAAGTTTCATGGTTTTCAGAACCAATATGCAGTGAGTATACATTACAAAGAAAACAAAATAGCTTTAGAAAAAACTGAATATTCTCAGGACCAGAAAGGAGGCCACCATTTTTACCTTATTCCTCATACTTCTTGGATAGTCACACAATATCAAGATAATGACATATTTGTAAAGGAATGGAATGTCTTCTCATACCCACCTCCCCAGTGAGAGCTTTCCAAGTATTCCAGAAGTCAAAAAACTGAAAAAGGTGTACCTCTTTAATAGGAGTAGTGTAATCAGAATGATAATGTTAACTATGCAATGACTGGGAAACATGATATGACTTTTAAAATATTTCCCAGATTTGTAAAATAGATTTATAAGAAAGTACTGGGAGGAATCAAAAGTAAGGTTTTTATTTTATTTTTAACACACGTGATTAAAAATTCAACATTCTTTTGAATCTTGTAGAACATGGTCATGCTCAAAGGAACTTCCAGTAGTTTATTGCAAATGATGTCTTTTGTGGTCTTGTTTCTATATTTGAATAGTGAAATATTAACCTTTAATAAGAAAGATTTACAAAAATACCTTTGTAAAAATGCAGCTATTTCTCTAAAGGAGATAGGTGAGTTAACAAGCTTATATAAAATTGTTTTAATTTGGTTTAGTTTTTTTTCTCAGAACTAAGAATTTATATCATTCCTCTAACCTCTAACTATAATAAATAAATAAACAAGCAGATACATTATCAGCAAAAACTGCAACTAATGTGAGAATAGAATAATATAAATGAAAGACCAAACTAATTGATGCCAATAATTAATTTGAATACTCCAACGCGCTGTACATGAGGCTGCCCTTGAAAAGTATCTGAAACTTCAATTAGTTCAAAATGCACATGGTTACACAGAACCACATGGTTCTGTGTAACTCTAAGGTTGTCCATGTGTCACCTCTCTTGTACAAACTGCATTGGCTGCATATTTGCTTTCAGGTCCAAATCAAGATGCTGGTTGCCATCTTTAAAGCGGTCTATCCAAACCTAGCTTGGTCACCAGAACCAGAGGTTTTGTCTCCCTAGCTTTTCAACTTGGCTAGAGAAAAGTGCCCTGAAGACTCCAGCATGAGTCTGAAAGCTCAGAAGACAAAACCTCCGATCCCGGTGACAATCCAGATTGGATCCTGCAACATTATCCTAGGACACGTATATTCGCTTTCCTCCTTTTGTTTATACTCAATTCAGTGGTCTCCCACACTCCAGTGGACCCACTCCAGCCCCCCTGGCGTTTAGGCGACCCACATATCCTTGAATAGTAGTCTAAGTTTGTTTTTATGCCCTCCTTACTATCAGGAGTAAACTATAGTTTTCCTTAACTTCAGGTGCTTTTAGTTTCCTATGCAGAATAGCAAAACCCAAAACACTTCTCATTCCCAGAATCCTCCAACACTAACTATTCCACTACCTTCAGACCATCATCACATTACCCCCAGCTGCTTTGCTCCAGAGCTTTATAGCTGCCTATTTCTAAGCAGACAGGCTGGTTGGATAGAAAAGTTAAGGGGCAGGGAGCTATCAGCCTGGCTGCTCACAGAAATCCTACATGGTCTGAGGCCTTGAAGGACTGTCTTTTCCCAGTTATATCTACCTGGCCAACTAATTTCATTTAATTTAATTTATTTAGATTTATAGAACCGCCCTTCTCCATCAAAATGGACTCAGGGAATTAAAATCGATAAATACAATAAATACAGAAGAATTAAGAATAAATTAAACTAAAAGCCTGATTGGGGTGGTTGGGGGTAGATATGTACAGCTGCGTGTCATCAGCGTACAGATGGTACTCTACCCCACAACCATTGATGATCTCACCCAGCGGCTTCATATAGATGTTAAACAGGAGGGATGAGAGGACCGACCCCTGAGGCACCCCACAAGTGAGTGGTCTCGAGGTCGACCTCTGCCCTCCTGTCAGTACAAATTGCAACCGACCGGAGAGGTAGGAGGAGAACCACTGTAAAACAGTGCCCCCCAGTCCCAACCCCTCCAGTCGGTGCAATAGGATACCATGGTCGATGGTATCGAAAGCTGTTGAGAGATCTAACAGGACCAGGATAGAGGAAGAACCCCTATCTCTGGCCCTCCAGAGATCATCCACCAACACGACCAATGCTGTCTCGGGGCTGTGCCCAGGCCGGAAGCCGGACTGGCGCGGGTCTAGATAAGCAGTTTCCTCCAGGTGCCGAGAGAACTGCTGTGCCACCACACTCTCTACAACCTTCGCCAAGAAGTGAAGGTTGGACACCGGACGGTAGTTAGTTAACAATGCTGGGTCCAGGGAAGGCTTCTTGAGGAGGGGTCTCACCATTGCCTCTTTAAGGGAGGCCAGCAAGAACCCCTCACTCAGAGAAGCATTCACAATTTCCTGGAGCCAGCCTCATGTCTCCTCCCAGGAGGCCAGTACCAGCCAGGAGGGACACAGGTCCAATAAACATGTGGTGGCATTCAGCTGTCTCGGCAGCCTGTCCATGTCTTCGGAAGCAACAAAGTCGAACTCGTCCCATAAAACGGTCTCAAGACCCACCTCGGATGGTCCGCCCAAATCTATCTCAGTGGAGGCCAGTTCGTCCCAGATCCGAGCGATTTTATCCTGCAGATAAGCTCCAAATTCCTCTGCTCTGCCCTGCAAAGGAGTTTCCCGCGACCCGTTGGAGAAGGGAGCGGGTCACCCAAAACAGGGCGGCAGGGCGGTTATCTGTGGATGCGATAAGAGTGGCCAGATGGCCGCGTTTAGCCACTCTTATCGCCACTAGGTAGGTCCGTAAATGGGACTTAACCAGTGTTCGGTCGGATTCGAAGCGAGTGGTCCTCCATCTGCTCTCTAGGTGTCTCTTGGGGCGCTTCATCTCCCTTAGCTCCTTGGTAAACCAAGGGGCCAGGGTGGATCGGCGCCGCATGAGAGGCCACAAGGGCACGACTCGGTCCAAGGCCCACGCGGCCACACTGTTCCACGCGGCCACTAGGCCCTCGGTCGAGTTGTGGGTTAGGGTTACAGGTATCGGCCCAAGCTCCATCTGGAACCTCTCAGGGTCCATCAGGCGCCTGGGGTGGAACCATATTGGTATCTCTGGTTCCGCCTCCCCACGGTGGGGTGTAGCAGTAGGGAAGTCAAGCCGAAGGAGAGAGTGATCTGACCATGACAGGTTCGATGACTAATTCCCCTATTCCTAGATCACTCAACCACTGGCCAGAGGTAAAAATTAGGTCTAGTGTGTTTCCCCCTGCATGCGTAGGGGCCTGAATTACCTGGGTCAGGTCCATGGGGCAGGTTAAAGTCCCCCATGACTAAAAGTCTGGGGGTCTCAACCGCCACCCCGGCAATGACCTCGAGGAGCTCGGGCAGGGCCGCTGATACGTAGCGGATAGCCAGGTACACAATCAGCAGGCCCAGCTGCCTCCCACGACCCCATTTCCCATACAGGGATTCACACCCGACTACCTGAGGCACAGTGGCCTTCCTTGGCTTGAGATCTTCTTTAATAATAACAGCCACTCCACCACCCCTCCTAGAGTTGAGAGGCAGAGTATGTTATGGATCCTCTCTCTTAAGGAGGTCCATTTGGTGGGAGCAAGAAGAAAGACCTTCTCCAGGATGGTCCCTCCTTGTGGAACATTAACTCTGCAGAAATATGATTTGAGACACACACACACCACACACACACTTTGACACTCATTCAAAAGGCCCTGAAGACATACTTTTCCAAAGGGCCTGGGGAGCCCAGGATAATACTGACCCATCAAGTGGTTAGTTGTTTGCTGTCCCTGGGAGGGAGGGAATATTAGTTTATGTATTGGTTTGTTTTCTCTAAACCGCCTAGAGTCATTGCATGCCAGTTGAGTGACTATATAAATTGGTGTCTCATGAAGCAGGGTTAATCATTTTTGTGATTTGTTCCCCCTCCCCTCTTTTCTCTCTCACATAAGGATAAACAGTCATAGGGCAGATGCTTAGCCATCTTGGTCATAAATCCTTCCTTAAATTGGCTGATACACCCTGCACTAGGGTGTAACAGGTTGACAGGCTGGCACAATCTTGCATCCAGATGTCATTTTGGCCTGGGCCAAGGCTAAGGCTTACTTCCAGTGTGATTCAGTGTGCTTCACGGTGAGATATGGCTGATACCCATTTTATTATCTTTTTGGCTCCACTCCAATTTGTCTTTATTTTCCAAGGGATTTTACACCAGGGACCGGTTTCATTTTAAAGAAAATTCTGCGGACCGGCTGAGTGGCTCAGCAGTCATGTGACTGGGTCGACGTGGCCAACTTGGAAAATGTGAAACTCACTTAACAATGATCTTGGTTAGCAACCAAACTTTTGGCCTCAACTGTGGTCATAAGTTCTTTCTTTCTTTCTTTCTTTCTTTCTTTCTTTCTTTCTTTCTTTCTTTCTTTCTTTTTCTTTCTTTCTTTCTCTCACTCTCTCTCTCTCTCTTTCTTTCTCTTTCTTTGTCTCTGTCTCTCTTTCTTTCTCTCGCTATTTCTTTCTTTCTCTCTTTCTCTCTTTCCCTTTCTCTCTTTCTTTTTCTCTTTCCCTCTTTCTCTTTTTCTTTCTCTCTCTTTCTCTCTTTCTGTATCTTTTTCTGTTCTTTCTTTCCTTTCTGTCTCTTTCTCTGTCTGTCTTTCTCTCCCACTTTCTTTTTCTTTCTTTCTCTTTCTTTCTCTGTCTCTCCTTCATCCGCCCATCTCTGTCACTCTGTGTGTGTGTGCGTGTGTCAGTCTGTCTTGCATTCACTCAATCACTCAATCTGTGTCTCTGTCTCTCTATGTGTGTCTGTCGTCGTCATCGTCGTCCCCCCTCAGCCTCCTCAGCCTGCCTGCCACGCTTGGTCGCTCGTTCGCTTGGTCAGGCTCCGTGGCTGGGTAGGAGCCGGGCTGGAGAGGAGGAGGAGGGAGGAGGGGGCAGCCCATTGGGCAGAGCACGTGGGAGAATGCAGGAGGATGGTGGGGGCTCTTCCTCCAGCCTCGTCGACGGAGGGGCTCCTGTGTGCCGCCGGAGCAACCCTCCCTACGGCCGCCAGTTCCCTCCCCCGCCCGCAGAGCCTCCGCAGCCGCTGGAAGAAAACGAGTGGACGGCATGCCAGCAGGGGAGGGAATTGGTGGCCGGTCCGGCGGCGCCCAGGAGTGCCTCCGTCGACGAGGGAGGAGGAAGAGCCACACTCCAACGGCGCGAACAGCCGCACTTGCGTTCTCCCGCGCGCTCTGCTCAGGGGGCTGCTCCCTCCTCCTCCTCTCCAGCCCTGCGGCCTGGCTCCCACCCAGCCACGGACCGGCACCGGTCCGCGGCCCAGAGGTTGGGGACCCCTGCATTAATGTTTAATATATTAATAATTCAGGTGTTTTATGTATTTTAATAATTAATACATTATTATATACCAATTTCATTGTAATTTTTACAATGACAATAAAGATTATTATATATTGTTGTGTTAGCATTTTGTGTGATAACCAACCTGGGAAAATAGTGTTTTGAAGAGCAGCATATGAATCTTTCGAAGAAGGTATAAATGACTCAATATATAAATAAGATAGAAACTATGCCAACAATTACCTTTACCTGTACAGAAGCATTCCTACGTTTTCTGAAGCATTTTCTCATTAATTACTGCTTTCTCTTTGGAATCTGAATGATTCTGATACAAATCTAACTTGAAGTTCAGGGCAATTAATCTTAAATGCATACTACCTTTTAATATGGTAGATATGCAATGTTACCACAATTAACTTAATTGGAATCACAATATGTAAACTATGTTTATTAACTAGGGCCATACATTTAATAAACTGAATACAAAAGTACATAAATTGAAAGGAAAGTGAGCATACTCCAAAATGTCAACGTCGTCATTATTTTGACTTTTATTTTATTTATTTATTTATAACTTTTATTTTATTATTTTATGACTTAATAACAATAATTTAAGATTAGTTAAGAGAATTACTGAGAATGACTGGAATGTCAGGCAAGTAGACAGTTAAGAGCTGAAGCATACAGGTTATCCACGAGTTACGAATGTAATGGAACCTGCCAATTACATTTATAAGCCGAGGATTCATTAATGGGATCACATTCATTTAATGTGATCCCTGCTTTACCCAATGCACTCACTAATTGTGAGTGCGTCCGATCACCCAAGGCCTCCCTGACCCACATATCTCATGCTCCCCCCCCCCAACCGCATCTCCATTGGCACTGGGCCTGTGGAGATTCATTTACCTTTTAAAGAACTTGATGATCAAGCTAATACCCCAGAAGATAAGCTCAAGATCCAGATGGATCCTGAAACATTAGTTCACTGGGTCCTATTCAACAAAATGAACTTTAACAGGCAAGGTAACTTAGGCAAGAAAAAATTGAAAGTTCAGGCACAGAGGTTTCACTGTAGGTGAAACCTGGCTTTACACTAGTAACTAATAATTCCTTCTGGGGCCAGGATGAAAAAAGAAATCCTCTAAGATTATGTAGTTCTTCAAAAGTAATTCAGGAAAGTTCTTTGAATTATGAAGACTGCACATGTTGCAACCCACTCTTTAATATAGCTGTACCTTTTTCCTACAATTACATGGTTATGACATGCTCTGGAAAAATAGAGGTTATGTATGTGTTCCTATGAACTCCAAAGTGCTCACATTTTTTTTGAATGAGTTTGAAACACTACATACTTCAATTTTTACCGTATAAAACAGCTTTGTTAGGTGAAATAATGAAAAAACAATGGAAGAGAAAGGAAAATGTCCTTCACTGGCATATGGACTGTCAGATAGTTGTTATTTGTACTCAGTTGAGTTCAGACTCCTTTTCCTCTTTTCTAATAAGTGGCCCATTTGCTCCACTGCTCTTAACTCAAAATATACCAAGATGCTAATTTAGTTATGTCTAGCAGAAGAAGATATTTAGGATAAATTAGTGTCCAGGATCAATTTTGTATTTGATAGTTTGGTCAAAACTTCAACAAATCAATAGTGGCAATTAAAGTATTTCAGAGCGCTCTGAAAACCACTGGAATTCATTAGACTCCAGGAGCTTTCTGATTCTTAACTCTTGCAGAACAAGAAAGCTGTTTAATATGCTGGACCAAAGACTACTTTATGCTTATTACTGATCCATTAAATCCTGAGCAGGCCATCACTCTGCCATGTACCTAATACCTATACAGTGGATGGCTGTACTTCAAACCTTTTAGTGAAGTAGGTATACCCACTCACCCAGAGAACAGACAAATATAAGCTGAAGTGTTAGAAAGCATTCTAGAGTACTAAAAAGATTTATAAAGAACATTTATTTATAAATGTATGTCTAGTCAATAAAAAGGACTAGAGGAGACATGTTAGCAGTATCCCAATATTTAAGGTGCTCCTACAAAGGTGGGTTCAAATTATTTTCCAAAGTGCCAAAAGGGAAGATGAGAAACAATGGATGGCAGCTAATTAAGGAGAGAAGCAACCTAGAACTAAGGAGAAATTTCCTAATGTTGAGAGGAATCAACCAATGGAATAATTCGATAATCATTTATCTGAAATAATATAGGTCAGTGATGGCAGCTTTCTGCTTGGGTGGCAAAAGGGCAAGCATGTGCATGATAGTGTGTACGTGCATGCCTGCACCCATAGCACAATGCCCTCCTCCCCAGTACATGCATGCACACACACCCAGTGCTCCACGCATGTGGAGCATGTGTGCAGGTCTCACTGATGCCTCAGGTAGGCCTGTTAGGCTGTTTTTCATCCTCCCCAGGCTTCAGGAAAGCCTCCAGAGACTGTGGATGGTAAAAACGGCCCCAATGGGCCTACCGGAAGTTCACTTCTGGTAGGTCCATTGGACCCGTTTTTCACCATCCACAGGCTCCAAAAGGCCGAAAATCAGCTGGCCAGCACACACATGCATGCTGGAGCTGACAGAAGGCATGCCTCACATGCCCTCAGATATGGCTCTGCATGCCACCTGTGGCACGTGGGCCATAGGTTCATCATCACAGCTATAGGTTCTCCTGTTTGAGCAGGAGGTTGGATTAGAAGACTCCAAGGTTCCTTCCAACTTTATTATTCAACCTGTGTTATATGGATTTTGCCAACTTCTAAACAAGGTGTAAGCATACCAAAAATGATTGATGTGCTCTCCCAGTTACCTATTTTTTTTCCAGGATAACTATATGTTTCTTATATAAGAAAGGTACATTTAACAATAACCAAAGACATTATTCTAGAAATATAATTGAACATATAAAGTATTTTAACTCTTATGGTCTGTATTGCTGTGGTTGCCTTAAGTATTACACAATGTGGTTGTTATATATCTAGCACCAAATTTTCCATATTTCATAGTACAATGCTTTCCAGAAATCATATTTTATATTCTTTTTTGTTTGTTTTAGGCTACAAGGATTGAAATTGGAATCATTATTATAGAAACAGAATAGATGCACTTTTGCCATTTAAATATCTGAAACTGCTGCTTATTTCATTCATTACAGAACCTCTACTGGTATTTAGAATACAGAAAAGTAGCTTTTATTTTGCTCAGGATTCATGACCCATCTCTGTTATTTTTGCTTTTTTAAAATAAATACCAATATGAAGCACAAGTACTTTTTTATAACTGAAATTGCACTTAACTCTCCATTAGATAGTGACCATAACCTATAACAGAATCCCAAAGCTATTCAAAGGTTTTTTTTTAAAAACAACCCAGAACACTATTCTGCAATAGTATACTAGTAAGAAGGAAGTGATCAATAGTATCTTTGTAAATTAGTTCAATCACATTTGGTCCCCTCATCTCTGGACTAAGCAATTAGCGACCTCTGTTGGCAAGTTCTCAGAATAAGAGAAACAAAGAAAGTATTTCCTGAATAATTCTGGAGCACTGAAATCCATGTCTTATTTCTTCATCATACTTTAATTTCTAACATAAGCAATAATAATATAAGCCAATTTGATTTTTTCTCCTTCATAGAATTGTATGAAATGGTAGTTGAAACACAAATTTTAGAAGGACTACTGTCATTCACTGAAAAACTGACTTCTAAAATGGTCTGTATAAAATTGCCATTTAAAAATTAAGCTTTTAATTAAAAAAAGGATCAGCAGAGATGCTACATCAAAATATTCTTTTTTAAAAGTTAAAACGACTGATAAAAATACTTCAAACTCTTAATTATGCAGCGTGAACACTACTAATTGATCTGGCTTGGAGATGAAACTAAACAATTTATTCATTCAATAACTATTTGTAATATTAATTTTTCAAACATTAAATTTTACCAATAGCAAACCAGATCATTATCTATTCAGAAAGAGATGATTATCTTTTTTTAATAAAGGAGATAGATCATTCTTCCTACAATTAAGAATATCGTGCAGAATAACCATGATCAGTGTTTTTTTAATTTAGGATAGGAATTGGTGCTTAATTGATAGAATGCTTAATTGTCTCCTGCAGCTGCCAAGAAGAAAGGCACACTGACAGGAACATGTATATAATCTTGTATACATTTCAGTTTCTTAAGGAAGTACAGATATCATATGAGGTGGTATCCTAAACATTGGTTGACATTAAAAAAAAGCTGGCCTCTTGGGTTTAATCTGTTCTTTTATTCAGTTCCACTGGAGACAAGAATTGAAAAAGAATTTCCTATGTGGAGCTCTTCTTCTTGAGTTAAGGGAGCGGAGGGGGCATTTTATTTGAAACAAAGGCAAATGGAAAGGTTGGGAGGGGAATCGCGAGTCTCCTCTGCCCACCCCGCACCCCGCACCCCCCAATACAAAAGTATCTACTTTAACAAAATTTCTAAGAAGTAACCTTATCATTATGAATCATTCGCCGATCCTCCCGCTTTCTTTACTTTCTTGACCGAAAGTCTTCCCCTCTTTCTATTTGGCTGCCAATAGCATTCATTATTCATAAGTCCGGGGCGTGTCTTAAGGAGGGGATCTATATAGGCACCAACTGCGGCTAAAGAGATCAGAGCGAGCAAAGTTAAGAGAGCGAGAGCGAGTTGGAGGCAACGAGGAGATTTAAACGACAAAAAGAAAGGACATTTATCTTCTTTATATTGCTATTATTTTGCATCATCTTTCCTCTCCTGCCTTTCTTCTCTCTTCTCCCCTTCCCCAAAGGACATCTTATTTTATTGTTTTAGGGGAGGGACTCTTTAAGAAATTGTGCGGCAAATTAGGGTGGGGGGATAAATTCCAAAGGAAGCGATTTTTGTAGCTTTGAAAAGGAAGGAGCTTTGGAAACAGACAAATCTATACCTCTGAATAACTCTATTGATATTAAGGGGCAAAATAGGGGAATTGTTCCTGCGGCAGAACTGGAGGGACTGAGACTCTTTTTTTTCTAGCTTATTTCTGCAAAAGAGGTTGGTCTCTTCCAGGCTTTGACGTTAGAAGGTTCAGATCTCTAACCTCCTGCCACCTTCTTTAAACTTAAGGGGGCTCCCGCAGAAGCTGCAAGGAGCTGCACACTTCTTGTCCTCCCTCTCCCCAGGCAAGTAGGACTCGTGCTTTGCCCTCGACCTACAGAAGCGTGTGTGCAAGAGTGAGTGAAGTTGTGTGTCTCTTTTTGTGTTGGTGCTTGCTTGTTCTTGCCCTGGGCACGAAGGGTACCCGGGTCGGCCAGCGCACATTGCTCGAGGCTGCTTGCAGACCCTCTTTCCTCTTTGCCTGGCGCTCTTGATCTTCTTTTCGTCCCCCCCTCCCTGTCGCTGTTGCTATGGTGTCTGGGCTCTACATGCTACTCTGGGCAGTGGCGACGGCGACGGCACTGCTGAGCCGGCTGGCGATGGCGGTGGGGCCGGTAGTGCGATGTGATCCGTGTGACACGCGGGCTCTGGAGCAGTGCAAGCCCATGGTGCTGGAATGCCCGGAGCTGGTGCGCGAACCGGGCTGCGGGTGTTGCTTAACCTGCGCTTTGCAAGAAGGACAGCCATGCGGTGTCTATACAGAGCGCTGCGGCTCCGGCCTCAACTGCCGGCCCCGAGGCGACGAGCCGAAACCTCTGCAGGCGTTGCTCGACGGCAAGGGGCGATGCAAGATCGTGAACGTAGACCCGGCGTCCGGCAGCAACAGCAGCAGCAGCAGCGGGGTCCGTGACTTCCTCCTGCGCGGGACTCACCGACCAGGTAAGAAAACAAAGAGCGGGTCGTATATGATTCTAGTAGGGGATCCCGGCGGCGGCGGCCGCAATAGTGTGGCCTGCCTGCTTAGAAGATCGTGGTGCGCGTGCGCAGCTTGTAAGGCAGGTGAGGTGGTTTGTGCAAAAGAAGCAGCGTCAAGCACTCCGCGGCTGGTTTGTTAGGCTAGACTCGCCTTTTCCAGAAGATCCAGGCAAATGATGCAACCTCCCCTCCGATTTTTCCTCTCGGCTACGACCCGCCATTAAGAAAGGACTGGGAGAGAAAACTGTCCAAAGTCACCCAGTAGTTATCTGTACTTAGCTGAGAGTTCTCCTCCCCACGTGCGAGTCCAAGACTTTAATCGAAACACGACACTGTGTAACAGGAGGCGGGACGGTAAGGTTGGTAGGATTTGTTGCTTTCGTTAATGTGTATATATTTGTTCGTGCATGTGAAGTCCAAACTATGGGGTAAAAATATATTGTCTTTAGATGGTAAGTGCATAGCGTGAATGGATACAAGTGCGATAATATCGATATTCCTTATTATTAGCCCCTATTAGAAATAACTGTTGATACTTTGTAAAGTCCAACGCTTTATGTTAAGTTTAGAAAAGTCATCCAGTCCGTGTTTCAAATAGTTTGAAACTCGAGTGAATTCACTTAGATGACTTTCGGTTTCGTCTGATTCAGCGTGTGTCTTCATGTAGGAGACTGTATCTTAATTCTATGTGCAAAGGCAGTTCATATAGCAAACCAGCTGTGTGCCCTGATGGTGCCTGATTCCAATATCTATAGGTAAATTTCCCTGGGTAATCTTCATAAAGTGTTATGAATATATAATATCCTATGCAACTTCAATCTGTATTGATCAGGAGCATTTAAGGCTTACTTGGCTATACATTGGCCAATGTATAGCGATGGTTAATAGCCATTAGCCAATATATTCTGCTGCCAATCTTTTCATTGGTGTTCCTATCTGAAGTAAGCTATTCTTGTTATAAAACAACTTGATTGTGCATAAAAATGCATTCTTGTATCAGCTTTATTTAAAAGTTATTTAAGTGAAGTAACAGTGACAGTTTCTTTTTATAGCACAAGAAGCCTTTACACTGAGACCCATGAATTATGCCACTTTGAATTAAAGTGTTGTTATATGCGTGTATGGTTGCATGTGAAATAAACATATCCATCCTTAATACTTCAGAACAATTCTTTTTAAATTAGTAATTCTGCAAAATGATATCCCTTTGTCTCTTTGATTTTCTAAAAAGTGGAAGAGAAGGAGAGGGAATTGCTGCTTTGTGTCCTGTAATCAGCAGACTGATCAAGGCAATACAATTAACTTATCTGATTTCAGAGATGGGAAACAATGAAAAATTTAAAATGGATAGACCCCAGATTGCCTCTCTCCATTGTAAAAACAATGCAATGTTTCATTGGTCATATGGTTAACTTCTGCATATATACATATTTTACAGGAGCACAATGTTGGGATTTATTGCCATGAAATATTAAGATAAATTCTACAGGAAAGCATTTGTAAGATACTGATGTAAACACAATTGCCCATCTCTAGCTTCCTCTTCGTCATCCTCCTCACATTCAGTTTGGGTATTTACTTAATGTCCATATTTAGTTAAACCTTTTCATCTCAGAAGTTGGCTACAAATCAACTTGTATGTTGTTTCCCAGAATTAACTCAAAATCTATTTTGATAATTACATATTTTTGATTCCCAATCCTCCGCATCATGACCATGGGATGCTGCAAAGGCTGGCCAGGTGCCAGGTGCTCAAAATGCAATCCAATGAGTGGGAGGGACAATTATTGGAATTTAGAGTCTGGATTAAAAGTATCCATTGGGAATCTGGCATAATTTAAAACAGTTGTTAAGTGACTAGCTGTAAGTCAAGGAGTATTATTCATTCAGAATAAAAGATAAATCCAAGGACTATCAGTGACCAGGAATGGAAGGAATTATGAAGGGATTCACTGAAAAACCTCTTTGTCAATGGGAGTTAATGAAAATGTTCATTTCATTGACATAGAGGATAGAGCTGATTACAGGTATGTATCATAGTGTATTTTCATTATAAATCAAACTTTTTTAAAAGACTGATCTACTGTGCTTGGAGCATTTAAAAAGAGGCCTGTAGAGGGGACCTTTAATTTAGCTATCCTTGATGGGAAATGAAGGAAGGAAGGAAGGAAGGAAGGAAGGAAGGAAGGAAGGAAGGAAGGAAGGAAGGAAGGAATACATACATACATACATACATACATACATACTACAGTCTGCATTGTTGTATTTCATAGGTAGTTGGGCTTCAAAGTGTGCTCTCTGAATTTTGAGATTGATCCAGGATTTTCTTAGTAAGAAGATCTACAAAAACTGATAAACTACCCTGGGCAATAGAGTTCCATGAGCAATATTCCCCTGTTCAGCTTCCCCATACAGCAGCATTCACTATGTGTAGGACTCTCTTCTGGCAAGGTCAGATAGTGCTCCCCATCCCAAATCTTAGCAGACATGCATAAACCACACATGTAGTTAAAATATGCCATAAGAATCTGTGCAATGTACTGAAATATCCCAAGTTCCTTGATAGACATTTCCATGAAAACAGAAAGTTGTCAAACTATTGTATTAGATGCTATTGTCTACAGATGAATGTGTCCAGATGAGCAGCATTTAACACATAAAAAGGAGTTAGCTAACAGACTTCTTGCTGAGGTGTGCTTAAAGAACAATGTAGAGCATAATGTTTATTAATTTATGAAGCCCCTAAAGTGGAAAAATGGTTAGTGAGGTTGCTTTCAGGTAAAAATCCAGATCTGAATTTCTGGAAGAATATTGGGATATAATTTTTTTAAGGGTAATGTCTGGCAACACCAATCAATTATACACTAGGAGATATGGGAGTATATATATATTTTTAGCAAAGCAACATTGTTTTTTTTCCCCTGGACTGTAACTGCTCCAGCAAATACACATTTTGCTTTTGGCAGTCCTAACTTTTGTGGTGTTCAGGTACTGTAAGAAATGCCTAAATGTATCAAGGAAAAGTAAGCAATGCAAGAAACAAACACATCTGGAAATTATTTTGATTCCTTTTAAAGATAATTTAGAAAAAATAATTAGTCAATAATTAGTATAGTTAGGTTACTATAGGGATAGACTTCCTAGGACAGTGATGGTGAACCTTTTTAGGCTTGTGTGCCATAAGGGGGGAAGCGCAGGGGGGTCATGCACTGGCATGCTGCACCCATAATACAATGCGGGCACCCCAGTGCGCATGCACAAATGACAGACGCTGCTCCCCATTTTTTACATGCTTTTTTTACCCGACCCAGACTCCAGAGGCTTTATAAGAGCCTGGGGAGGGCGAAAACAGCCCCTTCCCAGCTCCTGGAGGCTCTCCGGAGGCTTCAGGAGCTTCCCTGAAGCTTCTAGAGGACTAAATATGATGCTACGAGAAAACCGGAAGTGACTTCCGGTTTGCTCATAGGGCCTTTTTCAGTCCTCTGGAGCCTTCAGGGAAGCCTCCTGAAGGTTCCTGAACATGATGCTACAAGCAAACTGGAGGACTACAAAAGGCCCTAAGAGCAAACTGGAAGTCGCTTCTGGTTTGCTCTTAGCATCTTGTTTAGTCCTCAGGAGGCTTCCCTGAAGGCTCCTGAGGACTAAAAAAAACGCTCTACGAGCAAACCGGAAGTCACTTCTGGTTTGCTCATAGCATCGTGTTTAGTCCTCCGGAGGCTTCAGGGAAGCTCCTGAAGCCTCCTGAGGGCTTCCAGGGGCACAGGGGCTTTTTTCGCCCTCCCCAGGCACCTATAAAGCATGGGGAGGGTGAAAAATGGCTGAATCAACCTCACGTGCTCTGCCAAATGGTTTTGTGTGCCACCTATGGCACACGTGCCTTATGTTCGCCATCACTGTCCTAGGACAATGGAAACTCAGGTTCTTTACCTCTGAGAAGGTGCTACTGGATTTGGGTGTTAAAATCCTGATCAAGTAGTTAGATATTCTTTACTGCCACCTTATGCCTGTCCATATAACATAGTCTTGCTATAGGGGTTACTGGATGATTTAAAGTCATTTTCCCCCATCAAAAAGTCAAAAGGAAATATTTTTAATATGAAGAGTGGTTCAGATTTTATCATTGGTACTTTAAATAGAGACAGATTATTATACAAATAAATTTTGTCGTATTTTAATAATGGGCATTAAATATTATGCACATCTATGTGCATGTTGGGAAGGGATTTACAGAATTGAAAAATATGTTTAAAAAGGGAGCTGTACTTATATGATGAAGCAATACTAAAAAAAAAAATGCAATTAAAAATTACATGTAAAGCTTAAAAGGGTAAATGTTGATGAAGCATAGAAGTAATCTATACAAAGAATACATTTCCCACAAATGGTGAAGGAAGCAAAATTATTTGCTTCCTTCACCACTTGTGGAAATGTATTCTTCCCTGCTTTTCCCACTTGGTTAGTGGTGGGGGCAAGATATTAATCGCAAGTACCTAGTTTTGACCCCATTCCTTTGTCTTTTGGTAACATGCTATAGGCCTCTTCTGAGTGGGTTTTTCTGTACTATGAAAACCTTTTTTCCCAAGTAGAACGTTTACAGTACTATATCATGTATATTAATTTTTATAGCTGAATATGAAGATGGTATGTTTCTGAGCCCATTGCTTTATAGGTGAATACATTCCCTGTTAATCATTGAATTGTGCCTTTTTTGAGCTATTGCCACAGGTGTTTTTGGCTGAAATATAAATATCCAATAAGCTTGGAAAATATTAACTTTAATAAAATACACAGAGAAAGTGTAACTATAGGTATAGTTGCAGCTGGAGAGAAATTAAGTGTATAACTCTTAACTGTATAGGAACTGTTTGTCTGCCACATATTTGAAACACTTCCTTTATGAAAGTGACATTTTTTTAAAGTCTTAGGAAAAATCAAGTACTCATATTTGTTTTTAGAATGATAGCTCAGTAATATTAACAAACCGGAAAGGAATTGCCAGTTCCTTCAAAATACCAGCAAATATGAAGTAATAATTCAATCGTTTAAAACAGTGGTCCCCAACCTTTTCTGCTCCACACCTGGCAGTGGTGGCAGTGGGGAAAAGGATAGTTTCATGCATACAACCTAATCCTGCAGATGTGTAATTGGAACTTTGTGCGCTTGCCTGCTGCTTGCATGACCCGGTTCCCAATGGGTTGTGGACCAGGGGTTGTGGACCCCTGGTTTAAGGTTTTTTAAAAAATACTAATGATTAGTAATTACTATTTAATAATTCAATTTTATTATTACAGATAATACTATGTCTGCATCCATTTAGGGAAAACCTTCATAGAAAACTCAAAAATAGATACTCTTTCAATAAATCTTACAAATAATAAATAGGCAAACTATTTCAATCCTTTAAAAGTCAAGATGACATCCCAATAAGATTCTTGATTTAGGTCCAGATTTCAAGCAATTCAATCCTGGTACAATTCTGCCCTCTTCTGGTGGCAGTTAGATATTATTTAAATACAGAGAAAGCAGTTTCTATCTGTATAGGTAGTCCTCAGCTTATGACCACAATGGAGCCCAAAATTTATGTTGCTAAGTGAGAAATGTGTTAAGGGAGTTTCCCCCCATTTTACGACTTTTTTTTGCCACAGTTATTAAGTCAATCATTACAATTGTTAAATTAGTAATACCATTGTTAAGTGAATCTGGTTTCCCCATTGACTTTGCTTGTCAAAAGGTCGCAAAAGGTAATGACATGATTCTGGGACACTGCAGCCTCATAAAATATGAGTCAGTTGTCAGGTGTGTGAATTTTGATCACGTGACCATGGGGATGCTGCAGTGGTCATCAGTGTGAAAAATGGTCATAGGTCGCTTTTTTCAATGCTGTTGTAACTTCAAAATGTCACTAAGCAAACTGTTGTAAGTTGAGGACTACCTCAACTTAGGGTTCAAAAGTATGACTGGGAAAACAAATTGATGTAGAATATATAGGTCATTTTTCAAACATTTAAATATAAATGAAAGATGCACAAGCCTTTCTACCCAATAATGATGTTGAAATTATAGGTTGAGAAGTTACTAGGTTCCTTCAATCATGGGAACACTGAACTCTAAACAGATGCTATTTACCTTTATGATGCCTAAGGCTGCCATCTTTAAACCATGTGCTCTGAACTATGTATTGCATTCAGGACACAATAAGTAGGTGTTTTTAAGTATTGTGGAATCAGTAGCCGATCATTTTCTATTTGTAATCCTTAATCTAAATATATGCTCAATATTTATTTAGATTTCTGCTTTGTTATGCTTCCTCAAAATTAAACTGACCTGATTTTTTTGTTTGTTTCCTATTCAGTAATGTTCTGTGTAAATGATGGCAACATATAAACTTAATATTCAATATTCAAAAGCAGTTCATAAGTTGCTATTTATTAAACTGTCATTGGCTAACAGCTTGTTAAACTTGTTCTTTCTTTAAAGGGAACTCCAGTGAGTCAGATGAAGAGCAGAATAGTAGTAGTTCAGAAAATCAGTCTGTTCCCAGCACAAACAGGATGTTAGATTCCAAGCCACATGTCCATCAGATGAAAATAGATGTCATAAAGAAAGAATATGCCAAAAATACCCAGCGTTATAAGTACGATTCGCAGAGCACAGACACACAGAATTTCTCTTCTGAATCTAAACAGGAGACTGAATATGTAAGTATTTAAGTTTGTTATATACTTCCTTGCTTACAAATATGTAAGCATTTTTTTAATAATATTATGTAGGTAAAATACTGTTTAATAGTGATATACATCCATGTCTTCACTACATCATTTTAAATGGATACACTTTACAGATTGATTAATTTACTTATTTTATTTATTTAATTTGTATAGCCACCAATCTCACGCGGTGACTCTGGGCAGTGAACAAAGTTTTTAAAAAATAAAAGCAATTGAAATAATTGAAAAACTTAAAATACACAGTCTGGATTTTATCCTAATTTTTGCTGCCATCAATATTATTAGAGTACTGATTTAATGGAATTGAAAGTTTTGTTTATAAAATTTACTCTGTTATTCCATGATTATCCTATAGGTGATTTAAATATTTACTCTTATGGAATTACCCACCATTTACAACTAAAGATTTATGTCATTGCATTTATTTATTTTTATTCAACCTTTATTGTTTTTATAAATAATTTTAGGTGGCAAAACATACTTAATACACCTCCCTTCCTTTATTTTCACTACAACAACAGCCCTGTGGTTTTAGCTAAGAGCAGGTGATTAATCCAAAATCACCCAGTTGGCTTTCAAGCCCAAAGCAGGACTAGGACTCATTGTCTCCTGTTTTTTAGCTTGGGGCCTTGACAATAGACCACATTAACTATAGTTTGAAGATATCACCAGAGAAGATGAAAGGAAGGACTTTTCTTGATTTACTTCCTTAAAAAATAATTTATTTATTCATTATCTATTGTTAGAGTTACATCCTGCCTTTTGTTCAAAAGCTCCAGGAAGCATATGCAGTGTTTCCTTCTTCCCTGTTTTTCCCATAACAACTCCTGTGAGTTAAATTGGGTTAGCTAACAGAGAATTGGCCCAAAGTCAATCAGTGGCTTTTTGTGGTTGAAGGTAGTCATGAAGCTGGGCCTCACCAAAGGAGATCCACCACAAATACCAAAGCTGTTGCCATTAGTGTTCCTTTACCTAATAAAAGTAAAAAATTTCTTCTTGGGTTTGTGAATAATGTCTATAAAATAAGCAGACTAGTAAACAGTTAGATAGACAAATGTTGTGATTCCAGTTCCAGAAAATGTCTAGAAATTTCACAAGATGTAAACCTTTTAATAAAGTCGTCATTTAGAAATTAAAAAAATTAAAGAAGAATGTCTACATTCATCCGCTTTGATTAACTTGGTTGTTTTTATGGAGGAATGGATTGATTCACTTTTATTCCTCCCAATAGGCAAGACAAATTATTAATAAATACAAAATTTCTTACTTCTTCTCTGTGAGCTTGCATCCCAAGCAGCAAATTCCAACGGGTATAGTGAATGTAAGATTCTGAATCAACTTTTGGCTGTCTATCAAAAGGTGTCTACTGCTCCTAAAGTCATGTCTAGCTTCGTTAGTGATTGCTCTGCCATACTGAAATGCCTTTGGGCAAAATAACACATGGGGATGAAGTGGCTACTGTTTCTTGTTCCTTATGTGCAGTGTGCGAACAAAGTCTGCAGGCCAGCCGAGTTGTAGGAAATGTGAGCATAGAATACTGTGGTTCATGTACTGTTCTTGGCAGGAAATCTGCTTATCCCCCATGTCTATGCCAACAGGCGCACAAAACATTGCTGGGTATTTCTTGGCTTTGCATCAAAACGTTCATAGCTGATCTAGACACAGTGTTGTGTTGTTGAAAAGAAAAAAAAAATTGCAGGAGAGACTACTCCAAAAGCCTACAGAAATAAAAATGTTTGGAGTCTGAAAAAAATGCGAAAAGTGTCTGTCCTGCTAATTCTATCATAAAAAGTCTCTCATTTTTCAGAGGCAGTCCATCGATGTTGGCTTTCAGAGTCTCTTTCCCTCTTGGACAGAAATAAAATAGGTAGAATAATTGTATTTCAATGCAATTCACTTTTTAGCCAATGAAAGAACCCAAATTCTGAAATCAGAAGAATTCAATTGCATTGGTAGTGATGTACCTTTATACGTTTCCAGATATGAACTGCAGTTGTATTTATGATAAGGGAGAGAGAAGATGATGACAGAGACTGAGACAAAGGATGACTGCAGGCTCTCAAAAGACTTTGGGAAATAATCATGCATCATAATTTGGGGGGGGGGGGGAATCTTAGATGCCAGATTCACCGAAACTGTTCACAAGATTTTATCAAAAATTGCTATGGATTCTGTTTCATAAAGTTCAGTGGCTGTGGCTTCTGAGAAGATATGAGCAGGACTAAATATTTTATATTTCTAGGTTTAAGAAATTTCAAATTCAAAGATTTTAAGTCAGAAAACGGTTTATAAATCTGCAAAAGATAGTAAACATTTCATTTCAATTTTTTTCAACCATGAAAGCCACAAATTTACTTTTACAAATAAAATTGTAATATTTTTGAAAAATACAGTCCTCTCATGTTTGTTTTTACTAGGGATTTACATATATGAGGAGAATAAGTTTTGTTTTCAAGTTTCAGAAAAATAATGCTACTTCAAATGTTCTGGTGAAATGCTTCCACCTGTTCTTACAATTTTTTAGTGTTCCCAGTTTAAAAAACTAAAGTATTTCTTAAATAATTTTATAATTATTATTATATTATAATTTTATAAATAGGTAACATATTTCTAAAATAATTTTGTCCTTGGCCATTTTTTTCTGCGGATTGGGTGGAAATAAGTGCCTTCCTTCCTCCCTCCCTCACAGCAAGGCAAAAAATGATTACAAAACTGAACTTTTGTTGGACTTGAGTGCCATATTTTTGCTATAGGATTGGCTAATGGCTACTGAGGGAAAAAAGCAATAAAATATCTCTTTCAAGTTGAGTTCAAATCTATCCTCCAGAGCCGCAATTGCCCAATCTAACCTATAGGCCTAAAAGTTTCTAAGTACTCTAAGTACTGCTACTTAATTCTGACATTAAAAATGTTCAGAGTAATAAATACACTATTGTTACATTTGAAATTTTCAGGCTTTATAAATCAATAAAATTTACTTCTAAAAGCATTGTGAAATAACAACAAAATAGAAGAGTGCACATTCAAGTAATTGTCAACATACTACCACAGTTGTGGCCCAAAATCCAGTTGTAATATTTCAGTCATAAGTCAAGGTATCTAAGTGATTGGACCTGGTTTTTTTCAATATTTTTGTGATGTTTGTTAAGTTAAATAAAC
Source organism: Rhabdophis nuchalis (assembly GCA_039707465.1). NCBI lineage: Eukaryota > Metazoa > Chordata > Lepidosauria > Squamata > Natricidae > Rhabdophis > Rhabdophis nuchalis. The sequence goes on along the minus strand of CM077647.1, from coordinate 105,949,698 downwards.
ATTTCTTCCCCCCAAATGGGCACTGTTTGCCAAAAAGACAGTCACATGATTGCAGAATTTGCAACCGGTCACAAAGGCTAATCATTTGCCAGGTGGCTGGAATGCAGTTATCAGGGAGCATGACATGACAGCGGAATGTGCTTTATGAGCCATAGTACCCATTCTGAGGCCATCATAACAAAACAGTCATAAGATAACCAGCCGTAATTCGACTGGTTATAAATAACACAAATGAGGAAAAAAAGTATGGAGGTCATAGATTTAAATGCTCAATAGTGCAAGGCATAAGGCCAAACCTCAGTAAAATAAGCAAAAAGAATGTGTGTGTGTGTGTGCTGATCTTGTTGTATTTGGAGCTTGAGATTGTAAGCTTGAGATTGTGTTGACAACGTTTTGGTGAGGTCTCACTCACCATCTTCAGGCTGGCGTCTTTCAGACACCAGCCTGAAGATGGTGAGTGATACCTCGCCAAACCTTGCTAAGACATTCTCAATCTTCCATGGGAAAAGACCCGAATACAACAAGACCAGCATACCTACACCCGTGAAAATATACGTACATACCTACATATATCTACTAGTATAAATACATATATTGTGTATATATATTGTGTCACAACACCCTGGTATGCCCCAAATATGGGAGGGAGCAGAACACAACATACACTTATTCCCCTGGCTCAGCTGATTAAGGAGGAGAACCTGTGGCCTGGTGGCAATTACAACTGCCTCACATGTAATACTTCCCAGGTTCGAATCCCAGTAAGGATATGGCTAGCTGATGAGAGCTAAATAGCTTGAAATAGATTTATACTAGTCTTCCTTTATTTATTTAATAGCACAAAAATGTAACACACACACATACATACATACATACATAATACATATATATATTTGTTTTTGTAGATTTTCAAGGGTATAGATATGTAGGTCTTGGTGTATTCAGGTCTTTTCCCGTGTAAAATTAAAAGTATCTTGGCAAGGTTTTGATGAGGTCACACTCGTCATCTTCAGGCTGGTGCCTTTGGCTTCGTGCTTGTGTGAGCAAAGCGTGATTGGAGCAGCCATTTTTCTATAAATATAGGTGTGTGTGTGTGGAATGTTGGCTTTGTTGCTTTAAACAGATTGGTTGGCTGTGTTGTCACATCTTAAGTGGTTGATGGAGTTGATGTTTGTTGAGGGTGATTGGTGACGGGGTCCTGTGTTGTTTTGGGTCTGGAATCTACACACACACACACACACACTTTCTATTGGTTTGTTGGGGTTTGTTTTTCTTTTCTATCATTTAGTTTTCAAATGCACATGAAAATCAAAAGTCTGGACCCTGTAGATGAAATATTGCTAAGTGAAAGTAATATTGCTAAAATCCATTATTTCCAGCTGTGATAGATGGGTTTGATAGGATTTGTGATTCAATAACATCCAAATAACTATACATTGTAAATACACACAGGACCTCCCCTCCACAAGTACTATTAAAAGCTGGGCTTTTTATTGCTTTTTTAATTCACATGTCTCTAGATTTACAAGATGTGAAAACATATTTAAACTTCAGAAGAAGTGGATGAGATAATCCATCAGTTTCCACATCATAGACACAATATCAAATATGTTCCCAAATAACTTCGGGCAAAACCATAAGACACAGGTGGCTTATTGTTCCCATCCAAAGCATACCAAAATGCATGAATTGTACAATGAGTAAGAACACATGAGGGAGGGGATGAAGAAAAAGCTTTCATGTATGCAAAAAACGAGAAGGTGAAGGCTAAGGAATTATTCTAAATAAGATTTTGACATGAATTTAAGGATGATGGTGAATGTTCTCCCAGGTTGCACTATCTCATACAATTCACGAGCCTCATTCCCAACTCACATTTTTATAAAATCACATGTAGTTGTAGTAGGAACTTTTAGAAGTTTGTTTTTAAAATGTTGGGTTTGTTTAGGATCCAAGTCTTGAATCTAAGAAAGGTGTATACCATATTTTTTGGAGAATAAAACACACCTTAGTTTTGGGGGAAGAAAACAAAAAATTTTTTGCCTCTGCCTACCAGCATCCATCACTATTCATCTGGCTAGCATCCTTATATGCAAATATAAGGATGTTAGCAAATAATTGAGTCAGCTTCAGCACATTATCATAGCCTAATTCAGCAGGAGCAGCTGATTGGCGGGTGGCTGGGTCTCCCAGAATATCTCCAATCAGTTGTTTCAGGCGGCAGGGATTGCCACAGACCATCGGCGCCTCCATGCATCGCGTTTTTGGCCTCTGCCTCGCATTTTCAGCCTCCAAATGTTTCATTCTATGCTATGGGATCACCAGAGAACATCACCGAATCCGCATATTGTGTTTTTGGCCTTTGGCATCACGCTTTCAGCCTCCACATGCCCCTATTTATCCTCTGCATCATGTTTTTGGGTGGTTTCATGCAGTGGGGATTGCTGCCACTGCTGCTGATTCCTGCTGCCTGGAATTTCCAGAAAACATAATGTGCAGATTTCAGTAATCTAATCCATTGGTCAGAAGAAAAAATGAGGATTGGGCTTATGGGTACAGTGCTCTGGAGGGCCCGCCTGAACTCCTTACCATGTTTTAAAGCTGTCGGCGCTCATGCGCATGCACATGGTGCCTACAGTGCCTGTGCGACAATCCGCTGAGCAGCTGGAGTATCATAGAGGCTTGCAGAAGCATCATTTGCAGCTACAATGCATGCATGTATGTGCACGCATGCTGCACGCGTGCCTGTGGGCAATGCCAGGCCTGTTCCAACCATACCGGTTGGAACAGGTTCCAGAACCCACCACTGGGCTATGTCCTCCCAATAATGCATTTTACTCAGTTAATTATGGGTAGTTCTGTTTGAAAGTACACATAGATTGGGGCCATTAAAAAATAATAATAAAGTGGACAGATTCTTGATGTATATGTATGACAGTAATATGTTCACAATTTAACATTTTTTATCTTTCGTTAGTGATTCTTGCTATTTTATATAAATTTGCATATTCTTTATAATAGAATAAAATGAATCAACTAGAACGCCAAAATCCCTTCTACATATATTATTTTATGTTCTAACATACAAGAAATCATTAATTTATAAAAATACATTGAAATTGAAATTTACAGGGTCCTTGTCGAAGAGAGATGGAAGACACATTAAACAATCTGAAGATTCTGAATGTTTTAAGTCCAAGAGGATTGCATATTCCAAACTGTGACAAGAAGGGATTTTATAAGAAAAAGCAGGTGAGAAGAACTATTTAGTACTATATTTCCATTTCTTCTTGCAGATGCAAATCCATTACCATGTAATCATCAGTAAGCAACAACAAAGAAAAATGCATGTTCATTTCCTGGTTTTTTAAATGCAAAATAAATTGGCAATAGTTTAAAGCATCTTTTGGCTTAGATCTAAAGTAACATGTCAAGTCTGGTTGTTTTTATTTGCTATTATTAATAGCAGAATAAACTTCCAACATACAGCTGTGTGAAAAATTTTCTTGCATGTTTACAATGCATGCTTACAATGACTATGAAAACAGATTAACTGATGCATACCCAGTGGCATACGTGTTGCAATTACAAAGGGCGATATTAGTGTTTTGTTAACATTTTTATTGTTTGTGCCCCTGAAAAGGACTTTTTAGGTAACCCAAATATGGTTACTAATATGAAATTGGCTAGCTCTTATTGCTTATCACCAGGTGGCATCACTTTGGCATAGACTGTATAAGCCTTTGCACATGATCTTTGGTGACAATGTGGGGCCAGGCTGCAATAACAGGTTCAATCAGCTCCTGCTTGGTCTTCAGATGCTTCTTGCTTATTTCATAACCAATCTTGGCCCACAAGTTCTCAATTGAGTTCCAATCCGGGTTCTGAGCTGGCCAATCCAGGAGTCGAACATCATGCTTCTTCATCCACTGCTAGACGGACTTGGCTGGATGACAAGGAGCATTGTCATCCTGGAAGTAGGTTCTTCCCTATAAGATGCTGAGCTGAAGGAAGCATAGTCTTTTCCAGGACTTCAACATACTGCTTGGAATTCATGATTCCCTGCACGATTTGTATCTGACCAATACCAGAAGCAGCGATACAGCTCCGGTGACAGGATTAGGACTTCAATTAGGACTTCAAAAAATGTCCTAATTAATTTATGAGCCTCGAGACAAAGTTAAAAAGAAAACCAGTCATTTATTAGGAGCAACATTTTGGTGATACCTGCTGTGCAGTCAGGCCTGATTTCCGGTTAATGGTGGTTGACCTTTACCCCTGTGTCTCCCCTCAGTCTGTGTCATAAATCACATCCACCAAGGAAGTGCTGCAGCAGATTGTAAACTTTCATGCCTCACACACCTGCTGTAGAAATCTGAGATTGACCCTGGTCAAAGGTATGCGTGGAGTTCTCCCTCCCTTTCTTTCAATGTCAACTTGACAATAAGCATGGAAATGCTTTACAAGTTGACATTCGGCTCCCCTCACTTCCCAAAAGCAACCTGTGTGAAACAAAAACAATTTGAGTACAGGTATATAATTCAGGGATGTGTCCCCTCCCCCAGGCTTGCTTGGATTTTCCACATGGAATTTTGCTATAAGGCGATCAGCCTGGATATTTCTACTTTTTACCCAAGATGCCTCTGATAAGGGGTAGCCCTTCCACTTGATTAAGTATTGGAGTTGTCTCCTGTGCCACCTCGAATCAAGGACTCATTACACCTCATAATGGGTTTGACCCCCTATGACCACAGGGCCCGGGGGCTCCCAAGGTAGTGGTCTCAGAGTGGATCTGACTACGGGTTTTAAGAGGCTACTATAGAACACCGGGTGTATCTTCCCCAGCAGTCGAGGCAGTTTCAATTACACTATGACTGGGTTGATGATCTTTACTATGTGGAATGGTCCCATAAATTTTGGGCGCAGTTTCTTGCTAGGGAGTTTTAACCTCAAATATTTTGTGGAGAAGTAAACTTCCTCGCCCACCGGGAATGGCTGTTACGGAGCTTGGTGTTTATCTGGCTGTTTCTTATTGGTTTGTGCTGCTTTAGCCAGCACTTTTTTAACATATTCCCAGGTTGCTTTCAGCATCGACATCCAGTCAGTCAAGGTGACTGAGGAAGTGGGATCCCTTGGATACTCAGGCATTGGGACGAAGTCCATGCTGCTCACTACTTTGAATGGAGTGAGTCCCGTGCTACAGTGAACAGCATTATTGTATGTGATTTCAGCAAAAGATATGAGGTTTGCCCAATTGGACTGCTGATAGTTCACGTAGCACAGGGGTTCCCAAACTTGACAACTTTAAGATTTATTCTGGGAGTTGAAGTCCACAAGTCTTAAAGTTGCCAAGTTTGGGAACCCCTGAGGTAGCACCTCAGGTACTGCTCTACCATGGCATTCAGTCTCTCTGTCCCCCCCATTGGTGCTCAGATGAAAAGCTGAGCTAAGACCCTGGGATGACCCAATGGACTGCAGGAATTCCCTCCAAAACGTAGCCATGAACTGGACCCTTCTGTCTGGGATAATTCTTCAAGGCACTCCATGCAAGTGGTAGATGTGCTTCAGGAACAGTTTGGCCAGCTTGTGAGCTGATGGTAGTCTGTTGCAGGGTTTGAAGTGTACCTGTTTGGAGAACAGGCCTATTACAGTCCAAATCACCGTGTTTCCCCCACTTTTTGGCAACTCTACTAAAAAGTCCATTGCAATCTACTCCCATGGTCTCGTTGGCTCTGCTACTGGTTGCAGCAATCCCGGGGGGGGGGGGGCTTTTCAGTCGTCTCTTCATTGTAGCTCAGATGGTGCAACTTTTCACATAACTGTCCACATCTTTCTAAATACCAGGCCACCAGAATTGCCTCCGGGCTAAGTGTAAAGTCTTTAGGAACACAAAGTGGCCTGCCAGTTTGGCATTGTGGCTCCTCTGGAGAATTAGCGTATGTGGGGATTCCGGAACATAGAATTTCATCCCCTTCCATGTGAGGTCATCTCTTTTTGTCAAGATGTACTGGTTGCTTTGGAACCAGGGGTCTCCTAGCAGTTCGGTTTTGAGTCTTGTGGTTAGGTCGCTTGCTGATTGGTCTTGCCGGTCATGGCGTTGTCATCTGGTGGTCACTTGGGCAGCTATTTGAGTAGAGCAGTGTTTCCCAACCTTGGGCGCTTGAAGAGGTCTGGACTTCAACTCACAGAATTCCCCAGCCAGCATTCGCTGGCTGGGGAATTCTGGGAGTTGAAGTCCGGACCTCTTCAAGCGCCCAAGGTTGGGAAACACTAGAGTAGAGGGAATGATGACATTCACCACCTGCTCCCGTTCGCATTTGTACTGGGACATGTGGGAGATGCCGTCAGCTAAAAAGTTCTTCCCTCCTGGAATGTATTTTAGTACAAAGTCGAAATGGTTGAAATATTGAGCCCATCAGATTTGTTTGGGTGATAGTTTCCACGGGGTCCTAATAATAATAATAATAATAATTTAATTTATAACCCGCTCTCTCTCCCCGAAGAGACTCGAGGCGGTGCACAGGGAATTTAAAAAATACATATAAAAACCACAAACATAATACAATATTAAAATGAATTAAACTAAAAACCTGCACTAAAATTCCATGTTAAAACTAAAACTAAGCCCCTAAAAACCCTAAAAACAGTTTAGTTACCCCAGGCCGGCCAAGCAGAAGAAGTGTGTTTTTAATTTTTGACGGAAGGAGCGGAGGTCCGTAGTTGTTCTAATTTCAGGGGGAAGGTCATTCCAGAGGGTCGGGCCCGCCACAGAGAAGGCTCTTCCCCTAGGCGTCGCCCGCTGGCATAGCCTGGTGGACGGCACCCGGAGAAGTCCCTCTCTGTGGGAGCGGATCGGCCGCTCCCACAGAGAGCCTCCAGATTTTTGGGGTCAGTCCAGACTTCGAATAGTTTCTGGCCCTCTTCCAACAGGTGTCTTCAGGTTAGCAGTACTCATCTCACCGCGAAAGCCTCCTTTTCCCATGAGACTCATTGTATGTCTGTCTGTGAGCTTGGGAGAGGTTTAGGCGCAGTGTTATAAGTTTTCTTTGTTTTTTTCTTTGGAGTAGCACTGCTCCTGTTGCCATGTCACTGGTGTCTGCTTAGATCACAAAGGGTTGCTTGGGATCAGGGTGCTTCAGCACCGGTTCCTCTGCAAGCATTTCTTTTAGTGTTTCGAACACATCTTGGAATGGTAGGTCCCACTGTAGAGATGGTACTGGGCGAGGTTTTGTTCTTGGGCTCCCTGTCTTTAAGAGGTCTGTCATGGGTTTGGCAATCTTCGCAAAGGAAGGGATGAATTGCCTATAGAAGTTCACAAACCCTAGGAAGCTTTGTAGCTATCTGAGGGTGTGAGGGGGTTGGCAGCCTAGGACAGTTTGTACTTTGGCTGGGTCCATCTCTATTCCCTCATTTGACACTCAAGAGCCCAGGTAGTCTAGACATGCATGGTGGAATTCACATTTTGATAGCTTGATGTACAGGATGTCTGCCAGAAGTTTTTCTAGTACCTGGGGGTTTCAGGAGGATTTGGTAGTCATTGTCTCTGTGTAGATGAAGATGCCATCCAGGTAGATGAGGACCCCATTGTAGAGGTGCTCGTTCAGCACCTCGTTTATTAATTGCATGAACACTTCTGGGATTCCCTGTAGTCCAAAAGGCATCACTTTGAATTGGAAGCTCCCTAGTGGGCAGTTGAACGCTGTTTTCCATTCATCGTCCAGACTTGTTCTAAAAAAATACATTAACAGACGCTCTGGTAAAGGGGGTAGCCTTCCAATGACTCTCCTAAATTCACAGATGTGCTCTTGATGGGGCGGCTCCTCTGCTTTAGGTCACTGAGCTCATCTTCTGTATACAGGTCCTTCTGCACCTCCTCAAATCTGGCCTCTAGCAGTCATAGGAAGTCATCTATGCCTTGCAGTTGGGAGGGTCTCCTCTTGTGGAGGGCTGCTAGCCACTCCCTTGCTTCTCCCTCTAGCCCCTCTGTGATGGTATTCACCATGGCTCTGGGGGATGGGTAGAAGTGCCCATAGCGTTCTAGGTCGATGTCAACTGAACCAAGGAACAGAGCTAGCTGGTCTGAGTCCCCACAAACTTTCCCCTGAATCGGGGCGGGTCATTCAGCCCTGTTCCTCTCACCTCCTGTTAGCCTCTGTATGCTTGCACTTGATATGGCTGGCCATTTTCCTCAACTCTAATTCAAAGAGAGGGAGGGATAGTCTGCCCTGGGCAGCCTGCCTGCTGCGTGGGAGAGGCACTGACTGTGGTTTCGGGTTCCATCTCTTCTATTGGGTGGAGGAAGGGGGGGATTGCTCTAGTCTGCATCTCATCCTTTCAAAGTATTGGATTCCACTCCCCTCTCTTTTGGGTGGCATGATGGGAGTGATGTCTGGATCAGAAATTGCAGATAACTCAAAGGTATGACCATAAAGTCATACCTTTGTCAGTTTTTTAAATCAAACACATGGAACAGATCTTCCTCTTCCCTCCTCCTCTTCCCCACAGCATAGATTGTACTTTTAAAAATAAAGTTTGGTTAACTGACAACGTATGTTCTTTTGATTGATTTCCCAGGAAACACTTCTAGGGGCCATTTTATAATTATGCAATTTTGACTCTATTGCTTTTATTAGAGAATATTATTAGTAAGACATTCTGTATTTTTAGGTGGGCATTTATATGCTTGGAGAGTTGAAAAAGGAAAGTCATCATCAAGTTATCAGCGAACCTCCAGTAAATTCTGAATTCAGGTTTTTTTTTTTAAAAAAAATCTGCTCTTCTATTGCTTATATTACTCTATGTTAGTTTCTCTATATATAATAGTTTAGAAGCAGCTCTATCAAATCTTTTAGCATCATGTTTAAAATTGTCTCCTGGTACAATAGTTTTTTTACATTTTTCCTTATAAAAGATTTTTCTGATTCACAAACTTCACCTTAAATTCCAGCTCTTAGCAAATAAAATTTCATTGACAATACAATATAATATAATTAAATAATATTTTTTTCCGGTTTTTCAAACTTGAAAATTAATAATTCTTTGTAATTGATTGCATGTTTTTTTTTAAAAGCAATGTACTATCATATAATTTATACATTAAACTTAGGCTAGAAACCGGGATATTGTGGATTCTAATTCCATCTTTGGTTAATTTTTGATCAATAAGTTTCTCTTAACCCTGAAGAAGATGGCAAACCATTTCAAAACAATCTTGCCAAGAAAACTTCAGGGACTTGTTCAGGCAATTCAGGCTTACTAAAATGAAATAAGAAGAGAAGGAAGAGGAGGAAGTTTGGTAATGTGTGATCCTCTAAATATTACTGAATAAAAACTTCCATTAAATTCAATCTGCAATATAATGGGACTCGTAATTCTACAGAACGTAAAGGGTTAAGCGTCCTAAATAATGAGATTTCAATTGATATTTACTGATGTCTTTATTAATCAGCCTTTGTATGTAGAACAGATAATATTTTCCCTGCTCTATGAAGTTCAAGTACAAGTTAACTTTCCAATAGTTGTGATTCCATTCAGCAGGAGAGTGGAATATTAGGAATAAGTATTAAGAGTGTCTCCCAATAAAATGTAAAATGTTGCTCAAGACCAAATGTTCCATGACCAAAAAGCTGACAAAGATAATTGAATAATTAGTCATATATGCCTTTTTGATACTTTTTACAGAATTTGGAAGCTACCTTCAATGTGTAGAATACATAAATAAGTATGCTAATTTATGAAAAATGAGCAGGGTGGTAGCAATTCAGAGACACAGAAAAACAGACTAGCTTTTCAAAACTTGTCATACCCTTTGCAGATTTCTGCCAAATGCTTCAAACAGCACCAGGCATTACTCCCTTACCTGGAGAAGCATAAATCCCAATCCCCATTTGCAAGAAATGCTTGTCAGGGCTACATATTCATGCATAACATAAAGGAAGAAAAGAGGCAGGTTTGGGGGAATGGGCAAGTAAAGAGCATGGAAGATAGTGTTCATCATCTGACAAGACAAACCTCTAAGGACTCAAAGCCTCATCAAATTCTGATAAACTATTCAGTGTAACCATTTAAACATTCTGTCCTCCTGGAGCACAGCTGTGGGGATTTCAATACCCCTCTTTTGGTGGAATGTATCTGATGCTTACACCAATATGGAGTGCAGCAACAGCTGCTACCACATGATGTCTCCATCTGAAATTACTGCAAATGATAGCTATGGCAGCAGCAATGATTTCAAGAGACATTTTACTATTGTTCTCACTGGTAGCCAGGGAACAGCTCCAAGTAGTAGAAATTACATTTATTGCATATAATCCATTGTGTCTTTACTACAGCAGCAATCAGAATATGAATCTCTTCTGAAGATTTCTGACCTAAAGAATGAGGAGTTTTCAGCAAATAATGATTCAATTTTAACAATGATACCTGGATTCAAAAAACTGTTACTAATAATTAACACACAACTCCAGTGAAAACTGCACAGCTTCCCCTCTCTATTATCTGAACTTTATGAGCCTCCATGATTGAAGGAATAATAAAAAATAAATGTATCAAAATTCAAAATCAGTGCACTTCAGAGCTATGGTCTCCAATGAGAAATAGAATAATTTGCACACAGTATTCAAAATCTCAATATTTGGATTCTAAGAAAAGCAAAAACCTTTCATTACAATAATTAGAAAACTCACTATAAGCATAAAAACAAGGAATGCTCAACTTAAAATTTTAAAGTCCCAAATAGATAGTTGTGTTTGACGCAGAGATACCAAACTTTCTGGAAAATGGGACTGCTTTAATACATTGATAAAGATATTTCACATATGCATTGTCCTCTGCAATATGCATATTTATACTGGACCTACACTTTTTTTTGACAATGGAAGATTTTTGAAAGAAGCCAGTAAGGAAAGGACTGCCTCTCCCTGCTGCTTCCCCAATTTATGTGCATCTTTATCCCATTGCCCCATCCTGTAGCATTGGAGAATTAGTAGATTTTTGTTCTGTTACATGCAGTTATGTTTAGCAAAGATAATCTTATAGTGTTAAGACATTTCCTCTCTCTTATCGACTCAAATTTTATTTAAATTTGAAACTACTCTGGTACCTTCTAGGCTAGATTGGTATTTATAAAATATGTGATTATATAGATACATTAGATCATGTGAGCCCTCAATTTCAGTTTGTTGGCGGTTTGTAGCTAAAATACACAAACTAGGAAAGTAGATTAATAAATAATAATAATAATAATAATAATTTATTATTTCTATACCGCCCCCTCTCCCCACGGGGACTCGGGGCGGTGCACAGGTAGCATAAAAACAATAAATAACAACAACAATAAATAAACAACAAAATTTAAAAACCAATTAAATAAACCCTGTGCTAAAATCCCGATTAAACTAAAACCAATTCTATAAAATCCCAAGGCAAGGAGGCTATCCCAGGCCGGCCAGACGGAAAAAGTAAGTTTTCAATTTAAGACGGAAGGAGCGGAGGTCCGTAGTTGTCCTAATGTCGGGGGGAAGGTCGTTCCAGAGGGCCGGGCCCGCCACAGAGAGCGCCCTTCCCCTGGGTGTCGCCCGCACTGTAATAGCACCTAGCACTAGGAATTTATATTGAATGCAGGAAATAAAGGTATGATAAGTGACTGTATTAAAATTGATAGTTAAATTTATACCTCCTAACATATACCTAACATTTAGAAAAAAAACCTGAAAGTAACAGAAGAAAGCTTAATGGGGAAAAGGACTTTGAATTCCTTGTACCAATTATTGACTTTTGAGAATTGAGAGTGATAAACTAGTCAGCATTAGTAGCCATTGACCCAGCATACATTGGATTTTTGGGATAAACGTGTAAAAGATAAATTTGTGTCTTGGTTGAGCTCAAATTCTGATGACCACACTGACTTTGTAGTTTTCTTGGCAATAGCATGGAAATGGGAAAGAAAGAGCAGTATAAATGAGCTTGACTATTTTATTGTTCCTGTCCTATTGAAACTTTATTTGCTACTTACTTTCTTTTGGCATCGATCTGTCTGAGTATTATTTCAAAAAGACAGAGGAAAATAATTTACTTTGTTCTCTGTATACAGCTATATGGATATGTTTCCTAAATGGGGCAAAAGACTTTGAGTAAAAACTAAAAGTTGTAAGTGAATAGTTTATATTAAAGGAGTAGGAAGTTTGATCTACACAAAGCTGTACCTTGGAGAAGATACTGGAAAAGGGAATCTATATAAATAGCTGAGGCTGAAGTTCTGAATGGATGACACTGGCTTGCCCTTAAGAGGTAACCCAAGGGGGAATTGAGACTTTGGGCTGAAAAAAAGGTCTGTTGTTTTTGGAGTGGATTGTTTATTTGTTTTTGCAAGTATGTTGAAAAATACTGCCGAAAAGAAGGCATTTTAGAACTGCTTTAAAACAGAAGTAACTCAGGTTTTTTAAAATGTTGTCAGTATATGATTACCATATTTGTAATTATTTTGATTCAACCTGAACAAAGATCTTAGGGATTGGTTGGTAATTTGAAATCTATTCTAGCATTTTTTCTAGCATTGGCTTGATTTGTTTATTTGCCTTAATGGGAATTTTCTGTTTTTCTATATATCTCAACTAACTTTTCCTGCTTATTTTATTCTTTGTTTACAAAATGCCATACAGTAATCTGAATAAAGTTAATAAATTTTTTGAAGATTGCTGTGTGCAAGTCATTGTTTTGGGCTTTGTTATCTTTAATATTCTCTAGAACTTTGATTCTGATTTCCCCAAAAAGATCTGTTTCAGAATCCATTAATGTGGGTTTTCTCAATCTCACTGTCCTTTATTTACAACAGGAAAAATTATCCATATATTTTCCTATGTAACTATGCATTTGTTTTTGTTATAGGGCAATTGCTATTGTACCTGTCACAGTGATAGATATTATGACAATGTATTTCTTGCATTGTCCCCCCCCCTTTCCACAAAAATCTAACAGTGTTAATAAAAATGTGAGATAAAGTCATTACAGCAACTTTTAAAATTTGTATTTTACATATATATTTATTTCACATCCTTACCCCCTGAGGAAACTGCTTAAATTTTGCTAGTAAATATATGGTTCTAGAAAATGTCTCCTCTTCATATTTCATCTTCAATCTTAGCTTTGCTTTGGAGCTTTTTCCGCAAGTTTGTTAATTTTCTTATTTTAAAAACTATTTTCTGCAACAATAAACATATATTAGAAATAAAATTCACCTTTATTTTTTGAGAGAGGATCTGTTTATTAATTTCTAACAGACATTCAAATTCCCTAAGTGAATTGTATCCTAATTAGATGGAGAACCAGTACAGTATTCCTATCTATTTTCTTCCTATCTGTCAACTGACCTAGCAGTAGTATGCTGTTGCATGACAGCAAAAAATATTTCTTTATATTTTATCTGCTAGTATTAGTAATAGCCAAGTTGGTCCATTATGAAAAATGGGACATCATAAAATTCTGTTGGGGAATCTTTAAACTTTTTTTTTATTTTAACAACATTTTACAGTGTTACTTCTAAATATATTCTGGTATTCTACTGGACAATTGTGATTCTATAAGCAATATGTTTGCATGACAGTTATGTATGGGTTTTTGGACCAGTATCAATAATGATTTCAATATAGCAGATATTTATTGTAGACCTAGACTCTCTTACAGTTAATAACTTTGCTTTTATGTAATTCTTTTTTAATAATCCTCTTTTAAAGGAGATATTCTTCAAGCCAACTTCCTGATTTTTTTCAAGAGTTTCTCCAGTTTGTAGTTGGATGAAAGTTGTGAGTTAAGATGACTTTGTCAAAATCTCAATAGTTTATACTCTGAACCCTGTATAATTGAGTCTATCTATAGTTAAAACATCATTGGTGAGCTGTGTTAATTAGATGGCTAATTTGGAATATATATAACTTGACAGACAGATTTTCATTTCTGTAGAGAAAGGTATATGTAATCTTTATTTGTAATATTTAACATGAATAAGACAATTAAGAAAATACCATTGCCATTTATTGTTTTTTCTGAGTCACAACCATTGCCTAAATTATATTAAAAGAATTTGATTTCACTGAATATTATCAAGACAACTGCATGCATAGGGTTTACACAGATTTCCAGTATATATAGCCAGTTGTTCAAGTGATAATTCTGTTGCAAGAGATTATATATCTGCCAATAAATGTCCACTACAAGCATGGAATTTCTCTGACAAACAGATGCAAGTGGCATTGTCACTGTAACCAAAGCTGCTTGCACAGGCATGTGTTCTCTTTAAGGGCTATCAAGAGGCAACTGCCTTTCTATCCCAAATAAATCGCATGCATAATTCCCATGAGATTCCGTTGTACCCATTAAATGTTGATGAGGCTCTGTAATGGTAAGACAGCTGTGGTGTGTAGTGTTACTTTGCATGATTTAGAATTTTTGGGGGGTGAATAAGAATAGTTCTTTCTTTAAAAAAAACTTTATTCAATTAAAAAAGTAACAGGAAAAAATGGGAAACGGAATGAAAATGGCAAAAGGTTAAAAAAATAAAAAGGAAGTGAATGAAGGCAAGGGACAAGCAAAAAAAAACAACACTTGACTTTATTCATTTTTATCCGTACTGAAAAATCAGGCATTCTCTTACTCTAAATTAAACATAAAACCGGTTTTTAATTCTAATAGCATATGTAATATTTCTGCAATCTTATATGAACCTAGTCATTTAAAAATTAGTTCAAAAATAATTATTGATCGTTAACAAACAAAAAAATCTTAATGTTTAAAAATAGACGTAAGCAAAATGCTAAAATAATCAAAACAACCAATTTTAACATCTCAATTCATTTTTCCAAATCCACTCTTTTGTCACTAATTTTGCATTAATTCATTTTTGTGCATTATACTATATTGCCTGACTAATTAATCCTGAAATTTCCTCCATTATATTCCTCCATTATAACAAAAATTTCCTAATCTCAATTACATATCCAGCCTTACCTTATTTTGAAAAACTGTATTGTAGTATTGAAATTGTTTTGAAAATGCCTTAGTCCTTAAACTAACATATTTACCAATAATCAAAGTTAATTCTATACCCCATTCTTACATGATTACTTTAACATTTAACAAACTATCAATTCAAATATATTTATATCTTAACTATAAAATAATTGTTATCAATACATACATCCTTTATTAAAATCTATTTATTTTCTAAATTCTCTATCAAATGTATTATATATACAATTTTATTAATAAATAAACTGTTCTTATATGTTATTCTCTTGTTCTTTCTAAATCAAAATTTCTTTCAATCAAAATTATTTATTCAGCATAATGAATCCAATTATCTGAATAATGCTTTGTTTTCTGTTTTTGTGCTGTTTTGAGAAAATTTGTGTTAAGACCCCAATGATTTAGTAGTTTATGCAACATATTTTCAAATAAATTTTGCTAGAAAGTTTTAAGAGTGAACTCAGCTAGATTATTTTACGAATGATATAATTATCATATCAGGTACAAAATATTTTTTTGATACCAGCAGGTATGGGTAGGCTTTGCAGTTTTTCTTGTTTTTCTGTTTGAATTAGAAAAAGCTGGTATTTGTCAGACAAATTTTGGGTAATGCATCTTACTCAAATCACTAAGAAACATATACATCTTTCTCCAAGTGCTTGGGATAGGTTTAATATCAGTTTGAAATGTTTAATAAAAATAGTTATTCAAACAATGTAATTAAACTTTATTGTGATTTCTCTTTAGAGAAATACCACTATCTTTAGTTAGGGCCTAGTCCTAAAACTATTAAAAACATTTAGATTTTTTAAAATATCAATAAAATGTTACTCTTTTCCTCTCTGTTTTTTAGTGTCGTCCATCCAGAGGCCGGAAGAGAGGCTATTGCTGGTGTGTGGATAAATATGGGCAGCCACTCCCTGGATATGATGGGAAAGGGAAAGGAGAAGTCCATTGTTACAGTTTAGAAAGCAAATAAGAGGAAGCCACATCTTCCATGGAATCTGTATATCTTTATCAGTCAGAGGCCTTGGAGTGACTGGGCTACAGCATGGAATGCATTGGACTTGGGAATTCTGAGTTTTGGCCCCTATCTATATTGGGGAGAGTCAATAGCTCTGGATTCTGCAGCTGCATCCTGCCACTGATTCACTTTCTGCTTTCCATAGATTTATATAGGGAGCTCTGAAATCCCAGATAAATCTGCACTATTGATCCCCAGAATGAATAAGAATAGAGAAAAAAGGCACTTCAGAATGGATTCAGGGAGCATCCACTCACTTTGGTTTTTGTTTTGTAAATAATGGCCTGTGACCAATTTGATCCCAAAAGATAATCATTCTTTTATTTTGAAGAATTTGTAGACTGTAATTATTGTGAAGATATATGTATGACACAACCCAAGCTAAGCACTTTTAAGTTACATTGGTGTTGCGTTATGACGCAACACTATCCATATGTTTAAACATCTTCCATTGAAATAAAAGAAACTTACATTGCAATCTCTTAAGCTTAAGAAAGAGTCCCATTAAATTCAGTGGGAATTTATAGTTGATAAACGTGTAGGGTTGTGCTATTAATAGTGCTTATCTTGGGCTGAATCAAACTCAAGGTTTTAAACTAAGCTGTTTTGTTTTTATACAGGTCTTACAAGAACTTTATTTCACGGGTAAAACATGTTTTATTAAAAGAAAAAGCTCAAAGAACTTTTAAAAGATACATGTTTCTACTTGGTTATTTTTCCTGTCAAAATATACTGTATTATGACTATTCTGTTAGTCTGTATTTAATATAATTTTTTAAATAAAGTATTTAAATGTAACATCAACATCAAATGTTACCCAATCATTATAGTGTAAGCTTCCAAACTGTCTTTCCCAGAGACTTACCAATGTAAGAATAAAAGTAGAGCATCCACTGTTTGAGGATCAATCAATATTTACAAAATTCTAGATACAGAAAAGGCATTACTTTTCAAGTAGTTAACGTGCAATTCTCATTAAATTTTAATTAGCATTACTCATGAATCATTGTCCAATACTGAGTATCAGAATAACAGACTAATGGAGTTGGAAGAGACCTTGGAGGTCTTCTAGTCCAACCCACCTGATCAAGCAGAAAACCAAAGACCATTCCAGACAAATGGATATTCAGGCTCTTTTTAAAAGCCTCCAGTGATGGGAACACCACAACTTCTGAAGGCAAGCCGTTGCATTGGTTAATTGTTCAAACTGTCAAGAAATTTTTTCTTAGTTCTAGGTTGCTTCTCTCCTTGATTAGTTTCCATGCATTGTTTCTTGTCCTGCCCTCTGGTGCTTTGGAAAAATAAATCGACCCTCTTCTCTTTGTGGCCACATCTCAAATATTGGAACACTGCTATTTCAAAATTACATTTCTTGACACTAGTCTGAATCAGTTTCCAAATATTGATTAAATCAATTGAGTAACCATTAGGCAAGTTAGAATTGGTAAATGAGACAAGATTTAATTATAACAAATACATATCAAGTACCTTACTAGACCCTTAAATGGAGTTCAGTCATAGAATTACAGGACATGAAAAATGCCTTTAAAAGTGACAAAAGGTTATGCTATATTAAATTTGTCAATTTTTAAGGTGCCATGATATGTTGTCTTTTTTTAAGGAGATAACTGAACAGCCTGTTTAAAGGTTTACATATTTGTTCCTTGTGTCCAGTATTCATATTAAATGGATTCCAAAATTCTTGACATCACATACTAAGTAAATGGATGAAAATAAAGACGATTTGGTGTACGATACTGGACTGTACAAAAATTTACATGGGAAAGGATTATGTGTTTATTTGTATTTATTATTTCTAGTTACCGTAGTTTTTTCCTCTAAAAAGAGGCTGAAAATCTGGGTGCGTCTAATACATCGAATACAGCATTTTTTGCCTCCTGAAACCCCGCCCCTTCACCAAAATGGCCATGCATGGCCTTATGGAGGCATAGCCTTATGGAGGCTTTCAGACAGCTCCTGGGGGCTGGGGAGGGCAGAAATGAGCAAAAAACAGGCCGTCCCCCCCCCCCCAGCACTCTATAAGCCTCCATAAGGCTATGCAGGCAATTTTTTGGACAAAAGCCTATTTTTGTGAAAAATGGGCCGTTTTTTGCTCGTTTTTGGCCCACCCACCCCCTTGCAGGAGCACTCTGCAAACCCCCACCCCAAGGCTATTCATGCCCTTTTTAAAAAAGGGAGGGGCGGTTTTGCAAAACCCCTTTTTTTCCCTTTCAGATTGCTGTTTAATTAGAGCAGTTGATGAGTTTTAGGTGCTACAGGTTGTCAGCGATTTCCTTCTCCAACACATGGATAAATACACCTGGAAACATCTACCTACCTACCTACCTACCTATTCTCTCTCCCTCCCTCCCTACTGTATTTCTCCCTCTCTATTTTGCATCTTACACTCCGGTGCATCTTGTACTCTGAAAAATACAGTAGTTTTTAAAAGAAAATGCTAAGCAAACAATGTCAAAGCTGTCTCTTAAAATTCATAGGAACTATAAAATTTTGTGGCAATGTTTCTGGTTTTGACTTGCATATTAATGAGAAGGTTACTGTATGAGACAGCAGTTAATCCAGTTAGCAATAAAAATAATTATCAGGAATTGAATTCATTAATTTTTGGTTTACTTTGAATTACAATTAAATTAAATTGGACTATCCAGGGGTCTGCAAAGTTGGCTCTTTCAAGACTGGTGGACTTCAACTCCCAGAATTCTCCAGCCAGCATGGCTGGCTGGTGAATTCTGGGAGTTGAAGTCCACCAGTCTTGAAAGAGCCGACTTTGCAGACCCCTGGACTATCCAATAATTGCAAATATCCAATTAAAATGAATTGAAATATTTTGGAACTTATTCCAATTCTTTAACAATATAAATGGGATTAGACTCACTATCAGTTTAGAATAATAGTTTTGCATTCTATCAAAAATGTAAGTTCTATATTAAAATTTTCTGTCAAACCACCATTGATTACAATTTGCGCTGTTTGTTTTTGATAAATTGCCTTAATGGATTTTATAAAATGTTCTCCGAAATGCATTTTTTCTATTAATTTTAATAAAAATTGCCAATTCAGTCTATCAAAAGCCTTTTCAGCATCTAAAAAAACCAACACCGCAGGGACCTGCTTGTTACCTCCTAAATATTCTATTAAGTTAACAATTTGCCTTACATTACTTTTCATTTGTCTACCATTTATAAAGCCAGTTTGATCTTGATGAATCATTTGTTGCATGGTTGTCATTAATCTATTTGCTAGAATTTTAGCAAAAATCTTATAGTCTGTGTTTAAAAGTGAAATCGGCCTATAATTTTTAGGATCTGCATGTTCATAACAAAAAACTCTTTCATACATTTTTTACACTCTTACATTTTCTTCATACCTAAACAAATTATCATTCAATCTCCAGGACCTCCCAGCCCTTTCCCATTCCCCAATTCCATCCAAACTGGACTGTGATCTGACATCATTCTTGAACAAATCTTCGTTTTCTTTGCCCTGATTAAAAGATTATTAGTAATTAGTATAAAGTCAATTCTTGAAAAAGATTGATATCTATCCGAAAAGAAGGTAAAATCTTTTTCTCCTACATTTCTTTCACGCCAGATATCCCTCAACTCCCAATCCTCCATCATATCCCAGAATGGTTTGGGCAACTTAGCTCTTGATAAGATATTTTGCTTAGGCCCCTTCTTATCTTTTTCCACGTCCAAAACACCATTCCAATCGCCCAATAGGATGCAAGATTTATATCCCCATTGTATCAACTTCCGATGTAATAAGTTATAAAAATTTTCTTGTTGCTGGTTCGGAGCGTATACTCCAATTACAAGAATTTTTTGTCCATTAATTACAAGTTCAATCGCTAAATATCTTCCTTGGTCATCTGCTTCAATTAATTTTCCTATTAAGTCTCTTTTCACATATATAACTATACCATTTTTCTTCTCTGATGCTGCTGCAACATAGTGTGTACCCAGTCTCGTATTTATCAAGTATTTTTGATCTTGTATCCTAATATGTGTCTCTTGCAAACAAATGACTTCATTTCTAAATTGTTTAAGGTAGTGAAATATTTTTCTTCTCTTCTGTGGAGAATTCAAACCATTAACATTCTACAACTAAAAATTTAGTTCCCATTTCTGGGCTTCTGAAGCTTTTGAAGCAATTCCTGGTGGCCTTGTCTCAGCTGACCTTTAAGTCTTGCTCCCCCCACAGCTTCTGTTTTGGTAGTTTTCTGAATTATCAACTGATGTTGTTGTTGTTGATGTATTAATTCTTTGCGCTTAGCTGCTGCCGCTCTAGTCTGTCTTTTGGGTTCCTCTGATATATCAATTATCTCTTGTACAGTCATCTGAGTGTGCAGCTTCTCTTCTTGACCCACTGGAACCCCTTCCTTCTGTTGTTCCCTTCTTTCCTTCTTTCCTTTTTCTGCTGGTGATTTTAATATAGAGAAGGGAACAAGGCAAGGTTGTCCCTTATCACCACTATTGTTTATTCTGACATTGGAAATTCTACTAAATAAAATACGAAGGATGGATGCAATAAAGGGAATTAAAATAAAACAACATGAGTACAAGTTACGGGCGTTTGCGGATGACCTGGTTGTTACCTTAACCCAACCGGTAAAATCAATTACAGCTTTGACCGAAACAATCTGCTCATATGGGAAAGTGTCTGGTTTTAAAATAAATTCAGCTAAAACAAAGATAATTGCTAAAAATATGGTTGGAAGCCAGAAAGAAGAGATAGAAAGGTTAACAGGATATGAACAACCACGGACCTCCGCTCCTTCCGTCTAAAACTAAAAACATATCTGTTCTGCTTGGCCGGTCTAGGGTAGTCTCCCTTCTATGGGGTTGTTAATAATTTTAGATGGGGATTTTAGTAATTTTTAACTGGGAATTTTTAGCGCAGGGATATCATTTAATCTGTTTTTATTATGTGTGTATATTTATTGTTTTATTTGCCCTGTGCACCGCTCCGAGTCCCTTCGGGGAGAGGGAGCGGTCAACAAATTAAATTTTTTATTATTATTATTATTATTATTATTAACTAGTTACGAAGGTTAAATACTTAGGGGTCCATATTATGTCAGTAAACATGAAATTATATCAGTATAATTATGAACTGCTATGGAAAAAAATTCAGATAGAGATGGAAAAATGGAAAAAGTTACAATTGTCCTTACTGGGAAGGATAGCAGCTGTAAAAATGAATGTTTTGCCAAAAAATTTATTTCTTTTTCAAATGATACCTATACTTAAAAAAGATGAAAATTTGAAGGAATGGCAGAAGGGTATAAACAAGTTTGTGTGGGCGGGGAAGAAACCCCGAGTTAATCAAAAGATAATGCAAGATACCAGAGAAAGAGGTGGGCTTAAGATGCCTAATATAAGATTGTATTATGAAGCTGCGGCCCTCTCAGCAATTACGGATTGGATCAACTTAACAGAGGAAAAATTACTGAATATTGAAGGATATGGTCTGGTCTACGGCTGGCATGCTTACTTAGTGTACTATAAGAAAATAGATAAGACTTTTAAAAGTCATATACTAAGAAATGCTCTATTGCGAGTCTGGAAAAAGTGTAAATATAAGTTAAATGATAAGTTACCAATATGGACAGTACCCAGACACGTGATAGAGAATATAAATGTGGAGCCAAAGCAAGAGAGGATTACTTATAAGGAACTCCTTTACAAAGAAGGAATTAAATTACAACTAAAATCTAGAGAGCAACTAAGAGAAGAAGGAATTATCAGGACTTGGTTTCAGTATGCACAGCTGCAGGCCAGATGGAGAGAAGACCAAACAATTGGTATCTTGCAACAGGATGAGAACCTGGTAAAGCAGATAAGGGATAAAGGTCAAATGCACATAAAAAGGTTGTACAGTGCATTGGTGGAAATAGACTCAGAAACTGACCTAGTTAAAGACTGCATGATAAAATGGGCGCAAAATATAGGTGAACCAATAATGTTGGAGTCTTGGGAGAAGATATGGGTTAGTAATGTAAGATTTACACAAGCTCAAAATTTAAGAGAGAATTTTTATAAAATGTTTTATAGATGGCATTTAGACCCAAAAAAGTTATCTTGCATGTATCCAAGTGTACAACCTAAATGCTGGAGATGTGAATGTGAAGATGCCACATACTTCCACATATGGTGGACGTGTAAAAAAATTAAGGCTTTTTGGATTAAGATATGGTGGATTATTCAAAATATCTTAAGGAAAAAAATTAAATTTACACCACAGTTCTTCCTGTTGGGAATTGTTACGGATTGTACAGCAATAGAAACTAAGTTGATTTTGAATTTGATAACAGCTGCCAGGTTGCTGGTGGCACAGTATTGGAAGAAGCAAGATCCACCTACTACAGTGGAATGGACCTTAAAAGTTGTGCACCTGGCTGAGATGGCAAAAATTTCATCGTATCTTAAAGATCATTCAAATGAAAGATATATATTAGAATGGAGAAGATGGATCGATTATATGCAAAAAAAATATTCAAATAAGAAGGTTTATATAGCATATGAATGAAATATTTTTTTAAGTAGTTTATGTTTATGATGTCCTGAGTTATAGTTAAAAAATTAGGGATAATGTGTATGTATCTTAGTTTTATGTTCGTGAAAGCTATACCCTGTGCTTGTTCTGGAAAGTCTGGGGAGGGGGGAGGGAGGAAGAGGTTGGGGGGAGGGGGGGAGAAACTTTGTAATCTTTATAAAATCTTCTAATTAAAAAAATGTAAGTTCTGTTTGCTAACCATAATTACCGTATTTTTGGAGTATAAGATGCACCTTTCCCCCCCAAAAAGAGGGCAATAATCTGGGTGCATCTTATACTCCGAATGTAGCTCCGCCCATCTGGTCCACGCATTAGTCCGGTGAGGACTTTGGAGCTGGGCATGGGAACAGGGCAGGCAGATCAGAGGCAGCCGGCTGACTGCTGGCTTGCCAGCTCTGCTGCTAGTTTTCTGGAGCATGCAAGCAGCAAAGGAAACCCATGTCGTGCTCTCCTCCTTCTGTCTCTGCACATTGAGGAGGCTGAGCAGCAGCAGCGGGGAGAATGTGGACTTCCCGAGCCATGAGAAGCAGCTGTCAGCGATGCCCTCGGGGTGAAGACGCTTCGAGCAGGGAAGGCTTGGCCCACTCAGGAGCCGTTGCCTGAAAAGCGATCATGGAAAGAGCCTTGCACCCTCCCCCTCCTCCGCAGACTTGCCTTCTCTTTTTTTCTGACCATATCTGCTGCCTGAAACGGATCTGGCCAGGAGAGAAGGCGAGTCTGCAAAAGAGGAGGAGGGAGCTGCAGGAGAATGTGCAGGAGCTGAATCCCCTTTGCACGCGCTTGCCCACAGGCAGAGACAACACAACACACACACAAATACACACACCAATCCAAATCAGTCCTGATTTTTGGAGGGACAGCGGGCGGAAATGGGATTCAATTCCTGCATGTTTCTTTCTTTACTTGCAAATCAGAGAGCCCGGGTGTGAAAGGAGGGGGCAGGGAAGGCTGGAGAGTCTCTAGGAGACTTATTCCCCTTCACCCTAAAGGTCACCTCCAGCTTGGCGACGGTGATGGCCAGGACGATCGCCAGCATGAACCAGTCCCTCCCGCCCTCCCCCCCTCTGCCTCCAAATTTGCAGCAGCTGCTCCTCCTCATCTCTCCTGCCCATTTTGTGCCCTTTCCTCCTTTCCCATGAGTGCAGTGGTGGGGAAGGAGTCTCTGGTGGCTGCAGCAGCAGCAGATCCGCCACTGGAGCGCAACCCTGGGCTGCCAGCCCAAGCTCTCCCTTCTCCAAGCATGTCCCGTGGTGGTTGCAGCTGGGCGGCGGGGCTCTTGCCATCGCTGCTCTTCCTGCTGTTGCCATGAACGGAGAGTAGCAGTGATGGCATGAGTCCCACTGGTGCCAGCAGTAACAGGACATGCTCGGGGAAGGGAGAGCTGGAACTGGCAGCTTGCCCGCTTCTGCTGCTGTGGCCACCAGAGGCTCCTTCCCTGCTGCAGCTCCCCTCTCTCACCCTTTCCTCAGACTCCACGCTTTTCGGGGGTGGGGGTGGGGGCAGCAAGCAGCTTCCAGGCAGGAGAACCACCATGCTTTCCCAATGGGTGGGAGGTCGAAGGGCTGACCACCAGCGCAAGAGAAAGACTTCAAAGTCAGTGGAAGTGATGTGTAGCTGGCATGCCTTCCGACTTTTCCCTGGGTGCAAAATGCTTTAAAAAATAAAGGGGTTTTTTGGTTCTTTTTTAAAGGGTTAGGGGTACAGTTTTAATACTTGTGCACTTCCAGTGCCAGAGTTGAAGAGTTGTAAAAAGTATCTGTGGTTGTAAACATTATTCTGCTATACTGATATTTTATTAAATAATATATTACCACACCATTTGGTTCAAAATACTTTTTTCCTTGTTTTCCTCCTCTAAAATCTAGGTGCATCTTATAGTTTGGTGCATCTTATACTCTGAAAAATATGGTTGCATGGGATACAATTCAGTAAAATATGTGAAATCAATTATTTTTGGCATGCAGAAAACAGTGTTATATATATAAATTTTACTGCTGGTGTTTGGGCTTGATTGGTGCTCTTTATGGGGAAAGACTTAATGTTTTAGAACAGGGGTGTCAAACTGGTGGCTGGTGGGCCAGATGCAGGCCAAACCCATCCCAGCCTGCAAAGGCAAAAAACCCCATGACAATATATCACAATACATCATGTAACACGATTAAATCTGATACCCGTGTTTTCAGAATGTAATTCTGAAATTTCAAATGAACAAACTATTTAAAATTATATCCAACTATGATAATCATTTTAGATAATTGTGGAAAATATATGAATAGAAAATACCACAAATATTCTTTATGCTCCATATTAAAAATGTGTGGGTATTCTTAAAGCCAGTTCATTTAACATGTAGCAGAGTGAAATAGGAATTAGGTAATGAAAAGATAAGATGTAGCACCTTATAATGAAGTAGGAAACACTTTTAATATTCCAAGCAAGCAAAAAAAGTCAGTTTATTGATTTGCTGATGTGGCTGCTGTTCATATATAGAATAGGGAAGAAGGAATTGTTTAATGAGGGTAAACTGTATAAGTCTCTGCTAAGTAATTCAAAATAGGAATTAAAGAACATAAGCAGGGGTGGGCTTCAAATTTTTTAGCAAGGACTTCTCTGCCCGGTTGCTGGGTGGTCGTGGCCAGGGTGGATGTGGCCTAGTTGGCCTCCTACATCACAGTATGGGGGGCATTTTTGCCCTCCCTGGGCTCAGGAGGGTGAAAACGGCCTCCCCAGGCTCTGGAGGCCCTCTCTTTCCAGACTTCCCAAAGCTCTGATAGGCCCATTTTTCGCCTTCCCCAAGCCTCTGTGCGTGCCCTGGACTTACCTGCATCCAAAATGGGCTGCATGGAGACTCCTGGGAGGAGAGGGGTGGTTGGGGCCAGCCAGGAGTGGGATTTGGGGGTTCTCTAAATGGCACAGAATCTTACCAAAGAGGTTTTCCCAAACCCATGCAAACCCCCAGAAGCCCACCCCTGTATAAAAGCCTGATCTGTTTGGAATTTATATCGCAGGAGCAATAAATACATAGCTCTATAAATTACCACTTTAAAAAGCTAATACTGTCAATAGATGAATCTATTATATCTCAGTTCCTCTAAAAAAGTAATTTTTCATCCACATACAGTACAATAGTCTCTGGAGCTCACTTTCCATCTTTCTGGCATGCACAGCTAGAACATATATTAGCTATTTGTTCATAAGGAGAAGGAAGGTTCGATGCATAGCTAAACCACCAAATTAATTAGTTTTAGTACAGTCTAAACTTATGACTAAATTCTATATAAACAGCACAATGTAATCCTTTATTAAGTAATGGTTTTATAAACCTTTTGGGAAATCATGTTTGGTATCTCTGGAAGCATTAAAAAAATAGATGACTCCACAGAGATTTCTGTATTAACAACTCAAATTATATTTAAAGAATGAAAAGTGCTGAGCAATATAGCAGAAGCTTTTTTTAATTGAAAAATGATTTATATGGAGAGCTGGTTTGAAAATGGGGCATTTGTACATTTGAAAGTTATCTTGACTGCTGGGGGGGGGGGGGAGGAGAACTAGATGTAATCATTCAGAATGCCTACAACAAGTATCCCAATGAGCCTTTGACAGAATTCTTTAAAAAGAGGTAGAAAATGTAACCTTCCTGTGCTAAAAGTTTCTGAGTTGCATAAATTCATTGATATAATTTGCTGATGTGATGGGAGATGGTACTGTGGATTGGAGATAGCAATAGCACTGAGACTTATATATCTCTTTACAGTGTCTCACAGCCCCCCCCCCCAAACAGTTTACAGAGTCATCATATTGCCCCCAGCAATCTGGGTCCTCATTTTATCAACCTCGGAAGGATGGAAGGCTGAGTCAGTCTTGAGCTTCTTGAGATATGAACTGCCAAATTGCAGGCAGCTAGCAGGCAGCAGAAGTATCCTACAATACTGCACAATTGGGTGTTAAACTCACCCTCTGGACTGCCCTGAAAACAGTTGCACCACCGTGGCTCATGGGGTGGGAGTAAACAATGCAGCAGGCAAAATCTTCATCATGATTGTAATTCTTTTGTCATGGTATATAGTAGAGGCAGATATTCTTTATTGAAAGGACTGGAGGCAGGAGAAAACAATTGCTATCAATTCTTTTTTTTTAGATGATTATGTTAATTCTTCACTAAATTATAAATTTCTCAATAAATGATTGGCTAGAGGAAGTATTTCTTTCAGCATTCCAATTAAACTTTTTTATTTTTCCATTTTTATAATATTTAATGACATGTATGCTATTACATAACCAATATCATATTGTATTATTAAATGTTTACATCAATTCATCTTACCAATAACTCCCCAAAACCAATTATTGGCTCTTCTGCTCTCCATACACCATATTTATATTTAATCTATCATTTTCTTCTCCCTCTCTTCTCCCCCTTCCTACCTCATTTCTTCCATCTGTCCTTCGCTTCTCAACTTCCCCTTCCTCTCTCCTTCTTCCACCCCTTACCATTCCTCATTTCTCTCCTCCTCTTCCTCCCCTTGCCCTCTCTTCTATCCTTACCTTTCTCCTCTACTTCCCACTCTTCATCTCATTTACTTGGTGTATTTCAGCTTCTGAGCAAGCTCCCTTTTAGGTTGATGGTATTTATAATTCTTTTTCAATATGCATATTTAATTTTTCTCCTCTTTTTTAGTAAAAAAGTGACATAACAGAAAAGTATACATATATAGTCCTTGTACTTTTAAACACACACACACCCCAACCTAATTTTGGTTGAGCTGTAGACCTTACAATTCCCAGCTATTCTCATCATTATATACATCCTTACATGCCCTCTTTGGATTCTCTCTTTTTATCACAATAGTTTCCCATTGTAGGTATATTTCATATTCCCTCTCCATTTTTCTATACCTTGAATTAGATTACCCTTAGTCATCTCTAAATGACAGTATTTTCTGTTCAGTGTTCATTACACTTCCCTTAATGTATTATATAAAGTAATCAGCGGTAAACATCTCACTTTGTTCAAGGTTCTATATATGTCCATGTTACATAGATTTTGACCCATGCTTAGTTGTCCTTCTATTGTCATATTCACTCAATTCACAACTCAATTTAATTATCATGTCAAAAAGGTAAATCACAAACCTTTGTTTTACAAGCTCCCCATATCAGTTTCATATTTATCTATATTCCATATATTTTAATTTTATTTAGTTATGTTTTCATTATCATGTTCAACCAGCTAGCAACTCCATTTTATTATCATATTTAGGAATAAAGCCCTTATCTTAACTTTATATTTTTCCATATGGTAGTTTCTGGTTATCCGTTTTTTTCCTGGAAAGTCTGTTGTCCTACTTCTCTGTTTCTGTCTTCTACCTTTTCTTTATTTTAACAGATCCACTCCCTTCAAATTTCCTCAGGTGACCAAAGGAATAATTTATATTCCTCTTTGTTGGGGGATAACCTCTTACTTCAATTTTCCTTACACCACTAACAGCCTCCAAGATCACTTTGTCAGCTTTCTTTTCCCTTTTGTTGGGACACCTCCCCAATGCCATTAGTATGAACTGGAGTGCACTTAGAGCCTTACAGCCCCATAAGCAAGGCTCGCCTCCCCTCTCCCCCCCCCCCCGCCTTTGCTTCCTAAGAGGATGACTCTGCCATCTAATAATGGATGTATTTTTTCAGATCCAAAGGGTGTTCTGAGGAAAATTAACCATGCAGAATGACTAGTAAACATGGCTATACCCTCCCCCCCCCCCGCCCTGCATACTTAAGTGTCTCTCGTGGAACATTGCGGGATGGGGCAGAAGATGTGGCACTACAGAATTTGCTAATTATATCCACTCCTTTGATGTGGTCCTGCTCCAGGAGACCTGGGCTTGTCATAAGATACCCTTTCAAGGGTTTATGGCCATTTTGTTGGCCACTACTAGACAATTCATGGCAGGGAGGCGCAGAGGTGGTCTAGCTTGTTTGGTCTCTACTTCTTTGAAAGTGGAGACAGTGGAACTACCCCCCTGTGACCCTATAGCTATGGTGCTTTTGATAAAGAAAGGACGTAGCAAATTGTTAGTGTTCAACGTTTATCTTCCCCCGATGATGAGGCCAGCCAATATTAAGGCTCAATGGGGCATGCTGGAGAATTACATTACTTGTATGGAAACTAAATTTCCAGCACTGCATATCTTTATAGGGGGTGACTTTAATGCCCGTTTGGGAGCTCAAATTCCCCCAGCGATAGAGGCACTCTATTCCCAAGAAACCCTCCAGGCCATAGGTCATCTGATTTCAGCCAGACATTCTAAAGATGAACTAACAAATTTTGCTGGCATTCAGTTAGCCCTTTTAGTAGCCAACACAATAAGATAATTCTTAATGGGAGTACTCCAGGTGATCTAGCTGATAAGTTTACTTTAGTTCCCTATGTGGGATAAGTGTTATTGATTTTGTGCTGGTATCTCAACCTCTTAGAGAGGCAGTCCATGCTTTTTATATGGACTGCCTTATGAAGAGCGACCACTACCCCCTGGTCACAATTATTGAGCTTTCATCAAATATACATCTCCCTAGGTTTAGGTTTATTTAATTTATATACCCCCCTTCTCCCTCTCGGGACTCAGGGCGGTGAACAGCTACAATAACAAGAAGAAATACAAAAATTAAAATAGCAGATTAATAAATATTAAATAGTTTGGCCTCTTGATTATAACACCCAATGCTAAAAAACCCATTAAAAGACTATGACAGGCCGGCTGCACAAAAGGGGCCCCCAGATATTAGATCCCTATGTGGCCTCGTACACAAGGAGGATCAAATGGTCTTCCAGTAGTGAAAGAAAGTTTCACTCCTTTTTATCATCTCTGGAGCGTCTTAACTTTTATAATCAGGTATTAGCAAGCAGTGGTCCGGAGATAATCTTGGCTTTTGACTCACTAATCAATGACCATGTAGAGACCAATGCTCTCTACATGGGGCTCCCCTTGGGGTGCACCCGAAGACTACAGCTGGTCCAGAATGCGGCCGCGCGGGCGATCTTGGGAACGTCTAGGTATTCCCATGTAACACCGCTCCTGCGCGAGCTGCACTGGTTACCTGTGGTCTTTTGGGTGCGCTTCAAGGTGTTGATTACCATCTTTAAAGCGCTCCATGGCACGGGACCTAGCTACCTGCAAGACCGCATCCTACCTCATACATCCCTGTGGCTGATCTGCTCCCACAAAGAGGGACTTCTCCGGGTGCCGTCCACTAGGCAATGCCAGCGGGCAACGCCCAGGGGAAGGGCCTTCTCTGTGGTGGGCCCAACCCTCTGGAACGACCTACCCCCCGACCTCAGAACAACCACGGACCTCCGCACCTTCCGCCAGAAATTAAAGACACTCCTGTTTCATCAGGCCGGCTTAGCCTAAGTTATTTACCTAGCCTACAGTCTGTACAATAAATTGTTTTAATTGGGTTTTAAATGGGATTATGTTTTAACCTTTTAAATTTTAGCACAGGGATAACTTATTTAATTTGGTTTTAATTATTTATATTGTGATACTGTTGTGTTTTAACCTCCTGTGCACCGCCCAGGGTCCCTTTGGGGGGAGGGTGCGGTTATATAAATCCGAAATAAATAAATAAATAAAATAAATAGTGTCCAAAGGGAGCTTGGAGCTGTCTGTGGGCTGAGTGGTCTATATCAACTAAGAAGGTTTGATAAAGATTGCCTGATGCTTAGAAACCAGATTAAATGGGTTTATCTGCTCTATCGCAATCAAGGGGACAAACACCCACCAGAGGACTACTACCGTCTGAAACGGGAGTACAAAGGATTAATTACTAAGAAAAAGAAAGCTAAAGAGAGAGAGAAGTGGGATCTACTACTCCTCTCCATCAAGCAGCGGAAGGTCACCCGACTATTCTGGCAAATTATTGCCAGCTCCCTGTCAGGCCATCAAGAACTCCCTCTCTGCTGTATCTCTAACAGAGACTGGGAAAAACATTTCTCGGCAATTTACCAGGCATCAACAAGTTTGACTGTGCCTGACCCACTGCTGACTGGCAACCTGTGACCTCTGCTGAGATCACCAAGATTATCTCTGAACTCAAGCCAGGAAAAGCTCCTGGCCCTGATGCTATTCCCCCTGACTTGCTAAAATCCAACCCT
Organism: Rhabdophis nuchalis; assembly: GCA_039707465.1. Classification (NCBI taxonomy): domain Eukaryota; kingdom Metazoa; phylum Chordata; class Lepidosauria; order Squamata; family Natricidae; genus Rhabdophis; species Rhabdophis nuchalis. Next base: position 105,918,931 of record CM077647.1, on the reverse strand, counting down.
GAATGGTGGATTCTTCTTTTAGCAAGACTCTTCATGTACATTAATTCCTCCTGGTAGGGTTCCAACCTCCTGGAGATTAGCAATTATTGTGCCAGTATTTAAATGAGGAAACAGAAACAACCCAGCTGAGTATCGCCCCATAAGCTTGCTTTCCATTATCGGGAAACTGTATGCCAAATATCTCCACAGTAGACTCCTCACTTGGGTCAAGGAGACCAATATTATTGGTGCTGAACAGATTGGGTTTAAAGTGTGCTGTGCCACACTGGATAACTGTTTTGTCTTAGCACACCTGGTCAACAAATATACTACTATACCAGGTGGCAAACCTTTTTCTGCTTTCATCGACCTAAAGTCAGAGTTTGACTCAAATCCTAGGAAACTGTTGTGGTCAAAACTGCTCAAAAGTTCTATTGACAGACACCTGTTGTTCTTAATTAGGGCCTTGTATAATCAGACCTCTAGTCAGGTCAGGTGTGGTCTGCAGGGAGAACTTTCTAATCCTATCCTGACTAAAAATGGAGTAAGGCAGGGATGTGTTCTGGCTCCTCTTCTGTTTAATTTATTTTTATCTGACCTGGCTGGTTACATTGGTCATATTGAGACCCATGTCCTGAAGCTGACAACCATAAAAATCCCGCTTCTTCTTTATGCTGATGATGTCATTGTCATTCTCTCATTGTCAAGGCCAAGTCTGAAAAGATTACTTTCTGCACTTGGGTCTTACTGTGTTGAAAACCACTTGTCTATTAATTATGATAAATTGAAAGTTTTAGTGTTTGCTAGAGCCCAGAAATTGTATAACTAGGATATCAGTGGTAATGCTGTTAAACAGGTTTTCCATTTCAAGTATTTAGGTATTCAATTCCAGAACATTGGTGCCTGGAGTAGACATCGACCCAGGTGCTGAATTCGGCCTCATGTAGTTACCAGCAGATTTTAAGATTCTTTTATACTCAGGGTGGCCAGTCCATTCCTTCTGCCCTTCATATCTATAAAGCCAAAATGTTGGCCCAAACCTTCTATGATATTCACATATGGATATGGGGCTTCAAGGACTGTATTGAAAGAACCTAGGCTGCCTTTCTTAGAAAACTTCTGGGCCTCCCTCCTTGTGTTGGCTTTGCTCCGATGTACCTGGAACTGGGCCTTCGATCAGTTGAATGTATGGCATGGATTAACACCTTTAAATGGTGGTTTCAGGTGCTTTTTCTGGCAGTCCCTGGTAGCTACCTCTCTCGGGTGTTTGCGGACTCCAATATTTCTTGTTGGGGAAAAGAGCTGCTGAAGAAACTACATCTGCTAGGCTTTACGGGAGACGACTTGGGAAACTATGGCTTTAAGGACGCCCAATTTAGAGTAGTCCAATGACTTGTGGACATTGATCTACAATATTTATGAGCCAGAGCTAACAAAACTTGCTCCCCCCTGACCTTCAACCAATTCAATAACTACGGACTGAGGATGGCTTTCTATTTCTATACTTTAACCACTCCTAAGTATAGAAGAGCTTTCTCCCTAGCTCACTTTAATGTCTTGCCCTCAGCACTTTTGGATGGTCATTTCAAGAGGCTCCCAAGTGACTATGCCCTTGTGACAGAGCCGAGGTTGAAACTGTGGAACATGTCCTTTTATCTTGCCCCCTGTACAATGCAGATAGATGTAAGTTACAGTCTCCCCTTGAAACTATCCCTTCTAGACACAATGGCTGTAATTTGATGGTATATTGCCTAGGAGATGGCTCCTCATACATCACCTTTCATGTCTCAAAATTCTTCTTAAGAGCTGTAACCATCAGAGGAGAATGCCATAACTTCCCTTAGTTAAGCTTTTGGCGACTGAGTGTTATGATGCTATGATCAATTTTCTTATGTTTCTTTTTTGTAGTACTTGTGTTTTGGTCTGTGACCATAAATAAAGTATATAGTCATTGTATTTTTAAAACAACACCACTAATTTTGGCCGAGATGTAGACCTGGTTACAATTTCCAATTTCTCATCATTATTTTTATATAATTATACATCCTTATATGCCCCCAATTTCTGATTCTGTCTTTATAGATAGATAGATAGATAGATAGATAGATAGATAGATAGATAGATAGATAGATAGATAGATAGATAGATTTATTTTTCTATACCGCGTCCTCTCCCCAGGGGGACTCGGAGCGGTGCACAGGGAAAATTAAAACAGCATAAAATATATACATAAATAAATACAATAAAAACAAATTAAATCAACTGTCCCTGTACTAAAATCCCCATTTTAAAATTAACATTCCCTAACCCCTGAGGTAGAGATTAACCTAGGCCGGCCAAGCAGAAAAAGTGAGTTTTTAATTTCTGACGGAAGGAGCGGAGGTCCGTAGTTGTTCTAATGTCGGGGAGAAGGTCGTTCCAGAGGGCTGGGCCTGCCACAGAGAAGGCCCTTCCCCTGGGCGTCGCCCGCTGACAAAGTCTAGTGGACGGCACCCGGAGAAGTCCCTCTCTGTGGGAGCGAATCGGCCGGGAAGATGTATGGGGCAGAATCCGATCCCGCAGATAGCTAGGTCCCGAGCCATGGAGCGCTTTAAAGATGAGAACTAACACCTTGAAGCGCACCCGAAAGACGACAGGTAGCCAGTGCAGCTCGTGCAAGAGCGGTGTTACATGGGTATACTTTGCGGTACCCATTATTGCTCGTGCGGCTGCATTCTGGACCAGCTGAAGTCTTCGGGTGCACCTCAAGGGGAGCCCCATGTAGAGAGAGTTACAATAGTCCAGTCGGGATGTCACGAGAGCATGAGTGACTGTGCGAAAGGCGTCCCGATCCAATAGGGGGCGCAACTGGCGAACCAGGCGAACCTGGTAAAACGCCCTCCTGGCCACGGCTGTCACTTGATCTTCCATGGACAGCCGGGCATCCAGGAGGACACCCAAGTTGCGCGCCCCATCCACAGGGGCAAGATGTTCGCCCCCTATGGCCAGCGATGGAGTCAGCTGGTTGAATCGGGTAGCCGGAAACCACAGCCACTCGGTCTTGGTCGGGTTGAGTCTGAGTCCGTTACTTCCCATCCATTCTTTAAATCTCAATAGTTTCCCATGGTAGGTGTATTTCATGTTCCCTCTCCATTTTTCCATATCTTGGATTAGATTACCCTTTATTGTCTATAAATGTCAAACCTCGTTGCTCAATGTTCATTACAATTCCCTTAATCTATTATATAGAATAACAAGCGGTAAACATCTCACTTTATTCATCATCTTAAAAGTTCTATATATGTCCATGTTTCATATATTTTAACCCATGTTTAATTGTTCTTCTATTGTCATATTCAATCAATTTCGCAACTCAGTTTAATTATCATGTATAAAAGTGAATCACAAACCTCTGCTTTACAACCTCCCCAAATCAGTTTCATATTTATCCATATTCCATATATTTTAACCTTTGTTTAGTTATCTTTCCATTGTTATATTCAACCAATTAGCAACTTAATTGTATTGTCATATTTAGGAATAAAACCCTTATCTTACCTTTATATTTTCCCATATAACAATTTCTAGTTGTCTGATTTTTTCCTAGTAAGTCTTTTGTCCAACTTCTCTATTCCTGTCTTCTCCCTTTTCTTTGTTTTGACACATCCACTCTCTTCCATTTTCCCCAGGCCACCATCAAAAGAACATTTTATATTTCTCTTTGTTGGGGCATAATCTCCTACTTCAATTTTCCTTATGCCACTAACAACCTCCAAAACCTCTTTTGTCTGCTTTTTATTCTCTTTTGTTGGGACACCTCCCCTTTTTACAGTTTTCTCTATACCACTGCCAAGACCAATGGAGTTTTTTGTCTGCTTTTTATTTCCTTCCCTTTCTATCCCCTTGTTGTCTTGTCCCCCTCTTCTTTGAATTCTACTTTAGATATCTGCTTCCCTGGGTTCAAAATTCTACTTAGGCTTGATTTTAATGATTTTAATGATTTATGTATATTTTTTATAATTTCACATAGTTCTTCAAATTCCCAGTTTTCCATGATGTCCAGTTCCAAAGTTATAGTTGGTTATACAGTTCTTATTTCAGAGTTCTGATCCACCTTAAATTTATCTACTTCAGCTGCTGTGGGGAAGAGCAATAGGAGCCATCTTGGTCTTTTGTTCTTCCTTAATGTCCAGTTCCAAAATTGCAGTTAGTTTCTGGTCCACCTTAAATTTAGTTAATTCAACTACTATGAAACTGGAAGAGAAGCTGGGGCCATCTTAATTTTTTGCAGAGGTCCACGATAAAGCACCCCCGCTGCCAAGGGTGAAGGGGAGCACCTTCGCCTTCTGCATTCATGCACCTCCTTCCCCAAGATCGGCAGGACGCCTCTTCTCACTCCCTGCGATATAGGGCTGCATACACCCCTGCTAGTTTCAGGCAGAGAAATCCTCAAGATGACGCCTAGATCTGGGTAGTGGAGAATTTTTAAAACCTAGGTTGTATCATAAACAAAGCCTTGATGAAACAATGATCGCAGATTCTTCACGAAGTTTATGTTCTGTAACGGTGGCACCATCATTATCTCTTGGGAATATACAAGGGCAACTGCAAGAATTGAAATGAAGAAGTGGAGAGCACCACCCCTACCAGTTATTCCATCCTTTTCTATTGGGAAAGCTGAGAGAGAAGAAAAAATGCCAAGTGCGATTCCTCAAAGTTCATTGCAACAAGAAACAAAAAAGAAAAAGAGACGTGCTCCTCTTCCACCAACTCCTAAAATGCCAAACAGATTTGAAGAAATGGATAATAAAAGACAAAGTACAATTGATCCTTTTCAACTGTCATTTGTCGGCCATTTTATTTCAACTGTCATTTGTCAGCCTTTTCATTTGCCTGGAGAGAGATTCCTATTGTGGCTATCACTGCTTTCTGTATTCCACCTGGCGCTCAAACCAATTTCATTGTAATTTTATTATTACAATGACAATAAAGATTATTATTATTATTATTATTATTATTATTATTATTATTATTATTATTATTATTATTATTATTATTATTATTATTATTATTATTATTATTATTATTATTATTATTATTACATCCTGCAAGAGATTTCTTAGCCTGGGATCCTGGGAGAGGTTTGTCTGCTTTGAGTTGCCAATCCTTCTGCCAGCCTAAGAGGAAGCTTCTGCTGTCACCAGGAGCATCTGGGGGGGAGACCCTGGCTTTTTTTTCAAGGTCACCAGAGAAGGGAACGAGAAAGTGTTCTTCGCCCCACAGGCTCTAACCTTACTCAGGCTACTACCTGGTTGGATGTGGTGCTTTGCAGCCAGAGAGAGAATCCGGCCATGGCAGCATCCTAAGTGCTCCAGATCTGCACCATTGAGGGGAGAGCCAATGGAAAGTTGTGTGCCTCTGCAGTGCCTGCACCAGCCCCAAATCACCTGCCCGCATTCAAACCAACCCACCTTCTCTCTCCCAGCATACGATGTCTGGAGGGGGAGGGAAGGTCCTTCCCAATACCTCTCTTGTCCTGGCAGCACCCCAACCATAGCAGCTGAGTGAGGGAAGGAGGCATGCGATAAACAGCCCTAGCCCCTGCCACCAAGACCTTCGCCCTTGGCTATTTTGCACCTTCTTTCTTTCTCCACCTGCCCCAATGAACAAAGGAGGCAGTGGCCCCTAAACCACCTGTTCATATTCAAACTGGGCTGCCTCCTCTCTCCCCACATGGGCTCTCTGAAGGGGGAGGGAAGGTCTCTCCCAAGACCTGCTTCCTTTACCTTGCGGTGCAGTTCTGGGACAGTAGGATATTTTTTTTTCCACCTGTATGGGGACATGGACAGGCTGCTACTGGTCTGGTGCAGTACACCAGATTTTCACTACCTTTTCTGGCATTTTGTACCATATCAGGAGGAACCCACCTCTGGTACTACCTTACTGTATCTGTATGTTGCCAGAGACACTAATGCCATGCAATGTTTAAATGTGTATGTGACCAAACTTTTCTACTTCTTTGAAAATTTATAAGAAAAAGTTCAGAAGGACAAAATTTGAATCAGGCTCAACCAACAAACTGAACAAAAAAGGGATAGGGTTCAAAGAAAAAATGTTTAATAAATGTTTAAATAACATGATTTATGAATGTTTACATCTATCAAACATATATTACAATTTCTTAACTTTAGTGTGTTTATACTTGTTTGTAAAGGAACTGCATTTATTAAAAACACAGAAATAACTTTCCTTTTAAGCTGCCTTTGATATTTTTGAAGAATATTTTCTTAATAAGACTATTCAGAGTGAGAACTCCTTGATGATGAAATGAGAAGAAATATGAAGAAAAGCAACATAATACACATGCACACACTTTTTTAAATAAATGCTTGAACTCTGTCATCCTCAAACACCATATTTGCAAATGATGCTAGTAATATATTGTATTCTTTAAAAAAAGAACACTGCATATTCTTGGAGATAGTAAAATGTTTTCATACAAAGTTTGAAGTTTTGAAGTAAACAGATACATAAATTAATATACAAATAAAATAAAAATACTTGTTGAATAAATAATTCAATAATCTTTTGAGCTTCATATTGTATAGCCCATAATCTCTTCCTCTTTATTATCTTAACAGTACTTCTACTGCTTAACTTTTAGGAATATAATAGGATACAATAATAGAATCCTCATCCCACCAGTAATGCTGACCACAGTGCTATAATATCCTGAGACAACTATACTGTCACTCACAAAAAGGCTAGCAACTACCCAAACTATACAGGATGCAGAATGCCCCATTTTTATTTAAAAAAAAAAAACATATTTCCACACGATTGAGAAACACTAATTTATATTAAATGTTGATTTCTTATCTGAAAGTGCCCTTTCTTGCTAAAATTCTTTTGTTATAAATTTAACCCTCCTTCTAATAAATATTATTAATCAGAACTTCTAGATTCTTGTTCCTTAAGTTAGGTGTTTTGAGACTGAATTGTATAGCAGGAAATCTGACAGTATATTTGAGTAGAATCAACCCAGTTGGGATCACTGAAACTTCACAAAATGAAAAAAACAGACTATTATCTAACCACATACTGTTAACCAAGGTTAACAGAACCTGACCCTAAAAATGCAAACATTCAGCTAGCAAAAATACATGTTTGTGCAATTTTTTTCATTTTTGTGAGCTAATAAATTGTTCACATTCAGAATTGCCCATCATTTCAGGAGACTCGGGAATCCTCTTCCCATTCTTTGGATACACACACCAGCAACTTGCAGGATTTCCATCAAGTGAGGTTTCGCACTAAGGGAATTTTAAAAAGAATATTAAAATAAGTATTTTTTTTCCAGTAGGAACTAGTTTAAATGTTAGAGAATAATTTTTATCCAGTTCCTATTCAGGGAAATTTTACTTTTATATTTTTACATTTTATATATAGTTCAATCTTTTTCATCCCTATTGTACTTAATCGAACCTATCTGACATTGAAAATCAGTTGACTTTGTCTGTTCTCTAAAAAAGGCAATTCTTTGCTCTGCTGTTATTTCTTGGCTGAATTTATACAGGGAAACATTCCCAAAAGATTGAAAATGAGAATAAAGGAAATTATCAAGAAAATCTATTTAAAGATATTTAGCTGAATAATCATGATTTTTAATTGTTCACTATAATATATAAAATTGTGCCAGATCTGTATATTAACTTAGCATTATCAAAAGTGTATAGGTTCATCTACAATTCTGTGAACTTTGTTTCCCCTTCTCATGAAAAACCAGTGCTTCTTATGGGAGCTTCTCTATTTCCTTCAAATCTTTTCTCTTAAAATATACAACTGAAATTGTTCCCTCAGAACAGAAAATTTGTTCTACTTCCTCCATCTTTATTTTTTTATTACCAAAGTATAAGTATACATAGCTATAGATAGTCCACTTGCATCTGTTATCATTATAATTGTATCACACCATCTATGAGATTTGTTGAAGCTCCAAAATTTCTCCTTTTAAACATGTTTTTGGGCATCATGAGACCCAGTGGCAGATTAAGACTCACTGGTGCCCTAAGCACTGACAAATCTTGGTCCCCCTTGTACATACTGTACAAATCTTCATTGTTTTTTCTTTCCTTCTCGACTTTGTGGTACCCCCTTGGGCCTGGTACTCTAAGCATGTGATTAATCTGCTTAATGGTTAATACACCACTGAAGAACCTACAGACTTTTGGTTTCAAAAAATGTAATGTCCTTAGAATGATATTTAACTCTGAATAGTCTGCTTTTGTTCTATCAAAAAGAAAAAGGTTGGGCTGCCATCCTTAAGACACTTAAGGATGACAAGATTTTCATTTCTGAAAATGGGATGGAGAGGCTTGACTTCTATAATTTTCAAAGTAAGGGGTTCTGAGCAGGTTTCGTTCAATGAAAAAGGTAATAAACCACGTCATCCTTCATTAGCTTGGAAATATCATTCCCATCCTCTACCACCCAAATTACCTGCTTACTATGATAAAATCCATTTTTATTACAGTTGGGTAAATAGAATCTATATAATTGTCCTCCAGTTGTTTGTTGAGCTTTTGCCAACTTATCCAGTGCTTTGTACAGTTCTTTTTGACAGGGTCGCTGAAAAAACAGTAAGGTAATAAACAGTGAAGCATTAGAATAAAGGCTGGCATGCTTTTGTCCCGCACACATTCAATATTACTTCTAAGTACTTCCAAAAGTGGAATCAATTAAAAGTAAGTCTGTCTTCTATTGCCTTACAAATGAGATCTAATTCTCTACTGTCTTTCTAGAAAACAATAATGCCTGAGCTTTTCCAGAAAGCATTGAATGATGTTCTTATTTTTTCCTTTACTGTACCTTTTGTTTATTTTTCACTTAATACATTGCTTCTCAAATATAAAACTCCCTCTCAGAAAGTTATTTTTACCCTATGTAGGTAAAATCCTTTAAATCAATGTAAATGCCTCTTTTGTGATTGAGTAATCTGTTTGTTGCCATTATACAAAGAAAATTTCCTTTACATAATTTGGGGTAATTTACCTAGGCGTTAGACAATTAGGCAGGCATGGGAAGCACTGACAATGCAGTTGCTAAAATGTTATTTATTATAATTAATTTATTCCTTGCAATGTCTTAAGTGATTGAATTATAAATGTTTAGTTTCTAGCTGTAAACCAGTGTGAGTTTCTGGTAGATTTGACAACACAGAAATAGAATAAATGAATATATGTCCCAGGTATATTCCTAAAATAAGAATACTTGAAAGTATTTGCTCTTTCTTTTAAGTAAATAAACATGAAGCAATTGTCAATTATAGCCAGAGCAGATATATTAGCTCTAAACAGAAAGAAGGATTTTCCTGATTATAACAACTATAAACCACTTGCTTCATGAAGAGGTATGTACTTTTTCATTGGAGGATTAGATAGTCATCTTCCTGAAATGCTATAGTAGATAATGCATCAAGTAGAGAGTTGAACTAGATGACCCCTGAGATTATTTCCAACTGTCTTGATTCTATGATTTATGCATATCTATAAAAATAAAAATGTAAAATAGTTTGTACAAAGCCGCTAATCTCAAAAACTACTGCACCGATTTACCTCAAATGTTCACACAATGTTCCCAAGGACTTCCAATAATAGAATACGTACTCATTTTGTGCCTAGCACAAGTGTGTTGTGTGCAAGGTACACAAATGTAAAATGTACCCACTGATCAGGTTTTCACCTCCCTGTAACTCCTCCCACCAACAGTCATTTCCTCAGCAATGTATGGAGGCCTCTTAGGGCCAAAAAAGCACTGGAATAGCAAACTCCCAGGTGGCCCATAGAGAGCGAGAGGGAGAAATACAGTTTAATAAAAGAGGGACTAGGGAGAGACAGGATAGCAAGGATTCCAATATCTCAGGGGCTGCCACAAGAAGAGGGAGTCAAGCTATTCTCCAAAGCACCTGAGGGCAGAACAAGAAGCAATGGGAGGAAATTAATCAAGGAGAGAAGCAACTTAGAACTGAGGAGAAATTTCCTGACAGTTAGAACAAGTAACCAGTGGAACAGCTTGCCTCCAGAAGTTGTGAATGCCCCAACCATGGAAGTCTTTAAGATGTTGGATAGCCATTTGCCTGAAATGGTATAGGGCTTCCTGCCTAGGCAGGGAGTTGGACTAGATGACCTCCAAGGTCCCTTCCAACTCTGCTATTGTATTATTGTATTACAGTAGGTAGGTAGATAAAGGAATAGATAGAGAGGGAGAAATACAGTAGGTAGGTAGGTAGGTATGTAGATAGAGGGATAGATAGGGAGAAATATGGTAGGTAGGTAGGTAGGTAGGTAGGTAGGTAGGTAGGTAGGTGGATAGATAGATAGGGAGAAACACAGTAGGTAGGTAGGTAGGTAGGTAGGTAGGGTGATAGATAGAGAGGGAGAAATATGGTAGGTAGGTAGGTAGGTAGGTAGGTAGGTAGGTAGGTAGGTAGGTAGAGGGAGAAAGGAAGAAATACGGTAGGTAGGTAGGTAGGTAGGTGGATAGATAGAGAGGGAGAAATACAGTAGGTAAGTAGGTAGATAGTTAGGGTGATATAGTAGTGGGCCACTACTATAGGTAGTAGTTTTAATAAAAGCAAGAGAATTTGTTGGTGAATTCCATGAGCATATGGACTATATGTATAATACAAGCCATATGTCTGTAATATGTTATTAGACTTGGGAATGACATTTAGGACTTCTGCATCATAAAAAGTATGCCAAGTCATGTATAGTGTACTTATGTTCTGATATTCTAATTAACTCATCACTTTTAGACCTTTGGTGCCATCAAGTGGTTCTTCAGAGCATACTCATATCTGCAAACATTCCTTGTATTCAATCTATTTTGCATCCAGTGAGAGCCTTTGCTGATGAAGCAGTGGTTGGTTTGTGCCAAAACAGATCCTTTGTCACTAATAAAAAAGATAGTTCTACCAGGATCTTCAGACTTTACCCTGTGAGGGAAATTCTATGCTTTTCAAAACAAATTGCATCCTATTTTCAGAGAAACGACTAATAAGAAATTGCAATATCTGTTTTGAATGTGTCTTTTTCCTTTCTTTTCTTTCTTTACCTTTACAACAACCAGGAAGCAGATTGGAAACCAATGCAGCTCATGAAGCAGTGGTGCTACAGGAGCCATTTTTGGGATCCCCAAAACTACCCACGCTTCCACACTCCTTACCAACTGTAGCTTCCAAATGTTCAGGTAGCCTCATGTAGAGTGTATTACAATAGTCCAGCCGTGTGATGACTGAGGACTGAATGACTGAGTGCTGGGACTCTGCAGCTAGTGCACAACACAAGGTTGTGCAAAGACTCTCCTAGCCACAACAAATGCCTCCTCCACAGAATGTGAAGATCTGAGGTTATTTGAAATTGTTGTGTGATGACAGAGAGGTCTTACCTGTTCCCTCCACTTCTTAACTTCAGCAAGTTTGTCTGCTCTCAAACTTTCATAAATGTTATTAGCATCCCATGAGGCAGATTTATCTTGATCAGCTGAAAACTCCACCTCATAGTTGACCAAGTGATCTGCTGTTATTTCATCACCGTCAGTGGGCATATCTTCTGGTTGTAGAGATTCTAAGAGAAGAAATCAAAACAATAGTGTATTGCATGATAGTTCAGCTAGAACATAGCTTTATTGGAAATGAATTAAGGTTGTCAAATAGAAAATTTGTAACGGGCCATCAGAACCTATTATCTCTGTGTGTTCATTAATGCTATATATCTAAGGAAATATAGCAATTACATTCAATAGTAATAATGACAACCATTATTATTAGAAGATTGCACAGACTAACTACAAACAACAGCAAGACAAAGTAGCAAAAATGGTGCACTGGAAGATTTGCAAGAAATACCATTTGTCTGAAAGCAAGAACTGGTGGAACCATAAAACAGAGACAATAATTTAAAAAAATGAAGATGCTAAAGTGCTCTGGCACTCTGGAATTCATACAGACAAGTATCCGCCACATAACATGCCATTCTTAACAATTGTCAATAAGAAAGACAAAAACAGTCTGGATGATGGATGCGGCAGGACCTGGAGACAGGAGAGGAGAGGAGAGGAGGGGAGAGGAGAGAAGAGAAGAGAAGAGAAGAGAAGAGAAGAGAAGAAACTGGAAAAGGTAACAAAATACAAAGACCTGCAATTAAAATAGAATAACTGTGGCAAAAAAAAGCAAAAGGAGTACAATAGTAATAGGTGCCTTGAGTACAAGTCAAAACAACTGGAACACTACTTGAACACTTGACAAATTCACCATCAATCAATTGCAAATAGCAGCTTTATTTCAAACAGCTTATAACCTATTAGAGAATACATCTAACAGCAGACGTGGATTTGCCAGCCTGGGTTGCCGGAACCGGCAGTGTCCCAAAACTAGTGGTTTGCCAAACTGGGTTGCCGGAACTGGCAGTGACCCAGGCCTGGCATGCCTTCAAACTGGTTCCCCGGTCAGTGTGGTATTTCCCCCCCCAGACCTATTTAGAGGGAACTGCACATGCACATGGAGTGAGAGCATGCACACAAAATTGTGCACGCACCAAACCGGCAGTAATGCTGGTAGCAACCCATCCCTGTCTAACACCACAAAATATCAACATCTGCAGACAATATAGATAACAACAGGACCTGCCAAGGGCTGTAAAAGACTAAGCCTTAAGAACAAATGCACGCAAAGCCAGAATTTGGAAGACAGCAACAAACAGCAAATAGTACCTCTGCAAAGCTGAAAAAACAATGACCACTTGGATAGCAGCTGCAAAAAGATTGTATAAACTGCCTACAAACAATGCACAACAAAGTAGAAATAAGGGACAATCTGCAAGAAATACTATTTATCTACAAACAAAAACTGAATGGGCCCATAAAATAAAGAATATAATAGAAAATGAAGCAGCTTTGCTTCAAAATGAAGTGCTTTTGGACTTTCAAATTTAAACAGAATAGAATAATAACAGAATAACACTTGTAACGGACCTTTGAGGTGTTCTAGCCCAACCTCCTACTTGTGCAGGAGACCATATCCTATACTATTCAGAACAAATGGCAGTCCAAACTCTTATAGAAACCAGTGGTGGGTTGCTGCCAACATTACTGCCGGTTCGGTGTGCACGCAATTTTGCACTGCTGTGAGAGCAAAATGAGAGGCTTTTTTCAGGAAGAAGCACATTAAAGAATTAAAATTTCACAGTTAAATATAATAAAAAGTCTGTACAAGGGACGTAGTTATAAACTTTGGGGGGGGGGGTTGTCACAATATATGGGTTATGTTGATGCTGAAATTGGTTTATTTGGTGTTTACGCAGGCTGCTTTTCAAAATACTGATTTTTTTAAATAGAAGGTTCAGCATTTTCTTTAAAAAATGAAAATGACATAACAGAGATGGTTTTTAAGAGTTGTCTTAAAACAAAACACACATGCACAAATGCTTTCTACTCAAAATTTTAAGAAGTTATTGACTCCTCACATCATTGGCAGACAGATAACAAAGCAACCCCCCTTTAAAAAAAAAGTTTTCTCCCAGCTGTGACATTTAACCGCATCCTATTATATTTTCTTGGTCCTCCGCTCAAACTAGGAAACTGTGCTTTTAATTTTATTTATAAAATATTTTATTTATTTATAAAATAAGTAATCTTATTTTGAAAATGCCATTTTCTGATTCCCATAGCCTTTGAACCAGTGCTTCAGTGAAAGATATTGGATGGCAAGTTATGAACTGTGTTTTCTTACATAATGTTTTTGTCTCTATTTCCCAATCTTTGTTTTGAACCCACCCAATAAACTAAGAAATTTCAGCCATGCTGAAACAAGTTAACATTTCAATCTTGTCATAAGATCAGTGTCATTTTCTTTGCCAGCCATCAGCTTCAATCAGCATTCTGAGTATGAGATACAGAAAGATATGTTTCTTACCTGCAGTTTCTGTCCTATCAGCAATGGGGAGGCAAGTACCTTGCCCCTGAGTAAGAACATAAAGAGGACGAGCTTGATCTACCTGCACCTGGCAACTAAGTCCCAGGCTACACCTTGCTGTGTATATTCCACAAGGCTCCCCCAGCTGAAGGGCACAGCTGTGACAGCAACTGCAGCCAGGTTGGCGGGATGTTTCTGGGCAGCTGGCTGATACTGGTGGACACAGCCTAAGTTTTTCTTCAGTACAAGGGGCACAGTGCATTAAATGGAGAGCAGCACCCAAACTGAAGCCAGGCCCAAGAAATAAGAGCAGCAGCTGACAGCTGAAGCCCGGGTAAGTCATGATACCTTAGAAGGATTGTGAAGCAGAGTCTATTGCTATTAGAGATAGAGGGGAACACTACTCAGCTTTCCCATGCAGCTAGTCCTGAATTCTTCACAGTGGGCCATTTATACACTTTCTTGAGAGTCTGTTAATCTTTAAACCTAAGTTAATTATTATTTGAAGAGGAGGGACATAAAACAGAGTTTGATTGGTAGTTTGTATCCCATCCCCCTTATTTAATTATTTCCCCTTTTTATTAAGTGTTGCAATAATTCATCACTATTCCATTCATTCTTAACCTTTTCAGGACAGTATAAACATGTCTATGGAAAAGAGATGGGCATTTCCATTCTTATTTTTGCCTTTTAGCCTAGGGAAGAAGGGGATAAAACTTTTTATTAGAAAAGAAAAAATGAGAGGGGGGAGTTGGAAGGATAAATATTTCCCACACTCTCAACCCAAAAAATCAAGAGATGACTTCATATTTGCATAAGAAGGGATGTAACAATCTCTTGTTTAATTTTTGTCATGTGGCTGGAGGTTATTAGAACAATGACGTACCAACAGAGGCCCTGGAGGGTCATAAAAACTCCTTAGATCCAGTAACCTCTGAACATAGCACGTAGGAGCTAATGTCCTAGCAATAATTGTTTGGTATAATTTCCTGGGGAGGTACTTGTCCTCAAACAGAGCTTAAAGTGAGCACCTGATCCACTGGGCATGGGAAGGGGTTGGATCTGTATCTAATTAGCAGGGAAAGAAAATCCCAATTATTCAATCCTTCTTGGCAATTAATATCCTCACATTTCAGAATGAGAATACAAAACCTGCATCCTAACACACCTATCCTTGGTAAATGTCAAAGAGACTGAATTACAATTAAGAGAGTAAAGCTACAAAAGGGAAAAGACGGAGTGCCTGGAAGGGTCCAATGAAGTACGGAAGCAATAAAACATGATTTTAAAAAATGGAGGAGGGCAAGAAATGGAAAATGTTACAGCTGTGGGAGCAGCATTAATTATTACAAACATGAGAAAATAGTAATCTTTTAAAATCTGACAGTATAAAGAATTGAAAGTATTAAGTGAATAGTTGCAGCTTTAATTCAGTATTGAGTAAGATGTACAGACTGGAATGGACCTGTGTTTCTCAACTTGGGCAACTTTAAGATATGTGGACTTTAATTTTCCGAATTTCTTAATCCGAATCTGGGAGTTCATATAAAGAAAAAATACAGAGAAGAGCAACAAAGATGATAAGAAATTTGGATGCTAAACTGTACATTGAATGGTTGTGTAACTAGGTATATGGGGTCTAACAAAAATAAGAAATAGGGATAACATGATAGCAGTCTTTCTTCTGTTTTGTTTTTAGATTGTTTAGATTGTTAAGTAGTCCTCTGCCAGTGAAAATGCAGTACCCCATGGGCCAGATCTGGACTGCAGGCTTTGAGTTTGACATCTTGGGACTAGAAGATCTCCAAGGTCCTTTCCAATCCTAATATTTTACATTTTGTATTCTAATATTCCTAGAAATATTTATTATTTAATTGGATTTATAAGATGAGTTAGTTGCTAACATAATAATATAATCTGCAAAGAATATTATTAAATTTGCACAAATCTATTGTACTTAAAACTAACTCCTGCTGACTTTACTAGGTAGATTTTAAAGTATTTTAACATTGCAGCCTTAATTTTGTTTTATCCTATGTTGAGTTTTCTTACTTAGCATCCAGCCAGATTTTTTTAATCATCTTTTTGACATAAATGTTTCCTTCCTTAATAATAACAGCATTTAAGAATGGAACAATATCTCCAGAGTGAGAGTCTTGAAAATATTGGGAACTCAGGAGATCAGACCAGAGTTGGATTTCCATTTTTTTTACTACTGGTACACTCATGCATGCACAACGCTTCTGCACATTCTGAACAGAGCTTCCCGCTGCTGCCACTACTGGTTCACTCGATCCGGGCTGAACTGAGAGCAACCCACCTCTGAATCAGACCATCCAAAATAGAGTATAGATTAGTATGGTCTCCATACTATGATGACATATCAACATACTGGCAGAAAACAGAATATATTAATTTTATGTTTAAATTAAATAAATATTAATTATATTTTGGCAGTGGTTTGCTCTCCAAGCTTGTTTTAATTTAACTTCTGAACATTTCATTAACAGACTAGATAATATCATCAGTAGGGTTTTCTTGTTTTTTTCCCCTTAGCTTATAAATGTCTTGGGTGCAGTTTGGTTAGTTGCTCTTGTGATTGGTTGTTCATTTGGAGCTATATTTATATTAATTATATTTTCAGATTTTTTTTCTTACTATAATTGTTTTACTGCCCCCCTTCATTTGTATTTACTTCCTTTGTTCATATTTATGTTCATACCTATACTTGTTATCTTATACATGTTTGACAAACAAATAAATAAATAAAATTTGGAATTCAGATTATATACTTCACATGAGTTATTTTTATATTAGCACAGGGGGCCCATGGGCTGGATCTAACTCATGGGGTGCTTAGATCTGGCCTGCAGGGCTGACCTGGAAACAGCAAATGCAGACTCATGGCCCAACATCATTTTCACCGACAGATGGTTGCAGGAGGCTGTCACTGCTGAAAATGGATTTCAGGAGCCTGTTTTTACTGGAAGAGTGCTCGGGTCATCACAGGTGCCCCCAACACTAGTGATGTTGAGCTGGCCATGCCCACCCTGGTCTCCCAACAGAACCCTGATGCAGTCCTTAATGAAATCAAGTTTGACACTCCTGCATTAGCATATTTAAATCCTCAATCATGTTTTAGAATTTAAAACTAGATGTATTGTTAAGAGTAGATTTTCCTTTATGCCTGTGCGGATTTTCTATGGCACAAAATGCTTTATCAGGGCTCAATTTGAATGTATGTTCCATTTTATTGACACTTAAAATTGAACCAGAACTGGGCAGTTTTTATCCCAAAAAATGTATTGACTCTTGCTGGCCAGCTTGAATAGGATTTAAGAAAACTTGATTTAAAGCTCCATGTAGTAATCTGACATGACCTCTCAAGGATATTTTCAACCATATCCTTTAAAAGCTTCAAACTGAGCGGGGAACAAAATATTAGCAGAAAAAAAGACCTTGTAAACATTTGTTGTAGTGACTAAGAATCATGTGTTTTTTTCTATGACTCAGAAAATATGTGAGAGCAGTCCAGAAGGAACACCCAGTTATGGTCAGAACATGTTACACTATGACCTAGTGGCCCAGATGTTCATTATTTTTATTTGTTTAAAGTAATGTCAAGGCTAAAGGGTGGGAATAAGGAAGATATAATGCTACTACCTCAAACAAACATGCATAAACATTTCTCTTGCTACGTGATATTTTGCATCCTGTGTACTTTGCTTTGAATGAAAGCAAACAGGTAATTTGTTTTTCATCATGGATCTTTATAGTAAGGTTGAAAGTTCCAATAAGAATAGTTGGAGTCTTTATGTGGAAAAGTGCCAATATTGCCAAAGACATTCTGTTTTTCAGTTGTTTACTATGTAGTTGTGTAAAGAGATTTGTAAAAACCATCTCCTATGGAATATTTTACCTCATAACATTGGACTAGCTCCAACATTGTTAGGTTTTAGGGAAAAAAAGAGTTCATGCCCATTATTCTGTTTTCCTTTTTTCTTATATGGCAGTCTCATCTCATCTAATTTAATACAATCTAATCTCCCTATAATGTATTTCTACTGCAAATAGTATAGAAATTCAAATGTTTTAATTGCTCAGTTTTGACAAGTTTTACCAGCTGTTTTTCCTGTGAGTTAAGCAGGAAGTATCTAGGTATAGAAGATATGTGCTTTGTATTTATGATCACCTTCATGGCATTATATCATAGTAGTAGATCTGAAGCTCATGTACCTCTGTGCTGAAAATGCCAATGTCAAACCAGATGTTGTATTGAAATTGCGAAGATATAAATATCTTTGCTACTGCATATACTCCTTCAAACATGAATATTCCATAATAATAAATATAACAGAGTTGGGTTTTTGTAATCTTTGTATCATGTACCTGTGCGCCGCCCTGGGTCCTTTTGGAGAAGGGCGGTATATAAATCAAATAAATAAATAAATAAACGATGTCAGACAGACAAGAAAATCAAGACCATTGGAGGCTTAAAGCTGTAATAATATAACCTTGCAGGCTTGATAATGCTGTACCTCCTCTTCCTCCTCTTTCCTCTTCCTTCTTATAGTTCGGTTCAGTGAATTAAGGAGGCATCTGCCTGATTTGCTAGCAAATATTTTCTTGTAATTCTGGACTTTTAAAATGCCTCAGTCAATTTTCCTTAGGTAACAGTTCCTGCATAATACTGGCAAGGTTGTCTTCCTTACTTTTTTACAGTTTCTGAAAGCACAGACATTACACAGAAGACTTGTGATCAGTGAGAGCTGCCAGCATATAGATCACTGAGATATTAAACATTCAGAAAGCCATAAAAAGCCTTTCCTCCAAGGCATTGTGTAGTAAAGTTGGAGCACGGGATAGTGTAGATAAACTGAGTTTTAACAAATAATGAATTGGATATGGTTTTTCTTCAGTTTTGGTTTTAATATTGTTTGTGAATTTATCATTATTGCTAACTGCCCAGAAGTTTCTGCCACAAGGATGGGCATCCAAATCAATCAATCAACCAAATAAAGCAATATGATTATTTTCTAAGTGCAATGATTACCTGTCCTGACTTGTTCACAAGGAGAGGGAATTATCAGCTATTGATAGTAGCTGTTTGTAGAAATGAGTTTCATCTGTAAAAACATCGCTCCACATTCCTATCTTGGCCTTTTTCTTTAAACATTAATGAAATGAATTTGCTGAATGTGGAAACTATGTGTAATCTAGATTCTTTGTATTGATATTTATCTAGTCTGTCAAGCAAATACTCCTATCATGTTTAGAATGGTCTAATTTTGAAATATTATTAAACTCAGCTGCAGCTCAGGCTGCTTAGTCTTACTTTTCACTTGCGTTTTTGATAAAATGTACTTTCTCACTTCAGTACACATTGTTTTTCTGATCCTAAATGGTCTATAGCATAAAGTAGATAATAGATTGGACAAACCTATACTGGACCTGGTTCTTACTAACAGAGAAGAAGAGGAACGTATAATTAAGGCAGAATACCAATAAACAGCCCAAATTTGCAAAGATGAAGTCAGTAAAACTAAGGCTCAGAATAAAGTAAGATTTGCAACAAATGTCAAAAAACAATTTAAAAAAATTCTTTCAATGAGCAAAGATTACAGGGCAGTAATAGTAGAGAGAAAACAGAGGTACCTAATTTGTTAACTTTAACAAATTCAGGTTTGTTGAAAACAGATCATGCCAAACCAATCTTATTTCATTCTTTGACAAAGTGACTAAATTAGTAGACCAACAAAACACTGTGGACATAGTATACTTAGACTTCAGCAAGGCATTTGACAAAGTAGACCACAACCTACTTCTTGGTAAAATAGAAAAATGTGGGATAGACAGTACCATCACCAGATGGACTTGTAACTTGCTGACAAACTGAGTAGTTTGATGAGTAGTCTTTAATGGGACCACATGCACAGGGAGGGGAGTAAACAATGGGGTACCACAAGGGTCTGTCTTAGGTCCAATACATTTCAATATCTTCATAAATGATTTAGATGAGGGAATACAAGGAAAACTCATCAAATTTGAAGATGACACTAAACTGGCAGGAATAGCCAACACCCCAAAAGACAAGCTCAAGATAAAAAAATATCTTGATAGACTTGAACAATGGGCCCTATCCAACAACATAAAATGTAATGGGGATAAAAACAAGGTTTTACACTTTGGCAAGAAAAACCAAAGGCATAGATTAGGTGAAGTGCAGATTAGATGAAACCTGGCTCCAAAACAGTAACTGTGAGAAGAACCTTGGAGTCCTAGATGATGATCACTTAAACACGAGTCAGAAGTACACAGCAGCAGCCAAAAAAGCCAATACAATCCCTGTTTTAGAAACAGAGGCATGGAATCAAAATAACATGAAGCATTAGTACCACTTTATAAAGTCTTGGTACTTTATACCAAGTACCAAAGTACCAAGACCATACCTGGAATACTGCATCCAGTTTTGGTTGCCACATTACAAAAAAGATGTAGAGACTTTGGAAAAAGTGCAAAGAAGAGTAACTAAGTTGATTAAAGGCGTGGAGGCTAAAATATATGAAGAACAGTTGGATGATTTGTGCTTGGCTAGTCTAGAGTAAAGAAGGACTAGGGAGGACATGTTAGCAATATTCCAATATTTGAGAGGGCCACGAAGAAGAGGGGGTCAATTTATTTTTTAAAGCACCAGAGGGCAGAACAAGAAATAATGGATGGAAATTAATCAAGGAGGGAAGCAACCTGTAATTGAGAAGAAACTTCTTAACATTGAGATCAATTAATCAATGGAACAGCTTGGCTTCAGATGTTGTGGGTACTTCATCACTGGAGATTTTAAAGAAGAGACTGGACAGTCATTTGTCTGAAATGGTATAGGATTACCTGCTTGAGCAGGGAGCTGGATTCCAATGTCCCTTCAAGCTCCATTCTGATCCAGAATTCATTTTTGGTATCTCTCTTCATGCTAAATGATGATATAGTCCAACCTATCAAAAATATAATTGTAAAAGATAGACTAGGCATGCAAATTAAAATAAGCAAGAAAATGGTAAGAGAACTTCTGCCCACTCGAGATGATTTCAAATCACTGAGACCGGATGGATTATAGAATGGTGTAGTGGTTAGAATGCAGCATTGCAGGCTAATTCTGCTGACTGCCAGCAATTCAGTTCTCACCAACTCAAGGTTCACTCAGCTTTCCATCCTTCCAAGGTTAGTAAACGAGGACCCAATTTGTTAGGTAATATGTAAACTGCTTAGAGTTATAAAGTGCTATAAAGTGCTGTAAAGTGCTGTGAAGTGATATATAAGTCTAAATGCTATTGCTAATGCTATAATGTTCTGAAGGTTCTGACACATGTGATCTTGGAACCATTGAACAACCATATATTTCATAGATCCTGCTCCTGGAGCACTGGGGAATTAACAGAGGACTGGAAAAGAACTGATGTGGTTCCTACATTCAAATATCGAGGGGAAACATCAGACCAATCAGCCTGATATCAATACCTGGGAAGATCTTGGAAAAAATAATTAAGCAACAGATCTGCAAACACTTACAAGTAAGCAAAGTTATAAACAGAAACCAACATGAGTTGATCAAGAACGAAGCATGCCAAACAAATCCTATTTCATTCTTTGACAAAGTGACTCTATTAGTGAACTATCAAAATATAGTAGACATTGTATATTTGGATTTCCGTAAAACATTTGACAAAGTAGACCATAATCTACTATTTGGTAAACTAAAAAACATGGTATCGTCAGCATCAACATCAGATGGATTTGCAACTAACTGACAAATTGCACTCCATGGAACTACAACTACATGGAAAGAATGAAGCAGTGGGATACCCCAAAGTTCTGTTTTTGGCCACATACTGTTCAGCATCTTCATAAACAATTTAGACAAAGAAATAGAAAGGGAACTCATCAAATTTGAAGATGATATTAAGCCAGCAGGAATAATGAATACTCCAGAAGATAGGTTCACGATCCAAATGGATCTCAACAGACTTGAACATGGGCCCTATCTAACAAAAAGAAATCCAATGGTGAGAAAACTAAAGTTTTGATTTAGGCAAGAAAAATCAAACGAACTGATACAGATTAGATGAAACCTGGCTCAATAGCAATAATTGTGAGAGGGATCTTGGAGTCCTTTGGACAATCACTTAAATATGAGCCAGTGGTGTGTGGCAGCAGTCAAAAAAGACATTGCAATCCTAAATAGAATCAAGATCATGTGAGGTATTTACTTTACAAAGCCTCAGTAAGACCACACTTATCTTTGATCACTATGTCATAAAAAAGATGTAGAGATTCTGGAAAGAGTGCAGGGATATGCAATATTAGGGGATTGGAGGCTAAAATATATGAAGAATTGTTGCAGGAATTAGGTTTTTCTATTCTAGGGAAAAGACAACTAGAGAAGACATGATAGCAGTGTTCCAATATTTGAGGGGCTGCTACAAAGAAGAGGGGATCAGCCTATTTTTTAAAGCACCACAAGACAAGACAAAAAACAATGGATGGAAACTATATGTAGTCCTTGATTTATGACCACAATTGAGTCCAAAATTTCTGTTGTTAAGCATGGCATTTGTTAAGTGAGTTTTGCCCCATTTTATGATCTTTCTTGCCACAGTTGTTAAGTGAATCTGGCTTCACCATTGATTTGCTTTTCAGAAATGTGATCACATGATCTTGGAACATAGCAATGGTCATAATTTCAAACGAGTTGCCAAGCATCTGGATTTTGATCACATGATAATGAAGATGCTACAAAGGTTTTAACTGTGAAACATGGTCATAACTTACATTTTTCAGTACTGTTGTAACTTTGAACAGTCACTAAATGAACTGTTATAAGTTGAGGACTACCGAGAAGAGAAACAACGTAAAACTAAGGAGAAATTTGCTAACAATGAGAACAATTAACCAGTGGGATGAGTTGCCTTCAGAAGTTGCCTTCAGTGCTCCGTCACTGGAGGCTTTTAAGAAGAGACTGGACAGCAATTTGTCTAAAATGGTAGGGTCTCCTGCTTGCACGGAGGGTTGGACTTGAAGACTTCTAAAATCCCCTCCAACTCGGTTACTCTCTTAAGATTCTGTTAAGAATAATAGTTAGCAAAGCAGCAAACACTAAAACCTACTATTAAAAATAATTAGACAAAAGTTATGCATGAACATATGTCTACAAATGCTTAATGGAATAAAATAATCACTCTTACCATTCTCAATATTTGAAGGCACCAACTTGGCATGGGTTCCAATAATGGATATAAAAATTCTGCTCTTTGATAATTGTCAAGCTAGAGTGAAGCTATTGGTACAGGCTTCTTTCTGAAATCAACTTACGACCAAAACTGGATGCAGTATTCCAAATGTGGCCTTATCAAGGCATTATAAAGTGGTATTAACACTTCATGTGATCTTGATTCTATCCCTCTGTTTATGCAGCCTAAAACTGTGTTGACTTTTTTGGCAGCTGCTGCACACTTCTGGCTCATATTTAAATGGTTGTCCACTAGGACTCCAAGATCCCTCTCACAGTTGCTACAATTGTAACCTATACTGTACCTGTGCATTTTGTTTTTCTTGTCTAAATGTAGAACCTTACTTTTTTCACCATTGAATTTCATTTTGCCCAATGTTTAAGTGCCCAATGTTCAAGTTTGTCAAGATCCTTCTATATCTTAAGCCTATCTTCTGCAGTGTTGGCTATTCCTGCCATCTTGATGTCATCTACAAATTTGATGAGTTCCCCATTTATCCCCTCATCCAAATCATTGATGAAGACGTTGAAGAGTACTGGGCCTAAAACAGAGCCTTGCGGAACTCCACTGCATACTTCCCTCCACGTAGATGCAGTTCCATTGAGGACTACATGTTGAGTGCGGTTGGTCAGCCAGTTACGAATCCATCTGGTGGTGATGCTGTCTAACTCACATTTTTCTACTTTATCTAGTAGTAAGTTATGGTCTACTTTATCAAATGCCTTGCTGAAGCCCAAATAAATTATATCAACAGCATTCCTTTGGTTCACTAATTTTGTCACTTTGTCAAAGAATGCAATAAGATTAGTCTGGCATGATCTGTTTTTGACAAACCCATGTTGGCTTTTGGCTATTAGTTCGTTTACTTCTAGGTGTTCTCTAATTTGTTGCTTGATTATCTTTTATTATTTTTCTTTGCATTACTGATTTTCTTTTTAAAAAATAATTTTATTATTATTTTTTAACATAAACACAAATAATACAAACTTCACAACAACAACAAAACCAAAATCAATAAGCCATTTTTCCTTACAAACTATCAATTTTTAAGAATGTATCATTTTATCACAGGTTTCTATAATGTTCTTCAAAGTATATCACTTATTTTTCATATCAATTATTACAATTCTTATATCTCAACCCCAATCTTGTTAGTTGTTTTAATATCCTTTTATATAAGGCATAATTATATAATGGCATTCTGTTTATAAAACCAAGCAAAAGAGAATCAGAAACAATATCAACAAATACATAGATTTAGGTAAATTTAAAAATGTGAAAATCTAATTGGGTATCCATAAATTCTGTGCCCCTCAGAAGTAGTTATTATTCATAAGTAATCTCATTTTATTAATTTTAAATCTAACAATTTTATCCTGTCAATATCCACAGGTCTTATCAAGTATTTTAGCCTCAATCTATTTTTTCTTTAATATCTTTAAATCCTGGTTAGCTATTAATATCTTTTATTTAATCCCATCATATCTCTATAGATTCCATATAATTATCTAGAATTTTATGAATAGCTGTTAATTGATTGATCATTTACCAAGAGTATTCTATAACCATCTAAATAGCATAGTTTCCCATCTATAGATAAGCAAATATATATCATTAACAAAAACATAATCTTATTATAAGCATCTATAATTATTATTAACAATCAATTAATTAATAATCCTTGATAGTAATTTAAACACATCCTAATTATTACTCATCAAGGGATAGAAATTCCTCTTTTCAGCCGTTATCTCTCCAAAGATGAATTAAATTTGCCTCTTTTATAATTCGCATTCTCCATCTCTTTTTCCCCTCTTTCCAAGTTCTTTATAAACTTCCATTGGCACATTGTGATCCAATATAGCTGTCCAATAATAACACTGACTAACTCCTTTTCTCATATTTTGTTTATTTTTAAATATCAAGTTTATCCCGGTTGTGATTTCTCCTTTTTTTCCTTTCCTTTTTCCTTCCTCTTGCCAGTCAGGTTGAAATCCAAATTTCTGATAAGGTCTTGATGTTATCCCCTTTCCTGGACTTTCCCCTTCCTCCTCAGTTACATCCAGTCCATTGTCACGATTGCTTTCCTTTTCTTCTTTAATTTCTTTAATTTCTTCACTTGGTATAGTAAATAACTTTCTATCGAATATTGGATGATATTTTTTTAATTCTTTCAAGATTTCAGTCAGAAGCTCCTGATTTTTTGCAGTATATATTTCTATGTGCATAGACATTTTGGCGAATCCACAAAGTAGGAAAAAGTAACTCCAATTACCTTGTTAGCGGTTAGTTTGTTTCTGTTAATTTGTTTCTATTCAATGTTTCCAAAAATTCTGCTCATACATGTCCACCCACCATTTTTCTGAGAGCAACACAATGTAACAAATAGTTTAAATAGCTTAGAAATGTTTCAATCTTTTTTGTTGGAAGGAGAACAGAAACAAAAAGAGATAAAAATATAGTCCTTATTTAAGTTTAAAAATGCGCAATAGAGTATCCAAATAATTGTAAGATTGTAAAGGTGCTCCAAGTTTCAAAGTTTTGAATGAAATGAATTAAAAAGACAAAGAAATTAGAAAAATCAGTCATAATCCGATCCCTTTCAGAGTGAACGGAAATGGCTATTTCTTTCATTACGGTTCAATCTGCCATTTCAAAGCATTCTGTAGATCAGAGAAATCTCACAATTCAGCTAAAATTCGCCGCTTATCTTTAGATTCAAAGTTTTAGTGGAAAAAAAGGTTTCTTAGCAGAGTGTTTCAAATGTAAAACAAAATACCTTCCCGATGTTATCCTCTCTTCCAAACAATTCCTTTCGTTTCTGGAGATTCTCCCTTTGCCTTGGTCCACCCTCCAGAAAGGGGGGGGGGATGCGATTCATCTCCTTTCAGAGATTTTGCTTCGTATCGGGCAGGGATCTTGCGGGATCCCTGCACCCAGCAAAGGCTTATCTCCTATTCACCGCCCCTCCAGGGCGGCTTAGATTCCTATGGAATCATGGGGGGGGGGGGGGGGGACGAAATCCAGCCGAGTCCCTGCAGCTTAGGGAGCCCAGTTGTGTCAGCACGGGAGGCTCCGCCTTCTTCCCACTGCATTATTGATTTTCAAGACACTTGAATTACAAACCTAGTCTAGGTGTTTAGGTTTAACATTTATTAAAAACATTATCTGTGCCTTCAGTGTTTTTCACCCAGTTTTACAGGTGCTGCTACTAATTAGGAAAATAAATTTTCATCAGCCTATGCTGTTTTTTGTTTTTTGTTTTGGTTTCCAGTTTGGTTCCATTTTCTCCAGATCAATAAATAAAGCAAAGAATGCTTCATTGGCTTTTGTGGTTACAACTGATTCAATAATTTGGCAACACTTGCAAAATGAGCAGCAATGGATCACAGAAGCTGACCATTGTAGAGGGTATTATTTATCTAAGTTTGGTCCTAATAAGAACTAGAGATCACATTATCCATATGGCTATGAAAAAACTGATCAGAACTTCACAGGAACCCCTTCCTTCTTTCCTTCCTTCCTTCCTTCCTTCCTTCCTTCCTTCCTTCCTTCCTTCCTTCCTTTCTTTCTTTCTTTCTTTCTTTCTTTCTTTCTTTCTTCATTCTTTGTTTCCTTCTGTAATTTTAGTTAATAGATAGTCGAAAATAAAAACCAAATCCTTTGGTGATTATCATAATATTGGGAAAGGTGAGGAGCAAAGAAGATTATTTAGATATATTTTTCAGAAGAGCATCAATTTGTGTTTGATCTTTCAAAGTTTTGAAGTTCTACAAACTTTCTTAGTTTCTATTTTCATAACATCTGCTGACCATGTGTTTCTGTAGTCTTTGGGATTTTTTCTTTAGATATTCATACAGTTAAGAGAAAAAAAATTTCCCTCTTAGAATCTGGAAATTAGTGGCTTTTTGAGATGGTGAGATATAGATAACTGCAAAAAGTTAAATGATTCCCTCATTCTTCTGTTTTGACAATGTTCTTACTCACTATCCCTTCACAGTACCATTTATTTTTTTGGTTACCCTTTTCTGAACTAGATTTTCTTAAGAGATATAGAATGACTAGTCCTAGGTTATTGTGTTCGTTCTAGTGGTCTATAAAATGTCATCCTGACCCTCTGGGAGAGCCTGTATTCCATTGTGATATGTTTATTGCTACTACATATCAATGGAGTAAACACTGAACTTCCCACATGGTATATAGTCAAGCCCTGCAGCAGGACTAAACCTTCTTGGATCTTTTAAATTGCAGCCGGCAATTTAAACTATCAGATAAAATGTTGGAATGTTTTATCCAAATTTAATTTTTTCCCTCTTATCAAACAAAATTATCTTACATGCTGTGGCAGAAAACTAAGTTCAGGTTATTATTTCTTCTCAATTCTCACTACCATATAAATGTGACACATTAGTTTAAAAAAGATAAAAAATAAATTGCTACTTTATTGATGAAACTGTGAGGAAGAATATATGTGGGCCTACTTTTTATAGAATTTAAAGGCTCATCTCTAAATCTGACATTGTCTGAAAACGGTGACTGTACACATCTAAGTATGGAATTGCCTGGGTACCTCAGCCCTTTTCTCTGCATGCAAATACATCCATTCTATTAAGGCAGTGGTGTCCAAACATTTTTCAAAGAGGGCCAGATTGGATGAAGTGAACATGGTGGAGGGCCGAACATTTTTCTGAACATTCTTTGAACCATTACAATTAAATGCAAATAAATTATTTTATGCCAAGTTAATTGCAGATGACCTACTTTTCATTTCATTTGACAGTTGAGTTTTCACAATGTATTGAAAATAAATTAAAAAAAAACTTACCTACCTCTTTCTCTCTTTCTCTCTTTCTTCCTCTCTCTCTCTCTCTCCATTTCTCTCGCTCTTTCTCTCTTTCTTTCTCTCTCTCTCTCTTTCTCTTTCTTTCTGTCTCTCTTTCTTTCTCTCTCTCTCTCTCTCTCTTTCTTCCTCTCTCTCTCTCTCTCCATTTCTCTCGCTCTTTCTCTCTTTCTTTCTCTCTCTCTTTTTCTCTTTCTGTCTGTCTCCCTTTCTCTCTCTCTCTCATTTTCTCTCTTTCTTCCTCTCTCTCTCCATTTCTCTCTCTCTCTCTCTCTCTCTCTCTTTCTTTCTTTCTTTCTTTCTGTCTCTCTCTCTTTCTCTCTCTCTCTCTCATTCGCTCTTTCTTTCTTTCCCTTTTTCTCTCTCTCTCTTTCTTTCTGTCTTCCTTTCTCTCTCACTCTCTCTCTCTTTCTCTCTCTTTCTTCCTCTCTCTCTCTCTCCATTTCTCTCTCTTTCTCTCTTTCTTTCTCTCTCTCTCTCTTTCTGTTTCTTTCTGCCTGTCTTTCTTTCTGTCTCTGGGGCTGTGTGGCTGGGAGGGAGGTGGACGGAGGTTACGGATGCCTCCTCCCACAGCGGGCGAGGAAGCAGGCGGGGTGAGAACCCAAGGCTACCGTCATCTTAAGCACCACCGAGGCTGTCGCCCGGCAGGGGCGTCAGGCAGGGAAGCCGGTCACGCCTCCATCGCTGCACATTCTGGGGCTGCGAAGCTGGGAGGGAGGTGAACGCGCCAAGCGGACGTTCTTGGGCAGCGCATTCACCTCCCTCCCAGCTTCGCAGCCCCAGAACATGCAGCGATGGAGGCGCGACCAGCTTCCCTGCCTGACGTCCCTGCCGGGCGACAGCCTCGGTGGTGCTTAAGATGACGGTAGCCTTGGGTGCTCACCCCGCCTGCTCCCTCGCCCGCTGCGGGAGGAGGCGTCCGTAACCTCCGTCCACCTCCCTCCCAGCCACACAGCCCCAGAGACAGAGGGAGGAAGGGAGGGCCACATTTATACAGAGCAGGGAGGGCTGTTGGAGGGCCGTATTAAACCAACCCCCAGGCGGCAAATGGCCCGTGGGCCGGACTTTGGACATGCCTGTATTAAGCTCTATAAAATAAAGCAGAGTGATTCCAGTATTTAGCTGGGGCAATGCTAAGATGATGATGATGATGATGATTTAGTTGATCCTAGGTCCTTGGTTAGGACTTGAGCTGTTCAGCTACTAACCAGCCCCAAAGACTGTGAATCTCACCAAAGATTAAAATAACAAAAACATCCTGATAAAGAGAAAGCTCTGAAATTCTGGAAATTTTTTTTGGGAAAACAACATGAAACACAACAGAAATGCAAAATAGATCAAAGAGGTTGAGGATTCTATTAAAGTGCACAAAATGAAATATGTGAAAATAACAAAAGAAATGGTGCAAAGACAGTCAAGAAAAGTGAATAATTGGAGTGCACTTGGACTAGATGAGCTGCATGGCTTCTGGTTAAAGGCACTTACAAGTGTGCACAAAAGATTAGCAACCCAAATGAACCAGATCTTAAAAACACCTGAAAATGATGAATGGATGACAACTGGAAGGACATTTTTCATCCAAAAAGATAAAGGAAAAGGAAAGGACCCTGGAAACTATAGGCCAATCACCTGTTTGCCAACAACATACAAGCTCCTTACTGGTATCATTACAAACCAAATTTATGGATACTTGGAAAGAAATAACTTGCTTTCTGTAGAAGAGAAAGGATGCTGCAAAAATTCAAGAGGAACAAACGACCTACTTCTCATTGACAAGCTAATCTTAAAGAATTCAATGAAAAGATGAACCAACCTTTTCCTGGCTTGGATAGACTATAAGAAAGGGTTTGATTCAGTTCCCCATAGCTGGACCAAGAAATGCCTGAAAATTTTTGGCATCAGCAGCAGCATACAAAAATTTATGGAATCTTCAATGAACCTCTGGAAAATGAAACTTATGGCTAATGAAGAAAACTGGGTGAAGTTGAAATTAAACTAGGCATTTTCCAGGGTCATTTCTCTTTCACCCCTACTTTTCTACTCTCAATGCTACCACTCTCAATGCTACCATATTTGAAAAGTATTGAAGGCCAAGCTGACCAAAAACTAACTTGGAACTGGTTAAGATCGGGAGTACTGAAAAAGGAAACAGAAGGCTTTATTTTGACAACTCAAGAACAAGCCTTAGCCACAAACTGCCTGAAGGCAAAAATTCAAAATGTTACCACCAACAGCAAATGTCGCCTCTGTAATGAGAAAGATGAGACAGTCGACCACCTGATCAGTGGGTGCAGCAAAATTTCACAAACTGACTACCTACAATGCCATGACCACATTGCTAAGATCATTCACTGGAAATTGTGCCAGAAGTTTGGATTTAAGTACAGAAAAAATCACTGGGAACAGCAGGTTGAGAAAGTTTTAGAGAATGGGAAAGTCAAGATCTTGTGGGACTTCAGAAATCAGACTGACAGGCACTTGTCCTACAACACACCTGATATAACAATAATTGAAAAGAAAAAAGTATGGTTCATTGACGTTGCAATACCTGATGATGCATGAATTTAAAATAAGCAGCAAGAAAAAATCACAAAATACCAGGACTTGCAAATTGAAGTTGAGCGACTGTGGAAGAGAAAGTCGTGTGTTGTCCCGATTGTGATTGGAGCCCTTGGAGCAATACCTAGGGGACTGCCTTGTTATGTGGAGGTTCTAGGTTTGCCGGACTTGAGCATTCTGACTCTACAAAGGGCCACCCTGCTTGGAACAGCTTATATCCTCCGATGTTACCTTGACAGTTCCTAGGTCCTTGGTTAGGACTCGAGCTGTTGAGCTACCAACCAGCCCCAAAGGCTGTGAATCTTACCAATGATTAACCACAGAATAGTAATAATAATAATAATAATAATAATAATAATAATAATAATAATAATAATAATAATAACAACAACAACAACAACAACAACAACAACAACAACAACATGGCAAGTTAAACCATTTACTATACATGGATGACTTAAAAATGTGTGCGAAAAGCCCCACTGAACTTAAATCAATACTCAACACAGTTCAACTGTTCAGCAGTGACATCAAAATGAACTTTGGACTTGAAAAATGTGCTATATTATCCATGCAGCGAGGAAAAATGAAAAAAAAACAGAAGGAATAGAACTGTGAAATGGAAATATAGTGAAAGCAATAGCAAAGGATGATGGTTACTAGTACCTAGGCATATTGGAAGCAGATAAGATCTTGAATGAAAAAGTCGAAGAGTCAACACAAAAGGAATACATCAGGAGGGTCCGCAAAATATTAAAATCAAAGCTGAATGCTGGAAACATAATTAAAGCATTAATACATGGGAAGTTCCAGTGATACGCTATTCAGCTGGAATAATCAACTGGACTCTGGCTGAACTGGAAAATCTGGACCAGAAAACACACAAACTTTTATTTATTTTATTTATTTATTTATTTATTTAATCTTATATCCCGCCCTTCTCCACAGAGGACCCAGGGCGGCGCACAGGAAATTTAAAAACATACAAAATACAATAAATATAATTTAAAAGACTATTAAATAAACCTATCCTGTGCTAAAATCAAAATTTAAAAACCCAATTTAAAAACTACCTAAAAGTCCCCATGGGAGGTTAGGCTAGGCCGGCTTGTTGAAACAAATATGTCTTGAGACATTGGCGGAAGAGGCGGAGGTTGGTGATGGTACGTAATTCAGGGGGTAGGTCATTCCAGAGGGCTGGCCCTGCCACAGAGAAGCTCTTCCCCTGGGTGTTGCCAGTCGGCATTGTCCGGCCAACGGCACCCTGAGAAGGCCCTCTCTGTGGGAGCGTATCGGTCTAAGGGATGTATGGGGCAGGAGGCGGTCTCGCATATAACTAGGCCCCAAGCCATGGAGCGCTTTTTGAATATATACCATGCTTTGCATCCACAAAGTGACATTGACAGGTTGTACCTGCCAAGAAAAATAGGGGGCAGGGGGCTATTGCAAATCCATCAAATTGTAGAAGAAGAAAAACAAAGTTTGAATGATTATGTGAACCAAAGTACAGAAAAATTGCTGCAGGCTGTAAAAATGGAGAACAGCATAAAAACAACAGAAACAAAGGCAGAATATAAGGAAAAACAGCTGGATGACAGATTAAATAGATGGAAGACCAAGGCTTTGCATGGACAGTACTTGAAAAAACATTGAAGGAAAATGTGATGACAATTTGACATGGACATGACTTAAGATGGGAACTATCAAGAAAGAAACGGAAGGTTTAATACTGGCCGCTCAAGAACAAGCACTACAAACTAATGCCATGAAAGCAAAGGTTCAAAAATCCACTGACAACCCAAACTGCCGACTTTGCAACAACAAAGTCGAAACTGTCTCACATTTAATATGTGAATGCAGCAAAATTGCACAAACTGATTACAAAACTAGACATGACCGAGTTGCTAAATTAATCCACTGGTCATTATGTAAAAAATATGGTTTACCTGTATCCAGAAAGTCATGGGAACACAAAGTAGAAAAGGTTATCGAGAATGAGAGGGTGAAGATCTTGTGGGACTTTCGAATACAAACAGACCGTCATTTGGAGCACAACACACCAGATATCACGGTTGTAGAGGGCCGAAGTGTACAGTTCATTGATATTGCTGTTCCTGGAGATGCCAAAGTCGAAGAAAAAGAACTAGAAATAATCATGAAATATCGCAATGTGGCCATCGAAACCACATGGCTATGGATGAAGCATGTCACAGTGACACCCATTGTCATCGGGGCACTTGGCACCATGTCTAAGAATTTTAATAAATATCTCAGCAAATTGCAGCTTCCTGCAATAACACCAGCGGAACTGCAAAAAACGGCGCTACTTGGCACGTTATATTCTATGAAGATACTTGGTTGATATCTAGGATGCTGGCAGCAAACTGTATCAACAATTAGCACCAGTCAATAGTATTTGTAATATGCATTTTTAAATGTTCAGTTGGCTGAGTTTTATGTTTTATGAATAAAGTAAATAATAAATCATCCCTTGATACTGAAAATTAAATTAAAATATGAAGACAGTGCAGAATTTCTTTTTTTAAAGCGCCTTCAAATAATAGCAGGAAGAAGGGGGAAGAAAGCTCATTCCTTTCTATGTGCATTCATTGATGGATGTACAAAATGTGTGGGCTTAGAACATGTTACCATGAGCCATTCTGGTAATGCTTTCAAAGCAGTCTGATATATCATTGAACATCTCTTTCCAAGAACACATTTTTCCCATGTTCAATCAAAATCTACTTGTATATAATATATACTATTTCTTGTTCTCACACATGTCCTCATAAAGGCTAATGCATGATGTCACATTATCAGCAAGTTTATCCATGTCCACTTAAGCAGTTTCAAAAACACTCTAATCTATGCAAGTCTGAAACTTTCATTTTACCTCCTCAGTCCAAGACTTCACTGTTTTCACCACAGGTTTTGTGTTTTTTTACTTTATATAGGCGGAGGCATAATATGGATCATACAATGATCAAAGAGATCCACAGCTGGTCTTGGGAGAGAGCGATAAGCACATTTTAATGTGGAGTAGCAGTGATCTAATATGTTTTTGCCTCTTCTGAAATAGCTGACATGCTGAGTCTATCTGGGCAGACTGAGATTAAAACTGTTAAAATTTCCTAAAACAATTAGTTGGGAGTATGGGAAGCCCAGAGAATGAAATATTTTGGGGGATATTAAAAGAGGCAGAATGTTATATTTCTCAGGCAGAATATTATTTTTCTCCAAAGGAGAAATGGAGAAACATGTTCTTAAAGGCAGAAAGAAGCTCCAGTCTTCCTGCCATAGGAAAACAGCCTCAAGCAGAAGAGTCTAGTCTTTTAGAATGGAGATTTTTTTTATCCATTCAGAACGACTGGGCCAATCTATTCATAAACAAAATCCCTTCAGTCACACAGAAGGCTGGAGCTGATGGGATTTTAAAAAGTAGAAAAACAAAGACTCCTAAAATCTATATCCCATACCCAAATTCTAAAGATGGAACATGACCTTTAGGACATAATAGGATTTACCCACCACCATTAAAATGGCAAAAGACACAAGACTCACTACAATGTACAAACCTCTAGAGCAGTGGTTTCCAAACTTTTTCAGTCCACCGCCCCCTTGGTGCTACAAACTGATCCTCAGTGCCCCCCACCAGTGGTGGGTTTCAAATTTTTTTAGAACCTATTCTGTAGGTGTGGCCTATTTTGTGAGCGTGGCTTGGCAGTCATGTGTCTGTGTGGGAGTGGCCACCTTGTAAAATGTAGTGAAACTCATTTGCTTAGCAACTAAAATTTTGGGCTCAATTGTGATAATAAATTCTTTCTTTTTCATTCTTTCTTTCCTTCCTTCCTTCCTTCCTTCTTTCTTTTCACTCTCCCCCTCTTTCTTTTTTTCTTTCTTTCTTTCCTTCCCTGTGTCACTCTCCCTGACTTTCTTTTTTTCTTTTTTTCTTCCTTTCTCTTCCCCTTCCTTCTTTCTTGTGTCACTCTCCCCCTCTTTCTTTCCTTCCTTCCTTGTGTCACTCTCCCCCTCTTCCTTCCTTCCTTCCTTCCTTCCTTTTTTTCTTCCTTTTTCTTCCTCTTCCTTCCTTCCTTCCTTCCTTCCTTCCTTCCTCCCTCCCTCCCTCCCTCCCTCCCTCCCTTCCTCTCTCTCTCCCCCCCCTCTCTCACACATACTTTCCAGTTGGTGAAAATTTCTGTTTTGCCAGCTCTCAGAGGCAGGAGGCAGGGAAGTGAGCC
Source organism: Rhabdophis nuchalis (assembly GCA_039707465.1). Taxonomy (NCBI): domain Eukaryota; kingdom Metazoa; phylum Chordata; class Lepidosauria; order Squamata; family Natricidae; genus Rhabdophis; species Rhabdophis nuchalis. The sequence continues at coordinate 105,884,086 of CM077647.1, read as the reverse complement.
CTAGGCCTCATTTCTGCCTCCTTCTTCGAGAGCTGGCTTCAGGGATGGCCAGCCTCTCCCACCACTGCACCCTTCATTCACCTTCCACCCGGAGGCTCTGCCGGCAGTCGCCTCCCAAGACGGCTGCGAGCCTTCCAAGGAGGATGCTGGACATTGGGGGTGGGGGTGGCATCTGCTGTTCCTGCTGCTGCTGCAACTGGTAATGCAGGCTTCTCGCATTAAGTTGCAGGCGCACCGATTCCAGCAGCTGCGTTTTGCTTTGAAACTTGCTGCCCCAGCAACCCGAAGGGGACATTCTCCCAGCAACTTTCTCTCTTGCAAAACAGGTGCGCGAGGCCCCCAATGATCTGATGGGAACCGTGAAGAGCCAAACTGTGCCCAGCCATCCTTACTCCCTCCCAGCTAAGGGTGGGAGCACCTGAGATGCCGCTGGAAGAATGTCCCCTTTGGATTGCTAGGAAAGCAAGTTTCAAGGAAAAACGCAGCTGCTGGAATCGCCCCGTTTCCAATGGGGGGGGGAAATCCATGTTTTTCTTCCATCTCCATGGATTCCCCCCTATTGGAAATGAGGTGGCCGTGAAAGGGAAGGGAGCACCCCCCCGCGTGTCTTCTTGAAACAGCGGTAGTTGGGTTGGGTGGGTGCTGGGCCCCCTGTCCTGGCCAAGTGGCGCTCGTGGTTGCCGCCGTGCCCGCGCCCCGGGCTGCCTGCTGAGGAGGAGGAGGAGGCAGGAGCATGTTGTTGGCAGTGGGTAGGTGTGGGGTGGGTGCAGCACTGCAGCCCTTGCCCTTGGGACTCTTCTTAAGGGACATGCTGGCTGGCGCTGCTTCAGGGGGGCTCAGCTGCCGCACCTGCCTGGTTCTGCCCGCCCCGCCCACCACCGCGCTCCAGCCAGGCTCTCCCCCCAAAGCTGCCCCGCACCCCTTGCCTCTCACGTGGGGAGGTTGCAAGACATGCGCCGGATCTTCCGCACCGCTTCCCCAGATGCATGGAATGGCCAAAAGCGGCCGCACTGGAGCTCCATCCCCGGAGACTTTTCAGAAGGAAGAAGGCAGCCTCTGATCGGGACTAGCGGAGGCTCTAGTCCTGCTTGAGCAGGGGCTGGACTAGAGGACCTCCGAGCTATCTTCCAGCTCCCTCCGGTTCACTTTGGGGCTGGAGCAGAGGCTTCCTTCCTCACAGGAGAGGCGTGCGCGCATGCGCGCTGCTTCAATCTCCATCCCCGACCAGCTCTGGGGTCCCCTCCTCCCTCCGCAAAAGCCCCTGCCAGGCCAGCAAAGATCCCATCTGGACCAGGTGGCGCTGGGACCCCCTGTGCCCTCCGCGCCCTCGCAGTGGCTCCCTTGCTCTGAGCTGCACTTTGGAGTGGGCAGCGATCCCTCGAAAGCCCCCAAGTTGGTCCTCCTCCTCGCCCGGATCCAGAGCGGCGCTCCCCGCCTGGCCTTTGTCCCTGCTGGCTGACTAGAGGACCTCCGAGCTCTCTTCCAGCTCCCTCTGGTTCACTTTGGGACTGGAGCAGCAGCTTCCTTGGGGCCAGCAGGGACAAAGGCTGGGCGGCCAGCGCCACGCTGGATCCGGGTGAGGAGGAGAACCAACCTGGGGGCTTTCAAGGGATCGCTGCCCACTCCAAAGTGCAGCTCAGAGCAAGGGAGCTGTGGGAGTGCAGGGGACCAACGCCGCCTGGTCTGGATGGGATCTTTGCTGGCTTGGCAGGGGCTTTTGTGGAGGGAAGAGGAGACGCTGGAGCTGGTCGGGGACAGGAGATTGAAGCAGCGCGCGCACACGCCTCTCCTGGGAGGAAGGCGGTGATTGGAGGGGAGGGTGGTGACGTTGCTTAAAGGGAAACCCGCTATTTCCAGGTTTGTTTTAACGATGTCGTCCTTCTGCCCACGCCGATAGGCTTTAACAGCCCATCTTCCGATCGGCAAGTTTCTTCCTCACCCTCAGCGCCCCCCTGTTGCCTCCTAGTGCCCCCCTGCAGCCGTTCGGCCTCCTAGCGCCCCCCTAACGCAGGTCACCGCCCCCTGGGGGGCGTTACCACCCACTTTGGGAACCACTGCTCTAGAGCATCTCAATCACAAAAACTTAAGACCCAACAAAATCCATGAATGCACCCAGCCATCTTGTCAGCCACCTCAAAAACATGCCACTGTCACTGAAGTTTCTGGAAAACCAAATAAACAGAGACTTTCTTTCTTTTTAGCCAGCCTCCATTTTATTTCCAATGTCTTTCTCCTGGAATGGAACCAGACCAGATTTTTCTTTTAACAGGAATCTGGATATTTCTGTTCTGTAAACAGAATTTGGTCAGCTAAGGTTTGCAATACACTATTCATGCAACCATGGAGTGGTATACAAACCTCAACCAAGATGAATGAGAAAAACTCTTATGGAGCCTAAATGAGTTTGCAATTGATGAATAAGTCCACATTGCAAAATTTCTTTAGTACTGCAACATTCATGCACCAGTGATTATTAAAATAGAAGTAGATTCCCCCTCCTTTCTTTTTCCTAGATGTCTCTATAACTCTATCTGCCCTTGGATATGAAAACTTGGAATTTCCAATATATTGTCATCTCCAGTCTCATTTAAAATAGCCTATGTAAAGAAAAATCAGGGTTCTTTCAATTTAAAAGAAGTAGCTCAACCATTTTATTCACAAATGAATACAGGTTTATTAGGTGAAATGAATGGAGCAGAATCCTTACCTCCCTTTTTCTCATCTGACAAGGATGCCTCCATGCTTTTCCTAATCTGCACTTATTTTGTTTCCTTTATTTTCTCCAGCTGTTGAAGAGACCCTCTGCCTTTCAATCAGAATCCACACAGCTTCTTCCACATTTACAAGGACAGGAGAAACCAGAGGAGGAATATTCCTAGAAACTTATCTTTGGTCTGTGAATCACAGAAAATAAAACAAAATATCAAAATCACTAGAGAGCATTTCACCAAGTCTGCCATCAACAATGCCATCTTGAGGAATTATGAACAAATGCGATTTGGGGAAAGGGTTTAGAGAGATTCCAACTCAAATTCATAGAAAGAGAAGATATTACTTCTTTTTGACAGAACTATTAAAGCAGAACAATATTATGTTTTGCTGGGACAAACTGGAAGGAGTTATCTTCACTTTTCACATCGATGTTTCAGATTAAATTCAGTGAATAAATCTCATTATTTTACATAGAAATATGGAAGAGAACTATATCAATCTTCAAAAGATCCAAGATATAAAGACCAACCCTTGAAAAAAACACTTGTGGTTGGTTTATATACTTCACATCGAGAGAAGGCTACATTTTTGAGCATTTACTTCAACAACTCTCCTTTTCTTATCAACACTGGTATATTCTTAGAGACTGGAATGGGTTGGTAACCTTGCAATTGGATACATCTAATGATAAAAGCAATGCAAGGGAAACTAGCCTAAACATTTTTGAGTTGATAGATATTTTAGGTTTACTTGATTTATGAAGGTAAAAAAATGAACTAGCAAAGAACTATGTATTTTTTCCAGAGAGACATAATTTTTCTCTAGAATCAATATAATGTGGACTACAAAAAATATAAAAACTCCATGGAATGATGCTGGAAGATGAGCCCCTCAGGTCGGAAGGTATGCAATATGCTACTGGGGAGGAACAAAGAGCTAGTACTGGTAGTGCCAGAAAGAATGAAATGACTGGTTCAAAGCCAAAAGGACACTCAGCTGTGGATGTATCTGATAGTGAAAGGAATGCTACATTCCATAGGAACCTGGAATGTAAGATCCATGAATCAAGGCAAGTTGGAAGTGGTCAAACAAGAGATAAGAAGACTGATATCAACATCTTAGGAATCAGCAAACTAAAATGGACAGGAAAGGGTGAATTTAATTCAGATGACCATCAGGTAAACTACTGCCAGCAAGAATCTCTCAGAAGAAAATGGACTACCCTTCATAGCCAATAAAAGAGTAGGAAAAGCAATATTGGGATACAATCCACAAAATGACAGAATGATCTCAGTTCAAATCCAAGGCAAACCATTCAACATCACAGTAGTTCAAGTCTATGCCCCAACCACTGGTGCTGAAGAGGATGAAGTTGACTGGTTCTATGAAACCCTACAACACCATCTAGAATTAACATCAAAAAATGAAGTCCTTATCATCATGGGGGATTGGAATGCTAAAGAAGGAAGCCAAAAGATAACTAGAATAACAGGCAGGTTTAGCCTTGGAGTATAAAATGAAGCAGGGCACAGGCTGGTAGACTTTTGTCAAGAGAATACAGTAGTCATAGCAAACACTCTTTTACAACAACCCAAGAGACATCTCTACTCATAGACATCACCAGATGGCCAACATAGAAATCAGATTGACTATGTGCTCTGCAGACAAAGATGGAGAAGCTCTGTACAGTCAGTAAAAACAAGACCAGGAGCTGATTGTGGTTCAGGTCACGAGCTTCTCGTTGCAAAATTTAGGCTTAAATTGAAGAAAATAGGGGAAAGCACTAGACCATTCAGGTATGAACTAAATCATATCCCTGATGAATATAAAGTAGAGGTGACAAATAGATTTAAGAAATTAGATCTGATAGACAGAGTGCCTGAAGAACTATGGACAAAGGTTCACGACATTGTACAAGAGGTAGCAACTAAATCCATCCCAAAGAAAAAGAAGTGCAAGAAAGCAAAACGGCTGTCTGAGGAAGCTTTACAAATAGCTGAGGAAAGAAGTCAGAAGCACCAGGACGAGATCAGTTGGTAAATAACAGAGCTCTGTCAGGCTCCGCAAAAACCCAACTGGACAAACAACTTCCAGGGACCTTCAGGTCAGAATTGTTCTGGAGGAACAGGGAAAAAAGGAGAAGCATCTTGATGACCAAAGATGAACTGGCAGTTCCTTGAAAGGTTGGAGGTGAAGTTCCCCAAACTGACAACAGAGCAGCAGTGACCATGCAAATTGCCACTTCAAAGTTGGGGCAACCGGATCCAGCTATTTGAGCAGAAGTGGTGCTGGGACAAAGCATTGGACCTGGGTGAAAGAGTGATCAACCCAAAGTAAAGAAAGTTTAAAATTGGATTCAAAAAGAGACATGGTGTGGAAATTAACAGCTATCTTGTGACGGGGATTAACAGAGGAAAAAAGAAAGGGTGGAGACTAAAACAGAAAGCCCTAGAAGACTTTTGTTCCCAAATTGGGATCTGGAAACATTAAAAATAATAAAAGAATTCGAAGGGGTATTTCCTTTATTTCCTTTTCTATCTTTTTCTATATTTTGCAAATTAAATATGGATTCTGACAGCTTTTGAAACCAGTGGACTAGAGCTTACCGTGTACTGCAGAAAGGGAGACATCTACTGGTGAGAAGAGGATAGTACAAGACCTAACAGAAAATAACAGAAAAGACAGCTGCAGATTTGGCCTTGACTGTAGCAAGATAAAGATACTTTGAAGCTATGAGAAACAACAAGGAGGATTTGTTTTTGTTACAGTGCTGTGGATTGGACTTACTATTGCGCTGGAAGGGAAAAAAACAAAATAAAAATGGAACTGGACTTTAGCATTTGGAAACAAGAAAGGAGAAAAAAAATTAATTAATGAACCTTAAGTTTAAATAAATGTGACATAGTAAAAAAAGTTTAAACAATTTGTTAAATTAACTAAGCAGACACTGTGGAATTTTGGATATATAATAAACTACATGATATGCTTAAAAATGCCCGTGAAATTCTAAATGGTGAAAGAAAAAGTGGAAACTCAGAGGGAGTACTTAGAACAAGGTGGAGGAGAAAAGGAGATAGAAAAGGGATTAAATGAAGAACAAATGGATACTGCAGAAGAAAAGGGGATCAAAAAAGAAAAATACTCAGATGATTGTATTGTGATTTACAATGACACAAGAGGGACAAGAGGGAAGTGGCCCCCAAAAAAGGAAAAATTAAACAGCAAATGTGGGAATAATGGGGAAAGACTGGGGGGAGGGGACTGGGGACAGTTACTAAAATAATAGAACCAAAAGGGGGAGAAAAGAAATTACGAAAACAAGAAAAAATGAAAATTAAGCAAATGGGTGAAAAGAATAATAATAATAATAATAATAATAATAATAATAATAATAATAATAATAATAATAATAATAATAATAATAATAATAATAATAATAATAATAATAATAATAATAATTTTAATTTTATATCCCGCTCTCTCTCCCCAAAGGGACTCGAGGCGGGGCACAGGCAATTAAAAATACAGATAAAACCACAGACAGAATACAAAATTAAAAATGAATTAAATTAGTCCTGCGCTAAAAACCCATAAACTAAACTAAAACTACCCCTAAAAACCCTAACCTAAAAAGAGACTACCCAAGGCCGGCCAGGTGAAAAAGATGTGTCTTTAATTTTAAACGGAAGGAGCGGAGGTCCGTAGTTGTCCTAATGTCGGGGGGGAGGTCGTTCCAGAGGGCTGGGCCCGCCACAGAGAAGGCCCTTCCCCTGGGCGTCGCCCGCTGACAAAGTCTAGTGGACGGCACCCGGAGAAGTCCCTCTCTGTGGGAGCGAATCGGCCGTGAGGATGTATGGGGCAGGATCCGATCCCGCAGATAGCTAGGTCCCGAGCCATGGAGTGCTTTGAAGATGATGACTAACACCTTGAAGCGCACCCGAAAGACGACAGGTAGCCAGTGCAGCTCGCGCAAGAGCGGTGTTACGTGGGTAAACCTAGAGGTTCCCATTATTGCTCGCGCGGCTGCGTTCTGGACCAACTGAAGCCTCCGGGTGCACCTCAAGGGGAGCCCCATGTAGAGAGAGTTACAATAGTCCAGTTGGGATGTCACGAGAGCATGAGTGACTGTGCAAAGGGCATCCCGATCCAATAGGGGGCGCAACTGGCGTACCAGGCGAACCTGGTAAAACGCCCTCCTGGCCACGGCTGTCACTTGATCTTCCATGGACAGCCGGGTATCCAGGAGGACACCCAGGTTGCGCGCCCCATCCACAGGGGCAAGATGTTTGCCCCCTATGGCCAGAGATGGCATCAACTGGTTGAATCGGGCAGCCGGAAACCACAGCCACTCGGTCTTGGTCGGGTTGAGCCTGAGTCCGTTACTTCCCATCCAGATCCGCACGGCTTCCAGGCACTGGCACATCACCGCTACGGCATCGTTGGGATGGTTTGGGGTAGATATATACAGCTGAGTATCATCAGCGTAGAGATGATACTCTACCCCAAAACCACGGATGATCTCGCCCAGCGGCTTCATATATGTGTTGAACAGGAGAGGCGAGAGGACCGACCCCTGAGGCACCCCACATGTGAGGGGTCTCGAGGTCAACCTCTGCTCTCCCGTCAACACAAATTGCGATCGGCCAGAGAGATAGGAGGAGAACCACCGTAAAACGGTGCCTCCCACCCCCAACCCCCCCAGCCGATGCAATAAGATACCATGGTCGATGGTATCGAAAGCCGCCGAGAGATCTAATAGAACCAGGATGGAGGAACAGCCCCCAGCTCTGGCCCTCCAGAGATCACCCACCAACGCGACCAATGCCGTCTCGGTGCTATGCCCGGGCCGAAAGCCGGACTGGCGCAGGTCTAGATAATCAACTTCCTCCAGGTGACGGGGAAACTGTTGTGCCACCACACTCTCAACAACCTTCGCCAAAAAGGGAAGGTTGGAGACAGGACGATAGTTAGATAATAAAGCTGGATCCAAAGAGGGCTTCTTGAGGAGGGGTCTCACCATGGCCTCTTTTAGGGAAGCAGGCAAGGAACCCTCACTCAAGGATGCGTTGACAACCTCTTGGAGCCAGCCTCGTGTCACCTCCCAGGATGCCAGTACAAGCCAGGAGGGACACGGGTCCAGTAAACATGTGGTGGCTCGCAGTCGCCCACGAAGCCTGTCCATATCATCGGAAGTAACGGAGTCAAACTCCTCCCAAACAAGATCCGCCTCGTGGCATTCCACTGGGCCATTAATGGGGGCTAGCTCGTTCTGTATCTGAGCGATTTTCTCCTGCAGATAAGACACAAATTCCTCTGCTCTGCCCTGTAAGGGGGCTTCCCGCACCCTCTGTTGAAGGAGGGAGCGGGTCACCCTAAACAGGGCGGCAGGGCGGTTATCTGCGGATGCTATGAGAGTGGCACAATGGTGGCATTTGGCCACTCTCAGCGCCACAATGTAAGTCCGTAAATGGGCTCTTACCTGTGTCCGGTCAGATTCAGATCGGCTAGACCTCCATCTTCTCTCTAGGCGTCTCTTGTGGCGTTTCATCACCCTCAGCTCCTCGGTAAACCAAGGAGCCAGGGTGGCTCGGCGCCGTAAGAGAGGCCGCAAGGGCGCGACCCGATCCAAGGCTCCCGTGGTCGCAGTATTCCATGCGGCCACGAGGTCCTCCATCGGGGCGCGGGTCAGGGGCACAGGAAGTGGCCCAAGCGCCGCCTGGAACCCATCAGGGTCCATCAAGCGCCTGGGGCGGAACCAGATTGGTGATTCAGGTTCCGCCTCCCCACGGAGGGGAGTAGCGGTCGGAAAGTCGAGCCGGAGAAATGAGTGGTCTGACCATGACAAGGGTGTGATGGCTATATCCCCTATACCCAGATCACTCTTCCATTGGCCAGAGACAAAGATGAGATCCGGTGTGTGTCCACCCTCGTGGGTGGGGCCTTGAATTAATTGGGTCAGGTCCATGGCCGTCATGGAAGCCATGAACTCCCAAGCTTGAAACAGATATTCTTCCAAAATCTTTTTCAGATCACAATCCAGTATAATGGCCCATTTTAAACTTAGATCACAGTATTTTAACTAAAGGTTATATGAATCCTTTTTGCAAAGATCACAAATTCTTAAAGAAATAATAGTTTAACAATAATTTGTGTAATGGAGTCTAATTTGACAACAATCTGGGACACCTGTAAAGCTGGGATAAGGCAACTTTATATAACACAATACAGTGATGGCGAACCTTTTTTGGCTTGTGTGCCAAAAGCCGGGGGAGCACAGGGGGGACGTGTGCAGGTGTGCCATGCCCATAATGCTTTGTGTATGACCCCAGCATGCATGTGTGCATGACCAGAGCTCGCCCCCATTTTTGGCATGCTTTTTCCACCCTCCCCAGGCTCCAGAGACTTTATAGGAGCCTGGAGAGGGTGAAAACAGCTTCCCCTGCCTCCCAGGGGCCCTCCAGAGGCTTCAGGAGCTTCCCTGAAGCCTCCGGAGTGCAAAAAACCAGCCCTATAGGGATAACGGAAGTTCAGGAATGGACTTCCGGTTTGCTCATAGGACTGGTTTTAGCCCTCCGGAGCATTCAGGGGCCTTCAGGAGGCTTCCCTGAAGGCTCGGGAGGGCTAAAACCAGCTCTACAAGCAACTCGGAAGTCTTGCTCATTTTTTGCCCTCCAGAGCCTTCAGGGAGGCCTCAAAAATGGCCTTAAAAGGCCAAAATCAATAAGGGCTTCATGTGCCTTTACAAATGGCTCCGTGTGCCACCTGTGGCATGCATGCCATAAGTTCGCTATCATGGACATAATACATTGATTTTTTTTAAAATTGGCTGAAAAAATTAAAAATATGAGAATAGATGGAAGGAAAAAGAATTGCAAAAATCACCAGATTCAAACATACTTAGTCAATTGAAACTGTAGCCATAATGAGTTTCTATGTTGACTGTTTTAGATATGGAAAAGAAATTGAAATATACACAACAGATTTTTTTTTATCATGCAAATAAACCAATGAGACGGCTGACTCACAAATTAGGAAAACAAATGGAAGAAACCACTAAAATTCAAGAAATTAGAAATAAGATTAATTTGGGTAACAAAATATCTAAAGACTTTTTTGATTGCTCTAATTTGTATAAGAAACAAGAGGTCCCATTGGAACAAAACCAAAATTTTCCCAAAATATCTGAAGAATAAAAGAATAAAATTATGAATAATCAATAACAACTTTGAAATAACAAAAGCAATCAAAAAAGTCAAATCAGGGATGAGATGGTTTACCAAGTGCTTTTTAAAAGATGTTTCAGGATCAATTATTATTGCCAATGAAATACCTAATGAATTCGATTTTACAAGGTAATACTATGCCTGATTCATGGGAGAAGCATACATCACACTGATACACAAGAAAAGGCAAGATTTACACAAAATTATCGACCAATCTCCCTTCTTAATAATAATTATAAACTTTTTACATCCATTCTAGTTGAAAGATTTAAAAAAAATTCATGCCTATATTCATGAAGATCAATAAAATTTCTTACCTAAAAAAGACAAAGGGAGAATTATTTTGAATATAATTTTATATTTTGAACTTCTTGAGGCTAGAGGGAGGAGCTTTTGGCCATGAGAGGGGAATCAAAGAGATCCATAGGACTACAATACATTAAGCTGCATTATTTCATCCATTTGAACTTCTTGACGCTAGAGGGAGGAGCTTTTGGCCATGAGAGGGGAGTCAAAGAGACACAGAGGTCTAATAGATACATATCTATAAACTAAAAATAGAAATAATACATTCTAGATTTGTGCACTTGAGACTGTAATTTTATTTCATTTCAAAATAACCAGCTTAGTTCAATTTAATAGTTGCTTTGCACCTCTCTTCCGCAGTACTCTTTTCGAATTTGGATACTGTCCCATTTGTAAACAAATTACTAGATTACATAGACACATTGCCTATCTTGAATCTCTAATCTGTGCTCTCCAAGCAGAAATTAGGTGTCCAATTCGGCCATTCCACTCTATGGAAATGCCATGCTACCAGCCTTCTCTACTGCAAAGATCCCACAGAAGAAGAGTAATCTGGACAACTGTGAGATCTGGCAGGGTGAGAGCTGTGAACCATAAACACAAAGCTTTTGCTGTGTCCCAGCATAACAGATATAGCACCCTTGCTGACCTTAATGGGGACACTAAAGTGACAGGTCAAGGTAGTTGTAATAATGATGACTCAAATAAGCAGGGGATCGTGGTCCAAAATGAAGAACTTACTTCAGAAAGGCAAAAGTTACTTGCGGGACCGTCTCCTACCATACATCTCCCTTCGACCGCTCCGCTCCCACAGGGAGGGCCTCCTCAGGGTGCCGTCTGCCGGTCAATGCCGGCAGGCGGTGCCCAGGGGAAGGGCCTTCTCTGTGGCAGGTCCAGCCCTCTGGAACGACCTACCCCCCGAACTTCGTACCATCACGGACCTTTGCCTCTTCCGTCGATCACTCAAGACGTACTTTTTCCATCAAGCCGGTCTAGTTTAGAACCCAAACTTGACATAATTTTAGCAGATTACATAATGGATTTTAAAATTTTATTAGCTTAAATATTTTAGCACAGGTCACTTAATTTAATTATTTTTTAACGATTGTCATTGTATTTATTGTTTGTTGGTGTTATTTTTTAATTTCCTGTGCACCGCCCTGAGTCCATTTGGATGGAGATAGGAGCGATATATAAATTGAATAAAATTGAAATTGAAATACCATGTGCATGAATCATACAAATGGCCAGAAAATAGGGGCAGTCAGGCATAACACAGGTTATGTAGACAGTAAACATAGGGTCAATCAAAATGGACTCAAATGTATATACACCAATGCACAGCGTATGAGGAATAAACAGGGTGAATTAGAAATTCAAGTAAATGAGGGCAGATATGATATTGTTGCCATTACATAAACTTGGTGGGATGAAACCTGCAAATGGAACATACAGCTAGAAGGATTTAAATTATTTTTTTAAAAATAGACCAAATAAAAGAGGAGGTAGAGTTGCAATATACTGTATGTAAGAAATAACTACACCTCTACAGAAATAGAACACAACAATGGTGAGACCTACCTTGAATGCATTTGGGTCAATATTAAAGGTTGGAGGGGAAATGACATTGCCATAGGCCACCCAACCAAGCAGAGGAAGTAGATGAACTTTTTGCTAGTTAGCTAACTAAGGTATGTAGGAAGCACACCACAATAGTAGTGGGGGATTTTAACTACCCTGACATTAACTGGGAAACAAACTTTGCACCAAGTGGAAGATCCAACAGGTTCCTAACAAACCTAGCAGACAACTTTGTTTCCCAAAAGATAGAGAAGGGAAAAGGGGATCAGCCATATTGGACTTAATTCTCACTAACAGAGAGGAAATGATAGGTGTTGAAGCTACAGGAACTTTGGGGACAAGTGATCATGCAATACTGGAATTCAACATTATGCAAACAAAAGTAGTAGAACAAAGTAAAACTAGAGCATTGGATTTTAAGAGAGCTAATTTCAATACTTAGAGAGAGCTTGGGAAGGACTCCATGGATGAGAATCCTCAAGAGGAAAACAACTCAAGAAGCTTGGGAAATTTTGAAAAATGAGATTATAAAAGCCCAGTCTAGCACAATACCAATGAAGAAGAAAAATAACAGCTCCTAAAAGAAACCAGCATGGCTGCATAAAGAACTCTCTGACAAATTGAAAGACAAAAAGGATAAATATAAAAAGTGGAAAGAGGCATGTTGCAACATGGCACTCACAAGTTTCTGTTTACGGAACAAAGGATAAGAAGTCTCCACTTCTCCGGATGCTAAGTTTCTGTTTACGGAACAAAGATAAGATAAGTCTCCATTTCTCCGAATACTAACACCCAAAGAGATGTGTGACTCACCCAAAGGATGTAACCATATAAGGTATCAGGATGTAACCATATAAGGCATCAGGATGTAACCATATAAGGTATTAGGATGTAACCATGTATATGATTGGACCACGTAGTTGCTCCTTTGTCTGAGCCTAATAAAAGAGGATGCAAGGCAGTGTTCGAGGCTTCTAAGGTTCCACGCTGACCACAGAGCTTGCTCTGCCTTGGATCTCATGCTTAATCCAATCTGTGTCGTTGCCTTCTTCCTTGGAGCCCGCCCGGCCTCTGGCTGAGCGCACCCCGGTCCAGGGGCCCCGCAGAGCAACACACTCACCACAATAATATCTGGTGACCACGACGTGGACCTTGTCTAAGATCACGTCGCCTTGACTCTCATCTCGCGCACCTCGGCATAGGCTTTTTCGTGAGTATGGGCTCCCCACTTTCTCGAGTTTCGTCAGTTCACAGGGACGAACTCCTCTTTCTAGTCAAGAAGGCTAATTGTTTGCAAAAGGTCAACGGCACCACTGTTTATCCTCTTTCTAAGAAAGACCTTTCTGCCTTTCTTCAATATGTTTCCTCACACTGTCCTGCCTATCCTTTAGAAGGTTCTCTTTGCCTTACTTTCTCCTTCAACTCCTTCACCATACGACACCTCTGATAAATCTCTTTCCCCTATTACTTCTGAACCCCATCTTCAAGAAGCTTCTCCTTTTCGCAGGCTTAATCTACTGGCCTTAATAAATCATTGCATGGACTATGTTTTAATTGGGACTTTAAAAGACAAAACCTAATTGGCTTTCAGATAACTCTCTGCTACTTTAACACCAGAGCAATCTAAAACTCTTCACACTCCTTTATATTACTAAGTGGGCAATTAAGCTAACAAAGAAGGGAAAAGCTAACAGACTTTTTGAGTTAGGAAGGATGCAGATTGAGTTAGGATATATGATTTAAGTTTACCATATGTTAGGTTATATGATTTAAGGTTTAACTTGAAGTTTAGAATAATTTAGACTAGTTTGAGTAATTAGTATGCAAAGAATAAAGGCTTTTTATGGCCTTGTATGAATGTTTTAATTTGTGTTTTGACTGAGATTAGTTAGAAAGAATTGCATTGTGTCTGTTGGAATGAATGTGAAACTTTTGATTGTAAGGGTGTGGTCAGAACTGCTGCCCCCCCTTAATGACACACACTGCTAAAACAAGCAGAATTTTTTTACCAGCAGCATTTTTTTTTGCCCGCGAATTCTTTTGCCCACTTCTCCCCCCTCTTGCCTGCATCTCTCTGAGAGAGGCAGGGGGAAAGAGGGAGGGGAGTGAAATCACACAGGCCAAACACACACACACACACACACACACATCTTAAAGGGTACTGCAAGAAAGAAAATAGTACGAGAGAGAGAGAGAGAAGGTAGAAAAGAGAGAAAGGCAAAGAAAGTAAGAGAAAGAAAAGTAAATAGAGGGAGAGAGACAGAGGCAAGAAAAAGAAAGTAATAAAGAGAAAGTTAGACAGAGAGAAAGAGAGGGAAAGAGAATAAGAGATAGAAGCAGAAAGCAGAAAGAAAGGGATTTTTAAGAAGCAGAAAGAAAGGGATTTTTAAGTGAGTTTCACAACATACCCACATTTATCTACAAATAATCACATTTCACATTTCACTTTTCACTCTTCCTTCATGAAATTCAATTAGTATAACCATTTTAAGGAACTGTATAATAATTATTTTTCAGTTTTGCCAACAATCTTGGATTTTCTTTTGAACATTTTTTGAGTTTTATTTCTATCCATACGCAGAAATGATTTTTTGCTATTTTGCCTGCATTTTGAAAAATTTTACCACTTAATGAGTTACCTAGCTTCCATAACAATGAAGCTGGTTTTTCCCACATTTCGTTTTTTGATGTCAGATTTGTTTGCTTCTGACATCTGCCTTTGGAAAATTTCCTTCCATCTAAATTGTTTTTTGAATTTTGTGTGAACCGTTATTTTTTGCTTTGCCTGTCATAATTTTTCCACATTTAAATTTTACTTCTAGAGGAGTATTGGCTTTACTTAATTCTCCGCTTATATAAAACAAAGGGGGAACTGCTTGCCATTATGATTTTGCTCCCAGAAGCCTATTCACCTCACACCCCACAGTGGATTTTTACAACCAAAGGGTCTTCGCTAAAAGGTGAATTAATTGATTTCTCAAAATATGACATGATATAAAAGATTGTTTTTTCTCCATTCCTTTGTATCCAAAGGGTCTTGTCCTGCTTGTAGCAAACAAACGCATTCTATTCCCATGGGAGTCAATCCCAGAGGAACAGAATGTAATCAAATTTGGCAAAGGGATGTTACCCAATATGCTTCCTTTTCCCCATGGAAGTACATTCATGTATCCATTGATACCTACTCTGGGTTCATCATCGCCACCCCTCAAAGGGGTGAGGCTATAAAGTATGTCATCAATCATTGTATTCGCTCTTTTGCTTCGTTGGGATGCTCAAATGAATTAAAAACAGACAACGGGCCCGCTTAGCCAAGCATTTTGGCCTTTTGTCAGAATTGGGGAATAATCAGATATTCAGATACCAGGGGAAAAGGACCCCCCAGCCTCCCAGCGGTGCAAAACACATTAAACCTTTGTCTTTATGTCTTAAACTTTCTTAACCTCACCGGAAACCCCCCCCCCCCACGTCCGCAGCTTGTTGTTACTTTTCTTCTTCCCCCTCTGCTGAACATCAGCGACCGCTTGTCTATTACCGGCGCCTACCTGACCTGACCTGGCGAGGACCAGCAGAGTTCATCACGTGATAAAGTGGTTACGCCGCCATATTTGCAGACAACACCACTGTCTGGGTTCCTGGTCGTCACCTGAAACCATCCCAAGCTGTTCCTGCTCCAACCCTCGCTTCAACTCCTCGAATCCAGACCCTTGTTCCAGTCTCTCCAGAAAGGAGCCATAGCTGTCATCAGATGCAAGGATCCGGAACAAATTTATTGTCCTTTTGCCTTTCTACACAGAGGTAAACATGTCAGCCCACACACAGGACATTACATGATATACTCACATCACCCCTGCACAATGACATTGACATTTACAGCGTCTGAAGCCACCATCGGACTGTACACCTGCCAAAGCTTTGATGGAAAACACCTTGTGACCAAAGCAAAAGAGGTGGTTTTGCTAAACTTGGCTGTACATCCACCAGCACCTGACCATTTGACATGAGGGAAAAAGGACATCTTTCCCAACAGCTGCCGATCCCGATCCCATCGTTCGGTGCTTAACCAGGTCCAGCCCGAACAAAGATGGACACATCAACCATTTCTTCAGACATGGCAGATAAAAGAAATTCAGCATTTAACAAGACACAATTATACACATGGCTCCCTAATAGAACATGGTTAAAGAACTTTGTAAATACAATAATTGATATTGTTGCTATGCTTATTATGCTATGTTGCTGTATTCAATGCTTGCTTTTATTAATAATGATTTTCAAAGGTTTTACTCCAAAGGTGCCATGAGGTGGAGTCAGATGACCCAACCCAGAAGGAGAGCTTTATTTCTCACCTACAAAAATGTCTGACATCCCTATGTTTAATTTTTCCCCTTGGCTTACTACACTGTTATCCGCTATGTTAGGACCAGTTATTATGATATTATTGTTATGTACCCTTGGCCCATGTGTTGGAACAAAATTGTTGCGATTTTTGGAATCACGCTTGAACTCCTTGGGAAATGAACTGACGGAAACAAAGAACGAGGTTATGCTATTAAACTCACATATCAGACCTAATGAAAAAATGCCATTGCTGCATTTCTCGGACTTAGACATAAATTCGGCCTCGGATAACGAAGGTATGTACCCAGCGGATAGAGGGCATCCGAAGGGAGGCTCTACATCCAATGGAAGCATGGCCTCAGTTATCAGCTCTGAATAACCACAAGGTTTAGGAGCGTTCCAAAAAACAAAAACAGAGGAGATGTTGCAACATGGCACTCACAAGTTTCTGTTTACGGAACAAAGGATAAGAAGTCTCCACTTCTCCGGATGCTAAGTTTCTGTTTACGGAACAAAGATAAGATAAGTCTCCATTTCTCCGAATACTAACACCCAAAGAGATGTGTGACTCACCCAAAGGATGTAACCATATAAGGTATCAGGATGTAACCATATAAGGCATCAGGATGTAACCATATAAGGTATTAGGATGTAACCATGTATATGATTGGACCACGTAGTTGCTCCTTTGTCTGAGCCTAATAAAAGAGGATGCAAGGCAGTGTTCGAGGCTTCTAAGGTTCCACGCTGACCACAGAGCTTGCTCTGCCTTGGATCTCATGCTTAATCCAATCTGTGTCATTGCCTTCTTCCTTGGAGCCCGCCCGGCCTCTGGCTGAGCGCACCCCGGTCCAGGGGCCCCGCAGACCAGCACAATCACCACAATAAGAGAGGCAGACATAACTAAGGCAAAATATCAGCAAATAGCCCGAGCCTGTGAGATGAAGTGAGAAAAGCCAAGGCTTGCAATGAAGAAAAGCTTGCCACGAAAGTAAAAAATAACAAAAAGCTTCTTCCAACATGTTAAAAACAAGAAAAAAGGTTAAGGAAACAATTGGTCCATTGCTGGGAGAAAATGGCAAGAAGATGACAAGCAACAGGGAGAAAGCAGAACTATTTGACTTTTGTTTGAAAAAACAATCCAACCAACCAAAAACAGTGCCACAAAAATCAGATTAGGAACACAAGTTGAAATAGGGAAGAAAATGGTAAGCGAGCATCTGTCTACCCTAAATGAGTTCAAATCACTAGGACCAGATGGATTACACCCCAGGGTTCTGAAGGAACTGGCAGACAAGATCCCAGAACCACTGAACTATATCTTTCAGAGAGCCTGGCGCACCGGGGAACTGCCAGAAGACTAGAAAAGAGGTGATTTGGTTCCCATCCTCAAAAAAGGGAAACAAATATATCTATAGACCTATCAGCCTGACCTCAATACCAGGGAAGATTCTGGAAAAGATAATCAAGCAACGAATTAGCGAACACCTAGAAGTAAACAAAGTAATAGCCAAAAGCCAACATGGGTTTGTCAAAAACAGATCATGCCAGACTAATCTTATTCGACAAAATGAAAAATTAGTGGACCAGAGGAATGCTGTCGATATAATTTACTTGGGCTTCAGCAAGACATTTGATAAAGTAGACCATAACCTACTACTAGATAAAGTAGAAAAAGACAGCATCACCGCCAGGTGGATTCGTAACTGGCTGACCAACCACACTCAACATGTAGTCCTCAATGGAACTGCATCTACGTGGAGGGAATTATGCAGTGGAGTATCCCAAGGCCCTGTTTTAAGCCCAGTACTCTTCAACATTTTCATCAATGATTTGGATGAGGGGATAAATGGGGAACTCATCAAATTTGCAGACAACACCAAGCTGACAGGAATAGCCAACACTCCAGAAGATAGGCTTAAGGTACAGAAGGATCTTGACAAACTTGAATATTGGGCACTATCTAACAAAATGAAATTCAATGGTGAAAAATGTAAGGTTCTACATTTAGGCTAGAAAAACAAAATGCACAGGTACAGTATAGGTGTACAATTGTAGCAACTGTGAGAGGGATCTTGGAAACCTAGTGGACAAACATTTAGATATGAGCTAGCAGTGTGCAGCAGCTGCCTAAAAAGCCAACACAGTTCTAGGCTGCATAAACAGAGGGATAGAATCAAGATCACGAGAAATGTTAATCCCACTTTATAATGCCTTGGTAAGGCCACACTTGGAATACTGCATTCAGTTTTGGTCACAGCGATATAGAAAAGATGTGGAGACTCTACAAAGAGTGCAGAGAAGAGCAACAAAGATGATTAAGTGACTGGAGACTAAAACATATGAAGAACGGTTGCAGGAACTGGGTATGTCTAGTTTAATGAAAAGAAGGACTAGGGGAGAAATGATAGCAGTGTTCCAATATCTCAGGGGTTGTCACAAATAAGAGGGAGTCAAACTATTCTCCAAAGCAGCTGAGAGCAAAATAAGAAGCAATGGGTGGAAACTAATCAGGGAGAGAAACAACTTAGAGCTGAGGAGAAATTTCCTCACAGTTGGAACAATTAGTCAGTGGAACGGCTTGGCTCCAGAAGTTGTGAATGCCCCAACACTGGAGGTCTTTAAGAAGATGTTGGATAGCATTTGTCTGCAATGGTATAGGGTTTCCTGCCTAAGCAGGGGGTTGGACTCGAAGACCTCCAAGGTCCCTTCCAACTCTGCTATTGTATTGTATTGCACTTACAAAAAGTAATGACAAACTGCATTAATTTTTTTTTAGATGCAGAGAAAGCCTTTGATAATTTAAATTGGGATTTTATGTTTAAAGTAGTTGAAAAGATGGACTTTGGACTGAGTTTTATACAGAATTTGAAATCAATCTATACGCTACAGAAGACCCAATCATGGTTAATTGTGACTTGATTAAATCATGTGAGATCCAGAAATGGACAAGAAACAAGTGACTTTTATCCCCTTTCTTGTTTATCTTGATGTTGATATTAGACAAGGTAATTAGACAAGGTAATGGAATAAGAGGAATATAAGTAAAGTCATATAAATATAATTTCTGTGCTTTTGCTGATGATTTGGCTTTGGTCATACAATATCCCAGGATGGTATTGAATATATTATGAGGAAGCTTAAAATATTTGGAGAACTGGCAGGGATGAAAACAAACAAGCTAAGGACCAAAATGTAGATAAAGAACAAAAATGAAGAAGAAATTTGGAAAACAAAATGGGACTTAAGTGTGAAAAAGGAAAAGTACCTGGAGGTGATTCTTTCCAATAAAAAATCTGTATCTATATAAATAAAAATGTAAAATAGTTTGTATGAATCCATTAATCTCAAAAACTACTGCACCAATTTACACCAAACTTGCACAATGTTCACAAGGACTTCTGATAATAGAATACGTACTTATTTTGTGCCAAGCACACGTGTGTCATGTGCAAGGTACACAAATGTAAAATGTACCCACTGATTAGGTTTTCATCTCCCTGTAACTCCTCCCACCAACAGTCATTTCCTCAGCCACGTATGGAGGCCTCTTAGGGCCAAAAAGGCACTGGTATAGCAAACTCCCGGATGGTCCATAGAGAGAGAGAGGGGGGGGGGAATACAGTTTAATAAAAGGGGAAACAGGATAGCAGCAGAACTGAGGAGAAATTTCCTGACAGAACAATTAACCAGTGGAACAGCTTGCCTCCAGAAGTTGTGAATGCCCCAATACTGGAAGTCTTTAAGAAGATGTTGGATAGCCATTTGTCTGAAATGGTATAGGGCTTCCTGCCTAGGCAAGGAGTTGGACTAGATGACCTCCAAGGTACCTTCCAACTCTGCTATTGTATTATTGTATTACAGTAGGTAGGTAGATAGGGGAATAGAGAGAGAGGGAGAAATACAGTTTAATAAAAGAGGGACTAGGGGCCACAGGATAGCAGCCTTCCAATATCTCAGGGGTTGTCACAAAGAAGAGGAAGTCAAGCTATTCTCCAAAGCACCTGAGGGCAGAACAAGAAGCAATGGGTGGAAACTAATCAAGGAGAGAAGCAACTGAGGAGGAATTTCCTGACAGTTAGAATAATTAACCAGTGGAACAGCTTGCCTCCAGAACTTGTGAATGCCCCAACACTATAAGTCTTCAAGAAGATGTTGGATAGCCATTAGTTTGAAATGGTATAGGGCAGTGATGGCTAACCTTTTTTGGCTCGCGTGCCAAAAGCAGGAGTGCAGGGGCGATGTGCACAGGTGTGCCACATCCATAATGCTATGTGCATGACCCCTGCATTTGGCATGCTTTTAATGTTCTCCCCAGGCTCCAGAGTCTTTATAGGAAGGCTGTTTTCACCCTCCCCCCCACCTCTAGAGGGCAAAAAACGACCTCAAAAGAAGGCCTAAATCAGCTGGCCAGGACACACATACACACTGAAGCTGACAGGGCAATGCCTCGCGTGGTCTAAGAAATGGTTCCGTGTGCCACCTGTGGCACCCGTGCCATAGTTCGCCATCATGGGTATAGGGCTTCCTGCCTAGGCAGGGAGTTGGATTAGATGACCTCCAAGGTCCCTTCCAACTCTGCTATTGTATTATTGTATTACAGTAGGTAGTTTGGATCCTGGGAAAAAAAAATTTTCAGCCAACAAATTGGAATTGGAATCAAATTTATGCTCTGAAGATGACCATTTGACTTCTATAAAATATTATGTAGGATGAACTTGGAAGATGTATATGTTAAGGACTGCATTCTAAATGGGCAAAAATCCTGATTGTAATATAATGTGAGACTAATGGTAGAATATGTAAATTTATGGTTTAATGTTTACTTTGAATTATAGCTTGAAATAAAATTTTTATAAGACGATCTATCAAATGTATTTGACTACAGATGAATTGGCAAGAATATATAATGGAACTGCCAATAATTGTGGGAAATGTAATCAAACTCCAAGAATGTTTTATCACATGTGGTGGTCTTGTAAACATGCTAAAATATTTAAATAAAATGTTAATGAAAATACTTAAAATGCAATGTTAATGAAACCTGAAACCTTTCTTCTAGGCACTATGGATAAATTGAGAGAAAAACAATTTGGAACCTTGTATCTGTGCATGGTGACATCTGCAAGGATTGTGTGATAAATATTGGAAAGAAAAGGGAATACCAACCATGGAAGAATGGATTTTGAAATTAGCAGGGATGGTGAAATTAACTGCATTGATTAGAGACAATGGTTTAGACAAATTTCTAAGAGATTGGAAGCCTGTAATTTAAATATAATACTGGGTTGTTAACAGGTTTATTTTGGGGGTTAACAAGAACGGCTTTCTTACAATGAATTGGTATTATACAAGTTTATTGACAGACAATAGATTTATATATTTAGAATATTGGTTAAGAGAATGTGATGTAAAATAATAATTTAACAAGCACAGATGGAAAATGTATATAACTATTTGTAGACCGTAATGCAAGTGGAGAGGGGACATTAGATTTGTTTGAGATACAAATGTTAGCATTGTATCAGAGTGGAGATTATATATTTACTGTTAATCTAATATTTGTTATACACCTTTTTCTTTTTTGTGTCTTGTTTGTAATTCTTGTTTTTTTACATTTAGATTTTATCTTTGGGAGAAAAAAATAAAAACGCAAAATAAATTTACAAAGGTTTAACATAATTTTCAATAGAAACATATGTATTGGTTTTGACCTGATTGCTTAATATTGGAATCTGGATTATATAATTGCTTTATATTTATTTATTATACACATATACATCCTCTCATGAATTAAGGCGAATATACATGTCCCAGGATAATGTTACAGGATCCACAGCACATATTTTGCTAGAGTTCCTGGAAGATGGGCTCCAATACAAGTCAGAAAGCTTGAAAGACAAAAACCACTGGTCCTGGTGATCAACCCAGGATGGATCCTGAAATATATATACCCTCTCATAATCCACAATCTTCTCAGGGCACTTTTGACAAGCAAAGTCAGAATGGAGCTGATTTGCCTAATAATCTCATAATTCATTTGATGGCTATAGCAAAAATGGTTATAAAATTGGGTGTATCTCATTTAATGATCACATTGCTTAGTTCTGATCCTCATTGTGGTAATTAAGTTAAAGACTATCTGAAAATTTTTCTTTGCTGTAATTGTGTTCAACATGAAAAGCATTTCAGTTATAAACTAAAGGTTAAATTGTCAGGCTTGTTCCCTTTGTAGAATTGCCATGCGTTTATCAAATGTATCTAATATATGTCTTTAGAGATTTCTATCTTTCTTTGTCTCTCTATATCAAATATCTAAGAAGTCCATTGGCTAAACTGTCGCCTTCTCAAATTGCCATTATTTGACAATATATACATTTACTGACTTTTTCTTGCCAAAGAAACAGTGGAATCCTCTGGCCCACAGCTGGCTTTCATGCTGGAATAGAATTCATAGTCTCCTGGTTTTTAGGCAAGCACCTTAATCATTACACCAAACTGGATGATTAAAACTTTTCGATTTATTTTTTTATTTATTTCCATTACAATATATAGCATTTTATTATTGTAGTTAGAAACAGTTTATTTTAATTATATTAACAATTTTATACTTAATATTTCCCCAATTTATCCCTTTGCCAAATCATGAATATTAACATCTATTTTAATTATATAAATAATTATATTGCAAGATTATCTGCATTCAATCAGTAATTTTAAATTAATTTGTTCTTTTCTTTTAAAACTTGTTTTTAATTTTAGTTAAAGGATTATACCGTAGATTCTCCTGAGACCTTAAGGAAAAAAATAAATGCATGTGATTTACCATTGCATGTGTATTACCATTTTAAGCCTTTTCTTTTCCAAGTATAAGATACATGTACCTTCATTTGTTATGTTGGCAATGTTTTGCCTTTAATCTGATTTAAAGTCCATATTCAGTGAATCCAATAGCCAAACATCTGAAAAATGCTAGAATTTATTAACAGTCAAGTCAATGTGCCCAATTGAATTGGAGAACATGTCCTAAAGATGGAATATTTGAAAATGAGTGTTTAATATTCAAGTTGAAAAGCATGAATTGTCTACTAAAGGCATGGTGTTCCTTTAGTAGTTCTGGCTAACATCAAGGATTTTTACTTAACTATTTAGTAATAGTAATAATAATTAACACCTCATTCAAATAAATATTTTTCTAGTTATTCCCCTAAAATACTTTTTTGTAGAGCTGTCTTGTTGCTGGTCACCCTTTTTTATAAATCTTTTCTTCCAACTAACTATAGAAATTTCCAGATAACTAGGTTTTTATATAATATATCCAAAGTAGAATACTTTGAACTTAATTATATGGATCTTCAGTGAGAATTATAAGGTGCTTTGTTTAATGATCCATTTGCTTGTTTTCTTGGCTGTCCATGATGTTCTTGGTGATGATTGGTAAATCTTCAATTTACCAATCATCTATTAGAATGTTGTCTGCCTGTCATTCAACGCTTCCTTTTTCT
Organism: Rhabdophis nuchalis; assembly: GCA_039707465.1. Lineage (NCBI taxonomy): Eukaryota > Metazoa > Chordata > Lepidosauria > Squamata > Natricidae > Rhabdophis > Rhabdophis nuchalis. Next base: position 105,860,418 of record CM077647.1, on the reverse strand, counting down.
GTCCATACTATGTATTTTCCACATTATGGAAAGAAACTTGAACAGTTTTTTATATTGCCAATCTCATCTGTAGTTCTCCAAAATGCTTACAAATGCTGCTGATGTGTGTAGCTCAGGTTTTATGCTTTTTATATTGTAGATTTTTACATATCTCTAGTGTATGTTCAAGATAACTTACTGCTCTGTACTCTAAATGAGTCCTGTCAGGGAGATAGGGTGGTATACAAATGTAATAATAAATAAATAAATAAATAAATAAATAAATAAATAAATAAATAAATAAATAAATAAATAAATAAATAAATAAATAAATAAATAAATAAATAAATAAATAAATAAATAAATAAATAAATAAATAAATAAATAAATAAATGGGTATTCCCTTGAAAATATACTGGAACTTTAATTGGTGCTAAAAACAGTGGAATAAGAAATTACAGGGTTTTATTATTTATATCACAAGTGGCATTCTGCCCTGTGAGTTGCATTGCTGGCTGGTATATTTCCAAGTACAATTCAAGGCACTGGTGGTTACTTTTAAAATCATTCATGACTTGGGACTCCCCAACAACCAATTAAATCCAGCAGGATAGACATACTTTGCCTCCCATCCATGAAGAATGCCATCTGATGGACTTAGAAAGAGAGAGTTTTTCTGTTATGTCACTTTCTAGAATATCTTCCCATCGCCCTGATATCACGATCATACTGACCTTTCATCAGATCTTAAAGACCTGGATTTATCATTATTTTGAATTATGATGGTGTAGGTGAGCTTATTCCTTCATCGTGTTAACTGTGATTATTAGTGTTATTGTGGGTCATTTTTGCTAGGTGTTATTTATATTTGTTTTTATACTTTTGTAATACTGTTTATTTCATTTTTAATTCTTAGTCACCTAGAGTCATGTACTTAAAATGTGAGCCACCCATACATTTGAGACTCTGTCTTGTTTAGGATGTCATTCTCCCATATTCCAAAGACTCTCAAAAACTGGTTTGTATTCAGACTTAAAAAAGGCTTTGCTCAGACCCAGGTTCAACCAGAATTGTGTTGCTTTTGTATTCCACTTGGGATCTTTTCAGATTTTATCAGATGCCTTCTTTTTCTATTGCACTTTGATGCTGCATTTCACCAATTGCTCATCCAAAGTCTCATAGAAGTGGGAAATAAACTAACAATCCCATTTCTACTTTACAAGCGCCTTCAATGGTATCTAGTGCAAAAGATCCTCTACTAATCATTTCCTAATTATGATTAATTATAGTACTCACAATAATCTTACTTTGAAACATGAGTATAACATCTGGTGTTTTCAGAAATTCCTCAAACAATAGCAATAGCACTTAGTCTTATATACTACCCCATAGTGCTTTATAGCATCCTCAGCAGTTTACAATGTCAGCATATTGCCCCTAACAATCTGGTTCCCCATTTTACCAACTTTGGAGAGTTGGTAAAATGGAAAAATTCTGAGTCACTCTTCAGTTGGTCAGGATTGAACTTCTGGCAGTGGGCAGGATTGGGCTGCAACACTATATTTTAACCACTGCAGCACCTTTTTTATTATTTCACAAAAATTATCCTTTATCCAAAAACTTACACATATTAATTAGTAATTGCAGCTCCAAAATATCAACCAGTTGAGTTAAAACAACTTGTAAGCCTTTTCCTTTAAAAGAGGAAAAAGAAACCAGAATCTTCCATTGTATCACCAATGCTGGGCAGGTTCCACATCCTTCAACAAATATGCTATGACTATATATGCCTAGTAATAATAGCTAATCTGTGTTGAGTCCAATTGAGCTAGATGCAATTAACTTTTAATTCTAGTTGGAAAAAGCAAGCTAGGTCAACCTGACTTGCTGGGAGACAGCTGTGAGTGCCCAACAGCCATCCACACCCAGTAACCCCATCTGAAATTACTATCTAAGTCAGCTTGACCTGTGTTGTGCCATACTTTTTTTGCCTAGTCGTGAAAAGTGTCACATGAGAATGTAACTTGGATTCAGTTTTTTACATCTTCATGTTTAACCTTCTCTTTTGCCTATCAACATTTAAAAATGTCATATTTATTAGACAGAGTGAAATCCTGTTAGAAAAAATTCTTCAAAAATACCTGTAAATGTTTTAAGGAATTATTGCCACCTGGACATATTGAAACTAATTGCAGCCATAAGTGCAATTAAATAGAAAATGTTGCTTAGGATTTTATAATGCTGTATACAGTCCAGATGCATATCACACACTGCAAAGGAATTCTGGTGTTCCTGGGGATGCAGTTTGATATTTTTTTTTAAATGTAGCATGCAAATGGAATCCTTCCTATACTCAACTGCTATTTCCTAGCTATTGAATCTAATATGACTGCAGCAGAACTCCTGTGTGATTCTACATAAGGAAGCAAATATCTAGGCTGAGGTGCTTCATGAATACATACAGTATATGTTAGAAATTCTGTGAAACTTACTGGGATTTTTTTTAAAGCCTTTTTGTAACATCTCTTCTATTTATGCACCCATTTCAAAACAGCTGGATCCAAGAAAATAGACTAGCTCAAACAAAATCTGATTAACTATATCATGTCATGTAAATCAGAAATTTAAATCAAATGGTATGTTAATCCCTTTAACATGTCAGGATATCAGCATGGCTTTGGTAAATAGCTTGCTGATTTGTTAATGTTAAAAACAAGTGGGTCTTGCTTAGTATACCATAGATGGTTATAGTACCTAACATTTGACAGAAAGAGTCAATCAAATATCATGGAGCAGTGTTAACAGATGCAGCCATTGTACTTATAGTCTTGGATTCACTAAGCAGATAGAAACAGTTTTGCCTCTTGATCTAGAATAATTCACATGCAGAAACATGCATTGCTAAGCAGGTCAGACTTTTCTTGCAGCCTCTTTTTCTCCATCAGGCTTTGCAAATTCTGTTATAATACAAAACATAACAAAAAATATGGTGTTTAATGGCCACATAATGCATATATTTGAAAACTGCATGCTATGTCCTGATGGATGGAAAAGAAAGAAATATAAAACAACAAGTTCATTGAGAAATATCATAGCCTTAAAGAATGGAAAACACATGCCATTAATAAGTAATCCAAAAGTTGTCCTCCGATCATTTGCCTTTTGATCTTTCCCCATACTAAGTGGAAAAACATCCCTCATTGCATCATCTATTATTACTCTATAGATAAAGATATTTTTTTGCCAGCAAAGTTTATTTTACAAGCAACCTCACATAATTTCTCCTCGTCTTGTTGAGGGTACATTCATTAATTTTTCACTAAAGCTACAGCTTCAATACAACAAAGTTCATACTGAGTACAAGGTCATGAATTACCAGCCTTGCAATATTAGACTGTCTGAACCTTGTAATCTTTTTTCACTGCTTCTTCTAACTCAGATTCAAATATACTCAATTGTTAGTTCATGAGTAGTTGCTTCTTCAATGTTTTTAAGTTGACGTAATTCCCATTGTCTAACTCTTTCTTCCTGCAATTGAGACGAAAAATAAAAAGGTTGCCAAAATTAACAACATGATTGTAGCATTTAAAACCAATTTCATTGTATTTATTTTGTACAATGACAATAAAGACTATACTACTATTTAGGTGTTGAATGGAATGATCAAATATTATTTTAAAAATGAAAATTAAACTACAATATCCTAATTGGTCTTTTGTAATTGAACATATAATATAAATTTTAAATATGTCTACTGAAACCAAGCAAAGAGTTGAGATGTGCTTGATACACTTTACAAATAGCAACAACATTTTTCTGGCTTGTTGTGAACTAATTGTCAAACATTTGAGGAGGACGTCATTGCTGGAAGTTACAGTATTCAATTTAATATCAAATCAGGAAGAGAAAGTATTTTTCCCAATTCTCCCTCCTAAGAGAGTTTTTTTGCACCCCCTGAAATATATTTGGAATATATAGTACAAAAGAGTAGAAGATGCCGCAGAATATGTTGGAAAGAGGAGTCATGAATAAAATTGCTGCTCCTGTAACCTTCTGTGAGTACCAACTTTATCAAGAACAATTTTGACTAAGATCTCTGTATGATTAAGATATTTTCACTTCAAAAACAAATCCAGGATCTTAGGTCTAGAATGAGGATATTCTGCATAAGTACAGCAGCAATGTAGTGTCTCCAGATTTAATTTCTTAGAGTTCTTCTATTGGAAAGACCATATTTCTTCTCAGTTAAAATGGACAGTGTTGATTTCATGCCTATTACTGCCCCTCCCACCAACCTAATTCAAGGAATGCTGTGCAAATAAAATAGATTGGGAGAATAATACCACTGCATAATCGGACAAAATAATTCTTAATTATGGCATACATATTACAGAAACACTAATGCTGCTGTAAACAGATGATAGAAACTTCATACAAATCAGTCACTCAGAAATTCCAAATTAATTTGGGATAGGCGCACCAGAGATCTTTGTAAAGTTTGCTGAACACTACTTTTTAAAAAAGCTATTTTTCTTTTTATGTTCCAGTTTTAAAAAGAACATGCTTTTTAAATTGCTGTTGAACATTATGAGAGATTTGTTTTTGATCAGACCTATAGATTTGCTCAGATTATATAACACTACTTTTTTTCCTACCTAGGTTCTATCTTCTTCCAGCCACAGTTATTAGGTGTTTAATAAGTACCTATATTTTTTGAGGAACCCCTTATATTTATAAAGAAAAGAGCATGGGAAGGAAACATTTACCACAAGCACTTTTTCATATTTCTTTTCTTCCTTCTTTTTGTGACTGATTCTTTAGTTTCTTCTTGCCCACTTTTTGTTTGTTTTGTTGTGTCAACCAAGCCTTCATTGGACTCTGTATCACTCCAATTACTGGATCTTTTCCTTTATATCATTGGAAAGGAACTTGTTTGTGAAAGTGCTACTGTTGATTCCTCTGAACTTATTATAGTTGAAAGCCTTCTTGGAAACATAATCTGGGAGCTGTTGCTTAACTCTCCATTATAGATAGTCATCATTTCATAAGCTCTCTTCAGATACCGTGAGCTCAATCCTTCAGAACTGTCTTCAAATGATGAACCTACTTGAATTAATTTATTTTGTGAGAGAGGTAGCAATGCCAATAGATTTGAAAGTAAAAGCATGTTGTTAGAGCAAATTGACCCTTTTTTTGGAGTGCTATGTTTCACTATTGCTGTTTTTAGCTGGCTCAAAGAAATATTTTCTTCTGACATCTTTGGAGCAATATATCTATATACATAAAAATGTAAAATAGTTTGTGCAAAGCCGCTAATCTCAGAAAGTACAGCACCGATCGGCACCAAATTTTCACACAATGTTCCCAAGGACTTCCGATGCAATCATACATACATTTTGTGTGGCTGGCACACGTGTGACATGTGCAAGCAGCACAAATGTAAAAGGTACGCACATCTCAGGTTTTCACCTCCCTGTAGCTCCTCCCATCCAGCTGCTTCTTATGATGCGTCATGCACACGCCCCTCACATTTCCAACAGTCATTTCCTCAGCAACCGAATAAGCTTCCAATGTTCCCACACTGCATGGAGGCCTACCAGGCCCAAAACTAGGCATGGGGGGGGGTGTGACACACTCCCAAATGGCCCAGGAAGCTGTATGGTCCCAGGAGGCTGTATGGACGCCTACTAGACTCAAAACTAGGCATGAGAGGTGACACACTCCCAGGTAGCCCATTTTTGGTCCCAGGGGGCTGTATGGATGCCTACTAGGCCCAAGTAGGTAGAGGGAGGTAGAGGGATAGAGAGGGATAGGGAAAATACAGTAGGTAGGTAGGTAGGTAGGTAGGTAGGTAGAGGGATAGAGAGAGGGGGGGAAATATAGTAGGTAGGCAGGTAAGCACTTCTGAGGTTTTCACTTCCCTTAAGTTCCTCTCACCTGGCTGCTAATTATACTGCGTCATGCACACACCCCTCCCCCATGCTTTTAACGTCACACTTCCAACGGTTGTTTCCTCAGCAACCGAATAAGTCTCCAATGTTCTTTCACACATGGCACACTCCCATGTGGCCCATTTTTGGTCCCAGGAGGCTGCATGGAGGCCTACTAGGCCCAAAACAAGGCGCAGGGGTGTCACACTCCCAGGTGGGCCATTTGTTGTCCCAGGGGGCTGCATGGAGGCCTACTAGGCCCAAAACAAGGCGCAGGGGGTGGCACAGTCCAATGTGGCCCGTTTTTGGTCCCAGGAGGCTGCATGGAGGCCTACTATGCCCAAAACTAGGCATAGGGGGTGGCACACTCCAATGTGGCCCATTTTTGGTTCCAGGAAGCTGCATGGTAGGTAGGTAGGTAGAGGGATAGAGAGAGAGAGAGAGGGACAAATACAGTAGATAGGTAGGTAGGTAGGTAGGTAGGTAGGTAGGTAGGTTGAGGGATAGAGAGAGAGAGAGGGAAAATACAGTAGGTAGGTAGGTAGGTCGAGGGAGAGAGGAAGAAATACAGTAGGTAGTAGGTTGGGGGTTATATAGTGGCTGTGTGTACATGTTTGTGTGTGCAGGTGTAGATCTACACACAGATTGGTTGGCCATTTAACCAGACTGGGCCACAGCAATACATGGCCGGGTACAGCTAGTTACCAATAAAATCAATACTTAAGTCTATGGCATATTGAACAATTGTTGTTAAGTGTTTTAATTAATTAATTTTAATTTTAATTAAAGTGCTGTGGTTGTTGATCAACTAGGGATTCTGGTGTGGAAATAAACAACTTTTTGTGCATTTGTGGGAATTCCAAATGAGGAATGCCACAAACTGACCTCCCCAAAAGACTATCTGAAACTCTACATCTACCCCTTCAATACAGCAGATATAGGAGAAAGAGAAGATATTTCATGTTCTAAGCATGCCTTCTTCAGGGTAAATCTCAATGACCACCAATGACTTGGTGGAATTTAAGCTTTACAGAATTCAATGATGCATTATTGAAGAATAATGCCCACTGGAATTTTGCTTCCAACTTAGCAGATCTAAGATGGGATTCTGAACATTTTTATTTAGAGAACATAGGTCTCAACAAACTCAATGGATATTGTTACAACTCTCATCTTTTGAGTTAAAAATGAAATCATTACTTTCAGGGCCATTTTTTCTTTTTACCAACCCTGTTCTTATGACTTGTTCTCACATGACAGAGAAATAAAATGCACGTGATTCCACATCAGGACAAAATGTCACATTCCTTTTGAATACTGAATGGCCTTTAAAAGCATAACAGATGAATTGTGGTTTTAAAAAAAATGAGAGACACCAAGCAACTTAAAAGGTGAAACTAGTATATGAGATAGACTCATTGCATGCAAAGCAAGAGAGTTCAAGCCATGATTTGTCATAATTGTGATGATTATGGCTTACAGCTCATGAAAACCCCAAATCCACAATCTCAGAAAATTAGAATATTGTGAAAAGGTGCAATATTCTAGGCTCAAAGTGTCCCACTCCAATCAGCTAATTAAGCCATAACACCTGCAAAGGGTTCCTGAGCCTTTAAATGGTCTCTCAGTCTGGTTCAGTAGGAATCACAATCATAGGAAAGACTGCTGACTTGACAGTTGTGCAGAAAACCATCATTGACACCCTCCATAAGGAGGGAAAGCCTCAAAAGGTAATCGCAAAAGAAGTTGGATATTCACAAAGTACTGTATTGAAGCATATTAATAGAAAGTTATGTGGAAGGGAAAAGTGTGGAAGAAAAAGGTGCACAAGCAGCAGGGATGACCGCAGCCTGGAGAGGATTGTCAGGAAAAGGCCATTCAAAAGTGTTGAGGACTTTCACAAAGAGTCGACTCAGGCTGGAGTCACTGCATTAAGAGCCACCACACCCAGACAGATTCTGGACATGGGCTTCAAATGTCGTATTCCTCTTGTCAAGTCGCTCCTGAATGACAAACAATGTCAGAAGTGTCTTACTTGGCTAAAGAAAAACAGGCCTGGTTTTTTGCTCAGTGGTCCAAAGTCCTCATTTCTGATGAGAGCAACTTTTGCATCTCATTTGGAAATCAAGGACGCAGAGTATGGAGGAAGAATGGAGAGGTACGCACTGCAAGATGCTTGAAGTCCAGTGTGAAGTTTCCACAGTTTTTGTTGATTTGGGGAGCCATGTCATCTGCTGGTGTTGGGCCACTGTGCTTCATTAAGTCCAGGGTCAATGCAGCCGCCTACCACAAGATTTTGGAACACTTCATGCTTCCTTCTGCAGACGAGCTTTATGGGGATTTTGACTTCATTTTCCAGCAGGACTTGACATCTACACTGCAAGTCAGCACCAATGACCATGGGATTACTGTGCTTGATTGGCCAGCAAACTCGCCTGACCTGAACCCCATAGAGAATCTATGGGGCATTGCCAAGAGAAATGAGACCGAACAATGCAGAAGAGCTGAAGGCCACTATTGAAGCATCTTGGCCTTCCATAACACCTCAGCAGTGCCACAGGCTGATAGCTTCCATGCCACATGGTAATTGCTGCAAAAGGGGCCCAAATCAAGTACTGAGTACATATGCATGCTTATACTTTTCAGAGGTCCAATATTTTTCTATGTATAATCTTTGTTTTATTGATTGCATGTAATGTTCTAATTTTCTGAGATTGTGGATTTGGGGTTTTCATGAGCTGTAAGCCATAATCATCACAATTATGAGAAATCACGGCTTGAACTATCTTACTTTGCATGTAATAGTCTTATCTCATATATTAGTTTCACCTTTTAAGTTGCATTACTGAAATAAATGAACTTTTGCATGATATTCTAATTTTTCGAGTTTCACCTGTATATATGATGCCAGTTGATTTACTGCTAAAAACACCTCTTTTTCACCTGAGAATCTCTCAGTTCATGTCATGGTATAAATTGCAACCACATTTATTTCCAAATTTGATTTTCAATCAATTATTGTACAAGAAAAGAAAGAAAAAGCCATCCCATTTCACATTTTCTCCACCACTAAAAATTCTCATTTTCCTTGAACCTAGTTGGAAATAATGTATACATGCATATTGTTCAACCAATTTTATTCAGAATTACTTTTCTTGGGGGATATAAATAAAAAATCCATATTTTGAAATATTTTGCCCCGCAGGCTAGGTGGTCAGGGAGTACAGAGCCAGGGCCTACGGCTGATGTTCTGCAATGCCAGGTCTGTGGTCAACAAAGCCCCCTCTCATCCATGACCTCGTGTCAGAGGGGGAGCCGGACCTGGTAGGAATTGCGGAGACCTGGTTGGGCCACGAGGGAGGACTCCCCCTCGTTGAAATGTGCCCACCAGGTTACCGTGCTTTTCATCAGCCTTGGGCCCTAGGCAGGGGTGGTGGGGTAGCGGTTATTATTAGGGAAGGTCTAGAGCCGAGAGAGACCATTGTGCCACAGACTACCGGTTGTGAGTCCCTCTGCGTGAAGTGGGGCCTAGGGAGGCAGTTGGGCTTGCTAGTTGTATACCTGGCCCCCCGCTATGTAACAGCAGCCCTGCCCGAGCTCCTCGAGGTGATCGCTACGATGGCAGTTGAGACCCCCAGACTCTTAGTCATGGGGGACTTTAATCTGCCATCGGCGGGCGAATCATCCGGGGTAGCTCGGGAGTTCATGGCTTCCATGACGGCCATGGACCTGACCCAACTAATTCAAGGCCCCACTCACGAGGGTGGACATACACCGGATCTCATCTTTGTCTCAGGCCAATGGAAGAGTGATCTGGGTTTAGGGGATATAGTCATCACGCCCTTGTCATGGACAGACCACTCACTTCTCCGGCTCGACTTTCCAACCGCTGCCCCTCACCGCGGGGAGGCGGAACCTGAGTCACCTATTTGGTTCCACCCCAGGCGCCTGATGGACCCTGATGGGTTCCAGACGGCGCTTGGGCCACTTCCTGTACCCCTGACCCGCGCCCCGATGGAGGACCTCGTGGCCTCATGGAATAGTGCGACCACGGGAGCCTTGGATCGGGTCGCGCCCTTGCGGCCTCTCTTGTGGCGGCGAGCCACCCTGGCTCCTTGGTTTACCGAGGAGCTGAGGGTGATGAAACGCCACAAGAGATGCCTAGAGAGAAGATGGAGGTCTACCCGTTCTGAATCTGACCGGACACAGGTAAGAGCCCATTTACGGACTTACATTGTGGCGCTGAGAGTGGCCAAACGTCATCATTGTGCCGCTCTCATAGCATCCGCAGAAAACCGCCCTGCCGCCCTGTTTAGGGTGACCCGCTCCCTCCTTCAACAGAGGGTGCGGGAAGCCCCGCTACAGGGTAGAGCAGAGGAATTTGTGATTTTTCTGCAGGAGAAAATCGCTCAGATACAGAATGAGTTAGCCTCCATTGATGGCCCAGTGGGATGCCACGAGACAGATCTTGTTTGGGAGGAGTTTGACTCCGTTACTTCCGAGGATATGGACAGGTTACGTGGGCGACTGCGAGCCACCACATGTTTATTGGACCCGTGTCCCTCCTGGCTTGTACTGGCATCCTGGGAGGTGACACGAGGCTGGCTCCAAGAGGTTGTCAATGCATCCTTAAGTGAGGGTGCCTTACCTGCTTCCCTAAAAGAGGCTATGGTGAGGCCCCTCCTTAAGAAGCCCTCTTTGGATCCAGCTTTATTAACCAACTATCGTCCAGTCTCCAACCTTCCCTTTTTGGCGAAGGTTGTTGAGAGTGTGGTGGCACAACAGTTTCCCCGTCACCTGGAGGAAGTTGATTATCTAGACACGCGCCAGTCCGGCTTTCGGCCCGGGCATAGCACTGAGATGGCATTGGTCGCGTTGGTCGATGATCTCTGGAGGGCCAGAGATGAGGGTTGCTCCTCCATCCTGGTCCTATTAGACCTCTCGGCGGCTTTCGATACCACCGACCATGGTATCCTATTGCATCGGCTGGAGGGGTTGGGGGTGGGAGGCACCGTTTTATGGTGGTTCTCCTCCTACCTCTCTGGCCGATCGCAATTTGTGTTGGCAGAAGAGCAGAGGTCGACCTCGAGACCCCTCACATGTGGGGTACCTCAGGGGTCGGTCCTCTCGCCTCTCCTGTTCAACACATATATGAAGCCGCTGGGTGAGATCATCCTTGGCTTTGGGGTAGAGTACCATCTCTACGCTGATGATACTCAGCTGTATATATCTACCCCAAACCACCCCAACGATGCCGTAGCGATGATGTGCCAGTGCCTGGAAGCCGTACGGATCTGGATGGGAAGTAATGGACTCAGACTCAACCCGACCAAGACCGAGTGGCTGTGGTTTCCGGCTGCCCGATTCAACCAGCTGATTCCATCGCCATGCTCTCGTGACATCCCGACTGGACTATTGTAACTCTCTCTACATGGGGCTCCCTTTGAGGTGCACCCGAAGACTTCAGCTGGTCCAGAACGCAGCCGCGCGAGCAATAATGGGTACCGCAAGGTATACCCATGTAACACCGCTCTTGCGCGAGCTGCACTGGCTACCTGTCGTCTTTCGGGTGCGCTTCAAGGTGCTAGTTCTCATCTTTAAAGCGCTCCATGGCTCGGGACCTAGCTATCTGCGGGTTCGGATTCTGCCCCATACATCTTCCCGGCCGATTCGCTCCCACAGAGAGGGACTTCTCCGGGTGCTGTCCACTAGACTTTGTCAGCGGGCGACGCCCAGGGGAAGGGCCTTCTCTGTGGCGGGCCCAGCCCTCTGGAACAACCTTCCCCCCGACATTAGAACAACTACGGACCTCCGCTCCTTCCGTCAGAAATTAAAAACTCACTTTTTCTGCTTGGCTGGCCTAGGTTAGTCTCTACCTCAGGGGTTAGGGAATGTTAATTTTAAAAATGGGGATTTTAGTGCAGGGACAGTTGATTTAATCTGTTTTTATTGTATTTATTTATGTATATATTTTATGTTGTTTTAATTTTCCCTGTGCACCGCTCCGAGTCCCCCTGGGGAGAGGACGCGGTATAGAAAATAAAATCTATCTATATCTATCTATCTAATTCACATGCTAAAGAAAACAGTATTTTAGAATACCAATATCTTTTTTTTCTTATGTACCGCATGTAGTAATTTCCTACATCAATTCACTAGCTTGACAAATTTAATAGTTCTGTGGCACATTAAAGCAATCAAATGTACTATTGAAGGTAGTGTATTAATTTTAAAGTTATCACTAAGTCTTGTGGCTTTGTTATAAAAATACTAGCATGATTGGAAAGCTTTAAAATGTCATAAAATTTGAGAGGAGGAGCCAACGTCACTATGGAACAACATGCAATCGTGTAGACAGTGAAGAAGACAAAGCCTTGCTGATCACAGGGACACGGTAAAGTCCCTGATTGATCCAAGGAAAGCGCTTCTAACCTGTGGTAAACAGGCAGCCCCTAGGCTGGTGAAGTTTGGACGGCTTCTGGAGGAAGAAAGGCAAAAGAGAAAGTGTGTCCATCTGGTGAAGTATTTTTTTGCTATTTCAAGAAAGACTGCCCAAAGCAATTCTTTTTTCTTTAAGCTAACTTAAATCCTTAAGCAAAGAATTAAGCGGTGAATTTAATCTTTACTGGATCATTTTAGAAAGTGTCTTTTTTTTACATGTAACTATATTTTGTGGATTGAAGCACTTGCAGCATTTTTTCCCCCTCCTCTTAAAGTGAAACCGATCAATTTTTTCTTCTTCTGTTTTTTGCTATTCTATCTTCTGACTTATGGATTAAAATTCCTTTCTTTATTTTAACAATGTTTCCTATCTCTTGTTATTAAATTTTACTTAAGAATTCTAACTTTTAAAAATCTTAGCTAAGCAGCAGAGAGTGAAAGGAAGCAACACTGCCACCTGGAGGCTAGAGGCTGGAATTTTTCCTCTTTTCTTTTCCTCTGTGACTTTTCCTCTGTAGCTGAAAGGTCTGTAACTTGTTTATAAAAACTGATAAAGAGCCAAGGACATGGAGTGTTTTCGCAGGTGTTCCTTGAGCAGAGAAAGAGGAAAAACTGACTCTTTTTCCTTTGAAGATAACAATAGAGTTTGTGTTTAAGCCAATTTAAAATTGAAAAAGAAAGGACCTAAAGCTAGAGAGTGGCAGTGGCTATTAGTTCTTTCTTCTTTCTTCTTTTTTTCTTTCTCTCTTTTTTGGAAATATGGATCAATACTCAGAAAAGGAAACTTTAAAATTGCAAAGTATCTTGGCTGGAATTCAAAATTTGCTAGATGTAAACTGATTGGAAAAGTTATTGGAAGTAACTGGGAAAATTGAGAAGAAGTGGGACAAATTAGTGTCTTTCTCAGTAAATGATGATGGTGTCGGACCCCCAAAAACTGAAGGAAAGAATGAAGATAAAGATATGATAATTGATGATTTTAACAATGGAATAAACGTGGGTGAAAGTGGAAAAGGAGGAGCATGGAAAAGAGAATTCGATGAATCGGAGCCTTACTTCAGATTTCAAGATACAGAAGAAGAAAAAAAGAGAAATGATGATGGACTTAAGGAGAAAAATTCTACCAGAAGCACGATTGATAACCAGGGACAAGTTAATACTAGATGGAGGGCAACAAGACTACCTGAGAGATGCTACAAACAACAAACTGCAGAGAGAAGTCCATAAAAACCTTATTAAGGAGATAAATAGAAGATTAATACCACAGATGGCAAAAGAAAGAAGAGGGTACTGCTATTGGAAAGATACAGTTTGATAATGAAAATTGGCAATAAAAAAACTAGTTGAGTTGTAAACTAGTAAGTTTTAGACTATTTTAGAATGTTATGTTAAATAGATAATTGATAGTGATGATAAGATATAATGATGAAATGGTTCGATGAGAGGAAGTTGGGTAATAAATGATAAATGTTTTTTTTCTTTTTAATTGGTAATAAACAACTAATTATAATAATAATAACAAAATGACAAAGGATATACCTTAACATTTTATACATACATACATACATACATACATACATACATACATACATACATACATACATACACATACATACATACATACATACATACATACATACATACATACTGGATTAATAAAAGAAATTTGGATATAACTTGTAAACAGTGATTTGGGAAAAAGACCTAGAAACGTTATTAATTAATTTTTTTTATTTAGAACTTGTTATAAAGGTGTCTGTTACTGGGTTTGAAGAGCGGAAGTTGGATATAAATAGCAAACTTTTTGTTAATAAATAATTAACTCCCAACAAAAATAATGAAATGATAATGGATATTGTTTTATATATATAATTGTTCCACAACACCCTGTTAGGGCCCCAATTAAGGGAGGAGACATACTGTTTCCTTTTCTGCCTTTCGGCTCATCACTAGAGACCATCTAGACAGAAAGCCATGAATTCCGTTGTGTAATTTTTTTTATATGTGTGTTACGTTTTTGAGCTGATCAATAAATAAGTCAGGGAGACTAGGATAGATCTATTTCGAGCTTATTAGCTCTCATCAGCTAGCCATACCCTTACTGGAGTTCGAACCAGGGCTGTATTACATGTCAGGCGAGTATGCATGTAATACAGCCCTGGTTCGAATCCCAGTAAGGGTATGGCTAGCTGATGAGAGCTAATAAGCTCGAAATAGATCTATCCTAGTCCCCTGACTTATTTATTGATCAGCTCAAAAACGTAACATACATACATACATACATACATACATACATACATACATACATACATACATACATATTTGTTCCACAACACCCTGTTAGGGCCCCAATTAAGGGAGGAGACATACTGTTTCCTTTTCTGCCTTTCGGCTCATCACCAGAGACCATCTAGACAGAAAGCCATGAGTTCCATTGTGTGATTTTTTAAATATGTGTGTTAGTTTTATGAGCTGATCAATAAATAAGTCAGAGAGACTAGTATTGACCTATTTCGAGCTTTTTAGTTCTCATCAGCTAGCCATTCCCTCATCAGCTAGCCATACCCTCATCAGCTAGCCATACCTGGTTCGAATCCCAGTAAGGGTATGGCTAGCTGATGAGAGCTAAAAAGCTCGAAATAGATCTATACTAGTCTCTCTGATTTATTTATTGATCAGCTCATAAAACATACATACATACATAACATACATACATACATACATACATACATACATACATACATACATACATATGCACCAGTTTTTGGTAAAAGAAATTTGGATACAAATTCTAAACAGTGAGTGAAAAAAGACTAAACTGTATTAATCAACTACTATTTAGAATATAATCATAAAGATGTAATGTTATTGGAGGACTTTTGAAATAGCTAATGAATGCCAGTATGTGATTGTGTCTTTAAGTGTGAATGGTTTTAGGCAAAAGGCCGTTTAAATAATTGTAGTCAAATGAGAATTGTTTTGTAGTGATGATATATATAAAGATTTTTTATTTAAAATATTCAAT
The DNA here is from genome assembly GCA_039707465.1 of Rhabdophis nuchalis. Taxonomy (NCBI): domain Eukaryota; kingdom Metazoa; phylum Chordata; class Lepidosauria; order Squamata; family Natricidae; genus Rhabdophis; species Rhabdophis nuchalis. The sequence goes on along the minus strand of CM077647.1, from coordinate 105,845,043 downwards.
TTAATATATGTAATGACTGTGTACAAATGCACAAGTTATTTGTAACCAATTGACATGCTTTCTACAAGATGTAATGAAGGAGGATTCTTTTTGTGTGTGTGTTTGTGTTTACTAAAATAAAAAAAAAATCTTTAAAACAATGTCATAAAATTTAATCTGAATCATGCCTCCTTAAATTTATTTTTAAATAAAGGATTATAAAATGAGAGCTATTTCTTACCAGTTTTATCTTCTTATTGGAAGCCAAATAATGTCAGCTGCCTAACGTTTATAGTAAATGAGAATAAGGCTAAATTAGAGCACACTTTCAGAAGTATAACGTTTTCTTCCTTCCTAGGCCAGAATCTTTTTAAAATGCAAATTTAAGCAGACAAGATTCAGTTGTAATCATTTAGTTGAAAGGAACTTCACAATTTTTTTAACCTAGTCCTAAAGAATTTTCATCCTCTGTGCTGATTGTTTATTAGATGAAGACGAGGTCTCAACTTTTTAATTTTCCTCTGGCACTTTAATTTTATATTCCTTTTCTGGAGATAAAACATTGCTTTTAACATCGTGTAAATCTTAAGTCTATCCAAGAGTAATTTGTAAAAGCTTTTCTAGAATTTTATGTTCCTCATGTCCTTATTGCAATAGGAATTTAAAATTAGATTTTTGATATCTAGAGGTGAAATTTAACTAGTGTGGCATCAGTGAAACATACAGCAGGCTTTCTTCATGTCTCCTGGTTTCCAGTCCTAAAATATCATTTCAACAATACAAGATGTTTTCACATTCAGGAGCTGGCCTGTGATTTTCCAATTCATCTAAAGGTCAAGTGAGTAAGCACGTTATTTTAATCAAGTCAATATAAAATAAAAATAAAATGTTTGAATTACGATTTTGGTGGCAAGAGACAAGCCTATTTTTATAAAATTGAAATTGATAAGTTTAACACTTAAAATTTAAATTTGAGTTTTCCCCAAGGGCACAAAGAGTTTAATCACTTTATTATAGCTTCTGCCCAGCAAAATATGCTAGCCAGATTTGGTTTTTTGAACAGAAATCATCCAATTTGCCAAAATGAAAGAAGTAGTTATTGCAATGAAATAATTGGATGAGGTAGTTAATCCATTTAGTATATGAATATTTGTGATTTTTGTTTTTAATTTTCATAATTGTAAATAATGTAAGACACATAGATATGATGCTTTAATGGAATTCTTGATGAAATTGCAAAGTAATTTGGCACACACACACATATTATGGAAGAGCTCTTAAATAGGGAATGTTGCTACCTACTTGCATGGAATGGAAGTTGAAGTTGAAATTGCATGGAATGGAAGTTGCAGGAGGAAAATGCCAAATTCATTCTTTTTTGTTTTAAAGAGAAATATCAAATCTGCTGGAGGAGGAAGGGAAGAGGCCATTTCAGGCTATGCAAAAACTTTCTATTGGAGGAGCATGTGTTGGAAATCTGAAACCCTGCCTCAATGACTTATCTTTCAGACCTGCCCAAGTCCAATCTCTTAGGAAAGAAAGACCCACAACTCCATTTTGTTGAAGGGATAAATTCTTTTCCTAAAAGATGTTGGTTGCAGTAGAATCAGGCAAGAACTAAATGCTCAGAAGATACAGAAAGTTTTGCCACATCCCAATCCCCCTCCCCACATGATCAGTCTATCTTCGGTCAATGCCAAGATGTTTTGAGAATGCTGAGATGTTTAGAATACATAAGAACATAAGAATAGCCTTGCTGGAACAGGCCACAATAATAATAATAATAATAAATTTTTATTTCTAACCCGCTCTCTTTCCCCAGAGGGACTCGAGGCGGGGCACAGGAGAATTAAAAAACAATAAACACAGAGTACAAAATTTAAAAAAACACAATTAAACATATCCTGCGCTAAAAACATCTATAAAAACTAAAAACTGTCCCTAAAACCCCTTAACACCATAACTAATTAAAATTACCCTAGGCCAGCCAAACGGAAGAAATGAGTTTTTAAAAGCTGTCGGAAGGAGCGAAGGTCAGTGGTCGTTCTGATTTCAGGGGGAAGGTCGTTCCAGAGGGTCGGGCCCGCCACAGAGAAGGCCCTTCCCCTGGACGTCACCCGCTGGCACAGCCTAGTGGACGGCACCCGGAGAAGTCCCTCTCTGTGGGACCGAATCGGTCGCAGGGATGTATGAGGCAGAATGCGATCCCGCAGATAGCTAGGTCCCGTGCCATGGAGCGCTTTAAAGATGGTAACTAACACCTTGAAGCGCACCCGAAAGACGACAGGCAGCCAGTGCAGCTCGCGCAGGAGCGGTGTTACATGGGAGAACCTAGAGGCTCCCATAACTGCCCGCGCGGCTGCATTCTGGACTAGCTGAAGCCTTCGGGTGCACCTCAAGGGGAGCCCCATGTAGAGAGAGTTGCAATAGTCCAGCCGGGATGTCACGAGGGCATGAGTGACTGTGCAAAGGGCACCCCGATCCAATAGGGGACGCAATTGGCGGACCAGGCGAACCTGGTAAAACGCCCTCCTGGCCACGGCTGTCACTTGATCTTCCATGGACAGCCGGGTATCCAGGAGGACGCCCAAGTTGCGTGCCCCATCCACAGGGGTAAGGTGATCGTCCCCTATGGCCAGTGATGGAGTCAACTGGTTGTACCGGGATGCCGGAAACCACAGCCACTCGGTCTTAGACGGGTTGAGTCTGAGTCTGTTACTTCCCATCCAGGCCCGCACGGCTTCCAGGCACTGACACATCACCGCTACGGCATCGTTGGGGTGGTTTGGGGTAGATATATACAGCTGCGTGTCGTCAGCGTAGAGGTGGTACTCTACCCCAAAACCACGGATGATCTCACCCAGCGGCTTCATATATGTGTTGAACAGGAGTGGCGAGAGGACCGACCCCTGAGGCACCCCACAAGTGAGGGGCCTAGAGGTCGACCTCTGCCCTCCTGTCAACACAAATTGCGACCGACCGGAGAGGTAGGAGGAGAACCACCGTAAAACGGTGCCTCCCACCCCCAACCCCTCCAGCCGATGCAATAAGATACCATGGTCGATGGTATCAAAAGCCGCTGAGAGGTCTAATAGGACCAGGATGGAGGAACAACCCCCATCTCTGGCCCTCCAGAGATCATCTACCAACGCGACCAATGCCGTCTCGGTGCTGTGCCCGGGCCGGAAGCCGGACTGGCGCGGGTCTAGATAATCAACTTCCTCCAAGTGACGGGGAAACTGTTGTGCCACCACACTCTCAACAACCTTCGCCAGGAAGGGAAGGTTGGAGACGGGACGATAGTTGGCTAATAAAGCTGGATCCAGAGAGGGCTTCTTCAGGAGGGGCCTCACCATGGCCTCTTTAAGAGAGGCAGGCAAGAAACCCTCACTCAGAGAAGCGTTGACAACCTCCTGGAGCCAGCCTCGTGTCACCTCCCAGGATGCCAGTACAAACCAGGAAGGACACGGGTCCAGTAAACATGTGGTGGCTCGCAGTCGCCCACGTAACCTGTCCATATCCTCGGAAGTAACAGAGTCAAACTCCTCCCAACCAAGGCCCGCCTCGTGCAATCCCACTGGGCCATCAATGGAGACTAGCTCGTTCTGAATCTGAGCGATTTTCTCCTGCAGATAAATCACAAATTCCTCTGCTCTACCCTGTAATGGGGCTTCCCGCACCCTCTGTTGTAAGAGGGAGCGGGTCACCCTAAACAGGGCGGCAGGGCGGTTATCTGCGGATGCTATGAGAGTGGCACAATGATGGCGTTTGGCCACTCTCAGCGCCACAATGTAAATAAATGTAACAGCCCGTCCAGTCCAGCATTCTGCCTCACACAGTGGCTCACCATTTGCTTCATGGTGTTCCCAAGCAGATGTCTTCACCTGCTTATGATTCCCTGCAAATGGCATTGAGAAATATCCTGCCTATCTCTCCAACCCGGAGGGTGTCCTTAGGCATCCATAATGATAGCCATGGATACCCTTGTTCTCCATGAACTCGTCTAATCCGTTCTTAAAGGTGTCAAGGTTGATAGCTGTCACCACTTCTTCTGGCAGGGAGTTCCATAGACCAGTGATCCTCTGGGTGAAAAAGTACTTCCTCTTATTTGTTTGAGGTCTAGCTTCCACAAGTTTCATGGAGTACCCCCTAGTTCTAGTGTTGTGCGATAGGGAAAACAGTTTTTCCTTTTCTACTTTGTCCACACCGTGCATGATTTTATAGACTTCAATCAGGTCACCTCTCAGGCGCCATCGTTCTAGAGTGAAGAGGCCCAGCCGTTGCAGCCTCAGATGGTAAGGAAGGTGTTCCAGCCCCCTAATCATTCTGGTTGCCCTCCTCTGCACCTTTTCCATTTCCATAATATCCTTCTGAAGGTATGGTGACCAGAACTGTACACAATACTCCAGATGGGGCCTCACCATAGATTTATAAAGAGGCAAAATGACACTTGCTGATTTATTTTCTATACTCTTCCTAATGATCCCTAGAAATGAGTTTGCTTTTTTCACTGCTGCGGCACACTGGGTTGACACCTTCATTGAGCCGTCCACCAGGGCACCAATGTCCCTTTCCTGGTTAGTTCCAAGGAGTTCAGACCCCATCAGTTTATAGATATAGTTGGGATTTTTTGCTCCAATGTGCATTACTCTGCACTTACTAATGTTGAAGCTCATTTGCCACTGGTTTGCCCACTCCCCCAGTGTCAAGAGATCCCTCTGGAGCTCCTCACACACTCTCTCAGTTTTTACTACCCTGTATAATTTAGTGTCGTCCACATTCTTTCTCAGGTTGCACTGTTTTGGCTGCAAACAGGCACTTACATTTTTTGAATGCTGCTTGGGATACCATTGTGCATTTTAGTAGTTGGGTGGGCTTGTGTTTCCTCTCTTTTTTGTCTTTAGCAATTTTGTGTGGGAGGGCTACCTGGCCAAACAATGAGATGAATTGGATTCATGAATCCCAGGAAGCTTTGCAGTTGCTTCTGGGTGTGTGGAGGAGTTCATTCTAGTACTGCGCTCACCTTTTTTGGAGTCCACCTCTATCCCCCATGGGAAATGTGGTAGCCCAGACCATCAATTTTACTTTGGTGGAATTTGCATTTGGATAGCTTGGCATATAGTTGAGCCAAATTTTTTGACCACAGCTCTGGCTAATTTTACATGTTCTACGTGTCCTCAGTATAGATTAAAATGTCATTCAGGTAAATTAGCATTCCCTTGTCAAATGCTCATGCAGCACTTGGTTTATCAGTTGAATAAACACAGTAGGAGCCCCTTGCAATGTGAAAAGGAGGACCCAAAATTGGAACTATCCCTAAGGGGCAGTCGGTGATGAATGGAAAGCTATTTTCCACTCACTGGCTTCCTTGATCATAACCTGGCAGTATGCCTTCCACAAATCCAATTTGGTAAAAATCCTCCCCTTGGACAAATGGGCTTGCATATCCTTCAAAAGGGTAGGGGTAGATGTTCTCCATGCAGATATATTAAGCCCATGATAATCCATGCACAGATGAAAGGACCCATCCTTCTTTTCCCTGAATAGTAGCAAGGCAGCCAGAAAACTTTTGTACAATGAAGTTGTGGTACCTGACCTCAGACTAGCAAAAATGCATAAAGGGATTTCTAATAAGTGCTGGAAATCAGAGGTGGGTTCCTACCAGTTTGGACCTGTTTGGCCGAACTGGTACTGGTATGCCAGCCTGGGTCACTGAACCAGTAGTGACTGCTGGCTGCCATGCCCCTGAACCAGTTTTCCTGCTTGGACACTCACCCTGCCTCGCCTTCACCACATGCATCCACTGCCTCCTCATACCTCTGCCAAAGGCTGCCTGCCCTTCAGGTGTAGCGCCTGCACCAGCTGCCTCTAATCTGCAGTTTACTCATGAGCGCCATGCAAGGCCACCACCTCTGTCCCCGCCAAGCTAGTGTCTCCCGAAACCGCTGGCGTTGCGAAGGTGAGGTGGAGAGGTGGTCAGCCTGGCAAGTTTCCCAGCTGGTAGCTTTAGATGATGTTAGCCTGGCAGGGAGGTGGAGCAGCCAGGCAAGCTTTGCAGTTACGTGGCTGCTCCTCGCCCTGCCTCGCCTTCGCTACATGCATCCACTGCCTCTGCCTGTCTCTGCCAAAGGCTGCCTGCCTTTCAGGTGTAGTGCTTGTACTGGTTGCCTGTAATCTGCAGTTTACTCATGAGCACCTTGCAAGGCTGTTGCTTCTGTCCCCGCTGGGTGAGTGTCTCCCAAAGCCACCGGCATTACAAAGGTGAGGTGGGGAGGGGGTCAGCCTGGCATGTTTCCCAGCTGGCGGCTTTGGGAGATGTTAGCCTGGCAGGGAGGGTGAGGGTGGACAGACAACCTTCACAGTCATGTGGCTGCAAAGCTTGTTGGGCTGCTGCTGTCCCCACAGGACTAGTGTCTCCTGAAGCCACCAGCATTGTGAATGTGAGGAAGGGGTGGGGGCGTCCAGACAAGCTTTGCAGTCACATGGCTGCAAAGCTTGTTAGGCCACCATCTCCATCCCCGCCGGGCTAGCGTCTCCTGAAGCTGCCGGCATTGCAGGAGTAGCTATTGTTATTGGCTGTGCCAGGCACCCAGGAAAACTCCCTGGCATGGTGCAGTTTTGGGATGGTGGAGAGCCCTGCCCTGCTGTTCTCAGCCTGCTTGTTTTGTGGAGCGAACTGGGAAAGGGATAGCAGGAGTCGCCGGAGAAGCAACATGCAAAGAGAAGTCTTTTGATGGCATCTTGTCAGCAAAACAGAATTCAAGCCTACCTGGAAAGGAACAAGATTGGGCCCTCTTTGAGGTAAGAGCCCCTCTGAGCCTCTGGCTTGCTCAGCTTGGGCCAAGGAGCAGCTCTTGGGTGTTCTTGGCATGAGCAGCGGCTGACCGAGAAGTGCGCAACGGGTCATACCAAGTTACTTAGATTTGTTTTAATTGAAATTGAAATTGCTGTTGAAAGCAAGCGATGCGGGTATGTCAATTTACCTATTGTTGAATGATTCAAGTTGTTGGTCGGTTATTAGCGATCAGATAGAGCCTCCCCACACATTCTTTTTCTATGTGCTACTTCTTTCCCTTTCCGCTCAAAGGGAGACCGAGAGAGGAGACAAAGAAAGAAAGAGAGAGAGAGAGAAGAGGAAGGAAGCATCACAAACCCTGGCACTAGACGTGGCTTCAGAAGACGATTTGAAACAGCACAGCAATTTAGGACTGGAAAGCATTTCGGAGGTCATCTAGTCCAATCTCCTGCTGAGCAGGAAAGCTTACATTGTCTGGATTATTTTGGTACCTCTAACAGAGAGGAAAATGACCAGAAAGGAGGAGTTTACTAGGTCAAGGCTCCCATGCAGATGAAGGCAGAGATAGTCCTTGACTTATGACTACAATTGAGCCCAAAATTTTGGTTGCTAAGCAAGAGCGTTAAGTGAGCTTCAACACATTTTACTCAATCCATGACATCTCCTGGTTCTAACTGTCATGTGCAAGCTAGGGAAGAACATTTGAAGGCATGTGTCATGTTCTAATGTACAGAAGTTATAGTTAAATGTGTGGCAGAAAGTGGACTTGGTGTGTTTTTCCAAATGCAGTGAGTTTGAATGTGTATAATTTTAGAAGAGGTGTGTATATGTTTGTTTGTGTGTGTACATACACATACAATAAATATAGTAGATAATTATCTTTTTGTGTACCTATACACACACTATACTATGTAATATGTATGCACACATATGGCACATATACATAGGATTAAATAGTATATTTTGGATGTTCAGTAGTAGTAAATAAATAGACAGAGAAATTGTATGTTGTTGAGACCTTTGAGGTGAGGAGAGGCCAGGCAAGGGACCCCTTGATGTGAGTGATGTCAAGTTGGCCATGCCCACCTAGTGACATGACCAACCAGCTATCCCCATACAGTCACATGACCAACACGCCTACCCACTAACATGACCAACAAGCCACACTCACCATCACATGACCAACAAGTCGCACCACCAAACAAGCCACACACATAGAACCGGTAGTAAAATTTTTTGAAACCCACCACTGCTGGAAATATAACCAAAATCTAGATTCGTTTTATCATATGGTGGACTTGCAAATTTGTGAAAACATACTGGAAATATAACAATACAAAAATATTTAAGATACAAATATTAATGAAATATTTCTTTTAGGTGAAGCCTTTCTTTTAGGTATGATTGAAAAATAATTTGGGGTGCTAATCCTTCACATGGTGATGGTTGTTATGATTGTACTTGCCAAACAATAGAAAGAAAAAGGGATGGCAGAACAATTGTTCCTAACTTGTTCTTTCATGTCTCCACTACAGTTCACTCATCACCTCTGTAATTGAATGCATCTATCTTATTGCTGGTTATCCTCTTCTTTCTCTTTCCTCTATCATTCCCAGCATTAGAGCCTTTTTGGAGAGCTGGATCTTCACATAAAATATCTGAAATAGGATAATTTGAGTCTTGTCATTGCCTTGATTGAGAACTCTGGTCTGTTTTGCTCAATGATCATCAGTTTACTTTCTTGGCTGTTGATAATATTCTCACCAAAGATGAAATATATCAATATCTTCCTATCCTACAATCTAACTTTTGCTTCTATAGAGTGTCATGGCTCATCTTTATCAACACTGGAATCAATTTTAAATTCAATCTGAAACTTGGGAGCCATGTTAATTTTGTCTTTGTCTAGCTTTTGTTCCCATCTTTTTTATTTCAGTCCTGTACATTATTATCTCAAAAAAATGCCCACTAATTTCATTAGGGTTTACTTTTTGGTAGACACCTATAATTAATCCATACTTCTCTTAAAATAGTTTAACTAAAAATAAATAGTGTCATTATTTATTTAAGGCAACTATGGATGACTAATAGTACCATGCTGATATCCATTGAACTACATTATTGGGGATTTGTTTTGATTTCACAATCATTCTTACTTCTTATTTTATATTTCTTTTCTTTTGTTCAAAAAAAATTCTTGAAATAATACCACAAATTTACCAAGGAATGAGGGGGAGATTGAAAGGGGACAAAAGAACCAAACCCACAGATATTTGAATTGTTTTTGGGCAGTAGCATAATTTTCTTTAGTTCTGGAGGAAAAGCCCAAATTAATTACTAGGACTCCAAGATCCCTCTCACAGTTACCTTGCTCAATAGTAGTAACTGTGAAAGGGATCTTGGAGTCCTAGTGGAAAACTATTTAAATATGAGCCAGCAGTGTGCAGCAGTTGCCAAAAAAGCCAATACAGTTCTAGGCTGCATAAACAGAGGGATAGAATCAAGATCACATGAAGTATTAATACCACTTTATAATGCCTTGGTAAGACCACACTTGGAATACTGCATTCAGTTTTGGTTGCCACGATGTAGAAAAGATGTGGAGACTCTAGAAAGAGTGCAGAGAAGAGCAACCAAGATGATTAGGGGACTGGAGACTAAAACATATGAAGAATGGTTGCAGGAACTGGGTATGTCTAGTTTAATAAAAAGAAGGACTAGGGGAGACATGATAGCAGTGTTCCAATATCTCAGGGGTTGCCACAAAGAAGAGGGAGTCAAGCTATTCTCCAAGGCACCTGAGGGCAGAACAAGAAGCAATGGGAAACTAATCAAGGAGAGAAGCAACATAGAACTGAGGAGAAATTTTCTGATACTTAGAACCAGTGGTGGATTTCAATTTTTTTTAGAACCTCTTTTGTAGGTGTGGCCAGCTTTGTGGGAGTGGCTTGGCAGTCATGTGAATGGGTGGGCATGGCCAACTTGTAAAACGTGGTGAAATTCACTTAACAACGCTCTTGCTTAGCAACCAAAATGTTGGCTCAGAAACTCTGGCATTTGAAGCGGAAGTCTTATAGCTGTCAAGTTACAAGACCCTTGCACCCCTAACCCTTTAGGGAAATCCCCTCCAGGGGTATTCAAACTTGACAGTTTAAGATTTGTGGACCAACTCCCAGAATTCCTCCTCTTGCTCTTCATCTTGATGATGTGCAGACGGGTGGGGGGAGGGAGCTGGAACCAGTTCTAAACAGCACTGTAGATTTGTGGAACCTCTTCTATAGAAGAGGTTAGAACTGGCAGGAACCCACCCCTGGTTAGGACAATTAATCAGTGGAACAGCTTGCCTCCAGAAGTTGTGAATGCCTCAACACTGGAAGTCTTTAAGAAGATGTTGGATAGCCATTTGTCTGAAACGGTATAAGGTTCCTGCCTAGGCAGGGAGTTGGACTAGAAGACCTCCAAGTTCCCTTCCAACTCTACTATTGTATTGTATTGTATTTGCCTATGTGCTAAATTCTTGAGTTTCATGCCTTTCCTTTTAAAGTTGTACAGACTATTCAGATACTGTTGTTTTTGGACATTAATTCTGGTAACGAATCGAGTATAATGTTCTCTTTTTTCTTAGTCATTGAAATTTATGACTAGCTATGTTAATTGTGGACATACCCCTTGCCATGAAGGAGGAATCATTGAATGAGTTGATAGTTTAGAACGAAAACTCTTTTCTCTACGCAGTACTTTTGATTTATTAAGATTATCCTTGAATCTAATTAATTTGCTGTTGTGATTATAAAAAATATTATAAGATATGAATAGATCATAAAGTTAAACTGATTTGTAAAAGCTTCACTTGCCTATCAATCCCTGTCCCTAAAACCTAAACTTTCTAAACTGAAAGATAAAATGGAAAACATCCTGGGGGGGGAAAACATAAAGATTCCAAGTGGTGATGTTATCTGCATTTCCTAAAATGTCCATTCTATCAACAATAAACTAGGTGTGTTTTAGCAGCTGTGGAGGTCAATAAACTTTGCCATTGCTGTAGGTTCCCTGCTTGTGTAATGACGTCAATAACAACTTTAGCCATCCAGTCAGTACATTGATTCTCCATGATTGCTATAGTTGTATGCCACATTTTATTTTAGCTTTGCAGCATTTATATCTTAGCAGGATTCTTATACAATCTCCACAGTAAAGTGCTTATTACTAAAGTCAATTAGAATTAATATTAAAAAAGAAAATCTTCTACAACATGCTCTACATTTTATGTGTAATAGCTTTAGTATTTTCTGAGGATGTGTTTCACAGGATATTAATGCTGAAATGCAGCATACACAATAATAGAAGACTGGAGAGAGCATGCAGAAGTAGTGGAGAGAAAAGATACAGGCTATAAACATTTATGTTTTTAAATAATTTCTTATGCATAAACTCAATAAATTACTTCAGTGCAAACTCTATTTTATATTTATAAGTGTTACCAGCAACTCTTTTCACCCAAACCAGACTTGCAGAGAAGGATAAAAATTGTAGACATAAATCAACATTTGATTATTTGGATACAATGATAATAAAATATAGATTTATATTCAAGCTAAATGTGGCTTATTCTAGTGCATATAGTAGAGTTACCTATATATGCAAATTCTACAAAAAAGACAAGAAGATCATATTGGGATCTGTGTTGACCATGCCAAAAAAAAAGGAAAGTATTAAAAATAAGAACTCAAATGGAACAGAATTTTCCAAAAATAATTTAGTATGGTGAACATGCTTTTGTTTCAGTCCAAGATAATATATTTGGATTATGGTCAAATGATACATTAATATATATTTGCTTAACATGCAGAGGTATAGATTGGATCCAATGAAGCAGATGCATACCATAGCTCATTTCACTTTGATTTTCAAATAAATTAAATCAGAGAGTCAGCTCCAAAAAAAACCATCTGATCCATAGTAATGGGTGGACTTCAATCACCTTTTATAGTGGTTGAAATTCATTTTTACTCATTAATCTATACTCAGCACCCCATAATGACAAAGTGAAAAGAGAATTTTAGAAATCCCTGGAAATTTGTTTTAAAAAATCCTGAAATATTACATGGCATAAATATCCAGACCCTTTGCAATAACACTTGAAATTTAGCTCAGGTGCCTCCAATTTCTCTTGATTATTGCTGACATGTTTCTACACCTTGATTGGAATTGACCTGTGGTAAATTAAATTGATTGGACATGATTTGGAAGGGCACACACCTCTCTATAGGAGGCCTCACTGCTGAAAATGCATACTGTAAGTAGAGCAAAAAGCCTTGAGGTCAAAGGATGCTTCAATGAAGTACTGAGTGAAGGGTCTGTTTATGCCAATGTGATATTTCAGTTTTAAAAATACAGACGTTTCTACAATTCTGTTTTCACTTTGAAATTATAGGGTACTGAGTGTAGATTAATGAGGGGGAAAAGTAATATCAACAACTGTAGAACCAGGTTAGAGTATAATAAAATTGACAAAAATGAAGGGGGTCTGAATACTTTCTGAATGCATTGTATACATTTTTATTTCAAATATTTTCTACATCTGAACGCAGGGTTCCAACAAAGTACAGTGATAGTGAATTTTTGACCCAGGAGTACTTACTGACATTTGAATAGAACTGGAGAATTTTGTTTTGAAACCCCCCCCCCTCCTCTCTCCAAATGATACATACAGAATACTCTCTCTTAGTTAATACAATTCCAAAATCATATTAGTATGTTCCCTCTAGTTTGACATTCTGTAACAGTATTCCTTCCCCAGTTATCAAAGCCTTCCTTTTCTAAATGATCACCTGAGGACAGAACAGTCCTCAAGCCAGAAATATATGAATAGCATAAGAGCATCCAGTGTTGCACAAATGAGTTCACAAACTAGGATATGCCATCAGGGAGAACCAAGTTTTTTTCAGGATAGGAGAGAAATGCAGGATACACTATCTAAATCCAGACTCAGAAAGGAAAAGGCATAGGATAATCCTCTGAAAATGGTGCCCTGAGTGGCTGGAAGTCGCCCCCTTCCTCATCTCTATCCCTACGATGAATACCTGATTTTGCTGTCAAAGCTGGCTCTTTGGTGGTACTTATTCCTCAGAATGGGCAATTAGGATCAGCCCCCAAATGACTCTCAGATGATTGTACTACTTGCCTACAAAGAGGAACCTGGATGATTGCAATTCACCATAATAATGGCCAAAGAGTCAGGTCTCAATCTTTTCTTATTAGCTGTTTAGATTTTTAAGAGTGTTTTAACATCATTTTTTGAATTTGCTTTTTCTTTTGACTTACATTTTAAATGTTAAACATCTGGTTGAATGCTGAACTATCCTTTACTCCTTGCTGGATTATGATTTTTTTCTTACTTTTTTTTCAAAGTAATTAAACACTTTTGCATTCGCCACAAGGAAATTGATGGCATAACGGTTTCTTCCTTTGTAGTGAAAGTGCTTTGATTTACACCGGAGTGTTATAATAAGGAATTCTATTTCACTAGCTTTTATCAGAACTTTGCTGTTTTACTTTATTTTATTTCTGAATACTTCTCTGGTCTTTTTTCCCCCGCCTTAGAGACAGGAACTTTTTTCCTCTGTCTCTTCTATTCACTTTCTACTGTAGGAAAAATTATCTCAGCCTCTCCTATGGCCAGCTTGTGGTAGAACTGACTTTTCTTGAAAGGAGTTGCCTATGTGAATGAAGGCAAATATACATATATTAGGTTGATTTGCTACTGGAGGTAACAGAATGTGATCCAGAAACTAAGGCTCTAGTGAAATTTAAACTAAATTATCAAAATAGACCCTATTATGTCTGCCTTTGAAGAATGTTCTGGAACCTTGCCTACTCCTGAATCCAGTAAAAAGACACTGAGAATGTCTTAGCTTTGGAACGTAATATAGCAATTCTCAATCGACCTATATGCTTCTAACTCTCACTGAAAACCAAGTTAAAGGGCTATATCTGTCTGACTTTATAATCCTGTCAGCAGGTTAGGAACCTCAATCTTCTAGGATGAGCCCAACTGACACACCAGATGAAGCTGTGCAAAGAATCCAGTATTTCTAGGAAGAGCTGTGAGTTCAAAAAGTCTTCAGATTGCAAATTGACTCTGGGGAATTTTACTTAAATAAATCTTCCTTGGTATAATCTTGCTGTGACGAATTTAAGTCTGTTCTTTCTGCTTAGTCTCAGAGCATCTCTAGATCAACCTCAGATGGAAATATATCACTATCATCACTGTACTAGTGAAAACTTAACAGAAAGAGGCAGGAAATTGAGTGGACTCACCTGCTTGGAAAGAATTATTGCTAAACCCTTCCCAACTCCCAACTCATCCAGAAGGACATAATGACTTATGGCAGTGGTGTCCAAACTTTTTTCAAAGAGGGCCAGATTGGATGAAGTGAACATGGTGGAGGGCCGAACATTTTTCCGAACATTCTTTGAACCATTACAATTAAATGCAAATAAATTATTTTATGCCAAGTTAATTGCAAATGACATACTTTTCATTTCATAACATTAAGATCAACTGACAGTTGAGTTTTCACAATGTATTGAAAATAAATTTTTAAAAAACTTACCTACCTCTTTCTCTCTTTCTTCCTCTCTCTCTCTCCATTTCTCTCGCTCTTTCTCTCTTTCTTTCTCTCTCTTTTTCTCTTTCTTTCTCTCTCTCCCTTTCTTCCTCTCTCTCTCTCTCCATTTCTCTCTCTCTCTTTCTTTCTCTCTTTTTCTCTTTCTTTCTGTCTCCCTTTCTCTCTCACTCTCTCTCTCTTTCTCTCTCCTTCTTCCTCTCTCTCTCTCTCTCCCTTTCTCTTTTTCTTTCTCTCTCTCTCTCTTTCTCTTTCTTCCTGTCTCTCTTCCTGTCTCTTTCTCTCTCTCTCTCTCTTTTTTTCTCTTTCTTTCTCTTTCTCTTTCTTTCTTTCTCTTTCTCTCTCTCTTTCTCTTTGTCACTCTGTGTGTGTGTGTGTCTGTCTGTCTGTCTCTCACTCACTTAATCAGTCTCTATCTATCTGTCTCTCCCTCCCTCTCTCTGTCTCTCCCTGTCTCTGTGTGTGTCACTCTCTCTGATTCCCTCCCTCCCTCCCTCTCTCTGTATGTCTGTCTCTCCCTCTTTCCCCGTCTGTCTCCGATTCAATCCCTCCCGGTGTCATTCTCTATCTGTATCTCTCTCCGTCTCCCTCCCTCCCTCTCTTTCTCTCTGTCTCTGTCTGTCTCTCTGTCTTTCCCTCCCTCCCCTTCTGTCTCTCTCTGTGTCTGTCAGTCACTCCCTCTCTCCCCTCTCCTCCCCTCTCCCACACCGGGAAGCAGCAGAAGGGCCGGTATGCCGGAGGTTACGGATGCCTCCTCCCGCAGCGGGCGAGGGAGCAGGCGGGGTGAGCACCCAAGGCTACCGTCATCTTAAGCACCACCGAGGCTGTCGCCTGGCAGGGGCGTCAGGCAGGGAAGCTGGTCGCGGCTCCATCGCGGCTCCCTCCGGCAGGCACCACGGCTTACGTTCTGAGGCCGCGCATCCGTCTTCCCTGCCTGACGCCCCTGCCGGGCGACCTTGTGCGCCATGGTGCCCGCCGGAGGGAGACGCGATGGAGACGCGACTGGCTTCCCTGCCTGACGCAGGCAGGGAAGCCAGTCGCGTCTCCATCGCGTCTCCCTACGGCAGGCACCAAGCAGACGTTCTGGGGCCACGCGTTCACCTCCCTCCCAGCTTCGCAGCCCCAGAACGTGCAGCGATGGAGGCGCGACCGGCTTCCCTGCCTGACGCCCCTGCCGGGCGACAGCCTCGGTGGTGCTTAAGATGACGGTAGCCTTGGGTGCTCACCCCGCCTGCTCCCTCGCCCGCTGCGGGAGGAGGCATCCGTAACCTCCGTCCACCTCCCTCCCAGCCACACATCCCCAGAGACAGAGGGAGGAAGGGAGGGCCACATTTACACAGAGCAGGGAGGGCTGTTGGAGGGCCGTATTAAACTGACCCCCGGGCCGCAAATGGCCCCCGGGCCGGACTTTGGACATGCCTGACTTATGGTATTGAAATCAGCTGAATGATCTAGCAATGGGGTTGTAACCCTTCATCTGGTCATAACAAAGGCCATCCATAGAAAAGCAATTAATTTAATTTTGTGGCCCATGGTTAGAATGCAGTATTGAAGGCTAATTCTGCCAACTGCCAGCAATTGAAGCAGTTCCACTCTCACTGGCTCAAGGTTGCCTCAGCCTTCCATCCTTCCAAGGTGGATAAAATGAGAACCCAGATTGTTGGGGGTAATATGCTGACTCTGTAAACTGCTTAGAGAAGGCCGTAAAGCACTGTGAATAGATATTGCAATTACTGTATTTTTCGGAGTATAAGACGCACCTTTTTTCCGCTAAAAAGAGGCTGAAAATCTGAGTGTATCTTATACACTGAATGCAGCACTCTATAAGCTTCCTAAAGGCTATGCATGCAATTTTTGTGACAAAAAGCAGGCCCATTTTCATGAAAAATGAACCATTTTTTGCTCATTTCGTTCTCCAGCACGAATATACCTCTGGATAAATATACCTAGAAACATCTACCTACCTACCTACCTACCCTCTCTCTCCCCCTACCTACTCTCTCTCTCTCTCTCTCTCTCTCTCTCTCTCTCTCTATCTATCTATCTATCTCCCCCCTCTCTCCTTTTATCTACCTGCCTACCTAACTACTCACTCTCCCTACCTAACTACTGTATTTCGCTCTCTCGTTCCCTCTTTCTATCCCTCTATCTACCTATCTACTTTTTTTTAAAAAAAATTGCCTCTTCAAAACCTTGATGCGTCTTATATTCTGGTGCGTCTTATACTCCGAAAAATACAGTAATCACATTCCTAACTGTGGATTACATAGAAACAGCTCCAAATAATCTCCTTATTTCAGGGCTCTCCACAATTACAAACCTACAATCTACTTCACAATGCTCCCCAGAAAAGAAAGATTGGAGACAGGGAAATCATTGTCCAAACAGCTCAATTAAGCAATGAGGTACAATGAAGTACCCATTACCTCCTTTAAAATTGGTGCACTCCCAGAATGCATTAACGACCACGCTGCTATCATCTCCTTGCAGCTCTAAGACATGCAAGAATGCAGCATGCAGGTGGCAAAGCTGATGTTGTAGAGACCTCTATCCACTTTCTTTGGATTTATTAACAGAATAACAGAGTGCTCTAGTCCAACCTGCTGCTCAGGCAAGAAACCCTATACCATTTCAGACAAATAGATGTTCAGTCTTCCTGAAAGTGCCAAGGGATGGAGCATCTACAACTTTTGAAAGCAAACTGTTATTCTGGTTGATGGTTCTCACTGTCAGGATATTTCTCCTTAGTTCTAGTTTGCATTTCTTCTTAATTATTCTCTGTCCATTGCTTCTTATCTTGCCTTCTTATGCTCTTGAAAATAGTGTTAACCTCTTCTTTGTGGCCACCCCTCAAATATTGAAACACTGCTATCCTATCATCCTAGTCATTCTCTTCACTAGACTAGACAAAAGCAATTCCTGCAACCTTTCTTCATATATTTTAGTCTCCAGCCTCCTAATCATCTTTGCTGTTCTTTTCTGCTTTTTCCAGTCTCTATATCTTTTTTATAATATGGTGACCAAAACTGGATGCAGTATTCCAAGTGTGATCTTACTAAGACTTTATAAAGTGGTACTAATACTTCATGTGATCTTGATTCTATCTCTCTATTAAATGGATTTTTTGGCTGCCACTGCACACTTTTGGCTCATATTTAACTGATTGTGTACTAGGATTCCAAGATCCCTCTCACAATTATTAATGTTGAGGCAGGTTTCAAACCTGTTCCTGTACATTTGATTTTTCTTGTCTAAGTGTAAAACCTTACTTTTCTCTACACTGAATTAGATAGGGTCCAGAGTTTAAGTGTTTGAGATCCATCTAGATCTTGAGACTATCTTCTGGAGTGTTGGCTGTTTCTGCCAGTTTAGTGTTGTCTGCAAATTTGATGAATTCCTCTTCTAATCCCTCATCAAAATCATTTATGAAGATGTTGAAAAGTACTGGGCCTAAAACGGAACATTAGGGTACACCAGCACTTTATCAGGGCCCCACCCTAATTCTAACTCTAACCTTAACCCTATTTATAGTTAGAATATTTCTTTCATGAAACGGACAGCTACAGTATATAAATGTTAACAACAGATAAATAAAAATATCAGGTTTGTATATTTAAGCAGATTGTTTCCTTTATTAATTTTATTCCAGAAATTATAATAGTGCAAACACTCAGTATAAAAGTTGCAGTAAGAAATTTACATTCACAAGTATAACATTTTAGTCCATTAACTCGCTCCCTCCCAACATAAAAATAGGACAAATATTAAATTGCTCATCTCAGTTCAACAATCTTGAAAAAGACTAGAAGATACTCTACAATATTCTATGTACAAAAAAAGACCCGTATTATTTATGCAAATATCTCATTCCATGTTACCAAAGATGTTATTGTAATACTGAAGATAACATTACATATTTGTGCAATAGTCCTTTCCCAAATGCTCATAATAAATATTTTTGTATGTATATTTCTCAGTGCCTTTCCCCCCTCATTCAGCATAAAAGCAGCTGAAGACATTTAATCATTCCTAGACAAATTATTATAAAGGAAAAAAATGAAACAGACTTTATTTATAAACAGCTACCTCAGAATGATTTTGATTCAGAATAGAAAAAAAATGAAGAAATACACAAAACACTCTAGTTTAGTTCTAAAGCTAGAAGATACTGTATATTTAATATACCGTGAAATCTCTTACCCAGTCATTATTTGCTCTCGTATCCTACAAATATATTGCCACTACAACTGTCAGGAGTGATGGCAGGGAATTATTCAGCTGTAGTAGCAACTTCACTTGGAGGGCACCAAACTAAGCAAAGGCTGAATTAGGATATTTGCAATATAATGGACCAGATTCAGCTTGTTGAAATTAAAACAATTGTAATGTTTTAATATTAGAGAAAATTAAAGCATGGGATTTGAATCAACCTGGCAATGATGATTTCATCAGAGGTGTCAAATCAATTCTATTTGCTAAACTTTAGACAAAAAGGCAAATCAATATAAGAGCGTGTACATTTCCTAATTCCTCCTTTCAGAGCTTTCTACTGAGCAGGCTCTATTAGAAAAGCTTTCTGACTGTGCCAGTTCAAAATGTAAATGGGGAGGAGCATGAATATTTTCAATTCCCCCACAAACATACTAAACTACCACCACCAGGAAAAACTAAATGCTTTCATCCTTGTCATATTGTTTAATGTTATTCCGGGTAAAGTAAATACTAGCAAACCAGGATTTACTAGTGTTTTCCCGAAAATACAACCTATCCCAAAAGTAAGTCCTAGCTTGATTTTTACATGTGCACCCAATATAAGCCCTACCCACCCAAAATAAGCCCTAGTTAAGACCCTACCAACTCCGGGGTACACAGGGTCGGATGAGGTGCATGGGTAAAAATTAAGCTACGGTGGGGGATAGGGCATGGAGATGCCCTACTTACCAGGCCTAATACACCTGACACCTGTATTGTCTTGCAGGTCCACTTCTGCAGCCGCTTGCTGCTGCTCACATGCTTCACCCCAGCCTCCAAGTCACTGTCAGAAGCCTTCTGGAAAGCCCTCTGCAGATAAGAAACGGGTTCCAGATTGATGCGCACAGTGCCCCCCAGGCCTTGTTTTGCCATCAGAGGACCTTCCAGAAAGGCCTCTCCAGTTGATAACAGAGCTTCAGAACAATCTGGAGCTCTGTTATTGGCTGCAGAGGGCTTTCTGGAAGGCCTCTAATGGCGAAAAGGAGGCCAGGGATGACATGCACGAGTAGCAGCAAGAGAATATATATATATGTATATGTGTGTGTTTGTGTTCGTGTGTATACACACACAGAGACACACACGTGCACACACACATATGCTGGTTTTGTTGTATTCAGGTGTTTTCCTGTGTAAGAATGAGATTGTCTTTGCAACATTTCAGCGAGGTCTCACTCACCATTGTCAGGCTTCCATCTGTCATAGATGGAAGGCTTCCATCACAGACGGAAGCCTGACGATGGCGAATGAGACCTCGCCGAAACGTTGCAAAGACAATCTCATTCTTACATGGGAAAACACCCAAATAAACAAAACCAGCATACCTACACCCGTGAAAATCTACGAAAACATATATGTACATACATACATATATACATATATATATATATAAAACACAATACCATATTTCACCCCCAAAAACAACTTACATTTTTTAACCCATGAAATATGGCCTTGGGCTTATTAGAGGGGGAGGGCTCATTATTTTCTGTGGCAGGCGAGAAGTGAGGCATGCCTTTTACCTGTTGTGTTCCTTGCTATTGTGTCCAGGGAAGCTTCTGATAAAAAAAAACCCCTTCTTGCGAGTTCTACCAAACTTCTTGAACTCGCGAGAAGGGTATCTTTTTTTTACACCAGTGGCTTCCCTGGACACAATAGCGAGGAATGCGATGGAGCTTGCTTCGCTTCTCCCCTGCCCACCTCTCATTCCTCGTTAAAGGGACGGTGGGGAAGGAAACCAGATAGGCTGCCTTTACCATTGGGGTGGGGTGGGTGGTGTAAGGCTGCAAGGCTTGCCTCTTACCTTTCAAGCTCCATTGCGTTCCTCGCTATTGTGTCCAGGGAAGCTGCTGGTAAAAAAACAACACCTTTTTGCCAGTTCAAGAATTTGATAGAACATGAGTTCAACTCGCATGGTTTTTTCTTACAAGGGGATTCACTAGACGAAAGGGCGAGGAACGCAGCGGGAATGGACAGGTAAGAGGCGCGCCTCACTTCTTCCCCCCCCCCCACTAAAGAGACAGCAGGAAAGGCAACCAGGCAGGCTGCCTTTACCATTGGGGTAGGGTGGGCGGTGGTTTTTTTGCGCGAGAGGGAACAGCCCCCCTCTCGCCTGTTATGTTATCACATTGCTGGCCTGCTGCTCTTTTTGCAGCAGGCTCTTTTTGCACTTAAATAGTTGGGGGGGCCGGCTTATTTTCAGAGGAGGGGCTTGTTATGGCCCATGCTCTGAAAAGCCTGATTGCGCTTATTAGCAAGACATGCTGTAGTTTCGGGGAAACACAATAGTTCATTTTCTTGGCTAGATTTGGTAATTTTTAGCCTACCACTTTTGAAATTGTTTTTATGTTTTTATTTCTATATTAATTTTTTAGATCATTATTAATTTCCCAAACTGTATCAAATTCATTTAAGAATTATTTAAAATACAATAAAAAACTCTGCAGCTCCTATGTTTCTTACTGGATCAAATTTCTTAGGGTTTTTTAGGCAGTAATATGATGTTAGCTCAGAACTATCTGGATCCAGATACTCTCACCTTTGCACTCAGTGGGATTTAGATTAATCATAATGTGCTCAATGGAATTATTTTTAATATGTTTCAACAGAGATAGATCCAGTGACATGAAATAAAATTTTGACCCCTTTTAAATATTTTGAGGGTGGGGAAGATTTTATTTGTTTCTAGCATTTGTACCCTGTATTTCAGTCCCTTTTCAAGGTATCTTTCTTTGGATCTATTTGTATCAGGACAGATTTTAATAATCAACTTAACACACTTTTAAAAAATAGTCTCTCGCCATTTTGTGTTGAATTTATGATCATTTGTGATGCACTCATGTAATAAAAATGCATTTTGTTCTGACTTAAGTGACATCACATATCAGAAAGTTAATTGTAGATCCTTAGTAAACCTTGTGGCCAGGGATTCCTACAGTGCTATATGCTACCAAAATATTTCTTGCCAAAATACCACCAAAGGTATGAATGATCTGTGTGTACCACATGGATTTAGAAATGCAAATATATGAATTTAGAATTTAATAAAATAATTAATACAGAACAAAAATTTTAGAAAGTACTTTGCTGTCTGAAACCAAAGAATAATCAACAACAGATAGGAGTTGGTATTTAATAGTACAACTGGGCCTCAAACCTGCCTTCTTACAAACTACCCTGAATGGTTTCACTAGGACCTGCATTCTGAAAGCATGCTTATTATTGTAGATTTACAATTTATTTGAAAAATCTCATAAAATAAAGGCAAAAATTAAAAAAATGATTCCATTTAAAAAAAATCTTATAATTCAGCTCGTCTATTAAGTTTTAGGTTCATAGTAATCAAGAAATCAAAGCAAATGAAATTAGGTTTGGTAATATGAAATAAATCTATAGTATTTATCTCAAATTTCACAACTAATTTGTCATTTTCAAAAAAAAACCTACAAAGTAGGTAATTTTATTAAACCAATTGTTTCCACCCCTTTCCTATGCAATTCTACTTGTTTATACTCTGATGAAATCACTATTGCTCTTACCATCTTGAGATTTCCACTACAATATCTTAAAATGATAATGGATTCGATCTTTTTCTGGATGGGAAAGGCCATCACTCCATAGTACAGCATTTGCTTTGCATGCATACATTCCCAAATAAAATCTCATCCTACCCAGGTAAACTTAGGTAGCAGAGCTGGAAGAGACCTGAGCAGTTAATTGGCAGATGAGAAAGGACCAGGCCAAAGGGACAAACAACCTTGGTACAAAACAACTTCATATATTGAGATCTAAATGTTTGAGATCTTGGGGGGGAAAATCTGCCAACCAGTTCTTGGGCTACATGGACCAGTATTTCAAGCCTAAGGCAGCTTCACATGACCATATCTATAGGAACAGTTTTGTGCTCTTTTAATATGTTCTGGACTTTGCAGAATTATTCACTGTCCAAAATCAATCATTTAATTATCCTGCTAAATCAAGAAAGGTATTAAACAGTACCTGTTGAATTAGTGACTCAGTTTTATGCCACTACCTACTTCTACTAATTTATATATGTATTTAAATATAGATGTATTACAGTATATGGAGTTTAATTTATTGCTTCTAACGACCAAAGGTACTGTTATAAAGGTAGCACAGATGTTTGAGACACATTTCATATATCATATAATGTGGGCCAGTAACACTGAGGTTGGCAAATATGATAGATTTAATTTTATTCTGATGCCTTGTAATTTTAGCTTTGCTTTTGTTACACACACACATACACACATGCAGCTATTCGTGCTTTAAAAACTCTGTCAGAAGTGATATGTTAAAAACAAGTAAGAAGAAAGTTACTCTTAACATTTTTTTTTACCAAAGTCAGGCATGAATGGCATGCAGTAGATTGCAGAAAAGCAAAAGGACATCCATTTCTAAAGTGTTTATATTCATGCATTGTAAAACTTCAGTTTACAAAAAACCATTAGCCTATTAAAAGTGTGCCTATTCGCTCTTTTTTAAAGTCCAAGTAGACATGCAATAAACCTTTCATAGCTAAAGTTATTTACAAAATTTCATATAATACTTTCTTTAAAGTAAATAAATAAAAACATGAAAGGCCAATGTTTTCATATACACAAGATTAAAAATAAATAAGGCATTATTATACAGTTTTATCATAATTTTTTTTTAAGTTGCCTGTCCCTTTTATATAAAATTCTTATTTGAAAGGACATCGTGGCTAATATTCTGATTAGAACCAGAAATGTGAAAGAATTTGGATAACAATTACTTGCATGTTTTACATCTGGTTCAGTGAAATTCTCACTGCCTTGCCTCTATTTTCTTTTCTTGTCTTGCCTGTGGTCTCCAGAATATTCTTTTACATTATATCTATCTATCTATCTATCTATCTATCTATCTATCTATCTATCTATCTATCTATCTATCTATCTATCTATCTATCTATCTATCTATCTATCTATCTATCTATCTATCTATCATCTATCTATCTATCTATCTATCTATCTACCTACCTACCTACCTACCTACCTACCTACCTACCTACCTACCTACCTACCTACCTACCTACCCACCCACCCACCCACCCACTCACCCATCTATTGAGTATCAGTACTAAAGTCCAGTTATGGTATCCTCTTAAATTTATATAATTTTTTTTATTACAGCAGTGCTTGATTCAATAAATGAAATGGTAAAAATCATTAACTTCATTTTACTTGATAAAAATCCAGATAGAAAAAGAAAATACACCATTAATCAATTTGACCATTGCGCGCATGATAGGCCCATCCACCTGCCTCCAACCTGCAATTAGCTTTGTCCTTTTTACATTAGGCCTGTTAATAGATGGAGCTCCTATTCCTTCCTCCCCTATCAACACAGCTTGGGCTGCTCATCCCCAGGGAATAATGCAGAGCTGTCTGATGTTGCATTCCTTCTGACTTCCGCCCACACCCCCTCCCTCTTCTTCTGTCTCACAGGCACATCTGATATATTAACCAGCTTCGTTTGTTGTTTTGCCCTTGATCTTGTAACTGGCCCAGCTGATTCTTCATTGTTCATACAATACAATACAATACAATACAATAGCAGAGTTGGAAGGGACCTTGGAGGTCGTCTAATCCAACTCCCTGCCTAGGCAGGAAGCCCTATACTGTTTCAGACAAATGGCTATCCAACATCTTCTTAAAGACTTCCAGTGTTGGGGCATTCACAACTTCTGGAGGCAAGCTGTTCCACTGATTAATTGTTCTAACTGTCAGGAAATTTCTTCTGTTCTAAGTTGCTTCTCTTCTTGATTAGTTTCCACCGTTTGCTTCTTGTTCTACCCTCGGGTGCCTTGTAGAATAGCTTGACTCCCTCTTCTTTGTGGCAACCCCTGAGATATTGGAACACTGCTATCATGTCTCCCCTAGTCCTTCTTTTTATTAAACTAGACATACCCAGTTCATGCAACCGTTCTTCATATGTTTTAGTCTCTAGTCCCTTAATCATCTTCGTTGCTCTTCTCTGCACTCTGGTGGATGAGCCTATCACGTGCACAATGGTCAAATTGATTAATGGTGTATAAAGGCAGATATCTCTTTAATGGTAGTTTTTGCACTCTGACGATGTTAGCAGAGGCTATGAAAGCTAAGTGAGCAATATATTTTAAATTCTGGAGATCACAATGTCGGTTTCTTCTTTTATAACTATACCTGGAACTCGTATTTTTAGGATAATTTGCTATATGAGAGGGGGGAGGGAGAGAGACTATATAGGCTTTTGGGATTTTTTTTAAACAACTTACTTCTGCTAAGCAAGTATCTCTTGTTTTGATAGTCAAAATAATATGCGTAATATATTAGACACTAAAAGCTGAAAAACCTGTAATGCATAGGATTTGAAATACAATTCTTTAGTTATAATTGTTTTATTAGTATCCTTCAGATAAATGCAGAGAAACTATTAATCTTATAACTCTTTCTCACATTCCTTTTCTCTTATTTGGCTTAAAGGAAAATATTACTGAATTAGTTTATTTGATTGGTTATTATGATTCATGTTTATGGTTCCATTTCTGATTTGAATTCAAGGCCATAGAAATTAATGTTGGAGTTCAGATTCACATTCTGTGATATGAATTTTACATCCAATCGATACTAAAGAACTTATTGGTACTTATTTAGTACTTATTGGTAAGAAGCAGCCCAAAGTTATCCAATTGAGGTATCACAAGTAAAAGTAAACTCATTCCATCACATCTAGGTTCCATATCTATTTATTTATTTATTTCATTAAATTTATACCCCGCCCTTCTCCTTGTTAGGATCTATTGAATCTTGCCTGAATTGGACCATGCATCAACTGGTATCAAATAACTGAATTGGAAAAATGATTAGATATAATTCTTATTCAGGTTTTTGGGGCCAGTTATCATACAGAGAATCATTTCTTTCTTCTGATGTAAAGAATATACTTAAGCCACCATCATTAGTGTAGTCTATTTCAAATGTTGCAATTATATTGATGTATTACATATAATTTCCACTCATTGGAGTTTATAGATTATTAATTTGGAAGTGTTATCTATATATTGAAGTTTCATTTAGGTTTTTAGTGCATATCTTCTGATCACATGTTTTTTTACATGTTATTTATAGCATATATTCAGCACTAAAAATAAAAGGTAAAGATTTAGTTGTTATACTCTGTACTAAAACAATAATGAACAATTTTAGCAATACAATCCTATGTCTATTCAGAATACCCACTGGGTTAAAATGAATGCAACGTTACAGGAAGAAAGAAATAGAAATAACATCTGGATACTAGATAAGTATAGTTTGTGAAATAATTTCAAAGACATACAATTTAAGCTTCTATGGGCTTATATATGGCACATTTTACTTCCATAATATTTCACGTACAATTTGGGAGAAGTGCACAGGTTGTCTACTCTGCTACATGTAGATCCCTGTGTTAGTGAAAAATAAATCTTGAGCTCTCTGAAATGGGATAAGTATACATTAATTTATACAAGGTGTAATGTTTGCTTTGCCTCATTGCTACTATAAAGACAGCAGTGTACTAAAACCAGCAAATATCTACCTGAAGTCTAATTATTATGTATACTAATCACATGCTGATGCTGGCTCACAGTTGATGCCAAGAGTTAATCTGTGAAATTATTTATTAAAGAAAGCTTTTCTGACAATCTAAAATGGTTGCAAATACCTTAATAATTCTATCCAGTATCTTTTCATAACAAAAGTTAATCCTCACCTCCACCTCAGAACCTGGTATCTTTTCTGTTCTAGTGAGGATTTAAAACACTTTAAAATTATTATTATAACAGTAAATTGTGCAAAGGTTGTAAAATATTGTGCTACCTACTAGCATATCCCTAATAATCATTTGTTGACCATATTTTTTCAAGTTATGCTTTTACTAAAAGCATTTTGTGCATGTTAAACAAAGAAGGCTAACCTGCCTTGAGGAATTGTGAGTGATTTCCTTAACTAAAATAGAATCATATATGTCAACATATTTTTCTAGGGAAGTAAAGCAAGAATATTCTTAATAATTTAACTGGAAAAAAGGTAATCAAAAAATATCATTCAGATTAGAGATGAGCCAAAATTAGTGAGAGGTAACTTTTTTTTTGCAAATAACTATGAATTCCATCCCTTTACTTGACTTGGGAATAGTGCTTTGTGGAATAAAGAATGGTGACACTGTTAGTGTCCATATAGATAATTAACTCTTGTATGAGGTGCCAAAAGTCATATGGATTTTTTTGTCCCTCTTTCTGAATTGGGGGAAAATAAATTATTGAGTCCAAAGACTATGCTTTTACACTGAAAATCTTTCTCCAAATTTGGCATATCAATGTCCTAAATCAGAGACAAAATGTGGTGCAAGAGTAACAAGACTTATTAGTGAGATCACATTCTGATCTCTTATTATTGAGAGACATCACCAAAAAAACTAGCATGCCTTAAAATCTGCTAGAGAAAAATAAGACTTTTTCAAAGATCAAAGCCCTAAATCTCCAGGAAAGTCTCTTTGTACCAGCAAATAAAATGAAGCTCAGAGATAGGTGAAGCTCAGAGACAATAGATCCACTGTAAAACTGAAAATATTTAGATAAATGAATGGGAGCTGAGAGAAAGCATAATGCAATGCTGTCCCTTACTGGAAGCACAATGTTCTTAAGAATGCAACAAAAGCTATTGTACTATAATAGAAGTAATATTTTTATAATAAAGTCTTGAACAACATAAAAAGAAATCCAGAGGTTTCTTTTTTTTTTTAAAGGCCAGTGATAATCTCATCTTTCCAATACACCTATCTTTCATAATCAGGACTTCTAAATTTTATATATATTCCGCTCTTGAGATATACCATACTTTAAAAGTAAATATTTCTTCATTGGTAACAAGGAAAAAATATTTACTAAAATTTTGGAAATACTTACATGAATAAAATTGATCAGGATTAAAATGAATATAAAAATTAGCAATAATATCACAAATAAACATCTGGATATTCGTTATGTGTAATGATTAAAGAGACCTGAGTGCCTATAAAGGTTATTTACATTTGAAGTTGCTAAAATGATGACAAAGTATATACTTGGCAGCCTCATCTTTTCTAGTACAAAGTAAACCTGGAAACTGCAAGAAATTTCCCTTTTCAATTTTTCTTCTATAAATTCCTCATCAACCATTTTGCAGATGAGAACAATGTCGTCTTCTGCTATTTAATTTACTACATCAATTTCAAGCAAAAGTAACAAAGAAGACAAGCACTTTGAATATTTTATAGGAAGTAAATTGAAATTTGTGTGAGCTTCCAAGAAGGTTTGTGCTTTATAGTAATTCCTGTTTATATTAACAGAACTTGCAATGGAGACCTTTCTTGGAAGCTGCCCTCAAGGCATTCAAATGCCAGAAAATTCAAAAGCCAGAAAATGGAAGAAAATCTTCTTATACAACTAATGTTTTGGCTGCCTGACATTTCAAAACTGTTATAATGTTAGTATTAAAGGTATTTTCATTTGAGATGCTAAAACCATCACTATGTAAATACATTAATTGATTCGATCAAAATAAGAAGTTTAAACTTTGTATTTAAAAAATCCACATGTATTTCTTAATGAGAATCTTCAGAAAGAGACAAGAACAAACCTAAAACAGAAGTCATCTGTAAAGGATTTGCATCAAATAATATGGATCTGAAATGTTCACAAATCTATGAACTTTTCAGGGAACAGAACTATATATGTGTCTAGTGACAAAATGTACTGTTTTTAATAAATGACTTAAATTAGCAATTTGGCCAACTGAAAAGGCATAATTTTCTACAGCTTAATATTCTTTTGGCATGCATACAGATGCCACTTTAGTAGTACTCTGTCCTGGAATAGTTAACCGAATTCTATTCCTATCTACTATCTTCTCCAATATGGGAGCTGCTGTTTCTAGGTGACTGTGCAACATTATGAGATAAACTGTGCTGCATCCAAATGTTTGTGTGAATAGGAAATCATTCGTAATTGTCATAAATTCGATGAGAACCCAATATCTCCAATAAATCTACTTATAGCCTGATCTCTGATTCATCACTACACAGTTAGGAAACACTCAAAAATACAAAACATGAAATTTAAAAGCTACATTTGTTTTCTTTAAGAGTTACTACTTTCAACATTACAGCAAGTGCTGAAATTTCTTTAGTTTTCCTACAAATACTATGTTAAAATATTCCACAGTGCTTTCTTACATCTTCATATAAATCAAATTTATCATCATACTTTGCTTAAACAGTAACTATAAATGATAGATCAAGCACCCTGGATATAATCATATAAATGTTCTCACTGCTATATGATATTGCGAACATTTCTCTGTGACAGCTTACAGCAGGAAAATCAGTAGGGAATAGAACAATCAGAATCTCTCTCACACAAATTCCTATGTGTTGTTTATGCAAATATCCAGTCTTATTGGTGTATCTTCTCTGTTATTTTATTTATCTATTAAAATTACTGATAAAATATTCCATAGTTTCAGAGAATTAACATTAGACTTCTCAAACAGAATTGCTAGCCCTTATTTGATCCTTCCCATAAGTTCTTATTAGTGGTTCCCAAGTTCTCTTTGGTTGGGTTGTTAGACTTCTTGGTTACTATCAAATTTTGCAGCCTTAACCTTCCTGATGACCTCTGCTGTACATGTTCATCTCAAATATCAGGCAAAGATTTTCACTGCTTTCATGCCTCTTTTATAGCCGGCACGGAAGGAAGATAATGGAGTGTCTGATTAGTATGTGCTATTGGTGGTTGAAGTGTTGCAGACCCAGTGTTTGTTGAAAGGCTGGGGGATGAGCACATAGATGGACAACTTGTGCCCAATTTGGTCTGAATGTTTGCTCTCCCATAGGAATAAATTTTCCTTCCTAAGTTTAAAGATCGTGTTTGTGAATTATTTCCATCGGTCTTTCCTTCTAGAAAATAAGTCAGCATTTCACCTTTGCCTTTCACACTGACTTTCCCCCGACAAACACACTCATAATTGCACCTCTTCAATATACGTTGTACTTCTTCCGTAACCTGTAAATTAAACAAACCTCAGTCACTAGTGATTACTAGATAACAGATCTTTCTTCAATAGCCAGTTCCCTAAACTTCTTTTTTTTTTAAGAGAAAAGAGCATTTGTTATGGCTGTTTCAAACTCCATTCTAAGGGAAATCTCACTCTGTTTCCATAGTTATCTTTTATGCACCAAACAGAATTTGTCTCAATCCATTATCATCGTAGGGCTTCAGATTTTTTCATCTTTTTTCCTTGCAACTTTTAATATCGCAGGGGAATTGTTCAACATTCTTGTTGAATAAGAACTAGAGCTACTTCTCACTCTCTCACCTTTTTTTTACTAGTCATATTGATGTACTTTGTTTTCTTTGTCTTTATTTCAATTGTTCTATGATTTTACTTTCACTTTGTTTAAACCTCCCTTTTTATTGCTTTGTTTTTTATTGTTGTAAGCCTCCTAGGATAACTCCATGACAAGTTAATGGTAAATAAATGTAATAATAATCTCAAGAGGTAAGAGCAGCAAAACAATCTCTCTTTCCTCTTACTGCAGCTGCAGAGTGCCACTTCTCTATTACCTGGTTATCTGGTCCTCTTAGGTAACGGGATGCCAGAGATTTACCATCCGGGTTGCACAGAGGAATTTGCTGCAGTTGGTGGTTTGAGGGTGTTCTCTCCATCTTTTTAACTTTGTTACTTTTTTAGGGATGTTATAGGGTTTTTTATTTGTAAGCCATTCAAAGTCACTTAATTTGATTAATAAATAAAATAAATATTTTTTTCCATAGGTGGAGCTTCACCATATTCAGAAGTAGCCCACTGTTTTGGTTTTTTATAAAGACTGATGTAATTTATAAGAGAACTCTGAAAATACTCACTTGAATTTTACCTTGCACTCCAGTACTATCCATCCTGCTAGCAACATTTACAGTATTACCCCAGATATCATATTGAGGTCTTCTGGCACCAATAACACCTGCCACTACAGGGCCTACATTAATACCTGAAAAAGAAGCCAAATACTTAAAAAAAATGAAATCTAGTAGTCATTGGCCTTGGCAAGGAAATATCTGTGTCCTCTACCCGTCCCCCTTTAAGGATATATTTCCATTCTACTGAAATTGCTTTTTGATTCTAAGAAGCTGAAATGGAGAAATAATATCCACTCTATAGGACATTCCCAAGTTGCCCTCAGTTGTAAACAGAAATGGACAAGAATGCTGACTTTCTTCTGCTACAGGCTTCCAGGTGACAAAACAGAAGCAGTTAATAGATATCTTCCCCAGATTCCGCTAATAAACGATTAATAAAAAAACTCACTGGTGCGTGAAAGAAAGGCCTATAGCAGTTCCTCAATTAGCCCTGAATAGCTTGAAAATTATAGCAACATATTTTATAAGCTCAAGCTTTTCTTCAGGAAGAGTTCCGCTTTGGGACAATCTCTGGGAAGATGATGGTGTGGAAATGAATGTTTAATACCTGGACATTTCCAATACCTAATTGCTTGGAGTGGTACAAGTTGATTTTTCTGCTCTTCTTGCAAACAGTTTGAAAATGATTAGGAAGAGGGGATGGTGGCATAAACTGATAGAGAACAATGACAGAATATTTGGCTTTCCCACTGCAGACATATTGTATCTGGAAATACTTTTTTGCTGCTTATGATTTTTTAAAATCTCTCTGAAGATTAAAACATAGTTTCTCAAAGACTTTTGTAATTACTCTGGAAACTTTTCCTTATGGAGGAATGAGGAATAAAGGAAATCCAATTTCTACAAGACTGTTTTTCTTATTATGATCATTCTCATCTCTGTGCATTTTCCACATCTTTAATTAACAGTTGTCAAGTCAGATAGAAAAACATTATTTATGCAGCTATTAGTTATAATATTAACTGCTATATACTGTCACAACATAGTATTTATTTTATTTGTAAAATCTTTGCTATGAATGCTGCAGAAACAGTAACAGTATAGAATTCATTCTTGAAAATGTAACTCACCAACACGAAGAACAAAATCATTATAGGACTGATAGTTGATTTCATCAAGTACATCAAACATTTCTATTGCAAAGTCAGCCAGTGTACTGAGATGGAAATAAATTGATTTCTTTGCCTATATTTTAAAAAGAAATGTTTATGCCATTCATAATGTTCTATCGATTAATGTAACACAGTTTTAATAAGTTTTTAAAACAGATGAAGAATCTCTTTAAATATAAATAAATATATAGGTAACATATATTTAACAGGTTAGAAGTGTTAAATACTCATTTTGGGAAGGAATTAATTTCACAAGACTAGAGCTGTTGTATAGAAGAGTGAGGACCCTAGGATTACAAAATTCAGATGATTATAAAAAATGTACAAAGTTATTGTATCAAAGCAGTTAATTATTAGTCATGTTTAGTGGGATTAAATTATTTGTGAGAGTTTCAATACTTGATAATCATTGATTTCATGTCCTGTACCTGGGTTTCTTATAGGTATCTGTTTAGTCACTGCAGAAAACAGACAGAAAACAGATTACTAGTTTTTGTTATTTTTGGAAATATTTTTTTATTAGTTTTAATATTTTATAAAAGGAAAGGGGTAGGTAAGGTATTTAAACAATATTTTAGAACTTCCACATCGGGGTTGGTGACCGCCTCCGAGTCTTCTTAGAAAACCAATTCCATTAGGAAATAGTAAAAGTAGGAAGGGGTACATATATTTTAAATCATAGGTTTCATAGTCAAAAATAAAATTTCATACATTCAATTACTTTGTTTCTATTAACATCCATACAGGAATTACCATACATAAAAAAAGAAAAAGAAGTCATTTTTGTGATCTGAGCCTCTTTGCTATTGTTTCTTCCTCCTCCACCCCATCAGTAGGCGGAGCCGTGGCCCCTCCCGTTCCCGTGTCGTCATCATCCAGGATTGAGGAATGTTTTTTAAGAAAATTCTCCGCCTCTTCTACTGTTTTCATTCTAATTCTCCCTCCCTCCCAGAATACCAACATTCCTTTGGGCATCAACCACTTGAACCATACCCTGTCAGCCTTCGCTTTGTTGCATGCTTGGCTGCCATGGAAACAGGGAGGGTGGGGGGATGTTGTTATTATGTGTGCTAAAGTAGCCATTCCTGGCTTAACCTTTGCTGCTGTCCTTTCCTTATTCAGTAAAAGTAACCTTAATCATTTGAAATATGCTTAAGTGTGTTCTTTCTTGAATGGAGGTAGAAGTGAGCATGACACACCCCTTTTTTGTGCAATTTTTTCGATAGGAAGGAGTATTTCCTCCTTATATCTCGTATTTTTGGGGGGATCTGCTTCAATATGGCCACCTCGTTCTGTTGGTATATCAAGGGCCTCCTCTTTGCGCTCTCAGGATCTCATCCCTTGTTGACCTTCTTATAAACCTAATATGTATCTCTCTGGGTACATAATTTATTCTGGCATATGCTGAATTAATTCTATAAATCAAATCAATGTCCCCCCAGATAAGCTCCTTATTTTTCTTAGTGTAATCCACTAACATTGTAGCCATTAAATCTTTTAAATTCTCATTATCTGACTCTGGGACATTCTGAAATCTTTAAAAAAAAAGGACATACATTCAAAATCAATTCTAGACATCTGACCAGCAATATCTGTAATTTCTTTCTTAAACTCTTTTATCTCTTCCTTCATCCCAACTGCCCCTCCCTCCAGCTCCTCAATTTTTTGCTTATTATTTGTTATTTCTCTTTGTGCCTCCAATAGTTCCAGTCTTGTACTTAAATTGTCTTTCCAGATTTGTTGTATTTCGTTCATTATTTTTTGAAACATCTCCTCTGTCGATGATGGTTTGGGATCCTCCGCTTCTGTTTCCCTCTGCAATAATGCTGTGATTTTTGGCTGTGAGGTTGGGCTAGGCT
Organism: Rhabdophis nuchalis; assembly: GCA_039707465.1. Taxonomy (NCBI): domain Eukaryota; kingdom Metazoa; phylum Chordata; class Lepidosauria; order Squamata; family Natricidae; genus Rhabdophis; species Rhabdophis nuchalis. Next base: position 105,811,402 of record CM077647.1, on the reverse strand, counting down.
TTGTAGATGCTGGGGCAGAGATTGATTTCCCAGCTGGAGGCTTTCTCACTGCCATAGTTAAAGTTTTAGATGTTGATGTGAAAAAATAAAAAAAGAAATGGCGCCGGTGGGCAGGCAGTCCATGAAGTCCGAGACAAAAGCAAGATCTTCTTAAAGTTCAAATTAGACTTGCAACCTCCAAAGAGAAAAGTAAGATGTAATTTTCCACGCAAAAGTAGAAGGCTTCACAAAAGAAGAGAACACTGAAAGTCTCTAGAGTAGGCTTTTTTATATATATTTTAAATTAGTCTCATTTAGATTGTTAGATTGAAGGAATGCTTATTTTCAGAAAAAAAAGATTCCATTCTGGGAACAAAGAAGCGCCATCTTTCCGCCTTGCTGGCAGCGATGAAGAAAGTAAAAGTTTATAAAAAGTCCATTTGAAATGTAACAAGACTCAGGAAACATTTTTTACAGCAATTCCTTATTTGGAAAAAAATTTCCTTTTAACATAAGTCCATCGGATGTCACTTTCACTCTCTCCCGGTCATGGGGCTGATTCACAAATGCCGCTTTTGTTTCCAGGGGGGTTGTTTCTCCCAACTCCCCCCTATTTTCTCTTTTTCAAAAAGTTGAATGCAGAAATTCAATATAAGTCACTCACATTTCCCATTTCTTCTGGTCTGGAGCTCGGCGCAGCCATTCAGACCCGGTATTTCTGCTCTTTGTAGAAATCTTCCATTAGTTCCGGCTCCTTCAGCGAAAGGGAAATGCTCCCCCTGCACTCCGTTCCTCGACTCCTGGGGCGTGGCGGGAATGGCCCCCCTGACCGCCATTGAGATGGGGGCCTCACCGCAGGCCGCCCTTACGGGGGGGACTCTTCATGTCCCCTCCTGCACCCGAAGGCGCCCACCAAGGAAACACAGCGGTGGACGTGTAGAGAACACGTCCGTCGTGTCCAAAACCGGAAACGACACTTCAACAGGTTACTAGTTTAGATGACTTTTGTTTTAGTGCAGCTTTATCTCCTTTGACCTGATTAATGCTTGCTGAAATGTTAACATGATGTGTGTGTATGTGTGTGTGTGTGTGTATTACATTTATTATATATTTACATTTGTTATACATTTTATGTCTGTATGCATGCATGTATGCACATGCATGTATGGGGGGGGATTCAGATTAGCACCCTATTTTACATTTAGGAAACACAAGTAGTCCTCTCTCTACTATTGCTGCACAATTTGTCTTTGATAACATAGATATGCTCATAGATTTTATAAATTTCCAGGTTTTTTGGAAGCAACTTAGTTATACGGCTAGAAGGGACCAATGAGTCCAACACCCTGTTCAAAACAGTCTTATAGCTCCCCATCAAATGGTTGTCCAGACTATTTTTGAAAATCTCCAGTGATGGAACACCTCAAGGAGACAAGCTATTCTATTGATTAATTGCTCTTACTGTCAGAAAATTTATTGTTATTTTTATATTGTATCTCTCTTTGACAAGCTTTCACACACTATTTCTTCTTTTGGCTCTAGAGGATAAGTTAATTCCTCTTCTTCATGAGGATCATTCAAAATATTGGAAGACGTCCCCGTCCCCGGATCATTCTGTTTGATAGACTAGAAATATCTAGGTCCCACAACAATTTGATGTACAATTTAGCCTCCAGACCTTCCATCAACTTTGCTGTTCTTCTCTGCACACTTTCTAGGGTCTCAATACCATTTTTGTATCACAGTGATCAGAACTGTATGCAGTATTCCAAGTTTTGTCTCACTAGCATGATATAAATTGGTACTATCACTTCTCGTTGCCTTGATGCTATTCCCCTATTGATGCATTGGTTTTTTTTAGCAGCAGCAAATTCCTGGCTCATACTTAAGTTATGGTCACTCTTAGTCACGATTGTTGAGCCAGATATCACTTATTCTATACTCATGCATTTTATTTTTCCTACCTAAGTGTAGGATCTTACTTTTCTTGCCACTAAACCGCAGCTTGTTGGAAAGGGCCTAATGCTCAAATCCATCAAGTTCCTTCTGAATCTTGAGCCTATCCTCAAGTATTTTTTCTTCCCGGCAAATTTGATGAGTTCCCATTTTATCTTTTTTATGTAGCTCATATATGAAGATGTTGAAGAATATTAGACATAAGACATGTTTCCTTCTATATAAATGTAGTTCCCTTGAGGACTACCTGTTGTACAAATTGTTCTATCTTAGCCAAGAAATAGGTTGTAGTCTACTTTGTCAAATGCCATGCTGAAGTCTGAGTATATTGTGTCCACAACATTTCTCTGGTTTACTAATTTAGTTAGGTTATCAAAAAAGGCAAATCATGTGTGGCATGATTTGTTTTTAACATGCTGGCTGATAGTTTGTTTCCAGGTTCTCACAAATCTTTTGTTTTGGATATTGCCATGTCTGAGATGTAAATTTCATGAGTTAAACATGTATAGTTTTATTCAGTCCACTCACATATTCAGAGCAAATGCTTAACTTCAGATGTGATATTTCTTAAATAAAATATCCCACAGAAAGATAATTTACCTTGCTATCTGTAGTTGGCACAAGACCCACCGCTGCCATATATGTGCTTCCAATTGTCTTGATTTTTTCAATGTCTTTGTAATATTCTTTGTCCATAAGCTTTGTTTAAAACACAAAAGTATTAAATATTGCATAATATTTCAGATAACAAAGCATAATGTGTGTATCCTTTGTTTAGCATTTATCCTTTTTATTGCCTCATACTATAGCAAATGTCATCTAAAGATTTCAGTGGCCATGAAAAATGATTATAGATCACTCTGTTATAATTTCAGCAGCATATTAATTCAACATATTAAGCAAAACCTATTTATCTTTGCTAAAGGCTATCTGCTGGACCACCTTTCCCTTAAGGACATCTACTTGTCCTACCAGGTGACAATGGATAGCAAAAGGCAACATGAAGAATATTCTCTAGTTAAGGGACAATATGTTCATTTTATCAGAAATTAATATTAAAGTTAACTCTGCTTAAAATTATTATAATATTATAATGTCATTTTCAGTAGCTCTATTTCTCCACAAGAGCCCTGGGAGGGAGATTTGGCCAAAAAGAGAGAAAGACACATAGACCCAATAGTAATAGTAAAGATAAATTAGCTCTTACCTCATCAAAATCAGCTATAATTTCATTTAACAGGCGTAAACATTCTACTCCCATATTATTACCATCCAGTTCAATGTAAAAATCATTGAAATTTGGTATAGATGCAAACATCACTCCTACTTGTGAATATGACTGGTAATATAAGTCCTATAATAAATGATTATATTCTTATTAGATAAAGAATATTCAAGGAATATTATATATGTGTAATAATTGCAATATTAAATTATTATAATTATCTCTGCTACAAAAAGATGCTAATAAAAGAAAGAAGACTAATTTGAATGTAGGTTGGACTAATTACAAGAATGCATATTCCTTCTAACGTTGTCAGTATCTTCATTTTAATGAAAGGTTTCTTCTATTTTAGAAGCCTTGGCTATTAAATATTTCATACTGTTACCCAGAATGGTGGGGAGAGAATTAATAGTTCTCAATATTTTCAAATGCTTGGAATTCTTGCTTGACCTTTTTCAGTCATGCAAATAACACAAGACATTAATTTCTTAGGAAAAGCACAGTATAGCTAACTCATCTCATAATGGAAAACTCAATTTTGTCAAGGAATCAAATGACTTCTTGTAATCAGTCCAACCTACATTCAAGTTAGTCTTTCTTCTATAGTTTTCCAAAATCATCTTGTCAGTTAGGAATGGATCTTGTTCATCTGCTGTTTGGGACGTTTCCTTTCTGCTCAGATGAAAAGAAGCATTCACCTAAATGCTGTTAAGAGTACACCCAGTTCTCAATTTGAACATTGTTTGTAAGCAGATAATTGGCCTGTAGTTGCCTGGTTATGCCCCTTTTGTTGGATCTTTAATTATTAGATATGTTTTACCATTATTAGGTAAAGGTTTGCCAACCTTTAATTTCACCCATTATTATATTTATTACATATACAACAATGTATAATCATTGCATGTTGGTATTTGAGCATAGTATGTGTGCAAATCCCAGCAGCGTGTGGCCTTTTGTAATTGTCAGATCGAATTTTTATCAATGTGCAGATTTTCTAAGTGCCATCAAAGCCTTTGGTTTATGCTATGATCTTTCAATTTTCTTCAATCTTTCTTATCAAATCTTAACTTTGATCTTAGATTGAATACTTTGTGAACTTCTCACTTCTTTGTCTTCTATTTTAATATTAATTTTATTCTACTACATTACCACATGATTGTAATTATTATTATATCATTATAATTAAATCCTTGAAGAAATGAAAAGTTTTAATACAAGTCTTTAAAAACAAATAATTAACTTCCTTACCATGTTCCTTGGGTTAGACATCAGAAAATGCTGAGCAACGTGTGCTGGCAATAGATTGAAGAGTATTCTTTTGTTATCTAGTTTCACTCTCTCCATATCATCTCTCTCCTCTTCTGCCTACCAAGAGAAAAAAAATGTTCTAAACAATGAAGGCTGCAAACATCAACAGACTTGTTAAGGATGTAGGCCTTTTTAGATAGCAACCAGCAATTTGAATCACATCTGAAAGCTTATGAAGGAAAGGTTCAAATAAGCATATTGAGGCATGCCTATCAGTGCCCACACTACTACACCAACCTTCCAGTTGGTCTTCCACAGCAACTGCATATAGAGCACACTGCAGTAGTCAAGTAATGAGGTGACCAGGACATGAGTGACTAAGAATCTGCCAATCTAGGAAAACGCAAAACTGACATATCAGATGAAGCTGGGCAAGATCTTCCTGGCCACATCTGTCATTTGCTCATTGAGAAGAATTTATGAATCAAGGAAGACCCCCAAATTATGCACCATCATTTAAGATTAAAATTGGAATATATCTAGATATATATCTAGATAGTCCAAGATCTGCTTGGTCTAAATTTGACTTTGGATGCAATTACACTTCCTCTCCAAGGATGGTATACAAGCTCAATACAATGGCAGATGATTGTGAGACTGAGAGATCAAGGTGTACAAGAATGGATGCACCATCACCATCTAGGATCCACCATAGGTCACAGACAACCAAAGCTGTCTCCATATTAAAAACTGGCCTGAAACCTGTTTAAAAGGGTTCTGGATAATCTATTTCTTCCAGAATTCTCCTCAGCTGCAGACTGGCCACCTTCTCAACAACCTTCCACAAGAAGAAAAAGTTGGAGAATGGTTAATAGATATCAAACATCATTTGGTCCAAGGACAGATTCTTTAGGAGGGGATGCACCACCATCTTTTTCAAAGCTGTGGGCACCACTTTCTCTCTCAAAAAAACCAACACTATTGCATGGCTCCAACTGCAGGTCACCTCCTTTCACAATTCATGAAGGACCTGGATCCAGTAAACAAGTGGTCAGGTTAATAGAGAGCCCTGCTCACTTCCTTAGGAGTCATTGGTTCAAATGTATCCCAGATCAGACCACCAAGACATATCGCAGGTATTTCAGCCTCCTCTTCCCAATCTAAGTCTAAATCAGAGAAAATCCAAATGACTTTATCCATTAAATCCCCCGAATAATCTTCAAAATAGCCCAGCAGATGTTCTACAGGGTTCTCCCTACCCAATAGGGAACGGGTCATCCTAAAAGGGCTCCTTGAAAGTTATCAGGAGAAATACTGACATTTCATAGCCCTTATTATCACGAAATATTCCTTAATATGGGGCTGCTGCCCATGTTCAATCACTTTGAGTCTTCTACTGTTATTCAAGGTGTCTCTTTTGATGCTTCCTTTCCAAGAACTGCTCAATAAACTGAGATGCATCTTCTGATTAGTACACAGTGAGAGGCCATATAGAAGCAATATGATCCAAAGATGCAGCCACCTACCCATTACAGCAGTGACTACATCCATAACTGAACTGTCCACCAGATTCCATAAGAAAATCTCCAGTTCTCTTTAGAATTCCACTGGAGTGATCAATTGAACAATTGAATGGGCCTTATCTCTCCTTGTAGGGAATACCAGTGAGCTGAAAGCAACCAGGTAATTTTCTGTCCACTGAAATGGACAGATTGAAATGAAAAGATATGACTTGGGACAGATAAATGACTTGGGACAGATTGTTGGTTGCCAGGAAAGTTATGAGTTCTTGAGCTGCTCTGAACTCAACAACACTGGCAAATTGAAATCTCTAGAATGAGAAACATTGGGGATTCTATTGCAACTGACCAATGAAAGCTAGCAGTTCAAGCAGGGAAGCTGCTGGGCAGCAACTCCACCTGTTCCCTTGAGCCCAAATGACCTCCTAACTGGTTATTTGCAAAGCTCCTGACAGCTGTAATTATTTCCAGAGGACATCAGCCATTCTTTCCTTTCCATGCTTGGATTCTTGGCTTGTGCAAAACATAAAACCTGTGTGCAACTTTTATGAGAGAGGGACTTCTCCCTCAATCCAACCAGATCTTAATAAGACATGCCACATTAGCACAAGATAAGATCTTGCCACATTCCAACTTGATATTCAAAAGCAAGAGCTGAAGCCCAAGGCTATCATGGAACCTGTTGCCTGGCCCAGAGGTAGAAAGGGCTTTCAAACAACTATATCTCTCTCTCCCCATCACTATCCCAGTGGCACGCCCCTCAACTCCCCCAAATCTACTTGCACATACTGCCCTAGGTCAAAACATACATAATAATACTTCCCTATCATCAAACCCAAACCCCTGGCAGCCTACTCCAATGGGGAACTTCTTACAGCCCACAGGGAATTTCCCTGGCTGCACCTGTCCATTCACTTGGTAGTATCAGGTGGAAACAAATCCCTGTGGGAGAGGGGGGAAAATATTAAAAGCAGCTGCATCCCCTTCGCTGATGACATAAAATTATTCAACACCACTGACAATGCCATTATCCTACAAAGCGACCTTGACCATGTGTCTGAATGGTCATGCAATTGGCAACTCCAAATCTCAACTAATAAATGCTCTGTCCTACACATTAGCAATAAAAATCAGAACACCAAATACAAATTGAACGGAAACGACCTCATAGACCAGTGGTCGGCAAACTGCGGCTCGCGAGCCACACGTGGCTCTTTGGCCCCTTGAGTGTGGCTCTTTCGCTGCGCCACCTCACGTTCCTTATCTTCTGGCTGTGGCCCCACTCCATGGAAAACATAGGCGTGCTCTGTACAAGTACAGCCCGGAGCAGGAGCAAACCCCCTCTCCCAACAGGCTCTTCCTCGCTCAGAGGGCTTTGGAAGGAAACTTCTGCAGGCTGTAGGTGTGCACGCGTGCCTATGTTTTCTGGGAAGAAGAGGAACGTGAGGGGGATTCTCCCCCCGCCCCCCGTGGATGGGCTCCATACCTGCGGAGCCTCGTCCTTCTTTTTAGCCAGCCGATCTTTAACCAAGCTTCGGCTGCTGCACAAGCCCTCAGGCATGCTCTGCCTTCTCTCTGATAGCCACCTGATTAAAAAGAAGGACCCCTGCTGGTCTGGAGCCCCTCCGCGGGGGGGAGGGGATTCCCCTCACATTCCTTGTCTTCCCAGATTGGCTGGTAAGGGGACAGAAAATGTTGTTCTCCTGTCCCAGATTTCCGCTTCCTGGCTTCCAGCTTCTTTTGTTGAGCAAGCAATTAAGGTTCTTTTTTATGTAAAATGTCTTAGGAAAGATCGCCTGGTTAAAAAAAAGGACGAGGCTCCGCTGGTCTGGAGCCCATCCGTGGGTTGGGAGGGGGAGACACGCACGCACACACACACACAGAGTGATTAAATGAGTGAGTGAGTGCAAAGACAGACAGACACACAGACAAAGAGGAAGGGAGGGGAGAGACAAAGATAGAGAGGGAGTGAGATGAGAGAGACACAGAGATAGAGAGGGAGGGAGGAGAGAGAGACAGAGATACAAAGAGACAGACACAGAGAGAGAATGACAGAAAGAGACAGGGAGGGAGGGAGAGATAAAGAGCCACAGAGAGAGAGAGAGACAGGCAGACAGATGCAGAGAGAGAGAGACAGATGCAGAGAGAGAGAGACAGAAACAGAGAGAAACAGAAAGAGAGAGAAAGAGAAAGAAGGGAAGAAAGAAAAGAAAGAAAAAGAAAGTGGGAGAAGATGAAAGAAAGAAAGAGAACTTACAACCACAATTGAGCCCAAAATTTGGGTTGCTAAGCAAGACCGTTGTTAAGTGAGTTTCACCACATTTTCCAAGTTGGCCACGCTTACCCGGTCACATGACCGCTGAGCCACTCCCACAAAATAGGCAACACCTTCTGGCTTTCAAAAGAAATTTCAATCATTGTATTGTTGATATTTGGCTCTGTTGACTAATGAGTTTGCCGACCACTGTCATAGACAATCCTGACTCTGTCAAGGACCTTGGAGTACTCCTCTCAAATGATCTAAGCCCCAGAGCCCACCAGGTTACCGTGCCTTCCATCAGCCTAGGGCCCTAGGGAGGGGTGGGGGAGTGGCGATTATCGTAAAGGAAGGTCTTGAGCCGAAGGAGACCACAGTCCCTCAGACAACCGGATGTGAATCTCTCTGCGTGAGATGGGGCCTAGGGAGGCAGCTGGGCGTGTTAGTTGTATACCTGGCTCCTCGCTATGCAACAACAGCCCTGCCCGAGCTCCTAGAGGTGATAGCCGAGGCGGCAGTTGAGACCCCCAGACTGGTAGTCATGGGGGACTTTAACTTGCCGTCGGCGGGCGAAGCCTCTGGAGCAGCTCGGGAGTTCATGGCCTCCATGACGGCCATGGACCTGACCCAGGTAGTTTTAGGCCCCACTCACGAGGGGGGAAACACGCTGGATATGATCTTTGTCTCGGGACAGTGGAGTTGTGATCTGGGAATAGGGGATTTAGTCATCACTCCCTTGTCATGGACAGATCACGCTCTCCTCCGGCTGGTCTTTCCAATTGCTTCACCTCACCGCGGGGAGGCGGAACCGGATACTCCTATATTGTTCCGCTCCAGGCTTCTAATGGACCCGGAAAGGTTCCAGAGGGAGCTTGGGCCAATTCCTGTGACCCTGCCCCGTGACTCGACTGAGGACCTAGTGGCCGCATGGTTAAGTGCGGCCGCGGGAACCTTGGACCGAGTCGCGCCCTTGCGGCCTCTCTTGCGGCGACGAATCACCCAGGCTCCTTGGTTTACTGAGGAGCTCCGGGGGATGAAACACCACAAGAGATGCCTAGAGAGCAGATGGAGATCCTCTCGCTCCGAAGCCGACCGAACACTAGTGAGAACCCATATTAGGGCTTACTTAGTGGCGATAAAGGTGGCCAAACGTGAGTATTGTGCCACCCTAAATGCATCCGCAGATAACCGCCCTGTCGCCCTGTTTGGGGTGACCCGCTCCCTCCTTCACCAGAGGCCGCGGGAAGCCCCTCTACAAGGGCGAGCAGAGGAATTTGGGATTTATCTGCAGGAGAAAATCACTCGGATTTGGAATGAGCTACACTCCATCGACAGTGGCCCTGTGGGACTGTCCGAGACTAGTCTTGAGGTTCCTTCTTGGGAGGAGTTTGACTTTGTTACCACCGAGGATATGGACAGGTTGTCAAGGAAACTTAGGGCGACCACATGTTTATTGGACCCGTGTCCCTCCTGGCTTGTACTGGCATCCTGGGAGACGACACGAGGCTGGCTCCAGGGCATTGTCAACGCATCTTTGAGTGAGGGGTCCTTACCTTCCGTCTTGAAAGAGGCGGTGGTGAGGCCCCTCCTCAAGAAGCCGTCCCTGGACCCAGCTTTATTAGAGAACTATCGTCCGGTCTCCAACCTTCACTTTCTGGTGAAGGTTGTTGAGAGTGTGGTAGCCCAACAGTTTCCGCGACACCTGGAGGAAGTTGATTATCTAGACCCGCGCCAGTCCGGCTTCCGACCCGGTCACAGTACCGAGACGGCATTGGTCGTGTTGGTTGATGATCTCTGGAGGGCGTGGGATAGAGGTTATTCCTCTATCCTAGTCCTGTTAGACCTCTCAGCGGCTTTTGATACCATCGACCATGGTATCCTATTGCACCGACTGGGGGGGTTGGTGCTGGGAGGCACCGTTCTGCGGTGGTTCTCATCCTACCTCTCTGGTCGGTCGCAATATGTGTTGACGGGAGGGCAGAGGTCGACCTCGAGGCCCCTCTTATGTGGGGTTCCTCAGGGGTCGGTCCTCTCGCCCCTCCTTTTCAACACATATATGAAGCCGCTGGGTGAGATCATCCGTGGTTTTGGGGTGGAGTACCATCTGTACGCTGATGACACTCAGTTGTACATATCCACCCCAGACCACCCCAACGATGCCGTCGAAGTGCTGTCCCGGTGTTTGGAGGCCGTACGGATCTGGATGGGTGGTAACAAACTCAGGTTCAACCCTGCCAAGACTGAGTGGCTGTGGTTTCCGGCACCCCAGTTCAGCCAGATTACTCCAACTCTGGCCATTGGGGGCGAAACACTGGCCCCCGTAGAGAGGGCGTGCAATTTGGGTGTCCTCCTGGATTCCCGGCTGTCCTTGGAGGACCATGTGGCAGCCGTGGCCAGGGGGGCGTTTCATCAGGTACGCCTGATGCGCCAATTGCGCCCCTTACTGGACCGGGCTGCCCTTCGCACAGTCACTCAAGCTCTTGTGACGTCCCGTCTCGACTACTGTAATGCTCTCTACATGGGGCTTCCCTTGAGGTGCACTCGAAAGCTACAGCTAGTCCAAAACGCAGCCGCGCGGGTAATCACGGGAGCTACCAGAAGCTCCCATATAACACCAATCCTGCGCGAGCTGCATTGGCTTTCTGTGGTCTTTCGGGTGCGCTTCAAGGTCTTGACGACCATCTTTAAAGCGCTCCATGGCTCGGGGCCTAGTTATATGCGAGACCGTCTCGTGCCCCATACATCCCTTAGACCGATACACTCCCACAGAGAGGGCCTTCTCAGGGTGCCGTCGGCCGGACAATGCCGACTGGCGACAACCAGGGGAAGAGCCTTCTCTGTGGCGGGCCCTGCCCTTTGGAACGACCTACCCCCTGAACTCCGGACCATCACCGACCTCCGCCTCTTCCGCCAATGTCTAAAGACATACTTTTTTCATCAAGCCGGCCTAGCCTAACCTCCCATGGGGACTTTAGAAAAGTTTTAAATTGGGTTTTAATTAATAATTGGTTTTAGCACAGGTTTGGGATCTAATATATATTTTAAATTATTTATGTTCTATTTTTGTATGTTTTTAAATCTCCTGTGCGCCGCCCTGGGTCCTTTGCGGAGAAGGGCGGGATATAAATGTAATAAAATAAATAAAATAAATAAAATAAAAATAAATAAATAAAAGTAAGAGCATTGCCAACAAGACATTAAGAGTTATTAACCTAGTTTTGTGAAGCATCTTCTCCGGTAACATTGTATTGCTAACTAGGGCATATAAAACCTTTGCCAGACCAATTCTCAAATACAGCTCATCTACCTTGAATCCACACTGTATATTGGACATTAATATGATTGAGCGGGTTCAGAGGTACTTCACGAGAAGAGTACTCCATTTCTCTATTCACAATATAATTTAAAAAACCTATTAAATATCAGTCCTGTGCTAAAACCAATTGAAATCCCCAATTAAAACTATCTACATTAGTCCCAGCGGAGGTTATGTTAGGCCGACTTGATGAAAGAGGTGTGTTTTTAAACACTGGCGGAAGAGGCGGAGGTCAGTGATGGTACGGAGTTCTGGGGGTAGGTTGTTCCATAGGGCAGGGCCCACCACAGAGAAGGCCCTTCCCCTGGGTGTTGCCAGTTGGCATTGTCCGGCCGACAGCACCCTGAGAAGGCTCTCTCTGTGGGAGCGTATCGGTCTGAGGGATGTATGGGGCAGGAGACAGTCTCGCATATAACTAGGTCCCGAGCCATGGAGCGCTTTGAAGATGGTCATCAAAACCTTGAAGCGCACCTGAAAGATCAATGTCCCCCCAGATGTGTTCTTTATTTTTTTTAGTATAATCTGCTAACATCGTAGCCATTAAATCTTTTAAATTCTGGACTTCCTGTTCCTGTTTCTGGCGGCGACGGACGAACCTTGGGGTTCGTCCGCCGTTTTGTTCTTTTTTCTGCTCCAAACGGGACGGGGTACCCCTTTTTTTTGGGGACCCTCCGTAGGACTGGCTTGCTTGGACTGGTTCAGCCTGGCGGCGGCCGGGAACCACTCCTTATCTTCGGTCCAGGTGGAAGAAGACATGCTGCGGGGGGCTTGGTTCCCTTCGCCAACGGAGGACAGTAACAAACAATGGATTTGAAGAGAACGGAGCGCTCGAGTCGGATGGCTTTGCCGGGGCTTTGGCTGCGAGGTGGAGAGTAAGTGACTTTAAACTTATTTTTGCTGGTGGCTTGGACTGAGAGAAACGTGGAGGGGGTGTTTGTTAAACCCCCCCTCGGATTTACAACAGCGGCGTTTAGAAATGGCTCCTCGATCCGAGGAAGCGGATATTTCTCATCCGGATTTTTGCGGAACAAGTGAAAGTGATTCACGGCTTGTTTCTATACAATGTATCCAAGTCCGGCTTTATTGAAACAATTTCCTTTGCTATTTTCTCCGGCTGGCTGCCAGATTGGGCGGTGGAAGATGGCTGCCCTTTGTTCCTAAATGACTATTCTTTATGGAAAAATTTCCAACATCTCTTTATGACCTGGACTGACTCTCTCTACTAAAGGAGGATTTTCTGGATTAATTGATTCCTTCCCTGGAGTGCCTTCTTTGTCTTAATAATTGATAGTGGAAAGTGTCTCTCTCTTTGGATATTATAACTTTTTACAACTTTTCTGAACTTTTTTCCCTGGACTTGCTCCAGCGGCCACACCCAAAAAACGCCATCTTAGTGGCACTGACTTTAACAACTCACCATGGCTTCAAAAAAACAACCAGAAAATCCAGGATTGGAAGAAAGAATGACAGCTTTGGAAGCAGTGTTACACTCCTTGGTGTTAGAAATTAAAGAATTGAGAAAAGATCATTGCAGCTCTAAACTTGAACTTTTGGAGACACAGAAAAAATTGATGCAGAATACACAGAAGACCGAGGAGTTGGAAGTGGGGCTGGCTGGGGCAAAGGGGGAACTTAAAAATATTAATACTGAAATTGGAGATTTGTCTGGTCATATGTCTAGGATGGATTTTGAGAGGATGTCATATTTTTTAAGATTTCAGAATGTTTCTGAAGAATCTGGTGAATGCCTGCCTGATCTCATGAGTACAATTTTAGCAGACTATTTACAAAAACCTAAAGATGAGATCAGGGGGGACATTGACCTAGTCTACAGAATAAATTCAGCATATGCAGGATAAATGAAGTACCCAGAGAGATACATATTAAATTTGTCAGAAGGTCGACTAGGGAGGGAATCTTGAAGGCGCAGAGAGTGGGTCCGTTAATTTATCAACAAAAGGAAGTCGCTATCTTGAAGCAGATCCCAAAAAAGATTAGGGAGGTGAGGAGGAAGTACTCCTTCTTATCTAAAAAATTGTTTAATCACGGGATTTGGTTTAAGTGGACGATGCCAGAAGGGATGTTGGTGTTCTGGGAAGGAGGAAGAGTAAGGATTAAAACAATTGCTGAGGCGGAAGCCTTTCTTAAAAAACATTCCTCTATCCTGGGGGAAGATCCAGGGGGGACGGAGGGGGCCATAGCCCCGCCCGCTGGGGGCCAGGAAGGAGAACAAGAAGACACAATTGCCAAGAGACTTAGATCTAAAAAATGACTTTGCTTTTTATTAATACAGTATAACTTTTATCTGGATGTTTGTACACGATTGCCAGCATAGAATTTAGAATTTATGATGTATGCATTTGTTTACACCTTGTAGTATTATTGAAAAATGTATAACCAATGTCTTATTAAGAAGGCCCAGATGGACCAACGACCTCGACGTGAAAGTTCTCAAAATATCTTTGTATTTCACCCTACCCCTACCCTACCTTAAAAAATGTGTAAAAACCAATAAAACCTTTTCAATATAAAATCTTTTAAATTCTCTGTATCTGACTCTGGAACATTTTGAAATCTTAAAAAGAAAGACATACATTCAAAATCCATTCTAGACATATGACCAGTAATATCTGTAAGTTCTTTTTTAAAACCTTTTATCTCTTCCTTCATCCCAACTGCCCCTCCCTCCAACCCCTCAATCTTTTGCTTATTATTTGTTTTTCTTTGTGCCTCCAACAATTCCAGCCTTGTACTTAAGTGGTCTTTCCGAATTTGTCGTATTTCATTCATTATTTTCTGAAACATCTCGTCTACCGATGTTGATTTAGGTCCCTCTGCTTCTGTTTCCTTCTGTAACATTGTAGTGATTTTTGTCTGCAAAGTAGGACTAGGTTTTGTAGATGATGGTGCAGAAAGTGATTTGCCAGGTGGAGGTTTTCTTGTTGCCATAATTAAGATTTTCAGTCTTTATGAAAAGAAATAAAAAAATGGCGTTGGTGGGCAGACAGTCCGTGAAGTCTGAGACAAAGACAAAGCCTTGTTAGAGTTCAAATTATTTTTAGAAAGTCCAGAGAAAAAACTAAGTTGTATTGTCCAAAAAAAGAAAAAAACAGAAGGCTTCACAATAGGGGAGAACACTGAAAGTCACTAGAGTAGGCTTTTTTAAATATATATTTTAAGTTATTCTTGCTTATCTTGTTAAGCTGGAGGAATGTTTATAATCAAAAGAATTTCTCTTCTGGGAACAAAGAAGCGCGATCTTTCTGCCTTACTGGCAGTGGTGAAAGAAGTGAAAGTTTGTAACAAGTTCATTGTAACTGTAGCAAGACTCAGATGGAATGTTTTTACAGCAATTCCTTGCTTAATGATACATTTCCTTTTACTAACAATCAATTGGATGTCACTTTCACTCTTTCCCGTTGCCGGGGATGATTTTCAAATGCCACTTTTATTTCCAAGGGGGGGTGTTTCTCTAATTCTCCCCTCTACTCTTCTTTCAAAAAGTTGAATGTAGAAAGTCAGGATAAATAACTCACGTTCCATATACTGCTAATCCGGAGTCTCGGCACAGCCATTCAGCCCCGGTATTTCTGCTCCTATACAAAATCCTCCATCTGTTCCGGCTCCTTCAGCGAAGAGGAAACACTTCCCCCGCACTCTGTTTCTTGGCTCCTAGGGTGCAGCGGGATGCCCCCCTGACCGCCATCGAAGTGGGGGCCTCACCGCAACTGCCTTTATGGAGGGGGGGTCTTCGCGCCCCCCTCTGCCCCTGAAGTCGCCCGTCAAGAAAACCCAGTGGTGGACGTGTAGAAAACACGACCGTCACCTCCAAAACCGGAAACGTGTCTCTTTCAATTCCAATTTCTATTCCAATAATTTATATTCTGATTAATATGAAAGTTGGAAATTAAACATATCTCCTAATTATTTACTTAACTATATGAAAAGCTATAAACAGAATCCACACAAGAAGCAGCTAATAAACTGCTACAAGTAAGTTTGTGAGCAATTGGTTCAAATGGACTCCTAGGTTTTCTGGGGAAAGTTCATTTCTTTAAGGCCAAAGTAGTTAAACTGGAGAAGATGGGAGAGACAGCTGGCAAGAGAGACCTTCAGAATCAGATACTAGTATCAAGTCATAAAAAATAAAGTTGACCTGAGTCCTAGAAAGAGAAGAGATTCTCTTAGAAGAGACTACATTATTGAAGGCTTTGTTCAGATTTCTTGTAGTACTAGTACGTTTCTAGAATGATGAGCTTTTATTATAAAACTGATGATTGTGACAGATAATTTATTGAAAACAAATGCAGAAAGATTCAAGACCAACAGAAAGAAAACAATTTTATACCATACAATGTTAAATTATAGAAGTTTTAATTTTTTTTTACAATGTCCATGGAGGTGAATTTATCTATAATAAGGAGGGCAAACTGAAATTAGGGTGGTGGCTGAGGGTGAACACCCACCGGGGAGTATTCCTAGGCCGGCTGACGGTCCTGACAGGGAGGGTATAGGCCCTAGAATTGGGGAGGGGGGGAGGGTCTGTTTAACAAAGGGTAACTCCATCAAAACTGTGTGTGTGTATGGCGGGAGCAGAGGGCCATATCTTATCAGGGGAGGGCACACCCGCTGTTTGCGAATGGTGGCGCGCTCTGGCCCTCATGGTTCCTCTTGCAACTCAGGGGGTTCTGGATCTCAGGGCCTGGGCCTTCAGCTGATGTTGTGCAATGCCAGATCCGTGATTAACAAAGCCCCCCTCATTCACGATCTGGTTTTGGAGGGGGGGCAGACCTAGTGGGTATTACAGAGACCTGGTTGGGCCAAGAGGGTGGGTGCCCCTCATTGAAATGTGCCCACCGGGCTACTGCGCATTTCACCAGCTAAGAGCCCAGGGTCGGGGTGTGGGGGTGGCAGTTATTATAAAGTAGGGCCTGGACCCGAGGGAGACCACTGTGCCGCAGGCAACCGGTTGTGAATCTCTATGTGTGAAGTGGGTTCATGGGAGGCAGCAGGACTTGCTGATTGTGTACCTGGGTCCCTGCTACGTATCAGCAGCCCTACCCGAGCTTCTCAATGTGATAGCCGAGATGGCAGTTGAGACCCCCAGGCTATTAGTCATGGGGGATTTCAACCTGCCATCGATAGGCGAAGCATCTGGGATGGCTCGGGAGTTCATGGTCTCCATGATGGCCATGGACCTGACCCAGTTAGTTCATGACCCCACCCACACCGGAGGGCACACACTGGACCTAGTTTTTGCCTCCGGCCAGTGGCTGAGTGATCTTGGTTTAGGGGAAATAGTTGTTGAACCCCTGTCATAGTCAGATCACTCTCTCCTCCGGCTGGGCTTTCCAACCGCTGCATCCCACCGCGGGGAGGTGGGATCGGAAGAGACTAGATGGTTTTGCCCCAGGTGCCTGATGGACCCTGAGAGGTTCCAGTTGGAGCTTGGGCCAATACCTGGGACCCTGACCCGCAACCTGACTGAGGACCTAGTGGCTGCATGGAACAGTGCGACCACGGGGGCCCTGGTCGTGCCTTTGCGGCCTCTCACCCGATGCCAATCTACCTTGGCTCCCTGGTTCTCTGAGGAGCTGAGGGCGATAAAGCATCGGAAGAGATGCCTAGAGAGCATTTGGAGGACCACCCACTCCGAATCTGACCAAACACTGGTAAGGTCGCATTTGAAGACCTACCTAGTGGCGATAGAAGGGCAAAACAGAATTATTTCTCTGCTCTTATCGCATCTGCAGATAACCGACCTGCCACCTTGTTTAGGGTGTCCCACTCCATTCTCCATCAGAGGGAGTGGGATGCTCCCTTGCAGGGTCGTGCGGAGGAATTTGCGTGATAAAATCGATCAGATCCGGGATGGGTTAGCCTCTGACTGGACTAGTTCAGATGGGCCGACGGAGGCAGGTTTTGAGTCTATTATCTGGGAAGAGTTCGATCCTGTGAATCCTGAGGACATGGACAGGATACTGGGGCGGCTGAATGCCACCACATGTTTACTGGGCCCGTGTCCCTCCTGGTTGGTACTGGCCTCTCGGGAGGTTACACGAGGCTGGCTCCAGGGAATTGTCAACGCTTCTCTGAGTGAGGGGTTTTTGCCGGCCGCCTTGAAAGAGGCGGTGGTAAGGCCCCTCTTCAAGAAGCCCTCCCTGGACCCAGCTGTACTGGCCAACTACCGTCCTGTCTCCAACCTTCGCTTTCTTGCAAAGGTTGTTGAGAGCGTGGTGGCACAACAGTTCCCTCAGCACCTGGAGGAAACTGTCTATCTGGACTCGCGCCAGTCCGGCTTCCAGCCTGGGCACAGCACGGAAACAGTATTGGTCGCGTTGGTGGATGATCTCTGGAGAGCTCGGGATAGAGGCTGTTCCTCTATTCTGGTCCTGTTAGATCTCTCAGCAGCTTTCGATACCATCCATCATGGTATCATGTTGTGCTGGCTGGAAGGGCTGGGGTTGGGGGGCACCATTTTATGGTGGTTCTCCTCCTACCTCTCCGACCGGTCGCAATTTGTGTTGGCAGGAGGGCAGAGGTCGACGTCGAGGTGCCTCACTTGTGGGGTACCCCAGGGATCGGTCCTCTCGCCTCTCCTGTTCAACATTTATATGAAGCCGTTGTGTGAGATCATCCGTGGTTTCAGGGTAGAGTTTCACCAGTACGCGGATGACACCCAGCTGTACATCTCTACCCCAGACCATCCCAACGCCATGGAAGTGATGTCCTGGTGTCTGGAGGCCGTGCAAGTCTGGATGGGGAGAAACAGGCTTTGACTCAACCCGTCCAAGACTGAGTGGCTGTGGCTTCCGGCGTCGTGATATAGCCAGTTAGTGCCATCTCTGGCTATCGGGGGTGAGTCATTGGCCCCCACAGAGAGGGCTCGCAACTTGGGCATCCTCCTGGATTCTCGGCTGTCTTTAGACGATCATATGACAGCCGTGGCCAGGGGGGCTTTTTATCAGGTCCACCTGATATGCCAGTTGCGCCCCTTTCTGGATCGTGATGCCCTATGCACGGTCACTCAAGCCCTCATCATCTCCCGCCTGGACTACTGCAACGCTCTCTACATGGGGCTCCCCTTGAAGGGCACCCGGAGGCTCCAGCTAGTTCAGAATGCAGCCGCGTGGGGGATTTTAGGGCCCTCTAGATGCTCCCATGTAACACCTCTCCTGCGCGAGCTGCACTGGCTGCCTGTGGCTTTCCGGGTGCGCTTCAAGGTGCTAGTAACCACCTTTAAAGTGCTCCATGGCAAGGGACCTGGTTACTTGCAAGACCACCTCCTGCCAAATACCTCCCACCGACCAGTCCGCTCCCACAGAGAGGGCCTCCTCAGGGTGCCGTCGGCCAGGCAATGCTGGCTGGCGACCCCTGGGGGAGAGCCTTCTCTGTGGCAGCTCCTGTCCTCTGGAATGACCTACCCCCTGACCTACGCACAATTACGGACCTACGCCTCTTCCGTCGGGTCCTGAAAACCCACCTATTTCGTGCGGCTGGCCTGGCGTAGTTTTTAATTGTTTTTACCAGGGGTTTGTATTGGGATTTTAGAGCAGGCTTATTTGTTTAATATATTTTAGCGTATTTATTGTATTTCTTGTTTTTATTGTTGATTTTATTGCTGCCTGTTCACTACCCTGAGTCCCGCTAGGGCGAAGGGCGGTATACAAATGTGAATAAAATAAAAAAATAAAAAAAAATATAATATAATGTAATACAGACTGAGTATTAATATGGTCTGTTCTTAGGTCCACATTAGTACTGTTCCTATACCAGGTACTGATACAATGGATACAAAGCTGGAGTGGTTCCCCTGACTACAGCTTCACCCATTGGTGTAGGAGGAACTATGAGTATACAAAACTATGGATCCCTTCTTTAAATGATACTACTTTGCCATCAAGAGACAGTACAGGATAAGGATCTTACTGGACAACATTAGCTCCATCTTGCCTGTATTTAGATTCAGCCATTTTATTTTAATTCTTAATAGTCTCAAAGTACTAAGCTAAGATATCATCCTCCAATTACTACTGGATAGCAATATAAAGCTGGATATAATCAATATATTGATGACACTGTATCTCAAAGTGTTGGATGATTTTTCCTAGTGACATCATGTGTTGTAAGAAATTGGGGATAGAGGTCTGACTTCTATGGCACCCCACAAAAAAATGCCACTGACTCAATATTTCCCCCTCTGCTACAAGCTACTAGGACTGTCTGGTTATGAATATGGTGTAACAACAGGAACTCTGTTACAACAGGTATTCTGATACTTGTGGTTTAATGGAGGTCCACAAGAATACCATCATCAATGAAATCAAAGACTGCCAAGAAGACTAAGAGAACAAAAAGTTTATCTGCTTAATAAACAATACTGTTTCTATTCCACATCTACTTCTAGAGTCCTCTGTAATTTATCTGCCAGCAATGTATCAAGAACTTTAATTAGAAAGACAAGATTGAGGACTGGATAGTGACTATGCAAAACCACTGGATCCAGATGATCTATTTTATGAGAGAGCATACCAAATCTCTTTCAATATAACAAGCAACACCCCTTACTTTATGAAGCTTGGTAACTGACCATGGCCATGTAACAACAAACAATGCAGCTTTCACCAAATCAAATAGTTCAAGGAAAAATACTGCTGGGTAGCAAAGAATATCATATACTCTGAAAGAGCAACATTTCCACCCTCATGAATTTGCAGATCTGCCTACTCATTCATCACCAAATAATGAATGAATGAGCTTTTATTATGGATCTTGTATTTGTCAACAACACCCCAAGGCCAAGAAACTGGCCAATTCAGCCATCAAGTTGAGATTATATTAGAAGTAAAGATTGTAAAGAAATTGGAAGACTTTCTTGCTTTGGAATGGTCCACACTAAACCACTTCTATCTCATTCATATAATCCTGTCTCAACTTTTCCCTCCTTTCCAAACTCCAAATTGCCCTATCTCTCCTTGATGCCTTTTTACTAATGACCTGAGAGAGGAGACTTTGCCTCTTCCTTATCTTACATTAAGTAAGGGCTAGCCATGATTTTCATCTAAGGCAGTTAATGTATTCACAGCCAAAATAATGGTATAAGCTTTCCCAAGGCACTAGAGAAGGAGGAGACATTAGCCTGAGGCAAGGACAAATATAAGGCAGCTAACAAAACTGAGGTTTATAAAAGAAGATGTAAAGGCCAAGGGAAATCTACCAAAAAGGGGTGTTGGGGCTGGAATTGCCCACTGCCTAAATTTATACATTTCGAATTAGCGAACACCTAGAAGTAAACAAAGTAATAGCCAAAAGCCAACATGGGTTTGCCAAAAACAGATCATGCCAGACTAATCTTATTGCATTCTTTGACAAAGTGACAAAATTAGTGGACCAGAGGAATGCCGTTGATGTAATTTTCTTGGACCTCAGCAAGGCATTTGATATAGTAGACCATAATCTACTACTAGATAAAGTAGAAGAAAGTGGGTTATACAGCATCACGACCAGATGGATTTGTAACTGGCTGACCAACTGCACTCAATGTGTAGTCTTCAATGGAACTGCATCTATATGGAGGGAAGGATGCAGTGGAATACCCAAGGCTCTATTTTAGGCCCAGTACACTTAAACATCTTCATCAATGATTTTGATGAGGGAATACATGGGGAACTCATCAAATTTGCAGATGACACCAAGCTGGCAGGAATAGCCAACACTCCAGAAGATAGGCTTAAGATATAGAAGGATCTTGACAAACCTGAGCATTGGGCACTATCTAATAAAATGAAATTCAATGGTGAAGAGAGTAAGGTTCCAAATTTAGACAAGAAAAATAAAATGCACAGGTACAGTATTGCTCAATAGTAGTAACTGTGAGAGGGATCTTGGAGTCCTAGTGGACAACCATTTAAATATGAGCCAGCAGTGTGCAGCAGCTGCCAAAAAAAGCCAACACAGTCCTAGACTACATAAACAGAGGGATAGAATCAACATCACGTGAAGTGTTAATACCACTTTATAACTCCTTGGTAAAGGTGCACTTGGAATACTGTATTCAGTTTTGGTCGCCACGATGTAGAAAAGATGTGGAGACTCTAGAAATTTATTTTATTTTTTATTTTATTAAAATTATACCCCGCCCTTCTCCTACAAAAGGACCCAGGGCACAGGAAAATTAAAAATCAAAACATACATAAATAGACCATTATTAAAACCCAATTAAACTTAAGTTACCCCGTGCTAAAAACATTTTAAAATCCACTAATTAAAATTTATAGCTAACTAGCTATACCCGGCCACGCGTTGCTGTGGCCCAGTCTGGTTAAATGGCCAACCAATCTGCACACATACACACAACCACCGTATAACCCCCAACCTACCTACCTACTGTATTTCTCCCTATCTATCCCTCTACCTACCTACCTACCTATTATATTTCTCCCTATCTATCCCTCTACCTACCTACCTATTGTATTTCTCCCTATCTATCCCTCTACCTACCTACCTACCTACCTACCTACCTACCTACCTACCTACCTACCTACCTACTGTGTTTCTCCCTATCTATCTATCCCCCTACCTACCTATTGTATTTCTCCCTATCTATCCCTGTACCTGCCTACCCATCTACCTACTGTATTTCTTACTCTCTATCTATCCCTCTATTTATCTACCTACCTACTGTATTTCTCCCTCTATCTATCCCTCTACCTACCTACTGTATTTCTCCCTCTCTATCTATCCCTGTAC
Source organism: Rhabdophis nuchalis (assembly GCA_039707465.1). Taxonomy (NCBI): domain Eukaryota; kingdom Metazoa; phylum Chordata; class Lepidosauria; order Squamata; family Natricidae; genus Rhabdophis; species Rhabdophis nuchalis. The sequence goes on along the minus strand of CM077647.1, from coordinate 105,789,152 downwards.
TTACCTACCTACCTACTGTATTTCTCCCACTATCTATCCCTCTTATCTACCTACCTACCTACCTACCTACCTACCTACCTACCTACCTACCTACCTACCTACTGTATTCTTCCCTCTCTCCCTCTACCTACCTACCTATTGTATTTATCTCTATATACCTGTACCTATCTACCTGTACCTGCTGTATTCATCCCTCTCGTTTATCCCTCTACTTACCTAACTACCTACTGTATTTCTTCCTCTCTCTATATTCCTCTACCTAAATAAATAGCCCTCCCCTCCCCAGACCACCCCCCTCAGTCAACCCCCTCCAGGCCCCCCCCCTCCCTCCCTCGTGCCTAACACAGTGGTGGGCAAAGTCATTAGTCCCTTTGTCCCTCTGTTCCTCCTTCTTTCTCTGTCTTTCTCTGTCATCCTCTCTGTCTCTCTCTCTCTCCTTCCTCCCCCATCTCTGTCACTCTGTTTGCATATGATTGCCTGTCTATCTTTCCCTCACTCATTCTCTCTGTGTGTCTGTCTCTCTCCCCTCCCTTTCTCTCTGTCACTGTGTGTGTGCCTGTCGATCTCTCTCATTCATTATCTCTCTGTTCGTCTCTCCCTCCCTCTCTGTCTCTCTGGGTATCAGTCTCCCCCCTCCCCTCCGCAAGCAGCGAAAAGGCCGGCATATCGGGCTGAGGAGTCTAGGGCTGCCTCCTCCCACAGTGAGCGTGGCCGTCCGGGCACTGAATGCCCACCCCCACCAGCCCCACGCCGCTGCCGCCGCCCCCAAGCCCCGCGACACGCAGCCCCCGCCGCCCGACAGGCGCACTGCGGGCAGGACAGCCAGCCATGCCCCCACCAGCTCTCTCCAACGGCTCCGGAAAGTGCACCTCGGTGGCCATCGGAGAGAGCTAGTGGAGACGCGGCCGGCTGCCCCGCCCGACACGCCCGCCAGGCGACTACCACACGGGGCTCGGACGCTTCTGATCCTGTGGCCTTGCGTGCGTGTGCATGTGTGTGTGGAAGAGAGAGGCTGCAGGCAGATAGGGAGGCGCATGCGTTGCTTTCCACATTGCCCCTGGCAACGTTCCTTCAAGGCGGTTTTCTGCCGTTACGTGTCCATGACGTATAGCCGGATGGGAGGAGTTACACGGAGCTTAAACCGTGTTCAGTGAATAACTTTTATTTGTGCCTGCCTTGCACATGATACACGTGTGCTAGACACAAAATGATTTGGTATTCTATTATCAGAAGTCCTTGTCAACATTGTGTGAAAGTTTGGTGTAAATCGGTCCAGTACTTTTTGAGATTAGTGGATTCGTACAAACTATTTTACATTTTTATTTATATAGATAAAAGTCCATATTGGGTGGTCAAGCTAGGCCAACTTGTTGGAATAAATGCGTTTTAAGAAAGAGTGCAGAGAAGAGCAACAAAGATGATTAGACGACTGGGGACTAAAATATATGAAGAACGGTTGCAGGAACTGGCTAGTTTAATGAAAAGAAGGACTAGGGGAGACATGATAGCAGTGTTCCAATATCTTAGGGGTTGCCACAAAGAAGAGGGAGTCAAGCTATTCACCAAGGCACCTGAGGGTAGAACAAGAAGCAATGGGTGGAAACTAATCAAGGAGAGAAGCAACTTACAACTGTGGAGAAATTTCCTGACAGAACAATTAGTCAGTGAAATAGCTTGCCTCCAGAAGTTGTGAATGCTCCAACACTGGAAGTCTTTAAGAAGATGTTGGATAGCCATTTGTCTGAAATGGTATAAGGCAGGGGTCTGCAAAGTTGGCTCTTTTAAGACTGGTGGACTCTTGCTGGCTGGGGAATTCTGGGAGTTGAAGTCCACCAGTCTTAAAAGAGCCAACTTTGCAGACCCCTGGTATAAGGTACCTGCCTAGGCAGGGGGTTGGACTAGAAGACCTCCAAGGTCCCTTCCAACTCTGCTATTGTATTGTATTTATGGTTGTATTTCCATATACATTTGATGGATAATGTGCTAATTACAATTATTTATAAATAGTAAGAAGTTATAGAAACTGGGAATTTAAGACAATATTTAAGACAAAGTATTTCTTACCTGCACAGCCCAGAGGTAGTCCAAACGTAACTTCAAATCCACCTGCCTTGAATGAAGTGCTAAAGCACAGGAAAATAGCAAGATGGCTAATATTGGTTCATAGCCACGTATATAAAAGGAGCCATCCCTTTGGAAAAACATGAAACAAACTTTTATTCTTTGCCATTCTCACAAGGTGAAAATAATATGACTGATGATTTCACATCTAATGGCAAACTGTTGGAATTTAAGAGTTGTAATGTTATTACTTATTATGGGCAACTTTATGGCATGACAGAATATAAAAAGAGCAATAGAAGCAGCAGTAAAAAAAAAGGCTATGGATGGCGCTTATGAACTTGTGGAGCAGGAGTTTCCCCAATTTTTTTAGTAAGTGTCTTGGTTTCCTCCTATGCTTCCACTGTATTCTTCATCTCTCAGTTGAGAGATAGGCTGAAGTATATTGAATGAAAGTACTCTTATCATGACCCTAGCTTTTCACTCTGCTGGAAAAACAAGACATGCAATATAATGATGGACACATAAACCCAATCATTTCTTATATTAAGGGCTTGAATAATCTGATGGTGGATTAGAAAAATAGGAAATGGAGGAAAAACGCAAAAGAAAAATGGGACTAAATATAAACAAACTCTATACGTGACTTTGTTCTATGCTAAAAACTATCTTCAAAATCTCTGACAAATATTAAAATTTCTTTCTTCCTATAAAAGAGCATTGCATTACAACTGTGAAGATAAACTATGGAAGCAGTAGTCATGACCATTTGTAACTATGCCAAAACTTACCCTACTGCCTTTCGGTATCCACTGAGCTCCAAAATAACTATATACAGAATCATAACAAAAAGTAGTAGAATCAATTTTGGCAAAGAAGATACACGTAAAAATATTGCCAGGGTCAAAGTCCCCACAACACAGGAGAGAAATGCATAATGAGCTGTATCACATGGAAGTTCAGTCATTGTCTTATTTATCCCACTGGAAGAAATTATAACTATAGAGCTGCTGGAATTAGTGTTCCAGATCCAAGGCATACAGCCAACCTGCAGGAAAAAAGGTAATATATGTTAAATCAAGTTCACTGTAAAATAATTTTATAAAGTTGAATTTGGATATAGTGTATGTGATAGCTTTAGTCCTAGGAGCAAACTGTGAAGTTAAAAGTATGATTTGCAATTGCTAATTTTAAATGTATCTTCTCTGAGGGATGATTTTCATCAGTGTGTGTGTGTGTGTGTGTGTGTGTGTGTACACATACACACACACACATGAATTGATCAATAGTTTATTCTATTGTATCCTATTCTGATCTGGATAAATATCCCTGCATTTGCTCATAGATATTAGCCTTGGACAGGAAGTACCTTTCAGTTATAATAAATTAACAACCTACCAATTGTCATGTATGTTAAATTTATTTCCACTAGTTCTGGGACAGGATAGGAAAAGATCAAATTCCTTTCCTCCATGAATGGCTGTCTCTTTTCATATAAACTAATGACTTCAAAAAGAGAAAAGAGCTGTAATGCCACAGGCTGAGTTTTTGTTTTGTTTTTTGTTTTGCTAAAATAATTGTTTTATTTCAATTCAGAGAGGGAGAAAGATCGGAATTACAACTTCAAGCTATTGGCACTGCTACAAAAGACTTAAAAGATCTGATCATTAGGATAATCTGTTGGCATTTGTAAGGTGTTCAAAATGTCCTCTGATTGCAAAGAAGTCGGTGCTTTTATTTGTTACTGGTAAGCGGGAGGACTCTATGGTTCTCCAACAGTGTTAGACTCAGACTCCCATTATCCACAGCCAACATGGTAGGAAGTTTTAGCCCAATAATAACTGAAGGACCTTCCTTTCAACTTTCTCAAAAGCATTCATCCAGATCCTCAACATTGATCATTAAACATTCCAGTTGCATATAGATAGTGAAATACAATCAAAAGGACAGACTGAAATGATAAAATGCAGATCTACGCTGAGATGGAGGCCTAAAGATGGCTGCTTTCATTCCTATGACTCAGCATAGCAACAATGAAAAGGAGGGAAAAGTGTTAACAGAGGACAAATACGGGGTACCTTTGGGATATAACAATTCTATACAACTTTTCCCAGAAGGATTAAGACTTTCAAAAGTAAGTCCTTCGTGAGGTCTTTGTCATGGCTAATGTTTAAAAATAAAGCTTCATATAAGTGGTTTATTGAAGCGGAATTGACATTTATTAGCAAATTACTCTAAAAGGCTGAATTCTCTTGATATAATCTCTTTGCATAATCTAGATTGCCATAAAGAGTATCAATATAAGGAGAAGTGGGAAACTCTTTAAAATTGATCAATTTTTGCACTTGCCAATTGTAAAAATAGCTTGTGATCCCAGATAACAATTTTTAGAACTCATTTGTCTTTTGCTGTTTTATTTCTATTAGAAAAGGCCCATTAAATTTTTTCTTAATATGTAGAAAATCGTGATATTCTTCATATTCACCTCATTTTCATTTATAACTACAGGGTAATTTGGATTATGTTTCTTAATACAACCTAAGAATTGTGGGATTCAGGGTTTTTTTAAATATTCTTTCAGGCAACTTGTTTATGCATATAAAGAAAAGTATTTGTGGCTTTTTAGACTGAAATAACTGTATACAAACAATTATCATGAGCATCTAATAAAATCAATTTGGCCATTCAAGGAAAGAAAAATGTTTGTCAATGTAATTCACAGATAGATGTTTGTGAATATAATATACCTTTCTTTTCCAAGTGTTTGTACTGCACAATGCAAGAGGCACAAAAAAAAACACCAAGAAGGGAAGGGAAAACCCCCACTAACATTGGCTACAGAATGAACTCATAGTAAACAATAAAAGGCAATGTGCAATAGTGCAATTTCTCTTTTGCTGCTTCAAGAAAGTAAGTCTTTTAATTTATACAGGTCCATGGTTTAGTTTTGGCCTCAAGGTATTTTTTTTATCTCAGTTGTGTCTTTGTCATGGATTGGTGCTTCTCCCAGACTTGGGAGCAGAATCACTTTGTCCAGGTTCATTTCTGCCTTTGGCAGGATGACGGAGTTTCTGGTCCCAGCACTTCACTTTTTTACTAAGACGATCCTTCCATTTCTCAGCTACGGAGCCTTCCAATAAGAGTAGTCTAGAACGTTCCTCATCTTCATAACCCATGATGATATATTCTTCATTAGCATTAAGTGATGGGCAAGGACAGCCAGAGTTTGTATATAAATTAAAAAATTGACTGTGTCCCTAGGAATGTTCACCAACGAAGATTTCTAGCACGAGCCCATCAAGCCTTGTAAGTCTTTCTGCGAGAGAGCCCTGGCCAGTTATGAACTGGTCCTCATCAAGTACGGCCACACCTGGCCAGATAGCCTGGCCTGCAATGAGCTGCCGGTCTACAACTGAGGGGTTTGCATTTCCCCCGAGTTGATCGTCACAGCCAAAGGATCCGATTTCCTTATGGATTCTAATAATGGGAACTGTAGAGGCACCAATGCCGAGCATTGCAAATGCAAGCCTATAAAAGCTACTCAGAAGACCTACCTTGGGAACAATTACAACTATGTTATTCGGGCTGAAGTTAAGGAGGTAAAGACCAAATGTCACAATGTCACTGCCACAGGCTGTTTAACATCTACTTTGCCTCAATAATAAACCATTGAAATACATGGAATTTCCATATCCCTAGTTTCATTCTCCAAGTTTGGAACATCCTGTATTAAACTTTGAATTCTTGTACTTGAGAAAGCACAAAACATGCAGAGAATATCTTGGCCACCCTTTGTTTCTTTAGTTGATCAAGAGAAAAGTGTAAGCAATGTCAGATGATTCACTTCACTTGCTGAGATACCAGCAGTCATGGAGTAAAAGTGATTTCCTAACTAATATTTCACCCCAAAACAAAATAAATAAACTGCTAGTATCACTCTCCAGGTATAGTATGTATATTTAAATGCATTTATATGGAATTTCTTTACACTCTATAAAGAGTGCAAAGAAAAGCAACAAAGATGATTAGAGGACTGGATACTAAAACATATGAAGAATGGTTATAGGAACTAGGCATGGCTAGTCTAGTGAAGAGAAGGACCAGGGAAGACATGATAGCAGTGTTCCAATATTTGAGGGGCTGTCACAGAGAGGAATGGATCATCCTATTTTCCAAAGCACCTGAAGGTCAGACAAGGAATAATGCATGGAAACGTATCTAGGAGAGATTCAACCTAGAAATAAGGATACATTTTCTGACATTGAGAACAATCAACCAATGGAACAGCTTGCATTCATAAGTTCACTGGAAGCTTTCAAGAACATATTGGACTGCCATCTGGTATAGGGTCTTCTGTTTGGATGGGGGGGTTAGACTAGATGACCTACAAGGTCCCTTCCAATTCTGTTACTCTGTTCTGTGGTATTCTGTTCTGAATGTATTTAAGTGACAAGTTGTTCTGATGGAAAACTCTTTCCAATACTATATGTTCCAGTTGTGGAAGGATTGGGGAAGGGTAACACAAGCTTTCAACAGTGCCTACAGAAAGAGAAAAACCAGTTGCATGACAAGGCTGAAGGTCTGATGAAACAGAAGGCCAAGGTGAAGGAGTAGTGGGATTCCTGCCAATAAGATAATGGAATGGGCTTGAATCAGAAAACAATCTGATGGTGCCACTACATGGATCACATGCTTGTCATCATGAAAAGAAGTTCTGCTGTGTAGTGTGATCAGATTTTCTTTGTTCTCCTGACATCGAGAAGATATCAGCACAGAAAGTTTTGAGAAAATTTTCTATTTTAACAAACTCAGAGAGAGCCTAAGAAAAATTCCATGGATAAAAATCCTACGGGGAAAACAAGTTTCAAGAAGAATGAGAAACGCTGAAAAACATGATCATAAAAGCCCAGTCCAACACAACACAATATTGCATTGCATTGCATTGCATTGCATTGCATTGCATTGCATTATAAAAGCAAAGTTTTACACCTAAGCAGGAAAAACCAAAGATACACGTACAGATACACATGAAACCTGGCTCAAAAATAGTATATTAAAGTTCCGACTGATGAGCCCAACCAAATAAACACGGCTGAGATGATCCAATCTCTTAATGTAAATCTACAATATCCACAAATGCCAATTCCTCCCTATCCTAAGCCAATGCCTTAGACATTGCCAGAAGCAAGCTGATGATATTTGTTTATTTAGAAACTATCTCACTCCATAGGTCTTTGATAATATAAAAATGTTATAAGAACAATAAGAAATCTCTAAACAATAATAGACAATAGTGATGTGAATCTTCTCTGTCTCCTTCATCATTAAATGTCTTAGAAAAGCCAGGTTGTAACTGTTCTCCAGATGGCCGTGGGGGAGCCTTTTTGCTTCCAAGTTAGGCAACCTGCCACCAAGAATACTTGTCTCTATATCCATATACAGTATATTGTATCTCTGATACAACAATTTATTTATAGGTTCATATTACTTACCACACAGCCTTGTGCCACTGAGTAAATTAAGATCACAATAAAAATACACAAAATGGTTCTAATTTGTATTGTCAGGCACCCTGGAAAACACTGAAAGACAAAACCAATATATATTCATTTGGAAAATCATTGTCCACACTATTGTTGTGAAATCACAGTTGTCAATTCTTTAGCCTTTATATACATCAAGTTCTTCCCCAAAATCTAGGATGTCATAATGTGGCAGTGTGGTATATGTATGAATCTAAGCAGAGTGACCTTTTGTAATTGACAGATGGAAATAGTGTGAATGTGCAGATTTTTAAAGTGCAATCCAATATTTTTTAGTATGGCACCCAGTATGCCAATCACCACTGGGATCACCATGGCTGGTTTATGCCATAATTTTTCAAGTTAAATTTTCAGATCATTCATGCCAGGTAATCTTCTGGAAAGATATCATAAAATTAGTAATGCCCTGATGCATTTCCTTCACAAAAAGGGAAAATATTTTATTTCTAATGGTCATAAAATGGTCAGATCATGTTTCAATTAACATTTGACTTCAAAGAAAGTTCAGTCAGTTAAAGATGGGTGATATTTTAATACTTCTTTGTCTCAGGTTAATAATGTTTCTGATTATATTTATGATATCATATTAAACAACAAAAATGACAATTTTGTGAATATAATCAAGATTTTATCAATCCATAGGTTGTATGGAATGCATATAGAGTTTATATATTATGTGGATGTTTCTACCTCATGAAAAGTAAAGGTTTTAGTTACAAACAGATGCAATTTTGATTGAAGAATATTTACTATCATCCACAAGGAATTACATGCAACAGACTTACAATGCATTCTGTCTACTTTAGTCCAGATGTATTAAAAATTGGACAAAGGCCAAATATTGTTATATGCTGAAAAATATATTTCAATTGTTGAAATTAATTGTCTAAAATAAATTATTATATATTGATTTCTGCCTAATTTTGTTAAATAGATTGCAATTTATTATTTTCAACCAATAGCAAGATGAAATAGCAAAATAGCAAAATAGCTATGGTTGCTAAATGGATTATCTTAATAAAATAAATAAACTCTTCAAAATTTATATTTTTCACACAACAAATTGCACACTATGAATAAGCAACATGAAGGGTAAAACTTTGAGTATGCTGATAATAAAGTCACAGGTAAGCTGTTTCCTTTTTTTAAGTTTTAGCCTCATAGTCAAGCCAATTCTTTTCTGCCCCACTTGTTACTGGAAAGAAAGTTCTCTGTCTGAGTGTTTACATCTAACCACTTTGCAACACAGGTATTGGCTTCCATGAGTTGGCCACCAAAGGCTTTCTCTGCTGATTGGGTAAAAACTGTTAATGAGTACTAAAATTTCAACCACTTTGTAAGGGATATGGGACTCTCTTGAGGCTTTTCAAAATCTTTTTTGAGTTTTATTTCAGATATTATCTATTTCTCCATATGATTTTCCCAGGTCTTTTCACTTTGTTCTCTTTTCTATATTTTTGGTCCTAGCAATAATGATGTTAATAATGCAAACTGAGCATTATAACTCCAGAATCAAAATGTTAACAAAATAATTATTTAAACATAAGTAGAGTTAGGATAAGCTAAATTAATTCATAAAAACTCAGTTTAACAGCCGAAAACTCTTTAAGCATTTATCACTTTTTTACTGTAGTGTGTTGCAGTTATTATTTATCTGTGTATCAGAACCAATAAAAATATATTTAATAAAAAGGTTTTTTAAAGGAAGTGAAATATAGGATTCCTAAAAGCCCTAAATAACATTAGGTATTATACATTAAAACTGCTATCTACCTATAGACATGAAATATAGAAGAAATAAAATCAAGGCTGGGATAATTGATACATATACTCCTTTTTCACAAGAGCTTTCACAACATTTCAGGTCACTTACTTGTACTCGAGTGACATGTAGATACATGATGCATGCCACCAGGAAGCACATGCAAAATACTAAGAGAACAAGGACTATGGTACTCCTAGGGGGGGGAAACATATTAAAACTAAGTCATTGCACACAAATAAAAGCAAATTCTTAACATTACTAAAATCTATTTAAATATCAAGGTTTTTTTTTCTCATTACATATATTCCTTCACGTTGCATTGTAAATTATTCTTTTTCTATTGTTCATTTTCAGTAGAATTACTTTTTTGTATATAATTAGTATACAAATTTAATTTTTTTTAAAAAAAATGTAAAACAGGACCTCGGTGAATAAAGTTTACTATAATTGCTTTTAAGAATAATGGGGTCCAACCACCTTAATCTTAAAGTCTCTCCTCACTTGTTAATGACAGTAATGACGGTTCTTAATACCACTGTCATTTTACATAATTGTAAAAATCATTCTTCTATATTTTATTAAATATATTACTACACTATTTGGTTCAGAATATTTTCCTTGTTTTCCTCCTCTAAAACCTAGGTGTGTCTTATAGTCAGGTGTGTCTTATAGTCAGGTACGTCTTATACTCTGAAAAATACTTTAATATATTTATAGAAAGCAGAGAATGTAGTTAAGTTATAGAACTTAGACATATACCGCTTCTTAGTGCTTTACTGGCCTCTATATGAGGTTTACAGTCAGCATATTTCCCCCTACAATCTGGATCCTTTTTTATTGACCTCAGAAGGCTGAGTCATCCGTGAGGATCAAACTCCTGGTAGCGAACTGAATTAATCTGTAAAATTGCATTCTAACCACTGTGCCACCCGGCTCCTAGTACCATGTGGGTGAAGTCCTAAATAAGTCCTATAGGGCTGAATTGTTATATCTCCTTCCCACAATGGCTAGCGGCACGTTTTCATTGGTTTCATTACCGACCTACCACATGTCAAAGCCCCAAGTACTGTTCTAGTGTTAGTTTATCTCCTTTCTAAGATGGTTTATTTCATTCTCTATCATAGATTCTCTTAATTCTGCTGCTCAAACAGCTTATTTATTTTCTTAAAATAACACATTACCCAACTTGCTCATTCCTGATAGAGGGTTTGTCAATTATTGAAGAAAAATAATATTTATTATTATTATTATTATTATTATTATTATTATTATTATTATTATTATTATTATTATTATTATTATTATTTTCATTGTAATCAACCAATTTCATTGTAATTTTAGTACAATGACAATAAAGATTATTATTATTATTATTATTATTATTATTATTATTATTATTATTATTATTATTATTATTATTATTATTATTATTATTATTGATTATAGCTGGGATTATCCAGGTTTTTTGAGATTTCCACATGGTGGAAGATCTTATAGAGCTGAAACAAAGGAGGAGATGATGGAGAAATTAAGGGAGCTCAGAATCATCAATAAAGAAGAGTTCATGGAGCAAATCCAGAAAGTGAATGAGATGTCAAAATTTTCAAGAAGGGAGACGGAGAAGAAAGAAAATCTACAGGAGAAAGGGAGGCTGGATGAAGCACAAGAATTACAAGTTCACTGTAGAGACATATATAAATATTTGTAATTGCTATATTAAGGGATATATGTTACAACATATATTTGGGGGTAGAAATAGGGTAAAGATGGTTAAGGGAGGTGGAATGCACGACCGAAGTCCATATATGGATGTCTCCTCTTCTCTCCCCTGGATGCCTTATGTGGCAGAGAGGAGGAAGATTTCCCGAAAAAGGGAAGGGGGTTATTTATTAGCTTATTTATATTTTGGGATAATATCTATACTGTGTAGTTTTAGTTTTGTAAATTTTATGTTAGAGGATATATGGAGACCAAAGGGAATATGTAATATGAGGACTAGATAGGGAAATCGTTGTAGGTAGCTACATGGAATGTACTTGGCTTGGGGAGGGGGGGATATAAGCAAGCAAAAATTGAAAAATCAATTAACAAAGAGAAAATAGATATTGCATTTTTACAAGAAACACATCAAAAGAAAATAGGGACGAATGAACTTAAGTTATACTGGGCTGATGTATATGAAAAGGCATTTGATACATCAAAAGCAAGAGAGGTAGCTATCATTGTAAGTAAATGATGTGAATAAATAAATATAAATATGTATGTGTGTGTGTGTGTGTGTGTGTGTGTGTGTGTGTGTGTGTATCTATATAGATATAGATATATAGATATGGCTGTGTGTGGGTATGTTCCAGCATAACTTTGGAATGCCTTGAGCAATTTCAAACAAACTTGGTACATAGATGACTTATTCTCTGGAGAAAAATGCTGTGGCAAGTAACACATCCCAAATAACCCTCGTGGGGTGGGTTCTGTTAAGATACAGCCTGTTGTACTGTACTGCCTTACTGGCCTCTACTGTACAGTGCAGTAGAGTTGCCATGGTAATGGCCTCAAAGTACTCCACAAGGGGGCTCCCTCTGGTAAGGGGGAAAATCCAACATTAGAAATTACATTTGGTCCAGACATTTCCCCCCTATAAATAAGTACCCACGCAACCCGGGTTATCAGCTAGTTTATGCTAAAAGCCATAAAAAGGGATTATATTTGAAGATTTCTTATAATTCAAGGCTTAATTAATGAGGTTCCATTAGCAAACTTGTATGCATTTAATATAAATCAAAGAGAGTTTTATAACAGGCTATATAAAGAAATAGATTATGTGATAATGGCAGGTGATTATAATTTGGTTATGGATAGCAGAATTGACAAATCCATCAAAAGCCAAAATAAAGTATGAGAATACAGATTTAAGAAAAATTATTAGTAGAAATAGATTGTAATCAAAAGAGTTATACATATTTTTCTGGTAGACATAAACATTTTACAAGAATAGATTATGTATTTGTAACACTGCAAATATGCAAAATAATAAAAGCAGAGATAAAAATAATTAAAATATCTGATCATGTACTGGTAACTATAGATATGGAAACAGATTGTGATTATAAACAGACAGGTAGATGGAGAATAGATTTGAGGATTTTTAAAAATAAAGAGATTTTAGAAAAAATGGAAACGGAATTAAAAGAAATATGGACTATAAATGAAGAGGTAGGTAGCAATATAGGTGTAATATGGGATGCAATGAAATCAGTAGTAAGAGGTTTAGGGATAAATACCCTTATAAAATAAAAAAAAACCAATGGAGAAATACATACAATTGTTGGAGGAAGAAATTAGGGAACTAGAGAGTAAATATATAGAAAGTAGAGAGAATAGGTAAGGCATCAGGGTTAGATAGACTAGGCACAGAATATAATAAAAATTAAAAGACTATTGGTGCCGAAGATGAAGATAATGTTTAATAAAATAATGGAAGGGGAAAATATTCTAAGTTCCTGGAAACAATCTTTGATAATACTGATAGTGAAACCAGGTAAAGACCATACAAACCCAGGATCATGTAGACCAATATCCCCTAGGATGCTATCAGAACTCTAAGATTTTTACCGCAATATTGGCAAATAGATTGAATAGATTTATAGAGAATTATATTAAAAGTGACCATCATGGATTTATAAGAGGCTGACAAATGTCAGATATAGTAAGAACTGTATTAAACATACTGTAGGTTATTATATAAAGAATCAAAAATTAAAGGCAGGTGTATTAGCATTAGATATATTTAAGGCCTTTGAGTGTATGGAATGGCCTATATTAAAGATATTAATAGAGAAGTTAGGTTTTGGGAAAAATTTGACAAGTGATAAATCAACTATATTCATAGAATAAAACAAGAATAGTTATAAATGATGGTGATGCAGAGACAATAACCTTAAGCCAGGGAATGAGACAGGGTTACCCTTTATGTAAGGTGACCAGATTTGAAAATTTGTCAAGGGGACACCATTGACGGGGGGGCTCAGCGATCTTTCCCGGCCCTACAGCTGGCCGTACCTGAGGTTGCGCTATTCCCATAGCAGCCCGGTTGCGGCAGAGCGGGGCCAGGCAGCCGGCCAGTGGCCGCTCTGCACGCACTCAGCAGTGGGGGCAGGAAGCGACGGCCAGAGCAGGTGGGTGGGCAGGCGGAAGGGAAGGGCCAGCGAGGCGGGAGGGGAGCGGCTGCTCGTGAGCACCACCATTGCTGCCTCCTTGCCCGAGCCGGCCGCTCTCAGCGCATCGTGGCAGCGGCGGCACAAACTTCAGGGCCGCACGGGCTCCAGCTGCAGCCCTGAACTTTGTGCTGCTCGTCCCGGATGAGCCAGGCAGGGAGGGGCCACAGCGGTGGTGGGGCTCACGCCTGACCACTGTCAGCTCATCGCAGCCGTGCCGCAAACCTCAGGGCTGCGCCCTCGCCGCCTGCAGCTATCCTCTTCCTCCTTCGCTGCCTGCTGGCTTCTCGCTTGCTCCTCCCTCGCCGGCCCTCACCTGCCCGCCAGCCCGCTCTGGCTGCCAATTCCTGCCTGCACTGCTGCCCTGGCCGCAGGCCACCTCTGAACACGTGCAGAGCGCCCGGCGCCCGCCCACCCCCACCGCCTCTCCAGGCAAAAAGCGGGACATTTTTAAGAGGTGGCGGGACACAGGACTAATTCTTGAAAAGCGTGATTGTCTCGCCGAAAGCGGGACATCTGGTCACCTTAACTTTATGCACAGTTTTATTTGCATTATTGATGGAGGTTTTGGCATATACAATTAGGGACGATTCATTGATTGAAGGAATTGGTGTACAGAGAAAACTAAAATAAATTTATTTGCAGATGATAACATTATTAACATTTTAAAATTCCATAGAGGATATATTTACACCTGAATGAAGTTTGGAAATATAGTGGATTATAAATAAACTAGGGAAAATCAGAAATAATGTTATCTAACCATTGTAAAGAAGAAGTGAATGTATTGAAAGGAAAATATAAATTAAAAATAGTAGATAGTATTAAATATTTAGGTATTGACAAAACTATTCAAGAGTTAAGGAAAATGAATTGTGAAAAGTTAAAGAAATATATAAAAAATAAAATAGATGAATATGAGAAAGCAACATTATCATTTCACCACTCTTATTGCCACTAGGTAGGTCCTTAAGTAGGACCTTACCTGTGTTCGGTTGGATTCGGAACGAGTGGACCTCCACCTGCTCTCTAGGCGTCTCTTGCGGCGCTTCATCACCCTTAACTCCTCAGAAAACCAAGGGGCCAGGGTGGATCGGCACCGCGTGAGAGGCCGCAAGGGCATGACCTGGTCCAAGGCCCCCACGGCCGCACTATTCCTTGCGGCCACTAGGCCCTCGGTCGAGTTGTGGGTAAGGGTTACAGGTATAGGGAAGTAACGGACTCAGGCTCAACCCGACCAAGACCGAGTGGCTGTGGTTTCCGGCTGCCCGATTCAACCAGCTGACTCCATCGCTGGCCATAGGGGGCGAACATCTTGCCCCTGTGGATGGGGCACGCAACTTGGGTGTCCTCCTGGATGCCCGGCTGTCCATGGAAGATCAAGTGACAGCCGTGGCCAGGAGGGCGTTTTACCAGGTTCGCCTGGTTCGCCAGTTGCGCCCCCTATTGGATCGGGATGCCCTTCGCACAGTCACTCATGCTCTCGTGACATCCCGACTGGACTATTGTAACTCTCTCTACATGGGGCTTCCCTTGAGGTGCACCCGGAGACTTCAGATGGTCCAGAACGCAGCCGCGCGGGCAATTCTGGGAACCTCCAGGTTTACCCACGTAACACCGCTCTTGCGCGAGCTGCACTGGCTGCCTGTCGTCTTCCGGGTGCGCTTCAAGGTATTAGTCATCATTTTTAAAGCGCTCCATGGCTCGGGACCTAGCTATCTGCGGGATCGGATCCTGCCTCATACATCCTCACGGCCGATTCGCTCCCACAGAGAGGGACTCTGTCAGCGGGCGACGCCCAGGGGAAGGGCTCTCTCTGTGGCGGGCCCAGCCCTCTGGAACGACCTTCCCCCCGACATTAGAACGACCACGGACTTCCGCTCCTTCCGTCTAAAACTAAAAACACATCTTTTCTGCTTGGCCGGCCTAGGGTAGTCTCTCTCTATGGGGTTTTAGTTGTTTTAACTGGGAATTTTAATATTTCAATGGGGTATTTTAGCACAGGTATATGTTTAATTTGTTTTTAATGTGTTTGTATATTTATTGTTTTAGTTTTCCCTGTGCACCGCTCCGAGTCCCTGTGGGGAGAGGAGCGGTCAACAAATTAAAAAATTATTATTATTATTATTATTATTATTATTATTATTATTATTATTATTATTATTATTATTATTATTATTATTATTATTATTATTATTATTATTATTATAGGCCCAAGCTCCGTCTGGAACCTCTCCGGGTCCATCAGGCGCCTGGGGCGGAACCACCTTGGAATCTCAGGCTCCGCCTCCCCACGGTGGGGTGTAGCGGTCGGAAAGTCCAGCCGAAGGAGAGAGTGATCTGACCACGACAGGGGTTCGATGACATATTCCCCTACTCCTAGATCACTCAACGACTGGCCAGAGGCAAAAATTAGGTCTAGTGTGTTTCCCCCTGTATGTGTGGGGCCTTGAATTACTTGGGTCAGGTCCGTGGCCGTCATGGAGGCCATGAACTCCTGAGCCACCTCAGATGAGTCGCCTACCGATGGCAGGTTGAAATCCCCCATGACTAAAAGTCTGGGGGTGCCAACCGCCACCTCAGCGATCACCTCGAGGAGCTCAGGCAGGGCCGCTGATACATAGCGGGGAGCCAGGTACAGAACCAGCAGGCCCAGCTGCCTCCCAAGTCCCCATTACACGTACAGGGATTGACACCCGACTACCTGAGGCACAGTGGCCTCCCTTGGCTGAAAGCTTTCTTTGATAATAACCGCCACTCCCCCACCCTTACCCTCGGTCCTTGGCTGATGAAGTGCCAGGTAACCTGGTGGGCACATCTCAACGAGGGGAACACCTCCCTCGTGCCCCAACCAGGTTTCCGTAATACCCACCAGGTCCGGGTCCCCCTCTGAAATTAGATCGTATATGAGGGGGGCTTTGTTCACCACGGACCTGGCATTGCACAAATCAGCTTTGGGCCCGGGCTCCATAACTCCTCACCTCCTAGGTTGCGGGAGAGGCCCAGGGGATCGGGGTGGGCGACCATTCTCAAATAGCGGGTACGCCCACCCCCCAAAACTTGATATGAACCCTGGCTCCTGTCATACCTGCCCCTCCCCTGGACCGTTTGGATGGAAAGGCCCTCTAATATTAACTTAATATTTAACTGAAAGAATGGATTAGTAAACTAAAAGAAAATCAGATATATAAATGGGAAGACTGGAAGAACAAGAAAAAGATATAACTCAACTAAAGAACATTTTATCAGATATTACATTAAATTGGTCGAATTTAATACAATTAGAGAAATGGATAAAAGTGAAAGAAAGATTTGAGGAGAAAAATAGACAGTTAACAAAATTTGAAATGTTTATAAAAGAATGCGAAGTGAATGAAGAATACATAAGTAAAGGTAGAATTGGGAAATATATAGAATATTAATTGAATTAGAAGAGCAAGCAAAAGGTTTAAAATTAATTTAGGAATCAGACTGAGGAGAAATAAATGGTAATGATTGGAAAAATCTTTGGAATAGAAGAGTATATAAGAATATATGTCAGTTAGAGTTAAGGAAATGGATATAAAGTGATATGGAGGTGGTACCTAACACCATGTAAAGTAAATCAAATAGGCGATAAATATACAAATATTTGTTGTAGGTGCAAGAAAGAGGTTGGAACATATAAAAATATTTGGTGGGATTGTGATACTGCACAAAAATATGGAAAATGGTGTTTACAGAAATTAGAGCACTTTTGAATGTAAATTTAGTTATGTCACCGAAGATTGCATTGCTGTTGCTGGTGAAAAAAATGGGATATAAATGAAACAAAAACGGAATTGATTGTAAATTTGGTAATGGCAGCTAGATTAGTGATGACTAAATATTGGGGACAAAATTGGTATAATGAAATTTGGAGTATGGCAACAAATGATAAATTAACAACAGAAATTAAATTTTAAAAAGGGATGATTAAAGCAAGCAATTATAATTAAATATGGGGGGATCAGTGTGGGTGGAAGGCAAAGGGAATAAAGTGATGTCCCGGTGTCTGGAGGCCATGCGAGTCTGGATGGGGAGAAACAGGCTTCGACTACCTACCTACCTACCTACCTATACACATATTCTCCCTCTCTCCCTATATACCTACTGTATTTCTCTCTCTCCCCCTTTACTACCTACCTACCTACCCAGACACTCTCTCTACCTACCTACCTACTGTATTTCTCTCTCCCTCTCTATTTCTCTGTCTATATATCCCTTTTCCTACCTACCTACTCTCTCTCTCCCTACCTACCTACTGTATTTCTCTCTATTTCTCTCTCTCTATCCCTTTATCTACCTACCTACCGTATTTCTCTTTCTTTCTCTCCCTCTCTCTCCCTCTATCTACCTACCTACCTACTATTTTTTGTAATTTGCCTCTTCAAAACCTTGGTGCGTCTTATACTCCGGTGCGTCTTATACTCCGAAAAATGCGGTAGTTCATCTCCCCAAAATCCAGGATTTCAATCTTTTATTAATAGTCCTTAAGTGAATTTGTAAGACTATTAACTTTATTATTAAAGAAGGAATATCAAGACAAGTTATCTTGTGTCCAAAACTACATATAAAAATAAGATTGGATAACAATTCCTGAGTATCTCACAAAATGAGAGTTATATGAAATAAATGATAGATAC
Organism: Rhabdophis nuchalis; assembly: GCA_039707465.1. NCBI lineage: Eukaryota > Metazoa > Chordata > Lepidosauria > Squamata > Natricidae > Rhabdophis > Rhabdophis nuchalis. The sequence continues at coordinate 105,770,905 of CM077647.1, read as the reverse complement.
TTAAGATTTTTTTATTTTTTAGAAATAAAAATAATAGGAGACCACTAGGAGAAGTTGAGTATATTGGAAAAAGAAATGCAGATTGCTATATCAACTTTTTTTGTTCTGCAAGAAAGAACTGCAACAATTCTACAATACCCTTTTCAAGAATGTATGCTTCCTATTGTGGTTAGACCCTTCCTTTTGTGGAATTTAGTTGGGTAGCTACATTTTCACAAATCGAAATAGCTGTAATAATAGCTTACAATTCTTCCAAGGGGAGTCTTTGATTCTACTTATGTATATTATCTATTTCCCGTCCTTCATTCTGCCAATCAACATTTTTTTTCCTGATGGCTTTAATTAATATTAACTGTCTATAAACAAATCATATTTGATTTAATAGTGCAATTCTTTTCCATATACACTAGACAAAATATAAACTATGTAGAGTAGTTTGCTTTCTTACTTTCTGGTTTATTTTTCTGGAATAAATTAGTTTTATAAAGCATTAACTTAATTTCTTTTAGAAAGTCCTTAGCACAGTGTGGAAACATTTCTTTTGAACTGAGGTAAGACATTAACCACTCTTTCTGTGAGAAAGAAGCCATAATCACCATATATAGTTAGGACTTTCAGTTTGCATTGTTTGATGAATGAATTTATCATGTTGAATTTCAACTGCTTTTATATTTCAGTAGAAAGAAATAGACAAAATAAATAATACTACCTCATTTAAACAAAGAAAAAGAAGGCCTATAGATGAATATGTACTAACTCTCTCCTGAAACAAATTTTTAAAAAACTTTAATGAGCTGTTCTTTACCCTAAAGAAAAGAATCCCTGATCTCAGATTGTATTGGGATACCATATGGTTGTACTGGATGGGAAAAAAGTAAATAAGGCATTATGGTACACAATTTATATATAAACTCTTTAACCCTTAGATTTTCTTTACACTGATTTTATGATGCACTAAATCCTTGGCTCTTAAATTCCCATTAGCATTAGAAAAGCCATGAATGCAGATATTGCTCTATTAAACTATCCTAGCTCCAAGAAGAAAGTAGGAACAAAAGCAAATTTGCTTATTATGCACAAATGTAAAAATGTCTTTGTTTTATTACTTCCTACAAGATTTGTTTTCCCACAAGCAATCTACTGCACTAGATTTGTTCCCATTAACTTCAGTTAGAGCAATGGAAAATTTTCAAAGCTAAAAGACATTAATTGAGGGTTTTTTAGTATGTTGGATAGAATTTAAGAATTAGACACTTTTAATGAATACAAAGCACATTCAAAATACTTATATATCAGTATAAATGCACTTGGCATTTAAATTATTGAAAACAAAATAACTTACTGTGGTATTATTAAAAGATAGACAAGGCCAAATAAGGCAGCTAGAATCAGTGACAAGACTACAGCACTGGTGAAATATTCGTCCTGAAGTTTGTGATACTGTGAATGAAAGAGGGGAAGGAGAGAGATGGATTTAGTTAGCCATTTGCTTTGCGTTTTGTGGTTCCGAAGACAATTGTGCTAAAAATGAAGTACAGAAAGAGATTTAAAATTCTGAATTCTGAAGAAATTAGATATTTCTTTTTAAATATGTATAGTTAGCCCAGATTTGGAAAAATAATCTTCCCCTAAGCTTCAGAATACTTTGCAAATCAGAATAAGTCTTTACATCACTCCTTATCTTGGAACTAGGAAAAGAAGGGGAAAAGATCCCAGATAAATGTGTGCTATTCTTGAAAATATGTTGTGTGCTATTCAGAAAACAGCAAAGGCACGCAGTAGCCTCTTTTCACCTCAGACTGGGAAGGAAAGGTGGAATGCCATCTCTGCAGTTATCTCAGGTCTCAAAAGTGCTGTAACATAGCAGCCTTCATTTCTACTCAAAGCTCACATTATTTTTTATTTTTTCATTATATTGGATGTATTAATATCTTATTAACTATCATTAATAACCTTCCTTTAGGAGCAGACTTTTCTAACTACAGTTATCCACTCAGAGAGCTTCCACAAAGCTAGGGTTTATACATTTTTAAATAGGTTAGATTATTATAATTCATTCAAACCTACAGAAAAAGACAGTTGAATAAAGATACAATAATTCTAAAGAAGAAATGATCCACAGGAAATAACTCAGTGGAGAAGACAAATTCATTTCTTAACTAGGAGGAAAAGTTCAGCATGAAGAGGTGTTCTTGCATTTACAAGAAAGTTCTCTAGTTTCTTAATGCAGTCATGAAAAATATTGACATCCTTTCCCCAAAAGCAAATATTTGTTTTTCTTGGTGAAACTGTTTATCTAGGATGAAGTCAACCCTACTTTATCACAAGCTGTGTTTTTGCTTATCACTGCAATCTGTTAAAAATTGTTTCTCACAAAATACACAAATACTATATAATTAATTTTGAATCAAAGTCAGTCCCAACAAACAATATCACAACTTAGTGGCAGTAGCTAGTAAAAACAAAAATGATTAAACAGTTGTAGGGGAAACTGCCAAATACTAACTGAATAAAGAAAAAAAAGAGTGCACATTTGTTGTGTGTTGGTCTTGTACAGATAAAAATTTTGAAACCTGATGAGCTAATATGAACAAAGCTCTGCTCCAAGTTTCCTTCAATATTTTTTTTTTTGTGCAAAATAGGAGAGTTTTGCTCTAAAATTATGAAAGGATTACAATATCCTGATAATTTAAGGGAGAAATTAGGGTCCTACAGTCAGGCAAAACAACAACTATCTGATATCTCAAAGGTACATTTTACTTGCTTTGTCCTTACATGTAAAGAGAAAAGGAAGAGGATCCAGAGATTACAAACCTAAAGGTTCGTTTCATTCATTGCTGTAATATCAAGGCAAGATTTACTATCCTATCTAACTTGGAACATTACCACAATCAATTAAAACCATAGTGATGAAATAATAATTCTGTGACGAATGAAGCCAATCCTTTCCTGAAAGTATTTTTTCATTTTTGTTTCTTTCAGCTGAAGAATGCTGTGTAAAATATCTCAAGGAGCTCAGGTTTGGGAGGCTAAATCTTGCATTTACCAAAAGATGCAACCACGTTTGAGGTATATACAGAAAGGAAAGATACTTCAAACATAGAAAGAACCTACTGAAGGAGCATCAACATGAATTACAGACCAATTTTATTATTAAACAAGGATTATAATCTCTTTGCTGCAGTTTTGGCAGAAAGACTAAAGAAGATTTTACAAGTATATTCATGAAGACCAAACTGGCTTTCTGCCAAAAAGACAATTAAGGGATAATGTGAGGGCTGTTTTGAATATTATTGAATATGTACAATATCATAATAAGAAACAGTCACCTTTAATATTCTTAGATGCAGATAAGGCAGTTGAAAATATAAATTGGGCTTTTATGTTTAAAGTGGTGGAAGAAGGGGACTTTGGAGAGAACTTTATTCAAGGGGTCAAAGTTGTTTATATGTCAGAGCAAGCAATACTTGTTATCAATGGTGATTTAACTAATTCATGTGAAATTCAAAAGGATACGAGACAAGGATGCCCCATCTCCTTTGTTGTTTATTTTGTTGCTGGAAGTTTTGAACAGAGATATCAGGCAAGATGAAAAAACAACAGGTATAAGTATCAAGAAAGAAGTTTATAAATTAAGAGCATTTTCTGATGATTTGGTTATATTCCTGTAGGACTCAAAAAACAATACAGAATATTTGATGGGGAAATTAAATGTGTTTGAGGCTATAGCGGGTTTTAAAATAAACAAACAGAAAACAACAATGCTGATTGCTGATATGTCCTCTCAGGACTGTGATATATTGACTAAAAATGGTTTTAGGCTCGGGAAAAAGGTGAAATATTTGGAGACTATGTTGATAAACACACACATAAAACTGTTTCAAAATAATTATGTGCCTCTCTGGAATTATATTAAAAAGGACTTACTAAGATGGGACAAATTTCATTTATCACTTTTAAGTAGAATTTCTGCAATTAAGATGAATGTCTTACAAAAAATGCTTTGATTGTTTCTTATTTACCACTAATATTCCATTTAAATAATGGCAGAGGTATATTTCAAAGTTTATATGGCAAGGAAAAAAAAAACAAAGAATTAGACATACACTATTACAAGATACCAAGGAAAGAGGGAGTTTGAGTTTACCAGATTTGAAACTTGTTATTTGGTCTGGCTAGAGGAGTGGGTAAAGCTCCAGAATAAGAGGCTACTTGATTTAGAAGGTCATGAACTAAGGTTTGAATGGCACAGTTATTTATGGTATGATGAAGTTAAAGTAAATGTTGATTTTTAACAACCATTTTGTTAGACATGCCATTCTAAGAATTTGGAATAAATATAAAACAAGGTTCCTACAAAGATGCCCCTTTGGGTGTTCCCCCAGGAAACCTTTTTCAGAAAAGAGCGAAGCTGGAATGGTGGACGTATGGTAAAATAATATCTTTTTAATTTTGGTGATCCTACGCTCAAGCCTAAGGAAGAGTTAGATTGACATGTCTGTCATTGGTTTACATATTTACAATTGAAAGGAAGATTTAAAGTCATGGTGACCTGACTTCTATCCTTCCCTCCTCCTTCCCCCCCCCTGGCTTTAGCTGACAAATGCCCCCCTATTTATTTATTTATCTTTTAAAAACATCTCCTCTCTGAACTGGTTTTATCTTGCTGTAAATATCTAGGCGATTTTCCTCCCTTTACCTTTATAGCCATTATGGGTCCCTTGTAAATATTCACCACCCAGCTGTACTCAAGGACAGATCTCCTCTCCCTGCGGGAGGTTCCCCTCTCGCAGGTTTGGCCCCCGGGTTTATCAAGGGCCCACCTCTATGAGGGATGGATTAATCCAGAGAGGTGGGCGAAGCGCGGACTTAGGGGGTTTTTAAACAAATTTTTAATTAGGTTTTTAAGGGGTTCTGGGGAGGGGGGAGGGTTCACTCAGTCAGAGAGGGGCCAAGATATAGGGCCGGCTGGCGGAAGTAGGATAAAGGAGGGGTCCACTAGGGAGGGGGGATCGGGGGTCGTCTCTGTTGAGGGCCGCCCCATTCGATTGGTCTTGGGGAGGGGCAGGGGCGGCGGGAGACAGGATGTCCATCATGGGTTAGAGGCTCGTGGTCGCTGGTTACGAGCGGTCGCTTGCCCCAACCCCCTGTACTCCGCTCGTGGGCTAGGCGGTCAGGGACTACAGAGCCGGGGTCCCAGGCTGATGTTCTGCAACGCCAGGTCCGTGGTGAATAAATCCCCCCTCATAAATGACCTCGTGTCAGAGGGGGACCCGGACCTGGTGGGAATTACGGAGACCTGGTTGGGCCCCGAGGGGGGTTTACCCCTCGTGGAAATGTGCCCACCAGGCTACCGTGCATTTCATCAGCCCAGGGCCCTCGGCAGGGGTGGGGGGGTGGCGGTTATTGTTAAGGAAAGTCTGGAGCCGAAGGAGACCACTGTGCCTCAGACGACCGGTTGTGAGTCCCTCTTCGTGAAATGGGGCCTAGGGAGGCAGTTGGGCTTGCTAGTTGTATACCTGGCTCCCCGCTATGTAACAGCAGCCCTGCCCGAGCTACTCGAGGTGATCGCTGTGATGGCGGTGGAGACCCCCAGACTTATAGTCATGGGGGACTTCAACCTGCCGTCGGCGGGCGAAACATCCGAGGTGGCTCGGGAGTTCATGGCTTCCATGACGGCCATGGACCTGACCCAAGTAGTTCAGGGCCCCACTCACGAGGGAGGACACACGCTGGATCTGATTTTTGTCTCTGGACACTGGATTAGTGATCTCGGAACAGGGGATTTAGTCATCTTACCCTTGTCATGGACAGATCACTCTCTCCTTCGGATAGACTTTCCAACCGTCACACCCCACCGCGGGGAGGCGGAACCAGAGGCACCAAGTTGGTTCCGCCCCAGGCGCCTGATGGACCCGGAAAGGTTCCAGAGGGAGCTTGGGCCAATACCTGTGTCCCTGCCCCGTGGCTCGACTGAGGATCTAGTGGCCGCATGGTATAGTGCGGCCACGGGGGCCTTGGACCGAGTTGCGCCCTTGCGGCCTCTCATGCGGCGCCGAGTCACCCAGGCTCCTTGGTTTACCGAGGAGCTTCGGGAGATGAAACGCCGCAAGAGATGCCTAGAGAGTAGGTGGAGATCTTCTCGATCCGAATCTGACCGAACACTAGTGAGAGACCATATTAGGACTTACTTAGTGGCGCTAAGAGTAGCCAAACGTGAGTATTGTGCTACTCTTATCGCGTCCGCGGAAAACCGCCCTGCCGCCCTGTTTGGGGTGACCCGCTCCCTCCTTCATCTGAGGCCGCGGGAAGCCCCTCTGCAGGGTCGAGCAGAGGAATTTGGAGTATTCCTGCAGGACAAAATCATTCAGATTCGGAACGAGTTGCCCTCCACTTGTGGTCCAGTGGAGGCGTCCAGCGTTGGTCTTGAGATTACACCTTGGGAGGAGTTTGACTTTGTTTCTACCGAGGATATGGACAGGTTGCGGAGGAACCTTAGAGCCACCACATGTTTATTGGACCCGTGTCCCTCCTGGCTTGTACTGGCATCCTGGGAGGTGACACGAGGCTGGCTCCAGGGCATTGTGAATTCATCTCTGAGTGAGGGGCACTTGCCCACCGTTTTGAAAGAGGCGGTGGTGAGGCCCCTCCTCAAGAAACCATCCCTGGATCCAGCTTTATTAGAGAACTATCGTCCCGTCTCCAACCTTCACTTTTTAGTGAAGGTTGTTGAGAGTGTGGTGGCTCAACAGTTTCCCCGACATCTGGAGGAAGTTGATTATCTAGACCCGCGCCAGTCCGGCTTCCGGCCCGGTCACAGCACCGAAACGGCATTGGTCGCGTTGGTAGATGATTTCTGGAGGGCACGGGATAGAGGTTGTTCCTCTATCCTTGTCCTATTAGACCTCTCAGCGGCTTTTGATACCATCGACCATGGTATCTTATTGCACCGATTGGGGGGGTTGGGGCTGAGAGGCACCGTCCTACGGTGGTTCTCGTCTTACCTCTCTGGTCGGTCGCAATGGGTGTTGGCAGGAGGGCAGAGGTCGTCCCCGAGGCCACTCACATGTGGGGTCCCTCAGGGGTCGGTCCTCTCGCCACTCCTGTTTAACACCTACATGAAGCCGCTGGGCGAGATCATCCGTGGTTTTGGGGTGGAATACCATCTGTACGCTGATGACACTCAGCTGTACATATCCACCCCAAACCACCCCAACGATGCCGTCGAGGTGCTGTCCCGGTGTCTGGAGGCCGTACGGATCTGGATGGGTAGTAACAAACTCAGACTCAACCCGTCCAAGACCGAGTGGCTGTGGTTTCCGGCACCCCGGTTCAGCCAGATAAGTCCAACACTGGCCATTGGGGGCGAACAACTGGCCCCCGTGGAGAGGGCGCGCAACTTGGGCGTCCTCCTGGTTTCGCGGCTGTCCATGGAGGACCATGTGACGGCCGTGGCCAGGGGGGCGTTCTATCAGGTACGCCTGATACGCCAGTTGCGCCCCTTACTGGACCGGGGAGCCCTTCGCACAGTCACTCAAGCGCTTGTGACATCCCGGCTGGATTACTGTAACGCTCTCTACATGGGGCTCCCCTTGAGGTGCACTCGAAGGCTACAGTTAGTACAGAATGCGGCTGCGCGGGTGATTATGGGTGCCTCAAGGCAAACCCACGTAACACCTCTCCTGCGCGAGCTGCACTGGCTGCCTGTGGCCTTTCGAGTGCGCTTCAAGGTGCTGATGACCATCTTTAAATCGCTCCATGGCTCGGGGCCTAGCTATATACGAGACCGTCTCCTGCCCCATACATCCCTTCGTCCGATCCGCTCCCACAGAGAGGGTCTTCTCCGGGTGCCGTCAGCGGGGCAATGCCGGCTGGCGACACCCAGGGGAAGGGCCTTCTCTGTGGCGGGCCCGGCCCTCTGGAACGACCTACCCCCCGACCTTCGCACTATCTCGGACCTCCGCCTCTTCCGCCAACATCTTAAGACGTATCTATTCCAACAAGCCGGCCTAGGATAGCCCCTACTTCTGACTTTTAAAATTAAAATTAATTTGGTATGGTTTTAAAATGGGTTTTTAGCACGGGTCCAATAATTTAATATATTTTAATCGATTTTGTATTTTGTATTTTGTGGTTTTAATAATGCCTGTGCGCCGCCCTGGGTCCTAACAAGGAGAAGGGCGGGGTATAAATTTAATAAAATAAAATAAATAAATAAAATAAATTAGATAAAAAGCGTTATAGGTTTGACTTTGTTAAAAATGAATTGGAAATCCTACTGTGTGTTAGTGATGAACATATTATTGCTAAGGTTTATGAAGTGTCATTGAAATTAAATTTGGAAAGTGAACATGTAAAGCATTGTATGATTCAGTGGGCAAGAAATTTTGGATATAATGTTATGCTTAAACAATGAGAGAATATGTGGAGAGAATACATTATATTACAATTTAAAAGAAAATTTCTATGATGTATTGCTGGTATTTAACATCAGACAAGTTATCCAGAATGTATAAAGGTATTTCAATTGAATGTTAGAAATGTAATTGTAAAGAAGACATCTCTTATCATTTATGATGGACATGTTTTGTTAAAGCAAAAAAAATTGAGTAAAATTCATCTATATAAATAAAAATGTAACAAGAGTTTGTTCAAAACCGTTAATCTCCGAAAGTACTGCACCGATCGTTTCCAAATTTTCACACAATGTTCCTTTCAAGTACAGCACTAATGATATATATAGATTGTATAGATGTCACACCTGTGCCAGGTACACGCAATGAAATGTAAAAAATTGTAAAAAAGGTAGGTGGATGGATACAGAGTAGGCCACAGGTATTATGTCATCCTTTATGACATAAAATAATCTGTCCATAGGTAGGTAGGTAGGTAGGTAGGTAGGTAGGTAGGTAGGTAGGTAGGTAAAGGGATAAAGAGAGAGAGAAAGAGGGAGAAATACAGTAGGTAGGTAAGTAGAGAGAGGGAGAAATATGGTAGGTAGGTAGGTAGGTAGGTAGGTAGGTAGGTAGGTAGAGGGATAGAGAGAGAAAGGGAGAAATACAGTAGGTAGTTAGGTAGAGGGATAGAGAGAGGAAGAAATAGAGTATGTACGTAGGTAGAGGGAGAGATGAAGAAAGGGAGTAGGTAGGTAGGTTGGGGGTTATACGGTGGTTGTGTGTACGTGTTTGTATGTGCAGGTGTGGATCTACACACAGATTGGTTGGCCATTTAATCAGACTGGGCCACAGCAACGCGTGGCCGGGAACGGCTAGTATTCTAATATAGAAAATTCTTAAAGTGAATAAAAAGATAAAACTTTTGGATTTAATGGAAAAAGACTTTGAAAAAAGAATTGGCACTTTGATGTATATCTTATATATGTTGACGGCAGCAAACTACTTTATGCATAAAAAAGGAAGGACATTTCAAACCCACATCTATCTAACATGAAAAAACCACCCATAAGTACTTTTCTTTCTATTTGGAACTGCTTGGACTTAGTGCTTGAGGTGGAAAAAAATGAAGCTTTGATTTTGGATTTTACTGATTACGTTTTTATGTTATAGAAATAGCTAGTTTATACTACTACGTAAAAGTAAAAAGTTGCGGTTTGATTTTACTATTTTATTCTAGTGCACCAGAGGGTGTCAGAAGTCAACATCTTTTTTTCTTTTTTCCCTTCTTTTCTACACTTCTCCTTTCCCTCCCCTATTTTTCCTACTATTTCATTTTGTATTTTTGTATTTTATAAACTAATAAAAACTGTAAACACACAAAAAGATTCAACCAATCTTTAAAAAAAGTCTCACCTACCTTTTGCTCACGTTCTATCTGCTTATACCTTAGAGTAAAAAAGTTTAGATCTGCCATTTCTGATTCAGTTTGCCGAGCCTCTATTAAGCGGCTGATATACCGGTTAACTCGGGTTCCAGGAGTGTTATATACAACATTTGTAGAAAAAGAGGAACGATTCCTGAGTTTTTCAGAGGCTGTTCTTAATGCCCTTCTCTGTGGCAAAAATTAAAAATAAAAGGTGAGTGATAGTACTAACAATATAGCTTAAAGATTAAACAACACTATATTCTAGCATTAAATGGAGTACAGATTGCTCTACCTTGTGAAAAATCTATAAACTTACAAAAAAATATAGCAGTAACAACCAAGATTTAGTGTTCACCCTCAGATTGATTAATATCAGGTGCCATAAACTTGTGAAATGTGAAAAAAGGTAATTTACTACCTAGTTTTATTAGATATTCTGATTTTTTTCCATCATGACTATTTTTACTTTTTAAAAAATGTCTATAGGGACATACGTTCTTAATATATCTTTTCAAACTATTACTGGTACAGAAATGGTAATGGAGAATTTTTATATGGAAATTGTGCTTCACAGCATCGCCAAGTATCATGTTGGGAAACTGAAGCTCTTATAACAGTTGTAACTTCTTCATATAAATAATAACCTCAGTTATATTCAAAGATATATTGGTTCCTTTGTTATAAAACATAGTTTAAGCCTAACTGTGATCATTTTGGAAACCAATAGAATCTAACAACAAGTTTAAAACTAATGTGAGAGAGGAAAGCAATATATCCCAGAGATTTCTCTTGTAATATTTAATTTCCTGGATAAGTGGCCAGAAACAATAATTTAGAAAGGAAGCTTTTCAAATCTGGCTGTTCTTGCCATTCACTCCTCAATGAAAGACTACAAAATACTGCCCTGTGCTTGATGGGACAAAATGGTGTAATATCTCCACCTAGAGGGAAAATAGAACATACATTTATTTATTGTAATATAAAATTGATTAAGGATGGATTATTTTTAGAGGGAACAGATGTTAAGATGAAACCATGTCACTTTTTTCAATATTTAACAACAGAGAAATATGTTTGTATAAAACCAGGAAATGTTTAAGACTTATTTGATCTTAGGTCCTGTATTAGAGGCAAATTTCATCTGCATTTCTTTCAGTGACAATGCACGTGTATGTGAAAGTCATACTGTTTCATAGTTCCTGAGTGCTATATCTCTACTTAATAATCTACATTCATTAATATTAATTATTAATGTTCCATAATGGCCATTCCAATAGATCAACATTCATTTAATTTATTATTTCCAAAGGAAATATTATCTGAAATGTGGGGAAGTTGTAAAAATGAGTTGTTAAACTATGACCACCAAGCCTCTTGTTAGCTTTGTGGTTTATCTCCAAGACTGCTCCTGCTTAATTGCTAAGTAGAAACCTCTGTATAAATAGTATATGGCTTTGGCATCAAAATAGACAGTAGAAGAAGTAATTATAATTTATTTATATCCCTTCATTAACTAGTGAGGTGAAAATGTCTTCAACAGATAAACCTGCAACGAACATAAAAAGATGGGACTTTGATCATGTGATTGTAGCAAGCAACTTAACTTATTTATTTCTCTTTGCAGATGCCACTATTTATAACATGTTTAGGCAATCATGCAAGATCTGGAAACATTCTTTTATAAATAATAAATAAATATTAAGAAAAAATAAAATAATAAACTTGAAATTAAAAAGTATATTAAGAGGGTTTTCAAGATAAAATGGTTTTATGCAAGGTTTGCTACACAGAAATAATTTTTGATTCTAGAATATGGATTTAATGCAGAAGAAGATTATGAAAACCTTGTGCTATTTATGGAAAAACTCATATGGCAACTCTGCAATGCAATTTGGCTAGAGATTAGAGACAGAAAAACAGATTAGTTTCCACTTTCATTCAAAAATGAGATCCAGTTGAATGCTAAAATTTCTTGCTTGGATTTTTAATAAGGCATCTTTGACAACAAAGATATTTAGCTTCCTATCCAAATCTTCCCTTCCACATAAAAAGTGCATAAAAGTGTTCTGCTCTGTGTGCCATTGATAAATTTATTGAGCTGGAGTTAGAAGGAAAAACCAAACAATCTGTACGTATTTACTTTTTTTTAGTTTTGAACATTTTTAATTTAGAAAAATTATACTTCTTGTGTCAATTATTTCCACTACATTCAATTTTTATAAATAGTTTATCCTTTGTTCTATATCCAAAAAAGATATAACTAATGTTATTTGCAATTGTTGCAGTTCTAATTGCTTCAGTTTATTCTTTCAATGTGCTGGTTAGTTTTGCATGGCTTTCTTGTAGCTGATGCTAAAGAAAAGAAGTCATAAAATAAATTATTTGGCTGAAACCCATTCTTTAAAAAAATGATAGAAGGAATTTTTTTTTGTAGAAGCTTTTTAAATGACACTTATGTTTATAGTAAATTGTTAAATTTCCTTAACAATAGTTTATTTTGTTAATCTTAAAATTGTTGGATTATAGATGAAACGTACAGCTTCTACATTTATAAATTTTGATAAGAATGAAATGGAAACTCAACACATGTCTATTTTTAATGCATTTTATGAGGAAGATGAGTAGCAAGTACTGTATATTTATTTTTAAAGTTCAATTGCATTGTCATTTATGATGGTGATATACAGTATAAACATTTTTGGATGCTTAACATAAGTCCCTTTGAATAGTCCATGTTTATCTAAATTTAAAAACAAACAGCTGTTCATATTTCCACAAATTAAAATATCTCTCCTGTAATTTCAAGAAATAACTGGATTTATTTTTTGAGAGGCAGAGGAAATTTGACTATATTAACATTTGGAGTACAGATTGAAGCAATTGTTTGTTCATTTCTGAATGGACAGTTAAAGCTGCTAATTGAAAATATCTTTACATGATTCACAATGTCTGATATTAGATTAATTGATGGAAGAACAGCTATTTGATCAATTTTTGAAGCACAAAAGACTTTCAAATGGAATAGAATATTTCATCTATACCTAAAAAATAGTGTGCTGGATTGTGCTTTATAATAATTTTTTTCAGAATTTCCCAAGATGTTTGAATTGTTTTCCCCTTATGCAATCTTTTCCAAGTTTGTTGAAATCAGACTTAGATTCCTTTAAAGTTTAAGACACTGGTTTCATTTTGTTCTATTGTTTGTGTTGCATTATACTGAATTCCAATATGACATGGTTACTTTCCCCTAAAATTCCTGCAACATCAACCCACTCTATCATTTCATTTTTATTAGTAAGAATTAAGTCTAATATGGCTGATCCTCTAGTTTCCTCTTCTACCTTTTGATTATCAAAGTTGTCAGCTAGGCTTGTCAGAAACTTGTTTGATTTCCCACTTGATGCAGCTTGTCTCCCAGTTGATGTCAGGGCAGTTAAAGTCCCCTATTACTTTTTGCTTTGTTTCCGGCATACATAAGGTGACCAGACATCCCGCTTTTGCCGGGACAATCACGCTTTCAAAGAATTAGTCCCGCCTCCCACGGGCTCTTCAAAATGTCCCACTTTTTGCCTGGGGTGGCAGCGGGCAGCGGGCAGGCGGCGGGCGCTCTGCACACGCTCAGACAGAGGCACGGGGTGCGGGCAGGAAGCGGCGGGCTGGCGGGCAGGCAGAAAGGGAGGGCCGGCGAGGGAGGAGCCAGACAGGCAGCAGGCGGCGGAAGAAGAGGACAGCTAGCCGGAGCCTGCATGGCCCTGAAGTTTGCACTGCACCGCCATCCGCTGAGAGCAGCAGGCCAGAAGCCCCACCGCCGCCTCCTCCTTGCCTGGCTCGTCCCGGGCACCCATGGTGGGACGGGCGGGCGTCAGGGGGGTGGGCGCATGCTCTGGCATGGCATGCGCCTGGGCAGAGGGTGTTGGGGCAGGGGCACGCTCCCACTCGCCCCCGTGGGGCCCTCTTTAAAGGCGGCGGTGGCGGCCCGGCCTGGCAGTGCTGAGAGCCGCTGGCTCAGGCGGGAAGGGGGAAGGCAGCCCGAGGCGGACGCTTTCAGCTTGGCCCATCATGCCGGCATGATGGGCTGACAGCGGCCGGCTCGGGCCACCTTCCCCCTTCCCGCCCGAGCCAGCGGCTCTCAGCACCGCTGGGCTGGGCCGCCGCTGCATTTAAAGAGGGCCCCGCAGGGGCAGGTGGGAGCACGCCGCTGCCCCGATGCCCTCTGCACAGGTGCATGCTGTGCCGGAGCATGCGCCCCCCCCCGTCGATGGTGTCCTGCTTTGGGAGTTTGAAAATCTGGTCACCTTAGGCATACATTAATTAGCTGAGTAGCAAAAAGTTCATCTATTTCTTCTGTTTGGTTAGGTGGCCAGTAGTATATTCCTCTGACAATGTCATTCTTTTTTCCTTTTATATTAAATCATATGTATTCAAGGAGGCTTTCATCCTTGGTTTTATAATCAACTGAAATATTATTTTGATATCTTAATTAAAGTACATCGTTTCTCTTTAATTGAAAAGTATTTTTCCAGCATTAAATGATGCAAGACATACTGGTATTTTGAAGATCTTGGACAGACTTTTAAATCTGATATTTATTGAAAGTTGAAATAATCCTAAAGAAATAATTATCTATAAATCTTTATTTTCTAGTTCTTGGACTAAATAAATGTGAATAAATATTTTAGATAAAATCAGTGTGTTTAAAATTTATTTGGTGCATTGCAATAAACTTTGGAATGATATGAAACATTATATAACACTATAAATCAAAAAGTTGGCATATCTCAATGTAATTATAATTTTCTATAGTACAATCTATATTTAATTGAGGTACTATATTTACCAATGTTGAATAACTAATTTGTTGGCAATATTCAGACATGGGAAATCCATTTCTGTTACTCAGCCATAAATTTTCATGTAGTAAATAGTTAAATTATGTTGAATACAAAAATATTAAATTGTGTCAAGTCAAATAATTAATATATATCCAAAATATTATAGGTTTTGGACATCGCAAAGGCTTATGTTTTAATGATAGCTAATTTAATCTTATTCTGGTTGTATTTCCGGTGATTGAAGGTTTCATTTATATCTTTTCTATACAAATGCAAAACAACCAGTAATCCAAAATATTATTTAGCAATAGCATTTAGACATATACTGCTCTATAGTGCTTTATAGCACTCTAGGAATGGTTTACAAATGTCATCATATTGCCCCCAATAATCTGGATCCTCATTTTACCCTGCACCAGTAAAATCCTCAGAAGGATGGAAGCTAAGCCAGCCCTAACCACCGCACCACCACAATGGCTATATTATTTTTGTTATATAGTAAAAATATTTAAAACATATATGAAATCGATTTATTAATAACAGATATTTATAAAGACTGATTACAGACTTTTAATCTCATAGGAATTGGTGATCTCACTTTATAATTTGATTGTCTCTAAGGCTAATAAATGTCACATGTGCCATGTTAAAAAATATTGCAATTGTAAATCCTACCATAGGGTTGCAATTTACAGATGGTGTGTGTGTGTGTGGTGTGTGTGTGTGTGTTTGTGTGTGGTGTGTGTACACACAATGTGTTCAAATCAGTTTTTGACCTGGTCACTGCTTGGAACTTTTTTTTTGCAAGATTTTTTGGAAGTGATTTCCTATTACCTGCTTTCTAGGGCTGAGAGTGTATGGCTGGCCCAATGTGCCTAAGCAGGGCTGGAATTCACAATCAACCAATTTCTAGCTTGATATGCTGACTACTCTACCAAACTGGCTCTCTTAAAATGTGGCTAATTGAGAATGTTTTAAAATGTTAGATATCAACTGCAGAACATTGGTAATAATGGAAAATATCTAGATTCCTGTTATTTGTGCATGTTCCATATTTATTGAATGTTCGCTTTTCATTTATAAGTTAATAGTTTTGGGAAAGGAAATAAGATTTAAAACTATGAATGCAATATTGACCTATTACTCATGAACAATTTGGATTTTTAAATTTGATGTATTAAAAAGACCGTTTTGTTATAATGGAAAAATTGAATTTAAAACTGAAAATGTATATTCACTCTTTACTTACAAATTGTCTGTATATCGGTTTATACATTGAATTGGGTGTGAAAAATTACATATAAGCTTATATTCTTAAATATTACTTTTTTCACTGTATATATTTTACTTTTTCTTGTACATTTTCTGAACTTGAGCTCTGTTCTCTCTCTTTCTCTCTCTCCCTGCTTGCATTTGTACCTGTACATGTGTGTGTTTGTGTGAACCATATACCATATTTTTCAGAGTATAAGATGCATCGGAGTATAAGACGCACCCAGGTTTTGAAGAGGCAAATTTTTAAAAAAGTAAGTAGGTAGATAGAAGGATAGAGAGGGAGGGAAAGAGAGAGAAATACAGTAGGTAAGTAGGGAGAGAGAGTAGGTAGGTAGGTAGGTAGGTAGGTAGGTAGGTAAAGGGATAGAGAGAGAGAGAAAGAGAGAATTACAGTAGGGAGGGAAAGAGAGTGTGTAAATAGGTAGTTAGAGGGAGAGAGAGGGGGGAATACAGTAGATAGGTAGGTAGGTAGATGTTTCCAGGTGTATTTACCTATGTGCTGGAGAAGGAAATTGCTGTAGCACCTAAAACTTTGTTTCTGCCGGCACAGCACTTGATCAATGTAATTCTCATTATATACTGAAAGTTGTTAGTTAAACAACTTTCTGAAAGGGCAAAAAAAAGTTTTTGTACTCTGCAAACCTCCCCAAAATGGCCCATTTTTCATGAAAATGGGCCCATTTTTTTTTCAAATAAAAGGAATGAATAGCCTTGGGGGGACTTTCTGAGTGCTTCGGGGGGGGGGGCAAAAACGAGCAAGAAATGGCCCGTTTTTCGCGAAAACGGGCCGTTTTTTGGTCAAAATAATTGCATGCATAGCCTTATGGAGGCTTATGGAGTGCTGTTGGGGGCCAGGGGGGGCAAAAAGGCCCAGGAGCTTTCTGCAAAGTCTCCATACGGCTATGCATGGCTATTTTGGTGAAGGAGGCAGGGCTTCAGGAGGCATAAAATACTGTATTCAGTGTATAAGACGTACCCAGATTTTAAGCCTCTCTTTAGAGGAAAAAAGGTCCGTCTTATACTCTGAAAAATATGGTACATACTCCTTCATAATTCTTTAAAGGATATTTGCTGAATTAAATATATATATATATATATATATATACATACCTTGTCATCATCTTCACAAGTCATCACGTTGGAGAAGGGAATTTCAGCTTTAAACATTTTGCGACAATGCATCAGCTGAACTAAGAGGTAACAAACAGTCTTGAACTTCATTCTTTTGGCAGGCTTTATGTCAGAGAGAATAAGCCCTGGAAATATCTGGAAAGATATATATACAAAGACATGTTTAATATTTTAATACATTTATTATTTTAAATTGTAATCCAAAATGCATAGAAATTTATCATATACTATCGTAACGTAAGCAGTAGTTTTTCACACAGCTAACCTCTTGACAGAATTATAGCATATCCAACTTAATTTTAACAGCAGCTCAGTTTAGGAAAAGAGACAATAATTGGCAGTAGTATTATTTATGTTTTCTGGCTAACTGGAGAATTGAACTCAAATTCCCAAATAATCAGGAATCAGAAATATTATTTACAGTTTGAAGGAAGTTTTTCAACTGCATCCACTTTTACAGAAAAATGTTTAAAAAAATTTATATTTATTTCATCAAGCGTGAATTAAGCAACAGACGTAAGTGTAAACATGATTATGAATACATAAATTGAATACGAATACAAGGGAATATTAGGATATGGATGGTAGGCATGCTGGTGCGCTTATGCACACCCCTTAAAGACCTCTTAGAAATAGGGTGAGTCTAAGGTTCAGTTTTGAGGGTTTGGGGAAGAAACCACAGTATCAGAACTGACAACTCTGTTACTGAAATCATTTTTTCTGGAATCAAGTTTGGAGTGGTCATGTGTTGTTGTGGTTGAAGCTGAGGATTGACAGGTAGGACATTGTAGCAGATAATTTTATGTACTACACTTAGATTGGATCAAAGTTCTAAATTGTCTAAGCCCAAAATTTCAAGTGTGGTGGCATAAGGTATCCTGTTGCGAGCAGAGGAGTGGAGGACTCTCCTTGTGAACTATCTGACTCGTTTGATTGTATTAATGTCTGATATTCCAGACAGACTATATAATCAAATAATAATAACAATTATGTCACTAAAGGCCTATATCAATAACAAATCTCTCTCTATAAAAGTGAAATACCACTCATGTATCATCATTTAATCTCCAGAACTGTAAAGCCAACAAACTTGAAATTTGGTATCGTGTTTCCCCGAAAATAGAACATGTCCTCCTAATAAGCCCAATTGGGCTTTTCAGAACATGCACCACAATAAGTCCTCCACCCGAAACTAAGCCAAAACCCTGCCCACCCCACCCAATTTTAAAGGCAGCTTGCCTGCTTCCCTTCCCTGCCCTCCCTTTAGCGAGGGGGAGAGAGGTGAGGCGCGCCGCTTACCTATCCAGCCCAGCTGCGTTCCTCGCCCTTTCGTCCAGGGATTCCCCTTGTAAAAAATATCTCATGAGTTCAACTCGTGAGGTTTTTTAAAAAAAAACTTGGGAGTTGAACTTATGAGGGCTTTTTTACAAGGAGAATCCCTGGACGAAAGGGCGAGGAACGCAGCTGGGCTGGACAGGTAAGAGGCACGCCTCACTTCTTCCCCACCACCCAGCTAAAGGGAGGGCAGGGAAGGAAAGCAGGCAGGCTGCCTTTACAATTGGGGTGGGGTGGGCAGTGTTGGGCTGCGAGGCGCACCTTTTACCTTTGCAAGTCGGCCGTGGTGCTTGCCATTGTGTCCGGGGAAGCCCCTTGTTAAAAAAAAAAAACCTTCTCGCGAGTTCAAGAAGTTTGATAGAATTTGCGAGAAGGTTTTTTTTTTTCCACCAGCAGCTTCCCTGGACACAATAGCAAGGAACACGATGGAGCTTGAAAAGTAAGAGGCGTGCCTTGCAGCCCAACACTGCCCACCTCACCCCAATTGTAAAGGCAGCCTGCTTGCTTCCCTTCCCCTCCATCCCTTCAGCGAGGAATGAGAGGGGGAGGAGAAGCAAGGCATGCCTTTTACCTTTCAAGCTCCGGCGCGTTCCTCGCTATTGTGTCCAGGGAAGCCACTGGTAAAAAAAAAACCTTCTTGCAAGTTCAAGAAGTTTGATAGAACTCGCAAGAAGGGGTGGGTTGTTGTTTTTACCAGCAGCTTCCCTGGACACAAGAGTGAGGAATGTGATGGAGCTTGAAAGGTAAAAGGCGCACCTCGCTTCTTGCCTGCCCCAGAAAATAATAAGCCATCCCCCTCTAATAAGCCCAAGGCCATATTTCGTGGGTCAAAAAAATATAAGACCCTGTTGTAGTTTCGGGGAAACACGGTACATATGTTCCTCTTGGTTTCTAGGTATTTGCTAAGAAAGATTTTTTGAAATGCCCATCAGATTATTAGTATTTCTTAAAGTATTATTAACACGCTATGATGCTAAGGAGTTAGATGTTCTACTCTCCACCTGAAATGAACTCTGTTCCAACTGCCACTTGGGCATAGGCCTGGCCAGCGCATGACAACTCAGCCTGTTAGTTTAGACCAGTGGTTCCCAAAGTGGGTGGTACCGCCCCCTGGGGGCTGGGATGGTTTAGGGGGGTGCTAAGTGGCAAGGGGGGTGGCAGGGGGCGCTAAGAGGCAAGGGGGGTGGCAGGGGGGCATTAAGAGGCAAGGTAGGTGGCAGAGGAGTGCTGGAGGTGGCCCCCTCGCAGGGCGCAGTTCTGCCTGGGGCTCTGTTGGCCACCAGTCAGCTGAGCACTTCCAGCAGGGGTGAAATTCAACCGGTTCTGAATTTCAGCAGATCTCTGCCCAGTGAGTCTTCCTTTGCTTCTATTCTAGCTACCTCCCCCATGCCCCAGCCAAGGTATCTATTCTTTCTCCCTTGCAGAGCTGAGCCTAGCATTCAGTTTAAAATCCAGGGCAGGGGAAGGAGGCAACAGAGCAGCCAGGTGGAGGGGGAAAAGTTTTTCTTTTTTGACTTAAAACCAGACATTGGGAAACTGGTATCACTTCATCAAGCCCATCCATCACATTAAGAATTTATTGAACAGTGAAGTAGTTACTAAATTTTACTGAGTTTACTAAGTTACTAGTTACTAAGGTTCTTGATAAATGGATCATGTTCAACAATTTTGTTGAATTAACATTAACTATAAAGGTTTTTAAATTGGATTTTAAATAAATGTTCAATTAATTGTTACAGTTTTGAATTTTACTGTTACTATCTTCTTTCTACCAAGCAAACCGCCCAGTCACATGACACCCCCAGTCATGCCCACAGAACCAGTAGTAACAAAATTTGAATTCCACCACTGGGTGGGGGGCATTGAGGATCAGTTTGTAGCCCCAAGGGGGCAGTGGACTGAAAAAGTTTGGGAACCACTGGTTTAGACATTCTACTCCCACTCCCCACATGAAAAACTCTCTGATGCTAAGGAGTTAGACTGAGGGAGAGAGGGGGATAAGATAGGAGAGAGCTCTGTGGGGCAAGCCTAAGGGAGAGAAGGTCATAAGATAGGAGAAACCTCACGAAGATCACTACAATGCTACAAAAAGAAGCTGCAGGAGAGGACACCCAAGGATCATCAACAGATGAAATGCTCCAAAGTATAATGAAAGAAATAAAAGAAATGCGGAAAGACTTGATAAGCTCAAGACTGGAATTGTTGGAGACACAAAGAATCATAGCAGATAATAAACAAAAGATTGAGGTGTTGGAGGGGGGAGCAGTTGAGATGAAAGAAGAGATAAGGGAAATACGAAAAGAAAACATAGATATTTCTGGGCATATGTCAAGGATGGAATTTGAAAGAATGTCTTTTTTTTTAAGGTTTCAGAACATCCCAGAGTCAGAAGCAGAGGATTTGAAGGATTTAATGAGCACAATTTTAGCAGATTATACTAAAAAGAATAAAGAATATATCTGGGGGGATATAGACCTGATTTACAGAATTAATTCAGCATATGCTAGAATAAAGCATAAATAGAGAGATTCACATTAAATTTGTAAGAAGGTCCACAGGGATGAGATTCTGAGGGCACAATGAGGGGGGCCTTTGATATATCAACAAAAAGAAGTTACCATATTGAAGCAGATTCCAAAAAGTATTCCTTCTTATCCAAAAAATTATACAAAAAAGGAGTATGGTTCAAATGATTAATGCCTGAAGGAATGTTGGTATTCTGGGATTGAGGTAGAGTTAGAGTTAAAACAGTAGGAGAGGCGGAGGCCTTTCTAAAAAAAACATTCCTTAATCCTGGGAGATGAAGAAGAGGGAACAGGATGGGCCATGGCCCCGCCCATTGGCGGGAAAGAGGAAGAAGAAACAATAGCAAAGAGACTCAGATCACAAAAATGAGTTTATTTTGAAACTATTATTGTAATTCCTGAAAACGGATGTTAATATGAAACAAATGATTGAATGTATGACGTTTATGACATGATATATATGTATCTCTTGCCACCATTTACTTAACTGTATCTTATATGAAGCCTCGGGGGCAGTCACCGCCCCTGGCATGGAAGTCCTAAAATGTTAACAAAACACCCTATATACCCCTTTTCCTTTTATATATGTAAAACCAATAAAAATTGTTTTAAAAAAAAAATAGGAGAGACCTCTGTGGGGCAAGCCTGAGGGAGAGAAGGGGATAGGAGAGAATCAATGGAGTCAGCCTGAGGAAGAGAAGGGGATAAGATATGAGAGGCCTCTGTGGGGCAAGCATGAAGGAGAGAAGGTGATAGGAGAGGAGAGGCTTGTGTGTGGCAAGCCTGAGGGAAAGAAGGGGAGAAGGGAGGCTTCTGTGGGACAAGCCTGAGAGAAGGGGATAAGAGAAGATCAATGGGGCCAGCCTAAGGAAGAGAAGGGCATGATAGGAGAGACCTCTGTGGGGCAAGCCTGAGGGAGAGGGTGGAGGCCGATTTTAGCTACTCTTTAATTTTCAAGTGGTAAGTGTCAATTTATCAAGCCCGATCATATAGTTTTGTGGTGAAGCATGGGTATTCAGCTAGTTATAGTATAAATAAGTTTATAATGACATATATGTTCTTAATTGCTTAGTATAGCCAATACCATGTCTTGTTATGTTCACCAAAACCTGTCCTTTCATCTTAAATCTAATCCCATATACTGAATAATAGTACCTAAGTTTGGAACACAGCTTTCAGATAATATGCATCTCAAACAGCTTTATTATTTCTTTTGACCAAAGTTAAAGATATAGGCAGTTGCATTTGATTTTAAGTTAATACACTGCATAGGGATGTTTCCATCTCCTTTACTGCTTGTTGTCCCCAAAGAAAATATATTGTGAAAGTATAATTAGTTCAGAATATGGAAAAGGTGGTTTTCTCACTATAATTTTCTTGATCTATATCTGTTCAGGTAGAATGTGTTCATTCTTACAAGCATTTGAATTACTTACCTCATCATTATTATCATTGGTTGGTTAGTTAGTTAGTTAGTTATTGTTCCTTCAGTGGTGGGTTTCAATTTTTTTTAGAACCTACTCTGTAGGTGTGGCCTATTTTGTGGGCGTGGCTTGGCAGTCATGTGACAGGGTGGGAGTGGCCACCTTTTAAAATGTGGTGAAACTCATTTAACAGCGCTCTTCCTTAGCAACCAAAATTTTGGACTCAATTGTAATGATAAATTCTTTCTTTCTTTCTTTCTTTCTTTCTTTCTTTCTTTCTTTCTTTCTTTCTTTCTTTCTTTCTTTCTTTCTTTCTTTCTTTCCTTCCTTCCTTCCTTCCTTTCCTTTCCTTCCCATTGGGTCACTGGCAGCGGCGGGCCAGATTTACTTCCAGGTACGCCGGTGGAACCCCTCTCACCGGTTCTCTAAATTTCACCAACCGGCTCTCGCGAGTAGGTGCGAGCCTGCAGAAACCCACCACTGTGTTCCTTGTGACAGTTCATATTACAATAGAGCTATTCATAATCAGAGTGGAAATATTGTTCCAAAAACAGTCTCAATTAACTACAAAATCCAATTACCCATTTGAATTCATTAGCGAAAACATTAACAGTTAATATATTAAGCTAACTATCTCCAAAGTGCCATGCTATGGAAATATATACATATCTTTACTTGTTTTAATGGATCTATTTTAGGATAGGATAGGATAGGATAGGATAGGATAGGACAGGACCCAACCAGTGGCGTAGCGTGGGTTGTCAGCACCCGGGGCAAGGCAAGTAATTTGCGCCCCCTAACCCGTGGATTTTAGCACTCGAGTCTCTTCCACTAGATTAGTTAAAGAAACCCTTACCCTCTAAGCACATGTATTGTTTGTTATGAAAATACTGATGTAATTAAAGTAAAATGCATCTAAATACAAGTTTATTTTCAAACACTTTATTGAGTGCGAACATGCATTACACATTCTCCACATTTTCAGCAGGTCTATGAGTACAAATCTACAAATGTAGTAACCTAGCATGGGCCATGCTATTATATGTCGTCTCACAACCATCATATCAAGATGATATCAATATCAAGAACAAAAACTAAACATCAAAATGGAACCATACCCTGGAGATGATCCAAGACTGGGCTAGATAATAATAATAATAATAATAATAATAATTTTAATTTGTTGACCGCTCCCTCTCCCCATAGGGACTAGGAGCGGTGCACAGGGAAAACTAAAACAATAAATATACAAACACATTAAAAACAAATTAAACATATACCTGTGCTAAAAAATACCCCATTAACATACTAAAATTCCCCAATTAAAACAACTAAAACCCCATAGAGAGAGACTACCCTAGGCCGGCCAAGCAGAAAAGATGTGTTTTTAGTTTGGTTAGTTTTAGTTAGATGGAGCCAACTTCCTCAATCCTGTACCTCTAATTGTAATTCTTTAATAGAAGTGCAAGATATCAATCTGTATATAATACAGATTAATTTAAATTCGCCTGCTTTTAATTAGCGCAAATTTTTCAACAACGGAATTGAAATCTACATTAAAGTCTCTCTCAATGGACAGTATTGCTAGATTACTCAGTCTTTCTTGGCTCATTGTAGATCTCTGATATGTTTTAATTAGTTTAAGTTTTGAGAAACTTCTTTCACAACTCGCTGTAGAAACAGTGATAGTAAGAAAGATTCTTAATGTGACAACAAAGTTAGTTAAACTTTCTTGCAGCTTCCACTTATACACCCAACGAAGCAAATCTAAAGCTGAACAGTTTGCAACCTGCTCATCAGGATTGACCTCCTTATACAAGATAATGTGGTGCCGAAGTCGAGTTATTTCGGTGAGCATAGATGCAGCATTCAATTCCGTGTACTGAGCACATGTGTGCTGAATTTGTTTCTTAATAAAATCATCTTTTTTAGTATCCAACAATGTTTGGATTTGCAAAAAAGCAAATCGCTGGTGCAGCGTATTCATCTGCGTAGTACGTTTTTTAATTTCTGCCTGAAGCTGATCAATTGCTTCCAGTTGTTTCCTGTATTAAGGTCAAGCCAGCATCGCAACTGTTCTCACCATCCATCTTCTTGCGTCTTCCAACTCTTCTCTCTGTAGGTATGCAATAGGTTTTGCATACCTGCAGAGCTTTCTCAGTTGCCTTTGACACTAGACTATCCCGTTTTTCATGACAAAATAAAGTCAATGCTTTTAACTTTTGCATGCATTGATCAAGCGCAAGTCCTTCTTGCTGCAGGTAGATCTGAGTATCATTTACTTCGGTTAGTACTGGGTTCCAAAAATGCAAGAAAGAGAAAAAAACATATGTCATTATGCAAACTAAAAGACTTCCTGCATCACCCCTGGTTTCAGAGGTTTCTTCCGGCCCATCTCTCTACGCTTCCAAAGCGTCTATTATTTTCTCAGTGTGTTCAGCAAGTACGCATACAGCTTCATGCGTTGAACTCCATCTTGTGTTACACGATCGCTTTACACGAATTGGTACATGTTTCTTAAGGATATCCCACCTGTGGGTGGAGCTTGAGAAAAATGAATACACCTTTTCCACAGTGCCAAAGAAAGTAACAGACTTTGTCCCAACACCAACTGCATGCATCCCAGCAAGATTGAGCGAGTGATTGTTACATGGCACAAACATTGCTTTGGGATTCATATCCAAAATACATTTTTGTACACCACTAATGTGTCCAGCCATAGTCGCAGCATTGTCGTATCCCTGGCCGTAGCAATGCTCTAGTTTAAGGCCATCAGCTTGCAACTTGTCACAAATTTGTTTTGTAATGACATCAGCTGATTTCCCATATAACTGAATAAAGTCAATGAAAGACTCTGTCACATGGACTCCTGAATCTTCAATATGCACATATCGAATCACTTGGGACATTTGGTCAGTGTGTGAAATATCAGGAGTGCTATCAAACATTATAGCAAAATACCTGGCCTTTATGATATTTTGAAAGATGACTGTTCGAATGTGATCGCCGAGCAGGCTAATAAACTCATTCTGGCTCTGTGGAGAGAGATAGGACACAATGTAACCATCTGTGCGTTGTACTCTGTGAAGATGTTGTTTGGCAACTGGGTCATATTTGGCGAGTAACTTGAAAGTTTCTAAGAAATTTCCACAATTACCATCTGTATTTAAATCTTCAGAGTGACCACGTAAGGGTAAGGTTTGCCTGGCTAGATACAGAACACAATCAAGTATTCTGACTAAGATTGCCTTCCATTTTTCAAATGACCTCTGTTGGGGAACCTTCCCTTCCCAGGAGTCATCCAAAATCAGGAAGGGAAAGCGTTTCCAAAGAGTTTATCTTCCATCCCATCGTTTTGACAGTCACCAGGGGTAATTACTCCCATTTTACTCATCTCTCTCTCTCTCTCTCTCTCTCTCTCTCTCCCTTTTACAGTCCCCCAAAGAGCCTTGCCAGCCTTTGCCGACTCAGCAGATTCCCAGCTCGCCAGAAACCGTCCCCAAAAAAAAAAGCTACCATTTTAAAGGCTGATTGGGGGGGGGGGAAGAGGACACAAACCCTGGCAACTCCCATCCACACAATCCAAAGCCAGACACAGCCTTCATTGTTGCTAGCAGTTCATCTCCCCTTCCCCGACATCCCACCCCCCAATTATAATCCCGATGCAGATCGGGGGGGGGGGGAGGGAAGAAACACGGCGGGAAGAGTTGTTGGAACCATCAGCTGTTTTCCCCAAGATCCGAGTTTGCAAAACGGGCTCTTCCTCCCTCCTCCCCCCCCTCCCCGCAATGCCTTCGATCCCTACGTTCAATTGAAAAGCGCGAAGGGAAAAACCACAACACGTCTTTATTGTCAAAAGAGAGAGAAAACAAACGCGATGGGGAAGTTGTTTTTCCCCCCCTTCTTTCACGCTCTTGGAGAGCAACTGAAACGGCGCTTCGTTCCCTCCCCCCCCCCTCCGATCGCAAAAACTTTTCGAAGCCCCCGAAGGACAAACAAACAAACAAACGCGGGGATCAAACAAACCCACCGGGACGGACACGATTCACACGAAAGGAGACGCGATCATCCCTCCCCGTGCGCGCCCCCCCAGATGTTGTGCCCGGTGCGGCCGGCACCCCCTGCACCCCCCACGCTACGCCTCTGGACCCAACATAATATAATAATAGAATTGGAAGGGATATTCTAGTCCAATATCCTACTCAAGCTTATACCATTTTAGATAAATGGCTGCCAATCTCTTCTTAAATGCCTTCAGTAATAGTACCGAATACCATATAGTAATCTAATACAGTATACAGTATTATACAGTATATACTACTGTATAATAGTAATCACCCACAACTTCTTTTTTTAAATAAAGTTTTTTATTTTTTATTTTCATACATCTCATTGTGTGAATGGTTTGATTCCTGGGTGTCAAACAGTTCAATACCAATAAACATAACAATATTATTCCAAGTAATTATATTTTCATTTTTAGTTTTACTAACACATAATTTCTACTATCATCCTTCAGTTCTAAACCTTCTACTATACATTGTTTCATCTTAACATCTGTTTTTGCTATTTCCCCCCTCTTGTTTCTACCTCTATTTTAGCCCCCCCTTTCCCCTTCCCCTATCATGCTAATATTCAAAGATGTGATCCTCACTTTTTTCATTATTCAATATTTCAATATGCATGTCTAGGATCAATCATGATCTTTCAAGCAGTTATCAAATTACTTAATCCTAGCTTTTCAGTGTTAATCACATATTATACATATTTAATAATACCTTTATACAAATTCTATTTATCTAATTTGCAAACTATATTTTAGCTTCTATAATTCTAATAATATTATATTACTACCTTACTAATATATATTCAAAAATGCTATTTGTCTCACACCACATACAGAGCAGTTATCCAACTTATATAGTTCTAATATTCATACACATTATAAGGTATTTTCATAAAATGTTGCTTTACATTCCTTTCCCTTTATCCCACTTTCACCCTCATCCAAATTTTTAATCATCTTTTTTGGGAGTTGTCTCCCATATACTTCTTTTAATTCTTTTATTTCACTGACTTTTGAATCTGCATTGTAACTATGCCCTCTAATTTTCTCCCCTTCGCCCTTTCCCCCCACTGTCTAATTCTATGACTGCCTGTTCTAACCCCTTTTTCTTCTCTGCAGCTGTCTTCCTGTTTCTCCCGTTTCCTTTTCACATCTTTAAGAGTATT
This sequence comes from Rhabdophis nuchalis, assembly GCA_039707465.1. Taxonomy (NCBI): domain Eukaryota; kingdom Metazoa; phylum Chordata; class Lepidosauria; order Squamata; family Natricidae; genus Rhabdophis; species Rhabdophis nuchalis. The sequence goes on along the minus strand of CM077647.1, from coordinate 105,743,329 downwards.
TCCCTTCTGTTCTACTCTCTTATTCACCATCAGTTATACTAATATCTTCTTGTTGTTGCCCTCTTCTTGTTGATTTACTGATTCTTCTTGTTGATTTCCCAATTCCTGATTCTGTTGTCTCCTTTGCTGTTTCTGATGATTCCATTTTTTCCTCACAACTTCTGAAGGAAAGCTGTTCCACTGATTAATTGTTTTCACTGTCTGGACATTTCTCCTTAGTTCTAGATTGGATCTCTTCATATGTTTCTATCCATTGCTTCTTATCCTGCCTTCAAGTGTTTTGTAGTATAGGTTCACCCCCTCTTCTTTGTGGCAGCCACTTAGATATTGGAAGACTGCTATCATATCCTCCCTAATTATTCTATTCTATACACTAGAAATACCAACTTCCTGCAACTGTTCTTCATATGTTTTATCTCCAGTTCCCTAATCATCTTTGTTGTCCTTCTCTGCATTTAATATCTGTTTTGTATTGTGGCAAAATTGCGGATGCAGTATTGCAAGTGTCATCATACCAAGGCTTTATAAAGTGCCATTAATACTTCCTGTGATCTTGATTCATGTGTATTTAATTTTGAAATTGAAATTGATTCATCTCTCTCTCTCTCTCTCTCTCTCTCTCTCTCTCTCTCTCTCTCTCTCTCTCTCTCTCTCTCTCTCTCTCTCTCTCTCTCTCTGATGATGATAGATGATAGATAGATAGATAGATAGATAGATAGATAGATAGATAGATAGATAGATAAAATAAATCAAAGGGAAAAAGAGTATTTAAAGACAGGTATGATCACAAGGAGGCAGGATAGTGTTCTATGATACATAAGAACTATTGTTTTCCCTACTTGCAAAGTGGTCTTATTCAGCCATTAAGGTGAAAGAAAAACATTGCTGCTTATAGAACTCAGTTTATTATAAATAATTTCATCTTAATACTTTTATAACAGTGATGAGATGCAAGAAATGACAAACTAGACTTGCCAGTGCTCAGAACTTGAGCCAAAAAAGAAATTTAGTAGTTATAGCTTTTCTTTAATTCTCACACTTCAATAACACCTTTATATGAAAAACAGAACCAGCTACAATTCATTTAGCACAAATGTTTAATATGCAAATCTTTTTTATTCTGCCAGACTACTTATATTTGTTTGATTAGTAGTAGTTCCCGAAAGCCCCTTGGCCTGAACTTGCAAACAAAGCATGCAAAATGTATAATAGAGATATGCAGCACCACATCTGACTAAGATGATCTGGCTTTTTAGCATTCCATCTTTTTCTAAAATGTATTACTTATACAATTAAAATTTTGTTTCACTTTTATAGAATGGCACACATGAAGCTTTTGAGTACACATCTGGTAGACTACATCTGGTGCAGTTATTTATTTTGACTGAGATTCAGCAATTTAAAAATTTAGACAAGTTTTCAGATATTGACAATTTATTTTGTGATAGAAGAAAAACCTGAATTGGTTAATGAGGTATTTAAAAATTAAGGAATGTTGAAGCATTTTCTTAATAGCTCTAAAAGATTAATGATAACTTTAAAGATATGTTGGTTGCTTCCAGGATCCAGCAACTTATTAATCACTGAGCCTCCTGAGGAAACTAGGAAAGGTGTTAGCCACAGGAAGCAGTGTTCATGGTATAGATCAATCAGATCACTTTATCAGAATTCCCCAATTGAATTAATCTCAGACATCATAGGACATTGTTCCATTCACAGCCACACAAACGTCCCTCACTACAAGGAGTCCGTACTTTGTAAAAATGTATCACAATGGCCTGCAAAAAAATTTCTAGCCCTTCCTTATCCACCAAGGATTAGTCAAACTTAATGTGTTGGCTAGTCACCAATACATTGATGCAGTAAAGATGCAGAAATACTAATGCTTTGGAACTCGTGTTATTACAGTATAGATATAAACATGCATGTTCAGTCATGTGCATTTTGCATCTCTCTTCACTGGTGCTATAGGTGTTGCTTTTGCTTTATCTTTAGAAGCCCTTGAGATTGGCAAAGGATCTCTGGTGCTCCACTTGACCAGACTCCTAACAGAACAGCAGGTGTGCTGGGAAAACTGCTTGTGACTATCATTGGGGTGAGGATCTATCATTCAATGAATGAATATAGAAAGTGGAATAGTAAGATTATAACCTTGACAAATATATTCTTTAGAGACAGCTCTATGAAGTGATTTGGAAACTACACCTGTTGAAATGCATCTTTCCATAGCTCAATATTTTCTCTGAAAGATAAAAGAATCTCTTTGTATATGGATCATAATAGAACATAGAATAATATGGTTGGAAGGCATATTGGAGGACTTCTATTTAAATCTCCTGCTTAAGCAGGACATCCTATACCAGTGGTGGGCAAACTCATTAGTCAATAGAGCCAAATATCAACAGTACCACGATTGAAATTTCTTTTGAGAGCCAAAAGGTGTGGCTGTTTTGTGGGAGTGGCTCAGTGGTTATGTGGGTGGGTGTGGCCAACTTGGAATTGTGGTGAAACTCACTTAACGATGGTCTTGCTTAGCAACCAAAATTTTGGGCTCAATTGTGGTCATAAGTTCTTTCTTTCTTTCTTTCTTTCTTTCTTTCTTTCTTTCTTTCTTTCTTTCTTTCTTTCTTTCTGTCTTTATCTCTCTCTCCCACTTTCTTTTTCTTTCTATTTTTCTTTCTTTCTCTTTCTCTCTTTTTTTGTCTCTCTCTCTTTCTCTCTGTGTCTGTCTCTCTCTGTATCTGCCTCTCTCCTCCCTCCCTCCATCTCTGTCACTCTGTATGTGTGTGTGTGTGTCTGTCTGTCTCTCTCTCTCTCTGATTCCCTCCCTCCCTCCCCCTCTATCTCTGTCTCTCTCTGTCTGTCTCTCTGTGTGTCTGTCAATTTAATATTAGTGACAATTTGATATTATGGACACATATTAAAACTAACTACAGTATATTCAGAAACTTTTTTCTCAGTGCTTAACAGACAGTTAGTATGAACCTACCCTCAACACAAGCCAGGAGAAATTGGTGTGATATATGAGTCCTTATCTCCTTCCCTCCCTCCTTCCTCCTCCCCTGGGAAGCAGCGGAGGGGCTGGCATGTCGGCTGGCGAGGCTTTGGCTGCTTCCTCCCGCCGTGAGCGGGCAAGCGGGTGGGGGGACCACCCGAGGCTATGGCTACCTTAAGTGCTGCCGAGGCCATCCAGCAGCCGCACGCCCACCTCCCTCCCAGCCCCGTGTGGCGGGCAGCCCGGAAAGTGCGCCGCGGTGGCTGTCAGAAGAAGCTTATGGAAACGCGCCCGGGTGTCCTGCCGGACATGCCTGCCGGGCAACCTTGGATGGCGGGAGCTGCACGTCGTAGGGCTCGGGGGCAGCAGCCGCCACCCATGCAATAGATGGAGTCTGCCCATGGCTGGGTGGAGGAAGAGCTGCACTTGAGGGGCCAAAGAGCCGCTTGTGGCTCGTGAGCCGCTGTTTGCCGACCACTGTCCTATACCATTCCAGACAAATAACTGTCCAGTTCCCTCTTGAAAACCTCTAGTGCTAGAGCACTTAAAACTTTCGGAGACAAGCCACTAATTAATTGTTCTCCCTATCAGAAAATTTCTCAGTTCTAGACTGGATCTCTCTTTAATGATCTTCTGCCCATTACTTCTTCTCCTGCTTTGGAGAATAGGTCGACTTCATCTTCTCTGTGACAGCCTCTCAAGCTCTGAAAGATTTTGTTGAGTAATTGTTTGCCAACTCCTTCAGAACCCTGAAATGTAATCCATCTATTCCTGATGATTTGAACTTCTCCAGAATGGACATATGTTGTCTTACCATTTTCTTGCCTATTTTCACTTGCATTCTTCCTACAGTGCTGCTTTTGATAGGTTGGACTATTTTTTCCCTTTACCTGAAGATACATGCAAATAATGATTTAAGCATTTGTGCTTTCTCCCTACTACCTGTCATTTCATCTCTGTTAGTAAGAATTAAGTCCAGTATAGCTGACACTCTAGTTCCCTTCTCTACATTTTGAATGACAAAGTTGTCAGCTAGGCTCATCAGGAGCCTGTTCGATTTTCCACTAGCTTTAGAGTTTGTCTCTCAATTGGTATCAGGTAGTTAAGATCCCTTATTACTACTGTTATTTTATAATGTTATTTTATAACTATGACAATTATTATTATCATAGTCTTCCCCTGGAAGAAAATATACAGACTGACCATTGGCTTACTTGAAGGGACCTTTTCTGCATTGCGGGAGAGTCCAAGCAATGGGTTAAATTAGTCTGGTTGCCCTAGGACTGAGGAATCTTTTTCCTTGGCCACGCCTCCTGGTGCTGCTCAACGCCAGATTTTTGATGAGTTCTGGAACCAGTGAAGACTGGAAGTGTGATGATGCAGTAGAAGGAACCCCACATTGACATGATGGTTTTGAATCCCTGAACCCGAAGAACCAGGGTGGGTTCTCTGCAGTGCACAGAAAAGGACCCTTCAGGTAAGCCAATGGTCATTTCCTGTGCACTGCTTGGAGAGTCCAAGCAATGGGATATACCCAAGTTACATGTCACTAGGGCAAGAAGAAGATCTGTCCTGGGATTCAGACATGGAAACAACCCCTTGGAGAACCTGGCTGCCGAATGATGCTTCGGCCAATGCACACATGTCCAATTTATAGTTCCTGACAAAGGACAATGGGGAAAACCACGTAGCCGCTCTGCAGATGTCGTCTATGGTAGCCTGGGTTGCCCAGGCCGTGATGGTGGCAGTGCTCCTTGTAGAGGGAGCGGTGCTGTGCCGAGGTACTGCCCTGGACTGATGTTCATATGCAGCTGTGATGTTACCGTACAAGATGTTACCTTCTTACCTATAGACCCTGGCTGGAATGACACAAAGAGGGCCTCTGATCTGCGAACATCTGCTGTTCGTTTGATGTATCTCCGCAGGGCCTGTCTGACATCCAGTGTGTGCCATATGCGCCCCTTGGGTCATTGGGGCGCAGGCAAAAGTTCGGTAAAATCACATCTTGTGCCCTATGGAACCAGGTGTTGAACTTTGGGATGAAGGCAGGGTCCAGACGCAGTACAACTCTATCCAGATGGATGATTCAAAGGTCCTCTTGTATCGATAGAGCCGCCAGTTCTGGGTTGCACCTTGCAGATGTTATTGTGAGAAGAAAAACTATCTTTAAGGCAAGGTGTCAAAGTGAAGTTGTGTGTAGAGGTTCGAAAGGAGCTGAAGTGAGAGCCTGCCAATAACTGCCAGGTGGGATAACAGTGAACCACCAGAGGGAATAAATTAGAAGCGCCCTTGAGAAAGCATCAAACCCTTGGTATTGTGCTGAGAGGCTGGGCTGGGGTTCCAGTCCAAACGGTGGACAATGCAGCTACCTGGCATTGGAGGGTGTTGGGGGCAAGCCCCTTGTCGAGGCCCTCCTGTAGAAAGTCCAATTCATGGGAAACAGGTGCTGTGACAGGATCAAGCTGGAAGTTGTCACACCACTTGGCGAAGGTGGACCATGTGGAATCGTAAATCCTGGTCATTGAAGGTCGTCTAGATGCCTGGATGGTACATATCACCTCTTCCAAAGGGCTGTCCCTCCTCAGGAGGTCCCCCTCAAGTGCCAGACAGCCAACTGGAGCCACTGGGGATCTGGGTGGACTATAGCCCCCTGGGTGAGGGAGACCTGACCCTGAGGGATTTGCCATGGGCTGGACACCAACAAGATGACAAGATCGGCGTACTAGGACCTCTGAGACCAGTGAGGTGTGACCAGCAGTACATCTGCCTTCTTCACGATGATTTTGTGGATCACCTGTGGTAGAAGCAGGAGAGGTGTGAAGGTGTACAGCAGTTCCCGAGGCCACCTGAAGTGGAGGGCATCTGTCCCCTCTGCCCCTGGCGAGTGAAAGTGGAAGAAGCGTTGGAATTGCGTGTTCTTGTGGGTGACAAACAGGTCGACCACGGGAGTGCCGAACTTGTGGGATAACAGGTGAAACAGGACCGGGCTCAATTGCCACTATGCATTGTCTATGGTGGTCCTGCTCAACCAGTCTGCCTGAGTGTTGTCCACTACTGACATATGGTCGGAGCGGATGGATGCAATGTGACTCTCCGGCCACCTGCCCAGGGCCTCTGCCTCTGCCATGAGTTTCCTGGATCTCATGCCGCCCTAGCAATTTATATGTGCCTTGGTGGCCACATTGTCCGTCATTAGGAGCATGTGCTAATGTAGAATGTCATGTTGAAAATGACACATGGCGAATCTCGCTGTCTGCAGCTCTAGGAAATTGATGTTGCAAGCTTCTTTGGCTGGAGGCCACTTGCCCTGAGTTATGCAATGTCCCATGTGTGCTCCCCAGCCGGCAAGGCTGACGTCTGTTGTGATGACCACTCTTGCAGGTTCTTTGAACAGATGTCCCTTCAGCAAAGCTGTTGATTGCCACCACCTGAGGGACCTCTTCACGGCCAGAGGAAGATGTACCTTCATGGGAGAGTTGCTTCTGTTGGCTCTCTGATGGGGCAGGAGAAGTCACTGCAACTTTTGGGAATAGAGCCATGCCCAGGGAATAATGGAGATGCACGAAATCATCTTCCCAAGTAGTTGAGGGTTGAGGGACCTGCCTCAACCCATGAACCTTGCGGGCTAGGGAGACTAAACTGTCTATCCTGTCCTGCGAAAGGGACACCCTGCAGTTGGAGGTGTCTATCACCGTCCCTAGGTGGAGAAGCTTGGTAGTTGGGGTGAGGTGGCTTTTTTCCAGGTTCAAGGAGAACCCGTGGTTCCAGAGGGACCCCATGGTGATTTGGAGATCCTGAAGGTCTGTTTCCTGGATGACGACTGGATGAGGATGTCGTCCAGATAACATTGGAGTCCCACAGGTCTGCGCCTGATGTGCGCTGTGACTACTGACAGAATTTTCGTGAAGGTCCTAGGTGCCGATGAAAGGCCAAATGGCAGGGCCCTGTATTGAGTGTTGGCTGGCATAGAAGAACCGCAGGAAATCTTCAGTGTTGTGGCCGAATTGGGATGTGTAGGTATCCCTCCTTTAAATCTATGGACGTTAGGAAGTTCCCTTGGTGAATCCCTGCCAGGATGGTTTGCAGGGATTGCATTTTGAACCTCTTGTATGTGATGTGATGGTTGAGGTTCTTGAGATCCAAGATTCCCCTCCACTCCCCTGAGCTCTTGGGCACCAGGAAGAGGATGGAGTAGAATACCTTCCACTCTTGGTCGTGTGGAACCTGCCCTAGGGCGTCGATTTCCAGGAGATGGAGTATTTCTTGGGTCATGAGTTCCCTCTTGAGGGAGCAAAAGGGAGTTGGACAGCGAAACGAAGTTTAGAAGGCGCCGAGAGAGGAATTCTAGAGAGAATCCCTCCCTGACAGTCTGGAGGACCCAGGCATCCTCCATGGTTTGTTCCCATTGGGGGGCAAACAGTTGAAGCCGTCCCCCGATGGGAGGAGATCCTTGATGGTCACTTGGATTTGCAGACGGGCCTGTTGGAAGCCTCGCCATGTTTAGATCTGTGGAAATTGAACTGATGCCTACCCCTGTCCCGAAAGGACTGCCTGCCCTGGGACTTGTCCGCTGCCTGATTAGCTGGTCCACTTACGGTCCTACTTCTTGGTCAAGGTAGGCAGTATTTTTTGCTTATCCTTGGGATTCGATCAGAAAAGGTCTAGGACCTCCTCAAACAGTTTTGTCCCTTTGAAGGTGGCAGAAGCCAACTTCCACTTGGCCTTCTGGTCCACCTGCCAGTGACGAAGCCAAAGAAGGCAGTGAGATGTCATATTGGAGGCTAACACCCTGGAGGTGAACTTAGCTGTGTTAAGGGAGGCATCAGCTGAGTACTGTGCTGCCGCAATGATTTTTGTTATGTCCTGGCATAGATGTGTGTCTCCTGCTGGAAGCTTTGCCTGAAGTTTGCGTAGCCAAATTATGGAAGTCCTATTAAAAAAAGACACGGAGGGACTTTACTTCCGGTTTCCAGAGACAACGGATGGGTTTTCTGACGTGTCTGCCGCTTGTTTTCTTTGGTGAACCCCTTCGGGGGTTTTGAAGGTCCTGGAGAGACTCTCTTTACCGTAGGGATGGCTGTGGGGGGTCCCCCCCAGACGGCGGTCGGGGGGGAGCCACCTGCTTCGACCTAGGAGCTGGAGAACGGATAGCAGGGGGAGCTTCCTTTTGCCAACGGATGCTGGAATGATTAGAAAATTCCTATTTGGATGGAAATGCCGGGGACAGAGGATTGCACCGAGTCTCCTGTATTAAGAATGTGACTGTGAGTTTTTGTTTAATTCATTCGATCTTTTTGCAAAGAAGAAATAGAGGGGGGAGTTTTGTTTGCAGAACCCCTCCCCCCCCCTTGTAAAAGGCGGCGTTTTAAAATGCTCTCCGGAAAGGAGAAGGAAAAAGAATTACTGGAATCCGAATTAACATTACTTTAAAGTGGAAACTTTGTTACTTAAGTAGTTAATTGTGGCAACATTCTAACGAGCCTTAGCAGCAATGGAACTTTTGTTTGCACTTTCTTCTCAACAATGAGGCGGAAGATGGCTTCCTTTGTTCTCAATTGAAAACTTCCCTGACCCAGTGAAAGCAGTCTCACAGTGTTTTTGAAACATCTAAATGGACAATTTACTTTCTAACGCTCCCAAAAAGCCCTCGGTGACTCTCCCAAAGTGGATTATTCTTTTCTTTATAGAGGATTAATTTTCTTCTCTGGTCTTTATTGTGGCTTTGGATTTGAATTTTGAACTGAACTTTTCTCCTGCACCCTGGACGTTTCTGACTGCTCACTTCTCTGGCGCCATTTTTATTGTACAATTATAAAGAACAATGGCACATAGAAAACCTCCAGTGGGAAAGTCCCTTTCTGCCCCATCATCTGCCAGATCCAGTCCGATCTCACAACAAGGGAAAATCACTGAGATGTTCCAAAAAGAATCAACTGGAGAGACTTCCCAAGAACCTACCACCAAAGAGATGCTGCAGGAGATAATGACAGAAATACAAGAAATTAGAAAGGACTTGAGAGATTTAAAATTAGAAATGCGAGAGACAAAAGGAAATACAATAGAAAACAAACAAAAAATTGAGGTGTTAGAGAAAGGGGCAGAGGAGACAAAGGAGGAGTTAGGAGAAATACGAAAAGAAACGGGAGAAATTACTATGCAGATGTCAAAAATTGAGTTTGAGAGAATGTCTTTTTTCCTCAGATTTCAGAATGTTCCTGAAGAGCAAGGGGAGGACCTTAGGGACTTAATGAGCACAATTTTAGTAGATTTTATAAAAAAAATATATATATATATTTGGGGGGATATAGACATGATCTATAGAATTAATTCTACATATGCCAGGATAAATGATGTGCCAAGAGAAATTCACATTAAATTTTTAAGAAGATTTACAAGGGATGAGATACTGAGGGCACAACCGGGTGGGTCATTAAAATATCAAGATAAGGAGATCACTATATTGAAGCAGATTCCCAAAAAAATTCGAGAGATTAGAAGGAAATATTCCTTCCTATCTAAAAAGCTTTTCAAAAAAGGAATCTGGTTTAAATGGTTGATGCCTGAGGGATTGCTGGTATACTGGGAAGGGGGTAGAGTCAGAATCAAAACAGTAGGAGAGGTAGAGGCTTTTCTTAGAAAGCACTCCCCACTCCTAGAAGAAAGAGACGGAACAGGGGGAGCCGCGGCTCTCCTATTGAAGAGAAGGAGCAAGAAGACACTATTGCTAAGAGACTTAGATCTCAAAAATAAGTATGTTTTGAAATTTACTATAACTAAGATGGATGCTTAAAAAAAAAATAATGATCGAATGTATGAAATGTAATATATAATATATAATTCTCACCACTACATAATTTTTTTAATGTATTTTTATGAACTCCCGGAGGCGACCACCGACTCCGACACGGAAATCCTAAAATGTTATCATTAAACCCTACCATTTCCCCCTTTCCTATATAATTGTAAAAACCAATAAAATTGTTTGAAACAAACAACAACAACAAAAGACACGGAGGAAGATGTCTTAATGGTCCAGGTGGGTTTTATGGCAGGCCTTCTCTGCTTTCTTGTCCTCTCTCTTGAGGCCTTCCATTAGGTCGGCCGGGAGGACAGAATTAGAGGTGAGAGAAGCTATTGGGGGGGGGGTCTACAGAAGGTAGGACCAAAACATCCTACAGGGCAAGTTCTACTGAATAAAGCTTCTTGTCCCCACCATTGGGAGCGTCCAGGGACCCAGGCTGGACCCATTGCCACTGAATGACATCCATGAAGAGACTAGGTCCTGCTGAGGAGTCTGAACCTTAAACATGCTGTCGTTGGGATTAGCCGGGGTGGAATCCGAAGACCCTTGTCCGGCCTGGGGTTGGTACCCACTTGGGTGTTCTTAGCCTTACCCAAGATGGACTTAAATAGACTAGGCTTAAAGAGACCAGAGAAGTCAGGGGCATCTGGGGGATGCCCCTGACTTCATCCTCTGAAAGTTCCTGCTCCTCCTGCTCCGGGTCTTCCATGATGGAGACCTCACTGAGCGCAGAGGGTTCCAGAGAGGGATGGTAGACCCAACGATTGGTAGCGGTCACTTCCTGTCTGGACCCCAATGGGGCGGGTTTATCCGGCAATTGTTCCCTTTTTTGAAGCCCTTGTGGTATGCCCTGGGAAATGGTGCGGGCGATAACTGCTTGCATGAGGGCAGATAACAGGTTCCTGACCCACCCCTGTCCCTGGATGAGGAGAGAAACTGTTGGACAATGGATGAATCCATGAAGTCCCCAGGAATGGGCTCCACATGAGTGGTCCTCAAGTCAGGTACTGAAGAGGGAGTAGGGGAACTTAGGCCTGCCAGGGACCTATCTGGCGATAAATCCTGGGACTCCTCCTCATAGATAACGGACAGGGGATCCCCCCCCCCTTGAAGGTGGCAGGAGAACTGGCTCAACTCAAGTAGTGGACTGAGCCTGGCACTGAGCCTTCTTGAGCTGTTTATCGAGAGCCCGCTGCCACCTTTCGGCATCCCTGTCTGCAGCCGCGGAGGGGACCTGGTAGGGATGACTATCCTGACTGGCCACCCTGCCCTTCCTTGCCCTTGCCTGAGGATGTTCCCTGACTAGGGGCTTGGGAGAGTCCCGATCTACCATCAATGGAGGCTGATGGTCCTGGCTGCTCCATGGCTTTGGTACCACAATCTTCAGCCAAGTGGACCAAGGCAGGTGGAGATCAGAACAATACAATACAATAAAATAGCAGAGTTGGAAGGGACCTTGTAGGTCTTCTAGTCCAACCCCCTGCGTGTGCAGGAACCTTATACCATTTCAGACAAATGGCTGTCTAACATCTTTTTAAAGACTTCCAGGGTTGGGGCATTCACAACTGCTGGAGGCAAGCTGTTCCAGAGGTTAATTGTTCTTACTGTCAGGAAATTTCTCCTTAATTCTAAGTTGCTTCTCTCCTTGGTTAGTTTCCACCCATTGCTTCTTGTCCTATCCCCAGGTGCCTTGGAGAATAGTTTGACTCCCTCTTCTTTGTGGCACCCTCTGAGATATCGGAACACTGCTATCATGTCTCCCCTGGTCCTTCTCTTCATCAAACTAGACATACCCAGCTCCTGCAGCCGTTCTTCATATGTTTTAGTCTCCAGTTCCCTAATCATCTTGGTTGCTCTTCTCTGCACTCTTTCCAGAGTCTCCACGTCTTTTCTCCACGTGGCGACCAAAACTGTATGCAGTGTTCCAAGTGTGGCCTTACCAAGGCACTATACAGTGGCATTAACACTTCACGTGATCTAGATTCTATCCCTCTGTTTATGCAGCCTAGAACTGTGTTGGCTTTTTTGGCAGCTGCTGCACACTGCTGGCTCATATTCAAATGGTTGTCCACTAGGATTCCTAGATCCCTCTCACAGTTGCTACTATTGAGCAAGGTACCACCTATACTGTACTTGTGCAATTTGTTTTTCTTGCCTATATGTAGGACCTTACTTTTTTCACAATTGAATTTCATTTTATTACATAGTGCCCAATGTTCAAGTTTGTCTAGATCCTTCTGTATCTTAAGCCTATCTTCTGGAGTGTTGGCTATTCCTGCCAGCTTGGTGTCGTCTGCAAATTTGATGAGTTCCCCATTTATCCCCTCATCCAAATCGTTGATGAAGATGTTAAAGAGTACTGGGCCTAAAACAGAGCCTTGGGGGACTCCACTGCATACTTCCTTCCATGTAGATGCAGTTCCATTGAGGACTACACGTTGAGTGCGGTTGGTCAGCCAGTTGCGAATCCATTTGCTGGTAGAGATAGAGATAGATAGAGACTTAGGTGGCTAGCTCTGGAGCAGATAGAGACTTAGGTGGCTAGCTCTGGAGCAGATGATGCTGAGGGAGAGACCCCTTTGATTATCTGGAAACAATCAATGAACACTGCCTATCAGAAAAAGCTGGGGCTCTGGGAGAGTCCAATGAAAAAACAGCCACAGAAGAGAAGGTGTAGAGGAGGAAATGCAGCTGTGGCTGCAAGACCTAGCAGATAAAGCAGAGAGGACTACTGGAATTAGATGCACAGCCCTCTCTGTGCCAGTGTATGACCACCAGGTGGCCAAGACACTAGCTCCACTTGGGAGATCATTGCGGGTGGCAGTGACCCTGCCAGAGCCCTGAAAAGGGTCAACTAACCACCCTGCAGCTATCTGCAGAAGTGTGGCTGAGCAGTAGAGAGCTGATGACAAGGGCGCAAAAATAAAGCCCTTTCAAAATGGCCACGGCTCCAGTGCAAGGGTGAAGAAGAAGGAGAAGATGGTGGCCACAAGTTTAAAAATGGACACACACCTCTCCGCGGCTAGCTGCACCTTCCAGAAAGTCAAGAAACTTAAAAGCACTGGCTTCCGGCAGCCGCCCTGCCACACTTTTAAAGCGTTTCGCCAGCTCTCCGCTGCCACACTGAAGTGGTGTGGCGAGCACCCCCCATGTCCATGCCTACCTCCGAGTCTCTTCTGGAATCTCTGACGAACAGAAATTCAAAGGACAATGAAAAAAGAACGAAACTCACAGCTACCTGTACTAAACAGGGTCTAAACTACAAGGGAAAAATTACAGCAACAAGGAAAAAGAAATAGAATAAAAGGAATGGAGAGTCCAAGCCTAAATTAAATTAAAAGCTGGAGCTCACAAAAACAGTCTCTAAACAGGCCAGACAGAGGAAAAAATCATCACACTTCCAGCCTTCACTGGTTCCAGAACTCGTAAAAAATCTGGCGTTGAGCAGCACCAGGAGGCGTGGTCAAGGAAAAAGATTCCTCACCTAGGGCAACCAAACTAATTTAACCCATTGCTTGGACTCTCCAAGCATTGCACAGGAAAAACAAATATACACTCACAAAAGAGCATTCATCAATTTCTAAAAAAGTGGCACAACCCAGCTTTCCTGTGATAGGAAGAAAAGTATTCCAGGCTTCCCTAGGAAAACAGGTGAATATTAGTGACAGGAGATTCAATTCTTAGGGGAACAGAAACTATAGTTCGTAGACCAGGCACCCTGTCTCGGGAGGTATATAGCCCCTATGGAACAAAAATCAAAGATGAACCTGAGTATCTTACTAAAATAATCAAACCCACAGATTACTGCTCCTTTCTTATCCTACATGTGTGCACCAATGACACAACAATGAATCTGAAAACAATAACAAGAAATTACAAATAGCTAGGGAAGAAAGTTAAAAAATTGAGAGTGCAAGTGATATTTTCATCTATACTTCCAACCAAAGAGCAACATCCAATGAGGAAGCAAAGGATTTTAAAAAGGAACCACTGGCTTAAAAAATTGTGTGTCAATAGAACTTCATCTTCCTAGACTATGGTCTGCATTACCTACATGAAGGGCTTTTGGTAAGGGTTGGACTGTGCCTCACAATAACTGGAAACAATATATTTGGAAAATGACTGGCTCATCTTATCAAAAGATCTTTAAACTACAATTGAGGGGGGGGGGAGACTCTTCACAAATTTTAGAACCTAATCCCAAGAAAAAAAATCATTAGCTAGCCAATCACATAAGGAGATAGGGAGTAAAGAGAAAAAAGAAATAAAAAATCCCTAATGAAATAGAGAGTGATGGAAAAGATGGAAATCCCAGTTACAAAGTAGAAGATATAAGCAACGTACCCAAAACCAATGCAGGATTCAAATGTCTATTTACTAATGCTCAATGTTTAGGCAACAAACATTAATACGTGAAGGCAGATATGATATAGCTGCCAGTCCTGAAACATGATGAGATGAAACTCATGATTGGAATGTACTGATGAGAGGAAACAAACTATTCAAAAGAAACACATCCAATAAAAGAGGAGGCAGAATTGCATTATATGTAAAAGATATTTCTACAGAAATACACAAAACCAAGGATGAAAATCTCGTCGAATCCATATGCGTCACTATAAAAAAAAGGGAGGAGGGAATGAAATTGCTATAGGTGTATACTACAGATGACTAACCAAGCAGAAGAAATAGACAAACTTTTTGCTCAATTAACAAATACAGTATATGTAGGAATAATACCACTGTAATAATGGGAGACTTTAACTACCCTGATATCAACTGAGAGACAAACTCTGCAGCAAGTGGGAGATCAAAAAGATTCCTAACCAACTTAGCTGACAACATTGCATCCAAAAGGTAGCAGAGGGAACTATAGGAAAAACTATGTTGGACCTAATTATTACTAGTAGAGAAGAAGTGATAGAAGGAGTGGAATTTGCTGGAACCTTAGGCAAGAGTGAATACTGGAATTCAATATGATGCAAACACAAGCAATAGAATATAATCTAAGCTTTAAGAGCTGATTTTAACTAACTCAGAGATTACCTAAGCAAAATTTCATAAATAAAAATAGGGGAAACAATTTAAGAAGCATGGGAAACTCTAAAAAATGTAATCATAAAAGTCCAGTCCAACACAATACCACTAAAAAAGAAAAACAAGAAATCCAAGAAGAAACCAGCATTGCTGCACAAATAATTATATGATAAGCTGAAAGACAAAAAGGATAAGTACAAAAAATGGAAAGAGAGACAAACCTAAGGCAGAATATCAACAAATAGCCTGAATTTGTGAAAATGAAGTCAGGAAAGCAAGTGCTCAGAAGGAACAAAGACTTAAACCAAAATCAAAGATAATAAAAATTACTTTCAACATATAAATAACAAGACCAATTTCAAAGAAAGTGTCATTCACTAAAGAGAAGAGGGTAAGGAAAAAGCAGGAAGTAGAATGAAAGCAGAGCTGCTTAACTCATTCTTTGCATCAGTCTTCATGCAAAAAAAAATTATATCCCAACCTATAAAAAACCTCTGTAAAAAACAGACTAGAAATCTTCAAAAAATGGGTAAAAAATCAGATCCAGGAAACTACAGATCAATCAGGCTAACATCAATATCTGGGAAGATTCTGGGAAAATAACAACAACCAGATCTGTGAATATCTAGAAACAAATAAAGTTAAAACTAATAGCCAGGACTAGTTTGTTAAAAACAGATCATGCCAAATCAATCTTATTCATTCTTTGACAAAGTGATTAAACCAGTAGACCATCAAAATGCTGTGGACATAGTATATTTAGGCTACAGCAAGACATTTGACAAAGTAGAGTACAATCTACTTCTTGGTAAGTTAGAAAAATATGGGAGCATCACCTGATGGATTTATAACTTATCTGACAAACCATACTCAATGAGTAGTCCTTAATGGTACTACATCTACATGGAGGAAGTAAACAGTGGGATACCACAAAGTTTTGTCTTAGGCCAGTACTCTTCAATATCCTCATAAATGACTTAGATGAAGGAATCGAAGGAGAACTCATCAAATTTTCAGATGATAACTAAGCTGGCAGGAATAACCAACATCCCAGTAGGCAAGCTCAGGATCCAAAAAGATCTTGACAGACTTGAGCAATGGGCCCTATCCAACAAAATGAAATTTAATGGGTAGAAAAGCAAAGTTCTACACCTGCACAAAAAGATACAAATACAGATTAGGTGAAACCTGGCTCAAAATCAGCAACAGTGAGAAGGCTGACCAACCACACTCAACATGTAGTCCTCAATAGAACTGCAACTATATGGAGGGAAGTATGCAGTGGAGTACCCCAAGGCTCTGTTTTAGGCCCAGTATTCTTCATTGTCTTCATCAATGATTTGGATGAGGGGATAAATGGGAAACTCATCAAATTTGCAGATGACACCAAGCTGGCAGGAATAGCCAACACTCCAGAAGATAGGCTTAAGATACAGAAGGATCTTGACAAACTTGAACATTGGGTTCTATTTAACAAAATGAAATTCAATGATGAAAAAATTAACCTTCTAGATTTAGGTAAGAAAAATGAAATGCACAGGTACAGTATAAATGATACCTTGGTCAAAGTAGTAACTGTGAGAGGGATCTTGGAGTCCTAGTGGACAACCATTTAAATATGAGCCAGTAGTGTGCAGCAGCTACCAAAAAAGCCAACGAAGTTATAGGCTGTATGGACAGAGGGATAGAATCAAGATCACATGAAGTGTTACAATGCCTTGGCAAGGCCACACCTGGAACACTACATCTAGTTTTGGTGGTCATGATGTAAAAAAGATTTTGAGACTCTAGAAAGAGTGCAGAGAAGAGCAACAAAGATGATTAGGGGATTGGAAGCTAAAACATATGAAAAATGGTTGCAGGAACTGAGTATGTCTAGTTTAATGGAAAAAAGGACTAGGGATGACATGATAGCAGTGTTCCTATATCTACAGGGCTCCTACAAAGAAGAGGGAGTCAAACTATTCTCCAAAGCACCTGAGGGTAGGACAAGAAGCAATGGGTGGAAATTAATCAAGGAGAAAAGCAATTTAGAGCTAAGGAAAAACTTCCTGACAGCTAGAACAATTAATCAATGGAAGAACTTGCCTCCAGAAGTTGTGAATGGTCCAATACTGGATGTTTTGAAAATGTTGGATAACCATTTTCTGAAGTGGTGTATAGGCTTTCCTGCCTAAGCAGGGGATTGAACTAGAAAACTTTCAAGATCCGTTCCAACTCTGTTATTCTATTCTATTCTATTCTATTCTATTCTATTCTATTCTATTCTATTCTATTCTATTCTATTCTATTCTAGAAGGACCTTGGAGTCCTAATGGATGATCACTTAAACATGAATCAGCAGTGTGTGACAGCAACAAAAAAAGCTAATACAATCCTTGGTTGTGTAAAACCAGAGGCATAGAATCAAAATCATGTGAAATACTAGTGCCGCTTTATAAAGCCTTAGTAAGACCACACTGCATTCAGTTTTTGTCATCACATTACAAAAAAGATGTTGAGACTTTGGAAAAATTGCAAAGAAGAGCGACTAAGATGATTAAAGGCCTGGAGAGTAAAACATGTGAAGAACAGTTGCAGGATTTGAGTTTGGCTAGTGTAGAGAAAAGAAATACTAGGGGGACATGATAGCAGAATTCCAGTATTTGAGAGGAGGTGAGTGGTCAATTTATTTTCCAAAGCACCAGAGAACAGGACAAGAAACAATGAATGGAAATTAATGAAGGAGAGAAGCAACCTGGAATTAAGTAAAAACTTTCTAAGAGTGAGGACAATTAACTAATGGAACAACTTGTCTTCAGACGTTCTGGGTGCTTCATCACTGGATGTTTTTAAGAAGAGACTGGGCACTTGTCACTTGTCTGAAAGGTACAGGATTTCCTGCTTGAGCAGGGAGCAGCAATAGAAGACCTCCAAGCTCTATTCTGATTCTGATATGGTGGTATATCTTTAACTGATCTGCAAAACTTTCATCTATTTCCTCTACTTGGATTTGTGGCCTTTAGCATATATCTATGGCAAAGTCATCATTTTTTCCCTTTTATATTAACCCACATTAACCCATTAAAACTGCTTTCATCCTTGGTTTTATGCATTTTTATAGAGATGTACTGATTCCCTACATATAGGGGAACTCCAGCTACTCTTTTGTAAATTGTTTCTTTTGAACAATTTATATCCTCCCAGTAATATATTCCACTCATGAGTTTTATCCTCACAAGTTTTGGTAATGGCAATAATATCATACCTGCTCTCATGTATTAGAACATCAATTTTGGCATGTTTGTTACTCATATTTTCAGCATTAATGTATAGGCTAATTAGTGACCCTACACCATCTTTTTTTAAAAATATATCTGTACTTTCCATCACTCCCTACCCTCATTGTTTGGTTGTCTTTGGATTGGGATTGGCATCATCTCTTAAACCAGTGGTTTACTTCTAAAATTCTGTTCCCTCTTTGAATATTGACCTTTTATTGGAAATACAGATGAAAACACCATGTGTGTTCCTATGTCTTTGGTTTTCAGGTCAAGGTATTAATAACCTCTTGATATTGTATTCAGGGTTTTTATCATATAATTTGTCTCCACATTAAAGAGGAGAAGGAAATAGTAATCTATAGACTTGATTATTTTAGTAAGTCACATCTTTGATCTTTGCGCTAACCTCCCTAGATTTGATTGTCCAGTCTATAAATTGCTGGTTCAATAATTTGAGACATAATAATTTGGGTTTGAGGCAAATTTTTGCCTCAATGTAGTTTGCAGAAATTGTAGTTTGTATATCTTACATTTCAGTTTTTAAAGCATAACATTGAAATGTACAGTATTAGCACAAATTAATGACTTTATTTTTAGCTAACTGATGTTGATATGATTTTTATTAACCTGTTGCATGATGGTTAATTTTATTAACCTGTTGCATGATTTACATTTATTGCTGATTTGTTTAGAAACATGTATTTGCTGTAACCAACCTTCATTTATTTTAATCATAGGAAAATGGAATTTAAATGTCCAGATAAATAAATATGCCCCGCTATTATCTTATTCCCTATGTTTTTAGAGGCAGAATTTTACACCATCTGTATCTTTTCGTAACCAACAGAAAAACAGCAGTTTAGAATACAATCCAAAGTCATAATGGGTACATGATATTTAATGTTACAATGGTAAGAAATGGCAAGTTATTTCTGTTAGCCTAGTATTTATACTGTGAATACTTCACTTTAGATATAGACCTTAGACTCGGATTTAAGCTGTCATTTCTTCATTTTCAAAATGTGTTGGAATATTTTGTTCCTACCTTAGATTCAGTGAAGAAGATGCTAAAGTACTAGTACCTATTACATTAAACCAGATACAATTAACCCTGATTATTTTGAAATGCATAGGTTAGGTTCTGTCTTACATTGGTTCCTGCCAGGAATGATTTTTAAAATGAACATAATGATAATTTGATGTCCATCTCATAAAAATCCCTCTTGCAATTGCTGAGGCTTCCTACAAAACAAGATGTGCTGCCTCTTTGGAATTTGGAAGATGGCAGGTTAATAAAATGTTTAAAAGTTTTGAATATTTTAAATTTTATCTTTATTTAAAAGTATAACTAGATGAAAAAGCTTTCAGGTACTATTGTATTAACTCTTAATAAGTTTGATAAAATTATGGTGGAATATATTGTCAGTTCACATTTTTAGACATTTTTATTTTTTAAGTCCAAAGTAAGTATATTAGTTTTTAATAAAATATTTTTTTATCACTTGTTAACAGTGATTTTTATTGCTTCGTGTGTCTTCCTGAAGAAAATATTACTTCATCAAAAAAATTAATGCACAACGAATATAGAAAAGTTACTATTTCTTAGCTTTTGGATGCCTATGGAGAAGTCATGTAAGAATAAAGTAACAGAAAATGTTCATGTACAAATTAAGATAAATAGAACAATTCAATTTTCTCTAATACCCCTACCTCACAGTCACTCATGAAAATGCTCCTTTGGTTTTTAGAATTCTCACTTTAGTCAATGCTCAAAGGGGATAGGACAGTACTATACAAACACATTTCTTTTGGAAATTGTGATGATTTAGTAATCCATATGTAAGTGTACAACAGGCATTAAAAGCTTAGATAAGTTAGAATGCACCAGCAAGTGATGTGGTGACTGATCTACAGGCCCAAGGGAAAAACCAGCTGATATACCAGCGAAGCGTTTTTCCTGCCAACTTGGCAGACACTCCGCTGTTGCATACCAGAGATCTAATGCTGTTAGCCAAGCTGTGCAGTAACATCTGTCACTTTGATAGATCAATTACTGACACAATAACAGGGAAGCTGCTGTCTACGTTTATGCAAAGATGAGACGATGCATTCCTCACAATTCAATAGAAGTATAAGCCTAGTCAATATATATCATTTTACTTATTTACAATCAATATTATATTTGACAATAAAAAGCTACAAACCTTTATAAGATTATTTATCTGAGTTCCAAATTTATATTGTTTTATTTTATCTATATAGTTAAACAAAATGAGCTAAACCACATTTATTCTTTAAAGGAATGTGCTATTCATTTCTAATACTGTAATAATTTTTTCTCTCTGTTTCTCATCTATCACAACAATACCAATATTTATTTAACCATCAGAACTTTTATTAATCTTTCTATTTTTTTTCCTAAATACTTTTTCAAGTTTTCAAATGCTGTTGGCCTAATAGAGGGGTGGGGGAGAACTAAAAATTTTAAAGAGGAGAATTTTTAGGAGGAATGGGTTTATGCCTTAGATATCCCTGTCTCTCCTATTTCCTTTCCTAAGGGTTTCCCAATTTTGTCTTACCAGTCCCTACTATCAGAGATAAGAATAACTGAGGAAAAATATTGTAGGGCCTACTTTTAAAATAAGATTACAGGTTGAAAAGAAAGTTAATTTAGATTTTTTTCTTCTTTATAATTATAACTGATAAAGTTGATAAAAATACAAAATATTTGCCAGAGTAATGTAATTCTCTGTTTATGTTTATCATTATTATTTAGTTACTAGATATTTCAGTGGAGGAGTATCACATTGGAGGTGTCTATTAGACTAATAGCAGTATGGCCACCTCTCTTTCTGCCCCTTGCTTCCCCCACCCAATTTTTAATCTCATATTACTATACCTTCATCATTTATTTTGTTATTTATCTATATTGTTTTATTACTTTGATGTGTTTATACTTCTTTTCATTTCTCTATTTTTTACTGTTGCAAATCACCTAGAATAACCACTTGGTGAGATGGGCAGCAAATAAACTTAAAAAGAAAAAACAAACAAGCTCTTTTCTGTCATAAAATTTAACTATTTCCTCCTGCAGAATAGTTTCTCCCCCAAAAGCACTATATAATCATGATGCACAATAGATTCTACATGTGAAATGACATCCACTAGGGGGAAGCTATACCACCATCTCAAATATCCATAGGTATGAATCTGAAAACAATTGTTTCATTAAATAAAGAAAAGAACTCTTGGTTTTTATGGTGCAATTTCCAGGAAACCAATAGAGAATCCTATGAAGAATCCAGTTTTTCCATTGTTTCATATTCTTTCTTTCTAGAAACTGTATAGAGGGAGAAACAAGAATAATGGAAACTATCTGTCTGGAATTATGTCAAGTATATTTATTTATTTTGAGTTTGAGTTTATTGGTTTTTTATACCGCCCTACTCCCAAAGGACTCAGGGCGGTGTACAGCCAGCATAAAAACAAATATATAAAAGTTTAAAAAGTTTTTAAAAGACATATTAAACTTTGGCCTAAAAGTGAAAAAAAAACCCCAACCAACCCTGATTAAAATTAATAAAAATTTGAATTTAAAAATCATGTTTTATGCCAGCCCGGCTTGTTGGAAGAAAAAAGTTTTGAGAGCACGGCGGAAGGTGCGTAAGTCAGGAATAGATCTTCATTCCGGGGGCAATTCGTTCCAGAGGACAGGTGCTCCCACAGAGAAGGCCCTCCCCCTGGGTGTTGCCAGTTTTACATTGTCTAGCCGACGGCACCATGAGGAGACCCTCTCTATGGGAGCGTATGGGCCGGTGGGAGGCTCTCGGTGGCAGAAGGCGATCTCCTGGTTACCCAGGTCGTAAGCCATGGAGCGCTTTAAAGATGGTAACCAACACCTTGAATCGCACCCGGAAAACCACCGGAAGCCAGTGCAGCTCGCGCAAGAGGGGTGTTACATGGGAGCGTCACATCGCCCCATAATTACCCGTGCGGCTGCATTCTGGACCAGTTGAAGCCTCTGGGTGCTCTTCAAGGGGAGACCCATGTAGAGAGCATTGCAGTAGTCCAGACGGGAAGAGACAAGGGCGTGAGTGACTGTGCGTAGAGCATCCCAATCTAGGAAGGGATGCAACTGGTAAATCAAGCGAACCTGATAAAAAGCTCCCCTGGCAACAGCCGTCATATGATCTTCCAAAGACAGCCATGCCTCCAGGAGGACACCCAAGTTGCTAACCCTTCCTGTGGGGCCTAAGGTCTCACCCCCACAGCCAGCAATAGAACCAGCTGACTGTAACGGGACACCGGGAACCACAGCCATTCGGTCTTGGGGGGGTTGAGCCTGAGCCTGTTCCTCCCCATCCAGATCCGCACGGCCTCCAGGCACTGGGACATCACATCAAGGGCAACATTGGTGTGGTCAATATATTGTGAAGTATACCATATTTTTGTTTGCAAGGCACACATAACTATATAGGAAGTCTTCTTAAAGTTTATTAAGTTTACTAAACTACCAACAGAAATAATAATTTATTAAAACAATGTGAATAAAATATACTATAAATCAATAATTTATTTATAGTTTCAGACTAATAAAACACAGGGATACAGAATTTAAAATACAGAATCACCTATAAAATAGAAAACTTAAAATGTTCCAGATATCATAAATATTTCATTTTTTATCAAAAACAAAGCAAAACTACTGAATTTGCATGCCACATTAAATTTAGGTAACACAGTAGGTTGAAAGCCAGCAAACCATATTAGTCTTTGCATGAATTCCCTGTAAAAAATGCATGATGCATATTGAAAAATAAAATAAAAATGAGGTTTGTTTCTGTATTTCCTCTAGATTCCTACATTTTAAAAGTCTTAGGTTAAGATCTAGCCCTTGTTGTTGTTATTGTTTCTTTAAGAACCTCCTTCTCCAACATAATAATTAATCCAGCCCTGGTAATTTCCTCTGTTGACCAGCAATCTTCTTTTCAGGATATATTTAGTAGCCTAAAGCTCAGTCATTCATAGAGAACACTTTCAGTAGCATTCTAATACTTGATCTAAACTTATGTTATACATTACATAAATGGCATTTATCTGCAATCTGTTTCCATGATTTACACAATTATCTGCTAACTGTAACACATAGATATTTCTACTAGATACTAACAATTCAGTTATTAGCAGCCTCTGCACTCAATTACTGTATGCCAAAATCAATGCTTTCTCTTTTTGGAATTTTAAATTCTTAAAATCAAGCATCTTAAAAGAGCAGGATAAGACAGAAAAATATACACATAATACAAACTTTAGAAAAACAATTATATAAAGAAAGAAAGAAATATAAATTTAATATTTCAAGGACACAATGAATTGGAGTACAGATTGTCCTCAATTTTTGACCAGAATTGAGCCCAAAATTTCTGTTGCTATGCAAGACAGTTATCAAGTGAATGTTGCTCCATTTTATGACTTTTCTTGCTACAGCTGTTAAATAAATCACTACAATTGTTAAGTTAGTAATATGGAGGTTAAGTGAATCTAGATGTGACTTTGCTTGTCGGAAGTTGTAAAAGATTATTAGATGTCCCCAGGACAAAACAACTGTCATAAATACATGCCAATTGCCAAACATCTAAATTTTGATCACATGATCATCTGAAATGGTTATGTGTGAAAAATGGTCATTGGTCATTTTTTTCAATACCATTATGACTTTGAATTGTCACTAAATGAATATTGTAAGTTGAGAATGACTTATAAAACAGAAAGCATAACCATGAAGTTGTTCTTATCCATAAAAATTTGTAACAGTAATCGCATTTTGTACAATTTCCTTGTAAAAACTTTTTTCAACACAAACAACATTTCCTATTCAATCACTTTATCATCTATTTATTAATTTATAATATTATCTAAGTATGTATCAATTAAAAAATCTAATACATAATTAATAAAAATCAAGTGCAAACCTTTCTCCGATGAGATGGCACAATGAAAAAGGTTTCAATATTATGCTTCTTTAAGAAACTATTCCTTTCACAGCCATATCCGGGTTCCACCTCATAGTCACCATTTAGGCACTCTAATGTAGTCTTTGTTATATGCACCTTCCTAAGTATAAATAAAGGATAGTTATTTAATACTACAATCCATTAGCTTTCTTTATAGAATTCAGTCTGAATTTCTTTCTTGGTACATGAAGCTCAACCTTTCTATTTTATCCAAAAAGATAAATTGAGTGTAGACCAAACAAAGAAGTGAAGGCAATGGAGAATAAATTTGATCCAGACCAAAATCGAAACCAATTAGTAGACTCTGGAAAATAAAAAGCTATGGAAGGAGAACTGCAAACAATTTGGATTCCTCATCCTTTTAAAATAAAATTTAAAAAATGGAATATATATATGTATATATAAGTAGACACAGAGAAAGAGAGAGAGAGAGACAGACAGACAGAGAGAGACAGAGAGAGACAGAGAGAGTTTCCCTGAAAATATGACATGTCCGGAAAATGAGGGCATGCCATATTTTTCGGGTGGGCAAAAATATAAGCCCTTCCCCAAAAATAAGTCCCTTGGACAGCCCCCCCCCCTCTGGCCAGGCAGAGCACTACTTACCGACCCAGTGGTATCCTGAAGGTGCCAAGCCACAGGAACTGAGGGGCAAAGGCACTCGTGTTGCTTGGTGCCTTCAGGATAATGCTAGGTGAGTAAGTGGTGCTATGCCCAGAGGGGAGAGGGGGGTTGCCAGGCAGATACTCTCTTGCGAGCAGGCTCCCAAAGAGCCGGGCACAGCCTCAGGGATGAACAGCTGTCTCAGCAGCACAATACAGCAGCCATGAGGTGACCACGCTCAGGAGCAGCTGTCTGGCAAACCCCCTTTCCAGCTGGGCACAGCGCCATTCACTGACTTAAGGGTATCCTGAAAGTGTCAAGCCACGTGAGCACCTGTTCGCTGCCCCCAGCTCCCGCGGCTTGGTGCCTTCGGAATACCCTTAGGTCAGTGAATGGAGGTCTGCATGGCTGGAGAGGGAGGTTGGACAAGCGGCTGTTCCGCTCTCCGCTCACTCACCTCCCAGTCTCACCATGCCCTGGCGCAGCTCTCCCTGTGGGGTCAGGGCACCACCACCATCGCCATCCATGCATGGCTTCTTCTGCAGCTTCCAAACCTTGGGGGTCAGCTGCTGAGTCTATGGTTATGGGTTGGCTGCCGGAACCATAGAGCAAACTCCCAGAGTGGCCACTGCCAGAAGACTCCCAGCCAATCTCTGGGATTTGGAAGCCGCAGAAGCCATGCTGGGATGGTTTATTAAATTTATATACCGCACCCTTTCCCAAGGGTGGCGGTGATGGTGCCGTGGCCCTGCAGGGAGAGTTGGGCCAGGGCATGGTGACACCCTGAGGCTGTGCCTGGCTCTTCGGGAGCCCACTCACAAGAGAGCAGCCTGACAACCCCAAAACAATAAGCACTCTTCTGATAATAAGGCCCAAGCCATATTTTTGGAGACAAAAGAAAATAAGACTCTGCCTTGTTTTCGGGAACCACACTTTGCCTATAAGGACACATTAAAATAAAAGTTAGAAAATATTTGGTTAATATAATATTAGGAGAAGAATTTATCTCAATGGGACTAAATAAGAGAAATGAAGTTGTTTTATATGTAAAACTTAAGCTTGTAATAACACATGAATATGGTAGATTTGTAGCAATACAAGTAGACTGAGTGGGATAAAGATAATGTTAGTGGGAATTTATGTACAATTGAAGACAAATAAAAAATTTTTTGAATATTTTATGAATGAATTAACAGCATGCAATTTGGTGTCTATGTGATTAATGTAATGGAGTAACTTTGCTGATTTAACATCAAATAAAGGGATAAACCTCTTACAAGATAAACTACTCTAAGTCTTTTTTGAGTTAATGGACATTTTAATTTTGATTGACTTAATACAAAAGTTCAAAAATAGATTAGCAAGAGACTATACCTTTTTACAGAAATCCACCCAAATTAGTAGAGAGATATATTATGCTGATATATACAGATGATGCAGCAATTCTCTCAAGGATATGCATTCGATTCGAGAACTATAAATACCTTCATATCTTATTGTAAAGAGAACCACTTGGAAATCAACTATAACACTAATAATGGCATTTACAAATTGCCCAAAAAGCATATCTGGATTATTAACAACCATTCCATCAAGCAAATGCAACGCTTATCATGCAGGATACAATACCCTTTACCAGTATGCCCTTGTGACTCAGGACAAATAGAAACTATTGAACATGTTCTTTTGTACTACCGGTTTTAAATAGCATTCCAAAATATTCTAGTTACCCAACTATTGACTAGTAAAATATGATATAATGACCAGCAGCACAAACATTTCTTGCTTTCTGATATTAATTCTGAAATTTGAATTTTGAATTTGAATTTTATTAGATTTTTATCCCGCCCCTGTCTCCCCGAAAGGACTCAGGGCGGCGCACAGGCAATTAAAATAAATATAAACATATAAATACATAAAACACCATAAATACTACAATAAAACTAATTAAATTAGAATACCCGTGCTAAAATTCAATAAAATCCCACTAATTAAAACATTTTGTTAATTTAAAAACACAGTCTGATAAGGTGATCTCAGGGGCCTAGGCTAAGCCGACTTGATGAAAAAAGTGCATCTTCAGATGCTGGCGGAAGAAGCGGAGGTCCATGATGGTCCGGAGTTCGGGGGGAAGGTTGTTCCAGAGGGCTGGGCCCGCCACAGAGAAGGCCCTTCCCCTGGGAGTCGCCAACCAGCATTGCCCGGCCGACAGCACCCGGAGAAGGCCCTCTCTATGGGAGCGAATTGGTCGAAGGGATGTGTGGGGTAAGAGATGGTCTCGCATATAGCTAGGCCCCATGCCATGGAGCGCTTTAAAGATGGTAATCAACACCCTGAAGCGCACTCGAAAGGCCATAGGCAGCCAGTGCAGCTCGCGCAGGAGAGGTGTTACATGGGAATGCCGTGAGGCTCCCATAACCCCCCGCGCGGCCGCATTCTGTACTAGCTGTAACCTTCGAGTGCACCTCAAGGGGAGCCCATGTAGAGAGCATTGCAGTAGTCTAGACGGGATGTCACAAGTGCTTGAGTGACTGTGTGGAGGGCATCCCGGTTGAGTAAGGGGTGCAACTGGCGGACCAGGCGATCCTGGTAAAACTTCCCCCTGGCCATGGCTGTCACATGGTCATCCATGGTCAGCCGGGAGTCCAGTAGGACGCCTAGATTGCACACCCTCTCCACGGGGGCTAATAATTCGCCCCCAATGGCTAGTGTTGGAGTCAACTGGTTAAACCGGGGCGCGGGAAACCACAGCCACTCGGTCTTGGACGGGTTGAGTTTGAGTTTGTTACTCCCCATCCAGACCCGTACAGCCTCCAGACACCGGGACATCACTTCAACAGCATCGTTGGGGTGGTTTGGGGTAGATATGTACAGCTGAGTGTCATCAGCATACTGATGGTATTCTACCCCAAAACCACAGATGATCTCACCCAGCGGCTTCATGTAGGTGTTGAACAGGAGTGGCAAGAGGACCGACCCCTGAGGTACCCCACACATGAGGGGCATTGAGGTCGACCTCTGTCCCCCTGCCAACACAAATTGCGACCGACCAGAGAGGTAGGAGGAGAACCACTGTAAAATGGTGCCTCTCACCCCCAACCCCTCCAGTCGGTGCAATAGGATACCATGGTCGATGGTATCAAAAGCCGCTGAGAGGTCTAATAGGAACAGGATAGAGGAGCAACCTCTATCGCGAGCCCTCCAGAGATCATCCACCAACGCGACCAATACCGTCTCGGTGCTGTGCCCGGGTCGGAAGCCGGACTGGCGCGGGTCCAGATAATCAATTTCCTCCAGGTGACGGGGGAACTGCTGTGCCACAACTCTCTACAACCTTTGCTAAAAAGTGAAGGTTGGAGACCGGACGGTAATTTACCAATAATGCTGGGTCCAGGGAAGGCTTTTTGAGGAGGGGTCTCACCACTGCCTCTTTCAAGGCAGCCGGCAAGAACCCCTCACTCAGAGAGGCATTCACTATTTCCTGGAGCCAGCCTCGTGTGACCTCCCAGGATGCCAGTACAAGCCAGGAGGGACACGGGTCCAATAAACATGTGGTGGCCTTTAGTCTCCTCGATAACCTGTCCATATCATCGGAAGTGACAAAGTCAAGCTCCTCCCATAATACTGTCTCAAGACCTGCCTCGGAGAATCCCTCCAGACTACTTTCAGTGGAGGGCAACTCGTTCCGAATCCGAAATAACACATAAGATTGCCAGATTCTATGTGGTGGCATACAAAATTCAATAAAGAATAATAATAACAACTGAACTTGTCTGTGTAGGAAATGGCTTGACCTCAGCATTACCCATTGGTCATTTTTAATATCAGCTACTGTGTAGAATCTTTCTCAGATTTGTCAGGGGGCTCTTTAATTCTATATTTTAGGTTAGTTTTAACTAATAAAAGTTATATGTTTTAGGAAATTTTTCTATGTATTTATTTTTGGATATTCTGGATATTTGAAAATTATTTTTTCTTCTTTCTTTCTGCTGGTTATTGACCACAATAAAGTTACATGTCTGGATCCTTTTCTATAATATATATGATGTAGATACTTCCTAGAACTTTGCTGATAAAGTCTCAAAAGTGGATGTTTTGCCTAAACATTTTTTGGGTCATAATCAAGTTCTTCTAATATTTACAAGATGGACATCATAATTTAGATGGAGATTGAATGAGACTACTCTTCAGAAGGAGAAGATTTTAAAACACTGCAGAGAAAAACTGAATATTTTATTAATAATTTGGGGAAAGGCACAGATTTAATGACTACTTGAGGAGGAGCAAAGCTCTTATGAGAGGCTATTTCATCCAATGCAATCAGAAAAAAAAACTCAAGAAAAGATGCAAAATATGAACTTTAAAAGAAAGAATTAGACTTACTCCAAGATTTTATATTAAACTAAATTACTAAGAAAATAGTTGGCATATAGATTAAGAAAAGAAACAGAAAAGATGATATCTGCTAAAATCCAAGAAAGGAAGACAGTACTGAGAGATAATAACACTATTAAAAATTATTATATAATTTCTATTTAAATGAATGCAGATTTTAAGAATCATTTTGTGAGGCGTGCCATATATATAGTTTGGAATAAATACAAATAAAAGGTTTTTTTTAAAAAAATACTTCTCTCTGACTGTCATCTCAAGAAGCCTTCTTTAGGAAGGAGATGGCAGTGAATCTTAATTTGTGAATTTATAGTGAAATAAAAACCCACCCTTAAATCAAAATAAGATTTGGAGCTAAAAGGTCATAGATGTTTACCTGGGGGAGGGGGGGGTAGTTCACTTAGATTAAAAAAATGTGATTTGATCTTGCTGTGAGGAAGGGGAGAAACAGTTTTCCAATTTTACTCACTTCTGATTGGACCAGCTGTGTCGGCTGTTAAACAAAGAGGCATTGTCTAAGTTCTTTTTTGTAGCTCATATTACTGTGGTGTTGTTTGACCATATGAGAGAGCCAAAAATATTGCTAATCCTTTTTAATTATCCAGTAACATCATTTAACCCATTGGATTTAATGTTATAAATCTACAAGTCTAAAATTCTTAACTGTAAAACCCAAGCTTTAGCTAGACTCTGACAGGATGCTTATGTGTAAAAAAATGGAGAAGAACATCAGGAGATGCAGAATCCTTAAGTCCCTTTTGGGGTGAATATACAGCTAAAATACATGAACTAATTCAGGCAAATTGAACACAGCTTGAATCCATACACTTTCAAAGGAACTGTGAGGAGAGGCAACATTTGACTGGAGATATCAAACAGGTGAAGGATTGAGTGGATCTTATGAAACATAAACTGGAGAAGAAAGAAGAAAGAGTTGAAGGAACAGCTGTGGAAATGAGAGGACTTTTTAATGGATGACTTCATTGTTCCAAAATATTAAGGATTCATTGGATAGTATAGATGAGAAAATGGAAAACATTTTGCAAAGAACAATGGACAAAGATCAAATTTCCCATGAACCGGTGGAAGCAATAGAAAATCTAGATGAAATGGATTACTCAAGCCAGCAAATTGAATATGAACAGGGGAAAAATATGGATCAGAAAAAGCAGCAAATGAAGCAACAGCTTGATGAAGTGATAGCAACAGATAGATGACAAGCAAAAGGAGCAGAGAGAACAGATGGATTGGACACATCCACAAATAAATCAAGGAGTGGAGCAAAAACCAGCTGATAAAGGGAGAAAGACCAAAGAAAATAAAACAGGCAAATAGACAACTGGAGAGACAGGAAGATACCTTTGATAAGGAGATTTTGGACAGACATCTGGGAGAATTGCAGTATAAGATTGTAATGGGAGAAAGGTTTAGATTGAACAAGATATAGATGAAGATAGAGACAAGGATGAGGAGTGTGGGAGGCGAATTAAAAAAAATGACTAAGAATTGAAGCACTAAAGAGGAAAAGAGATAATGGATAAAAAGAATTGCCCTTTAAATATTATAGTATCTTGATTGTAAGTTGAAAGAGGCAGAAATAAAATTAGATAGGGGAAATATTAGAATATAATTTTTTACAGAATGAATAAAAATAATAGATTAGAAATTTACAGATGTAAGACATTTTTTTATGTTTAAGTAATATAATGAGGATTACTTAAATTTGATCAATGTAACAAAACTACTAACATTGTTAGCGTGCATTGGATCAATATGAATGATACCCAGAAACAACATTGCCTATACATAATAGAGAAATATTTATATTGAACAAGAAAGATATAGATGGAGATATAGTTAAAGATGAGGAGTTAGGCATTTTTTGTTTATATATGTTTAAACAATATGAGGATTACTTAAATTTGATAAATGTGATAGAGATTACTAATATTGTTACTGTGAATTGGATTAATATGAATGATACCCAGAACCAACTCTGTTCACACACAATATGAATGCATATTTAAAATAAATAATAATAATAATAATAATAATAATAATAATAATAATAATAATAATAATAATAATAATAATAATAATATATACCCGACTTCTCCGGGTGCCGTCCACTAGACTTTGTCAGCGGGCGACGCCCAGGGGAAGGGCCTTCTCTGTGGCGGGCCCAGCCCTCTGGAACGACCTTCCCCCCGACATTAGGACAACTACGCTCCTTCCGTTTAAAATTAAAGACACATCTTTTTCGCCTGGCCGGCCTTGGGTAGTCTCTTTTAAGGTTAGGGGTTTTAGGGGTAGTTTTAGTTTATGGGTTTTTAGCGCAGGATTAATTTAATTCATTTTTAATTTTGTATTCTGTCTGTGGTTTTAACTGTATTTTTAATTGCCTGTGCCTCGCCTCGAGTCCCTTTGGGGAGAGAGAGCGGGATATAAAATTAAAATAATAATAATAATAATAATAATAATAATAATAATAATAATAATAATAATAATAATAATAATAATAATAATAATAATAAAAACTACTACAAGATGTTAAGGAAAGAGAGGTTTGGGTTACCAGATTTGAAACTATATTTTGATGCTTGTTGTTTGGTCTGGTCTAGCTAAAAGAATGGGTGAACCTTCAGAATAAGAGATTACTTGATTTAGAACGTCATGAATTAAGATTTGGATGGCACGGTTATCTATGGTATGATAAAGTTAAAGTAATTGTTGATTTCCATAACCACTTTGTTAGACGCACCATTCTAAGAGTTTGGAATAACTTTAAACAAGGTTTTCTACAAAAATGCCTCTTCGTGTGTTGCCTCGTGAAGTTTTTTTTAGAAAAAAAATGATGACAAAGTGAGGCTGGTGGACATATGGTAAAATAACATCTTTTGATTTTGATGATCCTATCCTCAAGTCTAAGGAAGAACTAGAATCAGAAGGACATGTCTGCCACTGGTTTACATACCACATTTTTCGGAGTATAAGACGCACTGGAGTATAAGACGCACCAAGGTTTTGAAGAGGCAAATTACAAAAAAAAGTAGGTAGGTAGGTAGGGGGATAGAGATGGAGAGAAAGAAATAGAAATATAGTAGCTAGGTAGGGAGAGAGAGGGTAGGCAGGTAGATAAAGGAATACAGAAATAGAGAAATAGAGAGAGAGAAATACAGTAGGTATGAAGGGAGGGAGAGAGAGAGAGTGTGTGTGTAGGTAGGTAGGTAGGTAGGTAGGTAGGTAGGTAGGTAGGTAGGTAGAAGGATAGAGACAGAAGTAGAAAGAGACAGAGAGACATACAGTAGGTAGGTAGGGAGAGAGAGTGTGTGTAGGTAGGTAAGTAGGTAAAGGGAGAGAGAGAGAAAAATACAGTAGGTATGTATGAAGAGAGAGTTTGTGTGTAGATAGGGAGGTAGAGGGACAGAGAGAGAGAGAGAGAAAGAGAGAGAAATATAGTAGGTAAGTAGGGAGAAAGAGTGTGTGTTTAGGTAGGTAGGTAGATAAAGGAATAGAGAGAGAGAATAGAGAGAGAGAAATACAGTAGATAGGTAGGGAGAGAGTGGGTAGGTAGTTAGATAAAGGAATAGAGAGAGAGAAATAGAGAGAGAGAGAAATACAGTAGATAGGTAGGGAGAGAGAGTGTGTGTGTGTAGGTAGGTAGAAGGATAGAGAGAGAAAGAGACAGAGAGAAATTCAGTAGTTAGGTAGAGAGAGTGTGTGTGTAGGTAGGTAGATAAAGGAATAGAGAGAATAGAGAGAGAAATACAGTAGATAGGTAGGGAGAGAGTGCGTGTGTGTGTAGGTAGGTAGAAGGATAGAGAGAGAAAGAGACAGAGAGAAATTCAGTAGTTAGGTAGAGAGAGTGTGTGGGTGTAGGTAGGTAGATAAAGGAATAGAGAGAATAGAGAGAGAAATACAGTAGATAGGTAGGGAGAGAGAGGGTAGGTAGGTAGATAAAGGAATAGAGAGAGAAATAGAGAGAGAGAAGTACAGTAGGTAGGGAGAGAGAGAAAGAGAGAAAGAGAGGGTAGGTAGGTAGGTAGGTAGGTAGGTAGGTAGGTAGGTAGGTAGGTAGGTAGGTTGATGTTTCCAGGTGTATTTATCCATGTCCTGGAGAAGAAAATCACTGACAAACCTTAAGACTTTGTTTCTGCTGGCACAGAAACAGTTAAAGAGCCTTCTGAAAAAGGGGGGGAGCCTTTGCACACTGCAAACCTCCCCAAAACTGCCCGTTTCTCTGTGAAAATGGTGCCATTTCTTTCAAAATAAAAAGCATGAATAGCCTTGGGGGTGCTTGCAGAGTGCTCCTGGAGGTTTGGGGGGTCAAAAATGAGCAAAAATACGTCCCATTTATCGTGAAAACGGGCCATTTTTGTGTCAAATAAATTGCATGCATAGCCCTATGGAGGCTTATAGAGTGCTGCTAGAGGCTGGGCAAAATGGGCAAAAAATGACCCATTTTAGGATAATGTCTCTTGGTGTCTCTCCCAACTGGTGAATTCTTCTTTTCTTCCTTTGAATTGGATAATACAATTATCTCTCTGGATTTTATAAAATACATAGTTTGAATGCTGATACAGACTTTTCCTGATATCTCGGACTTCACCAACTGTTTGCTCACCGACGCCATTTTATTGGCCACAAAAAACTTTAAACTACAGCAATGACTTCAAGAAAGCATCCAGCTGGGAAGTCTCTTTCCGCTTCTACTTCATCGAAAGCCAGTCCAATTCTGCAACAAACGAAGATTTCTACAATGTTGCAAAAGGAAGCTGCAGGAGAAGACACCCAAGGATTAACCTCAGATGAAATGCTTCAAAGCATAATGAAAGAAATAAAAGAAATACGGAGAGACATGATAAAATCAAGACTGGAATTGTTGGAGACACAAAGAACTGTAACAGATAATAAACAAAAGATTGAGGTGTTGGAGGGAAGAACAGTTGAGATGAAAGGTGAGATAAGGGAATTAAGAAAAGAAAATATAGATATTTCTGCGTATATGTCAAGGATGGAGTTTGAAAGAATGTCTTTCTTTTTAAGGTTTCAGAACGTCCCAGAGTCAGAAGCAGAGGATTTAAAAGAGTTAATGAGTACAATTTTAGCAGAGTATACTAAAAAGAATAAAGAATACATCTGGGGGGACATAGACCTGATTTACAGAATTAATTCAGCATATGCAAGAATAAATAATGTACCTAAAGAGATCCATATTAAATTTTTAAGAAGAGGCACTAGGGATGAGATTATGAGGGCGCAACGAGGTGGGCTTTTGATATACCAGCAAAAAGAGGCTGCCATATTGAAGCAGATCCCCCAAAAAATTCGTGAGATAAGAAGGAAGTATTCCTTCTTGTCCAAAAAATTGTACAAAAAAGGGGTGTGGTTCAAATGGTTGATGCCTGATGGAATGTTGGTATTCTGGGATGGAGGTAGAGTGAGAATTAAAACAGTAGAAGAGGCGGAGGCCTTTCTAAAAAAACATTCCTTAATCCTGGAAGATCAAGAAGAGGGAACGGGAGGGGCCATGGCACTGCCCATTGGCGGGAAAGAGGAAGAAGACACAATAGCAAAGAGATTCAGATCACAAAAATGAGTTTATTTTGAAATTATTACTGTAATTCCTGAAAACGGATATTGATATGAAACAATGATTGAATGTACTACATTATGATGCGATATATATGTATCTCTTCTCATCATTTGATTAATTATATTTTGTATGAAGTCTCAGAGGCAGTTACCGCCTCTGGCATGGAAGTTCTAAAATGTTAAAAAATACCCTATATACCCCTTTTCCCATTTTAATTGTAAAACCAATCAAAAATCTTTTTTTTAAAAAAAGGAGAAGATTTTAAAACACTGCAGAGAAAAACTGAATATTTTATTAATAATTTGGGGAAAGGCACAGATTTAATGACTACTTGAGGAGGGAGCAAAGCTGTTATGAGAGGCTATTTAATAATAATAATCTTTATTGTCATTGTAAAAATTACAATGAAATTGGTTATTTCATCCAATGCAATCAGAAAAAAAAACTCAAGAAAAGATGCAAAATATGAATTTTAAAAGAAAGAATTAGACTTACTCCAAGATTTTATATTAAACTAAATTACTAAGAAAATAGTTGGCATATAGATTAAGAAAAGAAACAGAAAAGATGATATCTGCTAAAATCCAAGAAGAGAAGACAGTACTGAGAGATAATAACTCTATTAAAAATTATTATATAATTTCTATTTAAATGAATGCAGATTTTAAGAATCATATGGAGGCTTATAGAGTGCTGCTGGGGGCTGGGCAAAATGGGCCAAAAATGACCCATTTTAGGATAATGTCTGCCCTCCCCAGCCCCCAGGAGCTCTCTGGAAGCCTAGGGACAGCCAGTTTGGTGAAGGGGGCGAGCTTCCAGGAGGCAAAAAATGCTGTATTCGGTGTATAAGACACACACAGATTTTCAGCCTCTTTTTGGAAGGAAAAAGGTGCGTCTTATATTCCGAAAAATACAGTACTTACAATTAAAAGAAAGGTTTAAATTAGACAAATAGAGTTATGGATTTGACTTTGCCTAGCATTTCACTGTACTTTAATAACAGTGGCATCAATATACCACTTGTGCTTCATAAATAAATAACTGGCAAGCATATTGTGACTTACCCAGGCAACCCTCCAGCTTCCATTACATTAGCAAGAGTCACATCATTTGACCAAACATCATACTGCCATTTTCGAAGACCCAGAACTCCACAAAGAACTCTTCCAGTGTGCAAACCAACTCTCATATTGAGATCTACTTCAGTGGCTTCAGCTACTGATCTGAAATATAGAAAAATCACAATATTATTTATCAAAAGATTACCTTTTTTACCTTTCTCTCATAAATCAAAGTTTTTAAAACTTCAATGTTATTACTACAGATACTACTTGGGTTACAATGGCAATTGAGACCAGAATTACCAATGTTATGTAATGCTTAGTCATAAAACCTAAGGTCATATGACCACATTGCTTAATCATGCAGTTCTGGATAACACATCATGCAGTTCTGGATAATACTGTAACACCAGGATTCCACAGGTTGTTGTACAAGAAAATACTTAATCCAAGTGTTTGGGTGATAATCCAAGAATAATATTGAAAATTTTATTGATTATTTATATTGATAACATTAATGAAGCTGTATGCAGACATTATACAAAGAATTCAGTGTAAGATAAAATCTTTACGCCTGGGACAATGTCAGTTTTGCTTCAAAAGATTAAAATTTTCCGTAATCATGCCCTGTGGGATAGTAGAGAGATTTCATTGCACTGATTCAAAAAGATAAGCCATTCCCACTATGTTATATATTCTATGATACAAGCACTCATTGAGTTAAAACCATTAGTGAGCCTGGCAATTACAGTTTTAAATTGTCAAGGTCGTAGAGCAGATCACTATGTGCCCTGACTTGATTTTATGATCTTTTTTGGTCATTAAATGGTCATTAAACAAATGTGTTAGACTTAAATGAACCTGTTGTTCGCTACAAGTCAGTTCTTGATATAAACTGGAAGTAAATGCTAGTTTCTGGAAAAAACATTGTAAATTGCAGTCAAATAACTACATGCAATTCAAATGGCTCAAAATGTGGGCTGGATGTCAAGTGCCTGCAATACATATGACTTGCGGAGGCAGAGCAATCTCAGAATTTTGAAACCAGGTCACTAAGCAACTGGTCATAAATCAAGGTTACCGATATTAACAAGTTAGTTCAAGAACTAAGAAAGGAAGATTAAGAAAGGAAGGCAAGACTATGATGAAGAGGATCACACAGCTCATTGTATCAGGCATATATAATAAAGCTATTCTAGAAAATGGCTGGTGGAAGCATGATGGAGATGGTACACTCATCCTTTTTATTCTTGATTGCTCTTCCTTTTGATATTATTAAACATAGTTTAATACGTATCCTTTTGAGCTACCTTAGGAAGTTAGAAGCGATATGGTTTTGTGCTGCCCCACCTCCTTCCTCCAAGACAAATCTCAATCATTGTTGATAGGAAATAGGAGGTCCAGTGCAGGCCCCTGGGGTGTCATAGGACTTGGTACTTTCCCCACTCCTTTTTAACATCTACATGAAACTGCTGAATGAGATCAACCGTGACCATAGGTGACCAATATGGTGATGAAGCCCAATTATATCTCTCTATCCCAGGTGAAGTGAGTTGGATGTTATTTTGTACTGCCTGGAAGTTGTGGAGCCCTGGATAGGGAACAACAGACTTTAGCTGAATCCTGGTAAGATGGAGTGGCTGTGGGTGGGCCCCTCTGTATGCAATAGCTTTTCATCTTTGGTCTTAGATTGGTTTGCATTTAGATGGGTTTGCCCCAGACAGAGTTGGTACTTAATCTGGAGTACTCTTGGACTCATAAAAAACAGGTAGAAGTTGTGACTAGGAGGGACTTTGCTTAACTTGATACTATGTGGAGATGAAACAAACAAAATGTTAAAAAGTTATTTATGTAGTTACTTATCAAGCACATCTAAATTATATTAAAGTAACCAAAGTATCTTTACAATTCCCAAGGCATGTCACAACTTTTGAACACCCCTAATGTTTGGAAATTGAAAGTTGAAAAATTTGACACTCAGGAAGGTTATATTCCTTCCTGAATAGGGAGGACTTCTATTTGATCATTTATGTGATGGTCATCTCCCATTTAGACTATTGGAATGAGCTCTACATGGGGCTACCCTTGAAAAGTATGCAAAAACTTCAGCTGGTACAGAATGTGATTGTGTGGGTAATTTGGGGCACCCAAAATTGCACATGTAACATCTCTGCTTTTTCAACTGCATTGGGTGTCACTTTGCTCCTGGATCCAATTCAAGATGTTTCTTATAATCTATAAAATCCTACATGGATGGTTACCTATGGAATCATGTTTATCTCATAGTATCAACCTATCCCACCCACTCAGGCAGGGAAGGTATGTTGCAGACCCTGACAGATAAAGAGCTTCAGCAGGTGGGATCTAGATAAAGATCCTTCTCCATAGTGGTGGAGGTATCATTCAGACTCGGTTGGCACATCCGCTCACTGATAGGACTGAGTCTGATGACAATTGTTGTTAAGCCATGCCCCTGTTGCTAGGCAATCCCAGCTTTTCAACTCAGTAGCTCAATGAGGACAGATGCATCACCCTGTAGCTCCACAGCTAACTTTTAAATTTGAGATATTGGTTTAACATCAGATAGTGTGGGAATTTGTCTTGGGAAGCACTGTATTGAGGCTGTTAATTTATGCCTTCAGCCTCTTAGATGGTGCTGTGTGTGTTTGCCTTTAAAGCAAAGGAACTTCCAGCGTTGAATTGCCTGGTAGTGATCCGCACTCTACCACAGTTTTGATCTTGTGTGGCTTTCTGTAAACTCTGTAAATTTCCCCAATCTGACAGCGAGGCATTTAAATTGATGGACAATTGCTTGCGAGCCTCCAGTGAGGCTTCAAAAGATGTGAAGTACCGTTTCTAGCATGGGAAGCCTCTGGGGATTGTTTAAAAGGTGTGAAGTGCCATTTTAACTGTCCTGAGCCAATTCCATCTCTGGAGAAAAAGTGGCACACCTTGGACATGAGGAGGGCTCTAAAAATCTACCTGAAAAGGACTTATTCCTTCAAAAAAATCCTAGGCATTGCTGATATCATTCCAGCTAGCATCTATGGGGCACACGGTCAATGCCTCCACTATTGGTAGGTGGTTGAGAGCCTGCATTACCATAGCATATCAAGCTCAATCTTCGCAACCTGCAGGAAGGATAACTACTCATTTTACCAGGAGTGTGACCATGACCACCACTTGGGCCATGGAGGCATCCTTAGCAGAGATATGCAGAGTGGCAACCTGGTCTTCCCTGTCTTCCTTCATATGGAACTATAAGATTGATTCCTTTGCATCGGCTGGGTGTTACAGGCTATGCATAGGGTGGGGACCTCTTCAGACCAGTCATAGCCCTCCCGGGGGACACTGCCAGCTTGGGTACGTCCCAGTCTGGATGATACCTCCACCACTATGGAGAAAGGGTGATGGTACATACCTGATATGCCTCTTCTCTTAGTGTGGAGGCATCATCCAGCCCCACCTAGATTTCACTGGTCCTTGAATTTCCAATCTATGTGAATAACTCTTACTTTAGACATTGCAGTGGATTCTCATCATCATTATTGGTCGAAGGGTGATGCATTGAGTCTGACAGATTACCTTCACCGAAAAGCTGGGGTTGCCTAGCAACAGGGGCGTGGCTTAACAACATCAGACTCAGTCCTATTAGTGAGCAGATTATGTCAACTCAGTCTGGATGATACCTTCACACTAAGAGAAGAGGCGTATCAGATATTTACCAACACCCTTTCTCTGTCATTTCACTCTGTGGAATGTTCTTGCCTTGGATGCAAGACAGGCCTCAATTCTCCTGGCTTTCTAAAATGAAGTTAAAACATGGCTGTGTAGGCTTGCTTGGGGAATGCAGAGGAGCACACAGCCATGAGGATGGTTAATGCCCTGAAAGTTCTCCCTTTTCTTTTCAATTGATTTTTAATAGTGGTTTTAGTCATCCTTGTCTGTTTTGAAATTTTAATTTTTATGTACTCTTTGTGCTTTATTATTTTACTGTACACAGCCCAGAGTCCCCCTATGACCGTGATGGCGAACCTATGGCACTGGTGCCACATTTCTTAGGGCAAGCGAGGCATTGCCCTGTCAGCTCCAGCGTGCTTGTGTGTGCTGGCCAGTAGATTTAGGCTTCTTTTGAGGCCGTTTTTCACCTTTTGGAGGCTTCAGGGAAGCTCATGAAGCCTCTGGAGGTGGGGGGGAGGCTGTTTTCACTCTTCCCAGGATCCCAGAAAGCCTCTGGAGCCTGGGGAGGGCAAAAAAAGCAGGGGATCACACGCATAGAATTATGAGTGTGGCATGCCCACGTACAACCCCCCTGTGCTCCCCCTGCTTTTGGCATGCAAGCCCTATGAAGAAGATGGGTGGTTCCAAAATGTGATGAATAAAATAAATACATAAATAGGTACTGTTTATAGGAAAAGAATGAAATTTATTACATTTCTGAACTTCCGGTTTGGCATCACGGTGAGATGGTTAGAGATAACAGGGCTCCACAAATCCCGGCTGATGCTTCTCCTATAGGAGGCCTTAAGGGACCAAGATCACCCTGGAGGGGTGACAAAGAAAGGAGGGATTCCTTGTTGATTGCAGGAGATTGTGGCAGGGTCTCCTGCTAGATCCGAGGCCCCCTCCTGACCAACGGAGAACAGTGTGGCCGGAACAAAGCTGGGACAACCAAAGGAGAAATGAGCTGGGGTGGTGTGTGAACAGAGGATTAGAAGTAGGTGAGACAATTTTCAACTTCTTTATCAGAGACCTCTCCTACACAAAACAATTTCTGAAAGACGCCAAAACGCAGAAAGCTGCAAATTAATACAAATTATAGACCCAAAGAGCAATGAAATTTTAATGGAACAATATGAAGTTTCAAAATATAGAAAGACTGAACTGGAATTTGTGGTGCTGTGAAAAGTGATTTTCATTTGCTGGAAATATTGATTGACTGCAGGAAGAAATTATA